>CM065804.1:172985500-174235500 GCA_033398695.1 Orobanche coerulescens
CTACTGTGAATGAGCACCCAAAGACTCCAATATTTGGTCGAATATTTTAATCAAATTTTGTGTGACATCATATGTGATCTTCTTCGTTAGTTCCTCCAACATACTTCCATTTATTGATGATGCAGATCGACGTGAAGATCGTCCAAAATAATCTCGTATGCCTATACCAAATCCAATGCCACGGACACAGCCAGGGTGCTCCGGTCTCCCAATGGCCTCAGCCAATATATCATGTCGTCCCTCGGGAGTGAAGCTGCCCTGTGTACATTGCGCCTCCAACTCACCCTACAAAAGAACGATTTTTCTTAAGTGGAACACAAATGTGAAGCACATAAATGAACTGTTAATATTTTTTCGTAAGGATAAAAAAACCTTTGTTTCATAAGTGAAACATAAAAGTGAACTTTTAAAATTTTATTCATAATTCGAACACAACATTCAAATATTTCAAATTAAATATTACGACTTTTTATTTTTTTTCAACAAAAAAATTTAAGTTATAGATTTTAATTGCAAAACAAAAATTTCCAGAATCAACTTTTGAAAAGATAAGAAAAGTAAGTTTATTTAATTTTGAATACATTGTTAATTATTAAATGATATTTAAAACTTACGATCTTAGTAACAATCTCTCGTGCAGCATCTAATGACACTCCCCCAGAACTTTTTTGGCGACCAAGCTTCCATATCTGATGACGTGAAGGAGGAGATGTAGGATCAATAATAATATATTCTCTAGATTTTGATGCTTCTTCTTTACGCTCCTTCATCTTTCTTTCCATCTCCCCGTACCTCCACAAAATCATATCCTCCTCGAGCCATAGTATGGGGAGCATTGTTCAGCTTCGCTATCTCGTGTTTCTTGATTCTATTTTTCTGAAAAAGATATTTGCAAGGAAACGAAATAATATGTAAGGAAATAAAACCAGAGATGGAATCGAGCTATAGAAAATTATTTGTAAGGAATCGAAATAATATGTAAGGAAATATTTGCAAGGAATCGAGCTATAGAAAATGTCTTTTGAATTCAAATTTGCCTCCCAAGTAGGGTTCTCACGAATCTTTTTGAATTCTTTCCAATCATCCTCCGATATACATACTTCTCACAAGGAGACAACCCTTTCGACGAACCATATATATACTCACCGGTCAAATCAGTCTTAAATTGGCTCCACATCCTGCCTATAAACTGCAACGTCTTCGTACGAAATTGGCCATAATGCTAATTTGACTGACATCAAAGTTGGCCTACATTGACAATTCAAATTGAAACGTTATCGATAATACAATTTAAATTATTTGAATTAATTTCTGTTTTTATAAAATAAATTACTTAAATTAATGCTTTTTCATAAATTTTAATTGTATTCCAGATTATTTATATTTAATTCATTTTTTGAAATCATTTAATTTTAATTTCATTTTTTCTAAAATAAATTACTTTAATTAATGTTTTTTATAAATTTCAGTTTTATTCCAGATTACTTTAAGTTTAATTCAGTTTTAAATTATTTAATATAATTTCAGTTAAATTATAGAATAATTTACTTAAATTAATGTTTTTTTATAAATTTAAATTTTATTCCAGATTATTTAAATTTAATTCAGTTTTTAAATTATTTAAATTAATTTCAGTTTTTATAGAATAATTTACTTAAATTATTTATTTTTTTATAAATTTCATTTTAATTCCAGATTAATTAAATTTAATTCAGTTTTTTAAATTATTTAAGCACAAAGAAAAAACATAAATTAAGCACAAAAGTACTGCACGTACCAATGCATCCTGCCAAAGTATTTCCTTGTCCGGCTTGTCTGGTACATGATTCCATCGATCGTACAGTATTGACACATGATCTTTCACAAGTTTAGCCGAATAAGTACTTAATTTGATTTTGTGTTCGTACTTAAGTTTCCCCCTGACTGAATCGATGTCAAGAGGTAGCTTTTTTCCATCTATACGCCGTTTGGACATACTTCTACATCTTGTAAGATTTCTCGATGTAGTAGTCTGCGTATGAGGAGAAGCAACGGAATGAGGAGGAGAATGACGAGGAGTACGAGGAGAATGAGAAGGAGAAACAGGAGGATGTCGAGGAGAATCATATGCCTGCATAAACAAATTAAAATATTATCAAACACAATATAAACTAAAAAACTAATATTTGTCAAACATAACATACACCAATAAGTTGAATTGTACTTAACATGATGCCAAACACCCAACAGTAATATTTTTTGTTTGAAAAGCTCATTGTCAAAAAACTAATATTTGTCAAACACAATGTATTATCTAGTTGCCTAAATTGACACTTATTATGACTTAACATCTAATTGCCTACATTTCACCACTAAGTACCAAATCTACTGATTTTTAAGTGAACACCGACTCACTTTGTAAGAAGAGAATAATTTAATTCAGTTAAATTTAAAATGAGAACAAAAATGGCATGTATCTATGTAAAATTTAGATGTAGTTATTCATGTAACTGATTTTTATTTATCTTTTGAGATAACAAAGTTTTCCCATAAACCTTCATCATGGTCATTTTGAATGGCATGTATGTCGTCAACTTCATTTTCTTCAATGATAGTGGGTAAACGTGTTGACAAAGGAATAAATTCACAATTGTCAAACGTTGATTCTTCAGTTTCATTCATATCGACACTTCTACCTGGAATAACCACGGACAATCTTTCATTACATGGATCATTGATATAGAACACCTGTTTTGCTTGGTATGCCATGATAAAAGGCTCGTTTTTGTAAGCTACCTTGTGAAGATTTACCAATGTAAAACCTAACTCATCGATCTCCACACCCGTATTATTATCAGCCCACTTACACTTAAACACATGCACTCTAAACTTAACATAATCAAGTTCCCAGATCTCTTATATAACTCCATAGTAACCTGTCAATGCTAAAACTGGGTTTTTGCCTTTTGAGCTTGAAAAGTTCATAGACTCGGCTTGAAGAGTAACTCCACTATTTTGAACCGTACTCTTGTCATCTTGTGACGTTGTATAGAATGAGTATTTATTAATATCGTATCCACTCCAAGTTACGACATCATATTTGGGTCCGTAAGCTAGCCATTGTAATCTTTCAGATGCAGTGCTAGAAATTTGTTCCTTAAAACCATCTCAAGAAAGTCTTATTATGTTCGATCAACAATCATTTTCACTCATTCGGGGATTCTTTATCCTCAAATGATTCTTGTGAGCTGACAAGTAGGGAAGAACATCATAAGCGTTATTCAAAATGTACAAATGTGCTTGAAGCACCTCATCTCGACTCTTGGTTAAAACTTTAACACCTCGTGTACCCTTTCCTCTAATTCTATCCTCATGTAGAGACTTAGGAAGACCTACAGATTCCACTTGTGACATGTAATCTGTGCAAAACTCGATAGCTTCTTCTACAATGTACCTCTCCACAATAGATGCTTTCGGACGAGACTGGTTTTTGGTATACCCTTTTAAAATATTCATGTATCGCTCAATGGGGTACATCCATCTCAAATAAATAGGGGTACACTGTCCAATCTCCCAAACTAGATGGACAAGAAAGTGACCCATGATATCGAAAAAAGGAGGAAAATACATCTCCAATTGGCATAAGATAACAACAGCCTCATTTTTCCACTCACCCGAAACTAGAGGATCTATCACTTTGCTACAAACATCATTGAAAAAAAAGCACAAGCGAGTTATGACATTCCTCACTTTTTTAGGCAAGACCTCACGTATACGACTCCTAAAAGTTGTTGCATGAAGACATGACAGTCATGGGACTTTAAGCCAACCAATTTAAAATTTTGCAATGACACAAGACTCTTAATATTTGAAGAGTACCTCTGTGGCACTTTAATGCCTTGTAAACATTCACAAAAGCTGATTTTCTCCCTTTTTAATAAAGTATAACATGTTGGGGGGAGATAAGTTCGTTTACCAACTGATTGCGGATGCAACCGAGGACACATACCCATTTCTTTTAGGTCTAGACGAGTCTGGACACCATCTTTTATTTTGTCTTTAATATTGAGAAGTGTGTCGATCACACTATCGTACACATTTTTTTCGACATGCATAACATCTATGCAATGTCTAACATCTAGTTTATGCCAGTATGGAAGATCAAAGAATATGGACCTCTTCTTCCATATGTTTGTCGCAACGGACTTTTTTTGTAGTTTTCCCAAATATAGTATTGCTCTTCTTAACGCGATCGTAAACTTGCTCTCCTGTTAATGGTGTTGGTGCAAATCCCTCTTCCTGGTATCCATTAAAAGCTTTTCTCAATCTACGATATGGGTTATGGCGATTGAGAAACCTCCGATGTCAAGTATAAACTGTTTTTTTTCGCATTTCAACTGAATGTAGCATGTGTTTTCTTCACATATAGGATATGCATGATGCCCTTTCACACTATAGCCGCTCAAATTTCCATATGCCGAAAATTCATTAATGGTACAAAATAACATTGCACGTAGCTTGAAACTTTGCTGGTGGTACCCATTAAACACGTCAACCCCTTCGTCCCACATTATTCTCAAATCATCAATCAATGGACTTAGATAAACATCTATGTCATTTCCTGGCTGTTTTAGGCCTGAAATCATCATTGACAACATAACATATTTCCGCTTCATACATAACTAATGAGGTAAATTATAGATCACAAGTAGGACAGGCTATGCTTAGTGGTTAAATTACCAAACAGATTCATCCCATCTGTGGCAAGTCCAAGCCTAAGGTTTCTTGCCTCACCCCCAAAATCTAGAAATAAATGATCTATTTTCTTCTACCGTACAGAATCAGCAGGATGACGAATTAGTCCGTCGAATTTTCTCCCTTTTGCGTGCCATATGAGGTTCTTTGCGTCACCCTTATTAGCAAACAGTCGCTTGAACCTTGGAATAATTGGGAGATACCATAACACCTCTGCCGGAGGCCCTCGTTGTGTGCTCTCTCCATCACTAGAATCATCATGCCTCACTTTGTAGCATGATGCTCCACACCTAGGATACTTATGCAATAATTCAAACTCTTTTCGGTACAATATGCAATCATTAGGGCAGGCGTGTATTTTCTTATACGCCAAACCCATCAGACACAAAACCTTCTTTACCTCATAAGTACAGTTAGGCAATTTATTACCTTCTGGAAGCATCTACTGTATCAACTCGAGCAATTCGGTGAAACTTTTATCACTCCACCTTTTTTTTGCTTTCACATTTTCCAACTTCAACATGGCAGACAAGCGTGTAAATTTTTTACACCCCAGATATAAAGGAGTCTCTGAATCACTTTTCTGCTCATCATAAACATGCGCTCGTCGGAATGATTCTTCTCCAACATCACGAATCATGTCTTCAAATTGATCACCATCTATATCTACATGTGTGTCTTCAATTGGAATGTCTACTAGTTCGCCATGACATATCCACATCTTATAGTTCATTTTTATTCCCTCACAAATAATATGTTCACGAATTATGTCAGCTTCATCGTCTCCCATTCATACACTTGACACAAGGGCAAAAATATCTTTCATCGGGTTCAAGGTGATTTTGTCGGGCGAACTCAAGAAATTGTTCGATTCCGTTATCATACTTATCATTACTAAGACTTGCATTCATCCAACTTCGATCCATTTTTCTTCTTTTCTATTGTACAAAGTGAAACTCAATTTGCAATTTCTTTAGTTAGAACCAACCACATTTAGATTGTCTTCTCACTTGCATGGTTCCTTATGCTATGTTTCGTTTCTTCATGACATTATGTTCTCAATGAATAGTATGGTATATTTGTAGTAAACATAGTAAATAGTTTTCATCATGTAATGACACCAGTGTTCCCCCCTCTCTCGTCAGAGAATTTGAGGGCTCAAGATCTAGCTAAATAATTTTGAAGCATATTTGTAGAAATCTGGTTTTTTGCTATCTAATTCTTTCTCTTTTTGTCAGTTTGCAATTTTTACAAAAATTATATTAATATAACCGTTGGAGGTTGAGTGGAAACAATTGATAGATAGGGAGTACATGTAATATCCGTGTACTCTATTAATAATGTATTTTTATTTTTGGTCAATTTCCGTTGAGAGTTGGTTTGAGAAAGTTCCATATTATATTGTTTGGGGCCTGGAATCGTGTGTATATTGGAGTTGGAACTGGTATGTTGGTTGTTAGTGGTGGTCGAGTCATGTGCCTGTCAGGATGTGTTCGTTCTGACCAAACTCCATAGTGGTGATACTAAGAAGTAGCAGTTAGCGCACGCTAGACTGTGTTGCTAGCGCGCGCTAATCATGCATTGGTAGCACATGTTAATTGGCGATGGTAGCGCATGTCATTATGGCCGGTCAGTACATGCAGAGGTTTCTGGACTCTACTCGGAAAACTAACAGGTAGCGCACGCTAACCATTACGGGTAACGCACGCTAGCGCGGCCAGTGCAGAAATTTCTGCACCACCTTTCAAAAGCGGTGGACTGCCTTTCAGCCCGGTAGTGCACGCTACACCTTGCCTGTAGCACGCGCTAATCACGTCCAGTATAAATAGGACAGCGTAGTCTAATTCTTGCCATTTCTCTCCCTCTTATTTCTTCCTCCGGCGGTTGGGTGATCTGGATGTAGGGAAGTGCAGATTTTGGTCGGACTTCACTACCCAACAACATTTTGGAGTTCCTAGAACAAAGTTAACACGATCTTAATAGCTTTCATCGTCCAGATCAAGGTAAATCATTTGAAACCCTAGTTCTTCATATTTTAGGGTTTTGTCGAGGTTTCATCCTCTAAAGTCCAGATCTAGCCGTGATTGTGCTGGATTATGATATTGTAATTATAATCCCTTGATTTTCGTTGAAGTCTACAGATTAAGTTTCGAATTTTCTTCCGTAGTTCTATATGATCCATGCTGACCCCATAGTGTCCGATTGATTGTCCCTAAGAGTAAACTTAGGGTAAACCTTTCCGTTTCCATCGTACTATGTTTGATATAGTGCTGTGTTGTGCTAGGACCTAATCGCTGAGGAAAGTTTGGGCGGCAGGTCCTTTCGTTCACCGTTCCTAGTACCAATGTAATTGAGGCAAGTACTTTGATTGTGTTTGATGTACTTCGTGTGAATATGTGGAAAATGTGATTTTATGAAAAGTGGTAATTTCGAAAAATGTAATTTGTGACATTTTGTGAAAAAGTGATGATTTCTGAAAATGCGACATGTGGTCGTGTGCCAAGTAAAACCAGTGAGGGTCCCTTGGGTTCCAAAGACCAAGGCTTCTAAGGTAAGGTTGTACAGCCAGAGGGGCCTGACAAGGTCTCTTTGGGGAGTGGTATATATCTCGCGTGAGGTATAGTGCCAGTATAGCCCCGTTGTTTTGTGATTATGATTGTGGTATGATACTCCGGAATATCCGTGATGGCACCATGATTTCTGTTATTCATTTGTTGTACATATTCTGGAATCCTTATACTTGCTCCGGCTTCTTGCTGACCCCTTCTGGGATAGATATACTTGTTGTGTATTCACTATAGGTCTTAGTGGCGAGCTGGCACAGGAAGGGTATGGGGATAACGAGCAACACCGATATCATGTGTTATTTTGAGTCGGTGGTCGTTTTATCCTGGCCAAAATCATGTTTTGATTTTGTACTCGCGCGGGTACTGTCCTATATGGTTTAATGTGTTGGTGTTAGTTGTTTTTGATGTTGTTGGATCAGTTGTGAGTTGTTGTATCTGTTGTGATCCAACAGGACCATGTATTGATATGCTTTGTGATGTATGTCATATTGGAGTTGATGTTGGTTTTAATTATGGAAATGTCTCGGTTTTGTTGATGGTTGATGTGTTTAATGTTGATCTAGTCCTGGTAGGTTCTCCAGAAAAAGAATCTATGGCGCTGTAATATCTCTGTAAATCACGGGGGTGTTACATAATGTGGTATCAGAGCTTAGGTTTATGGATACCTAGGCTGTTGGTGTTTTGGGTCTGTCAAAGTTGACTTGGTCGTTTGGTTATGATATCATTGGGTTGCTTCATTCTCGTGCGACCTGTCGCTGTAAGTCTCTCTGAATTCTAATTCCTTCTGCCCAAATTGTTTTAGCCTCTTTCCGAACATGCTTGGATTTTGAGTTCCTTTTGTGAATTGTGTTCTATTGGAGTTGTGTCTATTGTTTTCCTTCCCTTATACGTCTAAGGAACTGGTGCATATTGACGTAAGGAGAAGGTAAGTCTTTCAAATGTAAGCTCCCTCCTATGTGTGTGGTGGTTGTGTTGTGTTAATTCGATTAACCCTGGGTTGAGGGGCTGGAATTTGTTTATGGTATTAGGATTGTTTGGATGTGCATGAGTATACTATACGGTCTGGGTGAAAATAAGCTACATAATGTATATTGGAAAATCGGGAATATTATCGATTCCTACATTTTATTAAGGATGAAATTTCAAGCCTCTATTTTATCCGCTGCATGAATATTTTTAAGGTAGTGTTGTGAGTTTTTTTTCAAGATGTGAAGACTTATGAACGTCATATTATCTGGTCACGTATTTCGGCTAAAAATTTTTCTCATGTAAACATTTTGGTAGAAGAGGAAAGATTTTTAAATTTGTGGCATTTGAAATGCAAATCCTTTAAACTAGTTACGACATTTTAAAACTTTGGTTGCAAAACTTGAAGGTTGACATGAGAAATAAAACTTCCTCTTCTAAAGTATTCACGAGTTTGGGCAAAACGTGATGTTGCTACCCAAAATATTATCCGGAGATAGATATTGCTGGAATGGATGGATAGCAAACAAATGCAAGAGCACTTCTGTGAGAAAGATAAATAACACAAGATTTGCCGGGGTTGTTAGTCCCGGGCTTGAATGCTCTCGCGAGATATTATTAATACTAATATTCAGGGATACAAGTACTAATGTAAGAATACAATTACAATGAGTGTAAAGATTCTTGTTATCTTAGCTAGTGAGCGTGTAGATTGCCGGAAGAACCAGATTTGATACTCTGTGAGTTCTTGTAACAAAGGAGATGAACAGTCGCGGCGGTGAGAGATCGACAGTCTCTCACGGCGAGTATTTAGCTGGATGCTTGGGCTCCTGGGCTTATGAATCTCTTGGAATCTGTCTAGTGGAGACTTGCTGCCTCTGCCGATCGTCTTTTGAACGAGAGATTCGGATAGATAAGTCCTGAGATGGATTCTGGCGAGAAAGCAGGGAGCTTGATGGTATGTATGTTCTACTGTATTTCCGTGAATGAATTCGGAATATCAGTGAATCAGTTCTCAACGTGAGTAAATGAGTTCTGAACCTTTCAGAACGTGAGTGAACGAGTTCTCAACTGTTGGTGAAATGAATTCCGAACCTTTTCCCAGTAGGAGGAGGCTCTCTATTTATAGGACTTGGATATGCCGGGCGATCGCCTTTTCTGTATTATAATAATCGGGCGATCGTCTTTTAGCACATGGGCTTGTCTCCTTAAAGTATGCAGGAGTTGCTGGCAGTCAACCGCGCGGTCCAATGAGAAGCCTGCACGCGTCCTGAGTTGCTGTCACGGGTGGTCCCACTGACAACTTTCGGCGCGCCTGCCGGTAGGTGAGGTAGGTGACAGGCTGTGGTCAAAGGTCTTGTCTCACAAGAAAAGATCTTGTCTGTCAGCGAAGATCTTGTCTGTCAGCGCCTTTTGTGGATCTGCACGTGGGTGCTGTTCTGAGATCCAGTCCTCGATGACTTTGACGGGCGATCATCTCTGCTCGGGGCGTAGGTCGACCGTCCTTAGCCGGACACTAGAGTCGATCGCCAGATGCCAAAGGGCGATCGCCTTGGGAGTCGATCGCTAGGTACCTGATGGTGGTCTGATATCTTCGATTAGGCGAGCTAGCCATAGTTTGACTGGTGTTGACTTGGTCGCTCGGCCTTATAGTCGATCGCCTGTCGGGATGGATAAATCTTGACACAACAATTGCCCCCCAGCTCGCTCCTATGTTGGAAACGTGGGGTGAAGTGGTTCTCTTGGCGATCGCTGAACTTTTGACGAGCGACTCTGTGCTTAACTGAATTGGCGATTGTCTTTGAGCTGATATATCCTGAGTTCGGACGACCTGGTTGGCCACTAAGCTGCGCGGGAAAAAGCAATGGGCGTGGAAAAGTCTCCGTGCACGTGTCGGGCTTCTATTGGAGGATACCAACGGTCATTAATGACTCCTCAGCTGACACGTCCTTGAAAAGACGCGTACGCGGGTCTCGAGGGAGTCAATTAATGCGTCGTTTGAGATCCAACCCCTGAGATTTTCCCTTATTGCAAATGAGTCCCTGTCTTCTCCTATAAAAGGGTGCAGTGCTGCAGTCTTCGTCCTCACGCGCACTTACCGGAGAAAGAAGGACTTGCTGTCGATTTTTCTGAAGATCTTAGTGCCGATCGTCGTTCGATTTCATCTTTGGGTAAGAAAACATCCTTTTCTCCTTTCCTGTCTTTGAGAATGGCCGGCATGTCATCATCACATGGAGTGGGTACCAGTTCCGCCGCCGGGACATCGACTGTCCGGGGAGGACTTTCTTCCGACGTCCACCTGGAGACGGCCACAGAGGCTATTCGGGCCGGAATCGACCCTGCTGAAGTCGAGGCTTTATTTAATGAAGCCGATGTTGCTAAGGAGGTGGCTGCTGAAGAAAGACGATCACAGATAGAGAGAGATCTGGCGATTAGGGCCTACTGGGAGCAGCATAGCGCTTTCGGCCGGGCCTATAAGGCCTTTGCTGAGATAATGGAGAAGTTGGCCGGTACGACTCCGAGATTCGTTTTCCAGGGATACTCGGTCGCCTACCCTTATCAGCTTCCCAAACGGTTGCAGTACCGGGTTGTGCAGCGATCCTTGTGGTCGCTTGGCCAAATACGGAGTTCGACGACCAGGAAAGATCTGGCCGTCTGGAGGACAAGGTTCCATGTTCCTTTAGATGTGGACATGTTCGCGCCGGCGGAGAATGAGCGAGCCGATCAGCCTACGATGGGTATGGTCGCCGTGAATGAGGCAATTATGGAGGCCGGGCTGCGCTTCCCTCTATCTTTTGCTGTCTCCCATCTGCTGGCCGCTTGGAATGTGGCGCCACTTCGGCTGACGCCGAACGCTTGGCTCCAAATTATCTGCACTCTCACCCTTTTCGGCGGTCACCGCCTGTACCGCCTCCCATCGCCGTTGGAGATGAACCATTTGTTCAAGCTGACGGCTCAGAAAGGGTCGGTCGGCGGTTACCATATTCAGGGCCGATCTGGTCGGGTAATTCACGGAGTCCCGAATAAGATGCGGGGCGATCAGACGAAGTGGTTCTGGGTCGCCGGCAAGTGGAGGGCTTCCGCGAGCGACAATCCTTCGGGCGATCTGGAGATCCCCACTGAGTTTCGGGAGAGGAATCCCGGTAAGGGTTTAGACTCTCCCTTCGTTCGGATGCGTTTTGGACTGATCTAATTTGATTTTGGTTTTGGAGGTTTTCACATTTCGGCGGTCGAGGAGCTGCCTTTTGACTTCCTGGTTGTCTGGGAGCGGATAAGGAGCTTGTCGGACGACGACCTAGACGCCAACCAGATCAATAAGGAGAGCCGTTGGTTGTCGGCTCGGCTATTCCGCTTCCCGAGACATCTCTCGGTACCAGGTATGAGTTTCTGCGACCTTCACTTTCTAGGCGATTGCCTTACTTGAGGAAAGTGTCTGACTGTTGGTCGATCGTCTTAACTGCAGAGGTTCGCTTTCCTCGCTTCTTGGAGCCCCCGCCGGAGATCGCCATGTCGAATCCTGGAGTTCTAGGCCGTCTCCGCCACAAGAGGTCGTCCCGGGCCCCACCTGTTGCGTTGCCAATTGTTCCGGAGGCGGAACCTCGCGTGGAGCCGATCGTGGCTGAGGAGGGAGTTCCGGAGGAGGGGCTTCGAGCGACCGTAAAGGCCGAGGCCGAAGAAACTTCGGTTCCGCCTCGGCAATGAAGTGCCGATCGCCGCGCCTCCGATCACCATTGTCGCTCCGGAGAATGAGCCGCCCTCTGCGGCTTTTATGCGGGAGATGGCGATCGCGGATGCTGAGACCCCTCGAGGGAAACCGTATTTCGGTCGGGACCCCGAGAAGGCTGAGAGGTAGATTGCATTTTTGTGTTGAAACTTGCAACTGCGTAGGAGTTGTGCTAACTTTGTTGTATTGATGTAGGATCCGTCGCACAGATCCGTCTTGCCCGCCGATGGTCGTGGATTTCCTAGCGAGCCGATCTCCTCGCCAGTCTTGTGACATCCCTCCATATGTTAGCAAGGCCGCTTCTGCTCTGCCGAAGGCATGGACGACCGATCTGGATGCGATCGCTCGTCAGCGATCGGGGAGTTCGATGCAGGCTGTTCTTGCTCTTTCTCTCCAGACGGCGACCATGGGTGTCCAGGCTGCTCAGGAGTTCGAGGGGCGACCTTCCACTATTCGCCTGCAGGCGGATCTCGAGGCGGCTCGGAAAGAGAATGCCGAGTTTGCTGATAAGATCGTGGCGATGGAGAAGGACTCTCTGGAGGCGGCCAAGTGGGCGAGCCACGAGCTTGAGCTGGCGAAGAAGGAAACCGAGTTGTCTCGTCTGGCGGTTGACCGATTTCGGGACCAGATGCTGAATGCCGTCCGGGCGCAGAAGGTTGCTGAGGATGAGGTCGATCGCCAGAAGGTGACGATCGCTCGGTTGACCAGCGAGCTGGCGGAGTCGAAAGAGAAGGTTGCTGCGAGGGAGGCCGAGCTCCAGGGGTCACAACAGGCGATGGCGGAACTGAAAGGAGAGGTGGAGGCGACCAAGGCTGATCCCTTTCAAAACTTGGAGTTTGTCAGCGAGTTCGCCTATTATTTGGCGTTCGCCGACTCGATCCGAGCAGCTAAGAAAGGAGGTTTAGAGGTCGGGCCTCTTGCTGCGAACTTCAAGGCGTATGCGTTGGAGCATCCTCTCCATCCAACTTTCTCCTTACCGATCTTGGATCTTGTGGACATCGGCGTGGCTTTGAGCTGGTATCCGTCTCCGGCCGATCTTGCTCATCCCGACGCTCCGGAAGATAAGGGGACCGCACCGGATGCTGATGGCGAAGGCCAGGCAGGGGCCTGAGGCACTTCATTTTTGATGTTTTAGCTTATTTCCTTGTAATTTGTAGCTTTCTTTTGTAGCATTTAGGCCTTCGGGCGACCATGTACTCTGATCTCTTCAAGTAATGAAATGAACGTTTGAACTTCTGACTTATCACTTGAATGATTGTTATTTTTGAGTCTTTGTTTGACCTTGTACAAATGTGTGAGGAGAGATCGTTGCGAGGATAGTTCCAAATGAATTGACAAACTCACAAAGATAACTTTTACAACAGATTCGATCACTGCACATCATCTAAAAATTGACGACCTCCGTATGTGGTTGAATAGGGACGATCGTCGTATAGGTAGTCCGCACTTTTCCCCCTTGTTTTTATTCACTTAGTGGAAGTAAGGGGATGAAAATAACTCGTTGAGTGAGCGGTCTTCAATTGTCGAATCCTCGAGGACGGTCGTCCGTCTTGAGGAGCCGTGCACGATCGCGGAGTTCGATGGACCGACTCCCTGATCATGTCTTGATGCGCGAAGACATTGAGTGTCTCGTGACTCACTTTATTATGAGGGTCCTCTGTTAGGCTGCGCCTCGCCTCGTATTTAAACGAAGGGCGTGCGGTCTCGGTCTAGAGGAGTCCTTGCGCGGGGCAGCGTCGGATGATTCAACTCCACGCCCGCGGCTTGTTTAGCTCTGCTTCCACCTCGGCCCACCATGAAGATGGCGAACCTCGACGGTGTACGTTGAGACGGGGGTTGTGGCACGTCGCATTGTCCGGGTTCACCACGTTAGATGATGAACCTTTGAAGGCGAGCGATCGTGTCCACTGATTAATTTTGGAGGGCCCTCAGACTACGCCGACCTCGTATTTAAACGAAGGGCGGGCGATCTTGGCCCAAAGGGACCTTGCATGGCCTAAGCAGTCGGTTCCATCGACCACCAGGACCATGGCTGCACTCTTCCACCTTGGATCGTCATGTAGATGCCGACCTTCGACGGTGTACGTTGTGCGGGGGAGGCGATCTCGTGCCTTAGTCCATCATGTTAGATGGTGAATTGTAGATGGCGATCGAGTCCTCCAGTTTCCTAAATAAGGATGGAGATCGGGGAGACTTCCGAGGTTCCCTTCTCTTGATTAAAGCATGTAGAGGCGGTCGCCGAGGTTGATCCAGGGGTCGGCTCGTATGAGCTTCCCAACCTGTTTTGTGTTCGACTCGGACGATCGTGTATAGAGATTGGTAGGGGCTCTGGCTAAACCAATAAGCTGTCCAACTTGCCTTCCTCGAACAATCTCCAGAGCTGTTTGAGGAGGTCGCGGCATTGGTTGGTGCTGTGGCCAGGACTCTTATGGTAGGCACAATATTGATTGTTGTCCAGGTGACCGTGGTCCCTTATCGCCTTTGGCTTTTTGAGCCTTTCGTGCCCCTTGATGGCATAGAAAATATGTGCCGGAGTTTGGTTGAACGTATGGAGGAGATGGGCTTCCATGTCCTCGAAAGCCTTGAGATCTCCGGGTTGCTTGGCGATCGCCTTCTTTGCTTTGGCGATCGCTATCTTCTGGACAGGAGGTGGCATTTCCTCGCCTAGGTGGAGGGTGAGTAGCCTTTGCCTGGCCGTAAAGTCAAGGGCTTTAGCGCGGAAGATCGCGTAAGTTGGGGGAATATCCTTGGAGAGATGTCTAAACATGGGAGAATGACCGTAGAATCCCCCCATGACCGAATAGAGAGCGAGCTCGTCACTGACGGGTTCGCCGGTGAGGATGATTTCGTCTACTCGGTCGATGTAATCTGCGTCGGTTTCGTCTTTCCCCTGCCTGATTTTCATCACGCGGTGGGGGCCTTCTGGTCTGGCGACCTTGCTGGCGAAGTATGACGTGAAGTCATTCGCCAGTTTCTTAAAAGAGGTGATTGATCGCGGTGGTAGTGAGATGTACCACCTATGGGCCAGCTCGCCCAATGTTAATGGGAAGATCCGGCACTTGGTTGCATCAGATGCCCCACACCCAGTCATGTAGATTCAGAATTTACTCAGGTAGGTTTCGGGGTCCGATCTCCCCTCATACAGAGGTGTTTTGGGAGGGGCGATCGTTGGTTGTATGGGGGCAAGCTCGATGTGGACCGCGAGTGGCTTGGTCGGCCCGGTGATCTTTTGCCGGTGCTTGCCCGGTTGTCCAAGAGTGCTTTCATCTCGCCGAGTGGCGTTGTATAGCGGCCATCGCCGTGGCTCGATCGCTTGCGGCTAGGCGCTCGGAGCCCGAGCCGAGGCGATTGAGTACCGATCTCAGCGATCGGGCGGGAGTCGATGGCCGACTGCGTCGGGTGTGAGGTGGGTAGGCCGAACTCCTGGTGACGGATTCGGATTCCGTCTTTTCAAGGTTGGAAATAGAATGCCCCGGTCGCCAGGATGGGTCGCGCCCCAAGCGATTGAATATGGATCCGTCCGGTCGTGCGAGAGCCTTTTCTCGCGAATTGGGGCTTTCTGACGATCGCTCGTTCAGTAGCCCATTGAATTTCCGTTTTGCCATGCGGCGGACGATCGAGGGAGTTATCGCGGGCGACGCGCATGCTCTCTGTCGCTCCTCTAGGATGGCCATAGCCTCCTCGATCTGTTCCTCGGTTTGGAACTGATCGAGTGAGAGGTTGGGGCCATCTCTCGGATGCGGGATCGAGAGTCTCGCGTTGCGCGCTTCCTCGCTGCGTTGGTGGGGTTCTGATCAACCGTGATATGGTGTCCGGTGGTTCGGAGAGCGGCTTTCTTCGATGTACCAGCGGATGTCATGATTCTGAAGGTTTTTTTTGAAGCGCAGTGAGTGTCACTTCAAGTATATGCCCCGAGAACAGTGAGTGTTCTTCGGGACGGTGGGAATAAAAATTTGAGGGTTAGATCCCCTTCCTCTAGCGCCAATTGTTGCTACCCAAAATATTATCCGGAAATATATATTGCTGGAATGGATGGATAGCAAACAAATGCAAGAGCACTTCCGTGAGAAAGATAAATAACACAAGATTTGCCGGGGTTGTTAGTCCCGGGCTTGAATGCTCTCGCGAGATATTATTAATACTAATATTCGGGGATACAAGTACTAATGTAAGAATACAATTACAATGAGTGTAAAGATTCTTGTTATCAAAGGAGATGAACAGTCGCGGCGGTGAGAGATCAACAGTCTCTCACGGCGAGTATTTAGCTGGATGCTTGGGCTCCTGGGCTTATGAATCTCTTGGAATCTGTCTAGTGGAGACTTGCTGCCTCTGCCGATCGTCTTCTTAACGAGAGATTCGGAGAGAGAAGTCCTGAGATGGATTCCGGCGAGAAAGCAGGGAGCTTGATGGTATGTATGTTCTACTGTATTTCCGTGAATGAATTCGGAATATCAGTGAATGAGTTCTCAACATGAGTAAATGAGTTCTGAACCTTTCGGAACGTGAGTGAACGAGTTCTCAACTGTTGGTGAAATGAATTCCGAACCTTTTCCCAGTAGGAGGAGGCTCTCTATTTATAGAACTTGGATATGCCGGGCGATCGCCTTTTCTGTATTATAATAATCGGGCGATAGTCTTTTAGCACATGGGCTTGTCTCCTTAAAGTATGCAGGAGTTGCTGGCAGTCAACCGCGCGGTCCAATGAGAAGCCTGCACGCGTCCTGAGTTGCTGTCACGGGTGGTCCCACTGACAACTTTGGCGCCCGCCAGAGGTGAGGTAGGTGACAGCCGTGGGTCAAAGGTCTTGTCTCACAAGAAAAGATCTTGTCTCCGGCCAAGATCTTGTCTGTCGCCGCTTTTGTGGATCTCGCACGTGGGTGCTGTCGGAGATCCAGCCTCGATGACTTTGACGGCGATCATCTCTGCCGGGCGTAGGTCGACCGTCCCAGCCGGACACTAGAGTCGATCGCCAGATGCCAAAGGGCGATCGCCTTGGGAGTCGATCGCTAGGTACCTGATGGTGGTCTGATATCTTCGATTAGGCGAGCTAGCTATAGTTTGACTGGTGTTGACTTGGTCGCTCGGCCTTATAGTCGATCGCCTGTCGGGATGGATAAATCTTGACACAACACGTGACTCGCCCCTTAATTGCAAAAGATTGTGTTTCGGACATGGTGTTAATATTCCCGTCAGAAGACCAAAAGTTGATTTTAAGCATAATACGCGTGTATATATATTCTCACCCTTTTATATAGTATACGTGCCTTCCAAATTCGACGTTCTAGTGTTGCCTACTTTGAGTACTTGAGTTCAGACAATACCCTAGTAACTGAGTTGACAAGCGGGGCAAGGAGACAGAAAACATATGGACGATTTTGGGCAATAGTGCTCAGAATTGTGATCAAGTTGATGGTGTAAACGTCAGGTCGTTTTGTATACACTCATGATAATAGCCCTCTTCGTCGAGAGATAGGATTTTAGTTTAGTTGTTGATGATCTTTTGATGATTGTTTGTGTGGTGTTGTATACATTCGAACCGATGGTGTTCCGATTTGCATGTTGCCGTTTATTGGTAACCTTCAGGTCTAGTGCTGTTTGAGATGTGTTCACGACTGTTTTACTGAATCGGAACAGTTAGCGCACGCTACCTTGTGGATAGCGCACGCTAACACGAGATGCAGAAATTACTGCATTTGACTGAGAGTTCAGCAGCGCACGCTATGCAATTATGTAGCGCATGCTAAGGTGCAGCAGTTAGCGCACGCTATGGAGAGGGTAACGCGCGCTAACTGGTAGTTCGGGGGGCAGTCCAGAAGCTACTGGACTGAGGCTGGAGGTCTCGTTCGCGCACGTTAATGCTTGTAGTTAGCGCATGCTAATCTGTCTAGCATATAAATCGGACAACAATTGTGATTAATCATTTCCACTCTTTTCCTTTTTCTCCATGGGTGACACCAAGGTGTGAATCAAAGATGACTAGGGTTTGCGATCTTGGCCGATTTGTTCTGTTTAAAGGTGTTTTGGAGTATAACATCTTCTAATCTATTGTCCTGCATTGAATTGAGGCAATTCCTTGATTTTTCTTGAGTTAACCATTTTGTAGATTTTATTCTTGATCTCATTTCCAACCCGATTCTAACGAATCAATTGATGTTAAATATTGTTGTTGGCAATGTATTATGAATTGCACATCCATAATTACGACTTGTTCAACTCGTTGATGATTCTAAGAATTCTGATGAATCGAGAACAATTAACATTCGATCAATGTCCGTAAACTATTGGTGAACAAAGCAAATGATCAAGGGGCGTCCCGTATCCCAGATTTTGGCAAGTGATGCTTTCATAATACGTCAGAATTGTTAATACTTCCAACCATTGTGGCTTTGATTCTCTTTATCTTCTTGCTTTCCATATCTAACTTGGTAGTTCTACGTTTTGAGGACAAAACTCCCTTTGAGGGGGAGAGGAGTATAATAATCGGGATTCTTGCACTTGTACAATTTAGGGCCTTGAACCCTTATGTTTGATTCTGTTGTCGTACTACAGAACTTGCGAGTTCGGTGGTACTGCAATGATTGGCTTGGTGTCTAAGCTTATCGTAATTGTGGTTTCCGTCATGTACTGGTTTCAAGATATCGTTGTATAACTCCATTGTTGTTGAATATTGGACCATATTTCCTTTGGTAACTCATGATTCCACCCAAGCAAACCATATCTATTGTGTTGTGCTTTATTTTGATTTCAACTTGTGCCGTTAACTGAATCATGTCACTACCGAGAAATTCTCGTGATATTAGTAATCATTCTGCATTCGTCAGAATGCTTAGAGATTTGGTCACCCGACCTTATGAAGTTGCTTGTTACGTTATTACCTTGTTTTCCTTGTTCTAAATTTCGGGACAAACTTCTTTTATTTGAAGTGGATCGTGACGCCCGAATTTTGACTTCTGTATTTGTTACATCCTATCGACTCGCTTGTGTTTAATGTACTTTGTGTGAATGAATATTTTGGAAAATGTATCACTTGGTTGGGTTATACAACCAGCGAGGGCCTGATGAGGACTCCTGGGGTGTGTATCTCGGGTGAGGTACAGGTCCAGTATAACTTGGTAACTTGTTTGATTATTGTCGTCCAGTCATTATTGTTCGATCGTTATGGTTCGATTGTTGATTGCTCGATCTCGTATTGTGATTATCGAGTGTCTGATTTCCTTAGGATTCGGGTACTCATTTCAGTAAGTCATCTTCCAAACCTTTTAGGTTGTCGGAATTATATACTTGTTCAGCGTTAAGCTCCATTTTTGATTATTGTACTATTTGGATTATCAACCGTAGTGATTCATGATCGTTGCACGTAAACATTTGCGCGTATTGAATCGGACTACAGCGGCTTTCTATGATATGAAGTTTGTGCCCGTTTTTGGCAGCAGATAACACGTATCAACCAAAGTTTACATTGCCTTGATTTTTTCATGTCCTAAGTTTTGAGACGAGATTTATTTCAAAAGGAGTAAAGAGATGTAATAATTTTATTTTCCCATTAATTCCTTTTCTTTTTGATCTATTTTTATTTCTTTGATTCGATAGTCTCGACAAATCAACATTTGAGAGATGGTCATCATGTTTTGACATCAAGTGGGAATACCGAAAGTCTATGATGGCATCTTTTAGCTTGACCAATATTTTGGTCGTTCTCGTGCCATTGATAAACTCGATCTTTATCGGGAATCTTTGCGAATCTACCATCAAGATTTTTATCACTATTATTGTTATCGTGGTGGGGCGAGGGATAATTGATACTGAATGATGCCGTCGCCATAATAACAACTACTAGAAACAACTGTAGCACCACTAGGGCCGCCGACTTAAAGTCGGTTTGATGTGTATATATGGCACTGAGAGGTATTTCCATAGTAAATTTAAGACGTTAACCGAAAGGAAATAGTTGAATGATCTTGTAAGTGTGGACCCTACTAAACATACCCGTTGCTTAGAACATATCAATTATCTAGAGGCCGTAGCACAATTTCACCGGGACGCAAATCAGACTGCCCAGGAAGCAGCTGCACGAGAATGCGAGCATGATGCGCAGTTAGAAGCTCAGTTGGCTGTAGTACGGCGTACTCTTAGAGAGAGGGAGGCCCAATATACTCAAGCGAGAGAGGCCCTCCAGGATCAGATCCAGCAAGAAAGGGAAATGATACGGGCCAACACTGAGGAAATACTTGCTATCCTCCCAGCGGCGCCAATTCCGATCGCAGAGGATCCCGAAGAAGATCCCGAAGAGTTCCCGGAAGAAGAGGTCGAAGACAACTCTATCGTCGTTAACCCATGAGCTATACTTAATGTGGCATGATGTGTATCGATGTTTTCTTATAAATATGCACTCGTGTAATGTTTACGATTTAAGAATAAAATTTTGTATGGATATGATTAGAGACTCAGACATATATTACGACGACCCTCTTCCTGTTTCAAGTTTCGAGGACGAAACTTATTTTTAGAGGGTAAGGGTGTAATATCTGTGTACTTTATTAATAATGTATTTTTATTTTTGGTTGTATTCCGTTGAGAGTTGGTTTGAGAAAGTTCCATATTATATTGTTTGTTGCCTGTAATCGTGTGTATATTAGAGTTGGAACTGGTATGTTGGTTGTTAGTGGTGGTCGAGTCATGTGCCTTTCAGGATCTGTTCGTTCTGACCAAACTCCATAGTGGTGATACTGAGAAGTTGTAGTTAGCGCACGCTAGACTGTGTTGCTAGCGCGCGCTAACCATGTATTGGTAGCGCACGTTAATTGGCGATGGTAGTGCACGCCATTATGGCCGGTTAGTACATGCAGAGGTTTCTGGACTCTACTCAGAAAACTAACAGGTAGCACACGCTAACCATTATGGATAACGCACGCTAGCACGGCCAGTGCAGAAAGTTATGCACCGCATTTCAAAGGCGATGGACTGCCTTTAAGGCCGATAGCGCAGGCTACACCTTTCCTGTAGCGCGCGCTAATCACGTCCAGTTTAAATAGGACAGCGTACTTCAGTTCTTGCCGTTTATCTTCCTCTTCTTTCCTCCTCCGGCGACTGGGTGATCTGGACGTAGGGAGGTGCAGATTTTGGCCGGAATTCACTACCCAACAACGTTATGGAGTTCCTGGAACAAAGTTAACAAGATCTTAACAGCTTTTATCATCCGGATCAAGGTAAATCATTCAAAATGCTAATTCTTCATATTTTAGGGTTTTGTCGAGGTTTCATCCTATAAAATCCAGATCTAGCCATGATTGTGCTGGATTATGATATTGTAATTATAATCCCTTGCTTTTCGTTGAAGTTTACGGATTAAGTTTCAAGTTTTCTTCTGTAGTTGTGTATGATCCATGCTGACCCCATAGTGTCCGATTGATTGTCCCTAAGAGTAGAACTTAGGGTAAACCTTTCCGTTTCCGTCGTACTATGTTTGATATAGTGCTTTGTTGTGCTAGGACCTAATCGTTGAGGAAAGTTCGGGCGGCAGGTCCTTTCGTTCACCGTTCCCTGTACCATTGTAATTGAGGCAAGTACTTTGATTGTATTTGATGTACTTCGTGTGAATATGTGGAAAATGTGATTTTATGAAAAATGGTAATTTCAGAAAATGTGATTAGTGCCATTTCGTGAAAAAGTGATGATTTCTGAAAATACGACATGTGGTCGTGTGCCAAGTAAAACCAATGAGGGTCCCCTGGGTTCCGTAGACCAAGGCTTTTGCAGTTCACTTGGTAGGGTTGCACAGCCAGAGGGGCGTGACGAGGTCTTTTTGGGGAGTGGTATGTATCTAGCATGAGGTATAGTGCCAGTATAGCCACCATTGTTTTGTGATGATGATTGTGGTATGATACTCCAGGATATCCGTGATGGCACCGTGATTTCTGTTATTCATTTGTTGTACATATTCTGGAATCGTTGTACTTGCACCGGCTTCTTGCTGACCCCTTATGGGGTGGATACACTTGTTGTGTATTCAGGTACAGGTCTTAGTGGCAAGCCGGTGTAGGTAGGGAACGAGGATGACGAGCAACACTGATATCATGTGTTATTTTGAGTCGGTGGTCGTTTTATCATGGTTAAAGTCGCGTTTTGGTTTTGTACTCACGTGGGTACTATCCTATATGGTTTAATGTGTCGGTGTTAGTTTTTGTTGATGTTGTTGGATCAGTTGTGAGTTGTTGTATCTGTTGTTATCCAACATGACCATGTATTGATATTCTTTGTGGTGTATGTCATATTAGAGTTGATGTTGGTTTTAAGTGTGGGAATGTCTCAGTTTTGTTGATGGTTGATGTATTTTATGTTGATCTAAGCCTGGTAGGTTCTCCAGAAAAAGAATCTACGACAATGTAATATCTCTGTAAATCACGGGGGTGTTACAGTACATCCTTAGGAACTATAAATGAACGTTGGAACTAAACTAGAAACAAGAGAAGCTGATTATCTTGTTTTAATCTTCGTTGTGCATGAGTCAATTACCTAGAAATCACGAAAAAGCACTTGAAATTCTGAACTGTTTAGTGTTTGAAGCTTAGTATATGATTCAGTAACTTTTCTCTCTTTTTGCTTCTCAAGGCATATAAGTGGTAAATTCTGAACTTATTATCTAAAAACAGAATAAACCCCCCAAACCACCACTACCATCATCACCCCAAGCACACACACATACACACATAAAACCGAGGTATAGAATTAATCCAAAGTTAAGTTTAAAAGTCTAGAACAGGGAGACGAGGGTTACCTTGTCTTTTTAGGTTGGCGGCCGGATCGGGGAGAAAACCAGAATAGAGAGACGCAATGGCGAGAAAAACGAGGTGCGCGAAGGCGCACACGACGACGAAGGGAGAATTTGAATTTGCGCAGTACAGAGGAGGAATACAGTATGGGAAAAATAATAGACTGTGAGAGAAAACCGAGGTGCGCGAAGGCACACAGCGATAGCGAACGGAAAATTCGAGGGGTTTTGCGCAGTATAGAGGAGGAAGACAGTGATGGGAAAAGGATAGAACTGTGACTTGTTTTGTGTTTTTAATGTGACATTAACAGCGGTTGCGATGATAACCGCTGTTGAATTTATTTTAATAAATTAACATCGGTTGAGGAAAGAAACCATTGTTAACTGTCCAAATGTTAACATCCGTTATTAACGGAAACCCCTTTTAAGCTTTTCCTTTTTTACCGGCATTAGCACGCGCTAGCTCCAACAATAGCGTGCGCTAACTGCTTGTGTCCAAACTCCAGAAATATTCTGTCCTTACTGCTAGGCCGAAATAGGGCGCGTTATCGATACCTCTAACGCGCGCTAGTCCACCTCAATAGCGTACGCTAGCCTACCATTAGAGTGCACTAATGACCCATTCCAGAATCTAGAAAGCCTACTGCCCAATCGGCCTAGCGTGTGCTACGAACAAGAGTAACGTTTTGATGATTAACAACGATTTTTATCTAAAAACCACTGTTGAATTTATTTTAATAATTAACATCGGTTGTCGGAAGGAACCGATGTTAACTCTCCAAAGGTTAACAGCGGTTACCTTAGAAAACTGCTGTTGAAGTTTTTTTTAGAAATATTTAACATCGGTTGTTGAGATAACCGCTTCTAAGGTTTCTATTTAACAGCGGTTATTTTTAACCGATGTTAAAATGCTATTTTTATAGTGGTTTTTCTGAAAACCGCATTAATGTTTTACACAAAATTTACAGGTATGCAATCACGTCATTTTAATAGGTATGCCACCTCCTCAACTCCATGTCTCGACCACTGAACTTTAACCAACAAGGATCTTCACCGGCCTTTATACAAATGTGACATCATCTGCTACCTCAATATCCCCAAAATCACTGATATGACTTGGATCCGGAACGTACTTTCTCAACTGAGAAACGTGAAACACACTATAAACGTGGATAAGGGCTGTAGGTAACGCCAACCGATAAGCCAACTCACCGACTCGGTCTAGAATCTCAAATGGCCCAATATACCTCGGGCTAAGCTTTACCTTCTTCCCGAAACGGTAAACCCCTCTCGTCGGTGATACCTTGAGTAAACATGATCTCCCACTTCAAACTCCAAGGGTCGAAGACGATTATCAGCATAGGACTTTTGTCGACTCTGAGCGGCCAACAATTGTCTCGAATAATAGAAGCCTTCTCTATGATTTTGATCAACATATCTGATTCCGTCCCAACTAGCTCCGAGGCCTCATCCCAACATAGCGGGGATCTACACTGCCTGCCATATAATGCTTCGTACGGTGCCATTTTAATTGATGTATGCCAACTATTATTGTAAGTAAACTCGATCAACGACAGATGGAACTCCCAATCACTACTCCACTCTAGGGCGCACGCCCGCAACATATCCTCCAACGTATGAATCGTCCATTCCGTCTGACCATCTGACTATGGATTAAAAGATGTACTCAACCTCAATTCGGTACCCAGAGCCTGATGGACCGACTGCCAAAAATGTGACACAAAACGACCATCCCGATCAGAGACAATAGTCTTAGGCGTACTGTGTAACCACACTATCTCCACTATAAATGTCCCCACCAACCTCTCCGGTCCCCAAGTATCCTTAATACCAAGAAAATATACTGATTTGGTTAGTCAATCGACAATCACCCAAATCATATTCATTCTGGTTTTCGTTCTCGGCATCCCGGTGATTAAATCCATGGAAATATATTCCCACTTCCACTCGGGAATAGGCAGCGGCTTCAACAACCCGACAGGTCTCTGATGCTCAATCTTGACTTGTTGGCACGTCAAAAACCATGCTACCAACTCTGTGACATCCTTCTTTATATTATTCCACCAAAAATTCTTTTTAAGGTCTATACATCTTACTTGTTCTGGGGTGGATAAAGTAAGGAGTAGCATGAGCTTCTCGAAGTATTTTCTGTCTCAAGTCTAAATCATTCGGAACGCAGTCTCCCTTGAAATTTCAATCTGCCGTCATCGTGAACCATAAAGCTGGGGTCTTTCCCTTTTTCTGCATCCACATTCAGCTGACTGATCATCGGGTCATTCATTTGCTCCCCTTTGATGTCATCAACCAAAGATGAAGTAATCTCGATGGCACACAACTGACCCTGCACATGCTGAATCCATACTTGATTCCCTGTTCAATAAGCTCCTGTCAGATCCTCGCTTGTGGTATGAGAACCTCAAGCATCCGGAGTGATACCGGTTTCCGACTCAACGCGTCTGCCACAACATTGGCTTTCCTCGGATGATAAAGGATCTCCAAGTCGTAGTCCTTTATTAGTTTTAACCAACGATGATATCTCATATTCAGTTCCTTCTGGATGAAAATGTGTTTCAAGATCTTATGATCAGTATGAATCCGTCACGGAGAACCGTATAGATAGTGGCGCCAGATCTTCAGTGCAAACACCACTGCAGCCAACTCCAAGTCATGAGTAGGGTAATTCATTTTCATACGGTTTCAACTGCCGCGACGCAAAAGATATAGTCCTATCGTGCCGCATGAGAACACACCCGAGTCACTGGCCTGAAGCATCATTATAAACCGAAAACCCACCATTCCCTTGAAGCAAGGCTAACAGGCGCCGTAGTCAAACGCCTTTTCAGTTCCTTGAAACTATGTTGCCTCCTTGAAACTATGTTGCCTCTCGTCATTTCATTCTAACTTCTTGGACTTCTGGAGTAACTGAGTAAGCGGTCGACCAAGTTTAGAGAACCCCTCGACGAACCATCTATAATACCCAACAAGCCCCAAAAAGTTAGAACCTCCTTCACATTCTTAGGTGGTGCCCAATATAACACTGCCTCGATTTTCTGGGGATCTACACGGACCCCTTCGGCTGAAACCACATGCCCGAGAAACCTAACTTCCTTCAGCCAAAACTCACACTTTGAGAACTTCGCATAGAGACGTTGAGCTCTCAAAATCTCCAACACTAGTCGCAAATGCTGAGCGTGTTCCTCGTCATCACGAGAATAAACTAGGATATCGTCTATAAAAACAACTACACACTTATCGAGATACTCGATAAATATCTTGTTCATCAGCTGCATAAATACTGCCGGCACGTTGTTTAGCCTGAATGGCATAACCACAAACTCGTAATGCCCGTACCTCGTACGAAAAGCGGTCTTAGGGATATTGGACTCCCTCACTCGAAGCTGGTAGTAACCAGATCTCAAATCGATATTCGAAAACACCATAGCTCCCTGTAACTGATCAAACAAATCATCGATACAAGGTAAAAGATATTTATTTTTAATGGTCACTTTGTTCAGTTCCCAGTAATCGATACATAAACATAGTGAACCATCTTTCTTTCTCACAAACAAGACCGGCGCACCCCATGGCGAGGTGCTAGGTCTGATATATCCTTTATCTAACGATTCCCCTAACTGACCCTTTGTTCCTGCATTTTTGAAGGTGCCATACGGTACGGCGTCTTGGAAATCGGGGATGCACTCGGTTCTAAATCAGCCGTGAACTCGATCTCCCGCTCCGGTGGTAGTCCTGGCAAATCATCTGGAAAAACATTTGGAAATTCGTTTACCACTAAAATCGAAGAAAATTCAACCTTCTCGTTCTCTACTCTCGTAGCATAACACCAATATCCCATACAACCATACCTAATGAGTTTCGCCGCCTTCATAGCACTGATAATAGTTTCTGTCCCTTCTTCCGGTGCCCCACAAATGAATGCTCGGTACCATCCTCGACCAATATCAATATACTCCTCATGCAATAATTCATTACCGCACTGTGTCTATCAAGCCAGTCATCCCCAAGGATCAAATCCTCATCGACGATATCGACAACGATTAAATTCGAAGGCCACACTCTATCTGTCATCACCATTGGTGTAATACCCGGTTGTAATCCAGTCATTATCATTCAGTAATTATCATTCAGTAATTGTCACTCAGTATTTTTCACTCATTAATAATCATTCATCATTCATAGTCAATCATTGTTTTCACCGTTCAGAGTATTTGTATCATGTATCAGTTATTATTCGTCTTCCTTCCTGGTTGGAGGATCGAGCCGTGGTTATCATCATTGTCTTTTTCGTAATGGGTTGTATGTGAGGAGTAGCACACGCTACGTACTCTCTTTAGCGCGCGCTAATTGAGTACGGGTAGCGCTCGCAACCTCTCAGCATTAGCGCACGCTAGCATGGTTCAGGCAGACAATCCAGAAGGCACTGGACTGCAGTTGAGTTGTAGTAGCGCACGCTACAAATGGTAGGTAGCGTGCGCTAGTGAGTTGGGATAGCGCACGCTATGCTAGCAGTGTAGTGCGCGCTAAGGTCGATCAGGCAGAGTCCAATGGGTGCTGGACTGATTTGGAATAATTCATAGCGTACGCTATGAGTGGATATTAGCGTACGCTAATGGTGTAGTAGTGCACGCTGAGTTTTGGGTGTAGCGTACGCTATCGCGAGCAGATCAGAGAACAGGAGGTTCTGGACATCAGTCACTGGGCATCAGATATGAGTTAGTGCACGCTAACTTTTTGGGTTAACGCACGCTATCGGGAGGACGTTAGTGCATGCTATCAAGTTCGTAGCGTACGCTAACGAGGCAGTCAGATCTCACTGGACTGTCTGGTTAACCCGTTAGCGCACGCTACATATCAGGTCATAGCGTGCGCTAAGCTGGGATCAGTATATATTGGACAGTGCAGTCCGGATTTGTCATTTTTTCATTCCACTTCATTCCTTCGTCGGTTTTGGGCGATTTCGGGCATTTTGGAGAGATTTCTTCGAGCTGAATCCATCTATCATCATCTTCAAGCTTATCATTCTGATTAATCATTATTTCATCCTCTCCAACACATCAAATCAAGGTAATGATCTCTTGGATCTAGAATTTCGGATTTGAGTATTTTCCCCCCCGATCTCTTCGTGTAAGCTTGCTATTATGTTGGAATATGTTAGATATGGATTATCTACCTTGGATACATGTATTCCTATGGATTTATTGATATGTTTTTCGGATTTTATGAATATTTGGAGAATTAATCAAGAACCCTTGATGTTGACTTTGGTTATTTTTGGAGGTTTCCGATTATGATTGTCGTAACCATGAATTATGGGTTCCTATTGGATTATTGATATCATTGAAGGTGTTTTGTTGGATTGAACCACTCATTTTGGAGTTTGGTTTCGATATATTTGGGATTGGTTTTAATCAAAGGATGATGTTCGCTAAGTGTTTGTTTGAATGCCTCAATAAGTTTGGATATTGTTGTGTCGACCTTTGAGTTGGTCATGATTCATGCTTGATTCGTATATTAAGCGGATTATTGGTAATTGTGTTATTTAAGGTTGTTCGAGCGACCGACATCTCATTTTAGGACGTTTGTTCGAGGAAGGACATCCTTCACCGGTGTTGTGTAAGTTAATTCTTACTCGGTTAAAAGGATACTCATTCCTTTCGTTGTTGTTCATTCATAATCATAACTCATTCATAATGTATTAACCGTATTGAGACTTGTAATTATCAAATAATCACTTCATTCACGAGGAACGACGGTTCCAATCATTTCAGTGAGCTATCATTCATTTCACTATTATTTCATCTCGGTGAGTCATTCTTGACTTTGTCGGATCGTTATTCATTAATATTCTTCATGTTTATTCTTGTTCATATGACCTTCTGGGTTCATATTACATGGCCGGGTGGGGATGTGTGGAATTTTTATTCGGGTACATGATGGTCATGTGTTCGGGTTCACCGACACAATGGACTGTGCAAACGGTAACATACCTCCGTGAGACTAATTTGGTACAAGGACGGGTGTGTCCGGACACTCGTCTTGTGCACTTGCACATACCATTACGGGCATACTATGATGCTCCTCTTCAGCTTAATTTCATAATTAAGATATATCATGATTATGTTTATTCAACTCTTGAGGATTGTTGTTACGTATGGCCCGGCCCGTTGGGGGATGTTGTTTTCAGGTCATGGCAAGGCTAAAGCACGGGAAGAGAACGTTGACGGCGAGGAGTACCAGTGATACTAGTAGGGGGGCCCAGTCCTTTTTCAGTCATTCATGCTTCTTCATTTATATTTCTGCTGCAGATTTTCCGTTTGGATATTCATTTTCATTCAGTGTTGTATATTTCATCTTCATATAAAATATACACATATTCTGTATTTTTCCTGGGTGTGTCGTACTTGAAACTCCTCATCGGAGTAATTAATGATATAATGTGGTTTGGTACTACAATTATATTATTTAATTCATTAAGTTTCATTTGCCTGGTGGGTCCCAGTTGGGGGTTCACAGCACTGTAGTATCCGCCTAGTTTGGGGTGTTATAGAGTTGGTATCGGAGCGTGGTTTTGAATACTACCTTCCGAGTCATGTCTCATTTGAAATCATCATTCATCAGACCAGTATCATTGGACTGTCGCGTCACGTGTGACCTGTGCAAGAGCCAAGCCCCTCAGACCAAAGAACAGTAAGATTTCTGACGCCATGGTATAATTTTTGGCAATAAGAATCATTCATTCATCATTCAACAGTCAACAATCCTCAATCATCATTTCCATTTTGATCATGTTGATCATGTTAACTCATTAATCACTCATTTCATTTCACTGTTCAGTTGTTGATCTGGAGGATCGTATCATTTATCTTGTTAACTTGTTCAAGAAAATCATTTCAAGATTTTCATCAGATAATCATGTCACCTCAGTGGATCATTCATGTAATCATTGTGTTAGAGTGCATATGCTCGTTTTCATCATTTCATGACGTAATCATAATGCGATATTCATGCGAGATCTATAATTATCTTGTGACTTTCCTACTTCAGTATGGAGAGAGCAGGCAGAGGACGCGGGGGAAGAGGCCGCGGTGTGGGCCGAAACCCGAGAACTCGTGTGAATACACGCGCGAATGCGAGGAATAATGCTAATTCATCAAGCAGGGACGCTGCCACTCATTCACCCGGAAATGATCATTCACTGTCAGGGAGTCGTACCCGAGACACAGCTCAATCAGAAAGTGTTCGGGTTGATCCACTCACTTTTATGCAGGCATGATGGCCCAGATGACTCAGATGGCACGCCTCATGGAGACGATGCAGAACTCAACCGCTCAGAATCAGCAGGCTCCTCCGCCAACACCTCAGGGGCAGGAGAGGGGCGTGAGCACATCATTGGCGACATATCTTGCCAGAGACCACCTACTTTTGAGGACTCGTCCGAGCCGGCGGATATTGTTCACTGGCTTGAGCATTTCGAGAAGTTGTTTGCTATGGTGGAGTGTCTCGAAGGACACAAAGTTTCAGTTGCGGCTTACTATCTGGGTAAGAGCGCTCATTCATGGTGGTTATCATTGAAGCCCACCGACGGATCTTGTACTTGGGAACAATTCAAGACTCTCATGATAGATAGGTATTACCCGACCCCACTCAGAGAGGCCAAGTTATCAGAATTACTCACTCCGGACCCCTCGGCGGAAGATGATGTTCTCGCCATCGCCGAGAAATTTCAGGAGCTACTTTCTTTCGCCTCATCTATTATTCACTCAAAGGCGGACAAGATCAAGTATTCCAGCAAGAGGTTGAAACCTCGTATGCGGATGCAGTTGCTTAGTCACAATTGCACCACTCTGGCCGAATTCATCGAGAAAGCTCTTACTTATGAGCTTACTGCTAAGGAGATTGCTAAGCAGCAACCTTCATCTGCTAGCAAGAAGTCAAAGAATCGTAATCAGTCTGAAGGCAGTCAGACAACTTTTAAGAAGCCTCGTGTGGGCTCTACTTTCTCTGAGCAACCTCCTATGGTGCCTAGACCCGTGGAATCTCAGCCCCGAGCGGCCAGTTCGGCCATCACCTGTTTCAACTGTGGAGAACTTGGTCATTTCAGCACCAAGTGTTCGAGGCAGACTATCACGTGTAATAACTGTGAGATCGCTGGGCATAAGGCCCGTTTTTGCTGAAGGGACTCCAAACCTACTCCGGTGTCATCTCAGGCCCCGAAGCAATCAGCTGTTCATAATCAGGCCACTCAGTTTGTGTCGTTTAAGACGATAGGAGCACACAAAGGCGGAGCCCAAAGTCATCAGACAGGAGCGTCCGGTGCGGGGACTAGCAAGCCCCGAATTTATGAGATGAAGAGGACCGACGACCCGTAGGCCCGGATGATCTCAGGCACACTCGAAATTATATCTCAACCCGTGTGTATCCTTTTTTATACTAGTGCATCGCATTCATTCATTTCCGAGTCATGTTTGAGTAGATTACGTCTGGGTAGTGCTACTAGTTGTGAGCCTTATGTCATTGGTCTACCAGATGGTAGAAGGATTATCGGGAATCGTGAGATTAAGGATTGTCCGATTCAGCTTCATGGCCCTGATTGGTTAGCAGACCTAATCGTGGTAGATTTACAGAGAGACGACGTCATCTTGGTTATTGATTGGATGGATCGTCACGATGCCATCATTAGTGTCCGTAACCGTATGGTCACTATCATTTCAGACGATGAGGTCGAATGTGTATTTCAGGGAGGTAATCCCAGCTGTTCCGGGAGAGTCATCAACTTGATGAAAGCAGTGAAATTACTCAGTCAGGGGTGTGTTGGTTATTGGTGCTATATGACCAAAACCGAGTAATCATCAATAATGTTGGAGGATATTCCGATAGTGAGAGAATATGCCGATGTATTTGTAGACGAGTTACCTGGTTTGCCTCCACAAAGAGATGTGGAATTCACGATTGAGTTGGAGCCTGGTACGTCTCCAATATCGAAGGCACCATATCGGATGGCCCCGACGGAATGCAGGAATTGACGAATCAATTGGAGGATTTGACCGAGAAAGGTTATATCCGATCGAGTGCGTCCTCGTGGGGAGCACCAGTGTTATTTGTCAAGAAGAAAGATGGTTCATTTCGTTTGTGTATTGATTATCGGGAGTTGAACAGGGTGACGATCAAGAATAAATATCCTCTACCCCGTATTGATGATCTTTTGTATCAACTTCAGGGATCTTCAATATTTTCCAAGATCGACTTAAGATCTGGATATCATCAGTTGCGAATTCGAGAGTCGGATATCGCAAGGACGGCGTTTCGAACACGCTATGGTCATTATGAGTTGGAGTAATGCCGTTTGGGTTAACTAATGCACCTGCGGTATTCATGGAATTAATGAATCAAGTTTTCATCGACTATTTGGATCAGTTCGTGGTTGTCTTCATTGATGACATTTTAATTTATTCTCGTGACCGTGAGGAGCATGAATTTCACCTTCATCAGGTTCTCGACGTGTTGAGACGAGAGCAACTTTATGGAAAGTTTTCCAAATGTGAGTTATGGATGTCCGAAGTGATGTTTCTCGGACATGTAATTTCATCATACGGAGTTCGTGTTGACCCTCAGAAGACAGAGGCGATCCGAGATTGGCAACCTCCGAAGAATGTTAAGGAAATCCGAAGTTTTCTCGGATTAGCTGGTTATTATCGGCGATTTGTGGAAGGATTTTCTAAAAGTGCTCAACCCATGATGAACCTTTTGTGGAAGGATAAGAAATACACGTGGTCCGACGCATGTCAGCGGAGTTTTGAGGAACTCAAGAGTCGTTTGATTTCAGCACTTGTCCTTTCCTTGCCGTAAGGGACAGAAGGATTTGTGGTTTATAGTGACGTGTCCGGACACGGTCTTGGATGTGTATTAATGCAGCACGGGAAAGTTATTGCTTATGCTTCACGGAAATTGAGACCTTACGAGGTTAATTATCCGACACACGACCTGGAGCTAGCAGCCATGAAGATTTGGCATCATTATCTTTATGGCGTCACCTGTCAGATATTCACCGATCATAAGAATTTGAAGTATATATTTACTCAGAAAGAGTTAAATATGTGACAGAGGCGGTGGTTGGAACTAATCAAAGCTTATGATATTGAGATACTATACCACCCGGGCAAGGAAAACGTTTTCGCCGACGCCTTGAGTCGTAAGTTCGTTCAGGAGCAGATTCTTGCTCGTTTAACAGTTTAGAAGGAGATTCAATAGGAATTCCTAAGATCCAAGGTCGAGGTCTGGTTACAGCGAGTACAAGGGTAACTTTGTACGTTAGAGATTTCATCGCCACTTGAGGAGGCGATCAGGGAGAATCAGGGTTCGGACCCATTTTTGTTGCGCATTCGAGATGATGTGACTCAGGGGAAAGCCCCTAGATTTGTAGTCCATGAGGATGGACTTTTGCGATTTAAGAATCTGTTATGCGTACCGGCGAATGACGAGTTGAAAAACTCGATTTTGAGAGAAGCTAATGCTACCCCTTATTCCATTCATCCGGGGTCTAGCAAGATGTACAAAGAGTTGAAACAAAATTACTGGTGGAGTAATATGAAGCGAGAAGTCGCAGAATTTGTTTCGAGATGTTTAACCTGTCAACTAGTCAATATAGAACATCAGTGACCGACGGGTATGCTGAAACCGCTCCCTATTCCAGAGTGGAAGTGGGAGGATATTTCAATGGACTTCATCACGAGTTTGCCGACGAGTCGTCGTGGCATGAATACAATTTGGGTAATTGTGGATCGTCTAACTAAGTCAGCTCATTTCCTTGAGATTAAGGATACATGGGGTCCTGAGAGACTTGCCCAGTTGTTCATCAAAGGATAGTGAGACTGCACGGTACTCCTAAGAGTATTGTTTCCGATTGTGCCGGACGATTCGTGTCACATTTTTGGAAATCAGTTCATCATGCTATGGGAACTCAACTTAATCTCAGCACAGCTTTTCATCCTCAGTCCGACGGACAATCAGAGAGGACTACTCAGACATTGGAGGACATGTTGAGGGCATGCGTCCTCGATTGGAAAGATGATTGGGAAGCCCAATTACCGTTGATCGAGTTCACATACAATAACAGTTGGCATGCTTCGATTAAGATGGCACCTTACGAGGCCTTGTACGGTCATCGTTGTCGATCTCCCTTGTGTTGGGATGACTTATCAGAATCAATCGGCACCGAGCCCGATATGCTTATAGCTGCCCGTGAGAAGGTAGCTTTGATCAGGAGTCGTTTGTTGACTGCTAAGAGTCGACAGAAATCATATGCAGATAACCGTCGTCGGCCATTAGAGTTCGAGGCAGGTGACCACGTTTTGGTCAAGGTATCCAAGAGTCGAGGTATCTTCTGTTTCGGGAAACGGGGGAAGTTGGGTCTGAGATTCATTGGGCCGTTTGAGATTTTCGATCGAGTAGGCAATCTGGCTTATCGATTGGCCTTACCTCTGGCGTTGAGCCGAATTCATAATGTGTTTCACGTCTCTCAATTGCGGAAGTATGTTGCCGACCCGAGTCACATACTTCAGTTCGACGAAATCGAGATCGCGGATGATCATTCGTATGGGGAGCGTCCTATACGAGTTTTAGAGCAGCGAATCAAACAGTTGAGGAACAAGACGATTCCTTTGGTTAAAATTCAGTGGTCTAGACACGGAGTCGAAGAGTCTACTTGGGAAACCGAGGATACTATGTGGGAGAGTTATCCCGAGTTGTTTGACCCTTAGTTTCGGGGACGAAACTCTTTTAAGGGGGGTGTATGTAATACCAAGTTGTAATCCAGTCATTATCATTAAGTAATTATCATTCAGTAATTGTCACTCAGTATTTTTCACTCGTTAATAATCATTCATCATTCATAGTCAATCATTCTTTTCACTGTTCAGAGTATTTATATCGTGTATCAGTTATTATTCGTCTTCCTACCTGGTTGGAGGATCGAGCTGTGGTTATCATCATTGTCTTTTTCGTAGTGGGCTGTGTGTGAGGAGTAGCACACGCTACGTACTCTCTTTAGCGCGCGCTAATTGAGTACGGGTAGCGCACGCTACCTCTCAGCATTAGCGCACGCTAGCGTGGTTCAGGCAGACAGTCCAGAAGGCACTGGACTGTAGTTGAGTTGTAGTAGCACATGATATGAATGGTAGGTAGCGCGCGCTAGTGAGTTCGGATAGCGCACGCTATGCTAGCAGTGTAGCGCGCGCTAAGGTCGATCAGGCAGAGTCTAGTGGGTACTGGACTGATTTGGAATAATTTATAGCGTACGCTATGAGTGAATATTAACATACGCTAATGATGTAGTAGCGCATGCTGAGTTTTGGGTATAGCGTACGCTATCGCGAGCAGATCAGAGAACAGGAGGTTCTGGACTTCATTCACTGGGCATCAGATATCAGTTAGCGCACGCTAACTTTTTGGGTTAACGCATGCTATCGGGAGGACGTTAGCGCACGCTACCAAGTTCGTAGTGTACGCTAACGAGGCAGTCAGAGCTCAATGGACTGTCCGATTAACCCATTAGCGCACGCTACATATCAGGTCATAGCGTGCGCTAAGCTGGGATCAGTATATATTGGACAGTGCAGTCCGGATTCGTCATTTTTTCATTCCACTGCATTCCTTCGTCGGTTTTGGGCAATTTCGGGTGTTTTGGAGAGATTTCTTCGAGCTGAATCCATCTATCATCATCTTCAAGCTTATCATTCGGATTAACCATCATTTCATCCTCTCCAACACATCAAATTAAGGTAATGATCTCTTGGATCTAGAATTTCGGATTTGAGTATTTTCCCCTCCGATCTCTTCGTGTAAGCTTGCTATTATGTTGGAATATGTTAGATATAGATTGTCTATCTTGGATACATGTATTCCTACGGATTTATTGATATGTTTTTTGGATTTGATGAATATTTGGAGAATTAATCAAGAACCCTTGATGTTGACTTTGGTTATTTTTGGGGGTTTCCAATTATGATTGTCGTAACCGTGAATTGTGGGTTCCTATTAGATTATTGATATCATTGAAGGTGTTTTGTTGGATTGAACCACTCATTTTGGAGTTTGGTTTCGATATATTTGGGATTGGTTTTAATCAAAGGATGATGTTCGCTAAGTGTTTGTTTGAATGCCTCAACGAGTTTGGATATTGTTGTGTCGACCTTTGAGTTGGTCATGATTCATGCTTGATTTGTATATTAAGCGGATTATTGGTAATTGTGTTATTTAAGGTTGTTTGAGCGACCGATATCTCATTTTAGGACGTTTGTTCGAGGAAGGACATCCTTCACCGGTGTTGTGTAAGTTAATTCTTACTCGGTTAAAAGGATACTCATTCCTTTTGTTGTTGTTCATTCATAATCATAACTCATTCATAATGTATTAACCGTATTGAGACTTGTAATTATCAAATAATCACTTCATTCACGAGGAACGACGGTTCCAATCATTTCAGTGAGCTATCATTCATTTCACTATTATTTCATCTCGGTGAGTCATTTTTGACTTTGTTAGATTGTTATTCATTAATATTCTTCATGGTCATTCTTGTTCATATGACTTTCTGGGTTCATATTGCGTGGCCGGGTGGAGATGTGTGGAATTTTTATTCGGGACCATGATGGTCATGTGTTCGGGTTCACCGACACAATGGGCTGTGCACACGGTAACGTACCTCCGTGAGACTAATTAGGTACAAGGACGGGTGTGACCGGACACTCGTCTTGTGCACTTGCACATACCATTACGGGCGTACTATGATGCTCCTCTTCAGCTTAATTTCATAATTAAGATATATCATGATTGTGTTTATTCAACTCTTGAGGATTGTTATTCTGTGTAACTGACCCCATTGGGGATGTTGTTTTCAGGTCATGGCAAGGTTAAAGCATGGGAAGAGAACGTTGACGGCGAGGAGTCCCAGTGATACTAGTAGGGGCCCCCCGTCCTTTTTCAGTCATTCATGCTTCTTCATTTATATTTCCGCTGTAGATTTTCCGTTTGGATATTCATTTTCATTCAGTGTTGTATATTTTATCTTCATATAAAATATACACGTATTTTTCCTGGGTATGTTGTACTTGAAACTCCTCATCGGAGTAATTAATGATATAATGTGGTTCGGTACTACAATTATATTATTTAATTCATTAAGTTTCATTAGCCTGGTGGGTCCCAGTTGGGGGTCCACGACACTGTAGTATCCACCTAGTATGGGGTGTTACAATTGGATAGTCTCTAACCTCTCTATCCCAACAATTCTATCCCTACTAGGCAATTTAACCACAAACGGTTCACAAACAGACAAACATACAATATTCAATCGATGCACACAATCCAAAGAGATGAATGAATGAGAAGCACTAGAATCGAAAAGCACTCTAACTGAATGATAGAGAACATGAACGGTACCTGTAGCCGTAGTAGCTTCTAGATCGTCCGCTCTCCTCATCTCATAAACACGTGGTTGAACTTAACCAGCACTGGAGGCTCCCCCTCTAACGTACTGACCCCATACTCATCCCCGACCGAATCCCTGAGATGGATGACCAGCTGATGACTTCTGATTAACATTTGGTTCTCCAGGCATTGGAACAGATGCCTGAACCCCAACGTCTTTTTATCTGTTAGTACAATACGCAGCTTTGTGGCCCGTATGTCCGTAACTATAGCACTTAAGATGGGGCAGGTCACAATCACAACTGATATGGCCCTACTGGCCACAGTTAAAGCATGTCACACCCCAGCTAGATACAGACCAGTTTTGAAATTTCGGTTGCCTCCAGATGCACGGTGAGAATTGTCGGATGGTTAGTTCGCCAACTGAGATTTCTGATGGTTCTTGTTCTTACTACCCAAAAAATTTCCTGAGGTCTTCTGCTTCTTACCCTCGCTATTCGTCTCCGTAGCTGCGAAAGACATATCATAGGCTAATGCTTTGCCCTGATACTCCTTCAGTGTAGTACAAGCGAACCTAGCCAGTTAAGTTGTTGATTGTACTCAATGATCGCCTGGATACGTGAATATTCTGGTGCTTAGCCTCGAAAAGGGCTCGAATCCTGCCCCCCCACCCCCCCCGAACAGGCCACAAGCAATACTCGGCCTCCATTAATTCTTTAAACTCGTCCCACGACACCTCATGATCTTGAGGCGCAACTGCCTGCCACCAGCTAGCGGCATCCCTTGTCAGAAAGTACTGGGCAATCACCACCTTCCATTCCTCTGGAAAATTTACCGCCACAAAAACTTTGTTCAACTCATTGATCAAATCTTCCCAGCCGATCGGATCTATATCACCAATGAACTGAGGAGGGCGCATACAGATCACATCCTATAGCCATCTCTCTGCCCCAGCATTCACCACATGAAGTGGATTGTTGAACTGGACTGCTTGGGTCAGGAGTGGCATTTGGTTAGCCACTTACTGTAGTATAGTGGCCACCCCAATACCCGCATTGATCCCTGCAGAATCCCCCAATCTGGCCGACTGGTCCTGCTGGCCATCGGTACTAGGATGAACTGAATTCGACAAAGTAGGAGTAGTCGATCTAGCATCCGAACCGAGAGACATGGCCGCCCCACCGACTGTGCCACGCCCTCGATCGCGACCGCATCCGCATCCTCTACTGGCTGACATTCTAAAGGATAAAAAAAAGAGGAAGACATAAGTACAATTTAGAAAATAACCGTCATGGTGACCGGTTCCCCGCATTACGAAATCAAAGACAAGACGGTAAAGACAATAAAGAGGTAAGAGATCTTACGAATACTGGTCGTACTAAGATGATGGCAGTGTGATGATACTGTATTTACAACAACGTGACTAGAACCAAAAGACCAACAACCTAGGTATCTATAAACGTAGGCTCTGATACCATATTCTGTAACACCCCCGAGATATTCAAGGTATGTCACAGCGCTGTGAATCCCGTCTGGAACTCACAAGGCTGAATTCTAATAATAATCATAGTCAAGAGACAACAAAAATGATTTTTCCAACAACATTAAAAATAACCAAACCTTTATCGGATTTACCGATAAACTCCACAGACCAAATTTGATCCAAGAAAACAACAAACTCGACAAAACTAGTAAAAAGAAAAATAACCCCTACAGTACTCGATTACCAACTATCAGTTTGTGACAAGCAAAAACACAACAACCAAACTTAAAGAAAATAGACACCAAGACATTTCACAGTATCACGCTTGGCCTTCATCATCGTACTGCCCCGGTGCTCGTCCAATCGCATTTTTTGAACCTGAAATACATGAAGCATATTCCCCTAAAATGGGGTTAGCCGTGGAACAACTAGTACAAGTAACACCAACGAACTCTTACTTCTTACAATATCAAATCATACGTATCAATAATTTTCAAAAGCAATAAGATAATGATTTCTGGAAATGCAAAATCTACAATGTATCACAAAATACAATTCCTCCCGATTAACCGTGGACCTGACCATGCGCGAATCCCTCCGAGGCCCCGATAGACCCTCCCGGAGTGGTTAACCCAAAAGTTCGTGGACCCAACCATGCGTGGATCCCTCTGATGCCCCGTCGGACCGTCCTGGAGCGAACATAAACACTCAATCACTCAAATAAAGCACTTTGAACATTTAAGATAGTAAGTTCGTAAGGATTACTTGCGTTTGAGACATGACAGATTGATTTGAAATGGTACACGTACACTGTTGAAGGAACCTCGAAAACTTCGAGCCTAAATGATTCGTAAAATGACCATCAACAATAGTACTATTGGAATTCTAATGGAAAATGTCTGAAAACCCCGCCTACGCTACATGTAATCCAAGAATATTATCAACGAGGGCGGATCACAGCCAAAACCCTCCCGATTCACAACAAGTCCACGTATATACCTATAATCTTGTAGGAAAACATGTATCGGGAGTAGATGATTCATACTCAACATAATTGCTCATTAATTACAACTAAATCGGATATTTACGAAGAAACCCCCAAATCCCGAAAAATCTAGGGTTCTAGAAGATTACCTTGATTCAAAGGCGAAGGAGACGAATTGGTGTCTATACCAAATCTCCAAGAAAGACGATAGCTAGATAGTTGAAGGCTCGAAATCGCACCAAAATCACCCAAGCCGCGAAGTAGAGGATGAAAGGAAAAAATGGCCGAATTCAGTCCGCTCCTGGGTATTTAAACCCAGGTTGGCTTATCAATGGAGGGCTAACATACGTAAGCTCCATAACATATGTAAGGCTTTTACGCTTGCGTACGTAATGAATTTGCAGAATTCCCTGCCCAAAACCACGAAGGTTATTACGTACATTAGGAATAAGGCCTTAACGTACGTAACAGTCTTAACGTACGTAAAGGTTTAAAATTAACGTACGTAAGGCACTCCAGCACAGTTGCTAAGAGCAGTTCGGCAAGAAAGAGTGCGACGGAATCACGAGACCACGAATACATGAAACTAGAACAAGATTACAAAAGGTTCGAGATGACAAACTTAAGCGCTAAAAGAAAACACGATCCCAATTATCCGAAGGTTCGGAATACGACCTCGAAGGTAATCACCCTAAACTTTTAGAAAATTACAAAACGACCCAAAATGACTGGAACCACGATACGGAAATGAGCAACCGCATCGAAGCTCATAACATGACTAACAATAATAAATGAACTTGCAAAACACTCGGAACGACAATTTCGCACCACAATCGCGCCAGATGAGTCAACAAGCAGAAAAGTTACTTAAAGACACAAAATCGAGTAAAACAATCTCGAAACATTCTCGGATGCCAAAATATGCAAAATTAAATATTCTCACAATGTTAAAACAGTTACAAGCGAGTCGCTAAAAACGGGAAATACACCAAAATGGAAGCTACCAAAAATAGAAAAAGTACGGATACTACAATTATTATATTGTGCTTTATATCCAGAAGAACATAACCGGATATCCTCCTTCGAAAGTGCCAACAAATTTTGGAAAATACTTGAGGTAACTCATGAAAGAACATCTTAAGTCAAGAAAACGAAGATAAATATGCTCCTCCACGAATACGAGCTATTTATGATAAAGAACGAAGAGTCCATAACTAACATGCTCGACGAATTTTCGGTCATCACCTAAAAGGAAATTTATTGAAACCGATCATTCTAAATGCCTTGAAAATGAAAATAAATTAAAGTATGACCTTTTAAAAGTTCAAAACGAACTTAAGAATTAACGAATAAATTTTCTTGTGGAAATGACAAATTTGAACAATTGCTTCCGTTAAAAAATTTTCATTAAATAAACAGGGGTTTGGATTCAAATCGCATAATAAAACCGAATCCTTAAACTTGAAAATACCCCGATATGATAAATGTTTAAAAATTGGGCATCATATTTCGATTTGCAAAAGCACACGACGGACGATAAAAACTAAAAAGTTTGGATTCCAAAAGGAACCACTATACCGAATATCGTCTATGTTTCAAATGAAAAACCAACTATGAGTTGGATCCCCAAAAATCAAAATTGATATTTTCGAAATTGGTATTTAACTAATGGGGAGTTACTATTTCTTAAAATGGGGAAATCTATTTTTCAGGGGGAGTTTTACTCGTTAATTATCATATTTAATTCTTATTATCATTTTTTTATTATTATTGTACTTTTTATATTATGAAAAAAAGGGGGAGAAGATGTTGAGAAAAACGATGGGAGAATATGAGAATGTGAGCCATGAAAAAATGATAAGAAAAATAAAAACAATGTCCCGATCAAGAAAGGGGGAGAAAAATGACGAGAAAAATAAAAACAATATCCCGATCAAGAAAGAAAAAAAAAACGAAGAAGAAGAAAGTCGAAAATAAAAGAAGAAGTTGAAAAAGAAAAAATGAGAAGGAGTTGAAAAGAAGAAAAAGAAAAGATGGGGATAAGAAAACTAACGAAACGGACAAACCCGAAAACTTTGATCTGTAATGTTTTATATTTTTGCAGGTAAATAATCCCATCGAAGGTTGTTGTTTTGTCATCATCAAAAAGGGGGAGATTGTTGGAATATTCTATTTCCCATAATCATATATTGGTTTTGATGATGAATTGATGATGAGCTAATGATGAGTTGATGATGTTGTCAAAGAAAACAACATTAGAACGAAGCAAAACAATAAAGAAATCGAAGACACACAAGCTGGGAAAACAAGCAGCTAATGCACGCTAGTATGTATGACTAGCGCACGCTAAGTTATGGACATAACGTACATAATATGCAGTATTAACGTACGTAAAGACAAAGTCAGCTGAAAACCCACCTGAAGTGTCACCTGATGGTTAGCGCACGCTACACATTAAGATTAACGACGCTAACGAAGAATATGACCGTTGTAAAGAATTTCAATGCGGAGATAACGGGGTCAGTCAACGAATCTGAAAAGTGAAGTTTGAAAAAGATAGCGTATGCTACAAACAATACTTAGCGCACACTAAGTTTGAATTATATCCATTAGAAAGAAGACTTTAAAGCATCAGACCATTGTCAGTGAAGACCAGATAGCGCACGCTAAGGGACAAAGTTAGCGCACGCTAACGATAAAGGCATAAGCTACTGGACTGAAGCAATAAGCAATTAACGTACGTAACCATGTAGACTAACATACGTAAGAAGGTTTAGCGCATGCTAAAGAAGAGAAATAGCGCACGCTAATGAAGACATGCAATAACGGCTAGTTGAGAGAATTTGCCTATAAATACCAAGTCATTTGGTAGCCTTAAAAACAACAACCACAAGCAAATCACATATTGATCAGATATAATTGTATACACTATCGTTGTTGTATTTCTGCTTAATTTGTAAGTGTTTGAGTATTCATAAACGAAAACATACACGAGAGGAAAGATACGGATTGTAGATTGATTCGGTGTTATTAGGATAGTTGATCCGGCATTATTAGAATCATATCTAAATCCAAGAGAGGTTTGTCTAGTACCAATAGAAAGCTAGATAGGTTGCTTCCTTATCCAATAGAAAAGGAAAATAATTTATCTTGGACCGACATAAAGACAAGAGTGTAATGGTTTATCTCAGATCGATAGAAGACGAGATTGTAACGGTTTACCTCAGACCGATAGAAAACAAGGCGGAAAAGGTTGATCTTGAGCCTATAGAAAAAGATACGGAGAGAGGACGTAGGCATATTTGGCCGAACTCCATAAAACTTGTGTCGTTTATCTTCTGCAATTTAAATATGCTTCCGCAAATGCAAAAGAGTTTGAAAGCTCTACTCCGTGATACTATCCATCATTCTAAGTGGGTACCAATTTACCAACATAGGATATGGATGAGGAGGTCTCAGATATGGTGATCGAAACCAATATGGTAGAGAATCACGGAATGTGGCACGTTAATACTAGGGCTACTCGTCATGTTTGTTCAAATAAGGACATTTTCTCTTCCTACACTATTACTGATGGTAGTAAATTACATATGACAAATTCTGCTTCTTCTATGATTGAAGGTGTGGGGAACATCATCTTAAAGCTGACCCCTGGAAAGAAGCTCCTGATTAAGGATGTGCTGCATGTTCTAGACATCCGGAAGAATCCAGTTTCAGGATCTCTACTAGTTAGTTATGGATTTAGACTAGTTTTTGAATTTTAGAAATTTATTATAAGGAAGTTTGGAATATTTCTTAGTTGAGGTTATCTTCTAAGGGGATTATTAATAATAAATGTGATCTTTATAAGCCGAGGCAAAAATAAAAACAATAATAATGGAAATTCTCCCTCTTCTATTTACTTGCTTGAGTTTTCAGATTTATAGCATTCTAGATTGGGACATGTTCATCTAAAATCGATTAAAAGACTAATCCATGTTGAACTAAACAAGAAAGCGAAGTATGTGTTGAAGGAAAAATAGCTAAATTCACACCGGTGTAACTAGAAGAGGTAAAAATATACTTCATCACTTTTATAGATGATTGCACAAGATATTGCTATGTGTTTCTTTTAAGAAGCAAAAATGAAGCAATCGAGGCCTCATTTGAATTATAAAATAAAAGCAGTCCGAAGTCACTGAGGTCGTGAGTATGTTGCATTGTTTGAACAATTATGCATTGATCTAGGCATAATTCCACCAAACGACTGCTCCTTATGTTCCAAAGTTAAATGGAGTATCTGAACGGAAAAATCGAATCCTGAAAAAAATAATGAATGCCTTATTGGGAAATTTCAGGGTTGCTGCTAAACACGTGGGAGGAAGTTATTCTTCCATCTAACCACATTCTGAAATAAATTGTCACACAAGGAAAAGATAAAACTCCATATGAGTTACGGAAAGGGCGCAAACCTTTTTTAAAATATCTTAACGTATGAGGGTGTTTGGCAAAGGTTGAAGTACGTGTAATATCCAGCTGTAATTTTTCATTTTTTCTGTTGCATTGTACATATTTTATGAGTATCGTTGTTTTGTGTTTGGATTTATACAATGTTTATTATATCGAGATATTTTGGAATCAAACTATTTATGTTTGACGTTCGTATTGTTTTGTCTGTTGGATGTTGCTTGGTGATTGAATTTTTGGCTAAGTTAAGCCCAACTAGTGCCCATTTTGTATAAATCTAACGCATGCTAGATTGCAAATTTAGCGTATGCGTAGCACACGTTAGGCCTAATCAGACAAGGATCCAGGCAGTGGCCGATTGGTAGGTCCGGCGGCTGACAACTTTCGGCGTGCATGTGCATGGCTAAGCTAACAGGTGTTTAGCATGCGCTAATGCTGGAGACTAGCACACGATAAATGCAGATCAGTCGAAGGGAATCTACCATATGGTCCTGGGTGTTTTCGGCGCATGCATGGGTGTAGTCAACGGATGTTTGTGCATGTTGATATGGTTGATTAGCGCACACTAAGTCATGCCATTAGCGTATGCTAATGGGGTCGAAAAACCCATCCTTATGCCAAGGTTCGCTAGCGCGCGCTATTGTTCTCTTAGAGTGTGCTAGTAATGTATATTATATATACCTACAGGATAGAAATTTGTAGGCACTTCGGCCACTCTTTCATTTTATCATAGAGCGAGGGTTCTTAGAGTGTTTTGAGAGTCAAACACCCGAGTGTTCATGGGTATAATCATTCTTAATGTTTGGGAAGTGATTAGAAGCGGATTCAACCTTTGGTTTTCATCCATTTCATCAAGGAAACACTTGTTTTTCATCTTCAAGAGGTATGTTGTCTTATCTTGTGATTAATTCCGAGATGACGATGATATTGTTGAGGATTACTTTATATGTTGCTCGACGATTGGAAGATATCAAGTTTATTATTGGTTTTTATGAATACATGATGAAGAACATGATGATTATAATTTGAGAATGAGTATGTTCTTGATGTCTAGAAATACTTAGATGTTATAATCATATTTTGGAAGGATTATGTTGATATTGTTAGATGATTAACAGTTTTGGAGGTGATTGCTTATATCATTAATGACCTTGGGAGGGTATAACCATTAAATGAAATATTATGATGAGTTATGAGATAATTATCATGGTTTTCAAATGGTTAAATTAGACTTGGTGTTTAATCCAATATTCTTGATGAATTGGTGATCGATAATTGTTTAAGACATCACGTTTAAATGTTAGTAATGTTCTTGAGAAGATTATGATTATATTGTCATAATCGGACAATTATTTGAACGTTGTTCTTGATAATCCTTGTAAAATGGATTATCATGAATGTTGAAGAACTTATGAATATGTTAGTTTGATTAGAGGAATTGAGGATGTTTGGATTCATAAATTAGGACCTTGATGTCCATTATAATAGCTTGAACTATTTGTGTTGAATTATGGATATCGATTTCCATGACTTCGATACCGATATCCTGAAATTGTGTTATTGAATAAATTTTATTTGAGTTAAGGTTGCTTACCCGAGTGAGTGTTGTTCAGGATGCCATTCATTCGTTCATCCGAAGAAGTCTACTTTTCGTCTTCGGAATTGAGGCAAGTTATCTTGCTTGGTTGGAATGATAAATGATTCTTGTGAATGTTATAAATTTCCTATATGTGTAATGCTTTATGAATCTATGATTCATAATGAGTTGTTGTTGATCGCATCGATCATTTCATTGTGGAAATGTACTCATAAGTTCACTACCTTGATATCATTGGTCTCATTGATCGTTGTTGTCACTTCGGTGAGTTTTCTTGATCCTTGTTGGATATGTGATTAATTGAGTTTTGTTGTCATGTTGCATCATGATATAACTGGAATCATATTTGCATGCCGATTGGTTATGTATAGGATTTTTAGTCGGGCACATATGGTCGTATGTTGATGTTTCCACATTGGATTGTGCACATTGTTGGAATATTATATTCCACTTAATTATAAAATGGTTTTGATGATGAGTTATTGATCAAAGAAAACAACAATGAAACGAAACAAAATAACAAAGAAGTAGTCGGAAACAAGCTGGGCAGAAAAGCAGATAGCGCACGCAAGTAAATCAGGCTAGCGCATGCTAAATTGAGCAAGCTAACGTACGCTATGTATATAGTGTACCGTACGCTAATAAAGTCGCCTGATGTCTCACCTGAAGTCACCTGATGGATAACGCACGCAACAAGTGTGATTAACGTATGCTAAATGACTGAGTTAGCACACGCTGGTTAACGTACGCCAATGAAGGAGTATATCCGTTGTGAATACTTTCAACACGGAGATCACGTGGAATTGGAAAAGTAAAGTTTGAACTGAAAAGGTGAAGTTTGAACAATTAGCACATGCTACAGAAAAGAGCTTAGCACATGCTAAGATTGAAATATGTCCGTTGGACTGAAGACTTTCAAGCATCAGACCATTGTAAACGAAGACCAGGTAGCGCACGCTAAGAGTGAAAGCTAGCGCACACTAACGAAAGAAGCAGAAGTCACTGGACTGAAGAAAAGAGCAGTTCACGTACGTAACCATGCAACATTAACGTACGTAACATGGGATAGCGCACGCTAATAAAGATAGCAGCTAACAGCTAGTTGAGGCTTTATGCCTATAGATACTAAGTCATTTGGTATCATTATACACAACAACTCCAAGCAAAGCCTATACACTTCATATATTGTTATATTCATCCTTGTTGTTGTAATTAAGCTATATTGATAAGTGTTTGAGTGTTCATACACGAGAACATACACGAGAGGAAAGATATGGATTGTAAATTGATTCGGTGTTATTAGCATCGTTGATCCGGCATTATTAGAATCATATCTAAATCCAAGAGAGGTTTGTCTAGTACTAATAGAAAGCTAGATAGGTTGCTTCCTTGTCCGATAGAAAAGAAAAACGGTTTATCTTGGACCGACATAAATATAAGAGTGTAACGGTTTATCTCAGACTGATAGAAGACGAGATTGTAACGGTTTACCTCGGACCGATAGAAGAGAAGGCGGAAAAGGTTGATCTTAACCCTATAGAAAAAGATACGGAGAGAGGACGTAGGCATGTTTGGCTGAACCTCTATAAATCTTGTGTCATTTTCTTTCCGCAAGTTAATTATGCTTCCACAATGCAAAAGAGTTTGGTAACTCTCTACTCCGCATTATTATTCCACCATTCTAAGTGGGGTACCAATTAACAACACATACGAGATGATTACTTTATTAGGCTAATTAGGTACATTATCCCATGTATATCCTGGATTCCGTATATGGGGTGGACATGTGCACGGACATATTTCCGGATCGGGCATACTATGATGTCCGTCTTGAGCCATATTAGTCGTTCGTACACCATGTATGATTGGGTATGTCCGACGGTTTGCGATCGGTTGTTTCATACGACCGAGGGGTTGTTTCATATGCCCCGGGGGTATGTTTAACAATCGGGTTTGTTTCATTGAGATCTATTTATATGGTTTGTAAAACATCTTAAGATTGATTATCATGTATTTCTGACCCTGCGGTTTTGGTCGAAATACTTGTTGTATTTTAAGTCAAGAGAAATTCAAGACATGTAAAGAGCATTGTGATGGTGATGTGTTCGAAGGATACTAGTTTGGGGCCCCAAGTCTTCTTTTCTCTGGTTATGAGTAAATCGTGTAATTTCATTCCCGCTTTGTAGTACTTCTTTTCAGTTGTATTATTATTTGGGGTATACTCCATCTTCATATGGTTTATATTTATATATAAATCCTATGTCGTGGCGATTATAGCCTTATGATGTATAAACTCCTCGTCGGAGTGATGGTTAATATTTTGTGGTTCGGTACTACAATTATATTATGGTTGATTGTGTATTTGTATTTGTATCACCTGATGAGTCCCAGTGTGGGGTCCACAACACTGTAATAGCCGCCATTTCTAGGGTTTTACAGAAGTTGGTATCAAAGAGAATTGTGTCCTTATGAGTCATTGTTGAACAAACTAGTATCAAGAGACCTTCGCGTCACGTTTGACTTGTGCAAGTGCCAAGCCCTACCAGCCAAATACGGTATGTGATTTTTCTTCCATGATTTGTTTATTTGCGGAGTTGATCCTTTTTGTTGATATTGATATTCCAAGTGATATATGGTGGATATTTATCTTATTAATATTCCGAGGAAAAAATATTTGATTATTCGGTTGATCTTGTTTCGACCTTGTGTTGATATGTATAACACTCATAGTGCAATTAATTCTTGACGAATTACTTCTGAATGTGTAGTCTCATTATTGCTTTTAACTTATCATAATTTTGTGATTGGCCGTAAAGGGGGGTATGAATTGTGCTCATGATTATTGTTTGATTTTTTCAGTATGAAAAGAAACTTGAGAGATCCTGGTAGAGAGGGCCAAGGCCATGGAAGAGGGCGAATCCCAAGGCCACAAGTCAACAATGTATTTGTATGTGGGATAAAGTTCGGCAGACAATGATTCGCCTACTGGAATCTATTCGCACCATACCGAATATCACGAGGGCGCGTACGTTGATCCTTATGTACTTATGCAGGTCAAGATGGTCCGGATGACCCAAATGGATCAACTGATGGAAATTATGCGTAACGCTGCTACTATTGGCCAGCAGCAAGGACCCCGACCACTGGCTCCTATGCACGGTGGGATAGTGAGTCAGATTGTTAGTGACATTTCTCTTCTGTTGGGTTGGTACCACCACTAGCAGGGGGTTTAAATAGCACAGTTAAGAATATAGAATTGCGATTGCGGAAGCTATTAAGTGCGGAATGTAAATAACACAGCGATATATAGAGGTTCGGCAATGTGCCTACGTCCTCTCTCCGTATCTTTTTCTATAGGCTTAAGATAAACCTTTCTGCCTTGTCTTCTATCGGTCCTAGGTTAACCATTACAATCTTGTCTTCTATCGGTCAAAGATAAATAGTTACAATCTTGTCTTTATATCAGTCCAAGATAAACCGTTTTACTTTTCTATCAGATAAGGAATCAACCTTTCTAGCTTTCTATCGGTACTAGAAGAACCTCATTTGGAGTTAGATTATTATTCTAACAATGTCGGATCCACGATCCTAATAATGTAATATCCGCAATTTCGGATTTCGGTGATTTTCCTTTTTTTGGTGAGAGTCCGTTTTGATGACACTCTTAGGACCGATTCATCATTCTGAGAATGATTAATTCTACACTTTTTATCATCCGAGTTCGTTTCGGTGTTGTTTTGTTGAGTTCCGTGCTTTTTAGCGACTTTTCCGCACTTGAGTTCGATTCTTGCGAATCTCCTTCGAAACTGCTGTTTCGAGTTTCCCGTAAGTCCGTTTAACTTTGTTAGACGTGTTGTGAACTTCGGTTTGGTTATTCGATCACGTATCGTGATTTTCGGGCGCTTTGGGCCATTTTTGTAATTTACCCAAAGTTATGGGTATCCGTATCTGTAATTGTTGTCTCGACCCGTTTTTTGATCGTGTATGATTAATTATTGCATTATGTTTTCATTTCGGGTCGTTGATGTTGTCCGCGAACTTTTCGTCATGTTCGTTCCGTACGTTTTCGGAAATCGAGTCGTCGAGCCCCGGTGGTCGGGCACTGACCGGACGGTTACGGGACTGGCCGGACGGTTGCGGGTTCTGGCCGGACGATTGCGGGCACTATCCGGACGGGTGCGGCAGGAACCGGCGTAGCGCACGCTACGGCTGGAAGGTAGCGCACGCTACGGCCGGGAGGTAGCGTACGCTACGGCCGGGAGGTAGCGCACGCTACGGCCGGTTGGCTGCGCGCGCTAGCGGGCCGAGGCGAGGGCGATGGGGTATCGGACTCGGGTGGATCGACAGTAGCGCACGCCATCACGGACACTACGTATGCTATGGGCAGTAGCGCACGCCACGGCCGGAAGGTCGCGCTACCTCGGCCGAGCGGTGTCTACCGGATCGCGGCTTGGGCCGATAAGCGACGCTAGCTCGGCGACTTAGCGCACGCTAAGTCGCACTGTATAAATGTGACAGAGCAGTCACATTTCCTCTCGTTTTTCACTTCCTTCCTTTTCTGTCCGCGGCTGGCGATTCTGAGGTGACGAAGCCATGTTGTTTAACAACAAATCCACGAAGTTCTTCAGTTCATAACATCAATCAATCATCCTATATCATCCTTTGATCCAGAGAATCAAGGTAATCTTTCTTAGAACCCTAGTTTCTTGAATTTTGGGGTTTTTGCGTTTTTGTCCGATTCGTTCCGTATTATTGATTAATTCATGATGGGTATGATTAATCTTGGTAGTATTCTTGTGTTTAACATCATTTAATCCATTGTTCTTCGTCGAATCGAAGTATATTTCTTGATTTCCTTCGAATCGACTTTTTGGGGGATTTGTCCTCAATCTCGTTTTTCATCCGTTTTTGATGGATCGATTATGGTTAAATGATGTTGTTAAACACATTCTATGAATTGTATATCCATATTTCAACTTGGAATTCCGTTTTCGTGTTTTGTCGGGACAAATCGTGTTCTTGGCCGTTTTGGGGAAAACACTTGAACTTTCGTCATTCGTTCTTTGAATTCAACGGCTTTGAGTCGTGCTATGGAATTCATTTCATTGTTGTTATTGTCCTTCGTAGTTTATGAATGCGAGTTGGCGATCGGTGGAGTCGGTGGGTTCGTAGTCAGTTCGTATCAACCTACTTCGGTCGATTCTCCGCGTTGTTCTTATTCGAGGCAAGTACCTTGTTCATACGCTTCTCATTTTATGGATATGACGATCGGGGGTCGTCTTGGTGTGTTTGTTTGGTTATTTGAAATGAATTTCCAAGAGATTCGTTTTGGCCCCGTTAAGGGCTCCTTTTAAAAAATGCGTGTGTGTTTTGGGAATTAATTATGGTGTGATTGTTTTGAACGGTGAAGGCTTTGATGATTCCCCCTGTTGTTTAAAGTTATGGAATTGCGTATTCCGTGTTTAATCTTGTTACTGGGTTTTGAAGAGTTTGATAACGGCGTCGAGTAAATGGCCATCTCTAGTAAGTATTCTTGATGAACTTACATTCTTAGCATATTAGTATTGCAGGAGTAACATGTGCGTGTGTATGCTCACTACGGGTTAGATCCGACGGGGTCTCGGTAGGGCTCCACGAAGCTGTGGAACCGCGAGCTTGCTTTTAACCACTGTGGGTTAGATCCGACGGGGTCTCGGCAGGGGTCCACGAAGCTGTGGGTCCGCGGTTAATTGTGGTGTATTTTGCAATGTGTTTTGGATTATTGGCATTTCCGGAAATGAGTGCTTTCGAATGGTTTTCATGATTGCATGCATCAACTAAGTGTGTAAGAGGTAAGTTGTTCGTTTGGATTACTTGGCTAGGATGGCACTAGAGTATTTTGTTGTTTGTGTTAAATCCTTTATTTGTGGATTTTGATGTTGCGAGACGAACCTTGTGGTCGTTCTTGTGTACTGTGAGTTGATGAGATTTGGGGCTAAAATCTCAATGGTTTTGTAAAAGTCATTTTACGGATTTGGGGCTAAAATCCCAACGGTTTGGTAAAGGTCATTTTTCGGAAAGTAAACCTTTGGGGCGGTGACCCCTTTCGTCTTTTGGGTTTTGAAAAGTAAGATTTGATAATCCTAAATCGTTTTCTATTAAAACTCCCGATGGTATTTCAAATCATTTTATAAATTGTTTCCCTTGATATTTTGATCTTGAAATTTTGGGAAGTCTTTACTCAAACTCTCGCTTCGGGAAGTGTTCATCTTGTTGTATTTGAATCTTTGAGGATTCCGGATTATTATCGTTCGTGGAATGTGAATTGTATGACTTGTATTTTTGCACTTGTACTTGCACTAGCAAAACAGTGGAGTTTTGCTAACCCCCGAGTATTCGGGGGGTGGATGTCTATTTTTGCATTCAGGTTTTGGAGCATAACACAGGGTCGGCACGAAGGATGATGAAAGATGATCGATACTAATCACATGAGGAACCGTACATTGTTTATTGTTTCAGTTGTACTTTATTTTCCGCTGCTATATTTTTCCCGTTGTACGGGTGTGGTTGTGTTTTGACCCCTGCGTGGGCATGAGTTGTAATCGGGTTGTATGTTTTTATTGAAAGGCCAAATCGGTTTACTGAGTCATTTTAGCCTTAAAGGCATTGTCGAGATGTTTCATGTTGTTACTAGCCTGGTAGATCCTTGAGGAAAGGTTCTACGGCGTGTAATATTCCTGAGCGGATTGGGGGTGTTACATAATAACACCGAATCAAATCTTATAGTCCTTTTTTTTCTCTCGTGTCTGGTTGAGTGAATTAAACACTCAAACTATTATGAATTAAGCTCGATTACAACAACAATAATGAATGTAAAGATATCAAAAGTATAGAAGCCTTCCTTGAAGTTGTTGTATGGTGAATAGCATATGAAGTGCTATTTATAGGCTTCAAAGCCTAAACTTGCTGTTGGTCACTGTGTACTTCATAGCGTACGTACATTAAGCTTACTGCATAGCGTACGTAATGCTCTTTAGCATACGTAACCTTTACATGTTGTGTACGTTATATGTTGTTCGTTTCAGTCCAGTAGCTTCTGTCTCTTACGAAGCATACGTTAGCTTTACTCGTAGCGTACGTTATGTTCTCCTTGAAGTGTACGTTATCCATGTTGATTGCATACATTATATCAACCTTAGATAGCCGTTGATATGATGACCTACTCCATGACGTCATATGCTGCTTTAGCGTACATTAGACACACCTCGTAGCGTACGTTATAGTACATATCCGTTGCATGCTTTTTGACCTTCTAGAATCAATCCAATGGATTGATTTATTTGAATTCTAACTTCACTTTCTCATAGCTTACGTTAAAACCTTTGTCTTACGTACGTTAGAGCCCGATCATTACGTAGGTTAACTTTACTATGTTACGTACGTTGTGCATGCTGTATCTTTAGCTGGTATTTGTTGCGTATGTTAGCCTTGTGGCATATCGTACATTATATTCGATTTTGCTTCAATTCAATGTTATTTGTCCCACTCGTGCATGTTTGACTCCTTCTTGATTTATTGTTGTTTTTCTTTGTTTAGCAACTTATCATCAAAACCTCTAAATTGAATGTGTGGAATAAAATGTTCCAAAAATAGAAAAATATATACAGATCAAAGTTTTTGTCTTTGTCTGTTTTGTTAGTTTTCTTCTCCCATCGTACCTTCTCTTTTTCTATACTTCCCCACATTATATTTTCTCCTCATTCTTCTCCCTCTTTTTGTCATTAGCAAAAAGTGTATGAAAATCATAAAATCAATGAAGAATTTAAATACGAAAAGAAATGGGTAAAACTCCCCCTGAAAAATATATCCCCTTTTAAAAAATAACTCCCCCTGAGTTAAATACCGATTATTTTGAAATAATTAATTTTGAATTTTGGGGATCCAACCGACTCTTGGTCGTTTTTCATTTGGTAAATAGACGATGTCTGGTATATGGTTTCTTTTGGAATCCATATTTTCTTTATTTTGATTGTTCGTCTTGGGCTTTTACAGTTTGAAATGTGATGTCCGATTTTTAATTATTTACCACATTGGGGTATTTTGAAATTTACCGAATTGTTTTTATCATTATGTTTGAATCTTAGACCTTGTTTATTTAACGAAATTTTTTGAACACTAGTAATTTTCAAATTTCTCATTTTTGAGAGAAAATTTGTTCGTTAAATTTTTGAGTTCGTTTTGAACTTCTAATAAATTATTCTTTAATTTATTTTTATTTTCAAGGCATAGAGAATGATCGATTTCAATAAATTTTCCTTTTTTTCTTGTAATTTAGAGATTTCATCTTCCAAAGCTTCATTTTAATTTTAAGGGATTTATTATCTTTTAGTGAATTTTGAAAATCCATGTGTAATTGTCTGGAAGCATCAAAAAGTTCATCTTGAGACGAGGTACTTACCTGGCTTGCATCGTCACTATCGTTAAACGATCTCCTTGCCATGAGCGCGAGATTATTTTGAATATTATCTTCTTCTTCATCCTCTTCACTCCAGGTGGCTATCAACACTTCCTTCTTAGAAGTCGAGCCACGACAATTCTTCGCAAAGTGGCTGGATTTTCCACAATTTCGACAATTATTGCCGAACCGATTTGACTCATTTTGGACTTGAGAGTCGAAGTTTCTTCTTCTCTGGTTTAATAAGTTTTGATACTTATTGATGTTTTTGGCATAAAATGTCGATTCTTCATCATCATCATCATCAACCGCGATAGCTTCTTCATTTCTTGATATTTTCTTAGCTTTTAAAGGTATATTCTTTCCTTCTGTTTCGGCTTCGTATTCCGAGATTTAAGGACAATCTCATAATTTATTAGCGAACCAACAAGGGTGCTAAAATCAAGAGTATTGAGATCTTTAGATTCCGTAATTGCCGTAACCGTGCCGTCCCATTTGAGAGGTAGTGATCGTAATATTTTCTTGATCTTTTCACTACTTGATAAGGGTTTTCCGAAGCATGCTAGCCCATTTATAATAACCAAGAATCGGTCTAGCATATTTGTGATGAACTATTCATCTTTCATCATGAAAAGCTCGTATTCGTGGAGAAGCATATTTATCTTTGTCTCCTTGACTTGATTTGTTCCTTCGTGAGTTACCTCTAACATTTTCCAAATTTCTTTGGCACTATCACATGAGGATATCCGATTTTGTTTTTCCAGATTTAAAGCACAATAAAGCAATTGTGTTGTTTTGCTATTGTAATGATCGTTCTCCCAATCCGTATCATCGTATTCTTCAAAGCTTTTTAGGGTACCATTGGAATTTGTGGAAATTTTAGGACCAAGACAGATGACTTTACAGAGTACGATATCATAGGCTCGAATGAATATTGACATCTTCTTTTTTTATGTCAAAAAATTTGATCCATCAAAAAATGGAGGTCGATTTAAGGCGAGGCCTTCAACCGGGGCATAATGAAGCGCCATTAGATTTTTTCTCCTAGGATGTTAAGCCGAATATAAGAGATACCGGCTCCGATACCAATTGTTGGGTTGGTACCGCCACTAGAAGGGGGCTTAAAAAACGCGGTTAAGAATGTAGAATTCTTTTACGATTGCGGAAGCGATTAAGTGCGGAATGTAAATGACACAATGATATATAGAGGTTCGGCAAAGTGCCTATGTCCTCTCTTCGTATCTTTTTCTATAGGCATAAGATAAACCTTTCTGCCTTTTCTTCTATCGGTCCGAGGTAAACCGTTACAATATTGTCTTCTATTGGTCCAAGATAAACCACTATAATCTTGTCTTTATGCCGGTCCAAGATAAGCTATTTTCCTTTTCTATCAAATAAAAAATCAACCTTTCTAGCTTTCTATCGGTACTAGAAAAACCTCACTTGGATTTAGATTATGATTCTAAAAATGCCGGATCCATGATCCTAATAACACCTAATTAAATCTTATAATCCTTACTTTTCTCTCGTCTTTGGTTGAGTGAATTAAACACTCGAACTCTTATGAATTAAGCTCAATTACAACAACAATAATGAATTTAATGATATCTGAAGTATAGAAGCTTTGCTTGAAGTTGTTGTATAGTGAATACCATATGAAGTGGTATTTATAGGATTCAAAGCCTAAACTAGCCGTTGGACATTGTCCACTTCATAACGTACGTTAAGCTTACTGCAAGGCATTATCTTTAGCGTGTGTAACCTTTACATGTTGCGTACGCTATATGCTGTTTGTTTCAGTCCAGTAGCTTCTGTATCTTACTTAGCGTACGTTAGCTTTACTCGTAGTGTACGTTATCTTCTCCTTGAAGTGTACGTTAGCCATGTTGATTGCGTACGTTATATCAACCTCAGATAGACATTGATATGATGACCTACCCCATGACATCACATGCTTTAGCGTATGTTAGACACACCTCATAGTGTACGTTGTAGTACATATCCGCTGCATGCTTTTTGACCTTCTAGAACCAATCCAACGGATTGGTTTATTTGAATTCGAACTTCACTTTCTCATACGTATGTTAGAGCCCGATCATTACGTAGGTTAACTTTACTCTGTTATATACATTGTGCATGCTGTATCTTCAGCTGGTCTTCGTTGTGTATGTTAGCCTTGTGGCATAGCGTACGTTATATTTGATTTTGCTTCAGTTCAATATTTTTCTGTCCAACTCGTGCATGTTCGACTCCTTCTTGATTCATTGTTGTTCTTCTTTGTTTAGCAGCTTATCATCAAAACCTCTAAATTGAATGTGTGGAATAAAATGTTCAAACATCATCAACGAGCTCCAACTTTTGAGGGCTTCTCTGAGCCTGCTGATATTATTCACTGGATCGAGCAGTTTGAGAAGTAGTTCGAAATGGCAGATTGTCCTAGGGAGAATCACGTTTCATTGGAGGCTTACTACCTTAGTAAGAGCGTCCATACATGGTGGCTTTCTGTGAAACCGGCTGATGGCTTGTGCACCTGGGACGAATTCAAAAATCTCATGTTGGATCGTTATTATCCGGCTCCACTCCGTGAGGCTAAGTTATCAGAGTTGCTGAATCTGGACCCATATGATGATGATGACGTGTTATCGACTGCCCAGAAGTTTCAAGGGCTTCTCCCTTTTGCCTCGTTGATAGTTCGTATAGAGGCTAATAAGATCAAATACTTACTTAAGAGGTTGAAACCTCGAATGAGAATGCAGTTACTTAATCATCAATGCACGACTCTACCAGAGTCATTGAGAAAGCCCTTGAGTATGAACTTACTGCTAAGGAGATTTCTAAACAGCCGCCGCCGGCTGCTAATAAGAGATCAAGAAACCAGAACCAAGCTGATGGTAATTGGGGAGCATTCAAGAAACCCCAAACTGGACCAACTTTTTCTAAGCGGCTACATGTGGTGCATAAACCAGCAGGGTCGTATTCCAGAGCGGCCAATTCGACCATTGTGTGCTTTAACTATGGGGAGTAGGGTCACATCAGCTCCAAATGTCCAAAGCCGGATGTTTCATGCCATACTTGTGGAGGTGCAACCATCGTGCTCATTTTTGTAATGTGGATCAAGATGTAGTCGGATGGCCCCACACGCTCTAGTCAATCTAGGGTTCAGGACCGCACCCCTCCGTCTGCTTCCCACCAGACTACAGGGGCGAACAGAGGAGTAGGTCATGGAAGTCAAGCTGGTACATCTGGTACCGGGCAAGCAAAGCCTAGAATCTTTGAAATGAATAAGACCGATTATCCCAAGGCCAGCATGATTGCAGGTACACTCGAGATCCATTCCGAGTCTGTATGTACTCTTTTTGATACTGGTGCTTCACATTCTTTTATATCCGCGTCTTGCTTGAGCCGATTGCAATTATATAATGTTATTGAGTGTGAGCCTTATGTGATTGGTATACATGATGGTAGAAGAATTGTTGGGAATCGTGAAGTTCAGAATTATCCGACTCGAATGAACGAGAGTGGTTGTCATATTTGATCGTGGTTGATTTACCTGAAGATGATGTAAACTTGGGCATCGACTGGATGGATCGTCATGATTCCATACTTAGCATCCATAAGCGGATGGTGAACTTCACTTCTGATGATGGTTTTGAGTGTATTTTTTGACGTGATAATCCCATCTGTTCTGGGAGAATCATAAGTGCAATGAGAGCAGTGAAACTGCTTAATCAGGGTGTGTTGGTTATTGGTGCTATATGACCAAGACAGAGGATCGACCAGTTGAATTGACCGATATTCAGGTGGTTTAAGACGACCAAGATGTTTTTTAGATGAATTGTCGAGTTTACCTCCACAGTAAGAGGTAGAGTTTACCATTGAGTTCGAGCCAGGTACGTCCCCGCTTTCAAAATCACGTATCATATGGATCCAACTGAGATGCAGGAGCTGAAGAATCATCTTGAGGATTTGACTAAAAAGTGTTAATTCGACCTAGTGCGTCCCATTGGGGAGCACCGGTGTTATTTGTATGGCAGAAGGACTGATCTTTGTGTCTATGTATTGATTACCGTGAGATGAACATTGTAACAATCAAGAACAATATCCCTTACCTCGTATCGGTGATTTATTGGATCAACTTAAGGGTGGAGCAGTGTTATCCAAGATCGACTTGAGATCTGGTTATCACCAGCTGAGGATCCTAAAGTCTGATATTACTAAGATGGCCTTCTGTAATCGTTATGGGTATTACGAGTTCGTGGTGATATCATTTGGACTGACCAATGCACCAACCGTATTCATAGAATTAATGAACTAAATGTTTATTGACTATTTGGATCGTTTTGTGGTTGTGTTCATTGATGATATTTTGATTTACTCCCATGACCATGAGGAGCATGAGTGTCATCTTCGTCAGTCTCGTCAGGAACTTTGGTGTTTGCTTTAAAAATCTGGCGCCATTACTTGTATGGAGTCACTTGTCAGATTTTTACTAATCACAAGAGCATGAATACATTTGTACTCAGAAGGAGTTGAACATGAGACAAAGGAGGTGGTTAGAATTGATCAAATATTTTGATATCTAGATCCTACAACACCCATGAAAGGCGAACATGATTGTTGATGCCTTGAGCCGTAAGACAGAACATGAGCAAATGCTTGCCCCTTTGTCAGTTCAGAAGAAACTACAGCGAGAATTTGTGAGATCTTGGATTGAGGTCTACCTACAATGTGTACAAGGAAACTTTGTACACTTGAGATTTCGTTGTCCCTTGATGATACTATCATATCAAAGCAGATTACATACCCATTCTTATCGTGGATCCGGAATGAAGTAACTAAGGGGAAAGCCCCTGAATTTGTGGTCTACAAAGATGGACCTGTGCGTTTCAAGAATCAATTATATATACCAGCATATGAAAGAGTTAACAAATTCTATTCTGAGAGAGGCTCATTCTACCCCTATTCTGTTCATCCGGGATCTAACAAGATGTATAAGGACTTGAAACACTATTACTGGTTGGGTAATATAAGGCGATAAGTTGAAGAATTTGTTTAAAGACGTTTAACCTATCAACAAGTTTAAATTGAGCATCAACGACCAGGGGGTATGCTGAAACTACTCCCAGAATCGAAATGAAAGGACATATCAATGAATTTTATCACAAACTTGCCTACGAGTCGTCGATGTACGAATACAATTTGAGCGACTCTGGATCGTCTAACCAAATCAGCTAACTTCTTGGATATCAAAGACATGTGGGGTCCAGAGATATTGACCCAGCTGTTCATTCGAGAGATTATAAGGTTGTACAGTACCCCCAGGAGTATTGTGTCATATCATACGATGGGCACGCAATTGAACTTCAGTACGGCATTTATGTTAGGAATATGCCCTCGAATGCCACTCAGAGAATGAGAGAGTGAGAGCATTATATTGTAATTATGAATATTAAATTAAAAAGGCATTTAATATTACTATATTATTGTATATCATTGAAATTTCGATTTGGTATATAAAATAATAGTCCGTGTATATGAGAGCAAACCTTCCACTCTTTATGGAGATAAGGAGATAGGCATTGCAAGTGTTTAGGGCTTGAATGCTTAACTAGTTCGCAAGTCGATAAAACTTAACTGGGCAATAAGTTTAGACAAGACTTGTATAACGTGGGCTTTGATATGTAGAGTGCCTGTCTTCACTAAGGGTTAGTGGGAGCACATATTATAGGTATGCTAATGGGATTAGTATACTCGAACTCGACTGACATCGACTCTCACCCTGAGATTATCAATGACTGAATCTAAAGGTTCTGATAGGTATGCTTGAACATTTGACGGTTTCAGTAGGAGATGTACTTGTGACATTAAGTTATCATTAGACTAGTTCGATCCAATCACCGATTGATGGGACCAACCTCGAAGTGCAACTTAGTGGGCAAATAGCAGTCTCTACTGAATACCAAGATAATATTCTTTCTTCTGTAAGTGAGCAGGTAAATATCCTATGCGGAGGCAAATAGATCATAAGTCTTTGGACAAAGCATTTGGAGCTAGTTGTATTTGATACACGATATCTCGGTGATCGTGGTTTCCAATAACAAATGTATAGAGTCAAGATACAATATGATTTGACATTATTGTGACCCTAATACTTGACCGGGACATATGATTGAATTGTTATACGTATACAGTATTCACGACATACTGGCTTTAGAATGATTCTACAATTCATTCTAAGTAGGGTTGCGGTGCAGGCCACTAGGCCCGCACTCGTTGGTTCCTTTCATTGCCGATTGAGACGAAACTATGGAGTCATACACAAGGATATTTGAGGGATAAGTATTTATTTATTATCACTTCATTAATATTGGATATTAGATATCTAATTTGATTTATTGGATAAATCGATGCGGACCTATGAATTGAAATTAATTACTGGGTGATTAATTTAATTCATAAATAATTATGTCTTGGAGAAATATAATTATAATATTCTATTTGATAAAATTAATTAATTAAATTAATTAATTAAGTGCAAATACATTTGAGATAAAATAAAGTGTACTTAATGGACTAGATACGCTAACTTCCGATACACGAACAGAGTTGCTTGGCCCATTTTCTTCTCACCATCCATGGCCGCATTTCTCTCCATCACATTCCATGTGATTTCTTCCCTTTTGTCTGATGTGTTGTGTGGGATGTGATACACTTATTTTATGCGGTGAAGACAAATAATGAGATATCTAAATCTCATTATTTATCTCATCTTGATCATATAATAAGTAAAGCTTAATACACCTCACATGTTTAGGGGTGGTTCGGTACGGTATACCGAAAATTTTCATTCATACCGTATACCGTACCGAAATTTTTGGTATGATGAAAATCATACCGTTACCATACCGAAATTTTCGGTATACCGAAAATTTCGGTATGACCTATTTACATACCGTTATTGTACCGAAATATCGGTATACCGAAATCAAGCTTCAGATACCGTTAATTTTTCAGATATCGAAACTTCATGATACCGAAAATTTTAAGATATATCAAAAAAATTCAATATACTATACAGAGTTTGGTATACTGAAAAATTTCGATATACCGATAATTTTTCGGTATATCGAAAATTTTCGGTACATGTCGAAAAAAATTTCGTATACCGAAAATTTTCGGTATACCTCGGTATATCAAAAATTTCAAAATCTCATACCGTTACCGTACCGAAAATACCGGTAACGGTATCATACCGTACCGAAAAAATTGGTATACCGAAAATTTCGATATTTTTCAATATTTTCGGTATTTCGATATTTTCGGTATTTTCGGTATTTTCGGTATTTTTCCGAGCCCTACACATGTTATAAATAAAACAACACACACACAAAAAAATTGGTAGTGCATGTTCGTCCGAATTGAACGAAGGGAGAGGGGAGAATTTTGTTTAATTTTTCTGGTTCTTGTTAGAGCGAAAGAAAAAGAAGAGAAGAAGGAAAAAAACAATATATCTTCTAGCTGTATTCTTAGAGAATAAACTGATATAATATTTTTCTGATCAATATCCGTCGTGTGGTGACGTAGAGACATCCGACATCTTCGGCGTTGAATTATTTGTCAAGTCTAAATGAATTGGATTCGTATTAGTGTTGGTGATACAAAAAGGAACGGAGGGTTTCGTTGCTCGGGAAGTTTGCAAAGCTTGGCTCGATTTTTTCGATCAAGATAAAATTATCAAAGAACTACGAGGGTATGACTTCTTTAATTTTATCTTTGTCTATTTATATTCGATATACGATGCTTGATCGATCCTCTTAGGCTTCGATTTTTATCCAGTTAGGCAGGTTTTATTATTCCACTATGTAACTCGATTTTAATTACTGAATCACAATAATAGTAATGGAGTGTAGGTCTAAGCGATCGTATATTTGATATTTGCATTTGGAATGCCTTGTTGTATGATTTTATGATTTAGAATCATAGTTGTTTTAATCGTTAATATTTGATTATTCATCTAAAAATTTATTTTTGATGATTTTATTTTATAATATAAATCTATTTTTATTTTGAAAACCTGATTTATATGTGTAATATCAAAATTAAAAAAATATTATTTTTGGATTCCATACGAAAAGACGAGCCGAAAAATGACCAAAATCGACAGTTCAGAGCTGCCAGATGCCTGTCGGCTGTAGCCAGTGTTGTGAAAAGCGCGATTAATCGTGCTTCGCGAGTAGGCAAAGGTTTCGCGAGTTGCGTATGAGTGATTTAGTGCGATTATCAAATTGGCATTAAATCGCACTTGACTCGCGATTACACGCAAAAAAGCGCAAAAAATCTCACTAAAACTCGCAATTAACTCTATGTAAAGAAAGACTGAAATGCCCTTAAATTAAAAATATATGTAAACAACAAAACCCTATATATCTTTACAAGCTATTCACAGCCTCATAAACTTCTCACATCTTCATCTGCCTCAACAAAACCCTCATCTTCTCAGAGGAACGTATACTTCATCTTCTCCTTTTATCGCTTTCTCACTCGATCTCCACATCTATGTGCCTTCTTTCTCTTTCTAATTTCCATCCCTACTTTTTCTTTTATATTTCAGATCTTAAATATATAGTATGTGTTTTATATTAAATACTATTTTTGAGATTTTTTGTTATGTTTGGCACTATATTAAGTAATATTCTATTGCTAAATATTAGAACAAATATTTTCAGAAGTAATTAAGTATAAATATAAATAATTATATAAATATTTTTATTTCTGGCTAAAAATCGTGTGAGTAATAGCGAATCACGAGTCATGCTTCAAAATTGGAAATTGCATTTTTTTTATTTTGCGCTTTTCACAACACTGGCCGTAGCCGACAGCACATTGCCTGCGCTCGGCAGGGGAAGACCAAAGATCCGCATGCACCCAGCAGGCGACTGCCGAGAGGAACTGGTCCTCTCGGCCAAGGCCTGGTTGTGAAGCCAGGCTGTGGGCTGGGCCTGAGCCGTTTTGTTTCCGACTCCATGTTTTATTTTTGTGCTCGGTAAATTAATTTCCCAAATTGAATTGGATTGAATTTTACTAAAATATAAATATGGTACTTTTATTTTTAAGTGATTAATTTAATGTAATTTTTATTTTTCGTTCGGAACAAGTTAAAATTAATATTTGCGTGAATTAATTGGATTAATTCTTATGGATGGATTAATTTTATATTGATTGAATCAATATTTAGATTAATTATATCCGCCATTAATTTTAATATGATTGTTGCATTATAATTTGAATGGTGATGTAGTTGATGGATTTAGTTTTTGAATCTTTATTAAATGGGGTTGTAATGGCCGTTTTGAGCCAATTAATTTTTTTAGTAAATTTGTATAGGATGGAACTTTTATAAACGTAATAAATTTGCTATGACAAAGAGATGAGGACCATCCGCCATGACGACAAAGATTCAAGACTTGTAATTTGATTACTTGTAATTTTCTTTTTATCGAGTTGATGATGACTCGGTACCAAGGAACGGACCATGAACTACATGTTTCATATTATATGACAAACAAACCGACAAAACCACGATTATAATATGATTAATGTGCAATGTGTAACATATAATCGTGTACTTCTCCCACTTACAAACACAAAGTTAAAAAGATTACGAGGTTTCCTACCCTCTGTCAAACTCATGAAAAATTGAAATCGAAACCAAAATATTATTCTTCCGAGTATGTCGGGGTAATATTTTTGGGGAAGATTGATAAATTCTTATAGTGCATTAGATGCCTTCGGTTGTGACTAATCAAACCCCTAGAATCTGTATGGATTGCCGGGTGAGATTCATTTTTCATACTGATAGGAGTTGATGGTTTTAACTTAGATAGTTCAGAGAGCTATATATATCGTATGGGTTGAGGGCAAGTGAAGTTGGGGTAAAATAAGATCGAATCATCCATTAGATGAGTTGGTATTAGACACCACTTTATGAAGAATAATAGAATAGACACCACATGGGCTGCCCTCTATTAAACTTTGTAAAGAAATCGATCACCACTATGAAGTCAATTATGACTTCCGGATTCCACAGAGGAGTGTGAAATGCCGATAAAAATAGTGGAGCCAAATTTTGAATAAAGAAAGTCCTTAAAATTCTTTACTCGAATCATAATTAAACAATCACTAACGAATCTCAATTATTCTCTGCAGTTAACAAATAAACAAATCTCTCAAAATGACAATAAACCCACTCATAATTCTACTTGAAAAGAACACTCTTAATGGACCTAACTTTGTGGACTGGTTCCGCAATCTGAGGATAGTCCTCACTATGGAGATGTTGGGCTACATCTTGGAGACGGACATCCTACTATCTCTTGCATGGACCAGGACTAATCAGTAAGATTTCGAAGCCCATGAGAAATGGGTCAGAGATGATGTCAGGGTTCGAGGTTTCATGATGACCTCAATGAATAACGATCTTCAAAGTGCCGACGAAAACATGCCCTTTGCAAGTGCGATTCTGGCACATCTTATTGAGCTTTATGGGGAGCACAACCAAGCTGCTTGGTATGAGATATCGAAGCAGTTGTTAGGTGCTCGGATGAAGGAAGGTGAGAAAGCTGGGGATCATGTCCTCAAATGATATCTATGATCGAGAAATTAGAGACTCTTGTTTTTAGAATACATGCTTCTCTCCAGACCAACCTTATCATTCAGCCACTTTTAGACTCCTTCTCTTACTTTGTTATGAACTTCAACTGCAATGATATGGCTTGTAACTTAGATGGGCTAATGAACAAGTTGAGAATGTCACAGTCTTAAATGGAGACTAAGCTGAAGAAAACTACACTTATAATTTATTCTAGGCCTCGGAGGTCCAAGAACAACAAGAAAAACGGCAAGAAGCAGTTCAAGCCCAAAGGAGGGGTACAGAAAGAAAAAAGCAAAACCCCAATGTTTCAAAAGAGTAAGGTGGACGAGAAAACAGATGCTTGCCTCAACTGCAGTGAGTTAGGCCACTGGAGGAGGCACTATCCAAAACCTGACCACGATGCAGCTTCACCTATGAAACTGTTTATTCCACTTCTTGCATACATGATTTTGGGGCAAGTTCTCACATATGTACAACGAATCAGGATCTCGAACGAAGTAGAAAGCTTGGAGCTGGAGAAGTAATGATGACAACCGGTAGTGGGCATAGTGTCGAGGCTACTGACATTGGATCACTTATGTTGGATTTCCGGTTTCATTATTACTTTAGATGATGTACTTATTTTGCCCAAGGGGCACAAAAACATTGTATCAATTTCGGTCATGGACCATAAAGAATATTGTTTCTGTACTGGAAATGGATCATGTAGTATTTATTTTAGAAATAGGTGGGTTGGTAAAGCTACATTACTAAATGTTTTATAACATTTGAACTAAATAATAAAACCAATGTGAACCCTATAACTAGGAAGCGTGGTAGGGATGAAACAAACCAAGCAATTAAGTGGCATCTTAGACTTGGTCATGTTGGTCAGACCAAGATTCATAAAATGGAGAAAGGAATTAAGGCTCCATTGGCCCGGATCCCTATCCAACTTGTGAATCTTTCCTTCAAGGAAAAATAACTAAATCACCCTTCACAGGGACTTTTGAAGAGCTGCTGAAAAACTTGGATTAATCCATACCGACGTATGTGGCCCTTTTGAAATGGCACAAGATGGATTTCATTATTTCATTATATTCACTGATGACCATACTATATATGGATTCGTCGACTTAATGGAACATAAATTTGAAGTCATAGAAAAATTCAAGGAATTTAAGACCCTAGTTGAAAGCTAAACGGGTCATAATATCAAAGCACTTAGCTCGAATCGAGGTGGCAAATATATGAGCATCGATATTGATGAGTTCTGAAAAGAACTGAGAATAATGTCACATTTCACTCCTCCAGGTACTCCACAATTAAATGGTGTGTCAGAAAGAAGAAACCGAACCTTGTTCGCCATGGTTTGCTCCATGCTTAACTATATTGATCTATCAATTTACCGGTGGGGATATGTGCTCCTTACTGCTGCATATATATTAAATAGATGTCCTTTCAATCCATTCCTAGGACTCCACATAAGATGTGGAAAGGTAGGAAACCAAGTCATAATCATATTAGGATTTGGGGATGTCCTGCTTATGTCAGGAAGACTAAAGTAGAGAAACGGGAAGATAGGTTTAAAGGGTCGTTTCATAAGATATCCAAGGGATTCCATGGGATATTTATTCTACATGCCTGAAGATCATAGGATTATTGTTGCTTTACAAGTACACTTTCTTGAAGATGTGTTCATTCAGAAAGAAGGCATAGGTAGAAATATTTCTTTGGAAAAAATAAAAGAAACACCCAATGAGACACCTGTGCAAGCTATTGAAATAAAACATTCTGAAATACAAACACAACCTCGCAGGTCTAGTAGAGCTTATCATTTACCTGAGAGGTATAGCTATCTGCATCAAGAGGAACTGGGTCCTCATGAGATAATGAAAAGTAGCCAAGAGAATGATCTCTCTACTTATGACCAGGCGATGATAGATGTGGACTCCACGAAGTGTCAAGAGGCTATGGAAGTTGAGATAGACTCTTTGCATGCTAACCAGGCCCGGAATCCAGTGGATCATCCTAAGGGCATAGTGCCTATTGGAAATAAATGGATCTACAAGAGAAAGACTAATGGAGATGGAAAGGTTGATATCTATAATGCCAGGTGTTGGCCACTAAGTATACTGGATACAGCTTGGAAAGTGTTTTAAACAACAAGCTGTATGGTTTTTAAATCTGAGTGCATAGCGGAAGTCTTAAATACAGTAAGTTACTGAGGATACAGCAACTCAGTGTGCAGTGTATACTTAAATAATCACAGTTAATAAAACAATAAAGGCAGAAGGTAAATAACACAATATTTAAAGTGGTTCGAGGTAAACCCCTCTACGTCAACTGGTCCTCTCCACAGAATTAAAAAGTTTATTATAATTACTGCATACAAAACTACGTAATTATAACAACACTTTATCAATATATTGTTCACACAGATTGATATAAAGATCTTAGCTTTCAACCATTCGCACAGATTGGTTTGAGCCAACACTTGACTGGCTTCTTCACACATAGTTCTGAAGCTTCATCTTCTTCAATGCAAGGCCGTCACACACAGTTCGGGAGTAGCAAGGATTCCTAAGTCCACACAGGGCTGATATGAGTTTGTTCAAAGATAGAACAGGGTTTGAACAACAGATATGACTTTCTGGGCTTTAAGCTGATGATGTGTTGTTCAAGGTTTGAGCACTGTATATCTCTTTAATCAGGATAGCAGAAAGCTTAGGGAGATATGTTTTGCTCTGAATATTTCTTGTAAGCTTTGTTCGTTTGTAAGTCGTGAATATTCTGTAGATTTTCAGTCGTTCTTTTTGTGTGTATTGATCTTCAAACTCTGGAGATATATATAGCCTCTAAAATATATCCGTTGAGCAAGATTCTGCGACAACTGATATTTGACTGATCCGGATATTGCGGGATTTGAAGATCTTTTGACTTACAGTATTTAAATACTTTATCCTTTAGTATTTAAATACTTCTTTATCAATGGGACTTGACTTCCAGCGAATACTGAAGAATCCTTCTTGTCCTGTTGAGGACTGTATGGAAGGATTGCTATATTGATATTTCGAGACAGCTTCCATACTTCACTTTGCGGGACTCTTTGCTGTATGATAGATTTTGGTGTATGGTTGGGACTGTGAGAAGTCTTCGATATAGGTTGATACTTGATCAGCTTTTCGATACAGCTACTGGTGGTATTCAGGATTTGGCATATTGTCAAAACATTCTGAAAATACGATCGATTCAGGGATTGTTTATCCCAACATCATCGATATAGGGTTTTTGTTATCCCAATAATTTCCCCCTTTTTGATAATTTGCCAAGTCCTCCCGAGTCTTCCTTTTTAAAACCTTATGATGTTATCCAAACATCCTTGATAATGCCGAAACTTTGACATTTAGCTATTTTGAAGTAGGACAGACTTCTTGGTCTTCTTTCGAATGTTCTGGCCTTCGGTATTTGGGCTTAACACTAAGAATTGCTCGCAGGCATGTTTTGCTTTTATCAAAAGAAAGTTACATTGAAAACTTATGATTGGCGGGCAGGCACAATCTTACATTGTTTTCTAGATGCATACAACTTAAACTATGAACTGTTCGCAGACAAATTCTTACAACTTGTATATGAGATAAGTTTCATAATATGAATATAGTAAGAATAAATAAAGTGACTATAAACATATAAGAACACAGTAGATTGCGAGTTATAATCTTTCAACATAGGCAAAAATTTTATTGATACTTGAAATGAGGAGTACAAAATTTTGCTGTTCGGAAGATAAGATTACAAAAACTATAATACAAAGAATTTTAACTCCTATAGTCTGAATGCCTCCATGGTCTCTTGGAAGGGTCATTCTTGGTGTTTCGCCACCAGTTCTGGTGAGCGTCCTTGTCTCGATTCTGATAAATTGCACATCCTTCATAAGATTTATCAAATACTAGGATCCAGTCTTCTGTATGGGTCACCAAGTCACCCTTCTTGTGCTTTGATTTCATCTGCAGCTGTAGTGGGAGCGATCCATCTTCCAGCTTCGTCTTGAATTCCTCTGCGTCTTCCTGCACCATTATGCATCTATTGAATAATGGAGAATCCCTGATAAGTACAACAAAGTATCTTAACAGTTCATTTCTCCCCCAGTCTTTGATCTCTGAAGCGGTAGGTTGACGGTCTGCCTTGGATGTTCATAGATGGCGGCTTTCTGACTAGGCTTTTCCAAGGATACTTAGGATCCTGGAATTATGGTCTTTCTCCCTGTATCCTCACGTTCGGCGTTGAGATACGGGCTATGTCTGCAGTGATGGAGTCTTCAAACGGAGCTAACAACTCTTTCTCTTGCTGCAACCTCGTTCTCCTAGCGGCTTCCCGTGCTTCTTCCCCCTTTTTGGCATCATCAAGGTATGACACCTTCTCATCAAGACGTTCCAGGATCTCCAGAGCGGCATCCGGTTTCGTCTCAATATTTGACATTCTCTCAACAAGGGAGGAGAGCACTTGCGACGTATCTTTTATATTCTTGTCATGGGCTCACAGTTGGGAACCGGGTTCGATCAGACCAGATGCGGTCTTGGCATCAGACACGCAGAGTTTTGATTGCTCTTCTCTCAGGATCTGTTCTTGCTTCTCTTGCTGTTGGCTCAAAGCTTGCTTGAAGACATGTGGCAAGACAGTGAAGGCTTCGACTACGCGAGAGATTTCATGCTTTAGTCCGGTAATTTCTTGAACAGCAGATGTGTGAAGCCAATCAAGAGCCTTTTCTACAGAGAGTAGAGCATTGACTGTCCTGAATAAAGACAGTTTGGAGACCAAGAGCACGTAATCGCTCTTTTATTGTTTCGGTTCTGGGAGATCTGGCTGGGCAAAATCCTCGACTCCATTTAACCTTCTCAAATTCACATCAGGACGTGAAGTGAGTTGGACATCCTCAGGTATAGTACTGCCGTCGGATTCCAAGGCGGTTGATGGGGGCGGGAGTAACTATTTTGGATTCGGCAGTAGGGGGTGCGGCATCCTCCTGTGTCGAAGTGGTTTCTGTAGACATGGATACAAGAGGGACCAATTCCTCCTGGTGTCTCTCAGCATCCGCCTGTTCCGGCAGAGGGACTGATTCCTCTTGCTGGATGGCGCATGATTCTACTTCGGCGGGGGCAGCGATAGGCTCGGGTGCCTGTTACGAAACATGTTCTTCCTCCTCGACATGAGGGACTGAATCTTCATTGTCGGGAACATTGTCTTGCTGTGGTGAAGGGGGCGACTGTTGGGTAGATGTCCCTTCATCTCTCTTTGCTTGGGCTTCCTCTCGACTCATCCGCAGACCAGCCTGGAGTGCGTCGTCATCGTCGTTGGAATCAGGATCGGACTTTGGACTATCGGGAGTTTCCTTGGACGAAGCTTTTCCTTTCCTTCGAGCTTCAACCTTATCAAGCAGATGACTCTCAATTAGCTCCTTAACGAATAAGTTGTCCCATTGGATCAGGATAGCAATTTCTTGAGTGTCCGTCACTTCCAAAACGATTTTTTCTTCGTTACACCACTCGCTCCAGTTGTACAAAGTTTCGTACGGAGCAAGTCTAAAGCTCTTCCATTGGAGAAACCGCTCGAATGACTGTTCAATCAGCATGGAAAGCAGGGTCTTGGAAATTATTGTGTCCGGGAGACTCCGTACAGCGTCTGGGTTTGCTGTAGGAAGGGGTTCCTCTACAGGTGTGGAATCCTGTATTGGAGAGGGATTCCTTACAGGGGATGTACCCCGAAGGAAGATGGATCCTGAACGGGTGTGGAATCCCGTATAGGAGAGGTATCTGTTGGCTCCAAACAGGCACCTGACTCGCCAGAGTCTTTTGAGTTGGCTCGGGATCTACTGTCTCGACAGTAGCGGGCATCTCTTCCATAGGGTTGGGCCCTGGGGTAGTTGATCAGTGGGTTGCGCCACGAGAGGAGCATCCTCGGAGGGTTCTGTAGCTTTAACTTTCGTAAGCTTCCTTAGCTTCCTTTTAGGCTTCTCAACAGCAACTGGTGTTTTGCTATGAGATCTTTTTCTCTTCTTCAAAGATTCGACACTTTGGGACTTAGAAGAAACGTCCCTCGGATCTTCAGATAGCGGCAAATTCCGGATAAAAGGTCTGTTGGCAATCAGAATGCTCTGGTTGAAGGCAGTGGGCCTGACGCCTCCTAGGAATATCCGTGAACTAATCTTCTTTGTTTCTGCGGTTTGCTGAAGTCCGCATTTCGTCAAAATATGGTTTAAGAATAAATTAAATGATTTCTTCTAAGAAGCAGGTTTAGACACCTCTTCTAAGAAGCAAGTTTAGACACCTCTTCCTGCAGACGCTTAAGGATGACCTGACACCAATTGACCTTCTCGCAGGTCATTATAGCGACCATCATCCTGAATCTGAGATTTCTGCACATCTCAAAAAGCACCTGTACGATTCTCAATAATGCGGTAGCAAAAATCATGTAAATAAATAAACAGTAAACAAAAATTCTTCTTATGGCATGTGGTGTGAACCACTTCCACCATTGCTAAACCGGTGAATAAGCCATAATACTGAGTCAGCAGTTCTTGGGACCCAAAGGTCTCAAGTTCTTCCATAGTCAGGCCATCAGAAGGTAGCCTGAAGATGTTTTGGAGAAGCTCTTGGTCAACGCGGATCTCCACTCCGCGGATAACGGCTGTGATATCAGCGACGTGACCTCCTAGAGCCAGAGGCAGAAAATGAACTACGGCGTTGAGGTAGAATTCCTCAACCAGATGAGCGTCATAATTCTCGGCGGTGTGGCTCCCAAGGCGGTAGATACCTTATTGACGGATTCTTGTAGTGACGACCTCCATGGCATCGACCTCATCACTTTCAGCGTGAATGCGTTCCATCACGACAGATCTGGAGAAGATCCGTCCATCGATGAAGTTGAGTGACTTCTTGAGAGAGGTGGAAGATGTCTGAGTAGATGCCATTGATGATTTTTCAAGTAACGGGAAAAAGATACAAGAAAAATATGCAGTAAACATAGAGAAATCTTGTAGGCTGAATGCTTGAGTGCTTTTAAAATATGCAGAAGGCGTAAAGAGTCCCAAATGGCATTTACAGTCCTTTTATAGTAGGCGGCGAAGAAAGGTTTTCAGAGAATGAATGGTCAGATTTAAGGGATGGGAACTGGTGTTTAAAATGAATGGTCACGATGGACTGAGTGTAACTGGTACACTTATCTATTGAATTCTAAAATAGGAGCAGGTCCCACTTCTGACATTTCATAATACCCTTAATGCCTGAAACGACAGTATTAAATATTAAACAATTTGAAAACATCTCAGTATCTGGTTCTTCTTGTGCACACAGTACATTTCCTTGTGTACTCTGTATTCTCCTACGAGTAGAAACACCAGCATTAATGTTTCCAATGATCAGCTCTTGCGGGTGATCTCTCAACCATCTTCGGCCGGGTTCTAATTCGGGGTCCCGTACTGTATCTTGAGTTGCTGTACTTTCGGCTTCAGATTGTACAGCATCAGCTTCATCTACATCGATTCTTACAGTTGCGGGGTTGATTTCTAGGTCAACAACAAGTTCTATGGGAGTTGGTGGATCTAAGATGAAAAGTTGTTGGATGTTCTGAGTAACAGCTTCTACTCCTGTAGGGTCACGGTGAGGTTCGTCGAACACTACATGAACTGATTCCTCGATCGTCAGCTTCCTTTTATTAAAGATCCTCTAAGCTTTGCTGACGGAGGAATATCCTACAAATATTCCTTCATCCGACTTCTCATCAAAGGTTCTAAGTTGATCCTTCCCATTGTTCAATACATAGCACCTGCATCCAAAAATGTGAAAATATGAAACTAACAGAGTTTTGTTGTTCCATATCTCGTTTGCTGTTTTGTTGTGGTGCTTGTTGACGATACAACGGTTTTGAGTGTAGCATGCTGTATTGGTTGCTTCACCCCAGAAACGCTGTGGCAACTTGCTTGCGGAAATTATTGTCCTTGTTGCTTCCTTCAGCGTCCTATTCTTTCGCTCGGCAACACCATTTTGTTGAGGTGTACGAGCAGTTGAGTATTCGTGTTGTATCCTATTCTCCAAACAGTATTGCTCTATAAAGCGGTTAGTTAATTCTGTACCTCTGTCAGAATGAATGGACACGATACTCGATCCTTTTTCATTTTGAAGCTTTCTCAGGAGCTCGTGCAGCTTTGATGTTGTTCCTTCTTCTTGCTTAAGAAAATTGTCCAAGCATACCTGGAGTAATCATCATCAACAACGAGGCAGTATTTCTTACCTCCCAAACTTACCGGGTCTACAGGACCATAGAGATCCATGTGTAGCATTTCCAACACTCTGTGGGTTGAAAGGTAAGGATTTGATCTTCAGGGTGGAGTTGATTTGCTTGCCTTTTTGACATGGTCCACATTCGGCAATCCTCTAACCAGTCCCTGTCTTGAGAGCTTGTTGATTGTCTTGAAGTTGACGTGTGACATCCTCTTATGCCATAGCCAGCTTAGATCTGCAGTGCCTTTGGCAACTAAACAAGGAATTGTGGAGCTCGTAGGCATCCAGTCAGCAATATAAATATTACCTGATCTGCTTCCTATGAGCATAACTTCTTTGGTCAGGATGTTCTTAACTCTACAGTGGTCTATATAGAATTTCACCGAGAACTGTTTGTCACAGAACTGGCTAATACTAAGTAGATTGTACTGTAAGCTTTCAACATGAGCTACATCGGTGACTTTGAATTTTCCGACAAGAAGGCTTCTTTTTCCTCTTGTTCTTCCTTTAGATTTATCACCGAAGCGCACTTTTGGACCGCGACCTTCTACGAAATCTAATAGCTTGCTTCTATCTGCTGTCATGTGCCGGGAGCATCCGCTGTCGAAGTAATATATGTCCTTCTCCAAAATGTCCTGTAGCACACAAATTAGGTAGATTTAGGTCCCCTATGATTGTTGGGTCCATGAATTTTAGTGCCTTTTGGTACCCAAATTTTCCTGACAGCAATTGGTTTACTATAGGTTACATTTAGTATAGATTTGCGGTATCTACGTGGGGCATGTACGTAGTTACTGTATCCATGATAATCATTATGCATGTAAAAATCAGGGTTATTATTATTAATCCAGTACGTATGCCGTCTCGGAGCTGGAGCCATTTTCTTTGGCCTTACAACTTGCCTTCTGGGTTTCCACTTAGATTCCCAAAGCTGTTGTCGATGCTATGCGGACACCTGCTTTCTTGATAGATAATAAGGCTCCTGTATCCAGTACCTAGGCGTGTTGTACTGAAAGTACTGCCGTGCGGGCCTTTGGTATTTGGATACAACCTTCTTTCTGAACGGCTGTTGGCGCTGTTGATATGCTCGGGGAGCATGCTGTTGCGTGCGCCTTACAGGTTAGAATGGCTTGTGATTCCGCTGTCTCGAATAGGATTGCGGGGGCTGAATGGCAGCCTTTGCTTTTCACAGTGCAGCAGGTTCCTTCACAGTACTAGGAGTATCTTCCGATAGAGGGATGTGTTCCACACTCTTGACGAACACAGTACTAGTATTCCCTTTGTTGGAAAATGAGCTGTATCCTATGCCACTTTTATCATGAGCATGTTGCCCAGTGCTTAGAATTTCTTTCATTCTTTTAGATGATTTTTCGAAAGACTTCAGAATGGTCTAAAGTTCATTTTCTCGTTTTTCGAGAGTATTAAATTTTGCTTGAAGTAGAACAAAATCATTTGTCTTGCTTCCATTTTGAGACTTAGTCTCACTTAGTTCATGAGCAAGTTGATGATTGCTCTCCACGAGTTTTTCATGCTCGACCTTGCTGTTTTCACAATCAATAGGCATATTTTCATAATTTATCTTTAGCAAGTCGTTTTCTTCTTTCAGCTCTATGTTGGAAAGTTATAGCTGAATGTTTTCATTTTTCAAAGTCTCGGGGGATTTTTGAATATTTTTAAATTCATTCATCATGTTTTCGAAAGTATGCGATGCATTTACTGGAATAATTGAGGTTCAGCTTACCTCATTATCACTATCTTCTTCTTCCGGAATGTCCTTTGCCATAAAACACATATATGCCTTATCTTCGAATTATCGTCAGATGAGTCACTTTCAGTGACTACCTGAAGACATTCTTCGGATTTGGATGGTGTGGGGGAGGCTTCTGATTCTCCTATCAGTGCCTTGAGCTTGTTTTTCCAAGCTCGTTTTCGTTCATCCCTCTCTTGTTGCTCGGCTTCCAGCAACCTTTGAACTTTGGGATGAGGACATTTGTTTGCATAATGTCCTGGTTTCCTGCAATTATAGCATAGGTTAGAATCACCAGAGGAAGTTTCAGTACTTACCTTGTGAACAAGCTTGGGCCCGTATGGAGTCTTTCCAGACTGTTTGATGAACTTTTTGAACTTGTGCATGAGGAGCGCCATTTCATCTTATGACAGGATATCGTCGCTATCAGCATTCTTGTAATTTGGCTTTGATGGGCTGGGCATACTGTGTCGACGGTTGGATACAGCGGCTAAGGCTGTAGTCCTGGCGGGAGATTCTTCATCTTTCTCTCTCCTGTCTATGTCGTACTCAAATGCTTTGAGGTCAGAAAAGTGATCAAAAGTAGATATTCCACTAAGATTGCAAGACACACGCATAGATGTGGTCTTAATGTCCCATCGGGCAGGGAGAGATCTGAAAATTTTTAGATTTTTCTCCTTTTGAGTATAAATTTTGCCTAAAGCTTCAAGTTCACCAACAATTCCAGTGAATCTGAGGTCAAGTTCCTCAAGTGTTTCAGTTGGTTTGATTTCAAAAGATTCAAATTGCTGAGTTAATTTGGAAATCTTGTTTTCTTTTGAGAGCTCAGTTCCCTCACAAATCAACTTGAGTTTATCCCAGATATCCTTGGCTGTTTTACAGCTCTTTACCTTCGAGAATGTGCCTTTGTCGAGGGTGACAAACAGCGCATTCTTCGCAACATTGTCGAGGTTGGCGTGCTTTCTTTCGTCTGTAGTCCATTGATCGCGCTCCTTCTCGAGCATCTCAGCATGGGCTTGGCCTTCAATCCTTGCGGCCGGATTTACCTTCATGATCTTGATGGGGCCATCCTGTATAACAAAAATTATCTCTTCATGCATTGCTGCAAGATGAGCCTCCATCCTGATTCTCCAATCATCAAATTCATTAATAGAGAACATAGAAACTTTGTTGATCATTGATGTATCCATATGAGAATGTAGGAATGAAAAATACTATTTTATAAAATAAGTGATTTTGGATCTGATTCGGTTAAAAATACGACTGATTCTTTGTAGAATCAACCGCTCTGATACCACTTGTTGGCCACTAAGTATATTGGATACAACTTGGAAAGTGTTTTAAACAACAAGCTGTACGGTTTTTAAATCTGAGTGCGTAGCGGAAGTCTTAAATACAGTAAGTTGCTGAGGATACAACAACTGGGTGTGTAGTGTATACTTAAATAATCACAGTTAATAAAACAATAAAGGCAGAAGGTAAATAACACAATATTTAAAGTGGTTCGAGGTAAACCCCTCTACGTCCACTGGTCCTCCACACAGGAGTAAAAGGTTTATTATAATTACTGCGTACACAACTACGTAATTATAACAACACTTAATCAATATATCGTTCACACAGATTGATATAAAGATCTTATCTTTCAACCGTTCACACAGATTGGTTTGAGCTAACACTTGACTGGCTTCTTCACACACAGTTCTGAAGCTTCGTCTTCTTCAATGCAAGTCCATCACACACAGTTCAGGAGTAGCAAGGATTCCTCAGTCCACACAGGGCTAATATGAGTTTGTTCAAAGATAGAACAGGGTTTGAACAACAGCTATGACTTTCTGGGCTTTAAGCTGATGATGTGTTGTTCAAGGTTTGAGCACTGTATATCTCTTTTATCAGGATAGCAGAAATCTTAGGGATATATGTTTTGCTCTGAATATTTCTTGTAAGCTTTGTTCATTTGTAAGTCGTGAATATTCTGTAGATTTTCAGTCGTTCTTTTTGTATGTGTTGATCATCAAACTCTGGAGATATATATAGCCTCTGAAATATATCCGTTTGAAATATATCCGTTGAGCAAGATTCTGCGACAACTGATATTTGACTGAGATCCGGATATTGCGGGATTTGAAGATCTTCTGACTTATAGTATTTAAATACTTTATCCTTTAGTATTTAAATACTTCTTTATCAACGGGACTTGACTTCTAGCGAATACTGAAGATTCCTTCTTGTCTTGTTGAGGGCTGTATGGAAGGATTACTGTATTGATATTTTGAGACAGCTTCCATACTTAGCTTTGCGGGACTCTTTGCTGTATGATAGATTTACTGTATGGTTGGAACTGTGAGAAGTCTTCGATACAGGTTGATACTTGATCAGCTTTTCGATACAGCTACTGGTGGTATTTAGGATTTGGCATATTGTCAAAACATTCTGACAATAGGATCAATACAGGGATTGTTTATCCCAACATCATCGATACAGGGTTTTTGTTATCCCAACATCAGGCTTGTGGCGAAGGGATATTCCCAAAGAGAGGGAATCAATTACTTCGAGACCTTTTCACTTGTATCCGTGATAAAATTTATTCGCATGATGCTTGCCATAGCAGCCCATTTTTATTATGAAACATGACAAATGGATGTAAAAATGGTATTCCTAAATGGATACCTCGAGGAGGAGATCTATATGGAACAGCCTAAGGGATTCATATATGAGGTCAATATTCATAAAAATGAAAGCTTCAGTGTGCTATCTATGGACTAAAGCAGGCTACGCAAAGTTGGAATCTTCATTTTGATGAGACAGTCAGAGTTTAATTTTGTAAAAAATGAAGAGGGGCCATGTATTTACAAAATGGTTAGTGGGAGCAAACTTGCGTTCTTAGTACTATATGTGGATGGCATTCTACTTATAGGAAATGTTGTAGAAATGCTCAGTTCTGTGAAAACTTGGCTTTCTAATAAGTTCTCAATGAAAGACTTAGGAGAAGCCACCTCTATTCTAGGTATTCTTCTCTACTAGGCTAGAGAGAAAAGAATGATAGGTCTTTCCCAAGCCCTCTATATAGAAAAGATCTTGAAGTGATTTAGGATGAAAAATTCTAAAAGAGGGCTCCTACCTATGCGACATTGGTAAAACTTTCCTTAGAGATATGTCCTTAAAGTGAGAAAGACAGAAACTGTAATACCCGGTTGTAATTCATTCATTTTCATTCAGTAATTATCAGTCTGTAATTGTCACTCAGTAATTCTCACTCGTTAATAATCACTCATCATTCATGATTCATTCATTTGTGTTCACTGTTGGCATGTTGTAATCGTATATCAGTTACCGATCGGCATGTCATCTCCGGTTAGAGACCGACGGGAGTATTATCATTTTCATCGTGATTGGTAGTCGTATACTGGGAGCATCATCTTTGGCTTGTGTTAGACTTATTCACTTCCACATTCGTATGTTATGTCGGATCATTCATCAGTCGTAACGAGGAATCGGAACTGTCGGATTAATTCACCTTGGCCATCATCGAGTTACGGCCGTAAGGTTCTGGGTTACGGCCGTAAGTTCAGCGGGTACGGCCGTAAGGCTGGCCGGTTACGGCCGTAAGTGGTCCAGCAGGCTGCCCAGGCATTTTGGCCGAAGGTGAGTTACGGCCGTAAGGAGGGTTAGTTACGGCCGTAAGTGGTGTTCGTAAATTTTGGGTGTTGTCGACCAAGGGTGACTTACGGCCGTAAGGGTTGCGGCATACGGCCGTAAGTCAAGGCAGGTACGGCCGTAAGGCTTGGCCGGATACGGCCGTACGCTGCAGGAAGGATGTCTGGCCATTTTTGACGAAGGCGGGTTACGCCCATAAGGTTGGCCGAATACGGCCGTATCATCCGAGTTACGGCCGTAAGGTGTGCGGTATGGCCGTAAGGCTGTCGACGGGTGTTTTTGACGAAGGCGGGTTACGCCCGTAACTCAGGAGCGGTTACGGCCGTAAGTCTGTCGGCAGGCTTTCGGACGAAGCCGAGTTACGGCCGTACGAGTTGGCCGGTTACGGCCGTAAGGCCGTTGACTTGGAAAGTTACGGCCGTAAGAGGGCCGAGTTACGGCCGTAACTTCTGGCAGTATTTAAGGACTTGGCCGGGTCATTTCTCCTCACTTCTTCATTTTTTTCCATCTTCATCCGAGAGAGAGGGTTGAGAGAGAGATTTTGCAATCATCAATCACTTGAGTGTGTAATTTCATCATCTTCATTCATTTGGGAATCTTGGTTACTCGTTTAAACTCGTGTTCTTCGGATCGAAGTGATTGAACCTTCAAGAGGTAATTTCTTCAACACCTTGGATTTCGATTTTGTGTTGAGATATGATGTTTCGACGTTATAATCATGTTATATGAAGGGATATGTTTATGATTATGAGTTTGTATAAGGATTCATTGGATTATTGAGGGATTATTCAAGAACACTTTGAATATCGAGTTGGATTTGGGGATTTTCGATTAATTGTTGTTATAATCACGTTTTTGGATATTCATAACGGATTATTGATCGTATTGGAGATGTTTTGTTGATTTGAATCACTTCTTGGGGATTTGAAGTTGGTATTGTTGAGGTTTAGTTGTAATCTATCGAAGTTGGCCTCAAAGTGTCCGATATAATGCCCCAATGAACTTGGTTTAATCGTATCGACGTCTTGAGTTCATTATATTCGTGTTTAATTCGTTTATTGATCGGATTGTTGGTAATTGTATTGAATTAAGGTTGTTCGAGCGACCGACACTTCATTTAGGACATTTGTTCGAGGAAGGACTTTCTTCATCGGTATTGTGTAAGTTGATTCTTACTCGGTTAAAAGGATATTCATTCCTTTTGTTGTTGATCATTCATAATCATAACTCATTCATCATTGTATTAATCATATTGAGACTTGTAATTGTCGAATAATCACTTCATTAATAAGGAACGGAGGTTCCAATCAATTCATTGAAACTATCAATCACTTCATTATCACTTTCATCTCGGTAAGTCATTCTTGACGTTGTCGGATTATTATTATTCATTGATATTCATTATGGTCATTCTCGTTCATATGACCTTAAGGTTCATATTGCGTGGCCGGGTGCGGATGTGTGGAATTTTTAGTCAGGCACATGATGGCCATGTATTGGGAGTGATACATTGGACTGTGCACACGGTAACGTTTACCTCCGTGAGACTAATTAGGTACAAGGACGGGTGTGTCCGGTCATCCGTCTTGTACACTTTCACAGAACACTACAGGCGTACTATGGTACTCCTCTTCAGCGTAATTCATAATTAAGGATATTTCATAACTCAGTTAATTCACGATTGTGTAATTTCAACCCTTGAGGATTGTTGTTCTGTATAACTGACCCCGTTTGGGGATATTGTTTTTCAGGTCATGGCAAGGCAAAGGCGCAGGGAGAGCACGTTGACGGCGGGGAGTCCCAGTGATACTAGAAGCGGGCCCCAGTCCTTTCAGTCATGTATTCAGTCATTCATGTTTTCTTTATTTATTCCGCTGCAGACATTCCGTTCGAATACTCATTTCATTCAGTGTCGTGTATTTTATCGTCACATAAGATACACATGTATTCTATATTATCACAGGTGTGTTGTATGAAACTCCTACTCGGAGTAATTGATGTTATAATGTGGTTCGGTACTACATTTACCTGTGTAATTCATCCTTTTCACTGCTTTGGTGGGTCCTGGTTGGGGTCCACGGCCGTAATATCCGCCTAGTTTGGGGTGTTACGAGTTGGTATCGGAGCGTGGTTTTGAATACTACCCTCCAAGTCATGTCTCATTTGAAATCATCGTCATCGGACTAGTATCATTGGACTTTCGCGTCACGTGTGACTGTGTGCAAATGCCGAGCCAATCGGACCAAGAACTGTAAGATTTCTAATGCCATGGTATAATTTCGGCAATAATCATTCATTCATAATTCATCGATTAACAATCCTCAATCATCATTGTCTTTTTGACCGGGACGGTCGATTAACTCATTAATCACTCAATTCATTTCACTATTCAGTTGTTGATCAGGAAGATCAAATCATTAATCTTGTTAACTCGTTCAAGATAATCCTTTCAGTAATTTCATCAGATAATTTGTCACCTAAGTTAATCATTCATTTAATCACTGTATTAAAGCGTGTATGCTCATTTTCATCATCCCATATCATAATCATAACGTGATATTCATGCGGGAAATATAATCATCATGTGACTTTCCTACTTCAGTATGGAAAGAGCTGGCAGAGGACGAGGAGGACGAGGTCGTGGAGCGGGCCGAATCCCGAGAACTCGCGTGAACACACGTGCAAACGCGAGAAATAATGCTAATTCATCGAGCAGTGACGCTGCCACTCATTCACCTAGACGCGATCATTCACTATCGGGGAGTCGTACCCGGGACACGGCTCAGTCAGAAGGTGTCCGGGTTGACCCACTCGCTTTTATGCAGGGCATGATGGCCCAAATGACCCAGATGGCACAGCTGATGGAGACGATGCATAACTCCATCAATCAAAATCAACAGGCTCCTCCGCCGCCACCTCAGAGGCAAGAGAGGAATGTGAGCAATATCATCGGCGACATCTCTCGCCAGAGGCCACCGACTTTCGAGGGCTCGTCTGAGCCGGCAGATATTATTCATTGGCTCGAACACTTCGAGAAGTTGTTTGCTATGGTAGAGTGTCCCGAAGGACACAAAGTTTCATTGCGACTTACTACTTGGGCTTGAGCGCGCATTCTTGGTGGTGGTCGTTGAAGCCCACCGAAGGATCATGTACCTGGGATCAATTTAAAACTCTCATGAGGGAGAGGTATTATCCGGCCCCACTCAGAGAGGCCAAGCTGTCAGAGTTACTCACTCCCGACCCCTCATCAGACGAGGATGTTCTCGCCATTGCCGAGAAATTTCAGGAACTTCTTCCGTTCGCCTCATCTATCATTCATTCCGAGGCAGATAAGATTAAGTATTTCAGCAAGAGGCTGAAACCCCGTATGAGACTACAGTTGCTTAATCATAATTGCACCACGTTGGCTGAATTCATTGAGAAAGCTCTTACCTATGAGCTTACTGCTAAGGAGATTGCTAAGCAGCAACCTTCGTCTGCTAGCAAGAAATCGAAGAATCGTAACCAGTCTGAGGGCGGTCAGACAACCTTCAAGAAACCCCGTGCGGGCTCTGCTTTTTCTGAGCGACCTCCTGTGTCGTCTAAACCCGCGGAATCTCAGTCTCGAGCGGCCAGTTCGGCCATCACCTGTTATAACTGTGGAGATCTTGGTCATGTCAGCACCAAGTGTCCGAGACAGTCTGTCACTTGTCATAACTGTGGAATTGTTGGGCATAAGGCCCGTTTTTGCCGTAGGGACTCCAAACCTACTCAGACGTCATCTCAAGCCCCGAAGCAGTCAGCCGTTCAGAATCAGGCCACTCAATCAGCGTCGTTTAAAACGACGGGAGCGACTAAAGGTGGAACCTATAGCCGTGACAGGAGCGTCCGGTCTGGGACTAGCAAGCCCGGATTTATGAGATGAAGAAGACCGATGATCCCGAGGCCCGAATGATCTCGGTACACTCGATATTCTATCTCAACTGTGTGTACCCTTTTGATACCGTGCATCACATTCATTCATTTCCGAGTCATGTTTGAGTAGACTACGTGCAGGTAGTGCTACTAGTTGTGAGCCTTATGTCATTGGCCTACGATGGTAGACGAATTATCGGTAATCGTGAGATTTAGAATTGTCGATTCGATTTCATGGTCGTGTATGGCGGCGGACCTAATCGTAGTAGATTTGCCGAGGGACGGCGTCATTTTGGGTATTGATTGGATGGATCGTCATGATGCCATCATTAGTGTCCGTAAGCGTATGATCACTATCATTTCGCGATGGGGTGGAACGTGTATTTCGGGGAGGTAATCCCATTGCTCGGGTAAGGTCATTAATTTGATGAAAGCGGTCGATTACTCGATCGAGGATGTGTTGGTTATTGGTGCTTCATGACCAAAACCGAGAAGTCATCGATAATGTTGATGGATATTCCGGTAGTGAGGAGTATGCGAAGTTTTTCCAGAGTTACTGGTTTGCCTCCACGAGAGATGTGGAATTCACGATTGAGTTGGAGCACAGTACGTCTCCGATATCAAAGGCACCGTGCGGATGGCCCCGAAATGCAGGAATTAAAGAACCAACTTGAGGAGTTGTTCGAGAAGGGTTATATCCGACCGAGTGCATCTCCGTGGGGAGCACCCGTGTTGTTTGTAAAGAAGAAGGATGGTTCATTTCATTTGTGTATCGATTATCGGGAGTTGAACAGAGTGACAATCAAGAATAAGTATCCCTTACCCCGTATTGATGATCTTTTAGATCAACTTCAGGGAGCTTCAGTATTTTCCAAGATCGACTTAAGATCTGGATATCACCAGTTGCGGATTCGAGAGTCGGATATCGCGAGGACGGCGTTTCGAACACGCTATGGTCATTATGAGTTCGTAGTTATGCCGTTCGGGCTAACTAATGCACTGCGGTATTCATGGAATTGATGAATCGGGTTTTCATCGACTTTTTGGATCGGTTTGTTGTTGTCTTCATCGACGATATTTTGATTTATTCTCGTAGCCGAGAGGATCACGAGGTTCATCTTCATCGGAGTTCTCGGCGTGTTGAGACGAGAGCAACTTTTTGGAAAGTTTTCCAAGTGCGAGTTACGGATGTCCAAGTGACTTTTCTCGGACATGTAATTTCTTCGAGACGGAGTTCGTGTCGACCCTCGAGAAGACGGAGGCTATCAAGGCCGGTTACCTCAGAAGAATGTTAAGGAAATCAAGTTTTCTCGGATTAGCGGGCTATTATCGGCGATTTGTGGAGGGTTTTCTAGGATTGCTCAACCCTTGACAAACCTTTTGCGAAAGGATAAGAAATACACGTGGTCCGACGCGTGTCGTGAGTTTTGAGGAACTCAAGAGCCGGTTAATGTCGGCTGTACTTTCCTTGCCGCAGGGACGGAGGATTCGTGGTTTATAGTGATGCATCGGACGGGGTCTCGGATGTGTACTCATGCAGAATGGGAAGGTTATTGCTTATGCTTCTCGGCAGCGAGACCTTACGAGGTTAACTATCCGACTCACGACACGGAACTAGCAAAGTGGTGTTCGCATTGAAGATTTGGCGTCATTATCTTTATGGCGTTACTTGTCGAGATATTCACCGATCATAAGAGTTTAAAGTATATATTTACTCGAAGGAGTTAAATATGCGGCAGAGGCAGTGGTTGGAATTAATCAAAGATTATGATATCGAGATCCTTTACCACCGGGCAAGGCGAATGTTGTCGCCGACGCCTTGAGTCGTAAGTCCGTTCGAGCAGATGCTTGCTCGTCTAACAGATTCGAAGGAGCTTGGCGGGAATTCCTTAGACCCGAGATCGAGGTCTGGCTTCAGCGAGTTCAGGGACAGCTTTGTATGTTAGAGATTTCATCGTCACTTGAGGAGGTAATCAGAGAGAATCATAGTTCAGACCCTTTATTGTTGCGCATCCGTGAGGATGTGGCTCAAGGGAAAGCCCCTGGGTTCGTGGTCCACGAGGATGGACTTTTGAGGTTTAAGAATCGGTTGTGCGTACCGGCGAATGACGAGTTGAAAAACTCGATTTTGAAAGAAGCTCATGCTACCCCTTATTCTGTTCATCCGGGGTCTAGCAAGATGTACAAGGACTTGAAACAAAATTACTGGTGGAGTAATATGAAGCGAGAAGTCGCAGAATTTGTTTCGAGATGCTTAACCTGTCAACAAGTTAAGATTGAGCATCAGCGACCGGCGGGTATGCTGAAACCTCTCCCTATTCCAGAGTGGAAGTGGGAAGACATTTCTATGGATTTCATCACGAGTTTGCCGACGAGTCGTCGTGGCATGAATACGATGCAGGTGATTGTGGACCGCTTAACTAAATCAGCTCATTTCCTTGAGATCAAGGATACGTGGGGTCTGAGAGATCGGCCCGATTGTTCATCAAGGAGATAGTGAGACTGCACGGTACTCCTAAGAGTATCGTTTCCGATCGTGACGGACGATTTGTGTCTCATTTTTGGAAATCAGTTCATCGTGCTATGGGGACTCAGCTCAATCTCAGTACCGCCTTTCATCCTCAGTCCGACGGACAATCAGAAAGGACTATTCAGACATTAGAGGACATGTTGAGGGCATGCGTCCTCGATTGGAAGGACGATTGGGAAGCCCAACTACCATTGATCGAGTTCACGTATAATAATAGTTGGCATGCTTCCATTAAGATGGCACCTTACGAGGCCTTGTACGGTCGTCGTTGTCGATCTCCTTTGTGTTGGGATGACTTGTCAGAATCAATCGGCATCGAGCCCGATATGCTTATAGCCGCCCGGGAGAAGGTAGCTTTGATCAAGAGTCGTATGTTGACAGCTCAGAGTCGACAGAAATCATATGCAGATAATCGTCGTCGACCACTAGAGTTCGAGACGGGTGACCATGTTTTGGTCAAGGTATCCCCGAGTCGAGGTATTTTACGTTTCGGAAAACGGGGGAAGTTGAGTCCGAGATTTATTGGACCGTTTGAAATTTTGGATCGAGTAGGCGAGTTAGCTTATCGATTGGCTTTACCTCCGGCATTGAGTCGAATTCATAATGTGTTTCACGTCTCTCAGTTGCGGAAGTATGTTGCCGACCCGAGCCACATACTTCAGTTTGACGAAATCGAGATCACAGATGATCATTCGTACGAGGAGCGTCCTGTACGAGTGTTGGAGCGGCGAATCAAACAGTTGAGGAACAAGACGATCCCTTTGGTCAAGATTCAGTGGTCCAGACACGGAGTCGAAGAGGCCACTTGGGAAACCGAGGAGAGTATGCGGGAGAGTCATCCCGAGTTGTTTGACCCTTAGTTTCGGGGATGAAACTCTTTTTAAGGGGGGAGTATGTAATACCCGGTTTTAATTCATTCATTTTCATTCAGTAATTATCAGTCTGTAATTGTCACTCAGTAATTCTCACTCGTTAATAATCACTCATCATTCATGATTCATTCATTTGTGTTCACTGTTGGAATGTTGTAATCGTATATCAGTTACCGATCGGCATGTCATCTCCGGTTAGAGACCGATGGGAGTATTATCATTTTCATCGTGATTGGTAGTCGTATACTGGGAGCATCATCTTTGGCTTGTGTTAGACTTATTCACTTCCACATTCGTATGTTATGTCGGATCATTCATCAGTCATAATGAGGAATCGGAACTGTCGGATTAATTCACCTTGGCCATCATCGAGTTACGGCCGTAAGGTTCTGGGTTACGGCCGTAAGTTCAGCGGGTACGGCCGTAAGGCTGGCCGGTTACGGCCGTAAGTGGTCCAGCAGGCTGCCCAGGCATTTTGGCCGAAGGTGAGTTACGGCCGTAAGGAGGGTTAGTTACGGCCGTAAGTGGTGTTCGTAAATTTTGGGTGTTGTCGACCAAGGGTGACTTACGGCCGTAAGGGTTGCGGCATACGGCCGTAAGTCGAGGCAGGTACGGCCGTAAGTCGAGGCAGGTACGGCCGTAAGGCTTGGCCGGATACGGCCGTACGCTGCAGGAAGGATGTCTGGCCATTTTTGACGAAGGCGGGTTACGCCCGTAAGGTTGGCCGGATACGGCCGTATCATCCGAGTTACGGCCGTAAGGTGTGCGGTACGGCCGTAAGGCTGTCGACGGGTGTTTTTGACGAAGGCGGGTTACGCCCGTAACTCAGGAGCGGTTACGGCCGTAAGTCTATCGACAGGCTTTCGGATGAAGCCGAGTTACGGCCGTACGAGTTGGCCGGTTACGGCCGTAAGGCCGTTGACTTGGAAAGTTACGGCCGTAAGAGGGCCGAGTTACGGCCGTAACTTCAGCGATTTAAGGACTTGGCGGTCATTTCTCCTCACTTCTTCATTTTTTCCATCTTCATCCGAGAGAGGGTTGAGAGAGAGATTTTGCAATCATCAATCACTTGAGTGTGTAATTTCATCATCTTCATTCATTTGGGAATCTTGGTTACTCGTTTAAACTCGTGTTCTTCGGATCGAAGTGATTGAACCTTCAAGAGGTAATTTCTTCAACACCTTGGATTTCGATTTTCTGTTGAGATATGATGTTTTGGACGTTATAATCATGTTATATGAAGGGATATGTTTATGATTATGAGTTTGTATAAGGATTCATTGGATTATTGAGGGATTATTCAAGAACACTTTGAATATCGAGTTGGATTTGGGGATTTTCGATTAATTGTTGTTATAATCACGTTTTTGGATATTCATAACGGATTATTGATCGTATTGGAGATGTTTTGTTGATTTGAATCACTTCTTGGGGATTTGAAGTTGGTATTGTTGAGGTTTAGTTGTAATCTATCGAAGTTGGCCTCAAAGTGTCCGATATAATGCCCCAATGAACTTGGTTTAATCGTATCGACGTCTTGAGTTCGTTATATTCGTGTTTAATTCGTTTATTGATCGGATTGTTGGTAATTGTATTGAATTAAGGTTGTTCGAGCGACCGACACTTCATTTAGGACATTTGTTCGAGGAAGGACTTTCTTCATCGGTATTGTGTAAGTTGATTCTTACTCGGTTAAAAGGATATTCATTCCTTTTGTTGTTGATCATTCATAATCATAACTCATTCATCATTGTATTAATCATATTGAGACTTGTAATTGTCGAATAATCACTTCATTAATAAGGAACGGCGGTTCCAATCAATTCATTGAAACTATCAGTCACTTCATTATCACTTTCATCTCGGTAAGTCATTCTTGACGTTGTCGGATTATTATTATTCGTTGATATTCATTATGGTCATTCTCGTTCATATGACCTTCTGGGTTCATATTGCGTGGCCGGGTGCGGATGTGTGGAATTTTTAGTCAGGCACATGATGGCCATGTATTGGGAGTGATACATTGGACTGTGCACACGGTAACGTTTACCTCCGTGAGACTAATTAGGTACAAGGACGGGTGTGTCCGGTCATCCGTCTTGTACACTTGCACAGAACACTACGGGCGTACTATGGTACTCCTCTTCAGCGTAATTCATAATTAAGGATATTTCATAACTCAGTTAATTCATGATTGTGTAATTTCAACCCTTGAGGATTGTTGTTCTGTATAACTGACCCCGTTTGGGGATATTGTTTTTCAGGTCATGGCAAGGCAAAGGCGCAGGGAGAGCACGTTGACGGCGGGAGTCCCAGTGATACTAGAAGGGGGCCCCATCCTTTTCATCATGTATTGATCATTCATGTTTTCTTTATTTATTCCGCTGCAGACATTCCGTTCGAATACTCATTTCATTCAGTGTCGTGTATTTTATCGTCACATAAGATACACATGTATTCTATATTATCCTGGGTGTGTTGTATGAAACTCCTACTCGGAGTAATTGATGTTATAATGTGGTTCGGTACTACATTTACCCTGTGTAATTCATCCTTTTCACTCGCCTGGTGGGTCCCAGTTGGGGGTCCACGGCACTGTAATATCCGCCTAGTTTGGGGTGTTACAGAAACTTTCCTACCCTATGATTCGGCAGTGAGCAGCCTCGTGTACGCTATGATTTGCACTAGGCTGGACATTACCTATGTTGTTAGCGTAGTGAGTCAGTTTTAGTCAAATCCAGGGCAGGAACATTGGACTGCTGTAAAGAACATTCTTAAGTACCTGAAGAGGACTAAAGACTTGATTCTTACGTACGACGGATAATAACTTAAAGTGATGGGTTATACGAACTCAGATTTTTCAGGAGACATGGATGCACAGGTGTCCACATCAGGGCATATTTTTACTCTGAACGGTAGAACAGTATCTTGGAGAAGTGAAAAGAAAAGTGCAACTGCGATTTCCATATGTTTGGCCGAATATCAGGCAGCCACGGAGGATGCTAAAGAGGCATTTTGGATTAAGAAGTTCACTAAGGAACTTCAAGTGGTTCCTCACTCGGATTGTCCCGTAGCGCTGTTTTGTGACAATGACAGAGCTTTTGTGCAGGCTAGGAGCTCAGGGCTCACCACAACACCAAACACATTGAAAGAAAGTATCATTTTGTTGTAGAAATTGATACGAGTGTACCCCAAGGCAACAAACTACCAACTATTGATCAAGAAATTCTAATGAATTCAAACCAAGCCATAATGGTCTTACCTTCTTTGTCATACTTTAGATGTTTATTAGGTGATCCTAATTACAAGAAAGGATTCACCTTGCTCCAAAGGCTGGCCTGTAGTCTTTCCTATCATTAAATGCTTCCAATAAATTAATTATATGCACATGCATATTGCGTGTGTTTTTTGTTAATCTTTTGGGAGTAATTGTGACATGGAACTCAAGCTTAAATACAACCAAATACAGTCTGATTTGCTCCTAGAATACATAATATTTCCTCCTACCAAATTTTGGTAAGAAAAGACCAAAACCAGCTTTTCAGAAAAAGACAAATGATGTGGTGTAGTAAGTGGTTCCAACTGGTGCAGATCAAATTTGTTTTTCTTAATGGTTGACTTTATTTGTACTAGAGAAGTAAATCCTTACATTTCCAGCTACTTTTTTTGTCTAGGGGTAAAGGTATAAAACTCTTTATATATATTGAGAGGTTCTCCAATGTAAGGGGCAGAGCTGATTATACGAAATTGAGAGATTTTACCCTTTATTTTCTTCAAAATCTTCATTTCATTTATAGATCTTTGATCTTGGTGGTGCGAAGTGTTTCCTTTCCTTTTAATCTTGGTGGATTCATTTCATGTAAAGATTGGAGTAGTGGGTTCTTATTTCTATTTTGGTTTTTGAGTTCTGGATAGTAAAGTGTTTTTTGATCCAAGTTTATGTTCTTGTTCTAGTTAATATTCTTTATGGTAATTATTCTACCCTTCTAAAATCTCTCCAGAAAGTTAATCTGTCACAGACATTGATTTCACATCAAATTTTGGTACCGGATCCAGGTTCATTTATTTCTCGAGCCCTCTGAGTTTTGCCTTGTTTAACCTTTATCTTCTTTATTTCTAAGCAAATTAGAGTCCTGGTACTTTGAAAATGGAAATACCCAGAAATTGGACTCTTGAAGAAGCTCAGAATGAACATCGAGATAGGCAAATTTAGGCTCTCCAAGAGCAAGTGGGTAGGGTTCATCAAATGTTACAGGAAGGAGGAGCAAGAAGAAATAGAAGGAAAGGTGGTAATGGAGAGAACCATGACTCAAGTGAAGACTCTAATGACAACAGCGGATCCTCAAGTGATTCTTATGTTTTCTCACCAAGGAGACGTAATGGGAAGCAAAGAGATGATTTAAGAGATATCAAAGTTGATCCACTATATTTTGAAGGTTCCTCAAACCCTGATGACTATCTTGAGTGGGTTCAAACCATGGATAATATCATAGAAGTTAAAGGATATGATGAGAAGAAAGCCCTAAAGGTAGCTATGATTGAGCTTAAGAATTATTCTTCTTTGTGGTATGATAATATGAAGCATGAGAGGCAGCTTGAAGGAAAGAAGAAGATCGGGACTTGGTCAGGCTCAAAGAATGCATGAAAATAAGGTTTATTCCTAATGCTTATAAGTAAGAACTTTACATCCAAATGAACAACTTAAAGCAGGGCTATAAGGAGGTCATGGACTACATAAGAGAGTTTGAACAACTCAAAATCGTACTAATGTGAGAGAGGCTGAATAACACACCACTGCAAGGTTTATCAGGGTCCAAATTCCAGTATTTCTGAAAAGATTGAGTTTCAGCCTCCACGGACGTTTGAAGATGCTTACAAGATGGCTATAAATGTGGAGAAACAAGCTAAGAAGAAGGCTCCTTACAAGACCCATTCTAAGCCTATGTTTCCTTTGAATAACACACTTTTAAGGAGACCGAATCTGTCTCAAAGTCTCTTAAAGGAAAGTAAAAGATTGGAAAAGGGTCTAAGGATCCCAAGGGGAAGAAATGTTTCAAATGTCATAGTTTTGGTCATTTCCAAGCTCAATGTCCCAACCAAAGAGATCTTACATTGAAAGAAATTGAAGAAATGCAAGAAGATGTTGAAACCGAAGAGGAAGAAGCGTCTCTCTATGATGAGTCTAATGAAGAGGAGATAGTAGCAGTTGATTGTGGTGACATGTTTGTGATTAGGATAGCTATGAACAAGGTAGAATCTCCGAAAGACAAATCTCAAAGGGAGAACATTTTTCATTTAAGATGCACCGTCAAAGGCAAGGTGTGTGGCTTGATAATTAATGAAGGAAGTTGTGCAAATACAACCTCAACTTATATGGTGGAAAAACTTGGGCTATCCACAACAAAGCATCCACATCCATATAAACTCCAATGGCTTAGCCATGGAAATGAGGTAAAGGTTACTCGCCAAGTAATTGTTCATTTTTCCATTGGTACAGTTTATTATGATGAGATTACATGTGATGTTGTTCCTATGGATGCTTGCCATTTGCCCTTTTGTAAACCTTGTTTATTTGATAAAGATTTCTATAATAATGGGCACTTAAAAACATACTCACTTTATGTAAAAGAAAACAAAATCACACTCCTTAAAGGCTGAATGAAGTGTATACAGTTGAAACGAAGACTAAGAGTAAGAGGACTTTGTTCATGAATCAAACTGAAGTCGAAAATGAATTAAATAATGGTGCTAATATTCTTGCTTTGCTGATCCTTGAACATGATGAAGCAAAAGAGTGTGATAAAGTGCCTATCTTGGTGAAACCATTATTAACCAAGTTTGTTGATGTATTCCCTAATTAATTACCACCCGGTTTACCTCCAATTAAGGAAAGAGAACACCAAATTAACTTGCTTCTAGGGTCAATTTTTCCCATCAAGGAAGCCTATAGATGCTCCCCTAATGAAGCTAAAGAATTACAAAAACAAATAGATGAGCTGATTGCTAAAGGCTATGTGAGAGCTAGCATGAGACCTTGTTCTGTTCCAGCCCTTTTGGTGCCTAAAAAGGATGGTTCTATGCGCATGGGGTTGATAGTAGCAACATTACCATCAAATATAGGTATCCTATTCCTAGATTAGATGATATGTTGAATGAATTACATGGTTCTTGTGTATTTTCCAAGATAGATCTTTGCAGTGGGTACCATCAAATCTGAATAAAGTATAGAGATGAGTGGACAACAACCTTTAAAATCAAGGGAGGTCTCTATGATTGGCTTGTTATGCCATTTGTTTTATCCAATGCTCCAAGTACTTTCATGAGGTTGATGAATGAAATCCTAAGACCTCTTATTGGGAGATTTGTTGTGGTCCACTTTGATGACACCTTGTTTTCTCAAAGTCCCAAGAAGAGCATCTTGATCATTTGAGAAAGTTGTTTGAGCTGTAAAGGAAGTACAAATTCTATGGCAAGTTCATGGTGCCTTATGTTGTGTTTCTTGTTTATGTGGTTTCTAAAGAAGGAATCTCTATGGATCCTTCCAAGGTGGAAGAAATTATGTCATGGCTTACTCCCTTTTCCATCACGGAGGTACGAAGTTTTCATGGCTTAGCTTCTTTTTTTTAGCAGGTTCATCCAAAGTTTCTCCACACTTGTTGCTCCTGTCACAGATTGTCTTAAAAAGAGAACTTTTGATGGGCCTAAATCTTCCCATAAAGCTTTTGAATCTCTGAAATAAAATCTTAGTTCAGCACCTATACTTGCTTTACCCAACTTTGATATGCTTTTTGATCTTGAATGTGATGCAAGTGGTGTCAGTGTTGTGGCTTTCCTCATTAAAAAAAAGCATTCGGTAGCCTATTTTAGTGAGAAACTCAATGGAGCCAAGCTTAATTACAACACTTATGATAAATAGTTCTATGCGATTGTGCGTGCTATCGATCATTGGTCTAATTACCTCAAACCAAGGCAATTTGTTCTATTTCCTGATCATGAGGCTCTAAAGTACATTAATGGCCAGCATAAGCTCAACTTGGGGCATGCAAAGTGGGTGGAATTTCTACAAATGTTCTCCTTTGTATCTAAACAAAAGGTTGGTTCCTCAAATATGGTGGTAGATGCTCTATCTAGGAGGCACTCTATGTTGTCCATTATGGAAACTAGAGTCCTTGGATTCTCGTTTATCAAGGAGTTATATGAAGCTGACCCTGATTTTGCTCCTATTATGTGTTCTTCTCCAAATATATATAAAGGGACTTATATTGTTCAAGATGGGCTTCTTTTCAAAAGTGGCAAGTTGTGCATTCCCAAAGGCTCTATTCGGGACTTACTGATTATAGAAGCTCATGGTGGTGGTTTAGCGTTCACTTTGATAATACCAAGACTTTGGAGATCTTGAATAAGCACTTTTATTGGCCTTATATGATAAAAGATGTTCAAGCTCTTATTTCTCGTTGTTCTACATGTCATCAAGCCAAGTCTGCATTCCACAAAGATTTATACACTCCTCTTCCTACTCTAAATCAGCCTTGGAAGATTTAAGCATGGATTTCATTATAGCATTACCAAAAACTTAAAGGGGGAGGATTCTATCATGGTAGTTGTTGACCGTTTCTCAAAAAATGGCATATTTTATACCATGCACCAAGACTAATGATGCATCCGTCATAGCAGCCCTCTTCTTCAAAGAGATAATATGTCTTCATGGGATTCCAAGAACTATTGTATCAGATCGAGACACAAAGTTCTTGAGCTACTTTTGGAAGACTTTATGGAAGCTCTTAGGTACAAGGCTCCTATTTAGCACTTCCCACCACCCACAAGGGCAAATAGAAGTGACTAATAGGACCATTGGGATGCTCCTAAGAACGTTGATCAAGGAGACTTTGAAAGATTGGGATCTCAAACTTCCTCATGCTGAGTTCGCATTCAATCGAGCTCCAAATTACACAACCGGAAAAAGTCCATCTGAAATTTGTTATGGTGTAAACCCTCTCACAGCTATTGATCTTATTCCTCTCTCTATTGGACCTAAGACAAGTGTTAGATCTGAAACTAAGGCAAGAGAGATCAAGAGGCTGTATGAACAAGTCAAAGCCAAATTTGAGAAAGCAAGTGAGATGTATAAGGCTAAAGCAAACAAGAATCGCAAGAAGCCCTCATTTTCACCTGGTCATTTAGTTTGGCTTCACTTAAGAAAAGAAAGATATCCCTCCAAAGGAAGAACAAGCTGATGCCAAGATCCGAGGGTCCTTATAAGGTGTTGGAACATTCTGGTGATAGTGCTTACAAGGTGGAACTTCTGGGAGATGTCCCTGTTTCAAGCACCATTAATGTTGGAGATCTAATGCCATACTTTGAAGATGATTATCTTGAGTACTTGAGGACAAATCCGAATTTAGAGGGGATGATGATACGGGTGTACCCGAAGGCAACAACCCATCAACTGTCGATCAAGAGATAGCCAAGCCATGATGGTCTTACCTTCTTTATCATACTTTGGAAGTTTATTAGGTGATCCTAATTACAAGAAAGAACTCACATTACTCCAAAGGCTGGTCTAAAGTCTTTTCTATCATTAAATGTTTTCAGCAAATTAATTACTTGCACATTCATATTGCGTGTGCTTTATTAATCTTTTGGGAGTAATTTTGACCTGGAAGTGAAGCTTAAATACAAACAAATCAAGTATGATTTGCTCCTAGAATATATAATGTTTGATCCTACCAGATTTTGTGTAAGAAAAGACCAAAATCAGTTTTTCAGAAAAAGACAAATGGTGTGGTGTAATAAGTGGTTCCAGCTGGTGCAGATCAGATTTTTTTTCTTATTGGTTGATTTTATTTGTACTACAGAAGCAAATCCTTATATTTCCATTTATTGTTTATTTATTTCCAGCTGTTGTTTATTTTATTTGTCTAGGGGTAAAGGTGTAAAACTCTCTATATATATTTAGAGGTTCTCCATTGTAAGGGGTTGAACTGATTAATATAAAATTGAGAGAGTTTACCCTTTATTTTATTCAAAATCTTCATTTCCTTTTTAGATATTTGATCTTAGTGGTGTGAAGTGTTCCATTCCCTTTAATCTTGGTGGATTCATTTCCTTTAGAAATTAGAGTAGTGGGTTTTTATTTCTGCTTTGTTTTGTGAGTTCTGGACAGCAAAGTCTTTGCTGATCCAAATTTATGTTCTTGTTCTCGTTAATGTTCTTTACGAGAGTTATTCTAGCCCTCTAGAATCTGTACAGAAAGTTCATAATATGTCCAGACATTTGATTTCACATCAAAAATGGTTCCGAAAGGGAACAAGACACTGCAGATTATAGACACAACAAATAACATCGCTGATTTGCTGACCAAGCCACTATCTGGGAAGGTCTTACAGATACATCTGGAGAGTATGGGTATTAGATACCATAGTTTGTGGCATTGAGTGCAAGTGGGAGATTGTAAGGAATATGCCCTCGACTGCCATTCAGAGGGTGAGAGAGTGAGAGTATTGTATTGTAATTATGAATATTAAATTAAATAAGGCTATTATTATTACTAGATTATTGTATATCAATGTCATTGTAATTTGGTATCTAGAATATTAGTCCTTGCATTTGAGAGCAAACATTTCACTCCTTGTGGAGATAAGGATATAGGCTCTGGAAGTGTTTATGGCTAGAATGCTTAACTGGTTCGCAAGTCGATAAAACTTAACTCGGCAATAAGTTTAGACAATACTTGTATAATATGGGCTTTGGCATGTAGAGTGCGTGTCTTAACTAACGGTTAGCGGGAGCCCATGTTATGGGTATGCTAATGGGATTAGCTTACTCAAACACGACTCACCTCAATTCGATCACATGGATTTTACTCTGGGATTATTAATGACTGAATCGAAAGGTTGTGCATAGGTACGCGTGGACCTTTGACTTGAGGTTTTAGTAGTATATGTACTTGTGATATTAAGTCAGTCATTAGAGTAGTTTGATCCAATCATCAGCTGGTGGGGTCAATCTTGAAATGCAACTTAGTAGGCAAGTAGCAGTCTCTACTGAATACCAAGATAGGATTCTTTCTCCTTTAAGTGAGCAGGTAAATATCCTATGAGGTTAATGACAAATGAGATCATAAGTCTTTGGCCGGAAGCATTTAGAGCTAGTTGTATTTGATACATGAGAGCTCAGTGATCTCAGTTTGCATTAACAAATGTAAAAAGTCAATATACAATAGGGTTTGACATTACCGTGACCCTAATACTTGACCGAGACATACGATTGAAGCGTTTATATAAATACGGTATTCACGACATAATGGTTTTAGAATGATTATCATTCGTTCGTAGTTGGATTGCAGTGAGGGCCACTAGGATGGGTAAGTGTTACCCACACTTCTTTATTCCTCCCATTGCCGATTGAGACAGACCTATGGAGTCGCACATAAGGATATTTGACGGATAAATATATATTTATATCTCTTCATTAATATTGGATATTAATTTGATTTATTAGATAAATCGACGTGGTCCTATGAATGGAAATAATTATTGGGTGATTAATTTAATTTATAAATAATTATTTATTGGAGAAATATAATTATAGTATTATATTTAGTAAAATCAATTAATTGGATTAATTACTTAAGTATAAATACATTTGAGATAAAATGAAGTGTACTTAACAGACTAGACACGCGAACGTATGGTACACGAACCGAGTGGCTCGGCTCGTTTTTTCTCACCATCCTTGGTCGCCCCTCTCTTCATCACATTCCATGTTATTTCTTCCCTTTTGTTTAGATGTGTTGTGTGGGGTGTGATACACTTATTTTATGTGGTGAAGACAAATATATGAGATATCTAAATCTCATTATTTGATCTTATTTTAATCATTCAATAAGTAAAGCTTAATACATCTCACATGCTATTAAAACAAAACAAGACACACACACACACAAACACATCTTGGTAGTGCATGTTCGGCCGAATTGAACAAATGGAGAGGATAGATTTTTTTTTTCTTGTTCATCTTAGAGAGAAAGAAAAAGAAGAGAAGAAGAGAAGAAAAATACTATATCAATTCCTAGTCGTGTCTTTAGAGAACAAATTGATATAATATTTTTCCGATCAATATCCATCGTGTGACGACGTAGAGACATCCAACATATTCGGTGTTGAATCATTTATCAAGTATAAACAAATTGGATTCGTATTAGTGTTGGTGATACAAAAAGGAATAGAGGTTTTCGTTGTTCGAGAACATTGCAAAGCTTGGCTCATTTTTTCCATCAAGATAAAATTATCAAAGAACTACGATGTATGACTTCTTTAACTTTATCTTTCTCTATTTATATTCGATATCGGTGCTTGGTCGATCCTCTTAGGGATTCAATTTTTATCCGATTAAATTAATTTTATTTTTTCGTTGCGTAACTCAATTTTAATTACCAAATCCCATAATTTCATCCTCCGATCGATAGCCAGTATGAGAGAACTATTTAGATTCTGAAGGATATGTTAAGAGCTTGTGCTCTCGATTGGAAAGATGATTGGGAAGCCCAACTACCTTTGGTGGAGTTCACCTACAATAATAGTTAGCATGCTTCGATTAAGATGACACCTTATGAGGCACTGTTGTTGTGTTGGGATGACTTGTCTGGGTCTCTGGGTAGGGAACCTGATATGTTGTTATCAAATAAGATTGCTCTGATTAGAAGTCAGTTGTTCACGGATCAAAGCCAGTAAAAGTCGTATGCAGATAACCGTCGACGACTGTTTGAGTTCGAGATTGGAGACCATGTACTAGTTAAGGTGTCTCCTACCCAAGGTGTTTTCCGTTTCGGGAAAATAGGCAAGCTGAATCCCAGGTACATCAGACCACTTGAGATTTTGGAACGAGTAGGCGACCTGGCTTATTGTTTAGCGTTGCCACCGACATTAGGTCGAATTCACAACATGTTTCATATTTCACAGTTGAGAAAATATGTTGCTGATCATAGCCACATACTTTAGTTCGAATAAATCAGATAGCTGGTAATCATTCGTACGAGAAGAGTCCTGTACAAATTCTTGAGAGGAGGATCAAATATTTGAGAAACAAGATGATTCCCCTGCTGAAGATTCAGCGGCCAAGACACGGAGTCGATGAGGCTACATGGGATACCGAGGATAGCATACGGGAGAGATACCCCGAATTGTGTACCCCTTAGTTTCGAGGATGAAGCTCTTTTAAGGGGGGAGTATGTAACATCCGACTGTAATTTTTCATTTTTTTGATGTTGTTGGACACAGTATATAATATAAACAGCTTAGAAAAAGGGGGGGTTGAATAAATTGTATCTTTTTTAAAGTATTTTTTGGGTAGCGGAAGTCCAAGGTTAAGTTGTTGTAAATACAATAACTGAATAATCTTCTGTCAGCTAGATGTGTACATGGTTTTCACGATATGTATACTAAAATCACACAGGCAGATGTAAAACAGTAAATGATAGGAAGTAAAGACACACTGAGTAAAGAGGTTCAAGGTAAACCCCTCTACATCCAATGGTCCTCCACACAGGAGTAAACTGTTTATTAAAATCACGGCATACACAACTATGTGACTTTAACTAAACACATCGCTCTGTGGTTCACACAAATTGATACAACTAACAGCAGCTTCGGCCGTTCACACAGATCGACTTTGGCTTTTTCGAATCGCTTCTTCTCACACAGATTGAAGCTTTGTCCTTGGCACTATTCGTCCAACACAGGTCAGAGATAGCAAAGCTTAGTCCACACAAGGCTACATAAACTCAACAGTAAGATTGGTATGACAAGATTGAACAGCAGCTGTATGCTTGATGAGCGTTCACTTTAAAGTGTGCTGCTCGCATTGAGGACTTCATATATTTCTTCTCTTTTTATGAAGCTTTATGCTTGAAGAAATATAGTACTATTTGGAACCTTGATAATCAGATTGTCAATTCTTTGAGTCGTCAGGTGAGCAATGTCCTCTTGCTTGGGGCTATTTATAACCTTGGAAATAGATCCGTTATAAATGTAGCCATTAGCCGGTTGGTGAGACTGAGACTGCTCTAGTTGGTGGGTTCAGAATGTTTCGAATTAAAGGCGATTCACATTTAATGCTTCCGACATTCTTTTTTACCAGCACCAAATGCTCTTCGGATTATACTCTCTTCGGCCGCATTAAATGTTGTCCTATCAACATTAAATGCTACTTTAACCGTGAATACTTTATGAAAAATAATGTTTGCTTTCTCAGCGGTTTAAAATTTCTTCAGTCCTAATGGATTTGTGTTTTACTTTTCTAAGTCAAACACTTACAGCATGTTTCCTGTATCCAATATCTTCATCTTTTCTGTATCTTGAAGACTATGTAGTAGGAAAGGACTCTTGAATTTGATGGAAGATCTTACGATGTATAGACAGGTTGTATGACGTTCTCCTAAAAGCTTCCATACTCAGACTGATATTCTGAGTTTGAAGATCTTGCTGTATGAGGCAATTATCAAAACACAGGGAGGATTTTTTTCCATCAATTCCCCTCTTTTGATAATGTCAAAACTTCTAATAAATAGACGTTGTCTTCAAGTCTTGTGTCGAAAGTTCTAATCTTTGAGACTTAGTCTAAAATTTGAACTGCTCGCAGGTAAGTTCTAAAATATTAAATCATGCATGACTAAGTGTATTACAACTTAAAATGATTGGCTTGTAAGCATAATCTTGCATGAAGTAATCCTATTTGAATACAACTTAATCTATGAACTGTTAGCAGAAAAGTTCTTACAGCTTTGAGACTTATCGATGTCTTATACTTAGTAAAACATTTCAACTTAAAATATAATCAAAGTAATAACATTAGATCACGAGATGTAATCTTTTGAGATAAAAAGGTATTTTTATTGATAATCAGATTACAATGTTGTTTGCATTTAAAGATTACATCGGAAGAAAAATAGGAGATAGTAATATGCAGATAACAGAAGTTCTATCCCCTATAAAACTGATGTTTCCAAGTTTTCTAGGAGGGGTCATGTTCGGTTCCCTTCCACAGTTGACGAATGCGTCTCTTCCATGATCCCTGTATAAATTGCTTCCTTCCTAGATTACGTCAAAGAAGAGAATCCAATCTTCTGAGTGGGTTGGACGTTCACCCATTAGGATTTTGGATTTCAACTTGATCTGGAGCGGGAGCTTTCCTTCTGCTAGAAGCCTTGAGAACTCCTTGCCTCCATCCTCTAGCATTTTAAAGTGATTGAACATGGATGATTCCCTGATGAGAACACAGAAGTATCTCATCAGTTCATTTTGTTTCCATGCCTTCAACTCTTCACCTGTTAACTGTCTATCTGTCAGGAGTGTGTTTTCTGCAGACTTCTGCACACTATTCTTTCAAGGGAAGTTAGGATCCTGGAACTCGGGACGAGAAACAGAAACCATGTACTCGTTTTGATACCTATTAGTTTATTAAAGGCTGAAGACATTAAAAGCAGAATTTCATCCTTTGGATCCTTGACCTAGCCCCGTTCCATCTATTTTTTTGATTGCAGATGCAACATTGTTATCTAAGATGGCTTCCATCTCATTTTCCTTCTCGAGTATCCATCTCATACCAGCCTCTCGTGCCTATTTCCCCTTGTTGGCGTTATCAAGATCAGATACCTTGCCATGAATATCCCGAAGAATATCCAACGACTCGGCTTGCTTGTTATTTAGATCTGTAACACAATCCACCAAACTCGCAACCACTACTGTAAGTTCATCAATATTTTGTTCATGAGAAGTTAATTTTGATCCTGTGAATTCGAGGGCGGATACGGTCTTCGCCTCTATGACTCGCAACCTTTCTCATTCCTGCTTCAGGATGCTTCAATTGGTTTAGGGCTTGCCATAATGCATTGGGCACGAGGCATAAAGCCTGTTCCACATCTTATATGGGCCTTTGCAACTTTAGAAGCTCGTCCTGAGCAGCTTCTCTTATCCAATCGAGCTCCTTACCGATGTCGTACAAGGCTTTGACAGCATCATGTAGGAAGATAGTTTGGCGACCGATTGCTTGAAGTTGTTCGATGCAGGCTTCTGCGGGTGGAGAGTTGGGATGAGCAAGCTTGAAATCATATAGCCCTCCAAGCTCTATACGTATGACATGGGGCTCGTCATCAGAAAGGAAATCTTTTTCTAATCCAGATGGGGATTCTGTAAGGATAGAAGTGGATATCTATTGTCAGGCGCTAACCTCATACGGTTCCGCTTGTTGTGCTGATGGAGAGACAGAGGGGACTGATTCCTCTTGTCTTTTGGATTCGGTATCCTGGGGTACAAGAAGGTCTGGGTCCTCCTGTTGGTTCTCAGCAACCTCCTGTTCCTTAGGAGGGACTGGATCCTCCTGTTGGACGGTGCAGGTCTCACCGGCTCCAGTCGGAGGGATTGATTCCTCCTGTCTGGGGGCTGATGACGGTTTTTCAGAAGAATTCTCTTGGCCATCTGCGGCCTTGGTTTGAGCAAAGTCTTTTTTCACGAGCCTCATCACGACGTATCAGCAGACTTATCTGCAGGTCATCATCATCATCTCCATCTGAATTGAGATCTGAGTGATGGCTTTAGCTCCATGGCTCGTCGACGGACTATGACTTCCCTTTCAGTTGGGTATTTCTATTGTCACAAAGTATGAGGTGATCAATTAATGGCAAAAGGGATCATCCCATTTGATCAAGACTTCGACATTGTGGGGTCCATGACTTCCAGAATGAATAGCTCTTCCTCTTTCCAATCTTCCTAGTTGTACAAGGAGGTCATATGGGGTGACCCTATATGATTTCTATATCTTGCGCTCAAATGCTTCTTCAATCTGGACCTGGAGGAGAGTGTTATTTATGATGTATGTTGGGGAGGGACTTTGAACAGTAGAGGGTTCCATTATCCGGTTTAGATTCTTGACAGGCAAGGGAGCCTATTGAGAAGCGGTATCCATGACTGGGTGGGATGCCCAGTTGGGAGAGGGACTCCGTACAGGGGTGGTGACCTATTTGGAGTGGTGATCGTCGGCTCTGAAGGGGAAGCCGATTCACCTGTTCCTTCTAGTTTGACAAATGTCTGGTCATCCGTCATAGCCATCATAGGCTCAGGATCTACTGTGGGAGAAACCAGAGTTTCTTCCATAGGGGTTGCGCCATGTGGGATGACTACTACGGCAGGTGTAGGAGAGCTGCTGGCGACAAGTGGAGCCTTGTTGAAGGCGGTTGGTTTGGAGCCACTTAGAAACTTCTCGACAAGAATCTTTTCGACATTAGGGGACTGCTGTATGCCACAGCTGGTCATGATATAGTTTAGAATAAGGCCAAAATACTACCTGGAAGAATCTAGTTTCGAAGCCTCCTCATGAATCCATTTCAAAATGATATGGCACTAGTTAACCTTTTATCCAGTAATGATGGCCACCATCATCCGGAATCTTAAGCTTGTGCACATTTCGAATGTTCCAGTCCCATTATCAACAACTCTACAACAAAAGTAATACATGTACAAGTAGGCCAGGGTAAAGTTCTTCTCCAGGCAGGAAAGATGAGCTTGTGAAGGCTGAGTGTTCCGAGTGAATAAATTCTAATAGGCCTTCTGAAGCTCATAGGACCCAAATGACTCCAGTTCCTCCAATGTCAAACCATCAGAGGGCAGATTGTACACATGCTCGAGGAGTTCCCGGTTAATAGAGATCTTCTTTTCTTGCACAGCGCTGATGAAAGCAGTTATGTCAGAACGTTTTTTATCCGACGCACACAAAAACTCAGCGTAAACATAAAATTTCTCTACGATTTGCTCATCGTAGTTTTCAGGATGCAGAATACCCAAATGGTAGAGACCAGTTTGCTTCACGCAGGAAACGACTAAGTTCATCCCGGATATATCCTCATCCTCTGAAATGATACACTCTTGCAGAATTGAGCGAGCAAAGATTCGCCCGTTAATGATCATGTCATTCTTCTTCACTGAAAAAGATGAAGTCTGGGAAAAAGACATATTCGCAGGAATGTATAGAAAGTATGTTAGAAAGCTTTGAAAGTATGTAGGCTGTATGTTGTAGACTCAATAATTATGCAGAAAGCATAAAGAGTATGTAGATCAGCATACTGGCCCTTTTATAGTATGTACAGAAGCTAAGTTACAGTGAATGGTTAGATTTAAGGGATACGAACCATTTTTGAATGAACGTACATGATGGATTTAGATGTAACTGGTACGTCTAATCCATCAGTCTTTGAAATTAATGATCGACCCACTTCTGATATAATTCGTCTTCCACTATTGCAAAATACGATAGTTTAAATTTTGAAATCGCGGTTTTTAAGGCATTAAAGTCCAGGTGTCTCTTCAGTATTGAGAGATAACTCATTTGAAATTCATACAATGCACGTGGACTGAAAACAGTTTGTAATGTTCAAGAGTATGAATTTAGATAAGCTTAAAATATTAATTGATATCCTACAGTGTATGTGTTGTATCTGCGAAAATACAGCCTTCCCCCTTAAAAGGTACATAAGGATTCAATTCTTATAGAAATTTTGGATTAATACTGTAGTCTTGGGTTATACTGTATCACCCCTTAATTAATACATACGTCATCTATAGGTAGGTAATAATGCCCTCTTCTTCCTACAATAAGGATATAACTTGGAGTTCTCAGTGTACAATTAATTAAAGTGGATATTGTATTCATGGGTGTTACAATATTCTCCCTAAATTTGATGAGTGAAACGTAAAAACTTACAGGGAGTCGGGCTGTAGCATTCCAAATTCTTGGCAAAGCATATACAATCTGGTGGTGTTGAGAAGTTTTTTAAAGATGTCGGCTAGTTGGACGTCTGTATGAATCTTTTCGATCCGAACATCTTTATTCTCAACATAATTCAGAATGAAATGATGCTTCATATCAATATGCTTAGTTCGCGAGGGCAATACAGGATTATGCGTGATTGCAATTGCACTCGTGCTATTGCACATGATCAGAGTCTCTCTTGCATTGATGTCATAATCTTGTAACTGCTGTGGCATCTAGAGAATCTGCATACAAGAACTTCCAGCAACATAGTATTCCGACCCAACTGTAGAAAGCAATATGACTAATTATTTCTTATTGAACCATGACACAAGTCTTGGTCCAAGGAAGTGACAAGTCCCGCTCGTACTTTTCCTATCCAACCTACAGCCTCTGAGATCCGAGTTGCTGTAGCCTACCAAATTGAATCCTCTATTCTTAGGATACAACAATCCTACATTGATTGTTCTATTTGAAGGGGGTGAAGGCAAGGATTTCGACTGGATATCCTTTGATATCAATTCCTTTCAACTTCTAGTAAGGATTTATAAAAGTTCTACCATTTTTCACCAAGGACTTGAGGTAAGATCACTTGAAGCCTTGATTTTGGGGATTTGTGAGGATTTGGCCGATTTAAGCCGATCTAGCCCAGATTGTTGTAAGATCTCCATTGTATACTCGAGATCCTTTTTTAATCTTGAGGCTTTTTGGAATAAACTTCGTAAATTTTCATGTCCGTCGATTATGTTGGTTTGAGCCATGGAGGTGTCCGATAAAAGGTCTTAGAAAGGGATTCGGGCGTTATACGATTATTATTCCTCATACAAGCGTTGATTTACTGATGATATGTCTTAGAAATAGAATCTTTATGAAGAACTCGAGTCGGAACTCTTCCGTAGTTTGTCTTCTTCGGGGTTCGAGGTTTTTCGGTTGGACCGTGTTTGTCGGAGTGTTCGGTATCGGTTAATGAGGCAAGTATCATGTTTATACGATTTATGTCTTGTGAATAGAGATTTCGTGTTAGATTTATGATGATTGGATTACCTCGATATATATATACCCATATATATATTCCATATGTTGTGATTACTAACTAATTGTAGAAAATACTTCATGTTGGTTGTGTGGTGCAAAATTGCTCACGATCGAGGAATCATGATGGTTGTGATGATTGTGTTAGATTGGTTCTACGGACGTGTATTGTGTGTTGTGTTACTTGTGCAAATAATCCTGTCGATTGGTTGTACACGTGGTTGTGCAACATGTTGTGTTTCAATCATGAGTTATGCTTGATTATGTGTTATTGATGTGATTAATTTGATTGTCGAGGTTGTGCTATGTGTTCTATTTGTGTGAAGTTGTGATAGACAATGTGATTGATTGACCGTGCTCATTGTTGAAGTAATGTAAATGTGAATGTTATGTGTGGTAATTCTAAGCTCACTCGTGTGGGTTCGATGGGACCTACGGAACTTAGTATGTGGTGCTGCGGTGCAATCGTGCGGGTCTGACGAGGCCTATGATGACACATGATGGAGGATCATGGGGTCAGGACACAGTACGTCCAACCATGTGGGCTCGACAGGGCCTACGGTGACTCGTGGCGGTAGATCACGGAGTCGAGGACTGGTATTTGTGATTGTTGTTTTGGCTCAATCCGTGTGGGTTGTTAAACCTACGGAGACAGTGATAGGGGATCATGGGGTCACGAGCATGTTTGATGTTGATGTATTATTTTGGCTCAATCTGTGTGGGTTGTTGAACCTATAGAGACACGTGGCAAGAGATCAGGGGTCACGAGCATGTTTTGAAGATCAAAGTTTTATGAAAAGATCACTGGTCCAAGCACCACGAAATTTGTGAAAATATTTTTGTACTATAAATTGTTGGAATATAATCTAAGACTTGGGCTAAGACCCTAAGGGTTTTGAAATGGTTTTGTAATTTGGGACTCGAGGTCCAAAAGAGATTTCTACTTTCAAAATCCCCGAGATGATGAGTTTATTTTCAAATACTTCTTTGCTTGAATTCAAAATCCTAAAACCTCTCGGGAATGTTTTAATAGTTAATTATCGTATCTGATTCATGGTTTCCATTTGCTTGTTACATTTAGTATAGTATGATGCTTGCACTAGTAAATTAGTGGAATTTTGCTAACCCCCGAGTTATCGGGGGGTGGATGTCTATTCTATGTCCAGGTACATGCAGGTTCGGGGGGGCAGTCACAGGACCGATATGAAAGATGATGGAGGACGAATGATACTAATCACATGAAGGCCAACTCTGGGTGCAGTTAGTCAGAGTTCATTGTGTTCTTCTCTACGGGGTCGTATTTATTGTTGTATGAGTTGTAAGTGAATTTAGCCCTTGCATGGGTATGAGTCGAGATAGAAAAGTGCATTTTCAGTTGTATGTTTTTGGGTGAAAGACTAAATCGGTCTAATGGTTCGTTATTTTATTACATCAGCATGTAATGTATTGTGTTGTTCGGTGTCTAGCCTGGAAAATCCACACAGAGAGGGTCTGCGGTGTGTAATATTTGCGGTTATAATCTAGGGGTGTTACTAGTATGCCAAGATCGAACAGCAGTTGTATGCTTGATGAGCATTTGTTGTAAGTGTGCTGTTCGCGTTGAAGACTTTGTATATTTCTTCTCTTTTGATGAAGATGTATGCTTGAAGAAATATAGCGCTCTTTGAAAGCTTGATAATCAGACTGTCAATTCTTTGAATCATCAGGTGAGCAATGTCCTCTTGCTTGAGGTTATTTATAACATTGGAAATAGATCCGTTATAAATGTGGTCGTTGGCCGGTTGGTGAGATTGAGACTGCTCTGACTTGCGGCTTTTGAATACTTCGAATTTAAGGTGATTTGCATTTAATACTCCCGACATTATTTTTTACCAGCATTAAATGCTCTTCATACTGTAGTCTCTTTGGCCGCATTGATGCTGTCATATCAGCATTAAATGCTACTTTAACTGTGAATACTTTATGAATAAAAAATATTCGCTTTCTGAGTGGTTTAAAGTTTCTCTAGTCCTGCTGGATTTATGTTTACTTTTCCTAAGTAAAACACTTGCAACATGTTTGTTATATCCAACATCTTCATCTTTGTTGTATCTTGAAGAATATGCTGTAGGAAAAGACTCTTGACTTTTCTGGAATATCTTACGTTGTATGGATAGGCTGTATGATGTTCTCCTAAGTGCTTCCATACTTAGACTGATATTCTGACTTTGAAGTTCTTGCTATACGACGCAATTATCAAAACACAGGGAGGATTTTTTCCAATATTGTATGTATTGTACGTGTATGGTTGTATTGTGTTTGAATTTATACAATGTTTATTATACCGAGGTATTTTGGAACCAAACTAGTTATGCTTGATGTTCATATTGTTTTGTCTGTTGGATGTTACTTGGTGAGTTGCATTTTTTTGGCTAAGTTAAGCCTAACTAGTGCAGATTTTTTAGAGAGCTAACATACGCTAGACTGCAAATGTAGCATGCGCTAATGTTCAACATTAGCGCACGTTAGGCCTAATCAGACAAGGATCCAGGCAGTGGCCGATAGGTGGGTCTCGCTCCCGACAGCTTTCGGAATGCATGTGCATGGCTGAGTCAACAGTTGTTTAGCGTGCGCTAATGATGGGGACTAGCGCACGCTAAATGCAGATCAGTCCAAGGAAATCTACCGTGTGGTCTCGGGTGTTTCCGGCACATGTATGGGTGTATTCAATGTTTGCGCACGTATGATATGGGTGATTAGCGCATGATAAGTCATGCTATTAGCGTACGCTAACGGGGTCGAAAAACCCAGCCTTCTGCCAAGGTTCGCTAGCGCGCGCTACAGTACTCCTAGCGCACGCTAGTAATGTATAGTATATATTACTGCAGAACAAAATTTGTGGTCACTTCGGCCATTCTTGCATTTTATTAGAGAGGGAGAGTTCCTAGAGTGATTTTTGAGACCCAAGTACCTGAGTGTTCATGGGATTAATCATTCTTAACGTTTGGAAAGTGATTGGAAGCGGATTCAACCTTAGGTTTCCGTACATTTCATCACTGAAACACTTATTTTTCATCTTAAAGAGGTATGTTGTCTTATCTTGTGATTAATTTCCATATAATGATGATATTATTGAGGATTACTTCATATGTTGCTAGATTGTTGGAAGATATCAAGTTTATTATTGATTTTTATGAACATATGATGAAGAATATGGTTATTATAATTTGACAATGAGTATGTTCTTGATGTTTAGAAACACTTAGATATTATAATCATATTTTGGAAGGATTATGTTGATATTTTTAGATGAGTAACATAGTTTGGAGGTGATTTTTTATATCATTGATGACATTGGGAGGGTATAACCATTAAAGGAAAGAGTATGATGAGTTATGAGATAATTATCATGGTTTTCAGATGGTTAAATTAAACTTGGTGTTGAATCCGAAATTCTTGATGAATTGGTGATTGATAATTGTTTAAGACATCATGTTTAAATATTAGTAATGTTCTTGAGAATATTATGATTATATTGTCATAATAGGATAATTATTTGAATGTTGTTCTTGATAATCCTTGTAAATGGATAATCATGAATGTTGAAGAATACATGTTAGTTTGGTTAGATGAATTTAGGATGTTGGGATTCATAAATTAGGACCTTGATGTCCATTAGAATAGTTTGAACTATTCATGTTGAATCGTGGACATCGATTTTCGTGAATTCGATACCGATATTATGAAATTATGTTATTAAATGAATTGTATTCCATTCAAGGTTGCTTTCCCGAGTGAGTGTTGTTGAGGACGCCATCCATTCGTTCATTCCAAGAAGTCTACTTTTCATCTTCGGAATTGAGGCAAGTTATCTTGCTTGGTTGTAATGATAAATGATTCATGTGAATGTTATACATTTCATGTATGTATGATGCTTTATGAATCTATGATTCATAATGAGGTGTTGTCGTTGATCGTGTCGATCGTTTCATTATAAAAATGTACTCCAAGTTCACTACCTTGATATTGTTGATCTTGTTGATTGTTGTTGTCACTTCGATGAGTTTTCTTGATCCTTGTTGGATATGTGAATAATTGAGTTTCGTTGTCATGTGCATCGTGATATTTCTGGAATCATACATGTCTGCCGATTGGTTATGTGTAAGATTTTTAGTTGGGCACATATGGTCGTGTGCTGATGTTTCAACATTGGACTGTGTACACAAGACGATTACTTCGCGAGACTAATTAGGTACATTGTCCCACAAAATGTTACATTTCGTGTATATGATGAAGCTTTATGAATCTACGATTCATAATGAGGTATTTTTGTTGATCTTGTCGATCGTTTCATTGTGGAAATGTACTCCCAAGTTAACTACCTTGATATCGTTGGTCTTGTTGATCGTTGTTGTCACTTCGATGACTTTTCTTGATCCTTGTTGGATATGTGATTAATTGAGTTTTGTTGTCATGTTGTATCATGATATTTCTGGAATCATATCTGCAGGCTGATTGGTTATGTGTAGGATTTTTAGACGGGCACATATGATCATGTATTAATGTTTCCACATTGGACTCTGCACACGAGATGATTACTCCGTGAGACTAATTCGGTACATTGTCCCATATATATCCCAGATTCCATATATGGGGTGGACATGTGGAGGAACACATTTTTGGATCGGGCGTACCATGATATCCGTCTTGAGCCATATTGATTGGTCGTTCATACACCATGTGCGATTGGGTATGTCCGACAATTTGCAATTGTTTGTCCCATATGCTCGAGGGGTATGTTCAATAGTCGGGCTTGTTTCATTGAGATCTATTGTATATGATTTGTATAACATCTTGAGATTGATTATCATGTATATCTGACCCTGTGCTTTTGGGCAAAATACTTGTAGTTGTACTTTAGGTCGAGGGAATGCCAAGACACAACAAGAGCATTATGACACGGTAACGGGTTCGACAGATACTAGTTTGGGGCCGCAAGTCTTCTTTTCTCTAATTATGACTAAACCGTGTATTTTCATTCCCTCTTTGTAGTATTTCTTTTCAGTTGTATTATTATATGGGGTATGCTCCATCTTCATATGGTTTACACTTGTATTTGAATCTTGTGTGTCGTGGCGATCAAAGCTTTATAATGTATAAACTCCTCGTTGGAGTGATGGTTAATATTTTGTTGTTAGGTAATACAGCTATATTATGGTTGATTATGTATTTGTATCGCCTGGTGGGTCTCAGTGTGGGGTCCACATTACTGTAACAGCCACCACTTTTGGGGTGTTACAGTATCTGAACCAAAACAAGTAAGAATTGGTGTAAAGACAGTCGATTGCATATTCATAGGTTATGCATACAACATTATTTCATATCTTTTTCTAATTTATTAATATGAAATTCCTGATATGCATGAAGGAACTATCATTAAGTCTAGAAATGTTGTCTTCTTTGAAACATTTATCCTTGCATAGAGAGGATTATGACAAGCTCAAACAAAAGAACTCTTGAAACTGCACGTAATTCAAATCCTATGAATGAAGAGCCAAGACATAGTGAAAAAGCTCGAAAGGCCAAGTCATTTGGTCCTGATTTTGTGACTTATGCAGTTGATGATGATCCAAAAATGAAAGATGAAGCCTATGCTAGCCCTGATGCTTCTTCTCTAAAAGAAGTAATTTATATTGAGATGGATTCCATCAAGCAAAATTATATTTGGGAACTGGTTGATCTTCCACCAAGATGTAAGCCTTTAGGATGTAAATGGATCATAAAGAGGAATATAAAGACCATTAGTCAATAGAAAAGTTTAAGGCCTGGCTTGTTGCCAAAGGGTTTAAACAGAAAGACAGTTATGATTTCTTCGACACATTCACCAGTAACCAGAATAACTTTCATTAGAGTTCTTATTATTATTGCTGCATTGCACAATCTCGAGATTCATCAAATGGATGTGAAAAATACATTCTTGAATGGTGAACTAGAATAAGAAATTATATAGAACAACCTAAGTTATAAGCTATGGTATACTCCCTATATCCCTGAAGACTAGACACAATTTTCCTTTTTCCTTCGTCCTACATGAGTGGACATATTCCATTTTCAGAAAATCCACTTTATACTTTTACCTTTTTTTTCAATTTATTTATAATACTTTTTAACAACATACCTCTCCTTTTTATTAAGTGGGACCCATTCTCCACTAAAGTATATCATCATTTCAATTTTATTAAAACTCGTGCCTCTAAAGAGAGTGCCCTCTCTTTAGGGATGGAGGGAATAGTAATTATCCTACAGTATTGGAAGGATATACTGATGCTAATTAGATTTCAGACACGAAAGACTCTTACTCTACAAGTGGGTATACATTTAATATTGGATGTGGAGCTGTGTCTTGGAAATCAAGCAAGCAAACTTGTATACATGATCCACAATAGAATCATAATTTATTGCTCTTGATAAAGCTGGAGAAAAAGTTGAATGGATTTATAACTTTCTTGAGGATATTTCATGCTGGAAGAAGCCTGTGTCTATTGCGATAGACAATATGCAATTGGAAGAGCACGGAGCCTTATAATTAATGGTAAATCTCGACATATTTATTGAGGACATAATACCGTGCTGCATTCATAAAAAAATAATGTTATATTTATTGACTATGTAAGGTCAAATGTTAATTTGGCGGATCCACTCACAAAAGGTCTGAATATAGATCAATTTCACAAATTGCTAGAGGGAATGAGATTAAAATCCACATCTTGAAAGAACGATCATAGTGGTACCCCAACCTTAAAGACTCGAGATCCCAGAAACCTAGTCCAATGAGAAAACAAAGTTATGAAAGTTTTGTTGAAAAGAACTTATTATAAATCCATCCCTATAGAGCAGTATAAATGCCGAGTCCTGTGATTGTGGTGAGGTTAAGTCTTTGGACTTTTAATGGTTCCTTGTCCTTGAAAAGAAAAAGTATTGCAGCTACTTTACAAGAAAAGACCACCTATCTAAGTGTGAGGGTGGGCCGCCTCGAATTAACACTTAGGAAACCAAGATGTAAGTATCGTTGACTTAGTATACATTAAGGCGGAATAGTCCAGGGCACTGTGTCCACTAAGACATCGGTATATCTGACGATATTTTACCAAGAAAGGTTCAAAGCCACAAACTACCTTTCCCCATGCAGTGTAGTGCTTCGCGGAAACTGGATATATGAATCTGCATTCATGCATACATCTATTTCCACTCATATGGGGATTTTTGGAAATTGGTTTTATAAAAAATGAGTTTTAACTCAATTTCAACCAATTTAATGATAATAAAATATTTATTTCCTGAGAATTAAATATTAGTTATGAATCTATGTTTCGATGAAATAAATGTAGGATTTTAACTTCCTCAAAATCGATTTTCGGTGAGTGAGAAATAAATGATTAAAGTTGGCTATTTAATTGAAATGATGAAGAGTTAGAGTGAATATAAACACACATTAAAAAATCAAAGCTTTATTGACTAGCGTTTTAGTAACAAAGTGTATGGGTAGTTCAACAAGTTAGTAATATGCACTAGTGGGTGAACGATGAAAAGCCCACTAGCGCGCCGCCACTGGCCAGCTCAGCTCAGCTCGACTTGGGATCGGGCTCGATCACAGGCGTGGGCATGTGCCTTGGTCCATGGTTCTTGGTTCTTGACAATTGAACTTTGTACTGGACTTGGGCGACATGGGCCTTGTGGCTTGGGAGGTTGGGTTCTGACTATATTAATTTTTACAGCAAAGCCCAATGAAATAAGCCAGGTTTGATAACTAAGCTCATAAGCCAGGTTTGAGAACCCAGCTCAGAAGCAAGGTTTTAGAACCCAACTGCCATAAGCCAAGTTCGAACCCAACTTCCATAAGCCAGGTTTGAGAACCGAGCTCACAAACTAGGTTTGAGAACCCAGCGAAATTTAAACCCAACTGCCTCAACTACTAAGTTGAGTAACCTAGCTGACTGAATTACTGGTCTTACTAATCCAGTCGCGTGAACTACTGGGCTGACATAAACATGATCTAATCAGCTTATGGAATATGACTCTTCACACTTCATAGTATGACGTACGAATTAAATGAGACTATTTATGGAGTTAACCCTTCAGCTGAAGGAGTAAGGAGAATTAATGTCACTTTAATATGCAGTAACTCCCTACCTGGTGGAGTGGTTTTGGACCCTATAAAAGGGGTCTTATGCTTTTCATTTCATAATCACGAAATAAGAACAACACAACATATTGCGGCATATTGTACGCCCCCAAAACCATCCGGGATATTACAGCGCCGTGGGTCCCACGCCAGAACCCACCAGGCTAAAAACCATTTCAAAAACATTTAAAAACGCTAAAAGGTAGATGACGGTAATATTTTAAATACCTAAAATATTTACTAAAACATAGTTCGCAATTACCATCATCAAATACTATTTGAAAACACAAGGCGAAATGCCAAATCTTGATAGTTTCAAAATGTACGCTAAGCCACCACTTAAACATACCGACAAAATAGTTTAGGAAAAAGGGTTTAACGAAGTAACCCAAGTTCGCAAAGTGCCAAAAGGCCATTTTAAAGTTAAACACGAGTTGGTAAAAATACCGGAAAGACATTTTAAATACACACGCAGCAGATAAATCACAGTTCAAAATACACATTTGCAGCGGAATAAAACAACCAGAAAAGAATACTCGATTCCCAAAAATAATGCCACAGCCAGTATCACCCGAGAAGCTCATCTCTTCACGACCGCTACTAGATCGATCTCCAAGTACCTAAAAATAAAGCCCACGATGGGGTCAGCCACAATACTCAACAATGATATCAATCACATCATCAAAAATAATTACATACCAATGTAATTACAAGTAAGAATACTACCAATGAAATATTACCGTCTTAACCTTACCAATCCATAGCAATCCATAACAAATCAATCCTTACCAAAATACACATTTCGCATTCTCAAATGACGAAATGAACTCAACTACATCCATCTATATTGTATCACAACAATACTCAAATTCTCAAAAACATCATCATAACTCAGATGCGTGAAATAATCCATCTGTGCCAAATCCTGTCAGTCAGATTGCACCGTCAAATCTCAATCTGGAATAGAAACCATTAACACATAATATATCTGTAGATCAACTACCACCAAATAGTGATAACAAATCCCGAAACATCGATGTACAGACCGAATGCTCATACGATCAACAACAATGATCAACCAATACATCAACCAAGAATATCTTCGAGATGATAAACTCCAATACGACAAACAAAGGATCAACGATAACCGAGAATACCATCAACATGGTAAACTCTGATACGATCAACAAAGGATCGACGATAACCGAGAATACACTCAACATGATAAACTCCGACACGATCATCAAAGGATCGACGATAACTGAGAATACCCTCAACATGGTAAACTCCAACACGATCAACAAAGACTCAACAATAACCGAGAATACCCTCAACATGATAAACTCCAGACACGATCAATAAAGGATCTCAAAAAGATAACCCCGATTGTTGAACATACCACTCGGGCATATGAACAACCAGTCGCAAACCATCGAATATACCCAACCATAAATGGGGGATGAATGACCGATCCTTGTGGCTCAAAGATGGACATCACAGTACGCCCGATCCGAAAATGTGTCCGTGCACATGTCCACCCCGTATACAGAATCCAGAATATACGTGGGACAATGTACCTAATTAGCCTCACGAACTACGTCTCGTGTGCACAGTCCAATACGGAAACATAAATGTATGACTATCGAGTGCCTAGCTAAAAATCCTACACAATAACCAATCGGAACCCAGATATGTCACGATGTAACATGACAACGAAACTCAAAGAATCATATATCCAATAAGGATCAAAAGACTCATCGAAGTGAATAATGACAAACTGACAATGAAAGGTCGACACGACCATTCAGTATCTAAAACAACAATCCTGGGATCATTATCCCCAATGAATGATCAACACGGTCAATGATCTCAAAACAAACAGTCCTGGGATCAACATCCCTTCACGAAACAATCAATATGAATCCCATCATACGAAACATCATCATACAACATATACAACAATTCACCAGAATAATTATCTTCATAACTGAACAATACTTAAATTACCTCAAAGCCGAAGACAATATCCTTTACACGAATTAAAATCCCTGAATGAGTACACAGTTATTCGAATAATCTGGAATGAGGTACAGTCCATTAATATCAACAAACTACCATACCGACATCAATGTCGACACGATAAACTACCCTCGATATCCGACATTCCATATCACATACCAAATATAACTCGCATCTACGTCTTCACCAAACACATTTAAATCATATACATTATGATTTAATCCAAACCAAAGCACAATATACAAACCATCATCCCGATAACTTATATTTATAATATCATTGCTATATGGATTATAAATGAAATGAAATCAAAATCATTTATTAAATACTATGAACTGAACAAGTATAAACTTGCCTCGATACCGATACCATGAAGCCATTAACCAATCCCATTGTCTTCATTCACGAGCTCCTCAGCCCCGACCAAAAAGCAATCCACGAAGTCTTCAACCTCAACCGCACCACAACGGTCAAAATCAACGATCAATTATCACAACCTATTGCAATAATCGATTAACACACGTTCGATAATAATCAATAACTGGTATAACCAATCCACAAACGCAACGATTCTACAATATTCCGGTCATATACAAAACCAAACAATCCAACTCAGCAATTACTAACTCATATCAACAACACGAAAATACTACACTGTTTGTCTACTGAGCGCACGTTAGACACATAACGTAGCGTGCGCTAATAGTCACCAGTTAGCGTACGTTATCCAGTCAGCTAGCGTGCTATAATGACATGCAGTTGCATGCATTCCAAGTGCCGACTAACTCCTTGCGACTATGAATTCGAATGTAAAGGAAATCTTATTCCAAGATCAATCACAACCTTTCTAAATTCCATTCTTAAAATCATAACATATATAACTCAAGAGTTCTTCAAGAACATTAATTCGTAATCACGTTCATGTTCAACAAAACGACATAATCCCATGTGTTCTAGCATCTAAACAATCCTCATTCATAATTCAAGACATATATCATCATGCTCCTCAACATACACACCTCATTACATCAAGAATCGTAACAATACTACAAAGAACACCAAGAACACTATGATTCCATAATCATGCTCTTGACAAAATAACATAATCCAATATATATCATCATGTCATCATCTTCCTTAACAAAATTCCCGTGAAATACCAAGAGTCATCATAACACCTCCATAAACTATTATCATACGAAATAATCATCAACAACAACATCAAAATCCGAAATGAGGAGAGGATTATCCAACATATCTCAAAAAGATGAACAACACAAGTCATACCACAAGAATCATATCAACATCCGTATATCAACAACAACATCATCGTAATTCGGTAATCCCTTTCATAATCATACTTATCAACTCGTTTATATGATAATCATCAACTCAAGAACACCAATATTCAATCCCAAAATGAAATCCAAAGTGAAAGTTAATTACCTCTTCGATGAAATGGGTTGAATCTCAAGGTTGAATCCATTTCCGATCAATTCCAAGCTAAATATTGTTACCAACGATCAATTCCATGATACTTAAGTGTTTGGAACCTCAAGACCTCCCCCAAGAATACTCTCTATCGGGTGAGAGGAAGAAATGGCCAAAAATGAACAACATTACTCAACTGCACATATATATATATATATATATATATATATATATACTGCACATTACTAGCGCACTCTACTCTCACAAAATAGCGTGCGCTCCTTGCCTTAGCGTGCGCTAACTGACTTTGTTAGCGTGCGCTATCGCAGCCCAGAGGCTACTATCTTATTTCGCACAATGCTTTACGTACGTAGAATCCATGCCATAGCGTACGTAACATAGCGTTGACTTGCTACAATAAAAGGCCCATTAGCATACGCTATTCTCCACCCATAGCGCACGCTAATCATAGTTGACTCTACAGCCTGCACATGCTCTGAATATGCCTGGGTCCTACACGCCGAAAGCAACCGACAAAGCCGAGATTCCCTTGACCAATCTAAAATTAGCGTGCGCTAACCTTAGGATTTAGCGTGCGCTAGATGCCGATAACAATCAGTCTGGGCCTACTTGTCGGCCACCTTTCGAACCTTATCCAGAATGCCTTACGTACGTTAGGGGTCTTCCTTAGCGTACGTAATCCAAATCTCTTAGCGTGCGCTAACGTGGCTGTACTTAGCCATTTTCAGCTATTCTTGTCCAACATCTCGTCATATAGAATACGAACATATGGCATACTGAATACATATACTCAATCAATAACATTCCCATATGATATACCCGATATCAAAATTAAAACAACTTAATACGCGATATCCTCAATTATAACTGTCAACCAATCGCGTCAATTGTATAAATACAACTGTCTCGGTCCTCAAATTATTTTATCCATACTGTATAGACACCAAGCTATCCAGTATATCTCGGATAAAATAACGCGAAAAATTTATACTGAAAATCCGGATATTACATACTACCCCCCTTAAAATATGTTTCGTCCTCGAAACTTGCAATCCTGTCACAAACAACAGATCAACCAAAATTTTCCAAACTCATCACAAAAGCAATCAATCGTCGCCACAAGCGAATAACCAAACCAACATACTTACAGGTGCGTGAAGCCGATGATCTCCCGTGATACTAGCACACGACTCCCCTATGAAGTCTCAACAGAATACCATCACACACTAATATCATAATTAGCAATTTGAAAAAAAATCTCAAAAATTTTTGGAACCTCCAAAATGGGTTTGACTCAAAAGTTAGGAAAATCATTTTCAAAGGTCACGCTACTGCCATGCTGGTATAGCCACATAACACACATGCCCGGGTTTCACAAAACCCAAGCTCCAATACCATCTTCTATAACGCCCCCCAAACCATCCGGGATATTACAGCGCCGTGGGTCCCGCGCCAGAACCCACCAGGCTAAAAACCATTTCAAAAATGTTTAAAAATGCCAAAAGAATGATCAACACGATCAACAATCTCAAAACAAACAGTCCTGGGATCAACATCCCTTCACGAAACAATCAATACGAATCCATCATACGAAACATCATCATACAACATATACAACAATTCACAAGAATAATTATCCTCATAACTGAACAATACTTAAATTACCTCAAAGCCGAAGACAATATCCTTTCCACGAATAAAAATCCCTGACTGAATACACAGTTATTCGAATAATCTCGAATGAGGTACAGTCCATTAATATCAACAAACCACCGTACCGACATCAATGTCGACACGATAAACTACCCTCGATATCCGACATTCCATATCACATACCAAATATAACTCACATCTCCATCTTCACCAAACACATTTAAATCATATACATTATGATTTAATCCAAACCAAAGCACAATATACAAACCATCATCCCGACAACTTATATTTATAATATCATTGCTATATAAATTATAAATGAAATGAAATCAAAATCATTTATTAAATACTATGAACTGAACAAGTATAAACTTGCCTCGATAATGATACCACGAAGCCGTTACCAATCTCATTGTCTTTGTTCACGAGCTCCTCAGCCCCGAACAAAAAGCAATCCACGAACTCTTCAACCTCAACCACAACATAATGGTCAAAATCAACGATCAATTATCACAACCTATTGCAATAATTGATTAACACACATTCGATAATAACCAACAAATGATATAACCAATCCACAAACGCAATGATTCTACAATATTCCGGTCATATACAAAACCAAACAATCCAACTCAACAATTACGAACTCATATCAACAACACGAAAATACTACATTGTCAGTCTACTTAGCGCACGTTAGACACATAACGTAGTGTGCGCTAATAGTCACTAGTTAGCGTGTGTTCTCCAGTCAGCTAGCGTGCGCTAATGACATGCAGTTGCATGCATTCCATATGATGACTAACTCCTTGCGACTATGAAACGAATGCAAAGGAAATCTTATTCCAAGATCAATCACAACCTTTCTAAATTCCATTCATAAAATCATGATATATATATAACTCAAGAGTTCTTCAAGAACATTAATCCGTAATCACGTTCATATTCAACAAAACGACATAATCCCATGTGTTCTAGCATCTAAACAATCCTCATTCATTATCCAAGACGTATATCATCATGCTCCTCAACATACATACCTCATTACATCAAGAATCGTAACAATACTACCAAGAACACTATGATTCCACAATCATGCTCTTGACAAAATAACATAATCCAATATATATCATCATGTCATCATCTTCCTTAACAAAATTCCCGTGAAATACCAAGAGTAATCATAACACCTCCATAAACTATTATCATACGAACTAATCATCAACAACAACATCAAAATCCGAAATGAGGAGAGGATTATCCGACATATCTCAAGAAGACGAACAACACAAGTCATACCACAAGATTCATATTAACATCCGTATATCAACAACAACATCATCGTAATTCAGTAACCCCTTTCATAATCATACTTATCAACTCATTTATATGATAATCATCAACTCAATAACACCAATATTCAATCCCAAAATGAAATCCAAAGTGAAAGTTAATTACCTCTTCGATGAAATGGGTTGATTCTCAAGGTTAATCCATTTCCAATCGATTCCAAGCTTAATTTTGTTACCAATGATCAACTCCATGATAATCAAGTGTTTGGAACCTCAAGACCTTCCCCAAGAATACTCTCTATCGGGTGAGAGGAAGAAATGGCCGAAAATGAACAACATTACTCAACTGCACATATATATACTGCACATTACTTGCGCGCGCTACTCTCACAAAATAGCGTGCGCTCCTTGCCTTAGCGTGCGCTAACTGACTTTGTTAGCATGCGCTATCGCATCCCAGAGGCTACTGCCTTACTTCGCACAGTGCTTTACGTACGTAGAATCTATGCCATAGCGTACGTAACATAGCATTGACTTGCTACAGTAGAAGGCTCATTAGCGTACGCTATTCTCCACCTGTAGCGTGCGCTAATCATAGTTAACTCGACAGTCTGCATATACTCCGAATATGCTTGGGTCCTACACGCCGAAATCAACCGACAAAGACAAGATTCTCTTGACGGATCTAAAATTAGCGTTTGCTAACCTTAGGATTTAGCGTGCACTAGATGCCGATAACAATCAGTCTGGGCCGACCTGTCGGCCACCTTCCGAACTTTATCCAGAATGCCTTCTGTATGTTAGGGGTCCTCCTTAGCGTACGTAATCCAAATCTCTTAGCTTGCGCTAAGTATATATCGTAGCATGCGCTAACGTGGCTGTACTTAGGCATTTTCAGCTATTCTTGTCCAACGTCTCGTCATACAGAATATGAACATACGGCATACTGAATACATATACTCAATTCAATAACATTTCCATATGATATACCCGATATCAAAATTAAAACAACTTAATACACGATATCCTCAATTATAACTGTCAACTAATCGCGTCAATTGTATAAATACAACTGTCTAAGTCCTCAAATTATTTTATCCATACTGTATACACACCAAGCTCTCCAGTATGTCTCAGATAAAATAACGCGAAAAATTTATACTGAAAATCCGGATATTACACATATATCCTTCTTGTTTCATACTCAGTTTCTAGCACCAAACAGTTCGCCGAAACTCTCGTGCTGAGGAGCACCTAACACAGAGATGAAAAGTAATTGTATTTTGGGGACTTATTGCCTGAGCCGGAATACTGTAATTTTATCTTATATGGGTGCAAAATAGTCTTACGGAAATAGTTCTACTCGCCTTTGCTTTATTTATTTGTTTTGAATATTTTATTTTAGCAGTTTGTAATAGACATCTTATTTACTTTGTAATTTTTATTGGAATTACATTGTTGGAACTTCACAGAACCAACAATCTATACACACACAAACAGACACACACACACACACGCACACGCACACACACACACGCACACACACACACACACACACACATATATATATATATATATATATGGGTTACCATGAGAAGGCATTTTTTCGTGAGAAGGTGCGAAATGTTACGAAAGTTGCACAAAATGTATAATTGTTTGGCACAAAATCAATAACGTTGTTGCACAACATTGTGCAACAACTTTATACATTCTGTGCAATATATCATAGTGTAACAACTGGATATATTTGTGTAATAAACAGGATATATTTTGTGCAACAACTGAATACACTTTGTGCAATAATATTCATGTATAAATAAATCATTGCACAAACAGTTAAAATATTTTGCACAATCGAAAATAGATATGGATCATTGGTCTACAATGATCAGGGGCCCAAATTCATTCTCATTTCTCACGAAATATGGGCTTCTCACCTAAACTTACCCCTTATATATATATATATATATATATATATATATATATATATATATATATATATATAAGGAGGCTTTATTTTTAGAACTCTCTTAAGTGCGCGAACTGCGAGAACTCCTGTAAACCAATGAGATTTTTTTAAATATTAAAAATTATTATTAATTCAAAAGGGTATTATAGTAAAATTTAATTTTTATATTCTTTTCGGATTTTTTTATTAAATCCTGACTTTAAATATTCCTAAATTTTAGAACTTTTTTTTATTTTAGCAAGCATGGTTCCAGAATATTAGAGGTGCATATGTGTTTTTTTAAAAAAAAGATGGGGTGCATGTATGTTTTTTAAATAATGTAAATTTAAATGTGTTTCTAGTATGTAATTATTTACACTATTTCTATCAACCCACTAATATTTTTGCCTAACTATTATTTTTTTGGAAGTTTGAAACACAAATCAAAGAACATAAACCATTATAAAAGAAAAACCAAGATTCATATACTTAAATGTTACATGTCACTTAATTACAAGTACAAAAAACACATATGCAATAATCGTATATCTTCAAAATTCACAAATTATCTTCATGTATACTTGTGTTCATCCACTTCTCTGTCTTCAATGATATCATCATCTTCATCAATCTGAAACACGCATGCACGAAAAATAATTAAAACACAAATAAATAGGAAACGAAAATTAATCATAACTATCATAACGCATATGCACAATCTTGTGTATACCAAACATATTTTTCAATCATAAACAACTATCAGATACAGATGCACAATTTAAAACATATATGTATAACTCTTTCCTTGGCTTTATATCAAACTTAAAATACATATGCATAAGCCCTACATTAATTTTATACCAGCTATAAAACACATATGCACAATTTTTTCTCTTATTTTAAACCAATTAACAAACACATATGCACCCGTCTAAACACATATGCACATTTCAGTGGTTTTGTATTTACCTTTAAACATATATGCACTATTTCATCACTAATTTTAAATTAACCTTGAAACACATATGCACACCCTTTTCTTGATTTATATCAGCCATAAAACACATATGCACCCTTTTAATTGATTTTTGCCAGCCATAAACACGTAGGCTCCATCTTTTAAACATATAAGCACCGTTCCTTAATACTATTCTTTTCCCATTTAAAAAACAAAATACACTTCTAAAGTACACTTCTAAATACAGTCGTGTAATTATGCTTTAATTTTTGAATTCATCTCTGGTTCTATATTCGATTTCATAAAATATAACAACTACATTTCATAGACTAACTAGTCAAGGACTATATTTGATTTCATAAAATATACGAAGTAACAACTACATTTCATAGACCAAATGGTCAAGGAGTCCTATTTTATTTTTTTGTTTATAATTCGAAAACCAAACCCCTATTTTATTTTCACATATCGAAAACCAAAAAAAGATTCAGGTCAAAAATCAACCCCCTATTTTATTTTCGCAGATCGAAACCCTTTTTCACATATCGAAATCCATATTTTTTTGAGATAAAAAAAACATATGATCTACACATATTAAAGCAAAAACATGAATTATAAACAAAAAAATATCTTATAACAAGAAAAAACTTTAATTGGGCGAGGAAAACTTATATGCACATTTGTTTTTTTCTTGATTTACAAAAAAATAACTTACCAAATAAAGAAGTTCTTATAGGAACGGTTGGTTGTAAGTTTTTTTTTCTTGATTTACAACAAGAAAAAACTATAATTGGGCTGAAAACTTACAAGGACGAATCGATCGAATAAATGTGTCTTTGATACTCGTTATTTTTCATAAACAAATGTGCATATCACCGGATCTTGTTAGTTTTCATTTGTGACGGCCAAGAAAAAAACGGGAGTGGGAGGCAGATCTATGGATCTGTGGTTGTTTTGTTGTGTGAAAGAGAGTAGGTGGGTGGTTAGGGTTTTAAATGATAAAGATGCCCTAAAATATTGGATCTAATAAAAAAAAGGGAAAACAATGCTTTTGGTCCCTGTAATTTGCACGATTTTTGCTTTTAGTCCCTACAAAAATTAAAATGTTATTTTGATCCCTGTAATTTCTAAAACGTTCTTTTTTAGTCCCTGCCGTTAACCTCCGTTTATTTTTAAAGGAAAAACAATGCTTTTCGTCCCTGTAATTTGCGCGATTCTTGCTTTTAGTCCCTGCAAAAATTGAAATGTTATTTTGATCCCTGTAATTTCTAAAACGTTCTTTTTTAGTCCCTGTCATTAATTGTAGAGTAAATTGCAAAAATCGTCCCTAAAGTTTGGCCAAATTGCATGTTTCGTCCCAAACGTTTAGAAAGCGCAAGGATCGTCCTTGTGAGAAACCTTTGGGGCAAATATCGTCCCTGACCAACATCAAATGACTATATTACCCTTGTCTTCTTTTTACAAATTTAATCCTGATTTTTTTAAATTATTTATTTAATTATTATTATTAGTATTATTTTTTATACGTTTTCGACCATTTTTCTTACGTTTTTATCCGTTTCTCTTATGATTTTTTTAATTTTCATACGCTTTTGTTTGTTTTTCTTACGTTTTTGCCTGTTTTTTTACGTTTGTTCCGTTTACATACGTTTTTATCCGTTTTTATAGTTTTTTAAATGGGTTAACATGTTTTTTGAAATGTCTATAGTACCCTTTTCATCATATTGAGGTTCTGATAGATAAGAGTATTTTCATTTTTAATCATATTTGAGTATGTGGACCAATAAATGGATGAGTATATTATTCATCACCATCTTTATACATATCTGTTTGTCAAAATATACTTAAGGAACAATCTAAGGGGTGCGGTGGGGCAGGGTGAATATATAAGTTGTACCTAGATTTTTTTTTTTATACAGGGTTAGAACTTTACACTAGTCGCCGGGATAATAGTCCACAAGATCGCTACTGGGTTAAATCGCGAGATGTGTATCGGCTCAAGGTTCTTAAATATCCTCAACTACCGCGCAGCGAGTCGTCCCCAAGTGATTGCTCCACGCCTCCAAATCCAACCGCAGTTCCCACCGAGATCTGGCTCCACACTGCCGCAGCCTCAATATTTAATTGTTCCACCAACAGTCTGAGGCTGCGCTAACCCTTAGTCAAAGATCAAGGGATCATTGGGCATTCAGAAATTCAATTCCAAAGTGTTGCCACTAGGAATTGAACCCCTAACCTCCAACTAAATTGAAGGTCAGGTGGTCAACTGCGCCAAGGCAGTTGGTTTTTGTACCCACATTTTTTGAAAACAAGTTCGTTGTGTAAGTCTTTTGAGTGTTGCTGCCAACGTAGAAAGACAAAGTGACAGCAAGATTGTTGCAGTCATAGGCTTGCTGTTTAAAACAATTTGCTCCATGAAGTTTCGAGAGTAATAATATCAATTAAACCACAAGTAAATGTATCATATAATGACTAATATAAAAGTAACTAGAAAGCAGCACAGACATAGGGTTTTTAGAGTGCAAAGTAAAATCTTCTATGTCTACTGACTCTACACATGAGGTATTCCCTAGAAATAGGGTTAATACACAATAGTCCTTAAATCTAAGATTACAGCACAATCTATATCGTTCGCACATATTGATACACTTGTAATACGCAACAATGTGGTTCAGATAGATTGAAGTTCAAATGGATTTGAATATTCTCTTCGTAGAACACATGTCAGAAGCTCGATTTCCCAAAGCACCTTTGTCCCACACAAATCAGAAGCTCGCTCATTATTTCAATCTACACACTGAATCTTCCCAACATAGGGTGTCGTAGTGTCAAGTTAGAACAACATTTGTGATCTTTAACTATATTGTTGTAGTGTACTATTCTATTTGAGGACTCAGTATTAGTTCCAAATAAGCCTTGATAAAAGTCTTAATATTGTGTGTGGGGTGGGTGGGGGGTGGGGGGTGGGGGGTGAGTGAGTAGATGTTTGAAACTTTGACAATTTCTATGAACTGTTTTGGAATTTGGCTACAAAATGGTACGACAACTAAGATTTAAAAGATTCAACTGTCGGTAAAGTGTCGCAACAGCTAAGGTTGAAGACTCAACTGTCGGCAATTAAGATAGAAATATTAGGGGGAGGGAGTGGGGCTCGGGTAGTGAATCGGCTAGCACTACCCGATCGGCAACACTGCCCCGTGGGGCTCGGGTAGTGCAAATCGGCTACCAATTCGGCTTCCAAGCCCGATCGGTGTGTGTGTGTTTGTTTTTTTTTTCTTTTTTTTTTGTTTTTGAAAAAAGGACCGTTAAATAAAAAAAAAAAATTTGAAGAACCCAACGGTTCCAAGCCTAATGGCTCTCTTGAATACACTCATTATTTTCAAATAAAACACACACTAATCTCTCAAAAATAAAAAATAATTACTAAAATATCTTCCGATTCTTCCGAATTCGAATGCATTAATGGATGAGCCGGTCCAGCCAGTGTTCGACGACAGTGTGATAGCGGAGTTACTAGACGAAGTTCTCCATGACCGACTTCGATATGATCTCACGGAGCACGTAGCACGTCAATACTTGCCGCATCTCGATGATTAGTGGGTTTTTATTTTAATCTAGTTATTTTTAAGTATTATGTTATGTTTCTTTTTTTTAAGTATTATGTAATGTTTTTATTTTTAATGAAATGGTATGTTTTTATTTTAATATTGTATGTGATTTTATGTATGAAAAAAAACGGGTAGTATAGGTGACCACTCCCTCCACTTAGGGTAGTGTTAGGGTAAAATTGGGTAGTTTTGAGTTGGAAGATTTTTATTGGATAGAGGTGATGTGGCACCTAGGGTATTAGGTGATCACTCCCTCCTCCCTTAGATGCTCATTTCAAAGACAATTGTTATCAGTTGAGAATTAGTCAGCTATAGGTAAGACAAAATTCACTTGCTCATTGGAAGTCTTACAACTGACTTAGTTGGCTTTTCGGAACACAGTTGCACTATGATTAAGTGTTAGGAATATGCCCTCGAATGCCACTCAGAGGATGAGAGAGTGAGAGCAATTGTATTGTAATTATGAATATTATATTTAATAAGGCAATTATTATTTCTATATTATTGTATATCACTGGCATTGTGATTCGGTATATAGAATAATAGTCCTTGCATTTGAGAGTGAACATTCTACTCCTTATGGAGATAAGGAGATAGGCACTAGAAGTGTTTAGAGCTCGAATGCTTAACTAGTTCGCAAGTCGATAAAACTTAACAGGACATTAAGTTTTAATAAGACTTGTATAACTGATGCTAGGATGTGTGCACGTCTTGATAGCATAGTTATAAGTATATTGGTGGGACCAGTATACTCGAATATGACTCATACTCGATTCAGTCACACGGTATTCACTCTCGGAGAGTCGATGACGAATCGAAAGGTTGTGATAGTATACGTGGACCTTTGACTTGAGGGTTCAGTAGAAGATGTGTCTGTGACGTTTAGTTTGTCATTAGAGTAGTTAGACTCATTTGCTTAATTCTTGAGTCGACCTCGAAGTGCGGACTATACGGGCGAGTAGCGATCTTCTTGACGCCAAGAAAGGATTCTATCTCTGTTAGTGAGCGGGCGAATGTCATATACGGTTAATGGCAAATAAGATCATAAGTCTTTGGCAAAGCATTACGATATAGTCGTATTAGATACACTATTAATCGGTCGGTTTTGATTTGCATTAACACATGTATAGAGTTTAGTCAACGGTAGGGTTTGACTTTACCGTGACCGAAGACTTGACCGGGACATCGATGAAGGGTCTATACGTATATAGTATTCACGACATAATGGTTACGGAATGATTCGTTCATTCGTTCTCGATCGGGGTTTACGGTGCGGCCCGCTAAATTTGGCTAAGTCTCGCCCGCACTCATTGGTTCCTCCCAATGCCGGCTGAGACGAACCTACGGAGTCGCGCAATAGGATCATTGATGGATAAATGTGAATTAATAATCTCTCTTATAATATTAGATATTAGATATCTAAGTTTGATTTATCGGATAAATCAAATAGCGGTCTTATGAATTGTAAGTAGGTTACTGGGTGATTACTTTAATTCATAAATTATATTTCTTAGAGAAATATATATTTGTGTTTGATATAATTAATTAATTAGATTAATTAATTAGTCCAAACACATTGGAAATAAAACGGATTCGTTTGACGAACATCCGATACACGAGGGATTCGTTTTGAGGAACATCCAGTACACGAACCGAGTAAATTCGACCCGTCTTCTTGGAAATTTCCCTTAAGGCCGTCCCCCTCCCTCTATTGTCTCTTTTAAACTTATTTTATGTCACTAGGTGACATATGTGAGGTGTATTTGATACCCTCAATCATGTGTTAAAGGATGACTTTCATTTTTTTATAAATAAAAGTCTTTAAAAAGGAGAGAGGACAACTTCTTCTTGTAAGAACTCAAAATCACGAATTTGAGTGAGAGAGTAAGGTTGAAAACTTCATCTTGATCTTAGAGACAAGATATAAGAAGAATACATTGAGAGAGAAAATTCCTACAAACTTCCCTAGCCGCATTCTTGAAGAAAGGAAGCTTGTCGATTTTTCCATCAAGTTACGGCGTATGAAGTAGAGGCATCTTGCTTTAGGTGCTTGGAACGAAGGGCTCTTCATCATCATCATCATCATCATCATACGAAGGTTTTTCAGAGACATCATAGGTATGGGACTTTGATTCCTTGATCTTCGTATTTTTCTTTTTGTATATACGCTACTTGATCGATCCTCTTAGGGATTCCGTTATTCTTCTGCTGCGTTTATTTTCTGTGGAATCCCAACAGTGGTATCGGAGCGAGGTCAAATATATCGTATATACGATCATCTTTGCATTTGGAATGTTATTTGATGATGTTTATGATTTAGAATCATAATAGATATAATCGAAGAAATTTAATCGTTCGTAGTAAGTCAAGTTTCGAATATTTTATGTGAATTATAAATCTGAAAATTTTGATTTTTGTTGATTTATAAGTTCTTCATGAAGTTAAGAAACTTTTTCGTTTTAGGCGAGTCGAAAAATGAGAAAAGCGGGGTTAAACACGAATACCGCATACGAAGACGCATTGCCGGCAGCTTCTTTAATTCTTGCTGGCCGGCCGAGAGTGACTCGGTAGGCTACTGTAGCTGGTCGGCCAGCCTACCGGGCAGTGGCCGAGAGTGACTCGGTCCGGGCGATTCTCGGGTTTTCGGCCCGATTTTGAATCGGGCCGTGGGCTAGGGCCTGATACTAGATTTTCCGGGACTCCATTTTTGTGTTTATATTTCGTTGTAATAATTTTTGAAATTTAAATTGGATTTAATAAAATATTTGGAATATCTTTTTATTAAGGGAAATTATTAGACGAGAATATTGTTTTGGCCGGATTATTTTGAACGGATTAAAATGACGATTATAAATATTAATTTGATTAATATTGTAGAAATTAAATAGATTAATTTTTATATTAATTGGATTAATATATTAATTGATTATTTAATTTCATTTACCGTTACATGTTCTATGGAATGCCTTATGTGATGGTGATATAGCTCGTGGATTTAGTTGTTGATTTGTTCGATTCGATATGGTTGTAAAGGCCATTTTGAGCCTATTTATTTTTACTAGAAAATATGTATTATAGGACGTATTGTTCAATGATGTAATTATTCATATGGCTATGACGAAGACCGAAGACGACCGACTAGAAGACGAAGAATCAATACTGTATTTTTCCTTTCTTTATTTGGCTTGGCCCAATACTTAGGAAAAAGTCCATGAGCTATATGTTGGTAGTAACTAGGTTGCTATTTATTGTTTTTCATTTTGAATGATTGACAAACCACAAACCGCGCTTATAAACGGATTAATGTGCAAAGTGTAACATATAATCGCATTAATACTCCCACTTACAAACACTAAGTTATAAAGGTTACGAGGTTTCCTACCCTCCGCCAAACTCATGGAAAATTGAAATCTAAACCGGAATATTATTCTTCCGAGTATATCGGGGTAATATTTTTGGGGAAAGTTGATAAATTTCTAGAGTGCATTAGATGCCTTTGGTTGTGACAAATCAAACGCCTATAAACCGTATGGGTTGCCGGGTAAGATTCAATTGTCAGACTAATAGGAGTTGACGGTTTAAACTTAGATAGTTCAGCGAGCCATAAAAACCGAATGGGTTGAGGGCAAGTGAACTAGGGGTAAAAGAAGATCGAATCATCCATTAGATGGGTTGGTATTAGACACCACTTTATAAAGAATAATAGAATATAAACCGTATGGGTTGCCCTCTATTAAACTTTGTAAAGAAATCGATCACCACTATGAAGTCACCCAAGGCTTCCGGATTTAACATGGGAGTGTGTAAATGCCGATAAAATAGTGGGAGCCGAGTTATGATAAAGAAAGTCCTTAAATTCTTTACTCGGATCATAATTAAACAATCACTAACGAATCTCATATTATTCTCTGCAGTTAACAAAACTCTCAATATGACAATGAACCCACTCGCTATACTACTTGAAAAGAACGTCCTGACTGGTCCGAACTATGTGGATGGCCGGAACTTGAGGATTGTCCTAACTATGGAAATGCTGGGATACGTCTTGGAGGCGGACATCCCATCGGCTCCTGCAAGAACCCGAGCCAATCAGGAAGATGTCGATGCCCATGAGAAATGGGTAAAAGACGACATAAGAGTGCGAGGGTACATGTTAGGCTCAATGACCAATGAGCTTCAACGTGCTCATGAAAAGATGACGTCTTCACGAGCCATCTTAGCGCACCTGGCTGAGCTCTATGGAGAGCATAGCCGAACTGCTAGATATGAGATATCAAAGCAATTATTCGGCACCAGGATGAAGGAAGGAGAAAAGGTTGGGGACCATGTCCTCAAGATGATCTCGATGATTGAGAGATTGGAAGCTCTTGATTTTCAGATGCATGCATCTCTCCAAACTGACCTTATCCTGCAGTCACTTCCTGACTCCTTTTCCCAATTTCTCATGAACTTCAACTGCAATGAGATTGCATGTAACTTAGCTGGGCTAATGAACAAACTGACGACTGCCCAGTCTCAGATGAAGAAAAAGGGAAAGGAAGCTGCACTTGTGATTTCTTCTAAGACTTGGAAGTCCAAGAATAAGATGAAAAAGAACAAGAAGCAGTTAGGTCCGATAGCCAAGATCGACAAGGAAAGGGGCAAGGCCCCAATGGTTTAAAAGAGCAAAGGGGCCAAGAAAACGGATGTATGCCTGAACTGCGGTGAGCTAGGCCACTGGAAGAGGTATTGTCCAAAGCTTGACCGTAATGCGCCTTCAGGTACGGAACTACTAGTTTTAGAAACAAATTGTTCAGAATCGTATATTCTACTTCTTGGATACTTGATTCCGGTGCGAGTTCTCACATTTGTACAATGAATCAGGATCTGGAACGAAGTAGGAAGCTGGATTCAGGGGAGGTGATGGTCACCGTCGGAAGTGGGCATAGTGTCGAGGCTTCTGATATCGGATCCCTTATGTTGGATTTAGAATCTGGTTTTATTCTCACTTTAGAAGATGTACTTATTTTGCCCAAGGGGCACAAGAATATTGTATCAATTCCGGTCATCGACCGAAAGGGATTTCACTTCTTTATTGGAGATGGGTCCTGTCGTATTTATTTCAGAAATAAATTGGTTGGTACTGCTACATTATTAAATGGTTTATACCATTTAAATTTAAAGAATAAGACAAGTGTGAACACTATAACTAGGAAGCGTGGTAGGGATGAAACGAACCAAGCACTTAAGTGGAATCTTAGACTTGGTCATATCGGTCAGACCAAGGTTCATAAAATGGAGAAAGATGGGCTTACGGGTCCATTGGGATCAGATCCCTATCCAACTTGTGAATCTTGCCTTCAAGGCAAAATGACTAAGTTACCCTTCGCAGGGACTTTTGAAAGAGCTGCTGAAAAACTTGGGTTGATCCATACCGACGTCTGTGGCCCTTTTGAAGTGGCACGAGACGGCTTTCAGTATTTCATTACATTCACTGATGACCATACCAGGTATGGATTCGTGTACTTAATGAAACATAAGTCTGAAGCTTTTGATAAATTCAAGGAATTTAAAGCCCTAGTTGAAAATCAAACAGGTAACCATGTTAAGACTCTTCGGTCGGGCAGGTGGTGAGTACATGAGTACGAATTTGATGAGTTCTTAAAAGAACTAGGAATAGTGTCACAATTCACTCCTCCGGCTACTCCACAATTAAATGGTGTATCGAAAGAAGGAACCGAACCTTGTTGGACATGGTTCGCTCCATGCTTAACTATACTGATCTACCGATTTATCTGTGGGGTTACGCGCTCCTTACTGCTGTGCATATCTTGAACAGATGTCCTTCCAAATCCGTTCCTAAGACTCCCCATGAGATGTGTAGAGGTAGGAAACCAAGTCTTAATCACATTAGGATTTGGGGATGCCCTGCTTATGTCAAGAAGACTAAAGTAGAGAAATTGGAAACTAGGTCTGTGAAAGGTCGTTTCATAGGATATCCAGGGGATTCCATGGGATATCTATTCTACATGCATAAAGATCATAGGATCATCGTTGCTATACAAGCACACTTCCTGGAAGATCAGTTTATTCAGGAAGGAGGGGCAGGTAGAAATATTTCTTTGGAAGAAATAAAAGAAACACCAAATGAGACACCTATGCAAGATATAAGAACCGAACCTTCTGAAATACAAATACAACCTCGCAAGTCTAGTAGAATTTCTCAATTACCTGAGAGGTATGGCTATCTGCATCAAGAGGAACTGGGTGTCCATGAGATGACATAAAGTAGTCAAGAGAATGATCCTTCTATATACGACCAAGCGATGGTAGACGTTGACTCCACCAAGTGGCAAGAAGCTATGGAAGCTGAGATAGACTCAATGCATGCTAATCAGGTCTGGACTTTAGTAGATCGTCCTAAAGGCATAGTGCCTATTGGAAACAAATGGATCTATAAGAGAAAGACTGATGGAGATGGCAAGGTTGATACCTATAAGGCCAGGCTTGTGGCAAAGGGTTATTCCCAAAGAGAAGGAATTGATTACTTTGAGACCTTCTCGCCTGTAGCTATGATTAAGTCTATTCGCATGATGCTTGCTATAACAGCCCACTTAGATTATGAAATATGGCAAATGGATGTGAAAACGGCATTCCTAAATGGATTCCTCGAGGAGGAGATTTATATGGAGCGACTAAGGATTCATATCTCAAACCAATATTCATAAAGTATGCAAACTTCAGCGTGCCATTTATGGACTGAAGCAAGCTTCACGGAGTTGGAATCTTCGTTTTAACGAGACAGTCAAAGAGTTTGATTTTGTCCAAAATGAAGAAGAGCCCTGTATTTACAAGAAGATTAGTGGGAGCAAAATTGCGTTCTTAATACTATATGTAGATGACATTCTACTTATAGGAAACGGCGTAGGAATGCTCAGTTCTGTGAAAGCTTGGCTTTGTAAAGAGTTCTCAATGAAAGACTTGGGAGAAGCTACCTATATTCCGGGTATTCGTCTCTACCGGGATAGAGCAAAACGAATGTTAGGTCTTTCCCAAGCCCTATACATAGAAAAGATCCTGAAGCGATTTAGGATGGAAGATTCTAAAGGAGGGTTTCTACCTATGCAACATGGTGCAAAACTTTCCTTAGAGATGTGTCCTCAAAGTGAGGAAGATAGAAAGGAAATGAGCAAGGTACCTTATGCTTCGGCAGTAGGTAGCCTTATGTATGCAATGATTTGCACTAGACCGGACATTGCCTATGCTGTGAGCGTAGTAAGTCGGTTTCAGTCAAATCCAGGGCAGGAACATTGGACTGCTGTAAAGAACATTCTTAAGTACCTAAGGAGGACTAAAGACTTGGTTCTTACATACGGCGGTGGAGAACTAAGAGTGATGGGTTATACAGACTCAGATTTTTCGGGGGACATGGATGCTCACATGTCCACATCAGGGTATATCTTTACTCTGAATGGTGGGGTAGTTTCTTGGAGAAGTGCCAAGCAAAGTTCGACTGCTATCTCTACATTTCAAGCCGAATATCAGGCAGCCACGGAGGCTGCTAAAGAAGCTTTTTGGATAAAGAAGTTCAATGAGGAACTTCAAGTGGTTCCTAACGCAGAGAAGCCGTGACCTTTGTTTTGTGACAACGACGGAGCATTGCCTGAGCTAAGGATCCTAGGGCTCACCACAACACCAAACATATTGCGAGAAAATATCATTTTGTTAGAGAAATGGTTCGGGATGGGAATGTTACCTGCAGAGAGTAGACACGGCAAATAACGTTCGATCCGCTACCAAGCCACTATCTCAGAAGGTCTTAGAGAGACATCTGGAGAGTATGGGTATTAGATACCATAGTTTGTGGCATTGAGTGCAAGTGGGAGATTGTTAGGAATATGCCCTCGAATGCCACTCAGAGGATGAGAGAGTGAGAGCACTTGTATTGTAATTATGAATATTATATTTAATAAGGCAATTATTATTTCTATATTATTGTATATCACTGGCATTGTGATTTGGTATATAAAAATAATAGTCCTTGCATTTGAGAGTGAACATTCTACTCCTTATGGAGATAAGGAGATAGGCACTAGAAGTGTTTAGAGCTCGAATGCTTAACTAGTTCGCAAGTCGATAAAACTTAACAGGACATTAAGTTTTAATAAGACTTGTATAATTGATGCTAGGATGTGTGCACGTCTTGATAGCATAGTTATAAGTATATTGGTGGGACCAGTATACTCGAACATGACTCATACTCGATTCAGTCACACGGTATTCACTCTCGGAGAGTCGATGACGAATCGAAAGGTTGTGATAGTATACGTGGACCTTTGACTTGAGGGTTCAGTAGAAGATGTGTCTGTGACGTTTAGTTTGTCATTAGAGTAGTTAGACTCATTTGCTTAATTGCTGAGTCGACCTCGAAGTGCGGACTATACGGGCAGGTAGCAGTCTTTGCTGTATGCCAAGAAAGGATTCTATCTGCTGTTAGTGAGCAGGCGAATGTCCTATACGGTTAATGGCAAATAAGATCATAAGTCTTTGGCCAAAGCATTCTGATAAAGTCGTATTAGATACACTATTAATCAGTCGGTCTTGATTTGCATTAACACATGTATAGAGTTTAGTCAACAGTAGGGTTTGACTTTACCGTGACCAAGACTTGACGGGACATCGATGAAGGGTCTATACGTATATAGTATTCACGACATAATAGTTACGGAATGATTCGTTCATTCGTTCTCGATCGGGGTTTACGATGCGGCCCGTTAAGTGGCTAAGTGCTGCCCGCACTCATTGGTTCCTCCCAATGCCGGCTGAGACGAACCTACAGAGTCGCGCAATAAGATCATTGATGGATAAATGTGAATTAATAATCTCTCTTATAATATTAGATATTAGATATCTAAGTTTGATTTATCGGATAAATCAAATAGCGGTCTTATGAATTGTAAGTAGGTTACTGGGTGATTACTTTAATTCATACATTATATTTCTTAGAGAAATATATATTTGTGTTTGATATAATTAATTAATTGGATTAATTAATTAGTCCAAACACATTGGAAATAAAACGGATTCGTTTGACGAACATCTGATACACGAGGAATTCGTTTTGTGAACATCCAAGATGCAGTAGAGTAAATTCGACCCGTCTTCTTGGAAATTTCCCTTAAGGTCGTCCCCCTCCCTCTCTTGTCTCTTTTAAACTTATTTTATGTCACTAGGTGACATATGTGAGGTGTATTTGATACCCTCAATCATGTGTTAAAGGATGACTTTCATTTTTTTATAAATAAAAGTCTTTAAAAAGGAGAGAGGACAACTTCTTCTTGTAAGAACCCAAAATCACGAATTTGAGTGAGAGAGTAAGGTTGAAAACTTCATCTTGATCTTAGAGACAAGATATAAGAAGAATACATTGAGAGAGAAAATTCCTACAAGCTTCCCTAGCCGCATTCTTGAAGAAAGGAAGCTTGTCGATTTTTCCATCAAGTTCCGGCGTGTGAAGTAGAGGCATCTTGCTTTAGGTGCTTGGAACGAAGGGCTCTTCATCATCATCATCATCATCATCATCATACGAAGGTTTTTCAGAGACATCATAGGTATGGGACTTTGATTCCTTGATCTTCGTATTTTTCTTTTCGTATATACGTTACTTGATCGATCCTCTTAGGGATTCCGTTATTCTTCCGCTGCGTTTATTTTCTGTGGAATGCCAACATTAAGATGAATGCAACAGGTATTTATGATGCACGAAAGTAGTAAATGGCATAGTCACTTATAGTGGTTTTGTAGAGGGGTAATCCTCTATTAGTCTACTTCTCTCAAATTCAATTGGAGATAAATTTAGTATAACTTGATTTAGATACTATAGTGAATTTCGTGAATGCAGATTTTAACCATTGAAAATACGTTACTACTTGTTGTGCGGCGATTTATATGCCTCGACGGCAATCGGTCTAAGGGCCGAGCGATCGAGTTCACGACCAAATGAGCTACGGCAAACTTGCCAAGTCAGAGGTAACAGTCCATCTTCGAGTATCTAGCGATCGACCTCCCGGAGCGATCGTCTCTTGGTACCTAGCGACCGACTCTGGTGCCCGACCGTGGACGACAGTCCTATGCCACGAGTAAGGCCATCGTCCGTCAAGTCTACGAAGACTGGATCACGAAGCAAAGGACCCATGTGCAGATCCGCGAATGGCGCCGCAGGACATGGATCGTTGACTCCAACCCATCAGCAGCTGTCAGCGACAAGGACGGCCTCACCTACCGACAGACCCGCCGAAAGGCCCAAAAGGAGGCCTCCCATGACAGCGACATAGACGCGTGTTGGCTTCTCACTGGTTCGCACATCCGGCTGCCAGCTGTTGCTGCGGACTTTAAGGAGACCAACCCATGTGCTAAAGACGATCACCCGCTTATTACAATACAGCAGAGGCGATCGCCCAGCGACTCCCAGTCCTATAAATAGAGAGCCTCCAGCAACTGGAGAAAGGTTGAGGAAAAAATTCAGATTCTCGGCTTTCTCTTGAATCTATCCAGGATTTCTCTCTCAGAACCTCTTAACCAGAAGATGGTCGGTAGAAACGAGAACTCCCCACAGTTCAGAGAACTCCAGATTTAAAGGTTCACAAGTACAGAAACTACTTCATACGAGAGTCCAGCTAATTTACACAGTGAGAGACCGTCGATTTCTCATAGTCAGCACAGCACTCCATCGTTGTTACAAAAACTCACAGAGCATCATCTCTGGTTCTTCCGGCAATCTTCAGCACTCGATAGCTAAGATAACTAGGGACTTTACACCCATTGTAATTGTACTTAACATTAATATTTGTACTCACAAGTATTCATATTAATAACATCTCGCGAGAGCATTCAAGCCCGGGACTAATAACCCCGACAAATCTTGTGTTATTTATTTCCCCACGGATATGCTCTCGCATTTTGTTTGTTACTCGTCCATTCCAGCATATCATCTCCGGATAATATTTTGGGTAACAACAATTGGCGCTAGAAGAAGGGCATATACTAACCTTCATTTTCATTCCTACCGTCTCGAAGAACACTCACTGTTCTCCGGGGCATATACTTGAAGAAAAACTCGATGTTCTTCAAATAAAAAACCTTCAGAATCATGACATCTGCCACCTCATCGAAGAGAGCCACCCTTCGATCCGCCGGACGCCTTATTCTGGCTCAATCCGAGCCCCAGCCTACGGCAGAGGGTAGCCGCGGCGACGCGAGACTCTCGATCCTGCACCTGAGGGATGGCCCCAGTCTTCGCTCGACGAGTTCCAAACCGCGGAACAGATCGAGAAGGCTATAGCCATCCTAAGGGAGCGATGAAGAGCATGCGCAGTGCCCGCTATAACCCCCTCGGCCATCCGCCGTGCGGGCAACCGGAAGCTCAAGGAGTTACTGGCCAAGCGATCGTCAGAAAGCCCCGATTCGCGAGAAAGGGCTCTCGCGAGGCGGGACGGTTCCGTCTTCAGCTGCTTGTGAAGCGATCCATCATGGCGATCGGGGCATTCTGGACCCAACCACGAGACGACGGAATCTGAGTCCGTCACCAGGAGTTCGGCCTACCTAAGTCCGAACCATATACAGGTCAGCCGTCTGGCCCCCATCCGCCAAAGGGTCGAGCCACGCGGCAAGGACATCATCTACAGCGGAGCCAGAGGATCAGTACTTGATCGTCTCGGTTCCCGCTCCGAGCGCCTAGCCGCGAGCAGCCAGACCGCGGCGATGGCCACTTTGCAATGCCAGCTCGATGAGATGAAAGCGCTCTTGGAAACTGGGGCAAGCGCCAGTAGAAAGATCATCGGACCCACTGAGCCACTCGCGGTCCACATCGAGCTTGCCCCCGTGCAACCAAGGATCGCTCCTCCAAAAACACATTTGTATGAAGGGAGATCGGACCCCGAGACTCACCTAAGCAAGTTTCGGATTTACATGACCAGGTGTGGGGCTTCAGACGCGACCAAGTGCCGAATATTCTCGTTAACGTTTGGCGAGCTAGCCCATAGGTGGTACGTCTCACTACCACCGCGATCAATCATCTCCTTTGAGAAACTGGCGAGTGACTTCAGGTCATACTTTGCCGCCAAGGTCGCTAGACCAGAAGGCCCCCACCGTACGATGAAAATCAGGCAGGGGGAAGATGAATCCGAAGCAGATTACATCGACCGGGTGGATGAAATAGTCCTCACCGGCGAGCCCATCAGTGACGATCTCGCTCTCAACTCGGTCCTGGGGGGATTCTATGGTCATCCACCCATGTTTTGACACCTCACAAAGGACATCCCCCCGACCTACGCGATCTTCCGCGCTAAGGCTGCCGATTTTCTGGCCAGGCAGAGGTTGCTCACCCTCCGCCTAGGCGAGGGGACGCTGCCTCCCGTCCGAAAGACGACGGTCGTCAAAACCAACAAGGCGGTCGCCAAGCCACCCGGTGATTTCAAGGCCTTCGAGGATGTGGGAGCCCACCTCCTCCACAAGTTCAACCAAACTCCGGCCCACATTTTTTATGCCATCAATGGGCACGAACCGCTAAACAAGCCAAAGGCGATAAGGGACAATAGTCATCTTGACCACAATCAATATTGTGCTTACCACAAGAGTCCCGGTCGCAGCACCAACCAATGCCACGACCTCCTCAGACAACTCTGGAGATTGTTCGAGGAGGGCAAGTTGGACAGTTTATTGGCTTAGCCGAAGCCCCATCGATCTCTCGATGCGGTCTCCAGAGTCGAATGCGAACAGGCCGGAAAGCTCATACGAGTTGACCTCTGGATCAACCTCGACGACCGGATCCATATGCTTCAATCAAGAGGAGGAAACTTCGGAAGTCTCTCCCTGATTCCCGCCTCGTCAAACCAAAGGCTACTGCCTGAGCAAACGCTTCGAAAAAGAGGATGACTCGCTCGCCCTCTAAAAGTTCGTCATTAAACATGATGGACCTAGGCAGCGATCGCCTCCCCCAGCACAATGTATACCGTCGAAGATTGTCATCTGACATGACGGTCCGAGGTAGAAAAGTGTCGACATGGCTGTGGAGGACGATGGAACGGTTCTCTGTGCCCGTGCAAGGTCCCTTTGGGCAGCGATCGCTCACCCTTCATTTAAATACGAGGCGGGCGTAGCTAAAGGCCCCTCCAAAACAGATATGTGGACACGTTCGCCCGCCCTCAAAGGTTCATCACCTAACATGGTGGATCCGGACAATGCGACGCGTCCCTTCCCCCGTCACAACATATACCGTCGAGGATCGCCATCTTACATGATGGTCCGAGGTAGAAAAGTGCTAACAAGCCACGGTCGTGGAGTCGATTAATCCGACGACGCCCCGCGCAAGGACTCCTCCAGACCAAGACCGCACGCCCTTCATTTAAATACAAGGCAGGCACAGCCTACGGAGGACCCTCACAATTAAGTGAGTCGCGAGAACTTGGCCCTCAGACAGAATGTCGCTCGCGCACAATGTAACACCCCCAAGTTATTCAGGGAATATTACAGCGCTGTAAGCCCCGCCGTGGGACCCACAAGGCTAAACATACGCGGAACTATAAATTTTGACCGATAAGGTCTACATACAATGGAAGGAAGAACAATACAAAGGATATTCAAAACATAACCCATGTATCCAAAGACATCACAACACAATTCAATACCTCGGCAAACACAGGCCGGAACATCAAGAAAATGGAAAACAATACTCGAGTATTCAATAACCATTCCAGTACAGCAACACTGAATGGAAAGCTCAAAACATAACCAGAAGAAAGACACAGTATCACTCTTGCCCACCATCTTCATGCCGACCCGATACCTGCCTGTCCGCTCTCCTAGAACCTAAAATACATAAAAAGTATTTCCGCCATCAAATATGAAACACAATACTTCTCGACAATAAAGTAAATGTAACCGTCAATTCATCAATTCAAGACTAGTATTCCGGAATAACTAAATCTCATGGCATCGCATCAATACATATATGAATACCGTGGAACCGCACCAGAGGCTACGGAACCCTCAGGGGACCTATCGGCCCGCCCCAGAGTGGTTCGTTCATATCATTTGTGGAATCGCACCAGAGGCTACGAAACCCTCAGGGGACCCGTCGGCCCGCCCCAGAGTGGATAGAAATAATCATGCCATTAATATTTCATACTTTCAAAGTCGAGAACGCACATTTATAAATATATATACTTGCCTTTGAGACATCGAGAAATCGAATGGAAAAAGGGTATGAGTTCGGTAGGTCCAAGAACGCGCTTCCGGCACCTAAACGATTCGTAAGGAATATGATAATCAATTATCCATATTCAAATTACACGAAGAAACTCCCGAAACCCGTCTACGATATATGAAAATACACGGATAAACAACTAGAGGTTGGAAAATCGTCCAACTCTCACAAGTCTGAAAACGGCACAATCCAATCCGTAAAATCGTAGGAAAAGCATGCATACGGTATAGATACATCATAATCTCAAGGTCCTCAAGCTTCAAAATGGATAAATTGGACGAATCTACGAAAACCCCAAAATTCCCAAAAGGTAGGGTTCTAAGGATTTTTACCTTGATTCGGACGATAGGATGGATTAGATGTTGTATAATCCTTGTTATCCAACCTAAGATGACAATATCTGAAAAAGGACTGCCTCAAATCGCCCCAAATCGCCTCTCCCGATCTCTCCCGATCGGAAAAAGTGGAAATGATGTGAAATGACAAGTGCAGGGGTTGACTGTCCCCTTATATACTGTCCCAGGTTAGCGCACGCTACGCCTCAATATTAGCGTGCGCTAACGGGCCACCTGGTAGTCCAGTGGCTACTGTCATAAGACATTAGCGCGCGCTACGAAACATCCCTAGCGTGCGCTAACTGCTGTCCTGCCAAAATCTCAGTTTACTGCCTCGGTCCGCTAGCGTGCGTTAATACTGAGCACTAGTGTGCGTTACGCAATACATATAGCGTACGCTAGCCACTGCCTAGCGTGCGCTACCTGCTAGTCCAGAAAGTCTGAAACCTCACTGCCTCTACTGACCAGCCCATTAGCATGCGCTACCATTATGGCTTAGCGTGCGCTACGTAACAGTTTTAGCGTGCGCTAGCCGAAGCCTAGCGTGTGCTACCTGATAGTCCAGAAACCTGGCAACCTCACTGCCTCTGCCGACCCGGCAATTAGCGTGCCCTACGGACGGATGTTAGCGTGCGCTACTAACCATGAATAGCGCGGGCTAACGAACTCCTAGCGTGCGTTAATCCGCCAGTCCAGAGAGCAGTCCGAGTTACTGGTTCTGACCTGACTGGTCCCTTAGCGCGCGCTACGGCTCAAAGCTAGCGTGCGTTAATCAAGCTGAATTAGCGTGCGTTAGCCTAGGCCTAGCGTGCGCTATTCCTCTGGCCCAGAACACTTCCGCAAGGTCTAAACAATACGATCGTGACCCAAACAAGGCACGAAACTTAATAACAATATAAACAACATCTCCAAGCATTTACAGGGCGACAAAATAAGGAGAACGGCAAAGTCAAACAGTCAATAAAAGTACGGGTATTACATTCTCCCCCTCTAAAAAGAAGTTTCATCCCGAAACTTAAGAAATAAATAGTTCGGGGTATTCCACCCGCATCTTCTCTTTCGTCTCCCAAGTCGCCTCCTCGACTCAATGTCTCGACCATTGCACTTTAACCAGTGGAATGGTCTTATGCCGAAGTTGTTTCTCGCGACGCTCAAGGATCTTTACGGGTCTCTCCATAAAGGTAATATCCTCGGCTACGTCAATCTCACTATAGTCGATAATGTGGCTCGGATCCGGTACGTACTTTCTCAACTGAGACACATGAAAAACACTATGGACGTGACTCAAAGCTGGAGGCAACGCCAAGCGATAATCTAAATCTCCAACTCTGTCCAAAATCTCGAAAGGTCCGACATACCTCGGACTAAGTTTCCCCTTTTTTCCGAAGCAGAAAACTCCTCTGGTCGGCGACACCTTGAGCAAGACATGATCCCCCACTTCAAACTCCAAGGGTCGACGACGAGTATCAGCATAAGATTTCTGACGACTCTGGGCAGTCAGCAATCGGTCCCGAATAATATAAATCTTTTCCCTAGTCTCCATCAACATATCCGGTTCCATTCCAATTAGCTCAGAAGCCTCGTCCCAACACAATGGCGACCTACATCGCCTACCATAAAGTGCCTCGAAGGGTGCCATTTTGATCGATGCATGCCAACTATTATTGTAAGCAAACTCGATCAATGGCAAATGAAGCACCCAATCATTACTCCAGTCTAAGGCACAAGCACGCAACATATCTTCCAACGTCTGAATCGTCCTCTCTGTATGACCGTCCGACTGAGGATGAAAGGAAGTGCTCAATCTCAACTCAGTGCCCAAAGCCTGATGAACGGCCTGCCAAAAATGCGATACAAAATGGCCATCTCGATCAGAAACAATGGTCTTGGGGGCTCCGTGTAACCTCACGATTTCAGCAATAAAGGTTTGAGCCAGTCTATCCGGTCCCCAAGTATCCTTAATACCCAAAAAGTGTGCAGACTTGGTCAACCGATCGACAATTACCCAAATCATATTCATTCCGGCCCGAGTTCTCGGCATGCCAGTGATGAAATCCATAGAGATGTCTTCCCACTCCCACTCGAGAATGGGAAGCGGTTTCAACAACCCCGCTGGTCGTTGATGTTCGATCTTGACTTGTTGACACGTCAAGCACCATAGTACAAACTCCGTGCATCCTTCTTCATATTATTCCACCAAAAATTACGCTTCAAATCTTTGTACATCTTACTCATCCCGGGGTGGATTGAGTAGGCGTAGCATGAGCTTCTCGGAGAATTCTCTGCCTCAACTCTAAATCGTTCGGAACACAAAGCCTGCCCTGAAATCTCAGAATACTATCCTCGTGAACCATAAAGCCAGGAGCTTTTCCTTTAATTACATCTCCCTTCAGTTGAGAAATCATCGGGTCACTCCACTGCTTTCCTTTGATATCATCAATCAAGGACGAAGTAATTTCGAGAGTACACAACTGTCCCTGTACTCGCTGAAGCCAAACTTCTATCCCTTGCTCAATTAAATCCTGACGAATTTTCGTCTGAGATGTAAGAACCTCGAGCATTTGAAGAGATGCCGATTTGCGGCTCAAAGCATCCGCGACGACATTTGCTTTTCCGGGGTGGTAAAGAATTTCCAAATCATAATCCTTTATCAACTCTAACCAACGTCTCTGTCTCATATTCAGCTCCTTCTGACTGAAGATATACTTCAGGCTCTTGTGATCGGTATAAATCCGACACGAAGAACCATACAAATAATGTCGCCAAATCTTGAGTGTGAAGACAATTGCGGCCAACTCTAAATCGTGAGTAGGATAATTCATCTCATAAGGCTTTAATTTTCGTGACGCAAACGCTATCGTCTTATCATGCTGCATAAGTACACAGCCTAGGCCTTGACCCGAAGCGTCACTATAAACTGCAAAGCCCTCACTACCATGTGGCAAAGTTAAAATCGGCGCTGAAGTCAAACGCCTCTTCAGTTCATCGAAGCTCTGTTGTCTTTCATCCGTCCAAACAAACTTTTCGGTCTTCTGGAGTAATTTCGTAAGCGGCCGAGCGAGTTTTGAGAACCCCTCGACAAACCGATGGTAATACCCAGCAAGGCCCAAAAAGCTACGAACTTCCTTAACATTTTTAGGCGGTGCCCAATCTAGCACTGCCTCAATCTTCTGCGGGTCTACACGAACCCCTTCGGCCGAAATCACATGGCCGAGAAACATAACTTCTTCCAACCAAAATTCACATTTCGAGAATTTTGCATAGAGGTGCTCGGTTCTCAAAATGTCTAAAATCAAACGCAAGTGTCGGGCATGTTCCTCCTTATCCCGAGAATAGATCAAGATGTCGTCAATAAAGACGACTACACATCTGTCGATGTACTCGATGAATATCTTATTCATTAACTGCATGAACACTGCCGGTGCATTAGTCAATCCAAAAGGCATAACTATAAATTCATAATGCCCATATCTCGTCCGAAATGCCGTCTTCGGAACGTCGGACTCCCTCACCCTGAGTTGATAATACCCGGATCTTAAATCAATCTTCGAGAAAACTGCAGCCCCTTGCAATTGATCAAATAAATCGTCTATACGAGGCAAAGGATATTTGTTCTTGATGGTTACTCTGTTCAGCTCGCGGTAGTCGATGCACAAACGTAGTGAACCATCCTTCTTCCTAACGAAAAGAACAGGGGCGCCCCAAGGTGAAGCGCTCGGTCTGATGTACCCTCTTTCCAGAAGTTCTCCCAACTGATTCTTCGATTCTTGCATCTCGGAAGGTGCCATCCGATAAGGTGCTTTAGAAATCGGAGCCGCATCTGGCTCTAAGTCCACTGTAAATTCTATCTCTCGATCTGGCGGTAATCCCGGAAGGTCATCCGGAAAAACATCGGGGTACCCACTAACAACCGGAATCGAAGAGAAATCGATTTCGTTTCCTTCTGTTTTCAAGGCATAACACCAATAGCCCGTACAACCTTTATTCAAAAGTTTTACGGCCTTCATGGCACTAATAAGTAACTTGGATAGTCCCGACTTACGTCCCAAAAATGAGTACTCAGATCCGTCTTTAGTCATCATGGTGATAACCTTGGTACGGTAGTTCATAATCGCTTGATGACTATCAAGCCAATCCTCGTCGAGGATCACGTCCTCGCCTTCTATATCAACTACAATCAGATTCGATAACCATTCCATGCCGGATATAATCACCGAAAAATCTCTATTCTCCCGGTTTCCCACAATTCTATCCCCGCTAGGCAGTTTCACGATGAAGGGATCGCAAACAGTCAAACAAGTTATATTCAAACGGCGTACACACTCCAAGGAAATAAAAGAATGTGTAGCACTCGTATCGAAAAGTACACGGACTGGATGAGATAAAATAAGAATGGTACCTGAAGCTACCGCCGCGTCGGGTTCGTCTGTTCGACGCATCTCATAAACCCGTGGTTGTACCGAACCAACGCTAGAGTTTCCCCCTCCAGCGTTTTGACCCCGTCCCCGGCCCCTGCCGAAATTCTACTGAGGTTGACCAAAAGATTATCGTTGATTCATACTTTGATCAAGTAGTGCTGGGGAAGAAGCCCGAGTGTCCAAAGTCTGATTCGATTCGAAACAATAAGCCGCTCTATGTCCCATCTGTCCGCATGTGTGACACTTCAATGGTGGAAAGTTGCATTCCAAATTAACGTGGCCTGAGCGGCCACAATTATAGCAAGTCACCGTGCGATTTGTGGTACCCGGAGTAGGACAGTAACCCCTCTTTCCTTTATTAGAACGTGACGACTGTCTGGCATAACGGTTAGTCGTCTGTGACCTCTGAAAGTTGCCACCCTTAGAGCCAGAAAAATTCCCCGTGACTTTCTGCTTCTTCGGTTCTTCAACGATATCGTTGTCGGGGCTTAACATATCATGGGCTAAAGCTCTATCCTGATATCCTTCAGTGTGGTACAAGCAAATCCGGCCATGTACCATCGTAAGTCCAAATTCATCTGCATATCAAAATAACGGATCTTATCACGCTCGTTCCGTACTTGATCCTTCACGTGGATCAGTTGTTGGTTGTACTCTACAATCGCTTGCGAAACAGGAATGTTCTGTGGTTTAGCCTCGAAAAAGGCTCGGATTCGGCTCTGTCGCACCGGCCATGGACAAAACTCGGCCTCCAAAAGCTCCTTAAATTCATCCCACATGGCAACACGATCCTGTGGCTTGATGACCTTCCACCAGGTAACGGCCTCCTTAGTGAGGAAATACTGAGCAATCGGTACTTTCCTCACTTCAGGGCAATCAACCGCCTCGAAAATCTTTTCCAATTCCGCTAGCCAATCTTCTCGGCTAGCAGTGCAGCTGGCCAAACTGTGGAGGGTGCATACGGATTACGTTCTGAAGCAAGGCATCCGTGTTCGGATTCGGGTTATTCAGCTGAACGGTTTGGGCTAAAATGGTCATCTGAGTAGCCAATGTTGAAGTACATTCGCAACCCCAACGTCCGCGCTGTTCCCCTGGCCATTCGACTGGTCGTGCTGACTCTCGGTGTCAGGATGTACCGAGTTCGACAAACTGGGGTTGGTCGACCCCGCAACAGAACTGATGGAAACGGCCGCGCCACGACCTCTTCCACGTCCACGGCCACGGCCCCTACCATCTGACATACTGAAGACCACACAAGTCACGTAAGCACAATTCAATCACACGTCATCAAAGTGACCGATTCTCAAGAATACCAATAAAAGGAAGCAAAACGAATAAGGAAACACCAGAAGAGTAAGAGGTCTTACAAGTACCGATCGCACTGTGATGATGGCAGAGTAGTGATACTGTGGACAAATGATGACTCGATCGACCCAAAAGACCGACAGCCTAGGTATCCATAGACCTAAGCTCTCATACCATATTCTGTAACACCTCCAAGTTATTCAGGGAATATTACAGCGCCGTAAGCCCCGCCGTGGGACCCACAAGGCTAAACATACGCGGAACTATAAATTTTGACTGATAAGGTCTACATACAATGGAAGGAAGAACAATACAAAGGGTATTCAAAACATAACCCATGTATCCAAAGACATCACAACACAATTCAATACCTCGGCAAACACCGGCCGGAACATCAAGAAAATGGAAAACAATACTCGAGTATTCAATAACCATTCCAGTACAACAACACTGAATGGAAAGCTCAAAACATAACCGGAAGAAAGACACAGTATCACTCTTGCCCACCATCTTCATGTCGACCCGATACCTACCTGTCCGCTCTCCTGGAACCTGAAATACATAAAAAGTATTTCCCCCATAAAGGGGTTAGCCGTCGAATACCTAGTACAAGTATATCAAATATGAAACACAATACTTCTCGACAATAAAGTAAATGTAACCTCAATTCATCAATTCAAGACTAGTATTCCGGAATAACTAAATCTCATGGCATCGCATCAATACATATATGAATACCGTGGAACCGCACCAGAGGCTACGGAACCCTCAAGGGACCTATCGGCCCGCCCCAGAGTGGTTCGTTCATATCATCCGTGGAATCGCACCAGAGGCTACGAAACCCTCAGGGGACCCGTCGGCCCGCCCCAGAGTGGATAGAAATAATCATGCCATTAATATTTCATACTTTCAAAGTCGAGAACGCACATTCATAAATATATACTTGCCTTTGAGACATCGAGAAATCGAATGGAAAAAGGGTATGAGTTCGGTAGGTCCAAGAACGCGCTTCCGGCACCTAAACGATTCGCAAGGAATATGATAATCAATTATCCATATTCAAATTACACGAAGAAACTCCTGGAACCCGTCTACGATATATGAAAATACACGGATAAACAACTAGAGGTTGGAAAATCGTCCAACTCTCACAAGTCCGAAAACGGCACAATCCAATTCGTAAAATCGTAGGAAAAGCATGCATACGGTAAAGATACATCATAATCTCAAGGTCCTCAAGCTTCAAAATGGATAAATCGGACGAATCTACGAAAACCCCAAAATTCCCAAAAGGTAGGGTTCTAAGGATTTTTACCTTGATTCGGACGATAGGATGGATTAGATGTTGTATAATCCTTGTTATCCAACCCAAGATGACAATATCTGAAGAAGGACTGCCTCAAATCGCCCCAAATCGCCTCTCCCGACCTCTCCCGATCGGAAAAAGTGGAAATGATGTGAAATGACAAGTGCAGGGGTTGACTGTCCCCTTATATACTGTCCCAGGCTAGCGCACGCTACGCCTCAATATTAGCGTGCGCTAACGGGTCACCTGGTAGTCCAGTGGCTACTGTCATAAGACGTTAGCGCACGCTACAAAACATCCCTAGCGTGCGCTAACTGCTGTCCTGCCAAAATCTCAGTTTACTGCCTCGGTCCGCTAGCGTGCGTTAATACTCAGCACTAGCGTGCGTTACGCAACACATATAGCGTACGCTAGCCGCTGCCTAGCGTGCGCTACCTGCTAGTCTAGAAAGTCTGAAACCTCACTGCCTCTACTGACCAGCCCATTAGCGTGCGCTACCATTATGGCTTAGCGTGCGCTATGGAACAGTTTTAGCGTGCGCTAGCTGACACGCTTTTGGTGTAACTATCGCAAGTGCACGATATCGTATCAAGTAGTAAAGTGGACTTTTTGAGTCCGGTTTATCGATCCCACAAGGAAGTTTGGTTATAATTTGAATTATACACTATTAGTCTATTTTTATAGATACTTAAGATGAGTGAAACACACAATTAAAAAGTTTGGTTTAATAATTGCAAAGAAATTACAATAATAGTTCTAATGTTATAAGGAAATAAAAAGATAGCAATAATAATAGATTGATTGTCGATAAAATGAAATAGTTGGGATTACAAACTTAGTTCGTCATTAGTTATAAAATATGTATTGGAGATCATAAGATGAATTTACTTATTATGTTGTGTAGATTCGATTTTTCTTAAAAAGACGGTTTCTCTTTCGAACTATAAAACGTCCCTTACATATTGAATCAATCCACTATATTTCTATGTTGATTGGCTTCAATACATAGCATTAGGATTTATGAAAACAACTCAAAGAATCATCCAAGGATTAGGGGTATATTTCTATCCCCCAGAACAACTTAGAGTGAAGATCATTTGATCTAATCAAACATATTTTCTTTCGAAACATATGAAGACCATAAATATCGTCATCTATTGGCCAAATAAATAAAGATTGTTAAAACAATGAAAATCACACACAAAAATAAGTAATTCACAATAGATCTTTATACAAATATAAATAACATGACTAACCTTGTTTATAATCCCAACTAAAGATTACTTAGCCCATGAAGGGGATATTACACATATTACAAGCTTTGGTGGTCATTTTTAGTTGAATCAAGAGAAAGAATTGATCCTAACTCCCTTAGTATATAAAGGAGATAGAAGCAATAAACTCTCTGAACAACATATACTATACCACACTTACAAAGATCACTCAAGAACACAAGTGTGTTCTTCACACAAAAAGAAAAGTTTACAAAAAATGAAAAATTATAAGATGAATGATGAATGATGAAGGATCTAAGGGGTCTACTTATACACCTAAAGTCATCTAATAGCTCCAAAACTCCAGCATTATTACATTAGATCGGATCAATGTCAGCCATCCCCTCAATAATACACAAAAAGTATAAAAAATTAGACAAATCATAGTAATCTGTCAAGAGTTACGGCCGTAACATTCAGGAGTTACGGCCGTAACAAGGGTGACTTACGGCCGTAACCCCTGAATGTTACGGCCGTAACTTGGCTTCGTAAATTTGTTCACTGGTTGCTTTGAAAGTTACGTTTTCAGCCCAGAATTTCTCAGACTTTGCATTTTTGCCCCATATCTTCTTCGGATGATAACTTTTGATATATAACTCTGATTTTGAATCCTGAAAGACTGCCGAATTCATCTCGGAAAGCCTTACAACATGAATATATCAAAATTCAATAAAGAGAATATTTATTAAACATGTTGTTTCTTGAGTAATTCAGTTATTTAATCCGATCATCATCCGATAAAAATAAAATTATTAAAACTAATAAATTAAAAGCAAAAAACGAGTAGACTAGCTCAATTATGGGTGAATTTTATCGATACAAACCATGGATAATTGTACAAAACTGACACTTATCACACCCCCAAACTTGAATTCTTGCTAGTCCCGAACAAGACTCTTTATTATTCACACTCCAAAAATAAAATAAAAAATAAAACAAAAATAAGAAATTAATACACACATAAATTAAAATATAAAAAGAGAAAAGGAGATCAAAATGCCATTAATAAACAACAACCAGCTTTATACAGTAGATAGAAATGAATCAAGATTAAAAATAAATCTACTAATGTTTTTGAAGTTAAAACACGGTTTTTATTTTGTAATTCCAAAATGTAAGGTTTCCCCCCAATAGGTTGATTATTTCTTTCCCACTCGTGATACACACAACTCTCTTTAATGGTTGCTCTCGATCACTCGTTTATTTTTCGACTCAATATGAAGAAGAATTTCATTGGCGTCATCAAATATTGTGATTTTCACAAAATTGAGTGTATTGAAATCCAGCCGCTAATTAATTCAAATCTGCTCATAAACTACATCCCTTTTAGTGATAGCTTTCACACCGTTATTTGCTAACGTGTAGCTCTTTTCACTAACACAATTTCTATCTCATTATTTTTCTTCGTAAAAAGGTGATAGCTTTCACACCGTTATTTGCTAATGTGTAGCTCTTTTCACCAATTTTTCTGAGACGGCAGCTACGCACCAACAATGGTTAGTCCTTTATTTTTCGCAAAATTTAAGACTTCCAAAATTAGGCAGCTGTTGCTGCTCAACGCTTCTCCTTTTCGTCATTTATTTTTTTAGGTGATAGTTTTCACACTGTTATTTGCTAACGTGTAGCTCTTTTCACCAATAACTCCTTTTTTTTTTTAGGGAATAGAATTTTTGCAGAAAATCATTTTTTAGTTAAGCATGAAAAATCAAAAACTCCACAAATTAAGTAAATTTCAGTTTTATTTTTCATCAACCAATTGATTCTTCTTTTCTCAAGGTAACGAATGACTCGATTTTATATGATAATTACAAGACTTGGAAAGAGAGATTAAGGCTCAAAAATTTTTGGAATATACAATTTTTTTACCGGTTAAAACGATTTTAGAAGCTTGTATATAGCTAATTTATTGGTGTTTTGGCCAGATCTAGAAGTCTCAAAAATCAAAATACTATAAATATATATATATATATATAAAATTAAGGTAAATAACCAAATCAATCAAAACACACCAAAAACCAAATCAATCAAAACACACCAAAATAATTAAACAAACCACCCCCAAACTTGAAAATAAAACTGTCCTCAGTTTAAAAAATAAAAAACATAAAAATCAATGCAGAAAAGCAGAATACTACCTGTTAAGAAAGTTGATGTCTGAGCTAACGCCTTTTAGAATCTGCAAGAGAATAAATATACGAGGCACACAACAAAAGAAAATAAAATATACTCGTAAGTATAATACAATTTTTAAGATGCGCATCAAGAAAGTCCGAAGAGTCGCCTTACGCTGCCATCAAAGTTTTTATAAAAGCAAAACACGAAATAAACATTACAGTAATGAAATAAAAATACATAAATCGCGAATAGATGCGCGTCAAGAGATCAAGAAGAAACTCCTTAAGCTGCCATCATTTAGCACGATTAATACACACGACAGAAAGTAAAAATACAAGAGGTCCGACATGGGTTATCAAAGGGAGAGGAGTGAATCCACTTTTCGTTTTCTCACGGTAAAATCTTCTACCCAGACAATTTTAGCTAGAGCTGGATCTGGTTGAGAAACAAATTCATTGAGTTTTTTGATTAGTTCTTCTGGTGTTGTTGCAACGACTATGATTCGTTTTGCACGCTCGGAAATAAAGCCCTTTTCAGCAGAGTAGTCGATGAAAGACAGTAAACCATCAAAGAAACCATTGACATTAAGCACTCCTATTGGTTTTGATGAACATTTAGTCGGGCTCTGGTAACCACATGAAAAAGTTCCTCAAGGGTGCCAAAACCACCGGGAAGGGCGATAAAGGCGCCAGAATTATTTATCATGTGAGTTATGCGATCTTGCATATTCACAGATCTAAACTCATCTCCAATACTTGACCCGGTGATTTTACTTTCAGCTAGAGGTTTTGGGATTATTCCCAACACTCTTACTCCTTCCATATAGGCAGAAGCAGCAGCTCGTCCCATTAATCCTAGACTTCCTCCTCCGTAAACTACATGAATGCATTTTTCTCCTAAGGTACGACCCAAGTTGTGGGTCGCTTGATAAAGCATGCCTCTTTTCCAGAACTAGCTCCACCAAAAATGCATACTGTGTTAAATTTTTTTGTTGAAGATGATGACTCCATTTTTGAAAAGAAAAAAAAAATTTAGAGAGAAACAGAGAAAAGTGCAAGTTTGAGGGATGAATGAAAGAAACCAGTAGAAAGTTTATTTATAGAAGAAAAAAAGGTAAAAATTGTTTAACAAGTTTGTGATTGCGTTTGATTGTGCTTCAACTACTCAATAGAATAATGAAACCTTTTATCGCGTATCACATTTTTTATTCAGAAAATCTCACCACACGACAAAAATAAAAGATACTTACGCGTATGTACAGTAGTTGTGATTGTGGCTCACATCTTCCTCTGATTTTACGTTCAGAAACGGCCGAAACGCCTTCTATGAGTCGGGGAGAAGCTTCCCATCCAATTTTCTTACAAATTGGCAAACAGGGTCTTTTAACGTCAGATTCCCAAGACGTTGTTCATATTCTGGTTTGAATTTATTCCACAAACATTGAATTCCGTAATATACAAGTCCATTAGGATGCGTGTCAAGAGAAATTTCGATATTATATAAATTCTCCTTATTCATACCATCATTAATGAACTGAATTTTATCTTCTCTGTTTGTAGATGGAATTCCTAAAGATCGACATTTTGCATTACAGTTCCATCTAGCACATTTAAAGCAAACGGCTAGCATCTTTGCTCGTCGTTTCTTGGCATATGAACTTTTTCCAAGCCCTGGTAAAAATCTAGTTGGTGTTTCTGTGAATTCACCTTCTATTCTTACTTTGGCTTCGATAATGAATCTTATGTCAAAAGGTATGCTTTTATTCGTTAGCAACCTCATCCTTTCAAGCCTTGTTTTGTAAATTTTTAAAATTGCATTTTTGCTTAGAAAGGGAAATCTTTTTTCGATTTTATACAATGTTTCTTCCATGAAAAAAAAAATAAAAAAAAAATAAAAAAAAAATGACAATGAAAATAATTGAAGAAAATATCTACAAATATCAGTTGTTGTGGAAAACTAAAAAATCCGACTTTAATAGTCACGGAGTACCGTTATCCGCCACTTGACCGGACAAACACAATTTAGTACTAAGTTACAACGTCGAGAAATTTGTACTTATAAAAATAGTTTACAATGTAAGATTTCAAATATAACTTATACTTCCCCGGCAACGGCGCCAAAAACTTGACACGCTTTTGGTGTAACTATCGCAAGTGCACGATATCGTATCAAGTAGTAAAGTGGACTTTTTGAGTCCGGTTTATCGATCCCACAAGGAAGTTTGGTTATAATTTGAATTATACACTATTAGTCTATTTTTATAGATACTTAAGATGAGTGAAACACACAATTAAAAAGTTTGGTTTAATAATTGCAAAGAAATTACAATAATAGTTCTAATGTTATAAGGAAATAAAAAGATAGCAATAATAATAGATTGATTGTCGATAAAATGAAATAGTTGGGATTACAAACTTAGTTCGTCATTAGATATAAAAGATGTATTGGAGATCATAAGATGAATTTACTTATTATGTTGTGTAGATTCGATTTTCCTTAAAAAGACGGTTTCTCTTTCGAACTATAAAACGTCCCTTACATATTGAATCAATCCACTATATTTCTATGTTGATTGGCTTCAATACATAGCATTAGGATTTATGAAAATAACTCAAAGAATCATCTAAGGACTAGGGGTATATTTCTATCTCCTAGAACAACTTAGAGTGAAGATCATTTGATCTAATCAAACATATTTTCTTTCGAAACATATGAAGACCATAAATATCGTCATCTATTGGCCAAATAAATAAAGATTGTTAAAACAATGAAAATCACACACAAAAATAAGTAATTCACAATAGATCTTTACACAAATATAAATAACATGACTAACCTTGTTTATAATTCCAACTAAATATTACTTAGCCCATGAAGGGGTTATTACACATATTACAAGCTTTGGTGGTCATTTTTAGTTGAATCAAGAGAAAGAATTGATCCTAACTCCCTTAGTAGATAAAGGAGATAGAAGCAATAAACTCTCTGAACAATATATACTATACCACAATTACAAAGATCACTCAAGAACACAAGTGTGTTCTTCACACAAAAAGAAAAGTTTACAAAAAATAGAAAATTATAAGATGAATGATGAATGATGAAGGATCTTAGGGGTCTATTTATACACCTAAAGTCATCTAATAGCTCCAAAACTCCAGCATTATTACATTAGATCGGATCAATGTCAGCCATCCCCTCAATAATACACAAAAAGTATAAAAAATTAGACAAATCATAGTAATCTGTCAAGAGTTACGGCCGTAACATTCAGGAGTTACGGCCGTAACAAGGGTGACTTACGGCCGTAACCCCTGAATGTTACGGCCGTAACTTTGCTTCGTAAATTTGTTCACTGGTTGCTTTGAAAGTTACGTTTCCAGCCCAGAATTTCTCAGACTTTGCATTTTTGCCCCAGATCTTCTTCGGATGATAACTTTTGATATATAACTCTGATTTTGAATCCGGAAAGGCTGCCGAATTCGTCTCGGAAAGCCCTACAACATGAATATATCAAAATTCAATAAAGAGAATATTTATTAAACATGTTTTTTCTTGAGTAATTCAGTTATTTAATCCGATCATCATCCGATAAAAATAAAATTATTAAAACTAATAAATTTAAAGCAAAAAATGAGTAGACTAGCTCAATTATGGGTGAATTTTATCGATACAAACTATGGATAAGTGTACAAAACTGACACTTATCACTAGCCGAAGCCTAGCGTACGCTACCTGATAGTCGAGAAACCTGGAAACTTCATTGCCTCTGCCGACCCGGCAATTAGCGTGCGCTACGGACGGATGTTAGCGTGCGCTACGGATGGATGTTAGCGTGCGCTACTAACCACGAATAGCGCGCGCTAACGAACTCCTAGCGTGCATTAATCCGCCAGTCCAGAGAGCAGTCTGAGTTACTGGTTCTGACCTGACTGGTCCCTTAGCGCGCGCTACGGCTCAAAGCTAGCGTGCGTTAATCAAGCTGAATTAGCGTGCATTAGCCTAGGCCTAGCGTGCGCTATTCCTCTGGCCCAGAACACTTCCGCAAAGTCTAAACAATACGATCGTGACCCAAACAAGGCACGAAACTTAATAACAATATAAACAACATCTCCAAGCATTTACAGGGCGACAAAATAAGGAGAACGGCAAAGTCAAACAGTCAATAAAAGTACGGGTATTACACACAAGACATGGTCATGGAGGTCGGTTCCATCGAACTCCATGATCGTGCATGGTTCCTCTAGGCCAGGATGGTCGGCCTTCCTCGGGGAATATGCAAAATTGAAGACCGCTCACTCAACGATTTATTTTCGTCCCCTTACTTTCACTAAGTAGACAAAAACAAGGGGGAAGGGCGGAGCTATATATATCACGATCGTCCCTACCCAATTACTTGTACGGCGATCGGCATTGTTCAGTTGTATGTGTTGCGATCGAATTTGTTGTAAAAGTTATCAATATGAGTTTATCAGTTCACTTGGAGCTGTACACGCAACAATCTTTCCTCACATACTTGTATAAAGTCATGCTAAAGACTCAGAAAGGTAATCATTCAAGCAAGAAATTAGAAGCAAATATTCATTTCATTACTTGGAATACAAAAGTACAATCACGGTCGCCCGAAGGCAGAAGTACAAGGAAAGCTACAATAATTACAAGCCAAAAATGGAAAACAAAAAGAAGGACGTAAATCCTCAGGCTGCCCCTGCCTGGCCTTCACCTTCGGCCGCTGGATCGGCCTGCGCTCCCCCGCCGGCTTCCGGAGCTGCCTCCCCATCCTCCGGGGCATTTGGATGAATGAGATTTTCGGGAGTCGGGTACCAGCTCAAGTCTACGCCGAGATTCGAGAAGTCCAAGATCGGCACGGAGAATGCGGGATGCAGAGGATGCTCCAGCGCGTAAGCATTGAAGGTTTCAGCCAGAGGGCCGACCTCCAGCCCTTCCTTCTTAGCGGCGCGGAGTGAATCAGCGAACGCCATGTAGTAGGCAAACTCGCTGACGAACTCCACGTTTAGAAAAGGATCGGCCTCGGTCGCCTCCATCTTTCCTTTCAACTCCGCAACCGCCTGATGCGCACCCTAGAGCTCGGACTCCTTAGCAGCCATTTCTCCCCTCGACGACGCCAGCTCGATAGTCAGTCGGGCAATAGTCACCTTCAGCTGATTGGCTTCCTTCTGAGCAGCCGCGTACGACCGATGGGCCTCTGTCATCTGATCCCGAAGCCGGTCGACTGTCACCCGGGCTCGCTCTGAATCCTGTCTCGCCAGCTCAAGATCTTGACTTGCCCGTTTAGCCACGTCCAAGGAATCCTTCTCCATAGCCACGATCTAGTCGGCAAACTCGGAGTTCTTTTTCTGAGCAGCCTCGAGGTCCGCCTGAAGACGGGAAGTAGAAGGGCGCCCTTCGAAGTCCTTCACAGCTTGGGCAGCCATCGTCGCCGCCTGGAGGGATAGAGCGAAGGCCGCCTGTATCGTGTCCCCGGATCGCTGGCGGGCGATCGCATCCAAATCGGTCGTCCAGGCCTTCGGCAGAGCAGAGACAGCCCGGGAGATGTATTGCGGGACGTCATAGGCCTCGCGAGGAGATTGGCTCGCGAGGAAATCCAGTACCAGCGGCGAGCAATTCGGGTTGGTGCAGCGGATCCTGCATCAAGAACAGAAGAGTTAGCACATCTCCCGCACAAGTGACAAAACTCGGCAAAGCAACTAAAGCTTACCTCTCGGCCTTCTCGGGGTCGCGGCCGAAGAACGGTTTCCCGCGAGGGGTCTCGGCCTCGGCGATCGCCATGGCCTGCAGATAAGCCGACGAAGGTGTAGACTCATTCACAAAAGGGACCGCGGTAAGCGGAGGCGCGGCGATCGGCGGCTCACTAGCAGGGGAAGAAACTGGGGATTCCCCCGACCTCTGTCGTTTGCGGTTCAGCCGGAGCCCCTCCTCCCGAACCACCTCCTCCGCAGGGATCGGCTCCACATGGGGCCTCACCTTCGGGATAAGAGGTAGTGCCATCGGGGGAACTCGACTCGACTTCTTCTGGCGCAAGCGACTCAAGACTCTAGGGTTCGAGATGGGAATCTCTGGCGGAGGCTCCATGAAGCGATGGAAATGGACCTCTGCATAAAGAAACGAGCAAACAATGGTTAGACACTTTCCTCAAATACGACGATCGCCAAGCAAAAGGAGATCGTGGAAATTCATACCCGGGACCAAAAGGTGGCGCGGAAAACGAAATAACCGAGCAGACAACCAAAAGCTCTCTTTGTTAATCCGACGAGCGTCTATATCGTCGTCCAGAAGACAGCATATCTGCTCCCAGACAACCAGAAAGTCAAAAGGTAGCTCGTCAGCCGCCGGAATATGGAAGCCTGCAAAAGGAAGACCAAATTAGATCACTTCAGAACATATCCGAACAAAGGGAGAGTCAGAACCCTTAGTCGGATTCCTCTCCCGAAAGCCGGTGGGAATGTCCAGCTCGCCAGTGGGATTGTCGCTCGCAGATGCTTTCTATGCACCGGCGGCCCAGAACCATTTCACCGGATCGCCTCGCACCTTGTTCGGGACCAAAAGGATCACCCAACCAGAACGGCCTTGGATATGGTAGCCACCGACGGACCCCTTCTGAACCGTCAGTTTGAATAGGTGGTTCATCTCCAACGGCGAGGGAAGGCGGTACAGCTGGTAACCGCCGAACAAGGTGTTGTGCGGCATTTAAACACGCCTCGAAGGCGATCGTCATAGCAGTCGGGATATCTACCATGAGGGATATGCTCGGGGCAAACACCCTGAACTCGGCACCCACGGCGATCGCCTTTTGTTGATTGGCGATCGTCTTTTGTTGATTAGGCAATCGTCCTTTGTCGATTGGCGATCGTCTCGTGCCACGTATTAATCTGAGATCCGTCAGAAGTCACCAAAGCCCAAATCTCGGGCTGGGACCCGCGTGCAGATCTCAAAAGGTGCTGACAGACAAGATCGGTGCCCACTGCCTGTCACCTACTTCACCTACCAACAGGGCCGCAGACTGCGAAAATCTCGACAGACAAGACTGTGCTCACATCTGTCACCTACTTCACCTACCAACAAGACGCCGAAAAGGTGGGTGACAGCTGCTCGGGCGCATGCGAGTTCCCGTCGACCGCATAACCAATCACAAGAACTACCGCGGACTTTAAGGGAAAAGCCCCACGCGACGAGACGATCGGCCGTCTTATTATAATATAAATAACGACGATCGGCTGCGATCGCAGGAGGGCTCCCAGGAGCTTGGTCTGCTATAAATAGAAGGTCTATAACACAGAATAAGGACCGCGAAATACACAGCAAACAAGAGAGAGAAAAGAGAAAGACATTCTCACACATAGAACATCCATAGCAAGAATTCACAGAACTCCATACCTGATTCTTCCGGCATTCTATACGCTCCACAGCTTAGAAAACTAGAATCCTTTACACTCTTTGTGATAGATTCTAACATTAATATTTGTACTCAACCGTATACTTATTAATAAAATCTCGCGAGAGCATTCAAGCCCGGGATTAACAACCCCGGCAAATCTTGTGTCATTTAAATTCTCACGGACGTGCTCCCGCACTTGTTGGTTACTCGATCATTCCAGCAACATTATCTTCGGATAATATTTTGGGTAACAACAATTGGCGCTAGAAGGAGGGGGAATACCTTCACTTTTATTCCGATCATCTCGTAGAACACTCATTGTTCTCCGGACTCACACTTGAAGAAACACTCACTATTCTTCAAAAGAAACAAACCTCCCGAAAAATGACGTCTGCTACAACTTCCAAGAGAGCCACCCTGAGATCCGCCGGAAATATCATTCCGACAGACGTAATCCCACCGCGACGGAAGGCGACCGCGGCGACGCTAGATCCTTACTCCCGCCCCAAGGGACGGCCCTAGTCTCTCACTCGATCGGGCCTGCATCAGGAACAGATTGAGGAGGCCATAGCCGTCCTCAGGGAGCGACGGATTGCATGCGACTCGCCCACCATCACTCCGTCAACCATCCGCCGAGCTGGCAAGCGGAAGCTCAAGGGGATATATGTTGAGAAATCAACAGAAAACCCAGAGCCGCAGTCAAAGGCTCTCGTTAGGCGGGACGACTCCGTCTTCAGCCGCCTAGGGAGTGATCCCTCGTGGCGACCCGGACAGTCGGGCCCGAGTCGGGAGGCATCGGAGTCCGAATCCTTCACCAGGAGTTCGGCATATCCGACTCCCAGAAGACAGGCCGGTCGACAGGCCCCCACTCGCCCGAGAAATGAGTCTGCGGGCAGAGAACTCGTCATCCACCATGGGGGCAGGGGATCGGTACATGATCGCCTCGGCTCGCGCTCCGGTAGCCAATCAGCGAGCTGTCAGGCCACGGCGATGGCCGCAATGCAGCGCCAGCTCGACGAAATGAAGGCGCTACTAGACACTGGGGCAGGCGCCAGGAGATCGATCTCTGGACCAAGTGAACCACTCGCGGTCCAGATCGAGCTCGCCCCGGTTCAACCAACAATCGCTCCCCCACAGACACCTCTATATGAGGGAAGATCGGACCGAGACCCACTTAAGCAAATTCGGATCTACATGACCGGATGCGGAGCATCGATGCGACGAAATGTCGGATGTTCCCGCTAACTCGGGCGACCTCGCCCACAGTGGTACATCTCACCGCTCCTCGCTCAATCAATTGCTTCGAGAAGTTGGCGAACGACTTTACGTCATACTGCCGCCAAAGTCGCCGCCGGAAGGCCCCCACCGCATGATTAAAATCAAGCGGGGAAGGACGAGCGATGCAGATTACATCGGCCGGTGGACGAGATAGTCCTCACCGGTGAGCCCATTAGCGACGAGCTCGCCTCTATTCATCCTGGGGATTCTACGGCCACTCACCCATGTTCAGGCATCTCACAAAGATATCCCCCGACCTACTCGGTCTTCCGCGTCGAGCCGCCGATTTCCCGGCCGGGCAGAGGATGCTCTCCTCCGTTTAGATGAGGAACCCACCGGAGAGGGAGGATGCCATCCCATGTTCAAGAAGGCGGTCGCCAAGCCCGTAAAGGCGGTCGCAAAGCCGCTGGCGACCAAAGCTTTCGGTGATGTGGAGGTTCACCTCCTCCACAACCTCAACTTGTCTCCAGCCCACATCTTCAACGCAATTAAGGGCGGGAGTGGCTTTCCAAACCGAAGCCAATAAGGGACCACGGTCATCTAGACCGTAGCAAGTTCTCAGGCCTATCACAAAAGTCCCGCCACAACACTACCCAATGCCGCGACCTCCTCGTGCAACTCGCGACTGCTCAAGAAGGCAAATTAGACAACCTGGTCACCAAGCCGTAACCTCGACCAGAGAGGACCGGAGGGCGCGAGCGCCGCCGATCGAAAGGACGCCCCAATCCGGCCGCCAGATCGAACACGAGCGAGCATTCCGATGAATCGATTCCTCCGATCAACCCCCGGCGGTCGGATTAATATGCTCCAAGCGGGAGGTGGGAGCCTCGGGGCCTTTCCCGGTTTCCACCGTCAAACAGAAGCGGAAGGCCGAACCGAGGGCATTCGCGGAATCCATATTGTGGTGCCCTGAGCCGACCATCGCTAGAAACGCGCTCATCACCTTCTCCAATAAAGACAGGAGGGGGTACAATGCCCCAAAGAGGATGCATTGGTGATCTCTGCCCGTATCCTGGGGAAGGCGGTCGACCGCGTCCGGTCGACAACGGGAGCTTCGCAATATCATATTCAAAATGCCTGGATCACTCGAAACTCGACCAAATTCATCAAGCCATTTGACACCGTGCTCCAAGGATTCGCGACAAAGACTGCCCAAGCCTATGGGAGGATCAAGCTCTCCGTCGAGCTGATATGCATTTACGATCCCAAGGTTAGGATCACTAGGAACCTTAATTTTGTAATCATAGATAGACCCAGCATCTATAATGGGTTCCTAGGTCGTCCATTCTTAGAAACCTTTGAGGCGGTCGCTTCGTCCTTCTTTTATTGTATCAAATTCCCCACTGCCGATGGGACGGTCGGTACTGTAAAGGGGGACCAGCTAATGGCAAAAAGATGTTTAAATTACTCCTATGTCGCTACTGTTTTCAATACTTCCCCCGATATGTGTAACGTTGAAACAATCGACGATCGACCCATGGAGATCGACGAACCAAACACATCGTATCAACCCAACTCAGAGGACGGCATCTCGGATCAGTTAACGGACGACATCGAGCCAAGGATCGGTTTCGAGCCGAGTCTCGACGTCGATCCAAGGATCGAGTCCGGAAATCGTTCCAAGCAAGAAGCGACCGTCCCCATCGAAGAGTTGGAGAGTATAGCCATAGATCCGGCTCGTCCAGAGCGGGAAGTACAGATCGGCGCTAGCATCGACCTCGCACTGAAAGGAGATCTGGTCAATTTGCTACGTAAGAACATCGGAGTCTTCGCCTGGTCGCATCAAGATATGGTTGGCATAAGTCCCGAGCACGCTTGCCACTATCTGAAGATCGACCCGGCGATGAAGCCTGTTCATCAAAAACGTAGGAAATTCGCCCGAAAATACGCGCACTCGACATAGAGGTCCAAAAGTTGCTCGACAACAAGTTAATCGGGTAGCTACGACGACCCATAATGGGTCGCTAACGCGTACTCGCCAAGAAGTCGACCGTTCTCGGAGGTTATGCATCGACTTCACCGACCTCAACGCGGCTTGTCCAAAAGATCACTTTCCGATGCCTCATATTGATCACCCGGTCGATAGTGCTGCTGGCTGCGAAATGATGTCGTTTATGGATGCCTTCGCGGATATCATCAAATCCCAATGGCGGAGAAAGACATAAAACACACATCTTTCCACACGGAAAAGACATATACTTTTGGGTCGGATGCCGTTCGGCTTGAAGAATGCAGGGCGACCTACCAAATACCGGTCAACAGGATGTTTGCTAATCAGATCGGCAAGACCATGGAGGTCTACATCGACGATATCGTGGTCAAAAGCCTCAAGAAGGAAGATCACCTCAATGATCTCGCCGAGACATTCGCCATCCTCGAAAAGTTCAACATGAAGCTGAACCCCAAGAAATGCAACTTTGGGGTGGGCTCCGGGAAATTCCTGGGGCACATTGTCAGCCAGAGGGGGATCGAGGCGAATCCCACCAAGATACAGGCGATCCTCGACATGCAGGAACCTCGGAACATCAAGCAGGTACAACGCCTCACAGGTTGTCTGGCCGCCCTCAACCGCTTCATATCTCGGCTCGGCGATAAAAGCAAGCCTTTCTTCGCGACCATCAAAAACAAAAAGTTCGCATGGACGAAGGAGAGTCAGCTGGCGTTCGCCAAAATAAAGGAATATTTATCCAATCCCCAGATCCTGGCAAAGCCGATCCCCGGGGAGAAATTATTCCTTTACCTAGCGGCCTCGGAGGTCGCGCTGAGTGCGGTCTTGGTGCGAGCGGAGGGACTAGTCCATCTGCCGATCTACTATGTCAGTCAAGCGCTCCACGACGCTGAAACACGCTACACACCTTTGGAGAAGATCGCCTACGCTCTAGTCATGAGTGTCCGTAAGCTAAGAGCCTATTTTTTCGACCATCAAGTGGAGGTTTTGACAACTCTCCCTCTAAGGCAAGTTCTACATCGACCGGACACCAACGGGCGACTCCTCAAATGGTCACTAGAGATCGCCCAATACGGCATCACATACGCTCCGCGCACGGCGATCAAGGGCCAAGCTCTGGCGGACTTCGTGGTGGAGTTAACATTCCCTCACAGTCCGACCCATGTCGGTCGACTCCGCCCGAAGCCGTATGTTGACGGTTCGGCGACCAACTCGCGATCAAAGGTGGATCGTCCTCATTAGCCCCAACGGACAAAGCTTCACAAATGCCGTATGCTTCGGATTTCGAGCGACCAACAATGAAGCCGAATACGAGGCCTTGGTAGGCGGGCTCGACTCGGCTCGCCACAGACGTTCGTCGCCTCCATATCTTCATGGACTCCCTCCGGGTGGTGAACCAAGTCAAAGGAGAATATGAGGCACGTGGCGAACAGATGATCAAATACCAAGAGCTGGTCGCCGAGATGTGCACGAAATTTGAAGAAGTACAAATCGAACAAGTCCCGAGAGAGCACAACTCGTGCCGATGCCCTATCCAAGCTAGCATCGTCGGATGGGGCACCGATTTCTCTAATATCCAAATTACAAAGTCGAAAGGCCGCAATCGAAAGAAACACGTGGCCACGATTGCCGTTGTCGAAGAAAGTCGGATGACTCGTTCATCACATACTTAAAGGACGGACGGTCCCCGACGACCGTATCAAAGCTCGCCAACTCCGCCTCCGAGCGACCGAGATACACCCATCGACGATCGTCTTTACAAGCGAAGCTTTTCCTCCTCAAGTGTATTACACCGAGGAAGGACACTGCTTTTAGCCGAGATCCACGACGGAACTGTGGAAATCACGCCGTGGACGAGCTCGCCCATAAGACAACCAGCAAGGTTTTTCCGCCGTCACTTCGTAAGGATGCGATCGCCTATGCAAGGTCGTGTCATAGATGCCAAATAATGGGACCAAGTATTAAAATCTCCCCGAGCGGCTCACCTCAATGTACACCATGGCCGTCGCCCAATGGGGCATCGACCTTATAGGTCCCCTACCAACGGCTCCAGAGGTCAGAGTTCGCCATCGTCGGGTCGACTATTTCACAAAATGGGCAGAGGCCGAACCGCTAAACAAGATCGCCAAGAGCAAGTGATCAAGTTCATCCGGAGAAACATCATATGCCGGTTCGGTCTACCCTGTGCCATCATCTCCGACAATGGAAAGCATTGACGGCTTAGAAGTCATGCAATTTCGTGATAAGTGGGGAATCAAAAGGTTGTTCTCGGCTCCCTATCACCCTCGCATTTAACGAAGGTGTAGAGGCGGTGAACAAGATCCTCAAACACACAATTAAAGCACGACTCGAATCCGTGCTAGGACGATGGGCGGCGAGCTCCCGTGACGCTTTTGTGGTCTTACCGAACAACGACCCGCAATTCAACGGCGAAACCCCATTCGCCCTAGCCTTCGAATGAAGCGGTGATTCCTCGGAGATCGCCGTCCTCGCCATCGAACCGAGCAAGAGATGACGATCGACAATGATGTGGCCCGCGGATCGACCTCGACATGCTCGAAGAACGTCGACTAACCTCGGAAATGAAGAACACTATCCACAAAAGGAGATCCGAAAAGTTCTTCAATTCGAAGGTCAAGGAAAGACGGTTTCAAGTAGGCGACCTCGTCCTCAAAAAGATCCAAACCCACACAGGTGTCTTTGGACCGAGTTGGGAAGGCCCCTTCAGAATATCGAAATGGCTAACTAAGGGAGCCTACGAGCTGGAACACCCCGACGGTACTCCGGATCGGTATCCCTGGAACGCTGTACATCTGAAGAAATACTATCAATGATAACTTTGTATTCATTTTCAACTACCAAATGTACAAGGAACATAATGAAATATTTTTGTTCTCTATCCCATCTATTCTGGCGATCGCCCCACAAGCATATTACATACCGTCAAGGATCGTCGTTCAAGAATGACAATCCGAGGTAGAAAACTATACAGCCATGGCACTGGAGGTCGATGGAACCAACGGCTTCGCCCATGCAAGGTTCCTTCGAGCTTAGATCGCCCGCCCTTCGTTTGGATACGAGGCCGGCGTAGCCGAAGGACCCTCCAAAATTAATCAGTGGACACGATCGCCCTCCCTCAATGGTTCATCATCTAACTTGGTGAACCCGGACAATGCGACGTGCCACTACCCCCGTCTCAACGTACACCGTCGAGGGTCGCCATCTTCATGGCGAGCCGAGGTGAAAGCCGAGCTGACAAGCCGCGGGCGTGGAGTCGAATAAACCGACGACGCCCCGCGCAAGGTTTCCTCCAGACCAAGATCGCCCCGTTTTAACACAAGGTAGGCGTAGTTTAACAGAGGACCCTCACAAAAAGTGAGTCGCGGGATACACAACATCCCTCGCACGCAAAGACACGATAAGGGAGGTCGATCCATCGAACAACCCAACCGTGCATAATTCTTCAGAACCAGCGAAACTGAAGATAGCCCGCCGGACGACATAGTTTTTGTTTCCTTACTTACAATAAGTAAACAAAAACAAGGGGGCAGAGAGGGGTCGAGCTAATCTCTAACACGATCGAACAAAAGGAACCACACACGATCGGCCTAACTCAAACACGCGCAGGACGACCGAAGTCGTCCAACAAAAATTACAAGTAAGAATTCCGATTCAAAACATATCAATGCTTTCAACAGTCAGACAATCGATCGGATGAACAAAACGTCGAAAGCAATCATACACATATTTGTAAAGTTGCACGCAAACATTCAAAGACGATCGTATGAAAAGAAGAACATTTTATTCATGACGCAAGTTTAGTACATGACGGGGCCCGAAGGCATTACAAAAGGAAAACGAAAAGTACATAGTGCTGGAGGAAAACAAAATGCCTCTCAAGGCTCCGCTTGCGGATCTTCGCCAGAGAGGGGTCGAGCTAATCCCTAACACGATCGAACAAAAGGAACCACACACGATCGGCCTAACTCAAACACGCGCAGGACGACCGAAGTCGTCCAACAAAAATTACAAGTAAGAATTCCGATTCAAAACATATCAATGCTTTCAACAGTCAGACAATCGATCGGATGAACAAAACGTCGAAAGCAATCATACACATATTTGTAAAGTTGCACGCAAACATTCAAAGACGATCGTATGAAAAGAAGAACACTTTATTCATGACGCAAGTTTAGTACATGACGGGGCCCGAAGGCATTACAAAAGGAAAACGAAAAGTACATAGTGCTGGAGGAAAACAAAATGCCTCTCAAGGCTCCGCTTGCTGATCTTCGCCCTCGGCTTGCGGATCGGCTTCCGCCTCGGGATGAATGAGTTTACCCGTGTACCAACTCAAGTCAATCCCGAAGTCGGCCAAATCAAGGATCGGCAAGGAGAACTCCGGGTGCAAAGGATGCGCGAGGGCGTAGGACTTGAAGCTCTCCATCAAGGGACCGATCTCGATCCTCGCCTCTTTGCGGCTCGGACGGCGTCAAGATATGCCAAGTAATAGTAAACCACGGCGAGCGCCACACTTTGGTAGGGATCGGTCTCGATCGCCTTGATTGGCCCTTCAACTCCGCGGGTGTCTTCTCGGCCTCCGCCAACTCGGCAACCTTGGCGGCATTCTCGCCACAGGACTTCTCCAGCTCTTTCCTTGCCGCGCCGGCTCACCGCTAAGCCGGCCAACCATCGCCTTGATCCGGTCGCCTCCTCTGCGACGCCGCGAAGCTTCGGCGGGCTTCGCGCCTCGTCACGGACCGATCGGCAGCCTCCTTGGAGCGGCTCGGCTCTGCATCAATCTATCCACATCCTGCTTGGCCCTTTTGGCCGTCTCCTCGTACTCCTTCTCCATAGCCCGATCTGTTGGCATCCTCGATATTGCTCCGGGCGGCCTCGAGGTCGCGATGGAGATGAGCGGTGGAGGGTCGCCCCTCAAAGTCCCTTGCGGCTTGGACGGCCATCGCCGCCGTCTGGAGAGCTGTGGCAACGGCCGCCGCATGGCATCTCCAGATCGCCGACGAGCGATCGCATCGAGGTCGGTCGTCCAAGCCTTGGGCAAAGAGGTGGTGGCCTGGCGAACGTAAGCAGGGATATCGAGAGGTTGTTGCGCAGCCTTGCTCGACAGAAAGTCCAGCACCATAGGAGAAACGTCCGGATCGGCCAGACGAACCCTGCAGCGCAAACCAAGGAAACCAAAAGAGTTAGCCTAAGACTTACTCAGAACGCTTAGCTCGGAAAGTTCAAAACATTCTCACCTGTTTACCAGCTCTGGATCGCGGCCAAAAAAGGGCTTTCCCCGAGGAGTCTCGGCGTCAGCGATCGCCGTCCTTTTCAGGTAGCCGGAAGACGACCTGGAGCTGGACGCCGACGGTCTGGGACCATACCCCTCCGCCATCGGAACAGAAGAAACGGGGGGAGCGGCGATCGGCGGCTCCAGAATAGTTAAATCCGCCTCAGCCGACGGAAGGGACGCCTCCGGCCTCCGCCTCTTGCGGTTGCGCTGGAGTTGTTCCTCACCTTGAGTTTCCGTTTCGGCCAAGCACCGCAACGGCTTCACCACGGGCGGGCGAGACGACGTCGCGGCGACGCGACCGTTTTCTTTCCCATATGAAGGCGACCAGAAAACCGGGGTTGGACATGGCGATCTCCCGAGGTAGCTCGGTGATACGGGGAAAATAAGTCTCGCAAAGAAGAAACTAAAACAAGTTAGACACTTACGTAAACATGGCGACCTCTTGGAGACGATCGCCTCATGAGAAAGAGTGGATAGAAAGTCATACCAGGTGCTTTCAGGTGGCGAGGATAGCGAAACAGTCGAGCTCCCAACCGGTGAGACTCGTGGCCGATCGATCGAACGTCTTTATAGGAGATCGGCAACGCGCGAATCCGCTCCCAGACGATCGAGAAATCAAAAGGAAGATCGTCGGCCGACGGAACAAGGGATCTGCAAAAGGGAAACAAAATTAGATCAGTCCATGGAGTATACTAACAAAGGGAGAAAGGTAACCCTTACTTGGATTCCTCTCCAGAAAATTGGTTGGTTTATCCAACTCCTCCTCCTGCGGTTCGCTCGATGCCGACCTCCATGCACCACCAACCCAAAGACCACTTTTTGGTCGCCTCGAGTCTTGCTCGGCACCCGATAACCACCCTACCACTGGCGACCTTGAATATGGTACCCCGATCGACCCTTTACGCACGGTCGGCAAAAAGATAAGTCATCTCTCCCGAGAAGGCAAGCGAAACAACTGTGACCGCCAAATAACGTCGGTGTCTTGATAATCTGCGACGGGCGTTCGGCGTCGAAGAGGCGCCAAATTCCAGCGATCGCCAGATACGAAACGGCGAACGGCAAGAAACCGCAGAGCCGTGACGAGTCATTCGTTGATGGCGACCATACCCTCGGGAGGCTGGTCGGCACGTTCGTTCTCGGCGGGCACGTGCAATGACACGTCGGAGGAATATGATATTTGGCCCTCCGGTAGGTCATGTCCTTCAGTCGCGAACTCGAATCGACCAAGAGACCATTGAGACGGTTGGCGGCCCGAAACTCCGTCCGCTTCACATGTACATAGGGATAAGCGGCGGAGTAAGCTTCAATCAAACTCCGGACAGGGCCGGCAATCCCCTCCATAAGTCTAGCAAAAGCCCTATAAACCGGGCCGAGAGACGCTGTCTTTTTCCCAAGACAAACGTATCGATTCGTCTTCCTCCACCGGCGACGCATCTCGCTCCTCGCCGCCGCAGAGCCCGCCACTACGGCCTCATTGAAAAGCTCCTCAAGCTCTGGGTGTAATCCCGCACGAATAGCCTCTGCGGCCGTTTCCACGGGGATTCCCACAGAATTTCCTCCCGGTCCCGTGGCGCGGCGGCAGAAGTGCTTCCGACCTCGAAGGCCTTAGATCCTCCCGACATATTCTCAAAAAGTTAAGGGAGAGGGAAAAAATTGGGTTTCTTACCTAAAGAAAGGAAGACGGTCGGCACAACAAGCTACGAAAATTTTTGCAGAGCTTCAGCAGGAAGACAAGGACGCGTAAAAGATGAAAATGGAGTAGCCCTAGCCCCTTTTATAGATGGAGGCAGGGGTCTCTGGGCAAATAGGCGAAAGTCTGAGGGCTGGGATGCAACCGACAGCCAGGGCGCAATAAATACGGCCCTCGAGTCCCGCGTACGCGTCTTTTCGAGGGCACGCCAATCGACAAAAGTCTGACGAACCGTCGGACTCCCTCAATAGAAGCGCGACGCGTGTCCTTGCATTGTTTCGCGAGCCCGCTTCTCTTTTCCCGCCGCTCCCAGCGCAAAAGGAGATCGTCCAAATTTGAAATCAGATCGACCGGTCGTCTAAAACATTAGCGATCGCCAAAAGTGCCACCTCACCCCGTGTTTTCAACATCGAGCCGAGCTGGGGGGCAATTGTTGTGCGGCATTTAAACACGCCTCGAAGGCGATCGTCATAGCAGTCGGGATATCTACCATGAGGGATATGCTCGGGGCAAACACCCTGAACTCGGCACCCACGGCGATCGCCTTTTGTTGATTGGCGATCGTCTTTTGTTGATTAGGCAATCGTCCTTTGTCGATTGGCGATCGTCTCGTGCCACGTATTAATCTGAGATCCGTCAGAAGTCACCAAAGCCCAAATCTCGGGCTGGGACCCGCGTGCAGATCTCAAAAGGTGCTGACAGACAAGATCGGTGCCCACTGCCTGTCACCTACTTCACCTACCAACAGGGCCGCAGACCTGCGAAAAGTACTGACAGACAAGACCTGTGCTCACAGTCTGTCACCTACTTCACCTACCAACAGTACCGCCGAAAAGGTGGGTGACAGCGGCTCAGGGCGCATGCGAGTTCCCCGTCGGACCGTACAACCAATCACATTAACTACCGCGGAATTTAAGGGAAAAGCCCCACGCGACGAGACGATCGGCCGTCTTATTATAATATAAATAACGACGATCGGCTACGATCGCGAGAGGGCTCAGGAGCTTGGTGCGCTATAAATAGAAGGTCCATAACACGAATAAGGACATGAAATACACAAACAAGAGAGAGAAAAGAGAAAGACATTCTCACACATAGAACATCCATAGCAAGAATTCACAGAACTCCATACCTGATTCTTCCGGCATTCTATACGCTCCACAGCTTAGAAAACTAGAATCCTTTACACTCTTTGTGATAGATTCTAACATTAATATTTGTACTCAACCGTATACTTATTAATAAAATCTCGCGAGAGCATTCAAGCCCGGGATTAACAACCCCGGCAAATCTTGTGTCATTTAAATTCTCACGGACGTGCTCCCGCACTTGTTGGTTACTCGATCATTCCAGCAACATTATCTTCGGATAATATTTTGGGTAACAACACAAGGTGAGGACACAGACAATCTGGAGCCAGGCATTCGGCGTTAGCTGAAGCGGCGCCACATTCGAGGCGACCAGAAAATTGGAGACGGTGAAAGACAGTGGGAACCACATCCCGGCCTCCATTATCGCCTCATTCACGGCGACCATGCCCTCCGGAGGTTAGTCGGCTCGCTCATTCTCGGCAGGCCCGAAAAGGTCCAAATCAGAAGGGACATGGTACCTCGACCTCCAGATGGCAAAGTCCTTCCTGGTCTCCGAGCTCCTGATCTGGCCAAGGGACCACAGGGAGCGCTGCGCGACCCGGAACAGCGAACGCTTCGTGGATTGATAGGGATGGGCGATCGAGTACTCCCGATAGTCAAACTTGGGACACGGACCGGTCAGTCTCTCCATGATTTCTGCAAAGGCTAAATATGCTTGGACGAAGGCACTATGTTGTTCCCAGTATGCCCTCACCGCCAAATCCTTCTCCATCAGCAAACGTTTTTGCTCAGCCGCCGCCTCCCTGGAAGCATCGGCCTCGTTGAATAGTGCCTCGACTTCCGCGGGATTAATACCAGCGCGGATAGCCTCGGCAGCCGTCTCCATATGGAATTCCATGGAGGATCCTTCCCAGACTGTCGAAGTCCCGGCGGCAGAGGTGGTGCCCATTCCAGACGTTGAAGGTACTCCAGACATTCTCAAAAAGAAGAGGAGAGAGGATTGTTTCTTACTGAAGAATTGAGTCGATCGACGATCGGCAGGCAAAGCTTCAAAAATTTGGGCTATCTTCTTCTCCAACGAAATCGCGTAAAGAGGTTTGCACTGCAACCCTTGCCCTTTTATAGGAGAAGGCGGGGGCTTCCGTGCAAATAAGGAGAATCTCGAGAGCTGATGTACAACCGTCGGATAAAGCCGCAATCAATGCCTTCCTTAAATCCCGCTTACACGTCGTTTCGCGGACACGCCAGACGAGGAGTCTTAACTAACTGTCCCCCAATCGCATCGCAACACGTACCCCTGCGGAGTTTCGAGCCCGCTATTTATTTCCCGCTCATTTCAGCGACCGACCATGTCGTCCAGATTCAAAACAATCCGCTCAAAGACGATCACCTGTTTTGTAAAATGCTGAGTTTCTCGTCAAAGTTAAGTGATCGCCAGTAGAACCACCTCACCCCACGTCTCCAACATCGGAGCAAGCTGGGAGGAAATTGTTTTGCGGCGATTTATACGCCTCGACAACGATCGGTATAAGGGCCGAGCGACCGAGTTCACGACCAAATGAGCTACGGAAAACTTGCCAAGTCAGAGGTAACAGTCCATCTTCGAGTAACTAGCGATCGACCTCCCGGAGTGATCGTCTCTTGGTACCTAGCGACCGACTCTGGTGCCCGACCGTGGACGACCGTCCTATGCCACGAGTAAGTCCATCGTCCGTCAAGTCTACGAAGACTGGATGACGAAGCAAAGGACCCATGTGCAGATCCGCGAATGGCGCCGCAGGACATGGATCGTTGACTCCAGCCCATCAGCAGCTGTCAGTGACAAGGACGGCCTCACCTACCGACACTCCCGCCGAAAGGTCCTAAGTGGGGCCTCCCAAGACAGCGACATAGACGCGCGTTGGCTTCTCACTGGTTCGCACATCCGACTGCCAGCTGTTGCTGCGGACTTTAAGGAGACCAACCCATGTGCTAAAGACGATCGCCCGCTTATTACAATATAGCAGAGGCGATCGCCCAGCGACTCCCAGTCCTATAAATAGAGAGCCTCCAGCAACTAGAGAAAGGTTGAGGAAAACATTCAGATTCTCGGCTTTCTCTTGAATCTATCTAGGATTTCTCTCTTAGAACCTCTTAACCAGAAGACGGTCGGCAGAAACGAGAATTCCCCACAGTTCAGAGAACTCCAGATTTAAAGGTTCACAAGTACAAAAACTACTTCATATGAGAGTCCAGCTAATTCACACAGTGAGAGACCGTCGATTTCTCACGGTCAGCACAGCACTCCATCGTTGTTACAAGAACTCAGAGAGCATCATCTCTGGTTCTTCCGGCAATCTTCAGCACTCGATAGCTAAGATAACTAGGGACTTTACACCCATTGTAATTGTACTCTAACATTAATATTTGTACTCACAAGTATTCATATTAATAACATCTCGCGAGAGCATTCAAGCCCGGGACTAACAACCCCGGCAAATCTTGTGTTATTTATTTCCCCATGGACGTGCTCTCGCATTTTGTTTGTTACTCGTCAATTCCAGCATATCATCTCCGGATAATATTTTGGGTAACAGCACTACTTTAACTCCCTTTGACTAATGGTACCTCCCAGACTGAGCTCAGAGCCCATGGATGCCTCAAAATCTTCCCTTGGTTGACTTTCACATCTTGAATTAAAATACATAGATTCCTCACAACTCCTAAGGTTGTTTATCATCTTCCAATTAAGAACTTATGGATACCTTACAATCTTATATTTCAAGAAACTCATTAAAGGGAGGACCCCATATCAAATCAGTTTGTCATAGAGTTTGTTTTCCTCCAACTCGATATCCTCTTGTTTCTCATCCACCCCATAGTGTGAGGCTTTTTTTTTTTGTCATTGTGACTTGTAGAAGTTACCCTGCAGAATTCAATGTATGCTTTTGAACCTCACTTTGAGAGGATGTTTTTGAGAACTTCTTCATAAGTTTCTTTTGGGTTTAGCTCTCTTAGATGCTGCTAATCATTGTCAGAATGTTACTTTGAGTAGTTTTGTTTGTGTTTTTTAATATGTTAGCATCATCGTAGTGTTTCACTGGTAGAGTGTTTAGCTCCTTCAAACCTTTGGATATACGTTGTCGATCACGGAGCCTCCTTCATAGTTGTTGCTTGTCTTGAACAAATTCGTCCATTGAAGATAGACTCATTTGTTTATGGTTATCTTCTCGCATCGCTATGTCTTGATTCATTCGATCTGCCTGTTGATAATTGGTCCAACCTATATTCTCTGACTTTGTTGTATGAAATATTTGTACTATATATCTAGTACGACAAAATTAAACAAATCATTCTTCTCTTTTTCTGCTTTGGGAAGTTATCTTCAGCAGCTTGGATCCTATCGACTTCTCTTCTATGGGTATTATACCTTATTTATTGTTAGAATAATCGGCTACTTGTACGTGTATTACAAATAAGATTTTGAACTGAACTATAACAACGAATAAAATCAACAAATGTTACACTTGAAATGAAACAACAATTTTAATAAGATAACCAAAGATCGTTCGAAGCTAGAGCTTCTGCCCGCAAGACGAGAATACGCCCCGGTAGTACTCACGGTAAGGCGGCTCGTCTCCAAAGGTTAAAACGATTTGAACATCTCGACAGTAGCACCACCACAAACTGAATCGAGCACCTACGAACTCGACTGGAACGAAGACTGAACTTGAATATAATATGCGATGCTTTGAGAGAATGCAGAATGCTAATTTTCATGTGTTCTGCAATGACCAAATGCTGATTTATATAGCACTTCTCCATCAGGTGAAGGGACTCGTCGCCATTAATCCTGCCATGATGGCTAGCGGTTTCAGACGCCCAAAGGGCTCAGTCGGATGAAGAGTCTTGGAGTGGAGTATTTACTAGGTAGCTCGAGAGTCTTGGTCCAGATCAAAAGGTTAGTGGACTTACGGATTTGGTCCAAAAAGATAAGCCCAAACACCAGCCCAAAGCACCAATTGCCAAGATTCAAGTCCTAGGCCGCGGACCCGAGCCGACCCGATGGATGGACGGACGGACGGCGGTTGGTCGGCAGCGGCGGCGCATGCGCGCGTGTGTGTGCGTGAGGACATCCATACACACCAACCCACTTGTTATTAAGTCCATATAGACAAAAACTTTAATTACAAGCCAAAACATCCATACACAATGAATGTGGGACAATTAACATCATATTTAACTTGTTAGTTCCTACTCCAACATCCAACTTTAAACATACAATATCTCACTCACCGGAAATCGGTTTTTAGAAATATTAAATATACCACGTTCATCTACTCACGACGTAGATTAACATTCAATAAATATTTTAATTAAATAATAACTATTTAATTAACAATATTTATTCTTAATAAATGGTTAATTACTAAACCATTTCCACCAATCCCCACATGAGTGAGAATACCAATGCTAAATGAATGCAAATGTATAGTTCAGTCCTCAAGAGACAATATTGCATTTGGCTAGGTGGCTTGTGACCTTGAACCTATCCATTGTCAACATCATCGAGTATAATGGAGGCATAATGGTCATGAAAACCTTGAACTAGTCCCTCATAGTGTATACCGAGACAATAATATAGACACAATATCATCTCAATTTCGTCCGTTCTAATGTTTTGTGTCCTTTTCGGCCTTGGACACCCCTTTGGATTCATAAGTGTATCAACTGAAGCGGCCCTCACTTCACACTTATATAGGTGATTCTTATTCCCAAGTATCCTACTATACTTGACCTCTCCGAGGTAAACAAGAATCATTAAAAGTCATAAAACTTAACCTCACCACATGTAGGTAAACAATCACTCACTGTTCTTAGAGAATAGGTATGTTTGAGTGTTTTAACACACGGATTATTATAACTTCGTTATCCCATTGAACCAAATCTCTTGGGATCCTCCAATCTACAAGGTTGGGTTTCTGATATAATCATTTTTAAGATGTGGATTTAATACCCATTCCCTCTAACAATTTATACATTTGATCTTGATTAACACTCTTCGTCAGTATATCCGCCAAATTATCTATTGACCTTACATAGTCAATTGAGATAATCCCACTCAAGATCAAATGCCTCACGGCATTATGTCGTCTACTAATATGTCGATACTTACCGTTTTAAAACATATTTTGTGCCCGTTGTAACACCCCAAACTAGGCGGATATTACAGTGCCGTGAATCCCCGACTGGGACCCACCAGGCAAATGAAAATGATGAATTAAATAATATAATTGTAGTACCGAACCACATTATATTACCAAGTACTCCGATGAGGAGTTTAAGTACATTACACCAGGACAAAACAGAATACTAGTATATTTTATATGGAGATAAAATACACCACCCTGAACAAATAAGCATCTCAAACGGAATTTGCAGCGGAAAATACAAATGACGGAAATGACTGAAATGACTGAAATAAACGGAATGGTGGGGCCCCCTACTAGTATCATCGGGACTCGTCGCCGTCAACATGCTCTTCCCGTGCCTTTGCCTTGCCGTGACACGAAAACAAAATCCCCAACGGCCGCCATATTGAACAACAATCCTCAAGAGTTGAAATTACACAATCATGAATTAAGCGAAGTTATGAAATATTCTTAATTATGAATTACGCCGAAGAGGAGTATCATAGTACGCCCGTAGTGTTACGTGCAAGTGTACAAGACGGATGACCGGACACACCCGTCCTTGTACCTAATTAGTCTCACGGAGGTAATCGTTACCGTGTGCACACCCAATGTATCACTCCCAATACATGGCCATCACGTGCCCGACTAAAAATTCCACACATCCGCACCCGCCACGCAATATGAACCCGGAAGGTCATATGAACAAGAATGACCATAATGAATATCAATGAATAATAATAATCCGACAAAGTCAAGAATGACTCACCGATACGAAAGTGATAATGAAGTGATTGATAGTTTTCAATGAAATGATTGGAACCGCTGCTCGCTAATGAAATGATTATCCGACAATTACAAGTCTCAAAATGATTAATACAATGATGAATGAGTTATGATTATGAATGATCAACAACAAAAGGAATGAATATCCTTTTAACCGAGTAAGAATCAACTTACACAACACCGCGACAATTATCCTTCCACGAACAACGCCCTAATTGAGATATCGGTCGCCGAACAACCTTAAATAATACAATTACCAACAATCCGCTCAATATACGAATCAAACACGAATATAACGAACTCAAAACGTCGATACGATTAAACCAAGTCCATAGAGGCATTAAATCAAACACGTTGTATCCAAACTCCGATTGTTTACAATCAAACCTCAATATACCAATATCAAAATCTCCAAGAAGTGTTTCAAACCAACAAAACATCTCCAATACGATCAATAATCCGCTATGAATATCCAAAAATGTGATTATAACAACAATTAGTCGAAAATCCCCATTTCCAACTCGATTTACAAGGTGTTCTTGAATAATCCCTCAATAATCCAATGAATCCTTATACGAACTCATAATCATATACATATCCCTTCATATATCATGATTATAACGTCCAAAACATCCTATTTCAACACAAAATCGAAGTCCAAAGTGTTGAAGGAATTACCTCTTGATGATCCAAGTGCTTTAATCCGAAGAATACGCGTTAGATTGATTATCCTAAGCTTCACGATCGAAAGGAGATGAAGAAAATCAAACACCCAAATGATTTGTGAAGGAAAACCCTCCTCAAGCTTCCTCTCTCGGTTGCAAGTGAAAAAATGGGAAAGGAATGGAAGAAATCTTTGAAAAAACGAATTTAAGGGAGTTGATCGCTGCCGGACACGGCCCGTGCCGATCGGCACGGTCGTGTCGCATACCTGGCCGATACCGGCCGACAGCGACTCGACCGTGTCCCGCTTGACACGGTCGCGCGCCGGAGGGCCTCCCGACGTGACCCGTCCGACGGGCCGACTTCAAGATGACTCGACCGTGCGTGCGCGACACGGTCGGGCGTGGCCGGGCCTGCTCGCTTATCCGGAAGGGTTCGACTCGGCCGTGCTGCGACACACGGTCGGGTCTGAGGCGAACACTTAGGCACTTTCCGGACGAGTACGGCACGGCCGTGTCGGACGACACGGCCGAGTTCGTTCGGCGTGATCGGCCAATGAGCGGTTGAGCTAAACGACCATAACTCTCTCGTCAGGACTCGATTGACTCACCGTTTGAACCATTGGAAAGCTAACTCGATGCTCTATAATATTGCAAAGATTTAGAATTTTTGGAGTTACCAAAAATTAATGGTGATCTAACAAAGTCGAACTCATATGAGGAAAGTTGAAACAATGAACAATAACGATACACAACTCGAAGTTTCTCCGAACGGTGAACACGGTGAACGAATATGATTGATGAATGATTATAAATGAGTGAAAATCCACTGAATGACAATCACCGAATGAAATTCTTGAATGATAATGATGAATTACAACCGGTATTACATACACCCTTAAAAGAGTTTCGTCCCGAAACTAAGGTTCAAACAACTCGGGATAACACTCACGCATATTCTCCGCGGTTTCCCAAGTGGCCTCTTCGACTCCGTGTCTAGACCACTGAATCTTGACCAAAGGGATCGTCTTATTCCTCAACTGTTTGATTCGCCGCTCTAAAACTCGCACAGGAAGCTCCTCATATGAATGATCGTGGCGATCTCGATCTCATCGAATCAAGTATGTGACTCGGTCCGCAACATACTTCCGCAATCGAGAGACATGAAACACATTATGAATTCGGCTCAACGCCGAGGTAAAGCCAAACGATAAGCTAACTCGCCCACTCGATCCAAAATCTCAAACGGTCCAATGAATCTCGGACTTAACTTCCCCTCTTCAAACGGAAGATACCACGACTCGGGGATACCTTGACCAACACGTGGTCACTGTCTCGAACTCTAATGGTCGACGACGGTTATCCGCATATGATTTCAGCCGACTCGAGCGGTCAACAAATGATTCCCGATCAAAGTTACCTTTTCACGGGCTATAAGCATATCGGGCTCGGTGCCGATTGATTCGATAAGTCGTCCCAACACAACGGAGATCGACAACGACGACCATACAAGGCCTCGTAAGGTGCCATCTTGATCGAAGCATGCCGGCTATTATTATACGTGAACTCGATCAAAGGTAGTTGGGCTTCCCAATTGTCTTTCCAATCGAGGACGCATGCCCTCAACATGTCCTCTAATGTCCGAATGGTCCTCTCGATTGTCCGTTGACCGAGGATGAAAAGCGATCGAGATTAAGCCGGGTTCTCATAGCACGATGAACCGATTTCCAAAATGCGACACAAACCGTCCGTCACGATCGAAGCGATACTCTTAGGAGTACCGTGCGGTCTCACTATCTCTTTGATGAAAAGTTGGGCAAGTCTCTCGGGACCCCACGTATCCTTGATCTCAAGGAAATGAGCTGATTTAGTTAAGCGGTCCACGATCACCCAGATCGTATTCATGCCACTGACGACTCGTCGGCAAACTCGTGATGAAATCCATAGAAATGTCTTCCCACTTCCATTCGGGAATAGGAAGAGGTTTCAAAGATACCCGCCGGCCGATGTTCAATCTTAACTTGTTGACAGTTAAGCATCTCGAAACAAATTCTGCGACTTCTCGCTCATATTACTCCACCGGTAATTTTGTTTCAAGTCCTTGTACATCTTGCTAGACCGGATGCACAGAATAAGGGGTAGCATGAGCTTCTTTCAAAATCGAGTTTTTCAACTCGTCATTCGCCAGTACACACAACCGATTCTTAAACCTCAAAAGTCCATCCTCGTGGACCACAAATGTGGGCTTTCCCGAGCCACATCCTCACGGATGCGTAACAATGATGGGTCCGAACCCCGATTCTCTCGAATTGTCTCCTCTAGTGACGATGAAATCTCTAACATACAAAGCGCCCGAACTCGTCAAGCCAAACCTCGATCTCGGGTCTAAGGAATTCCGCCAAGCTCCTTCGAATCAAAACGGGCAAGCATCTGCTCCTGAACGGACTTACGACTCAAGGCGTCGGCGACGACGTTCGCCTTGCCCGGGTGATAGAGGATCTCGATATCCAAATCTTTGATTAATTCCAACCACCGTCTCTGACGCATATTTAACTCCTTCTGAGTAAATATATACTTTAAACTCTTATGATCGGTGAATATTTGACAGGTGACGCCATAAAGGTAATGACGCCAAATCTTCAAAGCGAACACCACGGCTGCTAGCTCCAGGTCGTGGGTCGGATAATTAACCTCGTAAGGTCTCAATTGCCGTGAAGCATAGGCAATAACTTTCCTGCTTCGCATGAGTACACACGAGACCCCGTCCGACGCATCACTATAAACCACAAATCCTTCCGTTCTCGCGGCAAGGAAAGTACAGTCTTGACATTAACCGGCTCTTGAGTTCCTCAAAACTCACGACACGCGTCGGACCACGTGTATTTCTTATCCTTCCGCAATAAGTTCGTCAAGGGTTGAGCGATTTTAGAAAATCCTTCCACAAATCGCCGATAATAACCCGCTAATCCGAGGAAACTTCGGATTTCCTTAACGCCGGAGGTAGCCAATCTCGAATAGCCTCCGTCTTCGAGGATCGACACGAACTCCGCTCGATGAAATTACGTGTCCGAGAAACGTCACCGGACATCCGTAACTCACATTTGGAGAACTTCCCATAAAGTTGTTCTCGTCTCAACACGTCGAGCACTCGATGAAGGTGAGACTCGTGTTCCTCCCGGCCACGAATAAATCAAAATGTCATCGATGAAGACAACAACAAACCGATCCAAAAAGTCGATGAAAACCCGATTCATTAACTCCATGAATACCGCAGTGCATTAGTCAATCCGAACGGCATAACCACAAACTCATAATGACCATAGCGTGTTCAAACGCTGTCCTCGCGATGTCCGACTCTCGGATCCGCAATCGATGATATCCGGACCTTAAGTCGATCTTGGAAAATACCGAAGCTCCTGCAGCTTGATCTAAGAGATCATCAATACGGGTAAGGGATACTTATTCTTGATTGTCACCTGTTCAACTCCCGATAATCAATGCATAAGCGAAATGAACCATCCTTCTTCTTGACAAACAATACCGGGTGCTCCCCACGGGACGCACTCGGTCGGATGTAACCTTTCTCGAACAACTCCTCAAGTTGGTTCTTTAACTCCCGCATTTGGTCGGGCCATCCGACGGTGCCTTCGATATCGGGACGACTCGTGCTCCAACTCAATCGTGAATTCCACATCCCTCGTGGAGGCAAACCAGTAACTCGTGCGGAAAAACATCGGCATATTCCTCACCACCGGAATATCCGTCAACATTATCGATGACTACTCGGTTTTGGCCATATAGCACCAATAACCGACACATCCCCGATTGAGTAATCTTACCGCTTTCATCAAATTAATGACCTTACTGCAATGTAGGGATTACCTCCCGAAACACACATTCAACCCCATCGTGCGAAATGATAGTGACCATACGCTACGGACACTAATGATGGCATCATGACGATCCATCCAATCAATACCCAAGATGACGTCGTCTCTCGGCAAATCTACCACGATTAGGTCCGCCGCCATACACGACCATGAAATCGAATCGGACAATTCAATCTCACGATTGCCGATAATTCGCCTACCATCGGGTAGGCCAATGACATAAGGCTCACAACTAGTAGCACTACCCGACGTAGTCTACTCAAACATGACTCGGAAATGAATGAATGCGATGCACCAAGATCAAAAAGGGTACACACAGTTTAGATAGAATATCGAGTATACGAGATCATTCGGGCCTCGGGATCATCGGTCTTCTTCATCTCATAAATCCGGGCTTGCTAGTCCCCAGACCGACGCTCCGTCGATGGCTAAAAGCTCCACCTTTAGTCGCTCCGTCATTTTAAACGACGCCGATTGAGTGGTCTCGATTAACGATCGATCGCTTAGGTGCACGAGATGACGTCCGAGTAGGTTTGGAGTCCCTACGGCAAAAACGGGCCTTATGTCCCACAATTCCACGCTTATGACACGTGATGCATGTCTCGGACACTTGGTGCTGACATGACCAAGATCCCCACAGTTGTAACAGGTGATGGCCGAACTGGCCGCTCGTGACTGAGATTCCGCGGGTTTAGACGACACTGGAGGTCGCTCAAAAAAAGCAGAGCCCGCACGGGGTTTCTTGAAGGTTGTCTGACCACCTTCAGACTGATTACGATTCTTCGATTTCTTGCTAGCAGACGAAGGTTGCTGCTTAGCAATTTCCTTAGCAGTAAGCTCGTAGGTGAGAGCTTTCTCAATGAATTCGGCCAACGTGGTGCAATTATGATTAAGTAAATCAAGTCTCATACGGGGTTTCACCTCTTCTGAAATACTTGATCTTATCCGCCTCCGAATGAATGATGGATGAGGCGAAAGGAAGAAGTTCTGAAATTTCTCAATGGCGAGAACATCCTCGTCGCCGAGGGTCGGGGTGAGCAATTCCGATGACTTGGCCTCTCTCGAGTGGGGCCGGATAATACCTCTCCATCATGAGAGTCTTGAACCGATCCCAAGTACAAGATCCTTCGGTGGGCTTCAACGATAACCACCAAGAATGTGCGCTCTTACCTGGTAGTAAGCCGCAATGAAACTTTGTGTCCTTCGGGACACTCTACCATAGCAAACAACTTCTCGAAATGCTCGAGCCAATGAATGATATCTGCCGGCTCGACGAGCCCTCAAAAGTAGGTGGCCTCTCGCGAGAGATATCGCCGATGATATTACTCACATTCCTCTCTTGCCTCGAGGTGGCGGCGGAGGAGCTCGCCGATTTTGATTGACGGAGTTATGCATTGTCTCCATCAATCGAGCCATCCGGGTCATTTGGGCCATCATGCCACCGCATAAAGCGAGTGGGTCAACCCGGACACCCTCTGACTGAGCCGTGACCCGTGTACGACTCCCCGATAGTGAATGATCGCGTCCAGGTGAATGAGTGGCAGCGTCGCTGCTCGATGAATTAGCATTATTCCTCGCGTTTGCACGTGTATTCACATGAGCTCTCGGGATTCGGCCCGCTCCACGGCCTCGTCCTCCACGTCCTCTTCTTGCCCTCTCCATACTGAAGTAGGAAAGTCACATGATGATTATATTCACCGCATGAAATATACGTTATGATTATGACATGAGATTATGAAAATGAGCATACGCGCTCTAACACGGTGATTACATGAATGATTAATTGAGGTGACATGATTATCTGATGAAATTATTGAAATGATTATCTTGAATGAGTTAACAAGATTAATGATTCGATCTTCCTGATCAGCAACTGAACAATGAAATGAATTGGTGATTAATGAGTTAACTCGACCGTCCCGGTCAAAATGACAATGATGATTGAGGATTGTTAATCGATGAATTATGAATGAATGACTATTGCGAGAAATTATACCATGGCATTAGAAATCTTACAGTTCTTGGTCCGATTGGCTCGGCATTTGCACAGGTCACACGTGACGCGAAAGTCCAATGATACTAGTCCGATGACGATGATTTCAAATGAGACATGACTTGGAGGGTAGTATTCAAAACCACGCTCCGATACCAACTCGTAACACCCCAAACTAGGCGGATATTACGGTGCCGTGAATCCCCGTGGGACCCACTGTGCAAATGAAAATGATGAATTAAATAATATAATTGTAGTACCGAACCACATTATATTACCAAGTACTCCGATAAGGAGTTTAAGTACATTACACCAGGACAAAAGAATACTAGTATATTTTATATGGAGATAAAATACACCACTGAACAAATAAGCATCTCAAACGGAATTTGCAATGGAAAATACAAATGACGGAAATGATGAAATGATCAAATAAACGGAATGACCGGGGCCCCTACTAGTATCATCTGGGACTCGCCGTCAACATGCTCTTCCCGTGACTTTGCCTTGCCGTGACTAAAACAAAATCCCCAACGGGCCGCCATACGTAACAACAATCCTCAAGAGTTGAAATTACACAATCATGAATTAATCAAGTTATGAAATATTCTTAATTATGAATTACGTCAAGAGGAGTATCATAGTACGCCCGTAGTGTTCTGTGCAAGTGTACAAGACGGATGACCGGACACACCCGTCCTTGTACCTAATTAGTCTCACGGAGGTAATCGTTACCGTGTGCACAGTCCAATGTATCACTCCCAATACATGGCCATCACGTGCCCGACTAAAAATTCCACACATCCGCACCCGGCCATGCAATATGAACCTGAAGGTCATATGAACAAGAATGACCATAATGAATATCAATGAATAATAATAATCCGACAAAGTCAAGAATGACTCACCGATACGAAAGTGATAATGAAGTGATTGATAGTTTTCAATGAAATGATTGGAACCGCCGCTCGCTAATGAAATGATTATCCGACAATTACAAGTCTCAAAATGATTAATACAATGATGAATGAGTTATGATTATGAATGATCAACAACAAAAGGAATGAATATCCTTTTAACCGAGTAAGAATCAACTTACACAACACCGGCGACAATTATCCTTCCACGAACAACGTCCTAATTGAGATATCGGTCGCTCGAACAACCTTAAATAATACAATTACCAACAATCCGTTCAATATACGAATCAAACACGAATATAACGAACTCAAAACGTCGATACGATTAAACCAAGTCCATAGAGGCATTAAATCAAACACGTTGTATCCAAACTCCGATTGTTTACAATCAAACCTCAATATACCAATATCAAAATCTCCAAGAAGTGTTTCAAACCAACAAAACATCTCCAATACGATCAATAATCCGCTATGAATATCCAAAAATGTGATTATAACAACAATTAGTCGAAAATCCCCATTTCCAACTCGATTTACAAGGTGTTCTTGAATAATCCCTCAATAATCCAATGAATCCTTATACGAACTCATAATCATATACATATCCCTTCATATATCATGATTATAACGTCCAAAACATCCTATTTCAACACAAAATCGAAGTCCAAAGTGTTGAAGGAATTACCTCTTGATGATCCAAGTGCTTTAATCAAGAATACGCGTTAGATTGATTATCCGGCTTCACGGTCGAAAGGAGATGAAGAAAATCAAACACCCAAATGATTTGTGAAGGAAAAACCCTCCCTCAAGCTTCCTCTCTCGGTTGCAAGTGAAAAAATGGGAAAGGAATGGAAGAAATCTTTGAAAAACGAATTTAAGGAGTTGATGCTGCCGGACACGGCCGTGCCGATCGGCACGGTCGCATACCGGCCGATACCGGCCGATGACTCGACCGTGTCCTCGCTTGACACGGTCGCGCGCGCGAGGGCCTCCCGACGATGACCCGTCCGACAATGACTTCGGCATGACTCGACCGTGCTGAGCGACACGGTCGGCGTCTTTGGCGATCGGTTCTCGCTTATCCGGAAGGGTTCGACTCGGCCGCGCTGCAGACACACGGTCGGGTCTCGAGGCGTACACCGGCACTTTCCGGACGAGTACGGCACGGGCCGTGTCGGACGACACGGCCGAAGTTCGTTCGGATGATCGGCCAATGAGCGGTTGAGCTAAAACGACCATAACTCTCTCGTCCGGACTCCGATTGACTCACCGTTTGAACCATTGGAAAGCTAACTCGATGCTCTATAATATTGCAAAGATTTAGAATTTTTTGGAGTTACCAAAAATTAATGGTGATCTAACAAAGTCGAACTCATATGAGGAAAGTTGAAACAATGAACAATAACGATACACAACTCGAAGTTTCTCCGAACGGTGAACACGGTGAACGAATATGATTGATGAATGATTATAAATGAGTGAAAATCCACTGAATGACAATCACCGAATGAAATTACTGAATGATAATGACTGAATTACAACCGGGTATTACACCCGTCCAATAGCAGCTTGGCTATCACAATGTATCAACACAGACGGCACAAGTCTCATCCAACATGGAATATCCTCGAGGAAATTCTTAAGCCATTTAGCTTCTTCACCAACTTTATCCAAAGCAATAAATTCAGATTTCATGGTATACCTTGCAATACAAGTTTGTTTCTTGGACTTCCAAGATACAGCACCACCCTCAATAGTGAATACATATCCACTCGTAGAAAATGAGTCTTTCGATTGGGATATCCAATTAGCATCACTATACCCTTCAAGTATAGCAGGCTCTCTTGAATAATGAATCGCAAAGTTCTGAGTATATTTTAAATAACTCAGTACTAGTTCTACAGCTCTCTAGTGTTCTTTACTTGGATTAGTTGTGTAGCTACTCAACTTGTTAATCGAGCATGTTATATCAGGACGTATACAATTTGATAGATACATAAAACTCCCAATGATCTTAGCATATTCATCTTGACCCACAGGTTCACCCTTTTGATTAATCAGATGAACATTTGGTTCCCAATGAGTCTTAGCAATGGGTTTATCAAAAGCATTAAATTTCCTTAACACTTTCTCAACATAATGAGATTGCGTCAAAGCAATTCCGTTAGGCGTTTTTATAATCTTAATTCCAAGAATAGTATCAGCCAAACCTATACCTTTCATGCTAAAATTCTTACTTAGCATTCGTTTCATTTCACCAATCACACGAGGGTTGCTACCCATTATCAAAATGTCATCTACATATAGACAAACGATAATGTAATTGTCACCTGTTTTCTTAACATATACACATTTGTCACTCTCATTGATATTGAAACCATTTGACAACATCACTTCGTCAAATTTCAAATGCCACCGCAGAGGTGCTTGTTTCAAACCATATAAAGACCGTTGTAGTTTGCATACCATGTGCTCTTTCCCAGGTACTACAAACCCTTCCGGTTGTTTCATATAGATTTCATCATCCAGCTCCCCATACAAGAATGCAGTCTTAACATCCATTTGATGAATCTCGAGATTGTATAAAGCATCAATAGCGAGTATCACCCTAATAGATGTAAGTCTTGTCGCAGGTATCGAAGAAATCATAACCAGCGTTTTGCCTAAAGCTTTGAACTACAAGTCGGGCCTTATATTTGTCAATAGTACCATCAGACTTGTACTTCTTCTTTAGGATCCATTTGCATCCTAACGCCTTACAACCCTGTGGTAGTTCAACTAACACCCAACTGTGATTCAGCATAATAGACTCAATCTCAATGTCTAATGCCTCTTTCCAGAAAGCCGCATCTGGATCGGATAAAGCTTCTTTTACTGATAATGGTTCACTATTTAACATTAAAACGACGTATTCTGGTCCATATATATTTACTTTCCGTACTCTAGTACCTCGTCTAGGTTCTACATTGACTGGTGTAGATCTAGGTCACTTTCTGTTCGGTCGTTAAGATAACACTGGATTCAAGCTTGAGGCATCATTTCCATCTATGGTTTCATAACACATAGGTTCATCTACAAGTTTAGAACTTGTAGCTTTATCATCAACTCTCTTGCTAGAGTTAGGATCAACCTTATTATTATAAGGATAGATATTTTCAAAGAATACAGCATTCCTTGATTCAATCGTTGTATTTACATGAATATCAGGTATCTCCGATTTATGTATAACAAACCTGTAAGCGCTGCTGTTAAGTGCATAACCAATAAAGATACAATCGATCGTCTTAGGACCAATTTTAACTTGTTTAGGTAGAGGCACCTCAACCTTCGCCAAACACCCCCACACTTTGAGATATTTGTACGATGGTTTTCTACCTTTCCACAACTCATAAGGAGTAATATCCTTATCTTTGCATGGAATTTTGTTCAATATGTAATTGGCTGTCAAGACAGCTTCCCCCACACATGTTCTGGGGAAACCCTGAACTAATTAATAAGGCATTCATCATATGTTTAAGTGTTCGATTTTTATGTTCAGCAACGCCATTAGATTGTTGTGCATATGGAGCCGTGGTTTGATGAATTATACCACTCTCGTTGCATAATTCCTCAAATGGGGCTACATATTCGCCTCCTCTATCACTTCGAACCATCTTAATATGACAGCCTAATTGATTCTCGGCTTCATTCTTGAAGCTCTTAAAGGCTCCAAAAGCCTCATCTTTACTTCTCAAAAGATAAAGATAACAATATCTTGTGCAGTCATCGATAAAAGTGATAAAGTACTTCTTACCACCTCTAGTTTGCACAAACTTTAAATCACATACGTCGGTGTGAATTAATTCAAGTGGTTTTGTGTTCCGATTTACCGAATGAAATGGTAACTTCGTCATTTTTGCCTCAACACAAATCTCACTTTTGTTTTGATTTTTGATTTCATTTAATTTTAGTAAATATAAGTTTACTAATCTTTTCATAACATTTAGATTCACATGACCTAATTGTAATATCCCGATTTTTAGTATGTAATATTCGGATTTTCATTATAAATTTTTTGCGTTATTTTATCTGAGATATACTGGATAGCTTGGTGTCTATACAGTATGGATAAAATAATTTGAAGACTGAGATAGTTGTATTGGTATAATTGTCGTAGTTGGTCGACAATTACATTTGAAGATATCGTGTATTAGGTTATTGTACTTTTGATATTGGGTATATCATATGAGAATATTATCGGGTTGTATATATGTATTCAGTATGTCATGTATATGCATCCCGTATATCGAGACGACGGACAAGAATAGCTGAAAATGGCTAAGTACAACCACGTTAGCGCACGCTATAATGTATGCCTAGCGCACGCTAAGATGTATACTTAGCACACGCTACGCTGCATACTTAGCGCACGCTAAGAGGTTTGAGTTACGTACGCTAAGGAGGACCCCTAACGTACATAAGGTATTCTGGATAAGGTCCGGAAGGTGGCCGACAGGTAGGCCCAGGCTGTTTATTATCGGTGATTAGCACACGCTAATGCATGTTGGTAGCGCACGCTAATTTTAGATCGGTCAATAGGGAATCTTTGCTTTGGCAGGCCACTTTCGGCGTGTGGACCCCGGGCATCTTTGGGGGAGGTGCAGATTGTCGGGTCAACGACGATTAGCGCGCGCTAAGGTCGAGAAATAGCGCATGCTACTGAGCATTTCACTGTAGCAAGTCAACGCCTGTTTGCGTACGCTAATGCATGGGCAGTACGTACGTTAGATGATGTGCGAAGCAATGCAGTAGCCTCTGGACTGCCCGATAGCGCACGCTATCAAGGAAGGATAGCGCACGCTAGGGCTGTAGCACACGCCAAATATAAGGTCTAGCGCATGCTAGTAATGTGTTTTATAAAAGATGACAGACGGGTGTTGAGAGGCATTTTGTCCATTCTCTTCCTTTCAGTCGATAGAGAGAGAGCCTTGGGAGGTATTTGAGGTTCCCAAACACTGAGAGATGATGATCTTTAACAAGATTTAGGTGGAGAGCATGGATTAAAGCCTTGTTCTTGAAGTTATTCATGATTCGTGGAAAGGAGTTCAATTGTTCTTCTTCTTGGTTCATCTATACAAGGTAATCTCGTATTTCTTTGATAGTGGTTCGTTTTTAAAGGATGATTACTTGTGAGGGAGGATGTTGGATTTTCATGTGATAATGTTATATGAGATTTATTGAGATTGTAATAAGAGAACTCGGATGTTAATCATGATTCTTGTGATTTGAATTGTATTGTTCGTCTTCTTGAGATAAGTTGGTTAATCATCCTTCTAATTTTTGGATGTTGATGTTGTTGTTGATATCTTCTTCATATGATGATAGTTATGGTGTTTTTTATCTTCATAGTTATGGTGGTTTTGTTGCGATTCTCGAGGTTATCTGAATTGCATGATGAAGAAAGTGATAACATGATGATATATACATCGGATTATGTTGTTTTGAACGTGATTTCAGATATTTCATGTTCTTGAAGAACTCTTGAATTATGTGATGTGATGATTATGTATAGGAGGTGTTGGTGTTTTGGATATGAATATGGAATATTCATATCTAGAACTAAGTTATGTGTTTTGTTATAATATTCGTATAAGAATACGAATATGATTTTCGAGTATGATGATAAGATTGAATTTGGAAAGTTATTGTTAATCTTGGAGTATGATTTCCTTGTCATTCGGATTCGTAGTCGCAAGGTGTTAGTCAATGCTTGGAATGTATGCAACTGCATGTCATTAGCGCACGCTAAGCTTACTGGCTAGCGCACGCTAACAGAAGCAACTTAGCGCACGCTACGGTCTTAGTAGGCAAACAGTGCAGTATTTTCATGTTGTGGTTATGAATTCATGATGGTTTGATTTAGATTGTTCGGACTTGTGTTTAATCAAGATATTTTGGAATCGTTAGGGTTGTGGATTGGTTATACCGGTTGTTGTTATTATCGAATGTGTGTTAATCGATTATTGCAATAGGTGGTGATAATTGATCGTTGATTACGACCATTGTCTTGCGGTTGAGGTTGAAGAGTTCGTAGATTGCTTTTGGTCGGGGCTGAGGAGCTCGTTGATGAAGGCAATTGTTTTGGTAATGGCTTCGTGGTATCGGTATCGAGGCAAGTTATACTTGTTCAGTTTATAATATTTAATGAATGGTTTCGCTTTCATTTCACTTATAATTCATATAGCAATGTTATTATAAACGTAAATTGTCGGGATGATGGCTTGTTGTGTAAAGGATATTATCGTCGGTTTGAGGTAATTTAAGTATTGTTCTGTTATGAGGATAATTATTGCATTGAATTGTGGTATATGTCGTAAGTTGAAGTTTCGCATAGTGAGATTCGTATTGGTTGTTCGTTGAGGGATGTTGATCCCAGGCCTGTTGTGTTGAGGTTGTTGATCGTGTTGATCGTTCTTTGGGAATTGTGATCCCAGGATTGTTGTTTTGGATATTGTCGGTCGAGTCGATCTTTCATTATCCGTGTGTCATTGTTCACTTTGGTGAGTCTTTTGATCCTTATTGGATATGTGATTCTTTGAGTTTCGTTGTCATGTTGCATCGTGACATATCTGGAGTCATATCTGCATGTCGATCGGTTATGTGTAGGATTTTCAGGGCGGGCACATATAGACGTGTGATGGGGTCATGTCCTCACATTGGGTTGTGCACACAAGAAGATTACTTCGTGAGACTGATTAGGTACAACACCACACGTGTATTTGATCGATACATGGGGTGGCTTGTGCATGGACACATTTCTAGATCGGGCGTACTGTGACGTCCACCTTTGATCCATATTGTCTAGTCGTTCATCCTCCATGTATGGTTGGGTATGTTCGATAGTTTGTGACTGGTTGTTCATACGCTCGAGGGGTATGTTTGACAGTCAAAGTTATTTCTTTGAGATCCATTATATTTGGTCGTGTTGGAGTTTACCACGTTGATGGTATTCTCAGTCGTTGTTGATCTTTTATTGGTCGTGTTGGAGTTTACCATGTTGATGGTATTCTCGGTCATCGTTGATCCTTGTTGGTCATGTTGGAGCTGATCATGTTGATGAGATTCTTGGTCTTGCTTGGATTTTGTCATGTTGGTGATGTTCTCAGTTGACGTATTGATTGATCTGGCTATTGATCGTATGAGCGTTTGGGCTGTGCATCGATGTTTCGGATTTGTTATCATTATTTTGTAGTAGTTGATCTACAGATGTATTGTGTTTGTTTGGTTCTTATCAGGATTGGTATTTGATTGTGCGATCCGACGGACAGGATTTGGCACAGATGGATTATTTCCCGCTTATGAGTTATGATGATGTTTTTGAGGATTTTGAGTATTGTTTTGGTTCAGTCCAGATGAGTGTTGTTGAGTTCATTTCGTCATTGGAGAATGCGAAATGTGGATTATGGTAAGGATTGAATTGGTATGGATTGCTTTGGATTGGTAAGGTTATGACAGTAAGATTACGTTGGTAGTATTCTTACAGTATTATTACATTGGTATGTAATTATTTATGTGATGTGATCGATATCATTATTGAGTATTGTGGCTGACCCTATCGTGGGCTTTATTTTTAGGTACTCGGAGATCGAGCTAGTAGCGGTCATGAAGAGATGAGCTTCCCGGGTGATACTGGCCATGGCATCATTTTGGGAATCGAGTATTCTTTTCTGGTTGTTTTATCTCCGCTGCAAATGTATATTTTGAACTGTGTTTTATTCGCTGCTTGTGTATATTTCAACATATCTTTCCTGTATTTTTACCAAATCGTGTGTACATTTCAAAATGGCTTTTTGGGTACTTCCTAAACTGGACTACTTCGTAAAACCGATTCCCAAAATCGAGTTTTGGCATTTTTGGCCTTGAACGTTTTAACGATATTTTCATGACAGTATTTGATACTTTATAAATGACTTTTGTGAGTATTTGAAAACATTACCGTCATCGGCCTTTTTGGCGTTTTTGAACGTTTTTGAAAATAGATTTTAGCCTGGTGGGTTTCCGACGTGGGGCCCACGGCGCTGTAATATCCCGGATGGTTTTGGGGGTGTTACACTAATCTACAATGCCATAAATTTGAGCACTCAAGCAAATAAGCAGAAGTAGCAGCGTTATTATTAGCAACTGCCTTTGGAGGCATACAAGTACGAACGCTAAGTTTGAACATGTCCTCGACAATATGACCTTTCCTGATAGTCTCGCCAAACTTGCATATTATATTAAAATCGCTACGAAGGTCTATATCAAATTTATCTCTAACCAATTTGACACCAGACACCAAGTTCTTGCGGATTGTCGGAGTATGCAGCACATCCTCTAGAGTTATCTACACACCGGAGGTGAATTGAAGCACAACAGTTCCAATTCCAAGAAATGGAGAGGTACGATCACTTGCCTCTCTGACGAAGCGGTCTTGAATCTCCTTATCAGTGAAGAACAAGTCTCGGTTCACACAGATGTGAACAGTCGCACCTATATCAAGAAACCAAGTAACAGGGTTAGGTTCTGATACATGATTTACCTCGGTGATCATGGCAGCAAGGTCATCTTTGTCCCAAGAGTCAAAGTCCTTCTCGACATGGTTGCCTTTGACCTTTCCCTTGTTCTTCTTAGGATTTCGGCAGTTTTTCGCCATATGGCCAGGCTTATCACAGTTGTAGCACGTTCCGGTAAACTTCGTCGGAGGTGCCACATCCTTTCCCTTGCCTTTGGTAGGACGTGGACGCTTTTTAGGAGGTCCGCCCCCACCTTCAGTCAGATTAGCCTTAGCTTCCATAGGAGCTTTGGTCCTCAAGTCTTGATCACGGACTTGAGCTTCAGTTTGGAGCTTAGCAACCCAAATTTCAAGAGTCATTTCCTTTCACTTATGCTTAAGGTATCCCTTGAACTCCTTCCAACTAGGCGGGAACTTGTCGACCAAGAGCACCACATTGTACGTCTCAGGTAGAGGCATCCCTCGGAATGAACATCATGTAAGAGTTTGGAACTCTTGTACTTGGGGCATCATTGGACGAGTATCCACCATTTGGAATTCAGTGAGCCTTGTCACAACAAACTTCTTCGTGCTAGCAGGATTAACACGGTATTTCAACTCGGGAGCATCCCAAATTACTTTAGCAGTCTCCTTGATGTTGAACACATTGAACAAGCCATCATCAATCCCGTTCAACATCATATTCCGTGTGTTCAGCAACATAGAATCAACAAATGTTACACTTGAAATGAAACAACAATTTTAATAAGATAACCAAAGATCGTTCGAAGCTAGAGCTTCTGAATATGATATGCAATGCTTTGAGAGAATGCAAAATGCTCATTTTTGTGTGTTCTGCAATGGCCAAATGCTGATTTATATAACACTTCTCGAACAGCTACCCTGATGGTTGGCAGTTTCAGACGCCCAAAGGGCTCTATCGGATGAAGAGTCTGCGGGTGGAGTATTTACTAAATAGCTCAAGAGTCTTGGTCCAGATCAAAAGGTTAGTGAACTTACGGATTTGGTCCAAAAATATAAGCCCAAACACCAGCCCAAAGCACCAATTGCCAAGATCCCAGGCCCGAGCCCGACCCGACCGGACCCGACGGCGGCGGCGCGCGCGTGTGTGTGTGCGCGTGCGCGAGGACACCCATACACACCAACCCACTTGTTAAGTCCATATAGACAAAGACTTTAAATATAAGCCAAAACATTCATACACAATCAATGTGGGACAACTAACATCATATTTAACATGTTAGTTCCTACTCCAACATTCAACATTAAACATACAATATTTCAATCACCGGAAATCGATTTAGAATTATTAAATATACCACGTTCATCTACTCACGACGTAGATTAACATTCAATAAATATTTTAATTAAGTAATAACTATTAATTAACTATATTTATTCTTAATAAATGATTAATTACTAAACCATTTACAACATTTATTTCTTTACAAAACGGCTGGACTTCGACCTGTTCTGCACACAAATTTTTATGATTTGTTCTTTTATAACTTCATTCAAGATTTACATGCATATCCAACAGTTGTTTTTCTAATCTGAATGATTGGGTTCTTGGAAAGAAGTTAAAATCTCGTTCAAACTCATTTCACCAGAATTTCCCAAAGATTGCCAGTTTTGTTCCAGGATATCATTGAAGATTTGTTGAGGTGTGCTCTTTGGATCCTCCAAATTCTCCCAAAGATAAAATTGCTCAAAGAAGATTTTCTTTGCTTCAGGCCATTGGGATATTGCTTCTGTATGGCAGAAGTCTGCAACGAAGGCTAGTTCTTTGTTATCCTATTGAAGAATTTCATCTCGTTGATTCTTCTTCGTCCTTCTCTTCTTAGTAGGTAGTGTTGTAGGTTTCAACACTGAGTCAGCTGGTTCCTTCTTTGAAGGTCCATCGACTTTGGTGGAGGAGGTGTACTGTCGTCTAGAGTCGGCCCAGGCCCAAAGCAACCCCATCAAGGGCTTTGGGCCTCAAAAGAAAATTTAGGGCCTCTGTTCAGTTTTCCCCTTAACCCCTTTATCCCAGTCCCGACCCTCCCTCTCTTCACTTTCAGTTCTCACGAATGTCACCTCTCGATCCAAAGACCTATCAGACGTCTTCTGCTGCTTCTGCTCACGACCGCGCCGCGTGAACTAGGGTTAGTGATTTATTGCTTTTCTGCTGCTCCCGACCGCGACGACATTGACCTATGCGGTTGTGATGTCTTCTCTTTTCTTCTGATGTGTTGTTTTCTCTACTCTTCTGCTGTGCTGACTACTGTTGTGCTACACTGCTGCTCATGATCAATCACTGTGTGAGTGTTCGCTATATTTTAAAAAAATCCGCAAGTGTATAGAGTAAATGTAGAAAGCGGCGAGCACGGTCGTATTTCACAGACTAATTATTCATATTGTACTGATTACTAGATTATAGTAATCCCAATTTTATCTAGATGATCGATGAGGTGGATGAATGGTTATTCTAAACGAAATAAAAATAATGACAATTAATTTAAACAAGTGTAATATTCGAATCAAAGAGAGTTTTAAGAATTTGAAATATAGATTACAAGGCTAGGTTTCCGTTGATTACTAAGTTTAGTCGGAATTGATTCCAAAGAGTTCTAAGTGTGTTTCCAAAATGATAATCACATATTCGAAAGTCCCTCTCGAGATGCATTAAAACGTAGATTAAACAACCTATAATAACGTCTCTGTCTATTATAAATTATCTAACTCCAAATATTCATAAGATTAAATATCATCATAGTTTATCACTGATTTCTCAATCTCGTAATTAACTGCGTCAAATACTCGAAACCTATTAATGCCATCTTCTCTCGAATTATGAGCAATTAAGTTTAACATGTAAAAACATTGATCAAGTGTTCTAACAAGAATCATAACCAAGTATTTGATAAAGAAAACACACTAGATATATATAATCATCAATCCTTCAAACCATCATGAATCAACGTACTCCCATTCCCGAAATCTAACAAGTTTAGTCGGGCATGGTAATGAAATAAAGATCAATAATCATCATGTTCATCATGTTCAAGCTAAATAAATAACAAAAATGAGTAAAAGATAGGAAGAAGATAAAACTCGAATGGTGTCTTGAGTGGTCTCGGTTCAAGTGTGTGTTCTTCCTTGAGCTTCCTTCAAAATCTCCTTCTTTTGGTAAGTTTCTCTCAAATATCGTGTTTTTCCACCCTTACCAACTCCCCAAATTGGAATATATCTTCCCCCTAGGTCCAAGTCCTCTTAAAAAGCCTCAAAAATGTCCAAGGGTATGATTTTTCCCATCCAAAACGTGTCAGAAACGTCAATCATGGATATTAGCACCAAAAAGTGACTCGGTCGTGTCAAATGACAAGGCCTGCGTCAAAGTGCTCTAGGAAATGCAAAAGTTTCTGGACATGTAACTCGATCGAGTCACTGCCCGTGTCAAACTGTACGGCACACGAGCATGACGCACGAGCTGCTGCTCGTGCGTCCTTGATGATTTCCGCTCTTCATAAATTGCACGAGCAACAGACACGAGCAGATTTTCTCATGCTCGTGCGTCTCATATCAACTTGGTATTTCTCACTGTCTTCTTCTCGTGTTTAGCCCGATCTTGTGGCTTGGGTTTGGTATAACTTTACCTCGAGTTTAAAGTGATAAAAACTCTCTAACATGCCATCGCTTGATATGTATCGGAGGTTGGAACTTCATTCTTGCTTGATAATGGCCTTAAAAATACCTATAAAATCAATCAAACATACCCAAGCGTGATCGAGTCCAACAAACATAATTTAAGCACAAACGACACAATTTTACACATTTTAAGATCTTAAAATCTGGAAAAACCTTATAAAAACATGTGTAAAAATAGTGTTACCAAAATCCCCCAAACTTAAACGTTGATCGTCCCGAGCAATGCACTTTAAAATAACCACTCTTAAGGGAACTCATCCCTCAACACACCTCAAATGATCACTTTGAAAATTTATCAATACGCCACAAGTGATAAACAAGTCGAGTTCTTTAAAGTTTTCAAATCTCTGGGGTACTTCCTTAACATCATAGCCAATACTTGGAAAATATAAACCTCACCGGTCAAGTGTATTCACTCACTCTCAAAGTGTATAAAGGAATATGTATACGCTCGGTACTCATTCAATGAAATAAGAATTCTCATAGGCTTGCCAATCGTCTACATCTTTACCACTATTTGTGCATGTAGATTTTGTGAATCAAAAAGGACTTTTACTGGTTGTAATGTAGGCTTTTTGGTCGGGGTAGGATAAGTATGGCTAAAGTGACTTGTCTTGAGCAAATTAGAACTAAATCCCAATAATCACCTCGCTCACTTAAAACCTCAAAATTTTTCTGGAATTTGCTTCTTTCAACCCCTTGACTTTATAATAATCGCAACAAGCACTATTTGAAAGTGAAAATCCCAATCTTATTCCTTCTTATCGCTCCATTTATTTTATTTTCGCCTTTTCCCTTTTTTTGTAAACCACAATGTGACTCTTCATATAGTGGACAACATCGTCATTATAATCACAACATATCTACCTTTAAATTTATTTTAATATATCATTTTGAACCAACTCCATCTTGAACTTAAATAATCTTCCTCATTTGACTGCACACATATTATCCCATTCTTTAGCCAAGTAGTTCTAACAAGCTCAAGTATGAGAAAAAAGAATTTATCAGAACGGAAAGCTCATAATGTGGCTAACAAAAAAAATATAGGCTTTAGGTTCAATTGGGCTAACTAGGGATTTAACAATTATTGGGTTGGTTTAAAAAGATTGAAGGGCTAAATCAAAAATTGTCTAAAATCACTTTCACTTATTTGCACACACTTGTGGTTTCGAATAAGATACCAAGGCAAGTTCTAGAGTCTTAAAATGAAACTTGCATATTTAAAGATGCATGAAGGCTCAAAAGCTCACAACTTAAGATTTGTTCATATTTCCAAGATATTAAACTATTTATTCAATTTCACACCCTTTTGATTATATACAATTTTTCCTCGTCAAATTATCCTCGATTTGCATATCCAAATAACAACATAAATCCCGAGATATCCAAGATAAGAGTTCAATCTTCCGAGTTTTTATCAAAACTAAAATATTATAATAATAAAAAATAGCAATGCAAAACTACCAACTAATAAACTCAAGACAATAAAAATGTTAAATGCAACTAAATTCAATGCAAAAATTAAAAGAAAATGCAAGTATTTTCTTGACCCAAAATCTTCCCTCAAACTTGAACATGATTATTTATGCAACATGCGTGAAATAGAGAATTATGGTTAAAAATACGTACAACCCCTCTCTAGGAGGGTGGTGGCTGATCTGAACGGGATGGAAAGTGCCCTTGGGAGATATGCCATTCATACATCGTCCCTATCATCATCATCATCTCCTCGTCCTGTCGCGTTGTCTCTGCTCGGAATGTATGGAAGTCGTTCTCCAACACCGTCATCCTCTCGACCAAGCTGGGGTCATCATCTCCGCATCTGGCAGTCTCGGCATATGATCCATCATCCATATGATGGCTTGGGGAACCCTGTCTAAACAACTCGGCTCGATTAGCAGATTCACGACCAGTTTCTCTACTCTCGAACTCTTCTTATTCTTCCTCTCTCTCATCTCTAGGTTCTCTGTCGTTTCCAGGTCCTCGTCTAACCGGAGGCCACAATATATTTTCTAGCACCATGAATTCCTCGTTGGCCTCGGTAGCCAATGCCCAATTTTCTAGCCGACTCAACTCTGTAAGCGTGGTGTTCGACAATGGAAAACATACTCTCGGTTCGCCTTCTAGCTGAGGTGCCTCGATAAACCATATTTGATTTTCTTTGATTCTGATCATTTTCATCGAGATCAATGCTGTTTTGTTAAGCATATTCGAGCCGGCAATGGGGATAAGGCTGGATATGTCGACACCAAAGTGGATACAAAAGGATAATCATCCCTCCAATGCCAATATCTCCTGCCTCGGCCAAAGCCACCTTCCTAGCGTGCTCGATAAATAATCGGCCAACTTGCATGCCCTGTCGTGCCGAGGCTGCCCAAATGACTCCCATCTCGCGCGCCCCGACCACTCCGGTCTCGCCAACCGCGAATATAGTGCTAGCAAGCACCTTTGAAAGATATCTGAAGATCGGATTGCGTATGAAGGATGCCTTTGCCGATCTAGCCTCGTATTCATAAGCTTCATTGGTAATGTGCCTCCAAAGGTTCGCCTGCGAGTACCCCTCATAGGTGGTGTATGCTCTTCCCAATTCAATCCTAAAATTTTGCTCCTCTATTTGTGCGGGCGTCAGACGCCTCAAAACTGAAAGGTGACGGCAGTGGCGGCGATCGATGAAGTCCCCTCGATCTCAAGGGTGCTGAGGAACTCCAATGTAAGGCTATGAAACGTATCCCAACGCCTCCGTATAAATTGCGTCCATCCCAGATTCTCGAACAAATGCCAAATGTCATCATGAATATCGAGTGCTTGTGTGCACTCGTCATCGGAGTACCAAGTCAGTGTTACTTTTATGGTAGATAATTTGTGTGAACCAATTTTTAGCCGACGCAGTTCTTAGATTCAGCCCAAGAACCTTAGCGGTCACAACTCATCCCTCATTGCTCCTTGCCTTCCTAGAACCAGCTGTAGACATTGATTAGTGCATAATTGATCTAAAATTCATATACAAAATATTCATTTTTCCGGGCATAATTGTACTGATTTGTGATTAAAAATATATATTTTACAGATATGTCCAAACATGAGCTAAAAATGGTTATTTTACAGATTGCTGACATGAAGCATCAAAAAGAACGGAAAACAAGATCAAATCCAACGACGGGATTTTTTCCAGGACAAACGGCCATACAAAACGGCGCAAAATGGACCGTGTTCTGTCGGCCGTTTCACATACGGCGCAACAAGGGCCGTGTCTTGGGCCGTTTCACACACGGCCGGCATTTAGCGCCGTGTCCTCGCGCGTATTCCGGAAGAGACCGAGTCACCACAAAACGGCGCACAAACACGGGGCAAACTGGGCCGTTTTTCATCGCCGTGTTTCAGCAGATGCCATGCAAAATTAGTCCACTTTTGACCAACTTGTGAAATCAACCACAAGACATTTTTTTGGTCAAAAATCTGAAAATTCAAAGACATGGATGAAGTGTGAACAAAGAATTAAAAAAATGATATTACAATAGATATTTTAAATTAAATAATCAATTGTATTCTTGAAAATCACCTATAAAAGGACATGTTCATCCATTGCAAAAATCCCAACCCACATTCTTACCAAGAAATCCTCAACTTCTTGCTAAGAAATACTCCTTTCCTTTAGCAATATATTTTTCTTAGAACTTTCAATTTTAGTTTGTATTTTATTTTTGGTTTGAAGTTTTTCTTTCATTTAGTTTGTAATTGAAAAGTGCTTGATCAATAAGCACTTAGTATTTTACTTAGTGTTTTACTTTCAAATTTTGTAAAGCTTGTAACCTTTAAACAAGTTTGAAGTTATATTTTGAAGTTTGTTTCTTGCACTTTGATTCATCATATTCAAGTAAGTTTTATCTATTGTCATTAAGTTCTAGTAATTAAAAGTTTCTATATATATATTATATATATCAATTATTTCTATTATAATTTTAGTATGTATGAACCGATGAGTAGCTAATCTTTCTTCCTAGGGAAGGGGATTTCTATTAGGTTATATATTGAGTATTTGATTGATTTAAACTATTTTTAGGACTAATTGGTTTAAATAGAGATTGATCATATCCTATTTTTACTAATGAAACCTTCTTGATTGATTGTTGAGTGAATTGGAAACATATCTTTTCAATCTATCAAATGTTAATCTTGTTATCAACATCTTAAGATTGCGAAAGTGGTTAAGACATCTTTGATTACGAAAGTACGGAGGTGAAAAGTTGATTACTCGATGAACGATCGTTTATCCTAAAAATAGTCAAGTTAGAGAAATGAAAGGACTAATTGGTTTAAATAGAGATTGATCATATCCTATTTCTACTAGTGAAACCTCCTTGATTGATTGTTAAGTGTATTGGAAACACATCTTTTCAATCTATCAAGTGTTAATCTTGTTATCAACATCTTAAAAAAGTGACAGCGATTAAGACATCTTTGATTACGAAAGTACGGAGGTGAAAAGTTGATTACTCGATAAACATTCATTTTTTCTTTTATATCCATATAAATCAATTCCTATACTTAATTAAATACCTAATTTAATGAACCCGTAATCCCCTAGATTTTATAAATTCCCAACTCGTTTTAATTCTATTTATTTTCACTAGTTAAAAATAGTCTAATATAAATAGTCTAATATAAATAGTCTAGTATAAATAGTCTTAATAAAAATAGTCTAGTATAAAAATAGTCTTATAAAACTAGTCTTATTAAAAAATAGTTTAAATTAAAAATAGTGCATTTTAATTTAATTAATATTTAAAAACCCAATAATCTATTTTAGTATTTATTTCTCGCAATTTGTAACAAAAAATTATACGAAGCCCTGTTGGACAATCCTCGAGAGAAAAGACCTTGGTAGAACTTACCACAACTACTTCTACCTCGTATATATTTGCGAGCGACTCAAGAACTCCTATTTTTAGGATAAGTTTTTGACCGATCAAATTTTAGGCGCTGTCGGGATTGTTTTAGGCCAAATATAATTTTTCTGTCCGGTCAAGTGGCGGATAACGGTACTCCGTGACTATTAAAGTCGGATTTTTCAGTTTCCCACAACAACTGATATTTGTAGATATTTTATCGTTTTTCATTTTAATTTTTTTTTTTTTTTGTCATGGATGAAACATTGTTTAAAAATTGAAAAAAGATTTCCCTTTCTAAGCAAAAATGCAATTTTAAAAATTTACAAGACAAGGCTTGAAAGGATGAGGTTGCTTACGAATAAAAGCATACCTTTTGACATAAGATTCGTTATCGAAGCCAAAGTAAGAATAGAAGGTGAATTCACAGAAACACCAACTAGATTCTTACCAGGGCTTGGAAAAAGTTCATATGCCAAGAAACGACGAGCAAAGATTCTAGCCGTTTGCTATAAATGTGCTAGATGGAACTGTAATGCAAAAAGTCGATCTTTAGGAATTCCATTTACAAACAGAGAAGATAAAATTCAGTTCATTAATCATGGTCTGAATAAGGAGAATTTAGATAATATCGAAATTTCTCTTGACACGCATCCTAGTGGACTTGTGTATTACGGAATTCAATGTTTGTGGAATAAATTTAAACCAGAATATGAACAACGTCTTGGGAATCTGACGTTAAAAGACCCTGTTTGCCAATTTGTAAGAAAATTGGATGGGAAGCTTCTCCCCGACTCATAGAAGGCGTTTAGGCCGTTTACGAACGTAAAATCGAGAGGAAGATGTGAGTCACAATCACAACTACCGTACATACGCGTAAGTATCTTTTATTTTTGTCGTGTGGTGAGATTTTACGAATAAAAATGTGATACGCGATAAAAGCTTTCATTATTCTATTGAGTAGTTGAAGCACAATCAAACGCAATCACAAACTTGTTAAACAATTTTTCCTCATTTTTCTTCTATAAATAACCTTTGTGCTTGTTTCTTTTATTCATCCCTCAAACTTGTACTTTTCTCTTTTCTCTCTAAATAAATTTCTTTTCAAAAATGGAGTCATCATCTTCCACAAAAAAATTTACATCTGCATTTTTGGTGGATCGAGTTACGGAAAAGAGGCATGCTTCACCGGGCACCACAACTTGGGTCGTACCTTAAGAGAAAAATGCATTCATGTAGTTTACGGAGGAGGAAGTCTAGGATTAATGGGACGAGCCGCTTGCTATATGGAAGGAGTAAGAGTGTTGGGAGTAATCCCAAAACCTCATTGAAAGTAAAATCACCGGGTCAACTATTGGAGATGAGTTTAGATCTCGTGAATATACAAGATCGCATAACTCACATGATAAATAATTGGCGCCTTTATCGCCCTTCCTGGTTTTGGCACCCTTGAGGAACTTTTTCATGTGGTTACAGAGCCCGACTAAATGTTCATCAAAAACCAATAGGAGTGCTTAATGTCAATGGTTTCTTTGATGGTTTATTGTCTTTCATCGACTACTCTGCCGAAAAGGGCTTTATTTCCGAGCGTGCAAAACGAATCATAGTCGTTGCAACAACACCGTAAGAACTAATCAAAAACTCAATGAATTTGTTCCTCAACCAGATCCACTCTAGCTAAAATTATGCAGGTAGAAGATTTTACAGTGAGAAAACGAAAAGTGGATTCATTCTTCTCCCTTTGATAACCCATGACGGACCTCTTGTATTTTTACTTTCTGTCGTGTGTAATAATCGTGCTAAATGATGGCAGCTTAAGGAGTTTCTTCTTGATCTTTTGACGCGCATCTATTCGCGATTTATGTATTGCTGTAATTTTTATTTCGTGTTTTGCTTTTATAAAAACTTTGATGGCAGCGTAAGGCGACTCTTCGGACTTTCTTGATGCGCATCTAAAAAATTATGTTATACTTACGAGTATATTTTATTTTCTTTTGTGTGTGCCTCGTATATTTATTCTCTTGCAGATTCTAAAAGGCGTTAGGCTCAGACATCAACTTTCTTAACAGGGAGTATTCTGCTTTTCTGCATTGATTTTTATTTTTTATTTTATTTTTAAACTGAGGACAGTTTTATTTTCAAGTTTGGGGGTGGTTTGTTTTAGTATTTTGGTGTGTTGTAATTTTGGTGTGGTTTGTTTAATAATTTTGGTGTGTTTTGATTGATTTGGTTATTTGCCTTAATTTTTTATATATATATATATATATATATATAGTATTTTGATTTTTGAGATTTTTAGATCTGGCCATAACACCAATAAATTAGCTATATACAAACTTCTAAAATCGTTTTAACCGGTAAAAAAATTGTATATTCCAAAAAAAATTTTGAGCCTTAATCTCTCTTTCCAAGCCTTGTAATTATCATATAAAATCGAGTCATTCGTTACCTTGAGAAAAGAAGAATCAATTGGTTGATGAAAAATAAAACTGAAATTTACTTAATTTGTGGAGTTTTTGATTTTTCATGCTTAACTAAAAATGATTTTCGCAAAAATTCTATTCCTAAAAAAAAAAGGAGTCATTGGTGAAAAGAGCTACACGTTAGCAAATAACGGTGAAAGCTATCACCTAAAAAAATAAATGACGAAAAGGAGAAGTGTTGAGCAAGAATAAATGCCTAATTTTGGAAGTCTTAAATTTTGCAAAAATAAAGGACTAACCATTGTTGGTGCGTAGTCGCCGTCTCGAAAAATTGGTGAAAAGAGCTACACGTTAGCAAATAACGGTGTGAAAACTATCACCTTTTTACGAAAGAAAAATAATGAGATAGAAATTGTGTTAGTGAAAAGAGCTACACGTTAGCAAATAACGGTGTGAAAGCTATCACTAAAAGGGATGTAGTTTATGAGCAGATTTGAATTAATTAGCAGCTGAATTTCAATACACTCAATTTTGTGAAAATCACAATATTTGATGACGCCGATGAAATTCTTCTTCATATTGAGTCGAAAAATAAACGAGTGATCGAGAGCAACCATCAAAGGGAGTCGTGTGAAGTCACGAGTGGGAAAAAAATAATCAACCTTTTGGGTGGAAAACCTTGTATTTTGGAATTACAAAAATAAAAACCGTGTTTTAACTTCAAAATCGTTAGTAGATTTATTTTGAATCTTGATTCATTTCTATCTACTGTATAAAGTTGGTTATTGTGTATTAATGGCATTTTGATCTCTTTTTATCTTTATATATAATTATTTTTCTTAAATTTGTGTGTATTATTTTTTATTTTTTATTTTATGTCTTATTTTAATTTTTAATTTTTATTTTGTGTGTGATTAATAAAGAGTCTTGCTCGGGACTAGCAAGAATTTAAGTGTGGGGTATTTGATTAGTGCATAATTGATCTAAAATTCATATACAAAATATTCATTTTTCCGGGCATAATTGTACTGATTTGTGATTAAAAATATATATTTTACAGATATGTCTAAACATGAGCTAAAAATGGTTATTTTACAGATTGCTGACATGAAGCATCAAAAAGAACGGAAAACAAGATCAAATCCAACGACGGGAATTTTTCCAGGACAAACGACCATACAAAACGGCGCAAAATGGACCGTGTTCTGTCGGCCGTTTCACATACGGCGCAACAAGGGCCGTGTCTTGGGCCGTTTCACACACGGCCGGCATTTAGCGCCGTGTCCTCGCGCGTATTCCGGAAGAGACCGAGTCACCACAAAACGGCGCACAAACACGGGGCAAACTGGGCCGTTTTTCATCGCCGTGTTTCAGCAGATGCCATGCAAAATTAGTCCACTTTTGACCAACTTGTGAAATCAACCACAAGACATTTTTTTGGTCAAAAATCTGAAAATTCAAAGACATGGATGAAGTGTGAACAAAGAATTAAAAAAATGATATTACAATAGATATTTTAAATTAAATAATCAATTGTATTCTTGAAAATCACCTATAAAAGGACATGTTCATCCATTGCAAAAATCCCAACCCACATTCTTACCAAGAAATCCTCAACTTCTTGCTAAGAAATACTCCTTTCCTTTAGCAATATATATTTCTTAGAACTTTCAATTTTAGTTTGTATTTTATTTTTGGTTTGAAGTTTTTCTTTCATTTAGTTTGTAATTGAAAAGTGCTTGATCAATAAGCACTTAGTATTTTACTTAGTGTTTTACTTTCAAATTTTGTAAAGCTTGTAACCTTTAAACAAGTTTGAAGTTATATTTTGAAGTTTGTTTCTTGCACTTTGATTCATCATATTCAAGTAAATTTTATCTATTGTCATTAAGTTCTAGTAATTAAAAGTTTCTATATATATATTATATATATCAATTATTTCTATTATAATTTTAGTATGTATGAACCGATGAGTAGCTAATCTTTCTTCCTAGGGGAAGGGGGATTTCTATTAGGTTATATATTGAGTATTTGATTGATTTAAACTATTTTTAGGACTAATTGGTTTAAATAGAGATTGATCATATCCTATTTTTACTAATGAAACCTTCTTGATTGATTGTTGAGTGAATTGGAAACATATCTTTTCAATCTATCAAATGTTAATCTTGTTATCAACATCTTAAGATTGCGAAAGTGGTTAAGACATCTTTGATTACGAAAGTACGGAGGTGAAAAGTTGATTACTCGATGAACGATCGTTTATCCTAAAAATAGTCAAGTTAGAGAAATGAAAGGACTAATTGGTTTAAATAGAGATTGATCATATCCTATTTCTACTAGTGAAACCTCTTTGATTGATTGTTAAGTGTATTGGAAACACATCTTTTCAATCTATCAAGTGTTAATCTTGTTATCAACATCTTAAAAAAGTGACAGCGATTAAGACATCTTTGATTACGAAAGTACGGAGGTGAAAAGTTGATTACTCGATAAACATTCATTTTTTCTTTTATATCCATATAAATCAATTCCTATACTTAATTAAATACCTAATTTAATGAACCCGTAATCCCCTAGATTTTATAAATTCCCAACTCGTTTTAATTCTATTTATTTTCACTAGTTAAAAATAGTCTAATATAAATAGTCTAATATAAATAGTCTAGTATAAATAGTCTTAATATAAATAGTCTAGTATAAATAGTCTTAATAAAAATAGTCTAGTATAAAAATAGTCTTATAAAACTAGTCTTATTAAAAAATAGTTTAAATTAAAAATAATGCATTTTAATTTAATTAATATTTAAAAACCCAATAATCTATTTTAGTATTTATTTCTCGCAATTTGTAACAAAAAATTATACGAAGCCCTGTTGGACAATCCTCGAGAGAAAAGACCTTGGTAGAACTTACCACAACTACTTCTACCTCGTATATATTTGCGAGCGACTCAAGAACTCCTATTTTTAGGATAAGTTTTTGACCGATCAGACATGTTACCGAAAGAGATAATCTGTAGATTCCCAAAAATTCTCATGAGATGATTTCAAAACAATAAAGGTCAAGAATATTGTAGGAAAATAAACTTAACAACAATTAATTCTATTCATAGATCATCATCCTATATCAAAATAATCCAGAACAACCCACATATCATCACCAAACGAGAATCAAGCAATAATCCATTCCAGTTTCCTAAGAAAATACCCGTATGCGAGGTGTTTGACAAAAGTCCTCAACCAAAATTCATGCCAAATGAACCAATTCACAATATATTCTATCCCATGAATTTATAACATCAACATATCCATCAATTAGATCGATTCATATGACTAACTCCAACAAATCAATGAAATTCTAGAAAATCCCAAAGTTAGAATCCTAATTAAAAGATACGAAGAATTCTTACTTCAAAGTTGAAATCGATCGGTGAAAAGGCCTATGTTCTTGCGTGATTGATGTTTCTCAAATCAATTTCCAGTTTAAACAGGTACAAAAAGATTTGTGGATCGTTTTTTGCTCGGGAGAGAAAAAGGGGTTTTGGGGTTTTGAAGTTTAAGTTTTCTGTAGTGTAAATTATGAAACCCGACTGATCTGAATTAATAAACCTAAGCGATGCATGTGTAACACCCCCAAGTTATTCAGGGATATTACAGCGCCGTAAGCCCCGCCGTGGGACCCACAAGGCTATATATACGCGTAATCATAAATTTTGACCGATAAGGTCTACACACAATGGAACGAAAACGATACAAAGGTATTCGAAATATAACCAATGTATTCACAGACATCACAACTCAATTCAATACTTCGGCAAACACAGGCCGGAACATCAAGGAAAAAGGAAAACAATACTCGAGTATTCAAAAGACAATCCAGTACAACAACACTGAACCGGAACTCCAAACATAACTGGAAGAGAAACACAGTATCACACTTGCCCACCATCCTCGTGCCGACCCGATACCTGCCTGTCCGACCTCCTGGAACCTGAAATACATGAAACGTATTTCCCCCGTAAAAGGGGTTGGCCGTCGAATAGCTAGTGCAAGTATAACAATATGAAACATAATACTCCTCGACAATAAAGTAAATGTAATCCGTCAATTCATCAATATCCGTCAATTCATCAATTTAAGACTAGTATTCCGGAATAACTAAAATCTCAAGACGTATGTGAATGCCGTAAAAACGGTTCGTTCATATCATACGCCGTTACATGTAGGAATGCCGTCAAAACGGTTCGTTCATTACATGCCAACATTATTTCATATGAATGCCGTAGAAACGGTTCGTTCATATCAACCATGGAATCGCACCAGAGGCTACGAAACCCTCAGAGGACCATAGGCCCGTCCCGGAGTGGCTAGAAATAATCATATCATCAATATTTCATACTTTCAAAGTCGAGAACGTACAATCATAAATGTATACTTGCCTTTGAGACATCGAGAAATCGAACGGAGGAAAGGTATGAGTTCGGTATGTCCGAGAACGCGCTTAAGGAACCTAAACGATTCGCAAGGAATATTACAATTAATTATCCATACTCAAAATATACGAAGAGACTCCCGAAACTCGTCTACGATTCCAGAAAATATACGGGTGGATAACTAAAGGTTGGGAAATCGCCCAAACTCCCACAAGTCCGAAAACGGCACAATCCAACCCGTAAAATCGGAAGAAAACACTCATATGGTAAAGATATATCAAAAATCTCAAGGTTCTCAAGCTTCAATCGGACAAAACGGACGAATCTACGAAAACCCCCAAAATCCAACACAAAATTCAAAGTGTTCTTGAATAATCTTTCAATAATCCGATGAATACTCAAACATGTCCATAATCACGCATAAATCACATCATACACCCTGATTTTATCATCCAAAACGTCAAAACCCACACGAAATCGAGAAGTCAAGATGTCGAAGGAATTACCTCTTGAATATTCGAGCGCTATGATCCAAGGAATACGCGATAGATCGACTATCCGGGCTTCCCAACCGAGTGAAAGTGGTAAATCTTCAACCCACAAGTGATAGATATGAAAAGAACTCCTCCCTCAACACTCTCTCTCGCGATGGAAGAAGAAATGGAGAAAGAATGGCTGAAATCTCGCTTAAAAAGCCGAATTATGCAGTTGACCGCATTGTGTGCCGCGGCTCAGCCCAGGTGTGCCGCGGCACAGGCCTAAAATTGTTCCCAGGTTTCGGAAGTGTGCCGCGGCTCAGCTCAGGTGTGCCGCGGCACCGGGTACAGGCGGTTTTGGCTGGGGATGCAACACCAGTGTGCCGCGGCTCAGAGTAGGTGTGCCGCGGCAATGACTCGGCAGTGTGCCGCGGCTCAGCTCATGTGTGCCGCGGCACCGGCACACCTGGCTTGCCAAATATAGGAAATGTGTGTGCCGCGGCGCACACTCCTTGTGCCGCGGCTCACACCCCCTTCGGGTCCTAAAATGATGAAAATTGACCCGGAAAGAGAATAAAAGCAATATGATTCAATGTCTGGACAACAATAACACGAAATAGAAATACGGGAACCCCAAAACGGTGGTTCCAAGCAATGATTACAAGGGTTCGCTCAACAAATCACGATCCGAAGAATATGAAAGGTTTGAAATGACATGACTTTCGACCGGATATTACATTCTCCCCCTCTAGAAAGAAGTTTCGTCCGAAACTTAAGAAACAAATAGTTCGGGGTATTCCACCGCATCTTCTCTTAGTCTCCCAAGTCGCCTCTTCGACTCCATGCCTCGACCATTGTACTTTAACCGGTGGAATGGTCTTATGCATTGTTTCTCGCGATGCTCAAGGATCTTCACGGGTCTCTCAGGAAGGTAATATCCTTGGCTACATTAATCTCACCGTAGTCGATAATGTGGCTCGGATCCGCACGTACTTCCTCAATGGGACACATGAAAAACACTATGGACGTGACTCAAAGCGGGGGTAATGCCAAGCGATAAGCTAAGTATCCAACTCTGTCCAAAATCTCAAAGGTCCGATATACCTTGGTGAGTTTTCCCTTTACAAGCGGAAAACTCCTGCAGTCGGTGATACTTTGAGCAAGACATGATCCCCACTTCAAACTCCAAGGGTCGACGGCGAGTATCGGCGTAAGATTTCGGCGACTGCGGGCGGTCGATGTCGATCTCGGATAATAGAAATCTTTTCCTTGGTCTCCAACAACATATCTGGTTCCGTCCCAACTAGCTCAGAAGCCTCGTCCCAACATAATGGCGACCTACATCGCCTACCATAGAGAGCCTCGAAGGGTGCCATTTTGATCGACGCATGCCAACTATTATTGTAAGCAAACTCGATCAACGGCAAGTGAAGCTCCCAATCATTACTCGATCTAAGGCACAAGCCCGCAACATATCCTCCAACGTCACGAATCGTCCTCTCTCGACCGTCCGACCGAGGATGAAAGGAAGTGCTCAATCTCAACTCGGTACCCAGAGCCCGATGAACGGCTGCCAAAAATGCGATACGAAACGGCCGTCTCGATCAGAAACAATGGTCTTGGGGGTACCGTGTAACCTCACGATCTCAGCAATAAAGGTTCGAGCCAGTCTATCCGGTCCCCAAGTATCCTTAATACCCAAGAAATGTGCAGACTTGGTCAACCGATCGACAATTACCCAAATCATATTCATTCCAGCCCGAGTTCTCGGCATGCCAGTGATAAAATCCATTGAGATATCTTCCCATTTCCACTCGGGAATGGGGAGTGGTTTCAACAACCCATTGGTCGTTGATGTTCGATCTTGACTTGTTGACACGTCAAGCACCGTATCGAACTCCGTAACATCCTTCTTCATGTTATTCCACCAAAAATTTCGCTTCAAATCTTTGTACATCTTACTCGTCCGGGGTGGATTGAGTAAGGCGTAGCATGAGCTTCTCGGAGAATCCTCTGTCTCAATTCCAAATCATTCGAACGCAAAGCACGCCTGAAATCTCAAAATACTATCCTCGTGTACCATAAAGCCAGGAGCTTTTCCTTTAATCACATCTTCCTTGATTGAGAAATCATCGGTCACTCCACTGTTTCCCTTTGATATCATCAACCAAGGACGAAGTAATTCGAGAGTACACAACCTGTCCTGTACTCGCTGAAGCCACACTTCGATCCCTTGTTCAATTAAATCTGACGAATCTTCGTAAGGGCGTAAGAACCTCAAGCATTTGAAGAGATGCCGATTTGCGGCTCAAAGCATCCGCAACGACGTTGGCTTTTCCGGTGGTAAAGAATCTCCAAATCATAATCCTTTATCAATTCTAACCAACGTCTCTGCCTCATATTTAGCTCCTTCAGTGAAAATATATTTCAGGCTCTTGTGATCGGTATAAATCGACACGGTGAACCGTACAAATAATGCCGCCAAATCTTGAGTGCGAAGACAATTGCGGCCAACTCTAAATCGTGAGTAGGATAATTCATCTCATAAGGTTTTAATTGTCGAGACGCAAAAGCTATCGTCTTATCATGCTGCATAAGCACACAGCCCAGGCCTTGACTCGAAGCGTCACTATAAACTGCAAAACCCTCGCTACCATGCGGTAAAGTTAAAATCGGCGCTGAAGTCAATCGTCTCTTCAGTTCATCGAAGCTCTGTTGTCTCTCATCCGTCCAGATAAACTTTTCGGTCTTCTGGAGTAATTTTGTAAGCGGTCGAGCGAGTTTCGAGAACCCCTCGACGAACCGACGGTAATACCCAAGAAGGCCCAAAAAGCTACGAACCTCTTTAACATTTTTAGGCGGTGCCCAACTTAGCCTTGCCTTGATCTTCTTGGTCTACACGAACCCCTTGGCCGAAATCACATGGCCGAGAAACATAACTTCTTCCAACCAAAACTCACATTTCGAGAACTTTGCATAGAGGTGCTCGGTTCTCAAAATGTCTAAGACCAAATGCAAGTGCCGGGCATGTTCCTCCTTATCTCGAGAATAGATCAAGATGTCGTCAATAAAGACGACTACACACCTGTCGAGGTACTCAATGAATATTTTATTCATTAACTGCATGAATCTTGCGGCGCATTCACAACCCAAAAGGCATAACTACAAATTCATAATGCCCATATCTCGTCCGGAACGCCGTCTTCGGAACGTCGGACTCCCTCACCCTGAGTTGATAATACCCGGATCTTAAGTCAATCTTCGAGAAAACCGCAGCTCCTTGCAACTGATCAAATAAATCATCTATACGCGGTAGAGGGTACTTGTTCTTGATGGTTACTTTGTTCAGCTCGCGGTAGTCGATGCATAAACGTAGTGAACCATCTTTCTTCCTCACGAAAAGAACAGGCGCGCCCCAAGGCGAAGCGCTCGGTCTGATGTACCCTTTTTCCAGAAGTTCTCCCAACTGATTCTTCAATTCTTGCATTTCGGAAGGTGCCATCCGGTAAGGTGCTTTAGAAATCGGAGCCGCGTCTGGCTCTAAGTCTACGGTAAATTCTATCTCTCGATCTGGTGGTAATCCCGGAAGATCGTCCGGAAAAACATCGGGATACTCATTAACAACCGGAATTGAAGAGAAATCGACTTCAATTCCTTCCATTTTCAACGCATAACACCAATAGCCCGTACAACCTTTATTCAAAAGTTTTACGGCCTTCATGGAACTGATAAGTAACTTGGATTGGCCCAACTTACGTCCCAAAAATGAGTACTCAGATCCGTCCTTAGTCATCATAGTGATAACTTTGGTACGGTAATTCATAATCGCCTGATGATTATTAAGCCAATCCTCGCCGAGGATTACGTCCTCGCCTTCCATATCAACTACAATTAAATTTGATAACCATTCCATACCGGATATAACCACCAGAAATTCTCTAATCTCCTGATTCCCCACAATCCTATCCCCGCTAGGCAGTCTCACGATAAAGGGATCGCAAGCAGTTAAACAAGTTATATTCAAACGGCGTACACACTCCAAAGAAATAAAGGAATGTGTAGCACCCGAATCAAAAAGTACGCTGACTGGATAGGATAGAATATGGATGGTACCTGTAGCCACCGCCGCATCGGGTTCGTCTGTTCGACGCATCTCATAAACCCGTGGTTGCACCGAACCGACGCTAGAGTTCCCCCCTCCAGCATTCTGACCCCGTCCTCGGCCCCTGCCAAAATTCTGCTGAGGTTGACCAGCTGGGGCAGAAGCCCGAGTGTCCAAGTCCGATTCGGCTCGGAACAAAAAGTCGCTCTATGTCCCATCTGTCCGCACGTGTGACACTTCAACGGTGGAAAGTGGCATTCCAAATTAATGTGGCCTGAACGGCCACAATTATAGCAAGTCACCGCGCGATTTGAGGTACCCGAAGTGGGACGGTAACTCCTCTTCCCTTTATTAGAACGTGACGGTATCGGCAAAACGGTTAGTCGTCTGTGACTTCTGAAAGTTGCCACCCTTAGAGCCAGAAAAATTTCCCCCGACTTTCTGCTTCTTCGGTTCTTCAACGGTATCATTGTCGTGGCTCAACATATCATGGGCTAAAGCTCTGTCCTGATACTCTTTCAGTGTGGTACAAGCAAATCCGGCCATGTACCGCCGCAAGTCCAAATTCATCCGCATATCAAAATAACGGATCTTATCACGCTCGCTACGTACTTGATCCATCACATGGATTAATTGTTGGTTATACTCCACGATTGCCTGCGAAACGGGAATATCTTGTGGTTTAGCCTCGAAGAAGGCTCGGATTCGGCTTTCTCGTGCCGGCGAGGACAAAACTCGGCCTCCAAGAGCTCCTTAAATTCATCCCATGAGGCAATACGATCCTGTGGCTTGATGACCTTCCACCAAGTAGCGGCCTCCTTAGTGAGGAAATCTTGAGCAATCGGTACTTTCCTCACCTCGGGCAATCAAGCGCCTCGAAAATCTTCTCCAACTCGCTAGCGATCCTCCCGGCTAGCAGTGCGTGGCACCGCCAAAGCTGTGGAGGGTGCATACGGATTACGTTACAAGCGGGGCATCCGTGTTTGGGTTCGGGTTATTGGTGACGATGCAGGCCAAAATAGTCATCGAGTAGCCAATTGTTGAAGTGCATTCGCCACTCCAACGTCTGCGTTGTTCCACGACCATTTGGTAGTCGTCTTGACTCTCGGTATCGGGATGCACCGAGTTCGACAAGCCGGGTTGGTCGACCCGCCCGGCCCGATGGAAACGGCCGCGCCACGACCTCTTCCTCGCCCACGGCCACGACCACGGCCACGGCCCCTACCGGTGACATCTTGAAGAACACACAAGTCACGTAAGCACAATTCAATCACGCATCAACAAAGTGTTCGATTCTCAAGAATACCGATAAAAAGAAGCAAAACGAATAAGGAAACACCAGAAGAGTGAGAGGTCTTACAAGTACCGGTCGCACTGTGATGATGGCAGAGTAGTGATACTGTGGACATTTAACGACTCGATCGACCCAAAAGACCGACAGCCTAGGTATCCATAGACCTAAGCTCGATACCATATTCTGTAACACCCCCAAGTTATTCAGGGATATTACAGCGCCGTAAGCCCCGCCGTGGGACCCACAAGGCTATATATACGCGTAATCATAAATTTTGACCGATAAGGTCTACACACAATGGAACGAAAACGATACAAAGGTATTTGAAATATAACCAATGTATTCACAGACATCACAACTCAATTCAATACTTCGGCAAACACAGGAACATCAAGGAAAAAGGAAAACAATACTCGAGTATTCAAAAGACAATCCAAGACAACAACACCGAACCGGAACTCCAAACATAATCGGAAGAGAAACACAAGATCACACTTGCCCACCATCCTCGTGCCGACCGATACACTGCTGTCCAGGCCTCCTGGAACTGAAATACATGAAACGTATTTCCCGTAAAGGGTTAGCCGTCGAATAGCTAGTGCAAGTATAACAATATGAAACATAATACTCCTCGACAATAAAGTAAATGTAATCCGTCAATTCATCAATATCCGTCAATTCATCAATTTAAGACTAGTATTAGGAATAACTAAAATCTCAAGACGTATGTGAATGCCGTAAAAGCGGTTCGTTCATATCATACGCCGTTACATGTAGGAATGCCGTCAAAGCGATTCGTTCATTACATGCCAACATTATTTCATATGAATGCCGTAGAAACGGTTCGTTCATATCAACCATGGAATCGCACTGGAGGCTACGAAACCCTCGAGAGGACCATAGGCCGTCCGGAGTGGCTAGAAATAATCATATCATCAATATTTCATACTTTCAAAGTCGAACGTACAATCATAAATGTATACTTGCCTTTGAGACATCGAGAAATCGAACGGAGGAAAGGTATGAGTTCGGTATGTCCGAGAACGCGCTTAGGCACCTAAACGATTCGCAAGGAATATTACAATTAATTATCCATACTCAAAATATACGAAGAGACTCCCGAAACTCGTCTACGATTCCAGAAAATATACGGGTGGATAACTAAAGGTTGGGAAATCGCCCAAACTCCCACAAGTCCGAAAACGGCACAATCCAACCCGTAAAATCAAGAAAACACTCATATGGTAAAGATATATCAAAAATCTCAAGGTTCTCAAGCTTCAATCGGACAAAACGGACGAATCTCGAAAACCCCAAAATCGACACAAAATTCAAAGTGTTCTTGAATAATCTTTCAATAATCCGATGAATACTCAAACATGTCCATAATCACGCATAAATCACATCATACACCCTGATTTTATCATCCAAAACGTCAAAACCCACACGAAATCGAGAAGTCAAGATGTCGAAGGAATTACCTCTTGAATATTCGAGCGCTATGATCCAAGGAATACGCGATAGATCGACTATCCGGGCTTCCCAACCGAGTGAAAGTGGTAAATCTTCAACCCACAAGTGATAGATATGAAAAGAACTCCTCCCTCAACACTCTCTCTCGCGATGGAAGAAGAAATGGAGAAAGAATGGCTGAAATCTCGCTTAAAAAGCCGAATTATGCAGTTGACCGCATTGTGTGCCGCGGCTCAGCCCAGGTGTGCCGCGGCACAGGCCTAAAAATTGTTCCCAGGTTTCGGAAGTGTGCCGCGGCTCAGCTCAGGTGTGCCGCGGCACCGGGTACAGGCGGTTTTGGCTGGGGATGCAACACCAGTGTGCCGCGGCTCAGAGTAGGTGTGCCGCGGCAATGACTCGGCAGTGTGCCGCGGCTCAGCTCATGTGTGCCGCGGCACCGGGTACAGCCTGCTTGGCCAAATATAGGAAATGTGTGTGCCGCGGCGCACACTCCTTGTGCCGCGGCTCACACCCCCTTCGGGTCCTAAAATGATGAAAATTGACCCGGAAAGAGAATAAAAGCAATATGATTCAATGTCTGGACAACAATAACACGAAATAGAAATACGGGAACCCCAAAACGGTGGTTCCAAGCAATGATTACAAGGGTTCGCTCAACAAATCACGATCCGAAGAATATGAAAGGTTTGAAATGACATGACTTTCGACCGGATATTACAGCATGAGCAGGTCGCACGAGCAGTTGCTCGTGTGTAAGGTCATGCGAGACCTTTCTATTCTGTTCTATTCTAATACGCACGAGCATCCCACACGAGTTGTTGCTCGTGCATTTTGGTCGTGCATCCCTGGTGCTACCTATGGCATGCAAAGCGCACGAGCTCGTGGTCGTGCGTTCTGATCGTACAGAGCTCTCCTATTCTAGCAAAAGACATTAAAAATGAAAAAAACACTAAAAATAAATAGCATTTGAATGCCTAAAAAAATTCTAATAAAACCCTAATGCCGAAATAAATAAAAAACCTTGGGTTGCCTCTCAATTACCGCTAAATTTAACTCTTCAGCCAGATGTATGTTTCATTCTATCTCGGACTATTCGACGAGCTTTTACAATCCGAATTATTTGCAATTTTATCGGGAGGTTCTCCCTTTGTCAATCCATCAAATCGAGGGATCATCAACAATATGACATCTTCACCATACGTCCTAATCGTCAATTCTCTTCGGTCCACATCAATTAATGCTCGAGCAGTGGCTAAGAACGGACGTCCAAGTATTACTAGACCATTTTGCTTCCCGTCATCATCAAGCACTATGAAATCAACGGGGAAGGTGAACTTATCGATCTTTAAAAGTACATCCTCTACAATTCCCTCGAGTAAGCCAAAGATTGATATATGAATTGTAAGTTCACTGGAGATAGCCTCAACTCTCCTAATCCAAGCGTCCTTAAAATAGCCAAAGGCAATATATTGACACTTGAACCATGATCACAAAATACATCATTTAATGAACAACCCGAAATAGAGCAAGGGATTGAAAAACTCCATGGATCCTTAAGCTTTTGCGGTAGGCGCTCCAATTCTTTTTTCTTTGACGCCATGGCTTGCACGAAAACCTCAAAAATTTTCTTTTCCTCAATATGCTCAATATCAGACCGCTCTTTCACCTTATTAATGGAAACTATCAAACCAGCTTTATTAGACAACACAATTGCATCTTAGTCTTCATTCTCTGATTCATTTACAATATACAAAAAAATAGCATTACACTGTACTTTTGGGTTTTCTTCGGTGTTGCTTGGAAATTGGATCTTTTGATGTTGGCTCCCCACGATCCTAGCCAATTGACCGATTTGTGTTTCTAGATTTTTCATTTGAGCTCCAACAGTGGTTGCTAATTGAGTATCGTGATTTTCAATCCGATCAAGCTTTTCTTCATCACGTGTAAACCGACTCTTTGTTTCCATCATAAAAGTAGCCAAAATATTTTCTAGATTAGAATTTGGCTTTGATTCTTCAATTATTTCACCATTTGACACTTTAAATCCGGTCGACGGTTACAACGCATTTCTCGAATTCCCGTAGCTAAGATTCTCATGATTTCTATTGGAGGGATAATAGAAAGTCGGAAGGGGATTATTCCTATAATTATTGAAATTATGATTATTGATGTAATGAGCCTACTCCAAAGGGTCGGGTAGTGGTGCACTTCCTTTAGGAGTTATTTTTTCATTTGCACTCTTTGTCAGAACTCCCAAATAGTTGGTCAAAATCGACATTTGTGCAGTTAAAGCCTTTATAGGATCCGAGTCTGATACTTCAGCCACTCTACGAACATTTGTCCTTCTCGGTAGGCCATTGATAGCTATTCATGGCCATCTCCTCGATTAATTCATATGCTTCCTCAGCACTTTTGGCTAGTAGTGCTCCTCCGGCCGATGCATCGATAAAATTTCTCATCTCTCCGGCCAACCCATTCTAAAAGAAACACATTTATTGATCTTCCGGAAAACCATGACGAGGACATCGTCTTAACAAATCCTTGAAGCATTCCCACGCCTCATATAACATTTCTTAATCCATTTGTCGGAACTGCATGATTTCTCTCTTCAATCTCATAGTCTTGTTGGGTGGGAAGAATTTGGAAAGAAACTTTTCACTCAACTTGTCCCATGTACTTATGCTCCCCGAAGCAATGATCCAATCCAACTACGAGCCTTCTCCCTCAAGGAGAACGGAAATAGCTTCAATCTTATTGCATCGTCTGGCACCCCATTCATTTTGATGGTATCACAAATTTTAATAAAGTGGAATAAATGGGCGTGCGGGTTTTCTGTGGCAAATCTCCCAAACTGATTTTGTTGAACCATCGATATTAATGAAGGCTTTAATTCAAAATTGAGGGCGTTGCTAGGAATATGAGAACTTCCCCCAAAATTTTGGTCAAGCTTCGGCCAAAATCCATCCCGAATGGATTGAGTTCGAACTGCGGGCTGCTCAGCCCGTACGCCTCCATTGTTTGGATTGTGGGCTATTGTATTATCATTGCCCGTGTTGGCAATCGCGTCTCCCGCTCTTTCCATTTCGTCAGATAGATCCCTTCGTAATTTTCGTACAGCAACATTTGTTCTTCGAGCAAATGCCTCTACTTCGGGAATAAAGTTTTCCAAAGGTTCTCGAGATGAGCGGGTGTTCATGTACGTCCTGCAACACGACCAAAAACAATACGGAAGCAACACAATAAAATAAAATTGTCTAAAGTAAGACCGGAAACACTTATTATAATATCAACACTAATAAAAATAAAATTAATCCCTGAAAACGGCGCCAAAAACTTGTTCGCTATATTTTTAAATAATTCGCAAGTGTACGGAGTAAATTTAGAAAGCGGCGAGTAAGGTCGTATTCCACAGAGACTAATTATTCCTATTATATTGATTACTAGATTATAGTGATCCCAATTTTATCTAGACGATCGATGAGGTGGATGAATGGTTAATCTAAACGGAAAAAAAATAATGACAATTAATTTAAACAAGTGTAATATTCGAATCAAAGAGAGTTTTAAGAGTTTGAAATATAGATTCCAAGGCTAGGTTTCCGTTGATTACTAAGTTTAGTCGGAATTGATTCCACAGAGTTCTAAGTGTGTTTCCAAAATGATAATCACAATAATATTCTAAAGTCCCTCTCGAGATGCATTAAAACGTAGATTAAACAACCTATAATAACGTCTCCATCTATTATAAATTATTTAACTCCAAATGTCCATAAGATTAAATATCATCATAGTTTATCACCGATTTCTCAGTCTCGTAATTAACTACATCAAATAGTCGAAACCTATTAATGCCCTCTTCTCTAGAATTATGAGCAATTAAGTTTAACATGTAAAAACATTGATCAATTGTTCTAACATGAATCATAACCAAGTATTTGATAAAGAAAACATACTAGATATATATAATCATCAATCCTCCAAACCATCATGAATCAACGTACTCCCATGCCCGGAATCTAACAAGTTTAACCAGACATGGTAATGAAATAAAGATCAATAATCATCATGTTCATAATCTTCAAACTAAATAAATAACAAAAATAAATAAAAGATAGGAAGAAGATAAAACTCGGATGGGGTCTTGAGTGGTCTCGGTTCAAGCCTTCAAGTTGGTGTGTTCTTCCTTGAGCTTCCTTCAAAATCTCCTTCTTTTGGTAAGTTTCTCGCAAATCTTGTGTTTTTCCACCCTCACTAACTCCCCAAATCAGAATATATCTTCCCCCCATGTCCAAGTCCTCTTAAAAGGCCTCAAAAATGTCCACGGGTGTGATTTTCCCGTCCAAAACGTGTTAGAAACGTCAATCATGGAGATTAGCACCGAAAAGTGACCGAGTCGTGTCAAATGACCGCCCGTGTAGAAGTGATCTAGAAAATGCAAAAGTTTCTGGACATGTAACTCAACCGAGTCGCTGCTCGTGTCAAACTATACAGCACACGAGCATGACGCACGAGCTGCTGCTCGTGCGTCCCTGATGATTTTCGCTCTTCATAACTCACACGAGCAACAGACACAAGCAGATTTGCTCATACTCGTGCGTCTCATATAAAGTTGGTATTTCTCACCGTCTTCTTCTCGTGTTTAGCCCGATCTTGTGGCCTGGGTTTGGTACTACTTTACCTCGAGTTTAAAGTAATAAAAACTCTCTAACATGCCGTAATATTCATTTATGCATCGCTTGATATGTATTGGAGGTTGGAACTTCATTCTGCTGGATAATGGCCTTAAAAATACCTATAAACTCAACCAAACATATGCAAGCGTAATCGAGTCCAACAAACACAATTTAAGCACAAACGACACAATTCTACACATTTTAGGATCTTAAAATCCGAAAAAATCTTATAAAACATGTGTAAAAATGAGTGTTACCAGTGAGCCTCCTTGTTTGCGGCAGGCCAATTAGCATCCACAATCAGGTTTTATGATTCTAATCTCCTGAGTTTTGATTATCTTCAGTCTTCTACTGCTTGATTTTGATTTATAATTGCTTAATTTGGTTGCTTTTATTTTGTTCTTACTGACATTTTAGAGTTCATCTATTTGAGTTCTATACGTTACTAGGTTTTTGCCTTATTGATTTATAGAACTATAGTTTCTCATTGTTTTTATTTGAAATATACAAATGTCGTCCTGAAAATTTGAACCTGGTAGTGCCAAACGCAAAAAAAAAAAAAAAAAAAAAAAAGAACTGAAGCTTTGATCGAATCACAAAAAGGGGCTCTTGATAAATTTGTTAAAACAAATAAAAAAGTAATTTTGATAATTCAAGTGGTTGCTCGTCCAGTGAACAAGTTAATGATGTAAACTTGAATGAAAATAAAAATAAAGAAGAAATGACAGTTAATGATCAAATCACCACAATTGAAAGCGAAAATAGAGAAGAAGTACTTGTTAATATGGAAGATTAAATCAATTTCCATGCTCATAATGAAGATAGAGAGGAAGTACTTGAAGAATTCACTCCTAGAAATATATATGATCCACGTCAGTGGACAAACGTTAATACTAATTTAAGAGAATTTTTTAGTAGAAAATAGTCCTATTAAAGTTGCCGATATAGAATTTCCTAAATATGAATTCAGAAGACACTTTTCTTCATCACTTTACCCTCAATAGTTTCCTAATAGAGAAAATCATGAAAGAAGATTGTTGATTATTCTCGAGATTTGGATAAAGTATTTTGTATGGCTGGGACTTACGACTCGAATAACCGAAGATCCGAACCGAAATGCCAATTTCGGTTCGGTTCAGTTCGGTTCCGTTCGGGTTTTAAGAAAAAAATTATTTATACATTTCGGATTCGGGTCCTGAAATAAATTTCGGGTTCGGGTTCGGTTATTGTAATATCAAAATTTCAATAACCGTACAACCCAAAATTAGTGTCAATACCCGAATAAAAAATTAAAACCCATAATACCCGACCAAAAAATTAAAATCCATAATAACCGTACCACCCATAACTTATTTGAAATCGTGCCTCAAAATTTTAGACTTTTAAGTTTTAAGTTTGCTACTTTTTCAGATTTTTTGAACTTTGCCTTGAGTCTTGGACTATCTATATGTAACATATTCTTGGACTTTGATTAATTGTTGGATGTTTAAAAGTTTGAAGTTGAACTTTTTGAAAGTGTGATTGTTTGGTTTCTGGATAAATAGTACTATGTGGTTATTTGATTTCCGGAACTTTTGAAAAGTTCGTTATTTGATTAAATTTGAAATTGGCAACTAAAACCAATCGAGTTTATGATTATCTTTGTTTCTTCTAATTTCATACTTTACTGTAATTTGATTTAACCTGGAGTTTACTGCTAATAAACTTTGCACAAGTTGTATGAGAACTGTCTTTTTGAGTTAACTGTTCTGTTCTCTTAAATAAGAAAAAGAAAGGTAATAATATCAACATAATCAAATTAACTGAAGTAACAGAAAAATTTTCGAGCTTTCCGGTTATTTATGAAAATTTTGAATTGTAAATTTCGGTTCAGTTTTTTCAGTTTTTGATAAAATTACTTCGGTTCCTAGAAATTCGGTTCCTGGAGAAAAAAATTAGGAACCGAACCCAAATTACATAAAAAATTTTGAAATTCGGTTCCTCGTTTTTTTTTTTCAACAAAACCGAACTATCACAGCCCTAATATTTTGCTTCTGTTGTAAATTATTTAACACTACAAGCAAATTAGCCAATTAAGGTAGTAGAGATTGTAGAAATACTGATTCTAAGTTAAAGGGTCATGAGACAAGTAATGAACACATTGCTACTATGATTTCATGGTTTGAATTAGAAGTCAGATTATTAAAAGTATAAAATAATTGACAAGCACGTCCAAGAAAGAATAAATAGAGATCGAGATTATTGGAGAAATGTATTATTTAGAATCATTGCGGTTGTTAAAGCTCTTCGAAATAATAACTTAGCTTTTCGTGGAACAAATAAAAAGATTTACCAAGAAACCAATGAATTTTTTTAAGCCTAATTGAAATGATTGCTGAATTTGATCCTATAATGGAAGAACACATTCGCCGAATCAAGGATAATGAGATTCATTATCATTATCTTGGACATAGTGTACAAAATGAAATAATCAATTTGATGGCAAATGAAATTAAAACAAGATTATTACAAAATTAAGAACTCAAAATATTTTTCAGTCATACTTGATTGTACTCCCGATGTAAGTCATCAAGAACAAATATCTATTATGTTACAATGTATGGATACTTCTTCAACTCCAATACAGATATGTGAATATTTTTTAGAATTTTTAAAGGTGGGTGATACAACTGGAAAAGGTCTTTTTGATACTATTATGGATGAAATGAAAACTACTGGACTTGATATTAGTAACTTAAGAGGAAAATATTATGATAATGAGTCTAATATGAAAGAAAAACATCATGGTGTTCAGAAAAGATTCTTAGATGTTAATCCTATAGATCATTTCATATGCCATGTGGTTGTGATAGTTTAAATTTGGTACTTTGCAGCATGGCTAATTGTTGTTCTAATGTTACATCATTTTTTGGAGTTGTGCACTGTATATATACAATTTTTTCTTCTTCTACTAAAAGATGGAAAATTCTCTAAGATCATATCCCTAGCCTAACTCATAAATCATTATCACAAGCGCGCTGGCAGAGTCGTATTAAAAGTGTAAAGCTTTAAAATTTCAAATTTCACAAATAAGAGATGCTTTACTAAAATTAAGTGAGATTAATGACGAGCCTAAAATAAAAAGTGAAGTTGAATATTTGGCAACTTATGAGCTTGAAAATTTTGATTATTTGTTGGGCATGACTATTTGGTATGAGATATTGTTCGTTGTAACATCAGTTAGTAAATATTTTCAATCAAATAATATGATATTGATGTTGCTTTAGAACATTTAGAAGTAGGGGTGTCTAAATGGTTCCCGGTTAGAACCGGAACCGAACTGGAACCGAGCCGGTTCCGGTTAACCGGAATCGTATAATCGGTTAAAGGTCCGGTTTTCGATTCCGTATTATATAATTTTTCGGTTTTCGGTTCGGAACCGAAAGCAGTTTGAACAAAACCGATTTTATAATATATTTATTAAATATTATTTTTATATTTTATACTTATATATTTATTATTTTAATTTTGTAAATTAAAAATTTAAAACTCTAATATTGTTAAATAAATATTTTATATTTTTTTTAAAAAATTATAATAATATATTATATATGTATTAAATATTAATTTTATATTTTATAATTTATAATTTATGCAAAAAGGTCATTTTAAAAAAAAAACAGTTCTGTCGGTTTAACCGAACCGGAACCAAAAATAACCGATCCGATTCCGGTTAACCGAAATTTTATATGATCCGGTTTTCGGTTCTCATTTTTGGGCAATTATAGTTCCAGTTAACCGAAAATTTTGGTCCGGTTAACCGGAACCGAACCGTCCGACAGCCCTATTTAGAAGGTCTTATTCTTTTTTGAAAAATACAGGAAAGAGAATTGAAAATGCTATTATTTTCGCTATAGAAATTGCTATTGAAATGGATATGGAACTCAAGTTTTGTGTTAAACTGTTATACGTAGAAAGAAATAATTTGATTAGAATATTGATAACGAAGTTTTAAAGTCTCCCCAAGAGTCATTTAAATAGATTATTTTTTGTACATAATAGATCAAACAATTGTTTCATTTCAAATTTGATTTGAACAATTTAAAGTATATCAAAATATATTTGGTTTTCTATTTATTGAGAAATTAAGGTCATTGGAGATTGAAAAGTTAAAAGATTGTTGTCTTAACCTTGAACATTCATTAAACCATGACGACAACTTTGACATTCTTGGATTTGACTTATTTTTAGAATTGAAAATTTTAAGATAAATTATACAAGTGAAAAATGATACTCCAATTGACATACTTAATTAAATAATTAGACTTGATTCTTTTCCAAAGTGCCCTTGTTAGTTATAGAATAATGTTAACGATTTCGATAACCGTTGCTTCAGCCGAAAGAGGTCTTTTAAAGCTAAAATTAATATATCTTACTTAAGATCAATAATGTCTTAACAAAGATTAAATGGATTAGCTTTATTATCGGTTGAAAAAGAAATGTTAAGTGAAATTGATTACTATAGTTTGATAAGTGATTTTGCATCACAAAAGGCAAGAAAGATTAAATTTAATTAATAATTCCTCACTTAATTAAGAAGAAATGAATAATAATTTTTATAAATTGTCGAAAAAAATAAAGATTTACAAAAAAGGCCTCATTTCAGAGTTCGCTTTAGGCGTCACTTACTGTTGGGTCGGCCCTGCTGTTTTCACTGCTGGTGGTAAATAGATGCCTTTCTTCTTCTTAGTTGGTTGATTAGTCGATGCCAACGGCTAGGAAGTGGAAGACTGGATATAAAGTGATCAGATGCAAGAAAACTAGAGAGAAGGCAGAGCATAAGATTCTTGACAGAATGAGATATCGCTTCTTGGTTAAATAATTTTAGGGGTGAATATGGAGGTTATTGCAAGTAATAATTTGGTTTTCTAAATATACATTCCCCTACTTACAAGTAGTAGTTCAGTTACTTGAATATTGCATTCGAATATCTTTATTTTTCTAGTCATTAACACACTACAAGAAAAACTGCACCAGACAACGGTTTATGCCCGTTGTCTAACTCCCTGTTTTCCCGTTGTCTATTGAGACGCCGTCTCTTACCTGTCTCAGACAACGGTACATAATCTGTTGTGTGAAAGAGTGAGAGACGACTTCATCTGTAGACATCGTTGTGTAATAACCAGAAACTACAACACTCCACTTAGAAATCATTGTTGTTTGGGATACTACACAATAGTTTTAGAACAACATACACTTGTCAGAAAAGGAAATTACACAATATTTTTGTAGAATTTGTCCATCTTATAACTCAAGTGTTGTTCATTTAAAACATGTTATAATTTCTCAAACACAATTGTTTTTTATTTTGAATATGTTGTTAAGATTTCATAAACACAATGGTTTCTTAAAATTACCTAATGACAGATCAGACAATGATTTTATTTGCATTCCTTTGTTTCTTTCTTCAATCTCGCCTTATAGCTTTGGTCAACTTCAGCACACCTTTATCTTCAGCATTGCCTTCATTTTCGCTTGTAGCTTCATCTTCATTTTCTGCAGCGGCAGATTCTTTCGGCACCTTTGAGGCTACACAAAAGCTCAAAGGCGTAATCAACAAGTAATTTGGAGTTTATTAAAGGGCCACAAAAGAAAACTGAAATGGACACGATACCAGTCCTGAAATAGATATGATACTCAAGTACAATGCCTTCCTTAGTCTTCAACCCTATAGTAGTCGAACCCAACTGCAAATCACAATAAAAAACCACATAAACACATCATTAATCCAATATATATAATAAACAAACATATGCGTTAAAAATATTTAGAAACAAACCCATTATGGCATATTGATACATTGAAGAGTCATCTAATCAATCCTAGGTATTAATTTGACGATGACTCGTTGTCGCACATTATCCACATCCACAACTTACAATACACAAAGTTCGAGTTCAATATCAGACTGCATATGTGAAGAGTCTAAGAAGCCAGGGAAAGAACAATAACTATTTCATATTTATCATTTTTTAGGCAATGGCTGACTTGAAAGAGTAACAAAAAATGAGTAAAACACGTGAGAATAAATATAGGTAAAAGAAACACCTTCTGTAAAAGGCCTTTCATTTTATCATTTAAGGTTCCCTCAAATGCCAAATGTAGAACCCCAAGCCCGACATGGATACTCTCTCCAAACCCAGCCACCAATATCTCATCGATCAAAATCCTACAATACCCTTATGTCGTGCATCCTCCAAGGATAGTATCACATCAAACAATCCAAATTTGTTAAAATAGAAGTGAAATAAACCAAACTCAGTAAGTATGCATAGATCCAAAAAACAAAAAAAATCATACCGGAGGGTATTGCATCCGTGGAAAATCGATGGTGTGTCATATTTATCTACTTGAAGTTATCAGATATACAACAGCATTAAACATATACTAGTCCTTTCAAAATAAATGGAACTACTTAGAGAGGGAGAGAGAAAGAGGAAGATATAAATAAGGGAAAAACATACAATATCAGCAGCTGGACATGGAGATTTCATTAGAATCAGAACCTTCTTCATGAAACACCCATTTTCGGGATTATGGATAAACCATATTCGTTCAATCTCGCCAAACTTACTGAAATAAGCTTCCCTGTAAAAATAGAATGGTCAGAAAGTGTTTAACTAATCAAAGTTGTGCAGTTAAGCTTCTTGAAAAGAACTTATTGTGTTTCGAAACACAACTTTTAAGGTGTGTTATTAAAACGCACTTTTTGAGCCTACAAAAAGCTAATAAGCACGGTTACTGTCACGTTACACAATTTATTGAAATATTTCAAAGAAAAACACTAAACTCGGAGCTAAAATAACTCTTGAAATTTGATTCTATGAACACAACCATTTTAACACAAAATCAACTGAAGAAATGAACATAAGTAACCCCAAATACATCAAAATAAAAACTAAATATTACACGAAATAGCCAAAAAATAAATTACCAAACTGAGGGCGGGATGTAGCGACTGGAGAAAAGCTTCGACCGACTGGAATAGAGACGAAACTATTGCGCTTGGATGTGCAATTTTCGGTGGCGGAGGAGTGGCTGCCGGTGTTGGTCGTGGATGGTGAGGCGGGGTCGGGGTCAGGGTCCGGTGCTGGGTGCGGCTGGGTGAGGCGGGGCAGTCGGAGTCGGAGTTCGATTCTTACCTAAATTGTAAGCTTGAATCTAGCCGATTCCGAGTCAGCTCAAGCCACCCGAAGTCGAAACCCTACATCGCCACCGCGACTTGGACCTCCGCCCTGCATCCGCCGCACACCACCTCTGCTCCGCACCACTTTCACCAATCTTCGTCCCGTCTCCATGGCCATAGTGTCGTGGTTGTCCAGTTCGTGGTGGGTTGGTGCCGCTGGTGTGTACTCTTTGTAGGTGTGTGTGTGTGTGAGAGAGATAGAGAGAGTCGACAGAGGTGAGAATCAGGAGAGAAAGAAGTGAATCATGCGGCCGATTGATTAGGTTAGGGTATTTATACCAAAAACTTTCCAGTATTATTAATTGAGCCCCTAATTCCTACAACCTCTCAATTTAATCTCAATCTATTTATAATTTCTTTTAATTTCAGTTCACATAGTCTTCAATTCTCTCAAATCAACCCCAACCTACTTATAATTTATAAAATTTGTATTATATTATATACTATGTATTAGAGTCAGATTGTTGTTTCTATGAATGATCCAACCGTACGGATGTCAACATATATTTAATTGAGTGATGTTCCTAAATTTTCGAAAAATAAAAATTAATTTGGTTTGAGATCTTAGCAAATCACTATCAAATTGACTAATACTAGTAACTAGTGCTTTGTCTTGGATTATTGTTTCTATTTTTTTAAAAATATTTATCGACGATCCAACCGTACAGATGTCAAAATATATCTAATTTAGTGATGTTCCCAAATTTTCAAAAAATAGAAAATTAATTTGGTTTGAGATCGTTATAAAACTAAAGGCGGATATTATAGTCTTTGTGGACCCCATTTGGGACCCATGGCGAGTGAAAATGAATGAAATACACAGGGTAAATGTAGTACCGAACCACATTACATCATTAATTACTCCGATGAGGAGTTTCATACAGTACACCCAAGATAATATAGAATACATGCATATTTTATATGAAGATAAAACATACGACACTGAATAAAATGAGTATTCAACGGAAGTCTGCAGCGGAAATAAAATAAAGAAAATACGAGTGAATGAAAAGGACTGGGCCCCTACTAGTATCACTGGGACTCCTCGTCGTCAACGTTCTCTTCCCGTGCCTTAGCCTTGCCATGACCTGAAAAACAAAATCCCCAAGTCGATTCTGTAACAACAATCCTCAAGAGTTGAATAAACACAATCATATCTTTGTATAAACCACAAGTTCGATCAAAAATCTCAAGCGAATCGAACACATGCGATCAAAAGTGAATCGGTCGATTATAACCCAATCTGTTGAAAACATACGCAATCAAACATGTTGTATGAATCAACTAACAGTGCGGCTCAAAGGGTGGCGCCACACTATGCAGGGATGGAAATGTGTCCGTGCACAAGCCACCAGCAGTATCGATCGAATACACGTGTGGTCTTGTACCTAATCGATCTCACGGTGATCTTCTCGTGTGCATGCGATCGATGTGAGGCAAACAACCAACACACGACTTAATATGTGCCCGACATGAAAATCCTACACATACCAACCGGCACGCTAGTATGACCCGGAATGTCACGAGATAACAAAAGTGACATCGAAATCAATAATGACTCACCGAGATGAAATGATAGTGAAATGAATGATAGCTCAATGAAATGATTGGAACCGTCGTTCCTCGTGACTGAAGTGATTAATTGACAATTACAAGTCTCAATACGGTTAATACATTATGAATGAACTATAATTATGAATGATCACCAACGAAAAGAATGAAAATCCTTTTAACCGAGTAAAAATTAACTTTCACAACACCGATGAAGAATGTCCTTCGACGAACAACATCCTAAATGAGATGTCGGACGCTCGAACAAACTTGAATAACACAATTACCAACAATCCGGTTCAACACACGAATCAAACACGAGTATAACTAACTCAAAATGTCGATACGACTAAATCAAGTTCATTGGGGCATTATATCGAACACGTTGTGGCCAATCTTCGATTTTTTACAACCAAACCTTAATAATACCAATATCAAATCCCCAAGAAGTGTTTCAAACCAACAAAACATCTTTAATACGATCAATAATCCAATATGAATATCCAAATTCGTGATTTCAACAACAATTAATCGAAAACCCCAAAATCCAACTCAATATTCAAAGTGTTCTTGAATAATCCTTCAACAATCCGATGAATATCCTTAACAATTCATAATCACAAGTATATCACTTCATACAACACGATTATAACGTCCAAAACATCATATCTCAACACAAAATCAAATTCAAGGGTTGAAGAAGTTACCTTAGATTAGGATGAAGAATCCACAAATATGTTGTTGATCCATACTGCAACTTGAAGAAGATGAGAATCTCTGAGTTTTGATGATGTTAAAACACCCCAAGATCGCCCAAAATCGCCCCAAGGAAGAGAGGAAGAAGTGAAATGAAGAAATGAGCTTGTTCTCATCAACAAAACGCAGTTATAGAAGAATGCCTTTGTGTGCCTTGCACGGCTGAGTGTGCAGCGGCACAAGGCCAAAAACGCCCAGCAAAACAGTTTTGTGCCGCGGCCCAGCCAGAAGGGGCCGCGGCCCGCGGTACAGCCCGCTCCAGCATCAAAAAGGCATACGGTGCAGTCTTAGCTATTTCGTCCATAACTCCTTCGTCCGGACTCCGATTGACTCACCGTTTAAACCATTGGAAAGCTAACTTGATGCTCTATAATACTGAAAAGATTCAGAATTTTTGGAGTTTCCAAGAATTAATGGTGATTTTACAAAGTCGAACTCATACGTGGAAAAGTCGCTTAAGAACACAGAACTCAACAGAATGACACCGAGACGAACTCGGATGACAAAAAGTGTAGAATTAATCATTCTCGGAATGACAAAACGGTCATAATAGTGTCGCTAAGATGGACTTCCGCCAAAAAAGAAATTACCATAAATCAAAATTGCGGATATTACAATCATAGCAAACCACTACTAAATTGACTAGTAATAACTAATGATGTGTCATGGATTATTGTTTCTATTTTTGTAAAATTATTCATCAACGATCCAATCATACGGATATCAACATAAATCTAACTAAGTGATGTTCCCAAATTTTCAAAAAATAGAAAATTAATTTGGTTTGAGATCTTAGTAAACCACTACTAAATTGACTAGTAATAACTAATGATGTGATGGATTATTGTTTCTATTTTTGTAAAATTATTCATCGACGATCCAATCGTACGGATGTCAACATATATCTAACTGAGTGATGTTCCCAAATTTTCAAAAAATAAAAAATTAATTTGGCTTGAGATCTTAGCAAACCACTAATAAATTGACTAGCTAGTAACTAGTGCTTTTCACGGATTTGTTTCTATGTTCGTAAAAATATTTATCGACTATCCAAACGTACGGATGTCAACATATATCTAATTGAGTGATGTTTCAAATTTTCAAAAAATAAAAAATTAATTTGGTTTGAGATCTTAGCAAACTACTATTAAATTGACTAGTACTAGTAACTAGTGCTTTCGACAGATTTTTATTTCTATTTTTGTAGAAATATTTATCGACGATCCAACCGTACGGATGTAAAGATATATCTAATTGAGTGATATTCCCAAATTTTCAAAAAATAAAAAATTAATTTGGTTTGAGATCTTAGCAAACCATTTCTAAATTGACTAATACATTAACTAGTGCTTTTTATGAATTATTGTTCCTATTTTCATAAAAATATTTATAGACGATCCAACCGTACGGATGTAAAGATATATCTAATTGAGTGATGTCCCAGCTTTTCAAAAAATAAAAAATTAACTTGGTTTGAGATTTTAGCAAACCACTACTAAATTGACAGTAATAGTAACTAGTGCTTTTCACGGATTATTGTTTCTATTTTCTTAAAAATATTTACCGATGATCCAACTGTACGAATGTCAAGATATATCTAATTGAGTGATCTTCCCAAATTTTCAAAAAATAAAAATTTAATTTGGTTTGAGATCTTAGCAAACCACTACTAAATTGACTAGTGCTATTAACTCGTGCTTTTCATGGATTATAGTATCTATTTTTGTAAACATATTTATTGACGATCCAACCGTACGGATGTCAACATATATCTAATTGAGTAATGTTACCAAATTTTCAAAAAATAAAAAATTAATTTGGTTTGAGATCTTAGCAAACCACTATTAAATTGACTAGTACTAGTAACTAGTGCTTTCGACAGATTTTATTTCTATTCTTGTAAAAATATTTATCGACGATCCAACCATATGGATGTCAACATATATCTAATTGAGTGATGCTCCCAAATTTTCAAAAAATAAAAAATTAATTTGGTTTGAGATCTTAGCAAACCACTACTAAATTGATTAATGCTAGTAACTAATGCTTTTCACGGATTTGTTTCTATATTCGTAAAAATATTTATCGACGATCCAACCGTACGGATGTCAAGATATATCTAATTGAGTGATGTTCCCAAATTTTCAAAAACTAAAAAATTAATTTGGTCTGAGATCTTAGCAAACCACAACTAAATTGACTAGTACATTAACTAGTGCTTTTAATGGATTATTGTTTCTATTTTTTTAAAAATATTTATCGATGATCCAACCGTACGAATGTCAAGATATATGTAATTGAGTGATGTTCCCAAATTTTTTAAAAATAAAAAGTTAATTTGGTTAGAGATCTTAGTAAACCACTAATAAATTGACTAGTACAAGTAACTGGTGCTTTGTCCTGGATTATTGTTTCTATTTTTGTAAAAATATTTATCGACGATCCAACCATACGGATGTAAAGATATATCTAATTGAGTGATGTTCCCAAATTTTTAAAAAATACAAAATTAATTTGGTTTGAGATCTTAGTAAACCATTACAAAATTGACTAATACATTAACTAGTGCTTTTCACGAATTATTGTTTCTATTTTTGTAAAAATATTTATAGACGATCCAACCGTACGGATGTCAACATATATCTAATTGAGTGATGTTCCCAAATTTTCAAAAAATAAAAAATTAACTTGGTTTGAGATTTTAGCAAACCACTACTAAATTGACATTACTAGTAACTAATGTTTTTCACGGATTATTGTTTCTATTTTCTTAAAAATATTTATCGATGATCCAACTGTACGAATGTCAAGATATATCTAATTGAGTTATGTTCCCAAATATTCAAAAAATAAAAAATTAATTTGATTTGAGATCTTAGCAAACCACTACTAAATTGACTAGTACATTAACTAGTGCTTTTCAAGGATTATTGTTTCTATTTTTTTAAAAATATCTATCGATGATCCAACCGTACGAATGTCAAGATATATGTAATTGAGTGATGTTACCAAATTTTCAAAAAATAAAAAATTAATTTGGTTAGAGATCTTAGTAGGGTAAAAATAAGAAACTTCTAGATTTCAATCAAGGGCTCTTATTTCGCCACCTCAACAATCCAGGTGAAAGCTTTTCCACCAATCACGTGCTGTCACAGCAGACAACAATTTATTTGTAAAAGCCTTGTATAAATAAATTTATGACAACAGTTTAATTTACAAAAGCTTGTATGAAAGTGTTGAAGACAACGATTTAATATACAAACCTGTTTTATGACACGTTGTGTGAAATGTAATACAACAAGCATAGTTAAAAACGCTTGTCTTATTTCAACAACGGTTTAACATGGCATTGTCTTAAGCTAATTCCCACAATATATTTTTAAAACGGTTGTCTAATCCCCAAAGTTTGCACAACACCGCCGACAAAAAGCCTTGTCTGATTGGTTTTTCTAGACAACGGTTTTTAAATCGTTGTAATATACTTGGATTACACAATACTCTTTCGAGAATGAAAATAAACCGTTATTTGTTAATTTCAGCCAACATTTTTTCGACCGACTGTTGTCTGATTAGTGTTATCTGATTGTGTTTTTCCTGTAGTGACGCTAAAAATGTCGATAATCAAAATTGTGTTTTCCCTCTTAGTCATGTGAGATCTTGTTAGATTCATCTCGAAATATACTTTCAAAATATCAACTTCTTATGATTTTTAAAAATAAAGAATTCAAGATATTTATAAGCAAAATTGTGCATTGGCAAGCGTGGAAGTCCAGATGTTACAGTTATAAGAGAACGGAGGTAGTATATCATTATATATTCAATTGTAAATATTTCTTTCATGCTTTTTCCTATACCTAATTTTTTTTTTTTTTTTTGCTTCTTATTCTCCTACAAAACTTTGAACCATAATTATTGTTCTCAAATTTTCTAAAAAAATAAAAAGAATCTTTGGATATTATAAAATAAGTTTAACCACACACCTTTGGGTGGTTTTCTTCGTCTACACGTTCGGATTCCTTTTAAATAAACAAAAAATTTGATTCTATTTTTCATTTAAAGAATCGGAAGGAACCTAAACACAAGTTTAGCCAACGATAGCTAAGTGTCGTCGGCTAAACATGTAATCTTTAGCCGACGACTATTGTTAAATGTCGTCGGCTAAAGTTTTTTCCAAAAAAAAAAAATTAATATACTTTTTCCGACGACATTTAACAATAGTCGTCGGTTCAAATTTTTTTTTAAAAATAATATACTTTAGCCGACGACTGTTGCAAAGGTCATCGGCTAAAACATAATATAAAAAATAATAATTCAGATTTTGTGATCCCAAAACCTGTTTTTTTGCACCTGCAATTTTTATACACCAGCTCCTATTATCAACAGCAATCAATGCACAACACATTCAATTAATACCATCAATAATATGCCCAACATTATATGCAACACAACGCACAACACAATCAAGAACATAAATTTCATCAACATACTAGTAGCGTCAACAAAATCACTTACACAATTCTAACACAAATATAAATATACAAGAGTCCTACAACAACATAACTATAATCCACCACCAAAATCCTATCAACATCAACATAATAAAAATGTTTTACAATCCACTACCAAAATCATCTAAATGTCCAAACGTAGAAGTAGAAGGATTACCACCATCCCCTAGATCCTCGTCATGAGGCTGTGAAGATGGGGTCTGACCGAAGATAGAAGACGGTTGAGCAGGTGTATGCAGTCCAGCCTGAGTAATGGTCTGAGTCAGCGTCATCATATAGTCCATCATGGCCTGTTGCTGCCTCTGGAAACTCTCTAACCGTGTCTCAGTCCTCTGCTCGCTCTCACGTAACCGCGTCTGAGTCCTCCTTTCATTCTCATCTCGGATCTCCCTCTCCGCCCTCAACTGCTCCTCAAGATAGGTGTAACACCCCCGATACATTCAGGAATATTACAGCGCCGTAAATCCTTTACATAAGGATTTACAAGGCTGAAGAATTGAAAAGACATTAACAGGAAACAATGGATGAAAATAAAGGAATTAAGATACAACAGTTCTGACCAAATACTGAAAATATGAATGTTCAACGGGAAGTATTAATACATCACCAAATCCAAATCATCATAAATAATCAACAAACAACAGACACATAAACCTGGCCGGAACATCACTCTGCACCCTCGTCGTCATGCAACTCCAGTGGTTGTTTCCCCGCTCTCCTGGATCCTGAACATAAACAAAATGTTCACCCCCGAAGGGGTTATCACAACGATGCTAGTACAAGTACCACAACATATTATTCAACATCTCACGAAGAATAATAATAATAACATACACACATGATAATCACAACATGATATCACAACATACACATGGTAATTCCAATGATCCAGCGTTGACTGCCTAGACCCCAAGATGATCCCGTCGGACCAACACGTGGTGGAAAAACCCGTTCAATGATCCAGCGCACGCTAGCATAGATCCCAAGATGATCTCGTCGGACCAACACGTGGTGGACATACAACAACGATATACATGTACAACAATATGTATAACATCAATACATAAAACAATTAAGGTACTTGCCTCGATTCGAAGACAAGAACAATACTTCCACGAAAAAAGAAACGCTCGAAGGTCGCCCCTTTGACCAATCACGTAGCAAGCTCGAACCTTAACAAAGGAAATAATATAGTATTCATCTCATGTCGTACGAATGTCTAACAATCCGATTTACAGCCGAAAGCTCATAAAATGTAATCTGCCTGAACTACTTAGCGTACGCTACGTATTATACGTAATGTCCATTAAGCCTGCTCGTTAGCGCACGTAAACAACTAAGTCTAGCGTACGCTAACTATGTACTGACAGTCCTCTCTGATCAGCCGACTGACTCATCTGATGACATAACGTACGTTACGTACCCAATGTAGCGTACGTTAACTTATGCCCGATAGCGCACGTTAATCTACATAGCTTAACGTGCGCTAACCATGCATGGCAGTTCACTACTGGGCAGTAGACTTGTTCTAACGGTGATGAGACTCATGAAATCTTTAGTGTTAATACATGTCATCTCCATGCATATCATGCTCATACGGTTTATGAATGATCTTACGAATAACAACTACTTCAAATTCAAGAATACATATATCATTATAAAACCATATTCCATTTCGATTACAATTCTTCATGCAAATTCGGAAGGCCTAACGGTCGATATCAATACCTTTATATCAATCAAAACTATCATCTTGTAGTTTGATTAACACTCCATCTTTACAAGATAAATCCTTCCATGATCAATCTCTTAGATTCATCTAACAATAATGATGTTAAAGTCAAGTCCGTGATTACTATGAACACATCTTCTAGATTCGGATTACCAATTTCAGAAACTCCCTCTACTTATTCATCATAACAAGATTCAAATTATGATGTTCTTAACCAAGGTACTTAAAGCATAGTCATCTCAATCTCTTAAACATGATGTGGTTTGGATAAATCACCAATGAAACTCAATAACTTGATAGCATAATCCTCATATCCTTAAGAACACGAATTCAAGGTTGAAAGTAGTGTAACATACCTTAAGTTGAAGAAAAACACCGAGACAACAAGTAGAATCTGGCTCCGATTGCTTGTTTGCCAACTCAATACGTTTCTCCACTCTAATGATTAAACACAAGTGACATACAATCTCCAATGATCAAGTGGATGTGTTCTAAGTGTGTAAGGAGTATATATTATTCTCTGGTCTCTCAAGAACGAAGAATAAATGGAGGAAATGTAAGCCAAAAATGGGTTGCTGTCCCTTTTATAACATTTCTGCACTTTAGCTAATTAGCGCACGCTACCATACAATCTTAGCGCACGCTAATAAGCGTTGACTCCAAATCTGTCCAGGTTCGTCCGCGGGAATATTATCCGGACCCATGTCCCGGCTGGCGTATGTGCTAGCCGCCTAGCTCAATAATTGACTGCCTAGCGCATGCAAATCCTACATTCGTAGCGTGCGCTAGTTGTAGCTGATAGCGCGCGTTAAGCTACATTCTTAGCGTGCGCTATCACGAGCTTGCATGAGAAATTTTGCATGTTGTTATACATATGTAAAAAGATAACAATGTGAGAAATATCATACTCCAATTATCGAGATCACAATTCCAAATAATACAGGGTTCAAATACAGATGAAATACACAATAATAAACTCGGATATTACATACTCTCCTACTAAAAAGGAGTTTCGTCCCGAAACTCAAGACGAAAATAACTCTGGATATCTGGACTTCATGCTATCTTCCGTTTCCCAAGTGGCTTCTTCCACTCCGTGGCGTGACCACTGAACTTTGACCAAAGCGATTAGTTTGTTTCTCAACTGCTTAACTCGACTCTCGAGTATCCTGACCAGTCTTTCTTCAAACGTCCCATCCTGAGCGACTTCGATCTCGCTGAAATCAATGACATGACTAGGATCCGGTATATATCTCCGTAACTGGGATACGTGGAACACGTTATGAACATGGCTCAACGACGGCGGTAATGCCAATCTGTATGCCAACTCTCCAACTCTCTCAAGGATCTCGAATGGTCCGATATATCTCGGACTCAGCTTTCCTTTCCTTCCGAAACGAAAGATTCCCCAAGTAGGAGAAACCTTTAAAAGTACGTGGTCTCCAGTACTGAACTCCAAAGGGCGACGGCGTATGTCTGCATAAGATTTCTGTCGACTCTGGGTGGTCAACAGTCTTTCACGAATCAAGGCTATCTTCTTTCGAGTCTGTACGATCAACTCTGGTTCTGTTCCGATCAAGTCTGATGAATCGTCCCAACATAGGGGCGATCTGCATCTCCTCCCGTATAATGCCCCAAACGGTGCCATATTAATGGAAGCATGCCAACTATTGTTGTAGGTAAATTCAATCAACGGTAGATGAACTTCCCAATCAGTTGACCAATCTAAGGCACAAGCCCTCAGCATATCTTCCACCGTTTGAATAGTCCTCTCGGATTGTCCATAGATCATGGGTGATAAGGCTGTCTTTGAAGTTCAATTCGGTCCCCAAGGCCTTATGAACTGCTTTCCAAAAGTGAGACATAAAACGGCCGTCTCGACCAGAAACAATGGTCTTCGGCGTACCATGCAATCGAACTATCTCCGAAATAAATACTCGTGCCAACCTCTCTGGTCCCCACGTGTCCTTAATGCCTAGAAAATGAGCTGATTTGGTTAAACGATCAACTATCACCCAAATCATGTTCATTCCTGTCTTGGTTCTCGGCATACTAGTGATGAAGTCCATCGATATATCCTCCCACTTCTATTCAGGAATCGGGAGCGACTTCAACATTCCTGCAGGTCGTTGATGCTCGATCTTAACCTGCTGACAAGTCAAGCATTTCGAAACATAGTCCGCTACATATTTCTTCATGTTGCCCCACCAGAAATTCTGCTTCAAGTCCTTATACATCTTACTGGTGCCCGGGTGGATAGAATAGGGCGAACTGTGAGCTTCCTTCATAATCGTCTGTTTCAGAACATCGACATCGGGAACACAGAGTCGGTTCTGAAATCTCAAAACTCCATCATCATGAATTACGAATCCAGGGGCCTTCCCCTTAATCACTTCATCACGTAACCGAATCATCAGAGGATCATCTGTCTGCATAGATTTGATTTCTTCGATTAATGATGAAGTTATTTCCATTACGCACAGTTGTCCTTGGACTCTTTGTAACCATACTTCAATTCCTTCTCAAATCATCTCTCGTTGAAGGCTAAGTTGGGAAGTCAGAGTCTCCAACATCTGGATAGAAACAAGCTTGCGGCTAAGTGCATTTGCCACTATATTCGCTTTGCCTGGATGATACAAAATCTCCAAGTCATAGTCCTTAATCAGCTCTAACCATCTTCTTTGCCGCATGTTCAACTCTTTCTGACTGAAGATGTATTTGAGACTCTTGTGATCCGTAAAGATCTGACAGTGAGTCCCGTATAGGTAATGTCTCCAGATCTTCAAAGCAAAAACTATTGCTGCTAGCTCCAAATCATGTGTTGGGTAATTCACTTCATAAGGTTTCAGCTGTCGTGACGCATAAGCGATCACCTTATCATTATGCATCAATACGCATCCGAGTCCTTGGTTCGAAGCATCACTGTAAACTATGAATCCTCCAGTCCCCTGTGGAAGTGTTAAAATTGGTGCTGTCGTCAATCTCTTCTTCAATTCATCAAAGCTTTTCTGACACGATTCACTCCAATCAAACTTTTGAGTTTTCTGCAGGAGTCGGGTAAGTGGGCGGGAAATTCTAGAAAACCCTTCCACGAATCGACGATAATATCCAGCAAGTCCTAAGAAACTTCGGACTTCTTTCACGTTCTTTGGAGGCTTCCAATCCATAACCGTTTCAATCTTCTGAGGATCTACTCGGACTCCTTCAGCTGATACCACATGACCGAGGAACATTACTTCCTTTAGCCAGAATTCACACTTAGAGAGTTTGGCGTACAGTTGCTCGTTTTTCAAAAGTTCTAATACAATTCGCAAATGCTGTGCATGCTCTTCCAGGCTCTTAGAATATACCAGAATGTCATCAATGAACACGACCACAAATTTATCCAAATATTCAATGAACACTCGGTTCATCAACTGCATGAATACAACAGGTGCATTAGTGAGACCAAACGGCATCACTACAAACTCATAGTGTCCGTAGCGAGTTCTGAATGCTGATTTCGGAACATCAGATTCCTTAATCCTCAACTGATGATATCCTGATCTTAGATCGATTTTAGAAAATATTGTTGCTCCTTGCAACTGATCAAACAAATCATCAATCCGTGGCAACGGATACTTGTTCTTAATCGTCATCTTGTTCAGCTCTCGATAGTCAATACACAGTCGAAGCGATCCATCCTTCTTCAGGACAAAAAGAACTGGCGCTCCACAGGGCGAAACGCTTGGGTGGATATAACATTTGTCCAGTAACTCCTCCAGTTGCTTTTTCAGTTCGTACATCTCAGTAGGTTCCATACGATACGGCGCCTTAGAAATTGGTGTAGCTCCGGGTTCCAGCTCAATGGTGAATTCTACATCCCGTCGTGGAGGTAGTCCAGGTAACTCGTCAGGAAATACATCTGGAAATTCGTTCACAACAGGAATGGATAAAAGTTCCACAATTTCGTCTTCTTTCTTCATTGCATAGCACCAGTATCCGGTACAGCCCTGTTTCAACAATTTGACAGCTTTCATCGCCTTGATCAACTTTCCTGAGCTTCCTAGTTTCCATCCTTCAAATAATATTTTGGAGCCCTCATCAGCGATCAGTGAGATATTCCTCCTTCGGTAGTTTACAATAGCTCCATATCGATTAAGCCAATCATCTCCGAGTATCAGGTCGTCTCCTTGCATTTCTATTACAATCAGATTTGAGAGCCATTCTCTGCCTCCAAATGATACAGGGAAATCTCTAGTTTTTAAGTTTCCAACAATCCTCTCACCACTCGGTAAACCAATCACATAAGGTTCACAGTTATGAAAACCAGAAATATTCAAACGATTTACACAAGATAAGGATATAAATGAATGCGTAGCTCCTGTATCGAATAAAATGCTAACTCGCTGGGAAAGGATGCAGACGGTGCACGATGCAACAAGAAGATCACGATCGTCTGTTCTCCTCATCTCGTACATATGTGGAGGAACAGATCTAGCACTCGATGTCCCATTTCGGTCAAACTATCCTCTACCTCGTCCGCGGCCAAAATTCTAAGGCATCTGTACACTCTGTTGCGTCTGCTGAATACTCGATTCTTTCTGGACTGACTGTGATGTACGGTCTCTAAAAGCTTTCGAAGCCTCCTCACAGAACACCGCACGATGCCCCTCTCGACCACAGTCAAAACAAGTTACGGTAAGGAATGGCAATCTCGTCGATAATGTCCTGTTCGGCCACAGTTAAAGCACTTCCTTGTCACATATGTCGTAACTGATACTGCTCCAGAGTTCTTTCCTCTCTTGGATGGGTGCGAAGGTTTCTTAAACGAATGAAAAGATGACTGGACCTTGCGGGGCCCACTGTTCTTGTGCTCTGTAAAAGTACCAGAGACTTTCTGCTTCTTGGACTCTGTAAATTTTTCCATTGCTGCTTCCTTGAGTTCATACGCCAAGGCCTTATCCTGGTATTGACGGAGAGTGGTACATTCAAAACCGGACATGTACCTCTGGATTTCTGGTTTCATCCTCATATCAAAATGGATCATCATTTCGCATACATTACGACTGGTGTCGAACAAATGCCATTCTTTGTTAAATGTCTTAATTATGCAGGATACGAGTTCGTCGGACGGTGAGCGGAGAAAAACTCGGAACTTTGGCTTCCCTCACGGGACGAGGCGTGCCAGCTTCCATCATCAATTTAAACTCTGTCCAATCAGCATCATGGTCTACAGGCCGGATGGCTTCCCACCATTCGGACGCTTCCCCTATCAGGAAGTATTGAGCGATAGAGGATCTCCGGTCGTCTGGGCAGTTAATTCCGGCAAAGATTTTATCCAATTCCTTCAACCAATGGTCCCATGTGGGAGCCTCAGAAAAGCCGTCGAATTTGGGTGGTTGTATCTTTGCCACCTCTTGCAGCCATCAGTCACCTCGATTTCCCATGTCTGGAATCCCCTGCTGTAATCCCACCGCCACTTGCATTCGGTCCACGACCTGGGCGAACTGAGTCATCTGGTTTACCACCTGACGAAGGATTTCGGGCACAGCAGGTTCTGGTTCGTTATTGATAGATCTCTGTGGCTTGCCTGAACTATGACTGGATTGATTAGAAGGCGACGCTTCCCTTTCAGCATTCCTTCGTCCGCGTCCGCGACCGCGACCACGTCCACGTCCGCCTCTCAACATACTGTAAGTATAAATACTCAATATACAAGGAACAATACCATTCAAATGCTCAAGTACAAAGAAATATAACATGTAAAGGACGAGATAGAGTTTAGGAACTTACAACCACCGCCCGCACGAAGACGTAGGCAGTACAGTGATGTTATTCGCGGCCGGTTACCTCAAAAGACATATATGACCCCTATTTTAACCCGATGGCCAAGATATCCATAATCTTGGCTCCGATACCATATTCTGTAACACCCCCGATACATTCAGGAATATTACAGCGCCGTAAATCCTTTACATAAGGATTTACAAGGCTGAAGAATTGAAAAGACATTAACAGGAACCAACGGATGAAAATAAAGGAATTAAGATACAACAGTTCTGACCAAATACTAAAAATACGAATGTTCAACGGGAAGTATTAATACATCACCAAATCCAAATCATCATAAATTACTGCGTACTTGAGTACTTATTGAAATAATCAACAAACAACAGACACATAAACCTGGCCGGAACATCACTCTGCACCCTCGTCGTCATGCAGCTCCAGTGGTTGTTTCCACGCTCTCCTGGATCCTAAACATAAACAAAATGTTCACCGTCGAAGGGGTTATCACAACGATGCTAGTACAAGTACCATAACATATTATTCAACATCTCACGAAGAATAATAATAATAACATACACACATGATAATCACAACATGATATCACAACATACACATGGTAATTCCAATGATCCAGCGTTCACTGCCTAGACCCCAAGATGATCCCATCGGACCAACACGTGGTGGAAAACCCGTCCAATGATCCAGCGCACACTAGCATAGATCCCAAGATGATCCCGTCGGACCAACACGTGGTGGACATACAACAACGATATACATGTACAACAATATGTATAACATCAATACATAAAACAATTAAGGTACTTGCCTCGATTCGAAGACAAGAACAATACTTCCACGAAAAATGAAACGCTCGAAGGTCGCCCCTTCGATCAATCACGTAGCAAGATCGAACCTTAACAAAGGAAATAATATAGAATTCATCTCATGTCGTACGAATGTCTAACAATCCGATTTACGGCCGGAAGCTCATAAAATGTAATCTGCCTGAACTACTTAGCGTACGCTACGTATTATACGTAACGTGCGTTAAGCCTGCTCGTTAGCGCACGTAAACAACTAAGTCTAGCGTACGCTAACTATGTACTGACAGTCCTCTCTGATCAGCCGACTGACTCGTCTGATGACATAACGTACGTTACGTACCTAACGTAGCGTACGTTAACTTATGCCCGATAGCGCACGTTAATCTACATAGCTTAGCGTGTGCTAACCGTGCATGGCAGTTCACTACTGGGAAGTAGACTTGTTCTAACGGTGATGAAACTCATGAAATCTTCAGTGTTAATACATGTCATCTCCATGCATATCATGCTCATACGGTTTATGAATGATGTTACGGATAACAACAACTTCAAATTCAAGAATACATATATCATCATAAAACCATATTCCATTTCGATTACAATTCTTCATGCAAATTCGGAAGGCCTAACGGTCGATATCAATACCTTTATATCAATCAAAACTATCATCTTGTAGTTTGATTAACACTCCATCTTTACAAGATAAATCCTTCCATGATCAATCTCTTAGATTCATCTAACAATAATGATGTTAAAGTCAAGTCCGTGATTACTATGAAGACACCTTCTAGATTTGGATTACCAATTTCAGAAACTCCCTCTACTTATTCATCATAAAAAGATTCAAATTATGATGTTCTTAACCAAGGTACTTAAAGCATAGTCATCTCAATCTCTTAAACATGATGTGGTTTGGATAAATCACCAATGAAACTCAATAACTTGATAGCATAATCCTCATATCCTTAAGAACATGAATTCAAGGTTGAAAGTAGTGTAAAATACCTTAAGATGAAGAAAAACACCGAGACAACAAGTAGAATCCGGCTCCAATTGCTTGTTTGCCAACTCAATACATTTCTCCACTCCAATGAATAAACACAAGTGACATACAATCTCCAATGATCAAGTGGATGTGTTCTAAGTGTGTAAGGAGGATATATTGTTCTCTGGTCTCTCAAGAACGAAGAATAAATGGAGGAAATGTAAGCCAAAAATGGGTTGCTGTCCCTTTTATAACATTTCTGCACTTTAGCTAATTGGCGCACGCTACCATACAATCTTAGCGCACGCTAATAAGCGTTGACTCCAAATCTGTCCAGGTTCGTCCGCGGGAATATTATCCGGACCCATGTCTCGGCTGGCGTATGTGCTACCCGCCTAGCTCAATAGCGATCGCTTAGCGCGCAAATCCTACATTCGTAGCGTGCGCTAGTTGTAGCTGATAGCGCGCGTTAAGCTACATTCTTAGCGTGCGCTATCACGAGCTTGCATGAGAAATTTTGCATGTTGTTATACATATGTAAAAAGATACCAATGTGAGAAATATCATACTCCAATTATCGAGATCACAATTCCAAATACTACAGGGTTCAAATACAGATGAAATACACAATAATAAACTCGGATATTACATACTCTCCTACTAAAAAGGAGTTTCGTCCCGAAACTCAAGACGAAAATAACTCTGGATATCTGGACTTCATGCTATCTTCCTTTTCCCAAGTGGCTTCTTCCACTCCGTGGCGTGACCACTGAACTTTGACCAAAGCGATTAGTTTGTTTCTCAACTGCTTAACTCGACTCTCGAGTATCCTGATCGGTCTTTCTTCAAACGTCCCATCCTGAGCGACTTCGATCTCGCTGAAATCAATGACATGACTAGGATCCGGTATATATCTCCGTAACTGGGATACGTGGAACACGTTATGAACATGGCTCAACGACGGCGGTAATGCCAATCTGTATGCCAACTCTCCAACTCTCTCAAGGATCTCGAATGGTCTGATATATCTCGGACTGAGCTTTCCTTTCCTTCCGAAACGAAAGATTCCCCAAGTAGGAGAAACCTTTAAAAGTACGTGGTCTCCAGTACTGAACTCCAAAGGGCGACGGCGTATGTCTGCATAAGATTTCTGTCGACTCTGGGCGGTCAACAGTCTTTCACGAATCAAGGCTATCTTCTTTCGAGTCTGTACGATCAACTCTGGTTCTGTTCCGATCAAGTCTGATGAATCGTCCCAACATAGGGGCGATCTGCATCTCCTCCCGTATAATGCCCCAAACGGTGCCATCTTAATGGAAGCATGCCAACTATTGTTGTAGGTAAATTCAATCAACGGTAGATGAACTTCCCAATCAGTTGACCAATCTAAGGCACAAGCCCTGAGCATATCTTCCACCGTTTGAATAGTCCTCTTGGATTGTCCATCAGTCTGTGGGTGATAAGCTGTGCTGAAGTTCAATTCGGTCCCCAAGGCCTTATGAACTGCTTTCCAAAAGTGAGACATAAAACGGCCGTCTCGACCAGAAACAATGGTCTTCGGCGTACCATGCAATCGAACTATCTCCGAAAATACTCGTGCCAACATCTCTGGTCGCCACGTGTCCTTAATGCCTAGAAAATGAGCTGATTTGTTTAAACGATCAACTATCACCCAAATCATGTTCATTCCTGTCTTGGTTCTCGGCATACTAGTGATGAAGTCCATCGATATATCCTCCCACTTCCATTCAGGAATCGGAAGCGACTTCAACATTCCTGCAGGTCGTTGATGCTCGATCTTAACCTGCTGACAAGTCAAGCATTTCGAAACATAGTCCGCTACATCTTTCTTCATGTTGCCCCACCAGAAATTCTGCTTCAAGTCCTTATACATCTTACTGGTGCCCGGGTGGATAGAATAGGGCGAACTGTGAGCTTCCTTCATAATCGTCTGTTTCAGAACATCGACATCGGGAACACAGAGTCGGTTCTGAAATCTCAAAACTCCATCATCATGAATTACGAATCCAGGGGCCCTCCCCTTGATCACTTCATCACGTAACCGAATCATCAGAGGATCATCTGTCTGCATAGATTTGATTTCTTCGATTAATGATGAAGTTATTTCCATTACGCACAGTTGTCCTTGGACTCTTTGTAACCATACTTCAATTCCTTCTCAAATCATCTCTCGTTGAAGGCTAAGTTGGGAAGTCAGAGTCTCCAACATCTGGATAGAAACAAGCTTGCGGCTAAGTGCATCTGCCACTATATTCGCTTTGCCTGGATGATACAAAATCTCCAAGTCATAGTCCTTAATCAGCTCTAACCATCTTCTTTGCCGCATGTTCAACTCTTTCTGACTGAAGATGTATTTGAGACTCTTGTGATCCGTAAAGATCTGACAGTGAGTCCCGTATAGGTAATGTCTCCAGATCTTCAAAGCAAAAACTATTGCTGCTAGCTCCAAATCATGTGTTGGGTAATTCACTTCATAAGGTTTCAGCTGTCGTGACGCATAAGCGATCACCTTATCATTCTGCATCAATACGCATCCGAGTCCTTGGTTCGAAGCATCACTGTAAACTATGAATCCTCCAGTCCCCTGTGGAAGTGTTAAAATTGGTGCTGTCGTCAATCTCTTCTTCAATTCATCAAAGCTTTTCTGACACGATTCACTCCAATCAAACTTTTGAGTTTTCTGCAGGAGTCGGGTAAGTGGGCGGGAAATTCTAGAAAACCCTTCCACGAATCGACGATAATATCCAGCAAGTCCTAAGAAACTTCGGACTTCTTTCACGTTCTTTGGAGGCTTCCAATCCATAACCGCTTCAATCTTCTGAGGATCTACTCGGACTCCTTCAGCTGATACCACATGACCGAGGAACATTACTTCCTTTAGCCAGAATTCACACTTAGAGAGTTTGGCGTACAGTTGCTCGTTTCTCAAAAGTTCTAATACAATTCGCAAATGCTGTGCATGCTCTTCCAGGCTCTTAGAATATACCAGAATGTCATCAATGAACACAACCACAAATTTATCCAAATATTCGATGAACACTCGGTTCATCAACTGCATGAATACAACAGGTGCATTAGTGAGACCAAACGGCATCACTACAAACTCATAGTGTCCGTAGCGAGTTATGAACGCTGATTTCGGAACATCAGATTCCTTAATCCTCAACTGATGATATCCTGATCTTAGATCGATTTTAGAAAATATTGTTGCTCATTGCAACTGATCAAACAAATCATCAATCCGTGGCAACGGATACTTGTTCTTAATCGTCATCTTGTTCAGCTCTCGATAGTCAATACACAGTCGAAGCGATCCATCCTTCTTCAGGACAAAAAGAACTGGCGCTCCACAGGGCGAAACGCTTGGGTGGATATAACATTTGTCCAGTAACTCCTCCAGATGCTTTTTCAGTTCGTACATCTCAGTAGGTTCCATACGATACGGCGCCTTAGAAATTGGTGTAGCTCCGGGTTCCAGCTCAATGGTGAATTCTACATCCCGTCGTGGAGGTAGTCCAGGTAACTCGTCAGGAAATACATCTGGAAATTCGTTCACAACAGGAATGGATAAAAGTTCCACAATTTCGTCTTCTTTCTTCATTGCATAGCACCAGTATCCGGTACAGCCCTGTTTCAACAATTTGACAGCTTTCATCGCCTTGATCAACTTTCCTGAGCTTCCTAGTTTCCATCCTTCAAATAATATTTTGGAGCCCTCATCAGCGATCAGTGAGATATTCCTCCTTCGGTAGTTTACAAAAGCTCCATATTGATTAAGCCAATCGTCTCCGAGTATCAGGTCGTCTCCTTGCATTTCTATTACAATCAGATTTGAGAGCCATTCTCTGCCTCCAAATGATACAGGGAAATCTCTAGTTTTTAAGTTTCCAATAATCCTCTCACCACTCGGTAAACCAATCACATAAGGTTCACAGTTATGAAAACCATAAATATTCAAACGATTTACACAAGATAAGGATATAAATGAATGCGTAGCTCCTGTATCGAATAAAATGCTAACTGGCTGGGAAAGGATCTGAACGGTACCTGATGCAACAGAAGCATCCTGATCGTCTGTTCTCCTCATCTCGTACATATGTGGAGGAACAGATCTAGCACTCGATGTCCCCTTTCGGTCAAACTATCCTCTACCTCGTCCGCGGCCAAAATTCTAAGGCATCTGTACACTCTGTTGCGTCTGCTGAATACTCGATTCTTTCTGGGCTGACTGTGATGTACGGTCTCTAAAAGCTTTCGAAGCCTCCTCACAGAACACCGCACGATGCCCCTCTCGACCACAGTCAAAACAAGTTACGGTAAGGAATGGCAATCTCGTCGATAATGTCCTGTTCGGCCACAGTTAAAGCACTTCCTTGTCACATATGTCGTAACTGATACTGCTCCAGAGTTCTTTCCTCTCTTGGATGGGTGCGGAGGTTTCTTAAACGAATGAAAAGATGACTGGGACTTGCGGGGCCCACTGTTCTTGTGCTCTGTAAAAGTACCAGAGACTTTCTGCTTCTTGGACTCTGTAAATTTTTCTATTGCTGCTTCCTTGATTTCATACGCCAAGGCCTTAACCTGGTATTGACGGAGAGTGGTACATTCAAAACTGGACATGTACCTCTGGATTTCTGGTTTCATCCTCATATCAAAATGGATCATCATTTCTGCATCTGTTCTGACCAGTTGTCGAACAAATGCATTCTTTAGTTAAATGTCTTAATTATGCAGGATACGAGTTCGTCGGCGGTGAGCGGAAAAACTCGGAACTTTGGCTTCCCTCACGGGACGAGGCGATCGAGCTTCCATCATCAATTTAAACTCTGTCCAACCAGCATCATGGTCTACAGGCCGGATGGCTTCCCACCATTCGGACGCTTCCCCTATCAGGGAGTATTGAGCGATAGAGGATCTCCGGTCGTCTGGGCAGTTAATTCCGGCAAAGATTTTATCCAATTCCTTCAACCAATGGTCCCATGTGGGAGCCTCAGAAAAGCCGTCGAATTTGGGTGGTTGTATCTTTTCCACCTCTTGCAGCCATCGGTCACCTCGATTTCCCATGTCTGGAATCCCCTGCTGTCTATCTCCCTGCTGTAATCCCACCGCCACTTGCATTCGGTCCACGACCTGGGCGAACTGCATCATCTGGTTTACCACCTGACGAAGGATTTCGGGCACAGCAGGTTCTGGTTCGTTATTGGTAGATCTCTGTGGCTTGCTTGAACTATGACTGGATTGATTAGAAGGCGACGCTTCCCTTTTAGCATTCCTTCGTCCGCGTCCGCGACCGCAACCACGTCCACGTCCGCCTCTCAACATACTGTAAGTATAAATACTCAATATACAAGGAACAATACCATTCAAATGCTCAAGTACAAAGAAATATAACATGTAAAGGACGAGATAGAGTTTAGGAACTTACAACCACCGCCCGCACGAAGACGTAGACAGTACAGTGATGTTATTCGCGGCCGGTTACCTCAAAAGACATATATGACCCCTATTTTAACCCAATGGCCAAGATATCCATAATCTTGGCTCCGATACCATATTCTGTAACACCCCCGATACATTCAGGAATATTACAGCGCCGTAAATCCTTTACATAAGGATTTACAAGGCTGAAGAATTGAAAAGACATTAACAGGAACCAACGGGTGAAAATAAAGGAATTAAGATACAACAGTTCTGACCAAATACTGAAAATATGAATGTTCAACGGGAAGTATTAATACATCACCCAATCCAAATCATCATAAATTACTGTGTACTTGAGTACTTATTGAAATAATCAACAAACAACAGACACATAAACCTGGCCGGAACATCACTCTGCACCCTCGTCGTCATGCACCTCCAGTGGTTGTTTCCACGCTCTCCTGGATCCTAAACATAAACAAAATGTTCACCGCCGAAGGGGTTATCACAACGATGCTAGTACAAGTACCACAACATATTATTCAACATCTCACGAAGAATAATAATAATAACATACACACATGATAATCACAACATGATATCACAACATACACATGGTAATTCCAATGATCCAGCGTTCACTGCCTAGACCCCAAGATGATCCCATCGGACCAACACGTGCTGGAAAAACCCGTCTAATGATCCAGCGCACACTAGCATAGATCCCAAGATGATCCCGTCGGACCAACACGTGGTGGACATACAACAACGATATACATGTACAACAATATGTATAACATCAATACATAAAACAATTAAGGTACTTGCCTCGATTCGAAGACAAGAACAATAATTCCACGAAAAATGAAATGCTCGAAGGTCGCCCCTTCGATCAATCACGTAGCAAGATCGAACCTTAACAAAGGAAATAATATAGAATTCATCTCATGTCGTACGAATGTCTAACAATCCGATTTACGGCCGAAAGCTCATAAAATGTAATCTGCCTGAACTACTTAGCATACGCTACGTATTATACGTAACGTGCGTTAAGCCTGCTCGTTAGCGCACGTAAACAACTAAGTCTAGCGTACGCTAACTATGTACTGACAGTCCTCTCTGATCAGCCGACTGACTCGTCTGATGACATAACGTACGTTACGTACCCAACGTAGCGTACGTTAACTTATGCCCGATAGCGCACGTTAATCTACATAGCTTAGCGTGTGCTAACCGTGCATGGCAGTTCACTACTGGGAAGTAGACTTGTTCTAACGGTGATGAAACTCATGAAATCTTCAGTGTTAATACATGTCATCTCCATGCATATCATGCTCATACGGTTTATGAATGATGTTACGGATAACAACAACTTCAAATTCAAGAATACATATATCATCATAAAACCATATTCCATTTCGATTACAATTCTTCATGCAAATTCGGAAGGCCTAACGGTCGATATCAATATTTTTATATCAATCAAAACTATCATCTTGTAGTTTGATTAACACTCCATCTTTACAAGATAAATCCTTCCATGATCAATCTCTTAGATTCATCTAACAATAATGATGTTAAAGTCAAGTCCGTGATTACTATGAAGACACCTTCTAGATTTGGATTACCAATTTCAGAAACTCCCTCTACTTATTCATCATAAAAAGATTCAAATTATGATGTTCTTAACCAAGGTACTTAAAGCATAGTCATCTCAATCTCTTAAACATAATGTGGTTTGGATAAATCACCAATGAAACTCAATAACTTGATAGCATAATCCTCATATCCTTAAGAACACGAATTCAAGGTTGAAAGTAGTGTAAAATACCTTAAGATGAAGAAAAACACCGAGACAACCGGCTCCAATTGCTTGTTTGCCAACTCAATACATTTCTCCACTCCAATGATTAAACACAAGTGACATACAATCTCCAATGATCAAGTGGATGTGTTCTAAGTGTGTAAGGAGGATATATTGTTCTCTGGTCTCTCAAGAACGAAGAATAAATGGAGGAAATGTAAGCCAAAAATGGGTTGCTGTCCCTTTTATAACATTTCTGCACTTTAGCTAATTGGCGCACGCTACCATACAATCTTAGCGCATGCTAATAAGCGTTGACTCCAAATCTGTCCAGGTTCGTCCGCGGGAATATTATCCGGACCCATGTCTCGGCTGGCGTATGTGCTACCCGCCTAGCTCAATAACTAACTGCCTAGCGCACGCAAATCCTACATTCGTAGCGTGCGCTAGTTGTAGCTGATAGCGCGCGTTAAGCTACATTCTTAGCGTGCGCTATCACGAGCTTGCATGAGAAATTTTGCATGTTGTTATACATATGTAAAAAGATACCAATGTGAGAAATATCATACTCTAATTATCGAGATCACAATTCCAAATACAACAGGGTTCAAATACAGATGAAATACACAATAATAAACTCGGATATTACATACTCTCCTACTAAAAAGGAGTTTCGTCCCGAAACTCAAGACGAAAATAACTCTAGATATCTGGACTTCATGCTATCTTCCATTTCCCAAGTGGCTTCTTCCACTCCGTGGCGTGACCACTGAACTTTGACCAAAGCGATTAGTTTGTTTCTCAACTGCTTAACTCGACTCTCGAGTATCCTGACCGGTCTTTCTTCAAACGTCCCATCCTGAGCGACTTCGATCTCGCTGAAATCAATGACATGACTAGGATCCGGTATATATCTCCGTAACTGGGATACGTGGAACACGTTATGAACATAGCTCAACGACGGTGGTAATGCCAATCTGTATGCCAACTCTCCAACTCTCTCAAGGATCTCGAATGGTCCGATATATCTCGGACTCAGCTTTCCTTTCCTTCCGAAACGAAAGATTCCCCAAGTAGAAGAAACCTTTAAAAGTACGTGGTCTCCAGTACTGAACTCCAAAGGGCGACGGCGTATGTCTGCATAAGATTTCTGTCGACTCTGGGCGGTCAACAGTCTTTCACAAATCAAGGCTATCTTCTTTCGAGTCTGTACGATCAACTCTGGTTCTGTTCCGATCAAGTCTGATGAATCGTCCCAACATAGGGGCGATCTTCATCTCCTCCCGTATAATGCCCCAAACGGTGCCATCTTAATGGAAGCATGCCAACTATTGTTGTAGGTAAATTCAATCAACGGTAGATGAACTTCCCAATTAGTTGACCAATCTAAGGCACAAGCCCTCAGCATATCTTCCACCGTTTGAATAGTCCTCTCGGATTGTCCATCAGTCTGTGGGTGATAAGCTGTGCTGAAGTTCAATTCGGTCCCCAAGGCCTTATGAACTGCTTTCCAAAAGTGAGACATAAAACGGCCGTCTCGACCAGAAATAATGGTCTTTGGCGTACCATGCAATCGAACTATCTCCAAAATAAATACTCGTGCCAACCTCTCTGGTCCCCACGTGTCCTTAATGCCTAGAAAATGAGCTGATTTGGTTAAACGATCAACTATCATCCAAATCATGTTCATTCCTGTCTTGGTTCTCGGCATACTAGTGATGAAGTCCATCGATATATCCTCCCACTTCCATTCAGGAATCGGGAGCGACTTCAACATTCCTGCAGGTCGTTGATGCTCGATCTTAACCTGCTGACAAGTCAAGCATTTCGAAACATAGTCCGCTACATCTTTCTTCATGTTGCCCCACCAGAAATTCTGCTTCAAGTCCTTATACATCTTACTGGTGCCCGGGTGGATAGAATAGGGCGAACTGTGAGCTTCCTTCATAATCGTCTGTTTCAGAACATCGACATCGGGAACACAGAGTCGGTTCTGAAATCTCAAAACTCCATCATCATGAATTACGAATCCGGGGGCCTTCCCCTTGATCACTTCATCACGTAACTGAATCATCAAAGGATCATCTGTCTGCATAGATTTGATTTCTTCGATTAATGATGAAGTTATTTCCATTACGCACAGTTGTCCTTGGACTCTTTGTAACCATACTTCAATTCATTCTCAAATCATCTCTCGTTGAAGGCTAAGTTGGGAAGTCAGAGTCTCCAACATCTGGATAGAAACAGGCTTGCGGCTAAGTGCATCTGCCACTACATTTACTTTGCCTGGATGATACAAAATCTCCAAGTCATAGTCCTTAATAAGCTCTAACCATCTTCTTTGCCGCATGTTCAACTCTTTCTGACTGAAGATGTATTTGAGACTCTTGTGATCCGTAAAGATCTGACAGTGAGTCCCGTATAGGTAATGTCTCCAGATCTTCAAAGCAAAAACTACTACTGCTAGCTCCAAATCATGTGTTGGGTAATTCACTTCATAAGGTTTCAGCTGTCGTGACGCATAAGCGATCACCTTATCATTCTGCATCAATACGCATCTAAGTCCTTGGTTGGAAGCATCAATGTAAACTATGAATCCTCCAGTCCCCTGTGGAAGTGTTAAAATCGGTGCTGTCGTCAATCTCTTCTTCAATTCATCAAAGCTTTTCTGACACGATTCACTCCAATCAAACTTTTGAGTTTTCTGCAGGAGTCGGGTAAGTGGGCGGGAAATTCTAGGAAACCCTTCCACGAATGGACGATAATATCCAGCAAGTCCTAAGAAACTTCGGACTTCTTTCACGTTCTTTGGAGGCTTCCAATCCATAACCGCTTCAATCTTCTGAGGATCTACTCGGACTCCTTCAGCTGATACCACATGACCGAGGAACATTACTTCCTTTAGCTAGAATTCACACTTAGAGAGTTTGGCGTACAGTTGCTCGTTTCTCAAAAGTTCTAATACAATTCACAAATGCTGTGCATGCTCTTCGAGGCTCTTAGAATATACCAGAATGTCATCAATGAACACGACCAAAAATTTATCCAAATATTCGATGAACACTCGGTTCATCAACTGCATGAATACAGCAGGTGCATTAGTGAGACCAAACGGCATCACTACAAACTCATAGTGTCCGTAGCGATTTCTGAACGCTGATTTCGGAACATCAGATTCCTTAATCCTCAACTGATGATATCTTGATCTTAGATCTATTTTAGAAAATATTGTTGCTCCTTGCAATTGATCAAACAAATCATCAATCCGTGGCAACGGATACTTGTTCTTAATCGTCATCTTGTTCAGCTCTCGATAGTCAATACACAGTCGAAGCGATCCATCCTTCTTCCGGACAAAAAGAACTGGCGCTCCCCAGGGCGAAACGCTTGGCTGGATATAGCCTTTGTCTAGTAACTCCTCCAGTTGCTTTTTCAGTTCGTACATCTCAGTAGGTTCCATACGATACGGCGCCTTAGAAATTGGTGTAGCTCCGGGTTCCAGCTCAATGGTGAATTCTACATCCCATCGTGGAGGTAGTCCAGGTAACTCGTCAGGAAATACATCTGGAAATTCATTCACAACAGGAATGGATAAAAGTTCTACAATTTCGTCTTCTTTCTTCATTGCATAGCACCAGTATCCGGTACAGCCCTGTTTCAACAATTTGACAGCTTTCATCGCCTTAATCAACTTTCCTGAGCTTCCTAGTTTCCATCCTTCAAACAATATTTTGGAGCCCTCATCAACGATCAGCGCGATATTCCTCCTTCGGTAGTTTACAATAGCTCCATATCGATTAAGTCAATCATCTCCGAGTATCAGGTCGTCTCCTTGCATTTCTATTACAATCAGATTTGAGAGCCACTCTCTGCCTCCAAATGATACAGGGAAATCTCTAGTTTTCAAGTTTCCAACAATCCTCTCACCACTCGGTAAACCAATCACATAAGGTTCATAGTTATGAAAACCAGAAATATTCAAACGATTTACACAAGATAAGGATATAAATGAATGCCTAGCTCCTGTATCGAATAAAATGCTAACTGGCTGGGAAAGGATCTGAACGGTACCTGATGCGACAGCAGCATCCTGATCGTCTGTTCTCCTCATCTCGTACATATGTGGAGGAACAGATCTAGCACTCGATGTCCCCTTTCGGTCAAACTGTCCTCTACCTAGTCCGCGGCCAAAATTCTAAGGCATCTGTACACTCTATTGCATATGCTGAATACTCGATTCTTTCTGGGCTGACTGTGATGTACGGTCTCTAAAAGCTTTCGCAGCCTCCTCACAGAACACCGCACGATGTCCCTCTCGACCACAGCCAAAACAAGTTACGGTAAGGAATGAGCAATCTCGTCGATAATGTCCTGTTCGGCCACAGTTAAAGCACTTCCTTGTCACATATGTCGTAACTGATACTGCTCTAGAGTTCTTTCCTCTCTTGGATGGGTGCGGAGATTTCTTAAACGAATGAAACGATGACTGGGCCTTGCAGGGCCCGCTGTTCTTGTGCTCTGTAAAAGTACCAGAGACTTTCTGCTTCTTGGACTCTGTAAATTTTTCCATTGCTGCTTCCTTGATTTCATACGCCAAGGCCTTATCCTGGTATTGACGGAGAGTGGTACATTCAAAACCGGACATGTACCTCTGGATTTCTGGTTTCATCCTCATATCAAAATGGATCATCATTTCTGCATCTGTTCTGACCAGGTGTCGAACAAATGCCAGCTGCTGGTTAAATGTCTTAATTGTCTGGGATACAGGTTCGTCTGACGGCTGAGCGGAGAAAAACTCCGGAACTTTGGCTTCCCTCACAGGACGAGGGCAGTACTGAGCTTCCATCATCAATTTAAACTCTGTCCAATCAGCATCATGGTCTACAGGCCGGATGGCTTCCCACCATTCGGACGCTTCCCCTATTAGGAAGTATTGAGCGATAGAGGATCTCCGGTCGTCTGGGCAGTTAATTCCGGCAAAGATTTTCTCCAATTCCTTCAACCAATGGTCCCATGTGGGAGCCTCAGAAAAGCCGTCAAATTTGGGTGGTTGCATCTTTTCCACCTCTTGCAGCCATCGGTCACCTCGATTTCCCATGTCTGGTATCCCCTACTGTCTATCTCCCTGCTGTAATCCCACCGCCACTTGCATTCGGTCCATGACCTGGGCGAACTGAGTCATCTGGTTTACCACCTGACGAAGGATTTCGGGCACAGCAGGTTCTGGTTCGTTATTGATAGATCTATGTCGCTCGCCTGAACTATGACTGGATTGATTAGAAGGCGACGCTTCCCTTTCAGCATTCCTTCGTCCGCGTCCGTGACTGCGACCACGTCCACGTCCGCCTCTCAACATACTGTAAGTATAAATACTCAATATACAATGAACAATACCATTCAAATGCTCAAGTACAAAGAAATATAACATGTAAAGGACGAGAGAGAGTTTAGGAACTTACAACCACCGCCCGCACGAAGACGTAGGCAGTACAGTGATGTTATTCGTGGCCGGTTACCTCAAAAGACATATATGACCCCTATTTTAACCCGATGGCCAAGATATCCATAATCTTGATTCCGATACCATATTATGTAACACCCCCGATACATTTAGGAATATTACAGCGCCGTAAATCCTTTACATAAGGATTTACAAGGCTGAAGAATTGAAAAGACATTAACAGGAACCAACGGATGAAAATAACGGAATTAAAATACAACAGTTCTGACCAAATACTGAAAATACGAATGTTCAACGGGAAGTATTAATACATCACCAAATCTAAATTATCATAAATTACTGCGTACTCGAGTACTTATTGAAATAATTAACAAACAACAGACACATAAACCCGGCCGGAACATCACTCTGCACCCTCGTCGTCATGCAGCTCCAGTGGTTGTTTCCCCGCTCTCCTGGATCCTGAATATAAACAAAATGTTCACCCCCGAAGGGGTTAGCACAACGATGCTAGTACAAGTACCACAACATATTATTCAACCTCTCACGAAGAATAATAATAATAACAAACACACATGATAATCACAACAAGATATCACAACATACACATGGTAATTCCAATGATCCAGCGTTCACTGCCTAGACCCCAAGATGATCCCGTCGGACCAACACATGGTGGAAAAACCCGTCCAATGATCCAGCGCACGCTAGCATAGATCCCAAGATGATCCTTTCGGACCAACACGTGGTGGACATACAACAATGATATACATGTACAACAATATGTATAACATCAATACATTAAACAATTAAGGTACTTGCCTCTATTCGAAGAAAAGAACAATACTTCCACGTAAAATGAAACGCTCGAAGGTCGCCCCTTCGATCAATCACGTAGCAAGATCGAACCTTAACAAAGGAAATAATATAGAATTCATCTCATGTCGTACGAATGTCTAACAATCCGATTTACGGCCGAAAGCTCATAAAATGTAATCTGCCTGAACTACTTAACGTACGCTACGTATTATACGTAATGTGCGTTAAGCCTGCTCGTTAGCGCACGTAAACAACTAAGTCTAGCGTACGCCAACTATGTACTGACAGTCCTCTCTGATCAGCCGACTGACTCGTCTGATGACATAACGTACGTTACGTACCCAACGTAGCGTACGTTAACTTATGCCCGATAGCGCACGTTAATCTACATAGCTTAGCGTGTGCTAACCGTGCATGGCAGTTCACTACTGGGAAGTAGACTTGTTTTAACGGTGATGAAACTCATGAAATCTTCAGTGTTAATACATGTCATCTCCATGCATATCATGCTCATACGGTTTATGAATGATCTTACGGATAACAACAACTTCAAATTCAAGAATACATATATCATCATAAAACCATATTCCATTTCGATTACAATTCTTCATGCAAATTCGGAAGGCCTAACGGTCGATATCAATACCTTTATATCAATCAAAACTATCATCTTGTAGTTTGATTAACACTCCATCTTTACAAGATAAATCCTTCCATGATCAATCTCTTAGATTCATCTAACAATAATGATGTTAAAGTCAAGTCCGTGATTACTATGAAAGACACCTTCTAGATTCGGATTACCAATTTCAGAAACTCCCTCTACTTATTCATCATAACAAGATTCAAATTATGATGTTCTTAACCAAGGTACTTAAAGCATAGTCATCTCAATCTCTTAAACATGATGTGGTTTGGATAAATCACCAATGAAACTCAATAACTTGATAGCACAATCCTCATATCCTTAAGAACACGAATTCAAGGTTGAAAGTAGTGTAACATACCTTAAGATGAAGAAAAACACCGAGACAACAAGTAGAATCCGGCTCCGATTGCTTGTTTGCCAACTCAATACGTTTCTCCACTCCAATGATTAAACATAAGTGACATACAATCTCCAATGATCAAGTGGATGTGTTCTAAGTGTGTAAGGAGGATATATTGTTCTCTGGTCTCTCAATAACGAAGAATAAACGGAGGAAATGTAAGCCAAAAATGGGTTGCTATCCCTTTTATAACATTTCTGCACTTTAGCTGATTAGCGCACACTACCATACAATCTTAGCGCACGCTAATAAGCGTTGACTCCAAATTTGTCCAAGTTCGTCCACGGGAATCTTATCCGGACCCATGTCCCGGCTGGCGCATGTGCTAGCCGCCTAGCTCAATAATTGACTGCCTAGTGCACGCAAATCCTACATTCGTAGCGTGCGCTAGTTGTAGCCGATAGCGCGCGTTAAGCTACATTCTTAGCGTGCGCTATCACGAGCTTGCATGAGAAATTTTGTATGTTGTTATACATATGTAAAAAGATACCAATGTGAGAAATATCATACTCCAATGATCGAGATCACAATTCCAAATAATACAGGGTTCAAATACAGATGAAATACACAATAATAAATTCGGATATTACAATAGGCAGTCTGTGCATCCCGTCCGTGAGGGCACCGGAAGACCGTGGTATCTTTCAATAGGCTGTGACCCTTGGCTCCCATCATCTTAGTGCGGTACCGACTACCTCTACGAGAGTAGACGGTGCCCCACACCCTAGCGCGAACATAAGGATCGGCCTGATCGATCCGTCCAATGGCGGAATTGAGGTTGGTATCCGCTAAGTCCGGATACTGCTCCCGAGCAATCTCAGCAAGCATCCTCTGAGACTCCTCCCGCACACGCTCCTAAGTTATATGAAAATAAATATTTCAATATCAATAAAAGTATGATACAAAGACATTTAGTTTATTACCAATATAAAATAAAAATAGACTTACATGCTCTTCGGGACGGTTCGGATATGCTTTCTGAGTCACGTAGGCAAATGCGTCCACCGAATCAGAAGAAGTGGCCTCGTGCGAAACTCTCGCTAACGACCGCAGACCCAGACTATGATGGTCAGTCATACCAGCACGATTGGTCGTGTTGGTCGAGCTAGTCGCCTTAAAAAAATATTGCAAAAATTACAAGATTTTACAGACAATTAAAAAATGACATATATATTAAAAATAATTTCATACCATGAACTCCGGGTCACGAAAATGGGTGCGTAGCCACTTCCACTCGTACTTACGGAACTTAAATTCTTCCAGGGTAGCCTCTCGGGAATCACCCCAGGCAGTCCAGAACATGTGCATCTCATCTTTCCAAGATTTGTACCTACAACACACATTGCACAACATATATTATTCATAAAAAAAAAATTACGCAAACAATGTAGATACAAAATAAATTAAAATGACATACTTGGTAGACTGCACCGCGTCACACCAAGTACGTAGTAGAGAGTCGGGAATGACAAACCACACCTACGAACAACATAAATACGCAAAAATTTAAAAACATCACATATTGCATTTTGAAGAACTACGTGTTGATTGAAAAACACTTATTAAATATTTAATAACTTACCGACATAGCATTGTTCAAAGCATCCTTCACGCACTGCGGCATATACCCCCACTCGGGCCACAAAACGGGGACTCTGTCCCGAATGACAAAGCCCACATTACGTTTATATGCTGCCGTAGCATCATAATACATCACCGGCCGTCCGTGTCTGTCTAGAAGAATCTCGTAATGACCATGCTTACTGACATATGAGTCGAGCGCCAGACCCTTTGCCAGGCCACGAGTCTTCTTCTTTTTCTTCTCCTCCTCGACTACATTTTTCCCCTTCTCCTTCTCCCTCTCTATCTCCTCGTACAATTTCGTCTTCGAAACCCGACAACTCCGCCAATGCATGTTAACTAGTTCTCCCTGAAATTAACGTATCTTCCTATATTTCCAGCATACCCGGTAGAATACCTAGTAGTCTTTATCCACCAAAATATCTCAGTTTTCTTCTTGGCAGTGACGGTGTAAGCTGCCTTAGGCATTTTTTGTTTTCCCTTGACAGTCTTTAACCACAAATGTTTTCTTATGCTCATTTCTTCCAAACCTTTGCGTGCTTTTGGCCCGTATTTGGTCTTTCCCTCCCAACCTAAGATTGTCCCAACCATACTTTCGCAAACATTCTTTTCAATGTGCATGACATCCAAGAAGTTCCTTATCAGTAACTTGCACTAGTAAGGCGATTCCCAAAATATACTTTTGTGCGACCAATACTTATACCTGTCGGGCCTTTCAGGGGTTGCTGCAATCACATCCGGATGGTTGCTAAGCTGACCAAAATCATACTCATTAAGAATCGAGAGTATTTCATCACCTGTCCACTGTCGTGGTGGCTCGTCCATGTCTACAGTGCCATCAAATACTGCAGCATCCATACGCCATTCATGTTCCCTCTCAAGCCATATCCGATGACGCATTCAGATAACTTTCCTACAGTTGTACCTAGCACAATCTGCATTCAAACACACTGGACAACCTCTATATCCTCTAATAACAGATCCAGACAACATTCCATATGCAGGAAAATCACTAATAGTGCTGATACACATGGCGTGCAAGTAGAACGTCTCGGACGAATAACTGTCGTACGTGGGATGACCTTTCTCCCACAATAATTTCATCTCCTCTATCAAAGGTCTCATATACACATCGATACACTTTCCCGGATATCCCGGCCTCGGGATTAACAAGGTCAACATATTATACTCCTTCTGCATACACATACACGGAGGAAGATTATAAAGAATCACTACAACAGGCCATATGGTATATGAAAGACTCATGTTACCAAAAGGGTTGAACCATCATATGCAATCCCGAGCCTCACATTTTGGATATCTGAAGAAAAATTTGGATACTCCCTATCTATATGCTTCCACGCCTCTCCATCCGAAGGGTGTATCATAGTATCCCTGTCATGAGTGTGCAGCTCGGTGTGCCATCTCATTGCTTTTGCTGTGTGAGGAGACATAAAAAGCCGTTCCAACCTGTCCTTCAGTGGGAAATACCAAAGTACCTTCACCGGTTTCTCTTTTCCAGAAGGAGTGATCCTATATCTCTGTATCACATACAGGACATCTCGTGAGGTCTTCATTAGGATGCCCCAGAATAGAACACAATCATACATGCAGACGTGGATCTTAATGTAGGAAATACCAAGATCATTAAAAATTCATCTCATTTTGGTATATGTGTTAGGAAGACGATGACCCTGTGGAAGCATATTACTCGTAAGCTCCAAGTAATCATCCACAGACTTGATGGATGATCTGTTTCCCACCTTTAATCTCATCGTTTTCATGACACAATCAAGAACAATCATGTTACACCCTAGGTATAGAGGGGTCTGTTGGAGTTGAATTAGCTTGTTGTACCTGTCAAGCCCAGCAGTATTGTAAGGCATCGGTCTATGGGTCGTGGGATTGGCTCAGTTGGTACAAACATCTCGGAATAACCAAACACATCATCAATCAACCTCCTCTTCGGATCGGTGAACCCATCGTTACCACTGAATTGTCCGTGATCATACGGAATAACAGAATTCAGTGCTTCACCGTGGTATATCCACCATGTATATTTATTCCAAAAATCATTCTTCCTTAGGTGCTCCCAGACCTCATTAAATGGAAAATGATACATATCACTGCGACATCTACATTTATTACATGGACAGTAGTGCAACGTATTACCACTGTCGTGCTCTTTTACAAATCTCATTAACTGCTTCATCCCATCCATTACTCTTGGATCCCATTTTCGTAACCCAATCCAACTCTTGTTCATCCTCAAAATGTATAAATTTTCCAATATTAATCCAACTAACTAATATTGTTCAAATTATAAATGGAATCGCAACAAACAATTAATCATAATGATTATCATCACAAAAATTAAGGGTTATACAGAAAAGCTTTCGAATCTACGACATGAATAATACAAAGTTTCGAGATCACAATAAAAAATACAATAAAATACCTTAATTAATCGAATTGGTGATTATAGCAACCGGTAGAAACCTTCGTCACTCCAGCTAGCACAACTCAAAGTAGCAACACAAACTCAAAAAATACACAAAATCAAGGTTTTTTCGCCTGAAAATAACTGAGGACGATATATAATTTTAAATTGGAGGTTTACCCGACCACTTGATCTGGGTCGTCGGCTAAATCTTGACAAAAATCATCGGCTAAAGTGTTAAACTTAGCCGACGACTACGTTGTGGTTTAGCCGACGACACTTAAAAGTCATCGGCCATTTTTTTAAGTGTCGTCGGCTAAAGTCCTTATTTTGGTAGTGTACCCCCAAATAGAGTCTCTCACATCAGGTCCCATTGTCGTCTTCCGATCAGCGGCCCCCAACCATGACCAACGCACATATCGCGAGCGCAACATGTAATATGTTGCTCTTCCCCTCCGAATCACAACCAGATGCACAATCTACAACTAACACAACACAGAAACCCTAGGTGTCTTTTTAGATCCACAATCCTCTTGATTATTTTGTTCTCGTTTCATCTCTTTATATATGCAATATTCGCACTTTCTATGTGTAGTAATTTCTATTTTTGGTGTATTTTCATTACGAATGACTTGCTTGTATTTGTTTTGGTATTCTGAAACTATTTTGTTCTGCATTCATGGCCACTCGAATGAGTTTCGGAGTTGTTTTACGAGATTTTGCGTATTGTGTAACTTTTCCACATTTAGGCTCGATTCTCATAAATCTTGTTTGAAGCTGAAGTTTAGTTGTTTCTACGAGTTCCTTTAATATTTTTGGATATGTTACGATTTCCTGAGATTGTTATCTAACCTCGATTCATGATTCTCGGGAGTTCGGACATTTTATAATTTTATATAGTTTTGAGTACTATTATTGGAATTGTTTGTCCATTCTATCGGATGGTTGGAATCATATGTTTGTTGGGAGTGTGAGTTTGCATGTAGCTGTTCCTTATTAACGCTTCCTTATTCATTGGTGGCTATCGAGTTTTGTATCTTCCAAGACGTGTACATTCTGACCGGAATTCACAACTGTACTGCTGTGTCAGAGCAGTTAGCGCACTCTAACACTGTTTTAGCGTGCGCTAAAGTAACATCTGTAGCACATGCTAAGTTCATTCGTACCGCGCGCTAATCAAGCTGGACAGTAGGTTTCTGGATTCTGTAATGAGTTGATTAGTGCACGTTAATGTTTTCCATTACGTACGCTAATAAGTCTATTTGCGTACGTTAATATCTCCATTGCGTACGCCAATGGGATTGGACAGAGTATTCAGGAGTTGGGCAGAAAGTTCGGTGATCCTGGACTGAGCTAGGTAGCGCACGCTAACACTAGCATTAGTGCATGCTAATGGGTCTGGGCAGAAACTTTTGAACTGCACTTCAGCCCGATAGCGCACGCTACTCCCTGTCTTAGAGCGCGCTAAATACGATCAGTATATATTAAACAGATCAGTTAACTTATCTTCTTCTTCTCCCTTGACGGTCCACAGAGATTTGAGATTGAATAGTGTGGATTCCGTCCAGACACCATCATCTATCGGTAATTTTGAGTCCCTAGTACGGATTTAACAACATCCTAACACCCTTCACCATCCTAATCAAGGTAATATTCTTAGAACCCTAGTTTAGGGATTTTGGGGGGTTTTGTGATGATTTCGTATTACTAAACCGAATTATCCTAGATTGTTGTTGGAGTATGATTGTATACTCGTAATCCTTTGTTTTCCCTGAAGTTTTGTGGAATTAACTCCGATATTTCCATCATTGGTCAAGTATAGTCGATTGTGACCTCGTAGTGTCCGATGAATTGTTCCAAAGGGTAGAACTTAGGACGAATTCTTACGTTTCGATATGTTTTAGTTGATTGTATATCATTATGTGATAAGAACGTATTTTTGAAGATTATTCGGACCGAAGTCCCTTCTGATCAACGTTTCCTTACATCATAATTATCAAGGCAAGTACATGTATTACATTATGTTATGTGTGTTACGAATTTGACATGAATGATGAATTATGATAACGTGGGTGTGTGTTGTTGATCTTCCACCCGGGGACAGTTCAACGGGACCTCTGAGGGCCGATACTAATGGGTACAACTGCAGAAGTGGTTTTCCACTTGGGACGGTCCGACGAGACCTCTGGGGTCGATACTAATAGGTACGGCCGTGGATTACCAAGTGTGGATTATCGTGGTGTTGAGATGTGATGACATGGTTTTCATGTTAATGATGTTTTGATGACAATGTGATATTCCGGAATATTATTTCCTAAAATGCTTTCTAAATATGATGATAGTGTTAGATCGTATCTGTATATAATATCATGTAATTGTGTACTTGCATTAGCCATTCCAATGATAACCCCTTAAATGGGGAAATGCGTTTCATGCATTTCAGGTATCGGGCGAGCTGAGGAGCCAACATGGGAGACACATATAAAGGATGGTAAAGCATGAAGTTATGAGGCTCGAGTCTGGAATGTTTATTTCATTATATTCATGTTGTCTATTGGAGTCGACTGAGTAAACATTTTATGTTTTATGGATATTGTTGAAGTCCCCTACATGGGCAATGGATTCATTTTTACATTCTGTTTCCCTGCGTTCAAACCAAAATATTTTGGCCAAGGCCATGGCCTTATTTATATTATTAAATGTTGTCATTACTGGGTTATTGTGAAATTGTGTGAATGTCCTAGCCTGGTAAACCTTAACGAAGGTTCTACAGCGTGTAATCACCCTTATGAGAATTAGGGTGTTACATTTATGGTATCAGAGCCTTAGGTTGTGAATACCTAGATTGTCGGTCAATTTGGATCTGTCAGTTGCTTTATAAAAGTCAGTTATTGAGCCTAACATCATCGTGCTACCATCTCTTCGTGCGACCCGTGGCTGTAAGTTTCCTCAAACTATTACACTTCTATATTACTTTTATGATGTGAATTGGAATCGTGAGTTGGGGTACCGATGATGTAAATTATGAACTGCGTTGATCCTGTCTTTTTTCAATTCTTATTCTTCATTGTGTTGAGAGGTCGTGGTAGATCAGATCAGGGATGCAGCTGAGGCCGTGGTCGTAGTGCTGATGATGAGGGAGTTCTACTTTCCCAGTCATCCCCGGATTCGGCTTCACATTCAGTGCCGAATACCCTGCCCTTGAGTTCTGACGGACAACAGAACTTATCAGTCAGCCAGGGCCAACTGCCGGGTAATAACGCCGATGCAAGAGCAACTGCTATACTTCAGCAGTTGGTAGCTCAATTCGCTCAGATAGCTCAAAGTGGGCACCATAATCCGCCCTCGACCGTGGAAGACGAAGCCAGCAAATGGCTTTAGAAAGTGACAAAGATACACCCTCCTCGTTTTGCTGGTTCTACTAACTCCTTGGGTTGGGAGAATTGGCTCTTTCAGTTGGGAAGAACTTTCAATGACGTAGCTTGCCCAGATGGCATGAGTGTACTTATTGCTTAGTACCTTATGGATAAGGAAGCCACAGAATGGTGGGAGGCAGTGGTGCCCAGAGATCGTGTAGCCACCTGGGATGAGTTTAAGACCGCCATGGAGGCGGAGTATTGTCCACCACCAGTTCAACTGTAGAATTTTTGAGTTCTTTACAACTACGCCACAGGAAGTACCGATATCCCAGGCCATATTACTTATAATCAACAGTTGGGCTATGTGGAAGATCAAGTGAGAACTGAGGCTGATAAGATCCGCTATTTTAATATATGCATGAAGCCTCATATCTGACCGAGCATGGCACCACTCATGTGTGCTACGTTGAAAGAATACCAGGATCGCACTTTAGCGATTATGCTGGCAGTTCCAGAGTCAAAGTCTGGTTCCGAGGCTAAGAAACGGAATACTATTGGAAATTTCTCAGCCGGTAAGGGTGGTCGGTTTTCTAAGTCGCAATCTGCTCCCACGTCGAGCAGTCAAAATGAGCATGTGGTGAAAGACTGTCCATTTCCGTTGGTTAATTGTTATTCATGCCGGCAGAATGGGCATCATGAAACTCATTGTGAGAGGGATAACAGAGCATCTAGAGCCCTGACAGCCACTACCGTACAGAAGGAGCTTAGCGTCAATCTGAAGACCCCAGTTGCTCAGACCCCTCAGAGTTCGGGCCGTGGTAGGGGTCGGGGTTAGCTGGACCGCCGTGCAGTGTCGAGTTTGGGATCAGTACACCTTTGTCTATACCAGATGAGATGCAGAGAGGAGACAAATCTTCCGGCGATATCAGGTACCACTCAGATCCTTTCACATCTAGTTTCAGTGCTATTTGATTCGGGTGATACCCATTCTTTTATTGAATGGGATTGTATACATCGTACTGGTATTAACTGTTTATTCGAGTGTGAACCGTTCGTAGTGGGTATGCCTAGTGGGGATCATATGGTTGGGAGCTGGAAAGTAAGATACGACTCAATGAGGATCGGGAACTGGGATTGGCCCTCAAACCTTGTTGTTATAGATTTAAAGGGTGAATATTTGATCCTCAGGGATGATTGGATGGGTCGTCATAGTGCTATCATGGACTATCGGACTCGTACTATCTCGATAGTGGCCGAGGATGGCACAGAACATACTCTTGTTGGTTGTAAACCGGGTAGATCAGGACGTATGATTAACGCCATGAAGGCGATGAAACTCCTAAACTAGGGTTTCGTAGGCTATTGGTGCTATGATTTAAGGCAGTAGATGGTGGAGTTGAGATATCGTCGATTCCAGTAGTTAATGAATATTCCGACGTATTTCGGATGACTTACTGGGATTACCACCACAGTGAGAATTCGAGTTTTCTATTGATCTAGAGCCGAATGCATCTCCTGTTTCTCGGGCACCATATCACATGGCACCATCAGAGATGTTAGAGTTGAAGAAACAGTTGGGGGAATTGTTGGATAAAGGGTACATCCGAGCGAGCGCATCACCCTGGGGTGCAACAGTGCTTTTTATTAAAAAAAGGATGGATCGCTTCTTTTATGCATTGACTATCCAGAATTAAACAAGATGACAATAAAAAATAAATACCCTTTACCTCAGATTCATGACCAGTTTGATCAGCTTCAGGGAGCGATAGTCTTCTTGAAGATTTATTTACGATCATGCTATTATCAGTTGAGGATTGGGGATAGCGATATACCAAAAGCTGCTTTTCGAATGAGATATGGCCACTACGAATTTGTGGTTATGCCTTTCGGGCTAACCAACACCCCAGCAGTGTTCATGCAGTTGATGAACAAGGTTTTTATCGAATATCTGGACAAATTCGTAGTCGTTTTTATTAACGATATCCCTATCTATTCCCGGAGCCAGGAGGAGCACGCTTAACACCTTCGTGTTGTGCTGGATATTTTGAGAGCAGAAAAGTTATATGTAAAGTTTTCCAAATGTGAGTTTTGGATCCATGAAGTAACATTCCTCGGGCATGTGATTTCGGCGGAAGGAGTTCGGGTTGACCCACGGAGGATAGAGGCAGTACTCGCGTGGGAACCACCTAAGAATGTGAAGGAAGTGAGAAGTCTCCTAGGACGTGTGGGTTACTACTGTAGGTTCGTCGAGGGATTTTCCAGGATCGCTCGACCACTTACACAGTTACATCAAAAACTCAGAAATTTGAGTGGAACGCGAATAGGCAGAATAACTTCAATGAGTTTAAGAGATGTTTGACTACCGCACCGGTTCTAGCCTTGCCACAGGGCAACGGTTATTTTGCAGTTTATAGTAATGCTTTAGGCCTCGGACTTAGATGCGTCTTGATGCAGAGAGATAGGGTTATTGCTTATGCGTCTCGACAGTTGAAACCATATCAAGCAAATTAACCTACTCATGATATATAATTAGCTGCGATCATTTTCTCTTTAAAAATTTGGAGGCATTATCTCTACAGATTGTCGTGTAAGATTTACATGGACCACAAGAGTCTGAAGTACATTTATAGCCAAAAGGAATTGAACATGAGGCAACGTAGGTGGATAGAATTAATCAAGGATTATGATCTTGATATTCTTTATCATCCGGGCAAGGCTAATATAGTAGCGGATCAGTTGAGTCGTAAGCCGATCGCTCTTCAAATACTAGAAGTACTTACGCCTCAAAGCAAGATCCGACAGGATTTAATTTTTCAGAACATCAAAGTTTGGCTTCGGAGAGTTCATGGTCAGTTGTGTGCATTAGAAATCACTTCATCCTTGATTGATGACATCAAGGCGAGGCAGTATGATGACCCGTTTTTAGTCCACTTGAGGGAGGATGTGAAGAAAAGGAAAGCCCACGGGTTTGTAATTCAGGATGACAGAATTTTGAGATTTTGAGGAAGATTGTGTGTACCATGTGATGTTGAGTTGCGACCGAAGATTTTTAGAGAAGCTCATACTACACCTTATTCCATACATCATGGTACAAGTAAAATGTACAAGGATGTAAGGAGTAATTTCTGGTGGAGCAACCTGAATACGGACGTTAGCGAGTTTGTATCGAAGTGTTTGACCTGTCAGCAAGTTAAGGTTGAACATCAGCGGCCCAAGGGGTTATGGCGAGTACTTCCTATTCCAGAATGGAAGTGGGAGGATATTTCTATGGATTTCATTACCAACATGCCTAGGACTCGGATCGGAATGAACCTGATTTGGGTCATTGTCGATCGACTAACCAAATCTGCTCATTTTCTGGGTATTAAGGATATTTGGGGACTAGAGAAACTAGCCCGGGTGTTCATTGCAGAAATTGTGAGGTTGTATGGGATTCCTAAGAGTATTATTTCTGATCAAGATGTTCGATTCATATCACATTTTTGGCAGGCCGTTCATCGAGCTTTGGGGATAGAGTTGAGACTCATTATATCTTACCATCCCAGATAGACGGACAGTCAGAGCGAACGATTAAGACACTTGAGTATATGTTGAGAGCCTGTGCCTTAGACTAGAAAGATGATTGGGAGTCGCACCTGCCGCTGATCGAGTTTATGTACAACAATAGTTGACACACCTCGATCAAAATGGCACCATTTGAGGCTTTGTACGGAAGGAGGTGCAGATCGCCACTGTGCTGGGATGATACATCTGAATTGATTGGTACCGAACCGGATTTGTTAGTTGAGATGAGAGAGAAAATTGCTTTGATTCGTGATAGGCTGTTGACGGCTCAGAGTCGACAGAAGTCCTATGCCAACACGCATCGCCACCCGTTAGAGTTTGAGGTTGGGGACTATGTATTACTTAAGGTATCACCGACTCATGGAGTTTACCGCTTTGGTCGGAAGGGTAAGCTTAGTCCGAGATACATTGGACCTTTCGAGATTTTAGAGCGAGTTGGAGATCTTGCATATCGGTTGGGTTTGCCAACGTCCTTGAGTCACGTGCATAACGTATTTTATGTCTCCCAGCTAAGAAATTACATACTGGATCCCAGCCACGTTATTGATTTTGGAGAGACTGATGTAACACCCCCAAGACGTTCAGGGCATATTACAGCGCCGTGGACCCCACGCTTTGGAATCCACCAGGCTAACAATCCGACCCGACAAACAACAAGGACATACATCACTAATAATCGAACAATTTCTCAAACCACGACATTCAAATAAAAGACTAAAATCCGACAATACAACCTGACATCAAATCCATTTCCCAAAACGGGAACACAAGAATAACAAATTCAAAAAGGAAGTACTCGAGTACTTAAACCAATTTCATAAAGAAATCCCAAAACAAGACATCAATAAATAAACGACAGGACAGAACACCAACAAATGACTACTAAACAGTATCATGCTTGCCCATCATCCTCATACGTCTCGTATGCTAGCTTGTCTCTAAGACCTGTACCTGAAATACAAAAAGTATTTTCTCCATTTAAGGGGTTAGCGACAACTGCTAGTGCAAGTACAATCCATTTGAACTACCATTCTAATCAGATGAAAATATGCGCTAAAAATCATTCTAGAAATCATTTATATTCTGGAATATTTTATGGTGCACAAGCACAAAACACATTTCTCCAACAAAACATTTCAAAGTTAACCTCGGTACGAGACTCACGGCCACCGTACCCCGCAGAGCCCCGTCGGACATCCCTGGGTGGTTAACCATAGTTCGCGATACGAAACTCACGGCAACGTATCCCTAGAGGCCCCGTCGGACTAATCCCTAGGTGAACATACATATATACATCTACACAACCACGAAAGGCCATAATTCAAATACTAAAACGCGTAAACAAATGTAAAGTACTTACCTTTGAGACATCTTTATGGAATCGGGAATGAAAAACGACTACAAACGGTCCGGGTGGAAAACGACGGTTCCTAAACGAAGGATCAACATAACTCAGTCCTAACGGACAACAATAATCGAATGGAATACACCCATAACCCCGATTACAAGCTATGACAATAAACGTTCAATCGATACGAGCGAGGGTTTACGCAAAATCTCCCCGAATCGATAATTCACGGATTTAACTTGAAGAAAATATATGGGAATCACCCAACAACAACAATCGGTGAGGAATAATACAACATATATGGACAATTCGGAATTAATCAAGACAAACCCGAAAACCCCCCAAATTTGACAAGCTAGGGTTCCTGAAGAAAATACCTCGGATTCGGACGATGGAGGATTATTACGCTGATGATGATATGTTAGCACGAGCCTACGGTGATGGAATTTGAAGAAAACTCCGATCAAAACTGAATCGCCTCAGGTGTCGCCCGGATGAAGAAAACGAAGAGAAAGGAATGAAAATGGGGTTTACGGCACCTTTCATTGTTCTAAAGCGGTGGGTACATTACGGCCGTAACAAGTGTTACATTACGGCCGTAACAAGGCCAATATTACGGCCGTAACGAATGGGGTGTTACGGCTGTAACACCCTGCTGGACAGCAGTCTGGTAGCTGCTGTCGAAACCATTCTGGACGACTCCGAAACTCGAACCTGCTATCGAACCGAAAATATGGCTACGAAGGATATTCGATGATGAGTCTAACCGTTACAAGAAAACATCATTCCGACTACCCGGGAATCCGAAATACGACAACGAATATGGATTTCCCTAAACTATAGGAAATTACAAAAATGGCCCAAGTGCCCGAAAATACCGATACGACGTCGGATTAACAAACCGAAAGTCTCAACACGACCAACTCAACCATACGAACTTGTGCAAACCAAGAAACAATGAAAACGAACGAGTTTTACAAGAATCGAATGCACAAACGACAAAACATGTCATAAAATGGAATCATGCAAAAACATCACCAAAACTCGTCCAAATGGAAAAACTCCAAGAATAAAGTAGATTCAAAATGTCGAAATGGTTACAAGCGAGTCGATAAAAATAGACATACACCAAAAATGGAAACTGCTAAGAATAGAAAGGTACGAATGTTACATTCTCCCCCTCTAAAAAGAAGTTTTGTCCCGAAACTTAAGAACAAAAAAGCTCGGGGTACCTCGAGCGCATATCCTCCTCCAACTCCCACGTTGCCTCTTTTACTCCGTGCCTAGACCATTGCACTTTAACCAAAGGAATGGTTTTGTGCCTTAACTGTTTGACTCGACACTCTAAAATTCTGACGGGCCTCTCCTCAAACGTAACATACTTCTCGATCTCCACATCCCCAAAATCAATAACATGGGACGGGTCCGGAACATACTTCCTCAGTTGGGAGACGTGAAATACACTATGCACATGACTCAACGACGAAGGTAATGCCAAACAGTACGCTAACTCGCCGACTCTCTCCAGTATCTCGAAAGGTCCAATGTACCTCGGGCTGAGCTTCCCGTTTTTCCCAAAACGGAAAACCCCTTTCGACGGAGACACTCTCAACAGCACATGATCTCCCACCTCAAACTCCAAAGGTCGACGTCGAACATCTACATAAGACTTTTGTCGACTCTGAGCTGCTAACATTCTCTTTCTAATCAATTCAACTTTCTCCCTCGTCTCCAACACAAGGTCCGGCTCGGTGCCAACTAGATCGGACGGCTCATCCCAACATATCGGTGATCGGCAACGTCGGCCATAAAGTGCCTCATACGGTGCCATCTTAATCGACGCGTGCCAACTATTATTATACATAAACTCAATTAAGGCCAGATGCTCCTCCTAGTCACTACTCCAGTCTAACGCACACGCGCGCAACATATCTTCGAATGTCTGAATGGTACGTTCGGACTGTCCGTCGGTCTGAGGATGGAAAGATGTACTCAAACGCAAACGTGTCCCCAATGCCTTGTGTACTGCCTGCCAGAAATGCGATACAAACCGGCCGTCTCTGTCCGAAATAATAGTCCTTGTCGTACCATGAAGTCTCACTATCTGCGCGATAAAAATACGAGCCAATTTTTCGGGACCCCAAGTATCCTTGATGCCCAGAAAATGTGCCGAATTAGTCAGTCGGTCTATGATCACCCACACCATATTCATCCCGGTCTTCGTCCTCAGCAAGTTTGTGACAAAATCCATGGAGATATCTTCCCACTTCCATTCCGGGATGGGAAGTGGTTTCAACAGTCTGGGTGGCCGCTGATGCTTGATTTTGACTTGTTGACAAGTCAAACACTTAGCCACAAACTCGACTACCTCATTCTTCATGTCATTCCACCAGAAATTGTTCCTCAAATCTTTATACATTTTAATCGAGCCCGGATGGACTGAGTAAGGTGACGCGTGAGCCTCTCGCATAATACTCTTCCTCAATTCCAAGTCGTTCGGAACATAAAGCCGACCTTGGAATCTCAACACACCATCCTCATGTATCACAAATCCCGGGGCTTTCCCCTTCCCTACATTCTCTTGAAGCTGAATAAGCATCGGGTCCTCTAACTGTCCCGATTTAATGTCGTCGACTAGAGACGACGAAATCTCAAGGGTACGCAACTGCCCGGAACTCTCTGGTAGCACGATCTCAATGCTCAACCTCGTTAACTCTCGCTGAAGTCCCGACTGGGCCATAAGCAACTTAAGCGCCCGAAGCGATACCTATTTCCGGCTCAAGGCATCTGCCACCACATTTGCCTTGCCCGGATGATAGAGAATCTCGAGGTCGTAATCCTTAATCAACTCCAACCATCTCCTCTGCCTCATATTTAGCTCTTTCTGCGTGAAAATGTACTTCAGGCTCTTGTGATCGGTGAAAATCTGACACGACGAGCCATATAAGTAATGACGCCAGATCTTCAATGCAAATACAACTACGGCCAACTCAAGATCGTGGGTATTCAACTCATACGGTTTCAACTGGCGGAAAGCATAGGCAATCGTCCTCCCGTGCTGCATGAGTACACATCCAAGCCCTTGGCCCGAAGCATCATTAAAAACTGAGAAACCCTCATTACCACTCGGTAAACCCAAAACAGGAGCAGTCGTCAACCGCTTCTTCAACTCCTCAAAACTCTTCTGTCTCTCGCCGGTCCACACAAACTTCTCTGACTTCTGTAACAACTGAGTCAGCGGTCGAGCGAGCTTAGAGAACCCCTCGAAAAATCTACGGTAATATCCGGCCAAACCCAGAAAACTACGGACCTCCTTCACATTCTTGGGCGGTGCCCAATCCAACACTGCCTCTACTTTATGTGGGTCCACACGAACACCCTCGACCGAGATCACGTGACCGAGAAACATCACCTCTCGCAACCAAAACTCACACTTTGAGAACTTCGCAAAAAGATGTTGAGTTCTCAAAATATCTAACACGATATGCAAGTGACGAGAATACTCCTCCTCGCTCCTCGAGTAAATCAAGATATCATCGATAAAATGACTACACACTTATAGAGGTACTCGATAAAGACTTTGTTCATAAGCTACATGAACACGGCTGGGGCGTTGGTTAGCCCAAAAGGCATAACCACAAATCGTGAATAATGCACGTGGATGAAATAAGTGAAGAGGTAGGCCCGGAAGTCTAATCCAGACCGGACAAACAGACGTCTCTGTCCTAATCGAGAAACTAGGTGACCACTTAAATACTCATGCAGGACATCCAGAAAAATTCCAGGTAGAACCTAACCAAATACGTCTAAAATCCTCGTCACTATCAAATCTAACCGCGACATGACAATAATTCATCCAACTCCAACTAAATTTACCCCTCAATTTCATATCAGTCAAGCCCGTAGACACATCTCGAGGGGTGGGAATAGCATGCGAAAATTTAAGAATTAAAGTGCGTTCCCATGAAGCGGCAAGAGTACTCATATCAGAGGAAGAGAAGGTTACACACTTTTTCTCATTAACGGAGGAGAGAGTACCAAAAGGACTAACCTTAGCTCCGTCGAAATTAAATGATTTTATCGTCGAACCGGGTTGTTGGGTGAAACCGGGCTGCGTTGAGCCATTTTGGTTGTTGACCATTTGAGCGTAGGACGGCTTCGACCTCAGCTGCTCGGTTGCGCCTGGAGCAGTATGGTAGTTCGGTTGAGATGAGCTCGCGTGTGCAAGGTTGTTGGTTTCGGCTATTGTTTGAAGAAAAGGGGTGTATGAAGCAGTTGCTTGCTAGGGTGGGTTTGAGAGGGTAGGCTGGACTGTTGGTTTGGGGTGATGGGGAATGGGCTGGGCTGGATGGCAGGCGGCTGTGGGCAGGGGGGGATGTGGGCCGGTGGAGTTTGTGGGCTGGGGGGAAATGGGTTGAGGGGCCTCGGACTGGGCCTCAGCTTGGGTAGTGGTCCTGGGCTGTTTTAATGATGGTGGGCAGGCCTGTTTTAATGAGTGTAGCTCTAGATTCTTCACTCATCACATGCAAGACTTGCATGAAACATCTTGACACATATAACAAGTCTTCTACACATTACTCTTCCCAAACCCTCATAACACCACCATTAAATACTACATACTAACCTAACCCTCTACACTTAAACAAACAACCAAAAAATCTGCATTTTGAGAGACTAAGTGAGAGAGGAGGCCGAACCAAGAGGAAGAAGGAGGAGGAAAAAAAAATTCAACAAGAAATAGGTAATCTCATCCCTTATAACTATTTTCATTATTTCTTATGAAATCCTTCATAATCTAACCTTAATATTAATACATGCAAACATAATTCTCACCTTGGGGGTGCATGTGGATCGGCCAAACCATGTAGTAGTAGAGGAGAAATTGTTTTCCAACTTTCAAGACCTATAACCGACTAAATCCGACAAGATCGAGGTGGGTGAAAACTCTTTCAAACTTTAAAGTAGAAATCTATTCTTTTTCTTGTGATGCATGTGTTAAATCTGAAGTATTTCAAGATTCTTTTAATATGATCTATGTTAAAATCTTCATGTTATAATTTCATGTTATGATTTTATGTATAACTATGTGAAATTCGTTTTTCTTAAACATAATCATCAAATATTATGAAAAATATGAAAGAATGTACAAATCTGAAACTCTTGTATAAATGCATGTTTTTAAAGATGAATGTTATGGTTATAACAACATGCAATATGATTTATTGAATTTAAACGACAACCGATTTGATAGTCGGGTGCCGATTTTGTGATAACTTGAAAGTTATATGTTTTCTTCTATGTGTCGTTGAAACCCTACCAAAATCTGAAATCTTGTGTTATATGATTATGTTATGATATATGGATAATTTATTTGCGGCCAAAATGGGACTTGAAACGAGTAAACGGAGCTTTTGGGCATGAATTGTAATTTCTTAAAGTTTGAGGACTAAACTGAAAATATCGAGAAATACAACATTCTGGACCTTGGACAGTACATATTATACCATGTATAGGCTGTCCATAAAGTTTCAAGTGATTCGGAGTTCGATATCTAAACTTAATAGTCCAAATCGCAAATTTTAAATAATTTTGGGGTCAAAACGCAAGAATTTCAAACTTCTGGACCAGGTCCGAAATTTTCTGGAATTTTTACAAATCTGTAATTCCAGGTTCATCATAAGTCATCTCATAAAATTTCGTTAAATTCCGAGCTAAATTCATAGCCCTATATGTCTCGGAACGATTTCCTTAAGTTTTGGGGCAATATTGTAATTTCTGGAAATTTCAGTCCCGAAACTGGAAATTTCCGAATTTTCATTAAATCTGGAGTCGAGGAATTATTTCTGGCTTCCTCATGAAATTTCGTAATCATCCGATTTCGTTTCATACTCCAACGCTTAGGTTTGAACCTAAGGGTAAAAACGTCCTTTCAAACTATTTACGAAACTCTCGTTTCGTTTCGTCGAACCTACCCATTTAATATATATGATCTGAATCCATCAGATCGTTAATAAATTATTGAGAATATTTTCGAGTTTATATACGGGTCCTATTCCGCATTTCCGGGCCACAAATAAAAATTAACCATATCCCATACTTAATCAAAAGACGCTATTAACCTCACCGACCGAACGTTTACGTGATACTTGTGAAATGCGTCAAATTGATAATTGTGAATGTCCGGAAACTAAGTGCTATACAAACAAAGTGACACGGACGGGTTCGCCTCTAACTCTATCGGAACAAAGTGCCACGTCGACGGACGGGGGACACCTGTTGAGTCCATATGAAACATAGTGCCGACCTACAATCTGGGGGCCACCTCTTGAGCTGTAAGAGCCACCTCTAGAGTCCCAAATCGTGTCGGGATGGTTAGACCGAGTCTTGAATCGAGCAGCGCGGCTGCGGTTCATGAACAAGGCTACTGTTGTTTCCTATTCCCATAACCGAGGAACGGAGTGTTCCGAGGGACCTGGGTCGTAGACTTGGGTATAATCGCGATTATGGTGTGATCCGGGTATTGACCCATAGCTAAGGACATACCGAGCCCAAATAAGAGATAAGTAAGCACACACTAAGTGTGAGAGCGAAGGCTCAGCATCTTGGGGCGACGGTCCAAATCTTGGGGCAACGGCCTATCTTGCTAGGAGTAATAAGGAGAGTTTAGAATCCAAAGTCCACATCGGCAGGATTCGAAACTGAATTAACTGATCGACTGATTGACTGACTGCTTGACTTGATCCGTCCACGGAGACAGGATTATAATATTACAACTACACAATGATTATTGTTTTATAAAATTTCGACGTAATCGTAATTGTTCTCATTTTTTTTATAATTGATAAAATCATGCATCACTTAAAGATTTTCAAAGGAAAGAGCCACACTCGCACACGATCACCCACTCACTGAGACCTTTTGTCTCACCCTACCGTTTTCCCTTTTAAACCAGAGAACGAGCCACCAGCCGAAGACGAAGAGATTCTCGAGGAAGAGACTGATTAGAAGACTGCCATTAAGACTTACAATTTCTGTTGTTATCCCAACTTGTAATAGTTAACTATGCCTTGTACTTAACTCATTTGGTATTTTTCCGCTGCAAACTTTGAACAAGTGTAATTTCGGTTATCAGCTTTGTCACAGCGAATCTTAGTACATCGGGCTAAGATGGTTGTTTGAAATGTTATCCAATCTTTATTTTGCTTCCGCTATTTATTATCGCATTTTGATTGATTGATCGACCGATGCGTCGCGCCCTCGTCCTTTCCGATGTTGGGGGCGTGAGACTAAGTCACTACTTATGCATACCGATAAAATAGTAACGAAAATTTTCTAGTTTAACCCAGATTACGAAACACTTGCAAGTCATTGAAAATACACGTACAGCAGGTATAGCTAACGATGAGCGTACACTGAGGTAGCAAGAAACAATCAATCAACTCTCTTCTTTGAAAATATACGGCCGGCTTGTCCAAAATTTCAAAAAAATTTCAAAATTCATTGTAACCACCATTTAACCGTACTAGTAAGATGTTTGAAAAGATCTGATTTTCACAACATACTCAAGTGTATGAAATTTTCAGAAATATTATCAAATACACGCGTAGCCAACACAATTATCAATAAAAATACGTTTGTAGCAATTAGCAACAATGTCAAACATATTCGGTTCTCAAACACGTGCCCATCTAGCATTCAAATCATCAAACTAATCGATACCACTCATGAATATAATCTCAGATTAAAACATACGTCGAAACCATCTGTTTGTGTTTCTGACAATCTCGATCGTCAATACGCCTTCTGGCACATAGTAATGTCCAGAGACTTCCACAACATGTTGTACCAGTAAAACTCAATCTACCAGTACATCCCAATTGCTACACACGTAATATACCACAAGTGTCAAATATGATTCCTATTTTACTTCTTACTTGCAAACAAGATCATACAACATAAAATATAAAATTTAATATAATATATATAAATATATACATACACACACACACACACACACACATATATATATATATATATATATATATATATATATATAAGGGGAGACTTACATCCACATGTCGCACGAAGATGATGGTCGCCCACGATACTAATCTCAACAAACAACACGAACGACATGATATGACAACGCACAAGTCGAATTGTTAACCGACAACTAGGACGACGCGACAAGACACGACTCGACTCGACCCGACAGCCTAGGTTTCCACAACCTAAGCTCTGATACCATAAATTTAACACCCTCGGAAACCACCGGGAATATTACACGCCGTAGACCCTTTATCTATAAGGATTTACCATGCTAACAACCATGATACGAACAACGTTTGACCGGCCGAGGTCAAACAACTTACTAACAGAAACCGATAAGGTCTAATATTAATTACACTGACCAATAAGATCTCACGATTAAATCAACCCAGAAATAAACTCATTATTGTATATACCCACGCAGGGGTCAAAATACAATACAACGGAAGACTGAAATTAACTCAACAATACAGCAACATCAAACTGGACTCTAAACTATTAATTAGTATCATGTCTCGTCTTCTTCCATGCTGTCCCTGTGGTTGCTCCAAAGAACTAAGCACACCTGAAATGCATGATACGCATTTCCCCCATTTAAGGGGTTAGCATTTGAATGGCTAGTACAAGTATTCAGTCTATACAAAATATATCACGCCAATATCAGTTATATTAAAATAACAACTATCGTAAAAGAAGTTCCCGGGAGGTTTTCAATATTTAAGGTACAACTCAAGTCTTTGAAAATAATATATATCAACTCGGGAATTTTAGAAAATGATAGAAAGTCTTTTGGGACTTCAAGTTTGAGATTATAAAACCTTTCCGAAAATAATAGAGTCTCGGTCCAAATCTCTTTTGTGAAACAAATATTTTCATAAATAGTAAATCCTTCTGGACCTCACGTCCTTAATTACAATTCATTCCGAATCAATTGGGTCTCGGACCAAAGTTATTCTCTGCAAAACAATCTTTACACAACTGTTGGGATCGCCACCTAAAATCTCTTCATACCACAGTACACGAAAACAATAGCAAGTTCCGTTTTCCAACACCAAAACCTCACAACCAAGGAACAAAACACATACGGCACATATTCTAGTGCCATTATAGCCCCTATATATAATGTAACTCAACATCGAGAATAAACGTTGTGATATTCTGGATATATCACAAATTATCGCCAAAAACAATATCACCAAAATACACAACACACTTAGTAACCCTGGCCGTGCATCTTAGCATCGACCCCCAAAGTCCCCGTCGGACCCTACCCAGGTGGGAAACTAGTTCCTGGACGCGTCCCTTAGCATCGACCCCCAGAGGTCCCGTCGAACCGTCCCCAGGTGGAAGAACAACTCACGCACACTTGTGTTCACAACTTTCACAAATTCCAACATCGAGTATAATATACACAGTTATGGCACCTGCTAGAATGACCTCATATCGACATGTAATTACAACCAAGGATTTGTCATATCAACTATCCCTAGTATACATCACCACACAACAATCACCACAAATAGCACCTACGACACAACCTACACGACTTCACAACAACCTAACAATCCTCGCCACTTCACTACACATTGATAAGTAAAATCAACTAAATCAAATCATTAATACCAACTCAATTCCTTTTAATGATTACGAACTATCACCACCTAAATATGACCGATGACTTTACACGATTTAATCCACACAACACAATGATACTCTAGACATTTCACCACACGCCTAAGTGTACTATCTAACCAACATATCGCATCTAATGACATACTTCTACGTAAAGCAACAACTGACACTAACTCAACCTAATAATATAACATCTACGACGATTCATATAACGCACAATTGACAAAATGAACAACCATCACAGAATCGTTTAATAACTACAATTCACACAATATATAAGTCGTATAGACAAGAATACTTGCAGCGATGATCGATAGCGAAATTCCGACGAACAAGGCTCCACCAACTAGCTCCGAATACCTATATACTCCGTGGAAAACCAACAACAACACAATTACTACAGGAATAACGAATAAAGACAACAGAAAACTCGCCTAATAATTGAAGGAAAACTCATTGAGATATTTAATCGAGCATTAAATGCTGAAGACTTCAATAGGTCACTGAATCACGATTCGGATTAAATGAAACCAGAATATGGATATACAATCCATAGAATGTGATCAATAACAATGTTTAACAACGATCAATATATAAAAACTGGATTAGAAACGAGATCAAGAACAAAATCCCCAAAAAGGTCAACTCTAGGGAAAACAAGAAAATACCTCGATCTGACGGAGAACAACCGATTAGATGATGTTACAATCACCTAATACCCTCCAAAACATGTTGGAATCATGTATAATCGACCAAGAATCCAAGCCCTAGCTTCACCAGACCGTCGCCCACGAGGAGAGAAGGAGAAAGAGTGAAAATGAAGTGAAACCCGTCGCTCAGCTATTAAATAGCTAGGCGTGTTACGGCTGTAACACATAGGATATTATGGCCGTAACCCAGCTCATGGGTATTTTGCCCAAAATGTGAGGCTGTGTTACAACCGTTACCAATGAGCCATTACGGCCATAACTTACTACAGGTTACGGCCGTAACCTGCATTATGGCAGCAAATTCCATTCTACTGCCCGACCAGCCTCGAACGATCCCGAAATGCGATGATTCAGAAAATCCAACGAAACGCTCACAACAATGAACAAAAGCGTTAATAGAACATGCGATTCCAACGATAGAAGGTAAGTAAAAACGGGTATGAAAACGAGTACCCAAAACTTTAGAAAATTACGAAATGACCCAACAGTCTGAAATTCACGATACGATATCGGGTAACAATTCTGAAGTTCACAACACGACCACAAATGTTAAACGAACTTGTAGGAATGGCAAAATAACAATTCCAAGCAAGATTCACAAGAATCGGCCCGAATGCGGAAAAGTCGCAATAAAGTGCCGATTAACCTGTAACAATATCAAAACTCGCTCTAATGACAAATAAGTGCAGAACAAAACATGTCTAAAAAGTGTAAATGAACATATGCGAGTTGCTAAAATAGAAAAATAGATGAATGAAAAATATGGGTATTACATCGATTTGGTTGGCTATATCGACTCGGATATCGAGGGCTGTAAGCTGGATAGGAAAAGCACAAGCATTTTGTTGGACCTAGACTTAAGTCATGGTTCAGTAAGAAGCAATTGGCCAACTCACTTTCTACAGCTGAATCAGGATACTATGTCGCTAGAAGTTGCTGTATGCATATTCTCTGGATGCAACAGAAGCTACATGATTATGGAATCAGTGACAGAGAGATGCCAATCATGTGCGGTAGCACAAGTGCAATTTCAATAACGCACAGCCCTGCATTGCACTCGCGAACTAAGCATATTGATATGAAGCATCACTTCATCAGGAATCATGTTGAGAATAAGGATGTTCGGATTGAGAAAATTCATACAGATATTCAGTTGGCGAACATCTTTACAAAACTTCTCAGCCCAACCAGATTCTGTATGCTTCGTCAAGAATTGGGAATCTACAGCCTGAATCCATTTAAGTTCTTACAATTTACTCATCAATTGAGGGGGAATGCTGTAAGTCCCAAGAATACAGTATCCACTTTAATTGACTGTACACTCGGAACAAGTCAGATAGTACTGCAGGACAAAGAAGGCATGAAACCTTCCTACAGCTGATGTGTGTATTAATTAAGGGGGAATACAGTACGACCCATCACTACAGTATTAATCCAGATATTGGTGTAAGAATTGAATCCTGTATGTACCTTTTAAGAGAGAACACTATCTTTTTGCTGATACAACACATACACTGTAGGATGTCAATTAATATTATAATACTATTCTATTCAATCAGAAAACGTTTCAAGTCCATGTGCCCTGTTTATACTTCAAAAGTCTTATCCTTCAATGGTTTTAAAGATATATGGACTTTACCGCCTCAAATACCGCGATTTTAATGATTTCAAACTGCCGTTTCATTCAATAAGGGGAGACGAACTGTCAAAAGTGGGACCGGTTATTATTTCAAAAATAGATGGATCAGATGTACGAGTTACTCTTAATCCATCTTGTATGTTTTTTTTTTTTAAAAAAGACGGTTCCCATCCCTTAAATCTGACCGTTCACTGTTTAAACCCCTAATCTTCCCTGCACGCTATAGAATGACTGTATTTTGCTCCCTTAGACACTTTGCGCTTTCTACAAATTTAAATGTGTCTTAAGCAAATAGTCTACAGATATCCTGCTACTTTCTGCATTTCTTTTTTTTTGCTATAATTCCCAGTTACTTCAAACATGTCTTCTGCAAAAATGTCGACTTCTCAGATTTCATCCCTTTCAATGAAGAAGAATGAATTAATCATTGACGCATGTATCTTTTCCTGATCCGTAGTGATGGAGAGAGTTAATGTTGAAGGAGAAGACTCTGACAGGATGTAGATGATCGTTTCAAGGGTGAAACACCAACGGCTGTACCATCTTGCTAGTCACCATGTTGAGTTCTATGATGAACAAATTGTTGAAGAATTCTACTTGGATTCCTCATTCAATTACTCATCTCAGAGGAGAGGAGGTGAGATTTCTGATATTTCTGCAACTGTTCAAGGGAGTGAAGTCTCTGTGAACAGAGATCTATTAGAGAAACTGTATAGGCTGCCGTCTGATGGCCTAAAAATGGAAGAACTTGATACCTTTGGGTCGGAAAGCCTACTGTCTGCCTACTGGCAACTATTCACGGGTAATGAGAATTCCAAGAACGTTCACCCCTCATGCCATAAGAAAAGTTTCACCATGCCATATGTTTATATTCATGACTTTTGTTGCTAACCTACACTTCATAATGATGCTATCCATCATGTCCGGAGAGAAGGTAAACTAGTGTCAAATACTAATGAAGAGGATTCAGGAAGAGGCTGCCAAACCTGAAACTGCAAAGAAATCTTTAGGCCTCATCTTGAACTATATCCTCACCCACGATGGAGTGAAGCAATCTGTCGATGCCAATAAGATTGGTCCTAGAAAATTCGTTGGTGGAATGAAAGCTATCGTGTTCAATAAGTCTCCCTTGATTGCTAAAAGACCCCAACCTCATAGCATGCTGATCTCAAATGACCTGAGGGACGTCACTGTGAGAGTCTCAAGTGAGGAAAGGAAGAGAAAGAGGACTGTCTATGATAGCAGGTCACCTCATGCTATAGAGAAGAAGTAGAAGAAGACCAAGAAGTCTTCTAAGACCGAGGCTACAGTGACTACAGCGGTCACTGTAGATGTTCTACTGCTGCTATAGCTGAACCAATCCCATAGGGCGCAACCCCTCTATAAGAAGAAGTTGCTGCTGAAACATCAAATCTTGAGCTTATGGCGGCTCTGACGGATGACCAACTGCTTGCCAAGTTGGAAGGATCCGGCGAGTCGGCTGCCCTTTTGGAGCCGAAACCCGCTACTCCTAACAGGGTACCCACCCCTGTACGGAGTCCCTCTCCCCACAGGGTACCATCCCCTGTTCGGTATCTTCTCCGAAACAGGCTCCCATACTTGTTGAGGATACCATCCGCATGGTAGACCCAACTACTATATGGAGTCCCTCCCAAACTGATATAATAAATACAACCTTCCTCCAGGTTCAAATGGAAGAAGCTTTCGAACGCGTCAAAAACTGGAAGTCCTACAGGGTCACCCGTACGACACCCTGTACCACTGGGCCGACTGGAAGGATGAGGAAGTATTTGCTCTGGAGGTGACGGACACCTAGAATGTCGAAGTCCTAATCCGCTGGGAGGATCACTTTTGCCGCGAGCTTATATCTGACTTTTACACGGCAAAGGAAAAGGCTGGACTCAAAGGGAAGCCATAGTCCAGTGACAAAGCTCCATCGACCAGCCACCACTCCGACCCTGACTTGGACGCCGATGATGATGCCCTTCAAGCCGGTTTAAGGATCAACCGTAAAGAGACCAGGGAAGGTGAAATAGCCAAATTTATGAACCAACAGGGTCACGGGATATGTAACAGACAACAGTCCCCTCCCTCGCAAAAGGAAGCTGCTTAAGAACAGCAACATGAGGAATCAGTCCCTCCTGTCACATCTGAAGAGCAAGCTTCTCCCCAATAGGACGCCCAACCTATCCCGCAACCTGAAGACACCGCCCGCGCCATCCGCCAAGAGGATTCAGTCCCTCTTATAGATCAGGCGGAAACTGAGAGTCGGCAGGAGGATTCAGTCCCTCTTTTAATTCTAGCTACCGATTGTAACACCCCCAATCCGCTCAGGGATATTACACGCCGTAGACCCTCTCCTCGAGGATCTACCAGACTGATAACTAAAATCAAACATCTAAACCTCGCCTTTAAGGCTAAAATGACTTAGTAGACCGACTTGGTCTTTCAATAATAACATACAACTCAATTCCAAACACATACCCACGCAGGGGTCAAAATACAATAAACTCCCGTACAACGGGGAAAAGATACTGCATCGGAAAAGAAAATACAACTAGACCAAAACGACATCAACAGATCCTCGTGTAATTAGTATCGTTCATCTTTCATCATCCTTCGTGCCGACCCTGTGCTATGCTCCAAAACCTGAATGCAAAAATAGACATCCACCCCCCGAATATTCGGGGGTTAGCAAAACTCCACTGTTTTGCTAGTGCAAGTACAGTGCAAAAATACGAGCCATACAATACAAGTTCCAAGAACAATAATAATCAGGAATCCTCAAAGATTAAAATACAACGAAACGAATACTTCCCGAGGCAAGAGTTTGAGTAAAACTTTCCAAATCCGAAAGATCACAATTAAAGAGAATGGTTTGCAAAATGGTTTAAAATACCCTCGGGAGTTTTAATAGAAAATAAATTAGGATTATCAAATCCTTATCTTTCCAAAATCAACACGGGTCACAGCCCAAAGGTATTGTTTTCGCAAATAGAAAACCGACAACAGTTCACATGGCCAAAACCCAAGTCATGTGTCCTCGACGGACATAAAATAAACACCAACATGTGAAGTTTTTACTCGTGAATCCCGGACTCACCCATTGGGATTCCCGTCGTGGCCCCGTCGAACCAACCCACGGTGAGTAAAATACATTCACTAAATAACATATCAAACCAAGCATCGCCTTGGGAACAGAGTAATATCATGATCCCGCCCGAGGCCTCGAAGGACCCTCCCGAGCTGGCTAGCTAAACAAATCACAACACATGCATCGCCTTAGGAACAGAGTAATATCATGATCCCGCCCGAGGCCTCGAAGGACCCTCCCGAGCTGGCTTGCTAAACAAATCACAACACATGCATCGCCTTGGGAACAGAGTAATATCATGATCCCGCCCGAGGCCTCGAAGGACCCTCCCGAGCTGGCTAGCTAAACAAATCACACACATAGCACAATGCAACAAAGATATCCAAACAATTCATTCAGAGGTATCAAACACTCAGCAAAACACCTCGTCAAACCACAATGCACCGAAATGAAACGATATACGTCCGCACGCAAATACCAAATGCATCATCAACACCAAACATATCCATAGGATTCACATAGCCACTTACAACCCACACAATTTACAAAACACACGCTTTTGAAAGTGACCCTTTAACGAGGCTAGCCGAATCTTTTGAAAACACATTTCAAACAAACAAACAAATACACCAAGACGATCACCAATTATCATATCCACAAAACAAGAATAGTATGGGCAAGGTACTTGCCTCGAAACCACAATCGCAACAATACGACGGATGAAATACGGTCGAACGGCCCCGAACTTCCGAACATTATCAAGACGCGATAGCACCGCAATTACTACGTGAATAACACCACACGAATCGTCAAACACCAACGAGATTCAACATCGGAATCCTCAAACACCTATAAACCTCCGGAAGGAACAATAACACATGGTTACGATGAGAATCAAGGCCAAAACAACGGAAATCCCAACAAACTATCGAAGGGAAACTCATTGGGACATTTAATCGAACACTAAATGTTCAATAATTCCCAAGAACACTCGAATCGCTAATCGAGTTGAATAAACTTGAAATATGGATATACAACCCATAGAACACGATTAATAAGGTTCAATAACATCAACCAAATCATCGAAATCGGACGAACAACAAAGATTAAAAAGAAATCTCGAAAGTCAACCCTAGGAGATTTCAAGAGATTACCTCGATTCGGCGAAGAACACGGATTAGATGTTGATATAATCAACAAGGATCTTCCAAAATGCTTTGGAAATGAGTAGAATCGGCCAAGAACACCTCCAACCGGTCACTCCCGTCCGCAACCGCTCAGAAACGAGAAAAAAATGAAAAAAACGAAGTCTGGCCGAGCCCAGGCTATATATAGCCGGCAGGGTTACGGCCGTAACCGGCAGTGCCTTACGGCCGTAACTCGGCCCTTACGGCCGTACTCGGCAGGCCTTACGGCCGTAACCGGCATTCGTCAAAAAATCAGTCCAGCAACTGTCGGACACTTACGGCCGTAACTGGCACACATTACGGCCGTAACCGGCCTTCGTCCGGAAGATGCCCAGCGCCCGTACGGCCGTACCCGATCACACTTACGGCCGTAACTGGCACACAGTACGGCCGTAACCGGCACCTTACGGCCGTAACTCGGCCAGGCCAGGCCCTGCTCCGGCCGTGACTCGGCCGTGGCCACTCCGACAGCCTGGACGACCCCGAAACCCGAACCTGAGTAAAAACCAAAGATACGGTTACGAAGTACTCGCAAAGACGAATCTAAGAGCTATGAGAACACACGATTCCGACCACCCGAAGTGTCGGAATTCGACAACGGAAGTAATTACCCCAAACTTTGGGAAATTACAAAAATGGCCCAAAACGTCCGAAAATCACGATACGTGATCGAATAACCAAGCCGAAGTTCACAACACGTATAACAATGTTAAACGAACTTACGGGAAACTCGAAACAGCAGTTTCGACCGAGATTCGCAAGAATCGAACTCAAGTGCGGAAAAGTCGCTAAAAAGCACGGAACTCAACAAAACAATACCGAAACGAACTCGGATGACAAAAAGTGCAGAATTAATCATTCTCGAAATGACGAGACGGTCATGATCGAGTCGTCAAAACGGACTTCCGCCGAAAAAAAAAGAAAATTACCGAAATTCGAAATTGCGGATATTACATTCTACCCTCCTTAAAAGAAGTTTCGTCCCGAAACTTAAAATAAGTAGGGAGGAGCAATATCCCCTGCCAGGAAAACTCGACGAGATACGCAAAAACCGAAAACTCGCGTCCGACGGCGAAACGCTGCAAGAAACGCAAAGAGACATATGGCGTGAAAACACGCTCCACGACGACCAACACAACGTCGCCGTTAGGAATATAATAAAACCAATAAATGACAAGCGTCATCAAACGGATAATATAGTCAAGTCAATTATCCGAACAATCACAAAACACAACGAACGAAAATCAATATGATCGACCACCCCAACGGTACATCAATCAAAACGCGAGCCAATTGCTGAAGAAATACGGAATTCCACCGCCCAAGGGTTGGAAGATCGAAAACGAGACAAATTTCCCGAATATAAAGAAATTAGGAAGGAGTCTGAACGCTCAACAATCACGAAACGAGATCAACAAAAACCAAACAATCAAACGATCGAACCACAACGGTCGAGACAACAAAAATCGAACAATCATGTTCGAATCACGAAGAACAATAAAATTCAAACAACAACTCTCAGGTTCACGTCTCGGCTCGAGACAGTATTTGATCCGGTGAAAACAACAAGATGTGATTCACATAAGATCCATAGGAAAGGGAATAGCAATTGGAAAGTCACAACGACAAACGAGTTATTCCGAAACAATACCACGCTCGTTCGATCAACAAAAGCAAGGGGCAGGACAAGCTCAGAAAATGTCAACGAACATAAACGTGTCGACAGAGCCGAAAATACAGAAGTTCAAAATCCGATCCACGTCGAATAGAAGAGTTAATAGAACCAAATGATGTCACTTCCGAACAAGGTTCACAAGAATCGAGCCGAACTCGAAAAAGTCACAGCGATAACTAGATCGACCCACAACAAGGTCACAGTTCGTTCGGACGATGAAACCGAAGTACAGAACAAGTTCATAAGGTATCAACAAACATGAGCGAATCGATAGACTTGAGAAATAGAAAATGCAGAAGCCAAAAATAATACGGGTATTACCCCCGACCTCATCCACGAAATTCACAAAAACAGGAGCAAGGTAACAAGACATTAAACAACCGACACATAACAGAACGATTACCGATGCACACGGCCATACCAAACCAAGCTCTAACATCTCGCACATGCGCGACAACGCAGAAATCACCACGAGGCGACAATATTCAACACCAACATCCCACCTCTCACAGAGGGCTAACACAACAATTGTGTGGAAAGCGACCGAACGCTCACACCGCCAATTCGATCATACTCGGGAGCAAACATCATAATGAGAACGCGAACATCATACATACATACCCAGCCCTTAAACAGGAATGGATAGGTTTTAAAAACGAAAACCTCATTTTGAAAATAATTTTAGAAGAACACCGGTTGATCTTGAGTATCACCTTTCAAAAAAAAAGTACAAGCGTGAAACATCGTTATCGAGACTTTGGAGAACCATTTCGCATTTGATAAAAATGAGGACACTTTCTCTTAGTGAAAAACTTTCAGAATGTTCGACCCTCGGGTCTAAGTAAAAGTGTTTCTAAAACATTGAAAATACCTCAAAACATTTTGGTCCTCGAGGTAGAAGAATTTTGAAACATATTGTGGCACCTTGGAAGTACCGCGAAAAAAAAAACAATTCATTTTAAATGTACGTCTCGAAATTTATTTCTAAGATACTCAAGTTTTCGAAAATAATTCAATGCCAATAAGGACGATGCCAAAAAGGCTAGAATGCCCAAAAATTTCAGGTAATTACACAAAACTTTATAGCGCCGTGGGTCCCGTGCCGGAACCCACCAGGATAAAACCATTTACAAAAACGCCAAAAAGGCTGATGACGGTAATATTTCAAAAACTTACAAAAGCCATTTAGAAAATACTAAATACCGTCATAAGAATTTTGCCAAAATGATCAAGGCCATAATGCCAAAAACTCGGTTAAGGGAACCGGTTTTCGAAATAAAACTCAGTTGGTAAAATACCGAAAGCCATTACAAAAGAACTCACGCAGCGGATAAAAGAAATATAGTCCAACATGCACAATCCAGCAACACTACTTCTCACATGAACGAAATATGAGAGTCAAATAATCACATATCAAGAAATCAAAATCCATAAGAGGATTCCATCACTTAACAAATAATCATAAAAATAGCTCGTGTCACACGAGGCACAACACAAAGAAGGGAGACTTACATCCACAGGTCGCACGAAGATGATGATCGCCCACGATACTAATCACGACCAACAAACTCAGACGACGCGTCGCGACACGACTCAGTCAGATAAAATCCGACGAAACAAGACTCAAACAACACGACTTGATCCGACAGCCTAGGTTTTCCTCAACCTAAGCTCCGATACCATTTATGTAACACCCCCAATCCGCTCAGGGATATTACACGCCGTAGACCCTCTCCTCGAGGATCTACCAGGCTGATAACTAAAATCAAACATCTAAACCTCGCCTTTAAGGCTAAAATGACTCAGTAGACCGACTTGGTCTTTCAATAATAACATACAACTCAATTCCAAACACATACCCACGCAGGGGTCAAAATACAATAAACTCCCGTACAACGGGGAAAAGATACTGCAGCGGAAAAGAAAATATAACTAGACCAAAACGACATCAACAGATCCTCGTGTGATTAGTATCGTTCATCTTTTATCATCCTTCGTGCCGACCCTGTGCTATGCTCCAAAACCTGAATGCAAAAATATACATCCACCCCCCGAATATTCGGGGGTTAGCAAAACTCCACTGTTTTGCTAGTGCAAGTACAATGCAAAAATACGAGCCATACAATACAAGTTCCAAGAACAATAATAATCAGGAATCCTCAAAGATTAAAATACAACGAAACGAATACTTCCCGAGGCAAGAGTTTGAGTAAAACTTTCCAAATCCGAAAGATCACAATTAAAGAGAATGGTTTGCAAAATGGTTTAAAATACCCTCGGGAGTTTTAATAGAAAATAAATTAGGATTATCAAATCCTTATCTTTCCAAAATTAACACGGGTCACAGCCCAAAGGTATTGTTTTCGCAAATAGAAAACCGACAACAGTTCACAGGGCCAAACCCCAAGTCACGTGTCCTCGACGGACATAAAATAAACACCAACATGTGAAGTTTTTACTCGTGAATCCCGGACTCACCCATTGGGATTCCCGTCGTGGCCCCGTCGAACCAACCCACGGTGAGTAAAATACATTCACTAAATAACATATCACACCAAGCATCGCCTTGGGAACAGAGTAATATCATGATCCCGCCCGAGGCCTCGAAGGACCCTCCCGAGCTGGCTAGCTAAACAAATCACAACACATGCATCGCCTTGGGAACAGAGTAATATCATGATCCCGCCCGAGGCCTCGAAGGACCCTCCCGAGCTGGCTTGCTAAACAAATCACAACACATGCATCGCCTTGGGAACAGAGTAATATCATGATCCCGCCCGAGGCCTCGAAGGACCCTACCGAGCTGGCTAGCTAAACAAATCACACACATAGCACAATGCAACAAAGATATCCAAACAATTCATTCAGAGGTATCAAACACTCAGCAAAACACCTCGTCAAACCACAATGCACCGAAATGAAACGATATACGTCTGCACGCAAATACCAAATGCATCATCAACACCAAACATATCCATAGGATTCACATAGCCACTTACAACCCACACAATTTACAAAACACACGCGTTTGAAAGTGACCCTTTAATGAGGCTAGCCGAATCTTTTGAAAACACATTTCAAACAAACAAACAAACAAATACACCAAGACGATCACCAATTATCATATCCACAAAAAAAGAATAGTATGGGCAAGGTACTTGCCTCGAAACCACAATCGCAACAAGACGACGGATGAAATACGGTCGAACGGCCCCAAACTTCCGAACATTATCAAGAACGCGATAGCACCACAATTACTACGTGAATAACACCACACGAATCGTCAAACACCAACGAGATTCAACATCGGAATCCTCAAACACCTATAAACCTCCGGAAGGAACAATAACACATGGTTACGACGAGAATCAAGTCCAAAACAACGGAAATCCCAACAAATTATCGAAGGGAAACTCATTGGGACATTTAATCGAACACTATATGTTCAATAATTCCCAAGAACACTCGAATCGCTAATCGAGTTGAATAAACTTGAAATATGGATATACAACCCATAGAACACGATTAATAAGGTTCAATAACATCAACCAAATCATCGAAATCGGACGAACAACAAAGATTAAAAAGAAATCTCGAAAGTCAACACTAGGAGATTTCAAGAGATTACCTCGATTCGGCGAAAAACATGGATTAGATGTTGATATAATCAACAAGGATCTTCCAAAATGCTTTGGAAATGAGTAGAATCGGCCAAGAACACCTCCTACCGGTCACTCCTGTCCGCAGCCGCTCAGAAACGAGAAAAAAATGAAAAAAACGAAGTCTGGCCGAGCCCAGGCTATATATAGCCGGCAGGGTTACGGCCGTAACCGGCAGTGCCTTACGGCCGTAACTCGGCCCTTACGGCCATACTCGGTAGGCCTTACGGCCAGAATCGCATTCGCCAAAAATCACCCATCAATCGTCGGACACTTACGGCCGTGAATCGCACACATTACGGCTGAATCGGCCTTCGTCCGGAAGATGCCCAGCGCCCGCACGGCCGCATTCGATCACACTTACGGCCTTAATCGCACAAGACGTCCGTAATCGCACCTTACGGCCAGAACTCGCCGAGCTGCCTGCTCCGGCCGTGACTCGGCCGTGGCCACTCCGACGTCCCGGACGACCCCGAAACCCGAACCTGAGTAAAAACCGAAGATACGGTTACGAAGTACTCGCAAAGAAGAATCTAAGAGCTATGAGAACACACGATTCCGACCACCCGAAGTGTCGGAATTCGACAACGGAAGTAATTACCCCAAACTTTGGGAAATTACAAAAATGGCCCAAAACGTCCGAAAATCACGATACGTGATCGAATAACCAAACCGAAGTTCACAACACGTATAACAAAGTTAAACGAACTTACGGGAAACTCGAAACAGCAGTTTCGACCGAGATTCGCAAGAATCGAATTCAAGTGCTGAAAAGTCGCTAAAAAGCACGGAACTCAACAAAACAACACCGAAACGAACTCGGATGACAAAAAGTGCAGAATTAATCATTCTCGAAATGACGAGACGGTCATGAGCGAGTCGTCAAAACGGACTTCCGTCGAAAAAAAGAAAATTACCGAAATTCGAAATTGTGGATATTACACCGATGAGAAATCCAAACAGGAGGAATCAATCCCTCCTGTTGTAACACCCCCAGATTTAACTGGAAATATTACAGCGCCGTGGGCCCCGAGATGGAACCCACAAGGCTGAAGAAAATTTTCGCAAACATTTACAAATGCCCAAGAGGCTAACGACAGTACTATCTTTAAAATATTTGAAGACTTGTAAAATCCATTTATCAAAAACCGTCGTAAAAACTCATTTGAAATCGCAAGGCCAAACGGCCGACACTCAAAAGTTTAGAAAACGATTTTCAAAGTAATCTCAGTTACCAGATACCAAAAGAGCATTTCAAAATACTCACGCAGTGGAAAAAGACCAACCATAAAGATACTCTAGCAGCGGAAAACAAGAACCAATCAAGAAACTCAATGCACGGAACATGTCCTAGCCAGTATCCTCCGGGAAGCTCATCTCTTCACGACCGCTACAAGCTCGATACTCCAAGAACCTAAAAAGAAATCCCATGACGGGGTCAGCCATAATATCCAACAATGATAACCGTCACATCACATTAATAATTACATACCAATGAGAATACAACATAAGAATACGACCAACGTAATCTTACCGCCATAACTTTACTTACTCAAGTAATTCTCATCAGAATAACCATTATCACATTTCACATCTTGTACTCGATTAACCAATAAACTCGAACATAATATATGTATTGTACCTCAAACAATACTCAAGATTCTCAAACTATCATAACCAACTCACGATATGGAAAAGTACCAGTTCTGACCAATACCATCCATCGGATAGCATCATCAAATCCCTAAACGATAACTGATTGTCCGTCACAAGACGAATACCAAAGGAAATACGGAACATACCTCGAGATATGGAGTGCCACGACAATCATATCAGTCTAATCCGAGATCAGATCAATGCAATATAGACACGGTCCTAACACAAGACCTACAAATGCATACTCATATGACCACGTCAATATGATCACAACAATAACACTCATGTATACTCAATGGAAATCCGACGATCCAGCGCCCTCAGCATAGATCCCCATGATGATCCCATCGAACCAACGCATGGTGGAAAACCTGTCCAACGATCCAGCACCCTCAGCATAGATCCCCATGATGATCCCATCGAACCAACGCATGGTGGACATTCGATCCAGCGCCCTCAGCATAGATCCTCATAATCCCATCGGATTATTTACACAACATAAACAACACAATATGCATACACATATGCAAATCACGTTCATCAACATGAACAACATAACATGCACGGCAACATGACAATTTACTAGGACTACTTCATGTTCAACAACATGAAAGAAAATGTACGAGACCAAAATAAATAACACTAAACCATAATCAATATGGAATACTTGCCCCGAGTCCTTCAGGAGCAACCTCGATGTCCAATCATCACCGACGATTATCCGCAATGCTCGACGATCCAAACGTATCATGAACCATAAATACTCGAATCCTCGTCTTTATCACAATGTATCCTCGATACCCAAACATACCAATAACCGAAATAAATCATATACATTATGATTTAACTCCCAGAATCGGAAGAACGATATCCAATCCAAATACCCAGAGTTCACAATAATAATCATCGCTATATGCATTATAAATGAAATGAAACTGAAATCATTCATTAAACATTATAACTGAGCAAGTAATAACTTGCCTTGATACCGATACGATGATGATAAAGCCGCTACCAGTCACAATGCCTTCGTCTACGAGCTCCTCGGCCCTGACCATGCAATTCACGAACACGCTCGAACACGACCGCAACATCCGGTTATAATCGCCGATCAATAATCTCAACCTATCGAAGTAATCAAATAACATACATCTGATAACAATCAACAACCGACAAAACTAACCAATCGAACTCAACGGTTCAACACAACCTCGAATAAACGCAGTCAGAACAAACCAAATCAAACCATCACGAATTCATAACCGAAACAGAATATATTACCCTGCCTGTTGACTTAGCGCACGTTAATCTCTTACCGTAGTGTGCGCTAAGTTGTTCCCGATAGCGTGCGCTAGCCAGTAGGCTTAGCGTGCGCTAATGACGTGCAGTTACATGCATTTCGGATACCGATCAACATATGGCGATTATCAAAAACTCTAAGTGATTATGAACCATGTTCATATCTATCAAACAACGAAATCCAATATCCTTTAACATATAGGTAATCATCCGACTTTTAATTCAAGTCATACATTCATATTTCATCTTCCTCAAATATCAACAACCTAAACACCAAGAACTCATAATCATGCCATGTTCACCATCATATGAAGAAACCAACAACAACAACATCACAGATCCGAATGAAGGAAGACATTAGCCAACATATCTCTTTGAAGATAAACAACACATTCGAAACCATCCAATTCATATCAATATCTTCATATCAACAATAACATCATCATAATCCGGTAATTCAACTCATAATCATACTTATCAACTTGCTTATATGATAATCATCAGCTCAAGAACATCATATAGAATCCAAAACGAAATCTCAAAGTGAAGAGTAATTACCTTTTTGAAGGAATGGATTGATTTACAAGGTTGAATCCATTTCCAAGAATCACCAATGATTTCAAGCTTCAAATGTTGTTATGGATGATTAACTCCACCTTAATCCAGTGTTTGGGACCTCAAATACTTCTCAAGGCTCTATCTATCGGCTCACATGAAGAAATGGATGAAAATGACGAAAAATAGCCAACTGCACTTATATATATACTGTACATTATTAACGTACGCTAACATCTTCAATTAACGTGCGTTACACACTTAGCGTACGCTAACTGACTTTGTTAGCGTGTGCTATCGCAGTCTAGAGGCTACTGTCTGGCTTCATACATGTGCTTACGTACATAATGTCCATGCATTAGCGTACGTAACTTACACTGTCTAGCGTAAGCAAGTCCTTGCATTTAGTGTGCGCTAATACCAGTTGACTTGCTACAGTCTACACCTACCACGAAGATGCTCGTGACCCCACATGCCGAAAGCAACCAATAAAGCCAAGATTCCCTGTTGACCGATATACAGTTAGCGTGCGCTAATCAACATGCATTAGCATGCACTAACACTACATTGCAACATCCGTTGACTTAGCAGAACGTGCGCCGAAAGTGGCCTGGTCCACGCATAGATTCCTTCCGATCGGACTGCATTAGCGTGCGTTATCTTATATCCGTAGCGTGCGCTAAACCTGCACGATAGCGTGCGCCACTCATGATTATTAGCGTACGCTAATAATGTTACACTTAGCCATTTTCAGCTATCCTCGTCCAACATCTCGACATACCAAATATGAACATACGGTATACTGAATACATTACTCAACACATTATATCCTCGAATACAATTGTCGACCAATACGACAATTATACCAATACTGACATCTCAGTCCTTCATTTATTTTATCCATACTGTACAGATTCCACGCTGTGCAACATAACTCGGATAAAATAACATTAAACAATAGTAGTAGAAATTCCGGATATTACACCTATCTCCGAGACTGAATATATATCACCTCCTATCGAAGTTCCCGCTTCTAAAGACCCTGCCTCTGAAGCTCCCACTCAAAATGCCCATGCATATATCATCTCTGTTAGCTCAAAATCAGAATCTGATGACGGTTTTCTGCCTAACGACAGACCACAACGACCCCATCATCATGTGGTTCTTCATAAACTTGAAGCGCCTGAGGATTCCAAAACTGCGCACCCTGGCTCCCCACGTACCTAATCCCGCATCAAGCAACTCCAAGCCATCGATCGACAGACAATGTTCTTGCAAGACGCTGTAAAAGCACCGTATGATGTCGGAAAATAACAAGACTGGATGCGAGAGACTTCTCCGGATGAGCTCCCCAAACTGAAATCTACTATCAATAATGTGGAGGACGCATTCGGCATAATGCCTACAGGATTATGGCAAGCGCTCACCCAACTTAAGCAGCATCAAGAGAAAATCCTAAGGCAAGAACAGGATTGCCGAGGCCAAAACGGTTGCCGCCTGTTGGCCACTAAGTATACAGAATACAACTTGGAAAGTATTTGAGCAACAAGCTGTACGATTTTCAAGTTAGAGTGCGTAGCGGAAGTCTTGTAACAGTAAGTTGCAATAAATACAGCAAGTCGGTATGCAGTGTATACTTAAAAGAATCACAATTATGAAAACAGTAAATGCAGAAGGTAATTATGTTATAGGTAAACCCCTCTACGTCCACTGGTCCTCCACACAGGAGTAAAAAGTTTATTATAAACACTACGTACACAAATACGTTTCTATAATCAAACCTATCCTTGTATCATTCACACAGATTGATACAAAGAGTTTCGCTTACAATCGTTCACACAGATTGGTCAAAGGTTTTTCTTGCCTTGGTTTTTCACACACAGCTCGAAAACTTCGTCCTATTCATCCCACACAGGTCAGAATAGCTTCTTTAGTTCACACAGAACTAGGTTTTTACTCAAAGGTAAAAGTAAGGTAACCTGGTAAGAACAGCTGCTTGACTATGAAGATCTTGAGCTGATGATGGCTGTTCTTGATTGACTAAGTATATTTCTTCTTCTCAGATATGGATGACACTTAGAAGAAATATACTTTGCTCTTGTAAGCTTGATCTGATGATATTGATTATTCAGTCGATATATCGTTTGTGTATTGCTTGTACTCTTGTATATGCTCTACTAAACTGATCTTCAAACTCTGGGATATATATAGCCTCTGAATAGATCCGTTGGAAATAGATCTGTTGTAAATATATCCGTTGAGCCTATAGTCCGTTTCAACGTGTTGAGTGTTTTGAATAAAACACAATCCGGTTTTTGCGCCTTGATTGAAGATCTGTGTCGGCTAGTATTTAAATACTTTATCCCTTCAGTATTTAAATATTGTTTTCAAACGGGACTTGACTTTTAGTGAATAAAGCAGATTTCGTTTCAACGGTCTTCAGTCCCGTTTCGATAAGTATTGAAGATCTCAATACTTACAGCTTGGATGCTGTATCCGACATAATGATGTAGGCTATCTTTAGATTTATGCTGTATGATTCTTTTTGGACAGCTTCCATACTTAGCGTCATATCGACTGATGTCTTACTTGTTGTATGAAGAAGATACTTTATACTTTCGCTGTATGTTGGCACTATGAGAAGTCTTCGATACAAGATTGCTTAGTCAAATAGTATCATTTGTCTTCAGAACAGCGACTTTGCTGTATGTTGGCTTTTTATCAAAACTCGATACAGGATTGTTTATCCCAACAATTTCCCCCTTTTTGATATTTGCCAAGTCTCTTGATGATGCCAAAACCTTGTTGCCAAAACCTTGATGCCAAAATCTTTGTTTCGAGAGGCTTTCTTCTTGATCTTCTGTCGAATGTTCTGGCCTTCGGCAAATTTAAAGCAATGTGAACTGCTCGCAGGCAAGTTCTAAAAAGATAGAATCTAACAGCAAAGTGTTTTTACAACTTAAACTTATGATTGGCGCGCAGGAACAATCTTACAGTGTAATCTAGTTGAATACAACTTAACCTATGAACTGTTTACAGACAAGTTCTTACAACTTATATACTTAACAAGTTTCCATATTTGTTTTTAGCAAATGAATTTATTTCGTAATCATACAGGAAACAGTAGATTACAAGTTGTAATCTTTCAAGACAAAAATATATTTTATTAATGAAGATCGAAGATTACAAGTTTGGGCAAAAATGGAGATACAAAATTTTTGCTGTTTCAGAAATAAAATACAGGAAGGATCCTACAAGCTAACTCCTATAGTCAGCATGTCTCTAAGGCCTGCTTGGATCATTCTTGGTTCCTTTCCACTAGTTTTGCAAGGCATCCCTATTTCAATTTAAGTAGATAGCTCTTCCTTCAGCTGATTTATCGAAAACAAGGATCCAGTCTTCCGGGTGGGTAACTAGATCTCCTTTCCTGTGTTTGGATTTTAACTTTTGCTGTAGGGGGAGCGTTCTGTTGTCCAACCTCTTTTTGAATTCCTAGGCAGCTTCCTGCAGTGTCTTACAACTGTTGAATATGGGGGATTCCCTGATAAGAACTATAAAGTATCTTAACAGTTCATTTTTCCTCTAATCCTTTATCTCGTCGGCTGTTGGTTGTCGGTTGGCCGGGAGATTTATCATTTTCGAATTCTGCACGAGGTTTTTCCAAGGAAATTTAGGATCATGGAATTCTGGACGATCTCCCTGTATCCTAATAGTGTGAGCAGGAGATGATAATCGAGTGATTGCAGCAGTAACCCGGTCTTCTAATGCAGCTTCCATCATTTCTTGCTCCAGCCTTAATCTCTTTGCAGCTTCTCTAGCCTCTTCCCCCTTTTTGGCCTCATCAAGGTAAGAGACCTTCTCATCTAGGCGTTCCAGGATTTTCATTGCGTTATCGTGTTTGGTCTCAAAACTTGACATTCTATCAACTAGTGATTGGAGCACTAGTGACATGTCATCAATCTTTTTGTCGTGGCCTCGAAGGTGGGATCCTGTTTCCTGAAAAGCAGATCTAGTCTTGGCTTTAGAAATACGAAGCTTGGCTTGTTCTTCTAATAGAATTTGCTCCTAACGCTGTTGTGGTTTATTAAGAGCTTGCCTCATGACATTGGGCAGAATGCGAAAGGCTTCTTCCACTTGGGAGATTTCGCGCTTGACACCAGTCATTTCATCGATAGTAGTCTCATTAAACCAATTAATTTCCTTCTCAACAGTGTGCAGGGCATTAACGGCGTCCTGCAGGAAAACACTTTGGCGGCCTAGAGCATGCAGTTGCTCGTTCCTCTCTACTGTTCTGGGGGAATCGGGCTTTGCATCGTCTTCGGCTCTGTTTAGCTGTATGACGACCACATGAGATCGTGGCCATTGTGGTTCATGCTCAGGTAAGAAACTGTCGTCGGATTCCACTTCAATAGGTGAAGGTGCAGGGGCAGCAGGGGCTGTGTCAGCTTGCGGTTGTTCAGTTTGATCGGCAACAGGGGGAACTGGGGCTTCCTGTTCCGAAGTGGTTTCTGTAGACATGGGTACAGGAGGGACTGAATCCTCCCGTTGTCTCTCAGCTTCTGCCTGCTCCAGTAGAGGGACTGATTCCTCTTGCGAGATGGTGCGGGCTTGGTCATCGGTGACAGGCTCGGGTGCCTGTTGTGAGACTGATTGTTCCTCCGCGACAGGAGGGACTGAACCCTTGTTTTCTTGAACATTTTCTTGTTGTTTGGAAGGGGACTAATGGTGACTTGATGTCCATTCTCCTTGTTGATGCTGTGTCCTTGGAAACTCCTATTCTCTTGCTTCTTCACGACTCATCCGTAGACCGGCCTGGAAGGCATCGTCGTCTGAGTCATGGTCATATTTTAGACTGATAGGAAGTGTTTCTACGGACAGGGATTTTCCTTTCTTTCGAGCATCAGCTTTTTCCATTAGATGGCTCGAAATCAGCTCTTTACAGCAAAGGTTGTCCCATCAGATCAGGACTTCAACATATTGAGAGTCTGTTACCTCCAGAACGAATCTTTCTTCTTCACTCCAATCGCTCCAATTGTACAAAGTCTCATACAGAGCAAGCCTATATGTTTTCTATTAAATAAATCGGTCATATGCCTGTTCAATTTGCACAGATAATAGGGTTCTGTTAATAATAAAGTCTAGAGAGGGGTTGCGTACAACGCATGGGTCCACTGTAGGCAAGGGTTCCAATACAGGTATGGGAGCCTGTATCGAAGAAGGATCCCGTACAAGGGTTGGTACCCAGAGGAGAGATGGATCCCTTACGGGTGTGGGTTCCCGTTCAGGAGATGTGGCTATTGGCTCCAAAGTGGCAGCCAACTCGGCAGAGTCTTTCAAGTTGGCAGATTTTTGTATTTCCGTCGTTGCCGCCAATAGCTCGGGATATACAGTTTGCACAGTAGCAGCTATCTCTTCCACAGGGGTTGCGCCCTGGGGGTTTGATATAGTAGGTTGGGCCGTCGAAGGAGCATCTATTGAGATTGCTGTAATCTCTGTAGTCATAACATTTGTAAGCCTCCTTAGCTTCCTTTTTGGCTTCTCACCAGCAATGGGAGTTTTGCTGTGAGATCTCTTCCTTTTCTTCGAGGGCTCCTTGCTTCCGGGCTTAGAAGTTACGTCCCTTGGATCAGCAGAGAGGGGCACAGTGCGGACAAATGGCCTTGTCGCAATCAGATTTTCCTTGTTGAAGACGGAGGGCCTGGTTCCTCCAATGTACTTACGGGAGTAAATCTTCTTAGCATCCTTTGCTTGCGGAACATCGCACTTGGTCAGAATATAGTTTAGAAGCAAACAAAAAGACTTCTTCTGAGAGAAAGGTTTCGCGACTTCTTCCTGCAGCCTCTTGAGAACAATCTGACACCACTTGACCTTCTCGCAGGTCATGACGATGACCATCATCCTGAACCTCAAATTGGCACACATCTCGAAAGCACCTGTTTTGTTTTCAATCACACGACAACAAAAATCGTGTAAGTAAACAAAGGGAAGGCAAAAACATTTGTTGTGGCATGAAGTGTGAGCTGTTTCGACTGATGCTCAACCAGTGAATAAACAATAGTATTTGGTTAGGACTTCTTGGGACCCAAAGGTCTCAAGTTCCTCCACGGACAGGCCATCAGCAGGGAGCCTGTAAAGTTTCTGCAGCAGGTCTTGGTCAACGCGGTTCTCCACTTCGCGAACGATAGCAGTGATGTCGGCAATGTTTCCTCCCTGTGCAAGAGAGAATAAACGGACAGCAGTGTTGAGGTAAAATCTCTCAACCATTTGAGCATCGTAGTGCTTAATGGTGTGACTTCCAAGGCGATAAAGGCCTTGTTGATGAATCCTCGAAACGATAATCTCCATGGATTCGACATCATCTCCTTCCGCATGAATAAGTTCAATAACTACAGATATGGAAAAGATCCGTCTGTCAATGATGGTTGCCGTTTTCTTGAGAGATGGAGAGGAAGTCTGTGATGATGCCATAGTAGTTTATTGAAGAAAAGTAAGTGAGATTCAAAGAAAATTGCAGTAAGATTGCAGTGAAATGTAGGCTGTTTGCACAAAGACTCGTTTAATTTGAAGAAAGCGTAAAGAGTCAAAAGGGGCATAAACAGTACTTTTATAATTGGCGGTGGGAAGATTTAGGATTTCAAGACAGTGAATGATCAGATTTAAGGGATGGGAACCATTGTTTAGAATAAACGAACAGGATGGACTGAGCGTAATGGGTACATCTTATCCATCCAATTTTGAAATGAGAGTGGGTCCCACATCTGACGTATCGTCTTCCCTTATTGCCTAAAACGGCGGTGTGAAACTATGAAATAATTTGAAAAATTGCGGCGTTTGAGATAAAATTGTCCAGATGGCGTGCAAAGCATTTAATGCAAAATACGTTTGATTTAAAACAGGGCATGTGGACTCAAATCTATTTTGAAATAAATAAAATATTAGAATATAATATTTAATTGAATTTCATTGTATGTGCTGTATCCGCGTACATACAACGTTCCCCCTTAAAAGGTACATACGGGATTCAATTCCATACAACAACTTTCGGAATACTGCTGTATTCATGGGTCATACTGTATTCCCCCTTGATTATTGTACATGTCAGCTGTAGGATAATTCATGTCTCTTTGTTCCTACATTGTTGTTCGGAATGTCTGAGTGTACATATAATTAATAGTGAATACTGCATTCGTGGGCCTTACAGCATTCCCCCTCAATTATTGAGTAAAAGCGTTAAAAACTTACAGGGAGTCAGGCTATAGCAAACCTAATTCTTGTCGAAGCATACAGAATCTTGCTGTGCCGAGAGGCTTGGTAAAGACGTCGGCTAACTGGATATCTGTATGAACTTTCTCCAGCTTAACATCCTTGTTCTCAACATGATTCCTAATGAAGTGATGCTTCATATGAATATGCTTAGTACGCGAGTGCAATACAGGGTTGTGCGTTATTGCAATTGCACTCGTGCTATCGCACATGATCGGTGTTTCTTTGGCTTCAATTCCATAATCTGACAGTTGTTGTTGCATCCAAAGGATCTGTATACAGCAACTACCAGCAGCATAGTATTCTGATTCTGCCGTGGAAAGCGAGTTTGCCAATTGCTTCTTACTGAACCAAGATACAAGTCTAGGTTCAAGAAAGTGACAAGTACCGCTTGTACTCTTCCTATCTAGATTGCAACCTCCGAGATCCGAGTCGCTGTAGCCAACCAAATTGAATCCGCCTTCTTTAGGATACCATAGTCCTACATCGACTGTTCCTTTGACGTATTTCAGGATTCGTTTGGCTGTTATGAAGTGTGATTCTTTAGGTGCTACTTGATATCGCGCGCACACTCCTACAGCAAACTGGATATCAGGTCTGCTAGCTATTAGGTACAGGAGTGAGCCAATAAGCTTCCTGTAGAGTGATTGATCAACCGGCTTTCCAGCTTCATCAGCACTAATTTGCACGGAAGTGCTCATAGGGGTTGGCGATGATTTGGAGCTATTCATTGCAAACTTGTTGAGAAGATCCTTATTGTACTTTTCCTGGTTGATGAATATCCCTGTAGACAACTTCTTTACCTGTAATCCTAGGAAATAACTAAGTTCTCCCATCATACTCATTTCAAATTTACTTTGCATGAGATGAGAGAACCTTTGACATAAAGCAATGTTAGTTGAACCAAATATAATATCATCTACATATATCTGAACCATCAAGAGGTCATCACCTTCCTGTATTTTAAATAAGGTCTTGTCCACAGCACCTTTCTCAAATCCATTATCGGTTCGATACAGGGATAGGGTCTCATACCAAGCTCTGGGTGTTTGCTTAAGTCTATACAACGCTTTTCTTAGCCTGTATACAATGTCTCCGCCTTCTGTGTTGGCAAACCCTGGTGGTTGTTCAACATAGACTTCTTCGTCAAGGTCTCCATTCAGGAATGCGCTCTTGATGTCCATTTGATAAACAGTAAAGCTCTTATTGGGGGCAAAGGCTAAAAATATCCTAATGGCTTCTAGTCTGGCAACAGGGGCAAAAGTTTCATCGTAGTCTATGCCTTCTTCCTGTCTGTAGCGTTGTGCAACTAGACGGGATTTGTTTATGATAGTGAGTCAATTCCCATCCTTCTTGTTTCTAAATACCCATTATGTTCCAATTATGGATAGATGCGTAGGTCTGGGTACTAGATACCATGCATTGTTTCTTTCGAAATCATTAAGCTCTTCTTCCATAGATGTAATCCAATGTGAATTGTCTAAAGCTTCTTTGGTGGAAACAGGTTCAGATTGAGCTAAGAATATAGTGATAGTGCACATATTAAGTCTTCTAAGTTGAGATAGGGTCTTCCATACAGGAAATGAAGATATCTCAGACTCGGGTTCTTCTTGCACACATAGTACATTTTCTTGTGTACTCTGTATTCTCCTACGGGTAGATACACCGGCATCAATATTTCCTATGATCAACTCCTGTGGGTGATTTCTCAACCATCTTACGTCGGGTTCTAATTCAGCATCCCATACTATATCTTGAGTTTCTGTAGTTTCAACTTCAGCTTGTACAACATCGGCTTCATCTACTTCTATTCTTACAGCTGTGGGGTTGATTTCTAAGTCAACGACAGGCTCTATAGGAGTTGGTGGATCAATGATAGAAAGTTGTTGGATATTCGGAGTAATATCTTCTATTCCTGTAAGATCGTGGTGAGGTTCGTCGAACACTACATGTACTGATTCCTCAATTATCAGCTTCCTTTTATTAAAGATCATGTAAGCTTTGCTGACGGAGGAATATCTTACATATATCCCTTCATCCTACTTCTCATCGAAGGTTCTAAGTTGATCCTTCCTATTGTTCAAAACATAACACCTGCATCCAAATATGTGAAGGTACGAAACTAATGGAGTTTTGTTGTTCTGTACCTCGTATGCTGTTTTGTTGTGGTGTTTGTTGATGATGCAGCGGTTTTATGTATAGCACGCTATATTGTTGGCTTCACCCCAAAAATGTTGTGGCAACTTACTTGCGGCAATCAATGTCCTTCTTGCTTCTTTCAGCGTCCTGTTCTTTCGCTCGGCGTTACTGTTTTGTTGAGGTGTATGGGCAGCTGAGTATTCGTGTTGTATTCCATTTTCCGAATTGTATTGCTCTATAAAGCGGTTAGTAAATTCAGTACCTCTGTCGGAACGAATGGATACAATACTCAACCCATTCTCATTTTGAAGCTTTTTCAGGTGCTCAGACAACTTTGATGTTGTTTCCTTCTTCTTGCTTAAAAAGATTGTCCAAGCGTACCTGGAATAATCATCAACAATAACGAGACAATATTTCTTACCTCCCAAACTTACCGGATCTATAGGACCGTAGAGATCCATGTGTAGCATTTCCAAAACTCTGTGAGTGGAAAGGTAGGATTTGCTCTTCAGGGTGGTCTTGATTTGCTTGCCTTTCTGACAGGGTCCACAGACGCTGTCTTTTTGGAATGACACATTTGGCAAACCTCTGACCATGTCCTATCTAGCGAGTTTTTTGATCGTCTTGAAGTTGGGGAGAGATCTGAAAATTTTTAGGTTCTTCTCCTTTTTGGTATAAATCTTGCCCAACGCTTCAAGTTCACCAACAATGCTAGTGAATCTGAGGTCAAGTACCTCAAATGTTTCAGTTGGTTTCATTTCAAAATATTCAAATTACTGAGTCAATTTTGAAATTATGTTTTCTTTTGAGAGATCAGTTCCCTCACAAATTAACTTGAGTTTATCCCAGATATCCTTGGCTGATTTACATATCTTTACCTTCGAGAACGTGCCTTTGTCAAGAGTGACAAATAACGCGTTCTTAGCAACATTATCGAGGTTGGCGCGCTTTTGATCATCAGAGGTCCATTGTTCGCGCTCTTTCTCGAGCATCTCTGCATGAGCATGGCCTTCAATCCTTGGGGCCGGATTACCTTCATGATCTTTATGGGGCCATCCTGTATAACAAAAATCATCTCTTCGTGCATTGCTGCAAGATGAGCCTCCATCCTAATTCTCCAATCGTCAAACTCGTTAATAGAAAACATAGGAACTTTATTGATCATTGATGTGTCGATATAAGAATATAGGAAAGAAAAAGATTGTTTTACAAAAATAAGTGATTTTTGCATCTGATTCAGTCAAAAATACGACTGATTCTTTTTAGAATCAACCGCTCTGATACCACTTGTTGGCCACTAAGTATACAGAATACAGCTTGGAAAGTGTTTGAGCAACAAGCTGTATGATTTTCAGGTTAGAGTGCGTAGCGAAAGTCTTGTAACAGTAAGTTGCTGTAAATACAGCAACTCGATATGCCGTGTATACTTAAAATAATCACAGTTATGAAAACAGTAAATGCAGAAGGTAATTAACACAGTAATTAAAGTGGTTCGAAGTAAACCCCTCTACGTCCATTGGTCCTCTACACAGGAGTAAAAAGTTTATTATAAACACTACGTACACAACTACGTGTCTATAATCAAATATATCCTTATAGCGTTCACACAGATTGATACAGAGAGTGTCGCTTTCAACCGTTCACACAAATTGGTCAAAGCTTTCTCTTGACTTGCTTATTCACACACAGCTCCAAAGCTTCATCCTATTCGTCCCACAAAGGTCAGAATAGCTTCTTTAGTTCACACAGAACTAGGTTTTTACTCAAAGGTAAAAGTAAAGTAACCAGGTAAGAACAGCTGCTTGACTACGAAGATCTTGAGCTGATGATGGCTGTTCTTGATTGAGTGAGTATTTCTTATTCTCAGATATGGATGACACTTGGAAGAAATATACTTTGCTAGTGTAAGATTGATCTGATTATATTGATTATTCAGTCGATAGATCATTCGTGTATTGCTTATACGCTTGTATATGTTCTGGTAAACTTATCTTCAAACTCTGTGATATATATAGCCTCTGAATAGATCCGTTGGAAATAGATCTGTTGGAAATATATCCGTTGAGCCTATAATCCTTTTCAACATGTTGAGTGTTTTGAATAAAACACGATCCATTTTTGCTCCTTGATTGTAGATCTGTGTCGGCTAGTATTTAAATACTTTATCGCTTCAGTATTTAAATACTTGTTTTCAAACGGGACTTGACTTTTAGTGAATATAGCAGATTCCGTTTCAATGGTCTTCAGTCCTATTTCGATAAGTATTGAAGATCTCAATACTTACAGCCTGGATGTTGTATCCGACATAATGCTGTAGGCTATCTTTAGACTGATGCTGTATGAAAAGATGCTGTATGATCCTTTCAGGACAGCTTCCATACTTAGCGTCATATCGACTGATGTTTTACTTGCTGTATAAAGACACTTTATACTTTCGCTGTATGTTGGCACTATGAGAAGTCTACGATACAGGATTGTTTAGTTAAACAATATCATTTGTCTTCGGAACACCGGCTTTGCTGTATGTTGGCTTTTTATCAAAACTCGATACAGGATTGATTATCCCAACACCGCCCTTCAACACACCGGGACCATACTAACTAAGCATGATCATAATATCGATGATATATGCTTAGTAGTTGGTAATCTATTTCAAAGCATCAATGATTTGAAGACCAAACAGGACGAGTCTATGAAGCGCCTACATGAGATACATACCAAGGTATCAGATATTGATGGTGCCAAAAAGAAGGAAGAGTTCAGAGAGGCTGCCCGGAGATGGAGAATGGAGAGAGAGAGAGAGCGAGCGAGAGAGAGAGAGAGAGAGATGGATGCAGCACTGGAAAAGAGTGTTGTTGCTGCAATTGGACGACTGGCCTCACCTACAAGGATACATGATATCTGGATCCCAACCGGAGTTCCAGGATCCCAACATCACCTCGAAGAACAATGTGCAAAAGCCATATGAGATTCTGATGCCCACTGATCGACAGCCTTCAGTCAATGATCTGAAGAATTGGAAGAAAAATGAACTGATGAGATACTTCTGTACGCTCATCAGGGAGTCTGACCTATTCAACCGATTCAAGATACTGCAAGATGACACAAATGAATTCTCGATGCTATTAGCTGAAGGACGGCTCCCTCTACAAATGCTGATGAAGTCCAGGCACAATAAAAGTGAACGGCTCACCCACCCGGAAGACTGGATACTTGCTTTCGATCAATCCCCAGAAGGAAGAAGAATTTATCGGGATCGAGGCAATGACTCCCTAGTTAACTGGTGAAAAAGGACCGTAAATGATCCTGACCATAGGCCTTGGAGGAATTCTCAGTATCGGAGCTAGCCTGCTTGCCTTTTCACTGTATTTGTTTCTTCTGTAGGCTCACCAATGCAATATGCATTTTTTTGTGCATCTTTACTTTTTCAAGAACTTGTAAAAATTTTCCCATCCGTATCAATAAAACTTGTTTTATTGAAAGATTACAGCTTGTAATCCACATTTATTGTTTTTACTGTTTTATTAAGTAGCATTGCTATTTTTTCAACAAGTACAAACTTGCCAATACTCAAAGCTGTAAGAACTTATCTGCGAACAGTTCATAGATTAAGTTGTATGCAATTTAGGTTTTATCCTGTAATATTCTGCCTACGCGCCAATCATAAAGTCAGTTGTATTACACTCAAGTCTTGTAGGATTTTCATTTTTTAGAACTTGCCTGCGAGCAGTTCAAATTTCTAGACTAAGTTATGAAGATCAGATCAATTGACAGAAAGACAACCTCTCTGTATCCAGAAGAAGGTATCTAGAGAATGTTTTGGCATTATCAAATAGCGGGAAATTGTTGGGATAAATATTCATATTTTGATAATTGCCAACGTACAACAAAGAAGTCTTAAAGAAGTCCGGATATCGCTAAGTATGGAAGCTGTTAGGATACTCCATACAGCTCGTCCATACCGCAAAGAGATCTTCTACAGAGTCCACCCTACAGAGCCTACTTCATAGATCAACGAGAGAGTACGTTGGATACAGCAGTAAGGCTGCAGGTATTTTACTTGGGATAAGTAAAACACATCCAACAGGACTGATAAAATAAGCTTTAAACCATTGAGATAAATATTGTTTATTCATAAAGTATTCACTGTTAAAAGCAGCATTTATTGCTTATAGGACAACATTTAATGCGGCTGGAGAGAGACAAGTCTGAATGCTCTGAAGAGCATTTAACGCAAAGATAGAAAGAATGTTTGAAGCATTAAATGCGATCTACTTTAATTCAAACATTCAGCAGCTGCCAATCAGAGACGTCAATATCTCACCAACCAGCAATGGCTACATTTATAACGGATACATTTCCAAAATTATAAATACCCCATGCCAGAGGACTTAAACATAGAAGTTATCCATTATCGCGCATACCCTGACAGAGTACTCTGACATTCTAGGGATTACAAGAGAAGTATATTTCATGAGCATACAACAGTATCCAAGCGAAGAAATATACTAAGTCCTCAATGCAAACAGCACAACATATAATCATTGTTCATCCGAGATAAAGTTGCTGTCTGGAATTGTTCTACCCTTACCGTTGAGATTATCATTAGTCCTGTGTGGACTAAAGTTCCTTGCGTATTCCGACATGTGTGGGAGGAATAGCATTGAAGACACATCTTTGATCTGTATGAGAAGAAGCAAGTTGAAAGAGCTCAAGCCAATCTGTGTGAACGGCCCAAACCTACAGTCACTGTATCAATCTGTGTGAACGATACAGAGACAGGTTTAGTTAAAGTCACGTAGTTGTGTACGTAGTGATTTTAAACTCTTTACTCCTGTGTGGAGGACCAGTGAACGTAGAGGGGTTTACCTTGAACCACTTTAAACTGTGTGTTATTTACCTTTTATCTTTACTGTTTTCATTCTACTGTGATTTATTAAGTATACATTGTTAAACCCTGTACACATCAAGCAAACAGGAGAACACTTAGTTGCCTATTTACAGCAACTCACTAAACAGACTTCCTCTACGCAATTATCTTCGAAAATCATACAGTTTATTGTACCATCTAAGATAATTACTGTATACTCTGTGGCCAACAACCCACTTGTATGTTTCTAGAATAATCCTATGGGATTATATATATTGTAATTGACATTTGTTTAATGATCAAGCCAAAATTATAACTCTAATACTATCATGTTGTGTACCCAATCTATGTAATTATCATACCGTAGAAGCTCTCTTACATGGAGCTGTCCGAGATTATCAGATGCTTTCGTTCTTCATAGGCATGCTTTTTTCGTAGCATTTGTTGTCCTGACTTTTAAATATTTTAAGTCTTTAGAGGGACTAAATTCAAGGTCTTCGTTAAAGTTTGTCTATGCTATAGGTACTGAAGTGGAGAGAATCTCTCTATGAATTTGCAAAGGGTCTATTACCTTTGGGACTCTTGTTAGAGACCTCACTCTTGTTCAAATCCCTCTTAATCTAACAATTACATCTGAATCCAAAAATTCTTTTCATGTTGACCACCTTAAATTAAGTTGTGGATATTTGCCAATCCAAACATGGCTTTATGCTATTTTGAGAATTTTAGACAATCCAAACATTATCTAAAAAGAAACTAAAAACAAAAAAATATTCTTTTATTTATTTATTTTTTCTGTTTTTATTTCATGTAAATAAAAATATTTCATTTTATTTATTTATTTATTTTACTTAGAAACAAACTATTTTAATAGAAAAATAAAACGGTAAAACTATTTTTTTATTTTATTTAATTTTGCATTTATTTTTGTCAATAATTTTTTTTAAAAAATAGGTCATTTTAAAAGAAAAATAAAAGCGAAATTTTTTTATTTATTTTTTTGTTTTTTATGTCCTGTTAATAAAAATATATTCTTTCTATTTATTTATTTTTTTACGTTTTTATTTTCAGCTATTTTTTTTAAAACATACTATTTTAAAAGAAAAATAAAAACGTTAAACCTATTTTTTTAGTTTATTTATTTTTGTGTTTATTTTCTGTCAATAATTTTTCAATAAAACATATCAATTTAAAAGAAAAATAAAAACGAAAAAAAATATTATTTTATTTTATTTTTTCTCTTTCTATTTCTGGTTAATAATTTAAAAAAAATTTATTTCAAGGCGCCAAAAACTAAGGCTGTTTGGCCTCAATTAAAATCCAATAGTTGATGGGCTTAAAAATGCCTTTTCCAGTTTTTTAATCCGTAAAAAGTCAAATTCGTGGGATCATATGTAATTACAAAATATCTAGTGAGGTTCCATATCTTATTGTTTTTTTAATAGGGATTCAAATATAATTAGAGCATCTATGCGGGGGTCCAGATGTAATGTACCCATTTGCAAATATCCCTTCGTACTGCAAAGATGAACACAATATTTACCACGTGTTAACAGTAGATTTAAGTACTATTACTGATGCACCCACATTTTCTACGAAGATATTGCAGTTTCTATGAAACAGATACAATTTGGTTATATCAAGAGAGATAATACAAAGCACATAAGTTCTTCTACAATTACCACCAACAAACTTTCCCCAACATTCAAGCATGTGGAGAATGCGACCGATTTGTTTGCCAAGTTATTGCCCAAAGATGTGTTTGAAAAGCATGTGAAACGTATTGGAATGCAAAAATTTCAGAACTCTCGAAATCGGCGTAATAGTCGAAGGTAAAGTGTGAGTCATAAAGAAATTTACTTACCTACATTGTACTGTTTTCTTTGATCATGTTTTATTTTCATACATTGAGTATTGTTACTTGATGAAGTTTCTAACGTGACAATGATATACGCACAATATTTCAAAAGATATTTTGATTTATGTACAAATCAGGGGGAGACATAGACTTGAGGACGAGCCTTACATCAACATCGTACTTTATATTATTTTTCTTATCCAATGTTAATTTTTTCACCTATTTTTTATCACTTGGAAGGTTTTTAACAAATAAACAAGATATATCGATTCCAGTGATCGATGAGATGATCATGAGATGATCATCCTAGAGTGCATTGACCAATTTAACGATCATATTAAGTGATAGACTCAAAGGTGGTGAAATATAATCTTACATATCTAGATGTTGTACATTTTTTCCTATGATGAAAATATTTTTTCCATTGGATTTTTGGTTGACGAGGTTCTAATGATGCAATATGCCGACTAGGTACAAGAGAGAATGTTGAAGGAATAATACTTAATGTATATTAGTATAGTATATTGGGCTTTTATTTATATCATTTCCACTGTGAATAGACTAGGTATTTTTTAAAAGCCCACTGTAAAAGTAATTTAATGTTAATTAAGTTGGTTAAATAATTTAATATGTGGGTCAGTATGGTAAAATGTGTAAATATATAAAAATTATAAGGATATTTTAGTAAATTGTATTGTGGGTAGTGTTTAAAAATAAAAAGGGAACATTTTTTGTGGACATACCAAAATGGCAAAAAAGGAACATTGATTGTGGACGGAGAGAGTATTATAGATCCTTATGCTCACACTCTCTATATAAAAATCTCATTAATGAATAATACATCATCTTTTAACCTACTACTTATTTTTATTTTTATAGTTTAACAACTTTGCCTTTTTTAGGGGTAACCGTTGGACTTAATTTAATTATTTGCACTCCTTTGTAATGGAACCCGTCTGAATCAAAATTCATGACATTGACCGTCCCTGCTCTTAAAGCCTGCAAATGCAATCCACCAACAGCTAGGCTGTGAGATGAATAGATAAGTAAATGCTAAAGCAACCCTCAACCTCAGCTACCTCTATGATAAATGAATGCTCACCAAATGTACTATGAAAACCATTTATGAAATTGGTTATTTGCATAAACTAACCATCTAATATACAATAATAATAAATTTCCAAAAGTAGCCTTAAAATACTAAACTAATCTAAAAAAAAAACTTCGTTGTTTGGATCTCAGAGGGACTTTCGGAAGGGTTTTGCGGCCGAATATCGACTTGTTTTCGGCGGGGCTGCCTCCGGCCACCGACAAACCTCCGATAGCCAGCCTTTTTTTTTTTGCGGGCTGCTTGTCGGCCAGCTTTCCGGCAGGCGACCGACCAATTTATATTTCTTATTTTATTATTTTTTATTGTTCTCTTTTCTGGCGGGACCTCCGACGACCAGCCATTTTTTTACGGCAGGCCTGCCGGCCACCGGTAGGTCTCAGTCGCCGACCACTTTTTTTCTTTTATTTTCGGCCGATGGGCTTTTCGACGGGGCCGCCGCCAATCAGCTAACTTTCCGTCGAGGCAGCCACCGATCGGCTAGTAGACCTCCAACGACCGTTGCATTATATTTTTAAGTCGGCATCTTTGATGCGCTTTTGGCGAGCCACCACTGCAGCCGCAGCAGTGCAAACGACCGACCATTTTTTTTGTGAGGTATGGACGGCCCTCGGCTGCCGTCTGTTCGCTAATTATTTTACTACCAGCAAGTGTATGGAGTAGATGTAGAAAATAGCGAGCAGGGTGGTACCCACAGAGACTAATTATTCTTATTATATCAAGTACTAGATTCTACTACTGTTCCCGATCAAAGATTGATGAGAATCTAATTTACTAAATAAAATAAACTAATAATAAAAACAAGTTTCCAAGGAGGAGGATTTGAATGATTAGTAAGTAGATTCCAAGACTAGGTTTTCATTGTTTGCTAGGATCGAATGATTTGACTTGTGATTAATATTCTTCTTGTCTTCCTAATATAACGATCACAAAATTCATTTAAAAGTCTCTCTAGAGATGTAATTAAAACATGATTAAATAATCTATGATGACGACTTCATTTAGCATAAAATATCCAACTCCAAAAAGTAAAGAAGATCAAAAGTCATCACAACTAATTACCCATCTCTCGATCTCGTAATCGATTATGTCAATTAATTACGTATTATATTGAACTCATCTATCGAGTTACGAACAATAAGCATGTAAAAATATTGATCAAGTGTTCAAACACAAATAAAAACCAATTAAAATGAAAAAGGAAATCAAGTAGATAATAATTTAGTAGTCAATCCTAACAATCCATCATAAATAATGTACTCCCATGTCTGGAATCTAACAAGTTTACTCGGACATGGTGAAAAAAGAAGAAGAAATCCTACCCAAGTTCAACATGATGCAACTAAAAATACTAAGGAGAAAAGAAAGAAAGAAGAAAAAGAAATCTCGGATGATAATCTCTCGATCTTGATTCAATCCTCGAACTTGATATCCCTTGATATCATTGATTTTGTATTGATAGTGTTTATAGCCTCCTAAACCTTTCTTAGACTTAATAATCTCGAAAACCGACCTTTGGGGTCCTTTTATAGGTGCCAAATAGGGTCCAGGGATGATAAAATGCGTCCGAAACTTCAAAATATCGAGATATGCACCGCCTAGTGACTGAGCCGTGTCATTTGACATGGCCCGGGTTAAACTGCTCCAGAAAATATATTTTTATCTGCACTGAAACACGGTCGGGGCCTCAACAGTGTCGTTTGACACGGTCCAGACCGTGTCGCCCTGTTCATCACCATTTTTCAGTCTTTTCCGGCTCATTCTTATCCGTGCATCACCTGATATATTTTGGGGGTTGAGGCATCTTTCACGCTCTTATTTGGTCCTTGAAAATGCCTGGAAACACAACTAAAAATACCAAAGCGTAATCGAGTCCAACAAATAGAGAAAAAGCATAAATACTATAATTCCACGCATTCAAGATTAATAAGTATCAGAAAAGCACTATAAATGATGTGTAAAATCTTGTGGAAACAAAATCCCCAAAACTTAAATGTTGGTCATCCCGAGCAATGCACTTTAAAATAAAAACTCATAAGGGAACTCAACCCTCAACACACCTCAAAGGACCATTTATGAAAATTCATCAACACGCCTCAGGTAATGAATAAGTCCAGTATTTTAAAGTTTTCAAATGTCCAGGGCGCTTCTTTAACATCATAGCCAATACTTGAAAAATATGAACTCACCTTTAAAGTGTACTCACTCACTCTCAAAGTGTATAAAAGGGCGTGTATACACTAAAAACTCATTCAATGAAATAAGAATCTCCATATACTACGCCATAAATGGCCTTCAGCAACACCCAAAAAAGTGTGCCCGAATGGGTAAAAGTGTTGCTGAAAGCAAAAAAACATGCTACGGTAACACTTTTCCGAAATTTGGTGGTGTTACAAAAATGGCCGCTACCATAGGGGTCTATGCCAACACTTTTTAACTTTATGGTAACACAGAAAAAATGTGTTGCTACAGACCCCAATGCCAACACTTTTTACCTCTATAGCAACACCAATAAAAGTGTTACTATTGACCAATGGCAACACCAATATCTCTGTAGCAACACCCACAAACGTGTTACTGTAGATCAATGGCAACACTACTAATCCCTATTGTAACACCAGCTGCTGAAACACATTTTTGATTTGGCAACACCCTTTTCTATTATTGTAACATTTATTTTGTGAAGACTTTTTTGTTTTAGTAATAGTTTAAACCATAGTAAAACCTTTCAAATAAACCATAATCAAATAACCTGTCAAAGTTTTACATAAACAAGGCTTTTCAAGCCATCCAAATAAACCACGACACTATCATCATTCGACATAAATAAACCAGTCAAAAAGCTAACTTAAGTACCATAGAATAACTAACTTAGTACCATCCAAAAGCTAACTTCAGTACCACCGCATTAATACCATCACAATCCGAAAAAAATCCGAAAGATAACGTAAATACTAAAAAAGACTTAAATCCGGATTCTGGCCAGCCAATTTTTTCATCATCTCTCGAACTTTTTGGTCAAGTTTCTCATCCATCTCTTGCTGAAGTTGAGCCCGAATCTTTGCAGTTAAGTCTGACATGCACTGATCTGGAACGGACGTTGCACATGATGTTGAAGAAGACTTTGACTTCGATTGCTTGTTCTGAATAAGCCTCCCAATTAGCCAAGATGGGTTGTGTTCCTTGCCACCATGAACCAATTTATTAACAGCCTCAACACCTTCCTTTTCTAGAGCTTTCTTAACATCAGCCTATAAAAAGAACGGAAAGTCAAATTCATACTTGGTAAATACTAGAAAAACCTTCCTCTGATTTATTAGGACTAGGGGAGATAAATGCAACTTCTTCATAACTAAGTAGGAATCAAGGAGGTATATAGGATTAACCCCTACCTAACTTTGACTGCAGCTATTATCTTTACGTATAAAGATATCAAAACAACTACGCAATCTTGAAATTGCAGCACTCGAATTTTCTGTCGTGGTTGATATTAATTCCATATAGAAAATGATATGTTAGCAACTTTCTTGGCATCATGCTCGGAATATAATCTCCTGGAATACCTAGTTATTACAAGGTAAAAAACTGTGCATCCACTGTCTCCATGCAAGCAAAATCATCTTCATAACGCAAGTTACGCAACAACAAACCAATTTCAATAAAGGCAGAACACTGACTCCGTAAGTTTCAGTTGCACCAAAAGTAGGATATTGGAGGGTTATGTATAATAAATTGTGGTGCGAAAGGCTTATGTATAACAAACTCAAAAGTAAGAACTTTATGAGAGAGGACCTATATTTCTAGGCATAAACTAGATGACAATGCTCAGCTACCATAATGAAAGAGTCGCAATGTACCTCATCATATTCATATCGGTCAGAACTTTTTGGACTCGTTTCTCAAGTTCCATCAGTTCACTCCTTAAAATTTCAAACTGCTGAATGTCATCTGGTTCTGAGTCAGCTATTTCATTGTCTGCACTTTCTTGTTCAAAGATCTCATCATTCCGCCAAAAAGTAAAAAGAATTAGGATATACTTGATTTCTTAAACAGCTTATACGTAAGTTCAATCAGAAAGACAAAACACAAACATAAGAAAATGCTACGCTCCTGTGCTGGTAACGTTTTCTTTCTGACAACCATTCCAGTAGTACACAGAAACAAATACAGTTCATAATTTCAACTGAAAAAGTAATAATTGTATCACTATGAGTTTGAAAAAGTAAGATGCAGTAGAACTATGTCATATAGTATAAGTAAAAACTTTTTGAGGCTACTAATACAATCAGTAAACAAAAACATCCATGGGAGACATCAGCATCAGAAGCATTCATGTATAGATACTAAAGGATAAACCAAGTCCTAAGAGACACTGGATGGATGATCTGAGGAATATCATGGGTGTCGTCATCTAAGCAAAGCACCAACCACAGTCGCACAGTAATTGACACATCCGTTATAACAGATAATGCAAACTGAAGCGCCCATCACATCAACAATCTTCAGAGTCTGAACTTAGTCTTAAACAGGTCAATGGCAGAAGGAGAGGGGGAGCAAGCACCATAGGAACAAAGAAATTTACAAGTAATCAATGAATTGTCTAACCAATTATGGCATACGCTATTATTTTCAGTTGAAGAGCTCAGTCCAGATGATTTGTTTGGTCGACATATGAAGAAGCTCCATAATCCAAAAGAACCCCAAAAGAAAGACACTACTCAGCAAAGAGAATAATCAAAATAAAAATGATAAAAGTAGATGAAGATTGAACATAACGTAATAGAATCGAGTTATCTAATATGATTTGCACCTGCTGCTCCTATCAGTTTCCGTTTCGGAACTTTTTACATCTTTTCCTCTTGAATACTGTTGCTGCTCACCAACTGGAGATCTAAGGCCACTGACCTATCCCTTGGAAATTAAACAGAATCCAGGAAGAATAAGAAAATCAATTTAGGGACACAGATCTCTATTGACTACAATAGATAGTGTAGAATATAATATAATTACATCTTATGCATACCTACCACTTCTTTGTAACAATTAAATGGAATACGTAAGCCAAGAGTTCAACATGATTGTAATGATGATTTAGAAGATAAAAAAATAAGAGAGCTATGCTTTCTCATGTTATTAAAGCAACAAGAAAAAAAAAGGCATCTCGATTTAATAAAAAGCTGTAAAAGTGAGCAAACAAATTGATTAGTTTTTATGTTAAGAAAATAAGTTTCATTATGAAATCAAGAGAGATAACAAGAGGACATAAACCTCAAAAAACACATGAATAAGGCATATAAATACTGCATGCTAATCTCTCGGAACGGAACAGGTAAACCTAAATAGACCTAATGACTTGCACCAATGGGAGGCAAGTCCTAAATGCAACTATTAGCCAAATAAAAGTCTGGAAGATACATGTATTCATGTATACTACATGAGGTCCTAGAGAAAACAGCTGACTATCACTATGTACTGGTTCATTCTCCATCTCCCCCAAGAGTGAAGATTCATGTGATCACACAAAAACGACAATGTAACAAGAAACAGAGTGTTGAAAATGTTGAATTTTGGATATTAAACAAGATACTAAATAGTTTTATCTTCTACATGAGCGAATTCCAGAAAAAGAAGACAATTTAGGCTCTGATACTCGCAAAGGAAACAGTAAAGTGCAACCAAAGTTAATACATTACACAAACCCATGATGAAGAACAGAGGCGGTAATTAAGCAACCGGTTGGTCCTACTCAGGACAACTCGCGCTATTTTGTAGAGATGCAGCCATTTATTCAGAAAATTTCAGCAAATACCTGTTGAAGAGACACTGACTTAGCTCTGAAAGATGCTTCCAGAAATTCAGTCTCTTTATTCAGTCTTCGTATCCTTTCAAGGTCTGAACAAGCAGCTTTCAGATGCTCCTTCCCAGAACTAGAGCTTGATACATGTAGGTCCTGAAGCAGTTCTTCAAGCCGTAGAAGAGCTTCTTCAACATTCTCCAGTGCCTAATGGAAATTAGAGCATAAAGTGCATTAACAATCTTTCTCGAAGTTTTAGCAAATTATGTGGATTGGTTGAATTCTATGAATATATACCTCCATTTTGTTACTAATCCATATTAAATTGATAAAAGTACCAAAGCTACAGCAGAGTTGAAGGACTGAAAACAACTCAACTCTGCAATCTACAAACAATCAAATTTTATTAAACTAAACAGTTTGGAAATGCTTGTAGAAAACAGAACAATAAAATCAAGGGTTCTGCATTTATGCCTGAGGATGCGGTTGTGAAAAATCACCTCTGAGGTGAAATGATTCGTGTGGTACCACGATTTGTGTATATCCTCCGGCAAGATGCGGTGGGGCTCGGTGGCGGCGACGCCGTAGCTGTAATTGGAAATGATCCCGCATTCCCAGTACCACGGATCTAGGTCTGCGCAATTGGTAAAGACCAGGTCTCTGTTCAGAACGGAAGGAAGATCGTAGGCGTAGATTTTGCCGGAGGGGCACTCGTCGGTGTAGGGAGAAGAGGGGGCTTGGGGTCGTGTGTAGTTGGATACGGCGTCGTTCTGTGGCGGGAGAGAGCGGATGGGTACGGCGGAGGAGACAGTGGCGGTGCGGTCGGGAAAACACGGTGGCGGAGCACGGGCGATGGAGATGATTAGGGCTTGGGCCCAGAGGAAAGCGATGAAGAGCCAGAAACGAGGGTGTGAGGAGACATGGATTTTGACTGTGTTGAGTGTGTGTTTGAGGAGATTCGAGCTTTTGGGTGGTGGTTTTTTCAGGGTTTGGGTTTCCAGCGAGCATTCAACAGTGTGAAAATATGAAGGAATGGAAACGGGTCTTTATTTCTTGTTGGATCAAACAACGGATCTCTTATTTCTTACACGTTAGAGACATGTTGCCTTAAATAACTGATCTTTAATTTATCTCAAAAAAATAGTAGGCCCCCTTTAACACATTAGAGTAGAGGTGAGCAAAACTGAACCGAGAAACCGAAAAACCGAAAAAAACCCGACGAAATCGAAACCGAAAAACCGAAACCAAATCAAAACCATCGGTTTGGGTTTAGAAATTTTAAAAAATGAAAACTCGGTTTCGGTTTTGGTTTATACACTAGAAACCAAATCATTAAAACCGAACTGAACCAATATCATTTAATATATATGTATTTCGTAAATTTTATATGTTTATATGCATTATGAAGAATAGACAAAAACAGTATCATGGTCTGGTGGTTAGGATGCTGGTAGTCCGTGCGTTGGTCCCAGGTTCGATTCCTGTCCAATGCACATTTTAAGTTTTTTTTGAAGATAGACAAAAATCGGTTTGGTTGGGTTTAAACCCGAAACCAACCCGTAAAAAAACCGAAAAACCGAGAAACTGAACCCATTGGGTTGGTTTCGGTTTGGGTTTGATTTTTTGGAAACCGAAGCTTGTTGGTTTGGGTTCGGTTTTAGGCTAAAACCGAACTCAAACCGACCCATGCTCACCCCTACATTAGAGACCTGTTGTTTCTAATATTGGGTCTCTTATACTAAAGAGACCCGTTGTCTTAACCAACGGGTCTATTAGCAAGGGTCTATTATCAACGATAACACCGAATTTGGTGTTACCATAGATACTATGGCAACACCGGTTACTATCAACTGTAACGCTAAAAAAAAGTGTTAAGCGTAGATCAATTTTAAGCCATCTATGCTAACACTTTTGCTTGTAACATCGAAATAAACGTTGCTGAAGGCCATTTATGGCGTAGTGTATAAGCTTGCCAATCGTCTATATTTCTATTGTAACAACCCCAAAATCCCATTGAGGTATTACAGTGCCGTGGACCCCACACAAGGAATCCACCAGGCCAACACGACAAAAAACAATATGACCAAAAAGGAAAATCACAGTCCCTACTATGATATTCGACACAATATTCTGTTATGAAATTTTAATGATAATGATTGTCCTACATGGCCAAAATAAAAATACAACATCCACGAGCCTTATTTGAATACATAAAATGAAAACTGTCAAGTTGGAAAATACTACAACAACTTACCAACCAACATGGACCCCAAAATAACTCGGGACTAGTATCGCTCGAGTGCCTCGTCGTCATCGTTATGTCCCTGCGTCTTAACTACCTCCTCGCAAACACTTAAAACATGTAAACATATTCCGCCTCCACGGGGTCAGTCATCTATATAATGAATATCAAATATATGTACAACATGATATGCATCTAAAGAAAAACAAATGGTACAACAATAACACGAGATGCACACAAAGAATTGTAAAAAGCGAGCATTCGCTAAACACTATGCCCACGACATACGACCAACACCTACTCAACAGGTCAGAATACGAGTGACCAATGGCAAATAATCAATATAGAACACAAACATTAATTACCCGAAAGCAAACCAGCCTAAAGTTAAAACAGATAACAACGACGATGCCTGAAGGCTCCAACTGAAACGCTAATACATCACAGATGGCCTGGAAGCCCCCAGCCGAAGCTATAAAACATCACAAATGGCCTGAAATCCCACTAGGCGAAGCTACAATACAATAATGAGATGGCCGAAGTCAAACAACCGGAAGCTGTATCACAATGAGATGGCCGAAGCCAAATATCCCGAAGTTGTATCACAATGAGATGGTCGAAGCTAAACAGCCCAAAGTTGTTTCACAATGCGCTGGTCGAAGCCAAACAGCCCAAAGCTGTATAACAATGAGATGGCCGAAGCCAAACAGCCTGAAGATGTATCACAATGAGATGGCGGAAGTCAAACAGCTCGAATCTATATCACAATGAGATAGCCGGATCCAAACAAACCAAAGATGTACCACAATGAGATGGAGGGAGCCAAACATCTTGTTTCTGTATCACAATGAGATGGTCGGAGCCAAACATTCTGAAGCTGCATCACAATGAGATGGCCGAAGCCAAATAACCGAAACTGTATCACAATGAGATGGCCGTAGCCGAACAACCCGAAGTTGTGTCACGATGAGATGGCCAAAGGCAAACTACCCGGAGCTGTATCACAATGAGATCATCCAATGACCGTGACCTGTTGAACTACAAGTGCTGGGAAACCAACTGCGGGAAGTTCAAGCCCCAAACTTACCCATCGAGCACTAGCTCAGACTAGCCTCCAAATCACAAATAATCACAAACGGCAATGATCATAAAAATTACTGAATTCACAAGAACGATAGTGTGCTTCTTTGAGTCGGCTAACACGAAAACAATAACCCATGGATGGGTGCCGTCCTCTGCGGTCCCAATTTAGTACCCCAATTGCCTTAAAATGACCAATTGATAAAACCGACACAATGGATGTAAAATGCCTCGGCAGCCCCAATTCAATACTCGATTGCCTTAAAATGGCTAATCTATAACAACAATGATAATAAATACCTCAACGCTTTTAATCGGTCACCGACGATAGAGATGATAATTCGATGCGCCAATGTCTTCAATCGGCCAATACAATATCAATAGCAGAACACTAATATCAATAACAACGATCACAACAATGTCTTTATTGGCATCAATATCAACAATAACAATCGATACATCGATACCGCGAACCGACTATCGACAACAATAATAACAACAAAAGTCTCAATGCCTTAACCGGCCATTGACGAGCAACAATAATATTTGGCATAATTGCCTAAGAGTATTGTATCGAACAATTCGGTGATATTAGCAAATCATGAAGAGACTACGTCTCGAAATGATACAACACATTCATACACATAAATGATAACATAAATCTTATTGGCCAGTACAAGGATAAAAACATGCCTTAAACTGGAGGCAATAAAGTCACCCCATGAACGACGAACGGCGTCCTTCGACAATCACAAGCATCGAATGACCTTAAATGATAATTCATTCAGTAACGCAGTATCAATGTCGAAAACAACAAAATAAATAACCTCAATTCAATCACGTATCGATCAAACAACACAAACGAATATCGTAGTCCTCAACTATGATTCTGACATCCTCCAATCGCCTCAATGATCAACCATGATCATAATGTTCTTAATCCTTGTGAAAAACAATTCAACAAAAATTATCAAGAACAATACCATATTAATCATCCCATTACGATAATATCACCTGATGTCATCATAATCACCTCAAGAACATCATCATAACTGTAATATCCATAATTTTTCCATTTTTAGAAGTTTCCATTTTTGGTGTATGTCTATTTTTATCGACTCGCTTGTAACCATTTCGACATTTTGAATCTATTTTGTTCTTGGAGTTTTTCCATTTGGATGAGTTTTGATGATGTTTTCACGTAATTTCGTTTTATGGCATGTTTTGCCGTATGGACATTCGATTCTTGTAAAACTCATTCATTTTCGTTGTTTCTTGGTTCGTACAAGTTCGTATGGTTGAGTTGGTCATGTGGAGACTTTCGGTTTGTTAATCCGACGTCGTTTCGTGATTTTCGGGCACTTGGGCCATTTTTGTAATTTCCTAATAGTTTAGGGAATCTTAGTTTCGTTGTCGCATTACGGACACTCCGGTGGTCGGAATTGTATTTTATTTTAGCGCTTAGCTCCGTTGTATTGTATGCTTCGCGTCTATGTTCCTGGATTCTGGTCTCGTCATGCATTTCGTATTTTATACCCTCGACAGCAGCTTACTGCTGATGTGACATCAGCAGTGCTGAACTGCTGTGTAGGTAGCGCACGCTACCCCTGTTCCCTTGCGTGAGCTACCGATAAGCAGTTAGCGTACGCTAACGCCCTATTGTTAGCGTACGCTAACGAAGGGTGGCAGTAGCCACTGGACCGGTCAAGGCCCCGTTAGCGCGCGCTACATATGACGAGTAGCGTGCGCTAACTCCACTGAATTTAAGTCAGCGGACAGTTTCAGAACAACAGTTTATTTCTTTTCTCTTCGTTTCTTCGACGTGCGACCTCAGAGACGATTCCACCAGTTCTATTCGGAGCTCTCTTCAAATTCAATCATGGTAGAATCGAGCCATCATATCATAATCAACATAATCACCTTTCATCAGCCGAATTAAAGGTAATTCCTCAGGAACCCTAATTTTGACGGATTTGGGGGATTTTCGGGATTATAGGGTTTAGTTCCGAATTGTTCATCTATATTACGATATTCTTCACCGATTGTGATTATTGAGTGATTCCAAATCCAACCTTCTTGATTTTAATCCGCGAATTATCGATACGGGGAGATTTTGCGTTAACCCTCGCCCGTATCAATTGATCGTCCATTGTCGTATTATGTAATCGGGGTCATGGGTGTTTTCCACTAGAGTATTGTTGTCCGTTGGGACTGAACTGTGTTGATCCTTCATTTAGGAACCGTCGCTTTCCACCCGGACCGTTCGTAGTCGCGTTTCACTTCCGTTTCTTCAAGAATGTCTCAAAGGCAAGTACTTTACATTTGTTTACATGTTCTAGTATTTGAATTATGGCTGTATCGTGGTTGTTGTGGATGGTTATGTGTATGTTCACCTAGGGATGGTCCGACGGGGCCTCTAGGGATACGTATTGCCGTGAGTGTGCGTATCGTGAACTGTGGTTAGCCACCCAGGGATGTCCGACGGGGCTCTGCGGGGTACGGTGGCCGTGAGTCTCGTGCGAACGGTTAACTTTGAATTTTGATTTGTTGGAGATAATGTGTTTCGTGTTTCTACATCATAAATATTCCGGAATATAAAATGTTTTTCTAAAATGACTTTTTGGCGCATATATTCATCTGATTAGAATGTAGTTCAAATGGATTGTACTTGCACTAGCAGTTGTCGCTAACCCCTTAAATGGGGGAAATACTTTTTGTATTTCAGGTACTGATCGTGGGGATAAGCGAGCACCCGAGCTGTATGAGGATGATGGGCAAGCATGATATTGTCCAGTATTTGATTTTCCGGAGTTACGTCCGTCGGTTATTATTGATGTCTGATTTTGGGATTATGTATTATAAAATTGGTTTAAGTACTCGAGTACTTCCTATTTAAACTTGTTACTGTTGTGTCCCGTTTGGGAAATGGATTTGATGACAGAATTTTATTTGTCGGTTATAGTCTTTTATTTAACTTGTCGTTTTGTTTATGATGGTTTGTCGTTGTATGTCATGTTTGGTATGTTAGCCTGGTGGATTCCACAGTGTGGGGTCCACGGCGCTGTAATATGCCCTGAATGTCTTGGGGGTGTTACAGAATATGGTATCGGAGCTTAGGTTTATGGATACCTAGGTTGTCGGTTATTTGGGTCTAGTTAAGTGTCGTTTTTGGGACAGTATCACTGCTATGCCATCATCTCAGTACGCCGGTGCTCGTAAGTTTTCCTAACTTGACTCATTTCATCGTTATGTTCTATTCCTGTCTTGGTATCTTATTGCGTTTTGCGTTTGAATTGTACTTACCCGTTGCTTCTTCAGAATTCCTGCTGGTAGAGGACGCGGACGCGGTCGCGGACGCGGTAGGGGACGTGGCGCAGCCGGTGGGGCGGCCATGTCCGATCACTCGGGAACTGGTTCGGCGATGCCTTCCTTGTCGAACAGTGTTCCCTAGTTACGAGGTCGGCAGGACGATCTGCTAGCTCCGTAATGCACATGAGAATGTTGGAGTGGCCAACATTTTGCGGCAGGTAGCGAACGGATGACGCTGCGGCTCGAGCCGTTCTAGTCGGCCAAGCTAATGCCAACCGGTTCCGCCCTCTGGATCCGGTAATGATAAGCTACTTCGTGACGTGATTCGTATGCGTCCTCCGCGATTTAATGGTGCTTGAGCCCTTGGTTGGGAGAATTGGCTATTCGAGATGGAGAAAGTGTTTGAGGTGCTAATTGTTAGGAGAGGAAAGTACCCATTGCTCGGTACTTCCTCGCCAAGGAGGCGACAACGTGGTGGCAAGCGGTGAAACCGCATGACCGAGCGACTACGTGGGCGAGTTTGGGATCCGATGGAAGGCAGTGCATCCTTGGCCAGTGAAAGAGGGGAGTATCCGAGCATTCTTTGAGGCTAAACCCCAAGATGTTCCTATATCTCAAGCTATCAAAGACTACAATCAACAGTTGCATTATGTGAGGAACCAAGTCCGCGATGAGCTTGATAAGATCCGCCACTTTGATATGCGGATGAAACCGAGGGTGCGCCACTACATGTCTGGTTTGGGGTGCACGACTTTGAAGGAATATCAGAATAAGGCGATGGCTTACGAGATGTCGTTTTCTGCGACAGAGACGGCAGCTGAAGGAAAGAAACAGAAGACCTCCGGTCAGTTTTCGGGAGGCAAGTCAGGAGGGTATCCGAAGGCTCAGTCTGGTTCGCGAGTCTTCGGGAGTCAGTCGCCATCAGTTGGTCGAGGAAACGGTTCTAGGTGCTCTCCCGCCGGTTAGTTCGTGGTCCTAAGTGCTTCAACCGCTGCGTCCGGCCACATGATGAGTGAGTGTGATAGGCCTCCGATTCGGTGTCTCGCTTGTGGTCGTATGGGTCATCGTGCTAAGTTTTGTACGGATGCGGCTCGGGCTCCATTACTCAGATATCGGCCCCAGTGCGGGAGAGCCGAGTGTGAATCAGCAAGCAGGTTCCTCGGCCGCAGCGAGTTTTGGTAGAGGTCGAGAACGTGGTCGGCCTTCTAGAGGGGAGCTTCTAGTGCGAGTGCATTCCGCCCCGAGTGTACGAGATGAGACGAGCAGGGGATCCCGACGCGACGGTGGCTACAGGTACCATCCACATCCTTGATCATCCTGTTTCCGTATTGTTCGATTCTGGTGCTACGCATTCTTTTATGTCTATGGATTGTGTGCGTCGTCTGCATGTTGATTGCCTTGTTGCTTGTGAGCCTTTTGTTGTTAAACTTCCTAGCGGGGATAGCATCGTGGGGGATCGTGAGATTAGGGATTTTCCAGTAAGTATCGCGGGGAGGGTTTGGCCTTCTAATCTGATTGCGGTGGATATTAGAGATGAGGATTTGATTCTAGGTGAGGATTGGCTGGACCGTCATGGAGCGATCATGAAGTATAGAACGAGGACTGTATCGATGTTAGCCTCTGATGGTACTGAGCATTCTTTTGTGGGGCGTAAGCGGAGTAGCCTGAGATTAATGATCAGCGCCTTGAGGGCGGTGAGACTCCTTCGAGGAGGTTGCACGGGCTATTGGTGTTACGCCTTGAGATCGGAAGAAGGGGGAGTCGAGCTCTCGTCTATTCCGGTAGTGTGTGAGTATCCTGATGTTTTTCCAGACGAGTTGCCGGGTTTACCGCCGGATCGAGAAGTTGAGTTTACCGTCGAGTTAGAGCCGGGGGCAGCCCCGATTTCTAAGACGCCATACCGTATGGCGCCTTCCGAGATGCTTGAGTTGAAGAAACAGTTGGGAGAGTTGCTAGACATGGGGTATATTCGACCGAGTGCTTCACCTTGGGGCGCACCGGTCCTGTTTGTGAAGAAGAAGGATGGGTCACTTCGTTTGTGTATCGACTACCGAGAGCTGAACAAAGTGACCATAAAAAACAAGTATCCGCTCCCGAGGATTGATGACTTGTTTGATCAGTTGCAAGGGGCAACCGTGTTTTCGAAGATTGATTTGAGATCGGGGTATTATCAGCTCCGAGTGAAGGATACTGATATTCCGAAGACGGCCTTTCGGACGAGATACGGACACTACGAGTTTGTGGTTATGCCTTTTGGGCTAACCAACGCCCCAACCGTGTTCGTGCAGCTTATGAACAAAGTCTTTATCGAGTACCTCGATAAATGTGTAGTCGTCTTTATCGACGATATTCTGATTTGCTCGAGGAACGAGGAGGAGCATGCCTGTCATTTACATATTGTGTTAGACGTTTTGAGAACTCAGCATCTTTTTGCGAAGTTCTCAAAGTGCGAGTTTTGGTTACGGGAGGTTATGTTTCTCGGTCATGTGATCTCGGCCGAGGGTGTTCGTGTGGACCCACATAAGGTAGAGGTAGTGTTGGATTGGGCGCCGCCCAAGAACGTGAAAGAGGTCCGCAGTTTTCTGGGATTAGCCGGGTATTACCGCAGATTCGTCGAGGGGTTCTCTAAGATCGCTCGACCGCTGACTCAGTTGTTACAGAAGTCAGAGAAGTTTGTGTGGACCGATGAGAGGCAGAATAGTTTTGAGGAGTTGAAGAAGCGGTTGAAGACCGCTCCCGTTTTGGCTTTACCAAGTGGTAATGATGGTTTCTCAGTTTTCAGTGATGCTTCGGGCCAAGGGCTCAGATGCGTACTTATGCAGCACGGGAGGACGATTGCCTATGCCTCCCGTCAGCTGAAACCGTATGAATTGAATTACCCTACGCACGATCTTGAGTTGGCCGTAGTTGTTTTTGCGTTGAAGATTTGGCGTCATTACTTGTATGGCTCGTCGTGTCAGATTTTCACCGATCACAAGAGCCTAAAGTACATTTTCACCCAGAAAGAGCTTAATATGAGGCAGAGGAGGTGGTTGGAATTGATTAAGGATTACGACCTCGAGATCCTTTATCATCCGGGCAAGGCTAATGTTGTAGCAGATGCCTTGAGCCGGAAGTCGGTATCGCTTCGAGCGCTTGAGTTGCTTACGGCCCAGTCGGGACTTCAGCGAGAGTTTATGAGGTTGAGCATTGAGATTGTACTGCCGGAGAGTTCCGGGCAGTTGCGTACTCTTGAGATTTCTTCATCTCTGGTCGAGGACATTAAATCGGGACAGTTAGAGGACCCGATGTTTATTGAGCTTCGAGAGAGTGTAGGGAAGGGGAAAGCCCCGGGATTCGTTATTCATGAGGACGGTGTGTTGAGATTCCAAGGTCGGTTGTGCGTTCTGAATGACTCGGAATTGAGACAGAGTATCATGCGAGAGGCTCATGCGTCACCTTACTCAGTCCACCCGGGCTCGAGTAAAATGTATAATGATCTGAGGAAGAATTTCTGGTGGAACGACATGAAGAAGGAGGTAGTTCAGTTTGTGGCTAAGTGTTTGACTTGTCAGCAAGTCAAGATTGAGCATCAGCGGCCAACTGGGTTATTGAAACCACTTCCCGTTCCGGAATGGAAGTGGGAGGACATCTCTATGGATTTTGTCACGAGTTTGCCGAGGACGAAGACTGGTATGAATATGGTGTGGGTGATTGTAGACCGACTGACTAAGTCGGCACATTTTCTGGGCATCAAGGATACTTGGGGTCCATAAAAGTTGGCTCGTATTTTTATCGCTCAGATAGTGAGGCTTCATGGTACGCCGAGGACCATTATTTCAGATAGAGATAGCCGGTTTGTATCGCATTTTTGGCAGGCGGTGCATAAGGCATTGGGGACACAGTTATGTTTGAGCACTTCGTTCCATCCCCAGACCGATGGGCAGTCCGAACGTACCATTCAGACGTTCGAGGATTTGTTGCGCGCGTGTGCGTTAGACTGGAGTAGTAACGGGGAGGATCATTTGGCTTTAATTGAGTTTACTTATAATAATAGCTGGCACGCGTCGATTAAGATGGCACCGTATGAGGCACTTTATGGCCGACGTTTCCGATCACCGATATGTTTGGATGAGCCGTCCGATTTGGTTGGCACCGAGCCGGACCTTGTGTTGGAGACGAGGGAGAAAGTTGAATTGATTAGAAAGAGGATGTTGGCTGCTCAGAGTCGACAAAAGTCTTATGCGTATGTTAGGCGTAGACCCTTGGAGTTTGAAGTAGGAGATCATGTTCTGTTGAGAGTGTCTCCGACGAAAGGAGTTTTTCGTTTTGGGAAGAAGGGGAAACTCAGCCCGAGATATATTGGACCTTTCGAGGTATTAGAGAGAGTCGGTGAGTTAGCGTACCGTTTGGCGTTACCTCCGTCGCTGAGTCATGTTTATAGCATATTTCACGTTTCCCAGTTGAGGAAGTACGTTCCGGACCCGTCCCACATTATTGACTTTGGGGACGTGGAGATCGAGAAGGATATTACGTTTGAAGAGAGGCCCGTCAGAATTTTGGAGCGTCGTGACAAGCAGTTAAGGCACAAAACCATTCCTTTGGTTAAGGTGAAATGGTCGAGGCACGGAGTAGAAGAAGCGACGTGGGAGCTAGAGGAGGATATGCGTTCGAGATACCCCGAGCTTTTTGATTCTTAAGTTTCGGGACGAAACTTTATTTTAGAGGGGGAGAATGTAATATCCGTAATTTTTCCATTTTTAGCAGTTTCCATTTTTGGTGTATGTCTATTTTTATCGACTCGCTTGTAACCGTTTCGACATTTTGAATCTATTTTGTTCTTGGAGTTTTTCCATTTGGATGAGTTTTGATGATGTTTTCACGTAATTTCGTTTTATGGCATGTTTTGCCGTATGGACGTTCGATTCTTGTAAAACTCATTCATTTTCGTTGTTTCTTGGTTCGTACAAGTTCGTATGGTTGAGTTGGTCATGTGGAGACTTTCGGTTTGTTAATCCGACGTCGTTTCGTGATTTTCGGGCACTTGGGCCATTTTTGTAATTTCCTAATAGTTTCGGGAATCTTAGTTTCGTTGTCGCATTACGGACCCTCCGGTGGTCGGAATTGTATTTTCTTTCAGCGCTTAGCTCTGTTGTCTTGTATGCTTCACGTCTATGTTCCTGGATTCTGGTGTCGTCGTGCGTTTCGTATTTTATACCCTCGGCTGACTTACTGGCGATGTGACATCGGCGGATCTTTGGCTTCGTGTAGGTAGCGCACGCTACCCCTGTTCCCTTGCGTGCGCTACCGATAAGCAGTTAGCGTACGCTAACGCCCTATTGTTAGCGTACGCTAACGAAGGGTGGCAGTAGCCACTGGACCGGTCAAGGCCCCGTTAGCGCGCGCTACATATGACGAGTAGCGTGCGCTAACTCCACTGAATTTAAGTCAGCGGACAGTTTCAGAACAGCAGTTTATTTCTTTTCTATTCGTTTCTTCGACGTGCGACCTCAGAGACGATTCCACCAGTTCTATTCGGAGCTCTCTTCAAATTCAATCACGGTAGAATCGAGCCATCATATCATAATCAGCATAAGCACCTTTCATCAGCCGAATTAAAGGTAATTCCTCAGGAACCCTAATTTTGACGGATTTGGGGGATTTTCGGGATTCTAGGGTTTAGTTCCGAATTGTTCATCTATATTACGATATTCTTCACCGATTGTGATTATTGAGTGATTCCAAATCCAACCTTCTTGATTTTAATCCGTGAATTATCGATACGGGGAGATTTTGCGTAAACCCTCGCCCGTATCAATTGATCGTCCATTGTCGTATTATGTAATCGGGGTCATGGGTGTTTTCCACTAGAGTATTGTTGTCCGTTGGGACTGAACTGTGTTGATCCTTCATTTAGGAACCGTCGCTTTCCACTCGGACCGTTCGTAGTCGCGTTTCACTTCCGTTTCTTCAAGAATGTCTCAAAGGCAAGTACTTTACATTTGTTTACATGTTCTAGTATTTGAATTATGGCTGTATCGTGGTTTTTGTGGATGGTTATGTGTATGTTCACCTAGGGATGGTCCGACGGGGCCTCTAGGGATACGTATTGCCGTGAGTGTGCGTATCGTGAACTGTGGTTAGCCACCCAGGGATGTCCGACGGGGCTCTGCGGGGTACGGTGGCCGTGAGTCTCGTGCCAACGGTTAACTTTGAATTATGATTTGTTGGAGATAATGTGTTTCGTGTTTCTACATCATAAATATTCTGGAATATAAAATGTTTTTCTAAAATGACTTTTTGGCGCATATATTCATCTGATTAGAATGTAGTTCAAATGGATTGTACTTGCACTAGCAGTTGTCGCTAACCCCTTAAATGGGGGAAATACTTTTTGTATTTCAGGTACTGATCGTGGGGATAAGCGAGCACCCGAGCTGTATGAGGATGATGGGCAAGCATGATATTGTCCAGTATTTGATTTTCCAGAGTTACGTCCATCGGTTATTATTGATGTCTGATTTTGGGATTATGTATTATAAAATTGGTTTAAGTACTCGAGTACTTCCTATTTAAACTTGTTACTGTTGTGTCCCCGTTTGGGAAATGGATTTGATGACAGAATTTTATTTGTCGGTTATAGTCTTTTATTTAACTTGTCGTTTTGTTTATGATGGTTTGTCGTTGTTGTATGTCATGTTTGGTACGTTAGCCTGGTGGATTCCACAGTGTGGGGTCCACGGCGCTGTAATATGCCCTGAATGTCTTGGGGGTGTTACAATAACTACAAACTTGATGTCTACGCAATCACCAATTCATCATGAATTTCGAATTAATCAAACTTGATGTCTACACAATCACCAATTCATCATGAATTTCAAAAGTATGATAATTATCTCATAATTCATCATAATCCTTCACTAAAATGGTTATAATCTCCCACGAACACCATCAACATCAATAATCATCTCAAAGCTATGTTAATAATCTAAGAAGCTTAGCATAACTCTTCCTAATCATGATTATAACATCCAACTATCCTTAAACATCAAAAACACAGTCATCCTCAAGTCATAATCATCATGTTCTCAACATATGGTCATATAAACCATCAAGAATCATGTTATTCTCCAACAATCCACCAACACATGAAGTAATCATCAACAGATCATCATAATCTCGAGATTAACACAAGATTAACCAACATACCTCTTAAATTGAAGAACATCCTCGAACACTTCAACAATCTACCTCAATATTCAAGATCCCAAGCTCCAATCTAAGTTTTGAATCTCCAAAGCAAGTTGTAAGGGTGTGGAAATCACTAAGGAGTGGAGAGGGATGATTTATAGAGAGAAGAGTCAGAAATGGATCGTGTAAAAATAAAAGACAAGACATGTCCTTATAATCTGCACTCTCTATTACGGCCGTTATTCTTCATGCTTAACGTACGGTAGATAGGCTTATGTACGTTATCATCACTTCGTAGCGTACGCTACGGCCTCCCAGAGGCTACTGCCTCAAACGTAACATCTTTACATATGTTGTCTAAATAGACGTACGTAACAATATCAACATTATGTACGTTAACAACCATGTATTGCGTACATAATGGGCATTGACCTAGTTATCCCAATGAAGCAAAAAATGATCCAGCACTGTTCAGCCCAGACGTCGAAAGTCCGATGCGATCTAATTCACACTGTTGCGTACATAACCAACATGGTTTAACATACGTAACCATCAATCAATAATGTACATTAGCTATGCATGTAGCAAATGCTATGGTTAGTATACTTAGCAAAATCGCAATCTCACCAAACAACGACCAATCGGTAAATACCGACGACAAACATAAATATTTCGATTCCGAAATATTCCAATAAAATTTACGTTGTACCAGTCTAATACAACATCACTTGTACAATTTCAAATGAATACTTATAATACAACAGTAAAAATGAAAAAAATTACCCCCGCATATTACATACTCCCTCCTTAAAAAGAGTTTCGTCCCCGAAACCAAGGGTACATATTTTTGGAATATGAAACGTGCCTCCGAATCTCTAAGCAACATATCCAGGAATAGTCCTCAATTCAAAACACTTCGCCTGATCAACTGGGCCAACCCCTCGGGTCCCCATATCTCCTCTGTCAAAAGAAGGCGAAATCAAGTGATAAAACACTCAACCAGGTGCGAGGTCAGTCGATTTATGACTCCTCCGCCTTGAGGTACAGAAAGCGTACCACCTGCTTGACTTGTAACACCAGCATACACATCCCGAGGAGCCGCTCATTGTACATATATACAATCTTTGGTGTACACTTCCCCCTCCTCATCGGCATCGGACGCCCATGCAATCACTAACTCACGCCACTCAAGGATAAGAATGATGTACATGTAGTTCTCCAGACCATATCATTCACACGCCTTAGACCTTGCAACTTTATGCCTCAAAACGACAACCAAGATTGACCTAGATTATCAGACAATCTCAGGTACAACACCAATAAAGAAAAATTAGTAAAAACTGAATCAAACAATCTCAAATATCAAGATTTTCAAATATTATCATTACAACATAGATCAACAACAAATGGTTCACAGCCACAATACAACAATCAATAGAGATTAAGTTAAACATTAATCTGAAATCAACAAAAGGAATACATAAATAAAGTGTACCCAACACCAATATCCTCTAGATCATTGATCTCCTCCGTCTCACCGATTCGAGAAAGACCCAAATCTTAGCTTGTTGCTCCTCATCGACTATCTTTACCTCTAACTCTTAAAGCCTGATAGGACCCCTTGGATGAAGTACGGACTGGAGTAACAAAATGTCTCTGCACCTGAGCTCTCCTGAGATATACTGGCACGAGACTCCTGCAGTATTTTCGGAGGCGTCCCTGCCTCCCACGTAAATGACAAATAATAGCTGGTATGGTACACCGGATTTGTCCTGCTGAATCACAGTTAAACCAAACAACAATCGAACTCATCGTATGAGAGAAAGTTGCTTTCTTAGAAAGGCAACAAGAAAATGACCTCTTGGATGTTGGAGCCTGATGTTTCTCTAAATGAATCGGCATCCTAGTTATCTTACCAGAAAAAACTGAAGGGTTCTTCTCAGAAAGCTCCTAGATGAAAATCTCTGCTCATAGAGCCTTCTCAGTGAAGTCACCAAATGAGTTATAACTATGATTGAACAACTGCATCCTCAACTGCGGGTTTAGCCTCTTGCTAAAATACTTGATCTTATCCGCCTAAGTACGAATAAATGAAGAAAAATGAAAAAGTCCATGAAACTTCCCAGCAATCTCATCCTCGAATGGTTCGGGGTTCAAAACCTCTAGCAACTTGGCTTCACAAAGTGGAGCCTGGTAATACCTCTCAAACATGAGAGTCTTGAACTAGTCCCAAATACAATCACGATTGGTGGGTTTCACAGAAATCCAACAAGAATAAGCGCCCTTCATCAAGTAGCAAGCGACTATTGCCACCTTTCTCTCTTCCAGACACTGAACCATGTCGAAGAGTTTATCAAAGTGTTCAAGCCAATGAAGAATGTTAGCTGGTGCAGACGAACCCTCGAAATTAGACGGTTTATGCCTAGAGATATCGCCAATAATCTGACTCACACCCCCAGCCTGCCCATGCAACAACATCTGGGGTCTCTATTGTGGTTGACCACGAGCCACCGAGGCCACTACGGTGTCCACTATTCATGCCATTTAAGTCATCTGGGCCATCATCCCCCTCATAAATAAGAAAATGTTGATGTGTCCACCCTCAGTCTGATCGACCTCTCGAGTATGACTTCCTGAAGGAGAATCGATTGAGTAGGCAACACCACTTGCCGAACTCGGATCTATCCTCGCGTTGATACACACATTAGCATGAGGTCTTAGGTTTTGATCCGCTCCGTGACCTTTACCCCATCTTCCACGTCCTATGGTTCCTCTTTCCATGCCTAAAGAATAACATCCCATCATGAGCATAGCTCAAACATGCTCTGACGGCCAATCTAGAATGCTAAGTCAATAGCCAAACACGAGCTCGCACACTCAACAGATAAACAATCACATCAATCGCACTAATCATAGCCTATATAGAGCCCACATGCTCCAATACAATAGTCATAAATCATTCGCACCATAAGTGCCACATACAAGTTTCAACATAACATATATAATCAATGACATAATGAATGTATGAACATAAACGAGAATAGAGTTCTTACACAGTTCATATGAAGATTTGAGGTCTTGCGATACTAGTTCTCACTGACGACGACTCGATGAAAGAAATGAATTGTTCAGTTATCCAATTATCATGACTCACAAAACCCGACTATCCAGGTTGTTATAACCTGACAGCCCCGCTACTACCGTGTTGGTAGAGGCACATAACACACATCTCAGGGTATCTCACAACCCATTCTATGATACCATCTTCTGTAACACCCCCAAAATCCCATTAGTTTATTACAGTACCATGTACCCTATATAAGGAATCCACCAGGCTAATACGACAAAATACAATATACTGACCAAAAAGGAAAATCACAGTCCCTACTATGACATCCGACATAATATTCTGATATGGAATTTTAGTGACAAGGATGGGCCTATATGGGAAAAATAAAAATACAACAACATCTATGAGCCTTACTCGGATACATAACATGACAACTGTCAAGTTGGAAAATACTCCACCAACTGACCAACCAACATGGACCCAAAAAATAACTCGGGACTAGTATTGCTCGAATGCCTCATCGCCATTGTCATGCCCATGTGTCTTGACTCCCTCCACGCAAACACCTAAAACATGTAAACATGTTCCACCCCACGGAGTCAGTCATCCAGATAATGACTATCAAATACATATACAACATTATATGCATCCAAAGGAAAACAAATGGTATAATAATAATACGAGATGCTCACAAACAATGGTAAAAACTAGCATTCGTGAAATGCTATGCCCACGACGTATGATCAACACCTGATCAACAGGTTAGAATACAAATGCTCAATGGCGAATAATTAATATAGAATACAAACACGAATTACCCGAAGGAAAACCATCCCACAACTGAAACAGATAACAACAACGATGCCCGAAGGCTCCAATTGAAACGCCAATACATCACTGATGTCCTGGCCCCAGTCGAAGCTGCAAAACATCACAAATGGCCTGAAAGCCCCTCAGCCAAAGCTGCAATACAATAATGAGATGGCCGAAGCCAAACAACTCGAAGATGTATCACAATAAGATGGCCGAAGCCAAACAGCCCCAAGCTGTATCACAATGAGAAGGCCGAATCCAAACAGCATGATGCTGTATCATAATGAGATGGCCGAAGCCAAATAGCCTGAAGCTATATCACAAAGAGATGGCCGGAGCCACACAACCCGATACTGTATCATAATGAGATGGCCGAAGCCAAATAGTCCGAAGCTGTATCATAATGAGATAGCTGAAGCCAAACAGCCCGAAGCTGTATCACAATGAGATGGCCGAAACCAAACAGCCCAAAGCTGTGTCACAATGAGATGGTTGAAGCCAAATAGTCCAAAGCTGTACCACAATGAGATGGCTGAAGCCCTACAACCTAAAGCTGTATCATAATGAGATCATCCAATGACCGTGACTTGTTGAGCTACAGGTGCTGGGAAACCAACTCCGAGAAGTTCAAGTCCCAAAATTACCCATCGAGCACTGTCGAGACTAGCCTCCAAATCACAAATAGTCACAAACGACAATGATCGCAAAATTAGCGAATTGACAAGAATGATAGTGTGCCACCTTGAGCCAGCTAACACGACAACCGTAACCCACAGATGGACGCCGTGCTCGGCGGTTCCAATTTAATACCTCGATTGCTTACAATATCAATACCAAAGTACCAATATCAATAACAATGATCAACAATGTCTTAAATCGTCATCAATATCAAAAATAACAATCGATACATTAATACCATGAACTAGCTGTGGACAACAATAATAGCAACAAAAGTCTTAGTGCCTTAAATCGGCCATTGGCGAGCAGCAATAATATTTGGCATAATTGTCGAAGAGTATTGTATCGAACAATTCTCTGATATCAACAAATCATGAAGAGACTACGCCTCGAAATGATACAACAAATTCATACACAAAACTGATAACATAAATCTCATTGACTAGTACAAGTATAAAACTTGCCTCAAACCGAGGGCGATGAAGTCCTCCTACGACCGATGAACGACGTCCTTTGACAATCACAAGCACTCGAACAACCATGAATGAAATAAAATTCATTCAATAATACAATATCAATGTCTAAAAAAACACAAAAGCTAACCTTGATTCAATCACAAACGGATCAAAGTGCACAAACGAATGTCATAGTCCTCAGCTATGAATTCTGACATCCTCCAATTACCTCAATGATGAACATGATTATAATGCTCTTAACACTTGTGAAAAATAATTCAATAAAAATTGTTAAGAACAACATCATATTAATCATCCTATTATAATAATATCACCTTATATCATCATAATCACCTCAAGAACATCATCATCACTACAAACAAGATGTCTACACAATCATCAATCACCAATTCATCAAGAATTTCGGATTAATCAATAAAATTAACTTAACCATTTCAATATTATGATAATTATCTCATAACTCATTATAATCCTTCACTAAAATGGTTATAATCTCCCATGAACACCATCAACATCCATAACCATATCAAAGCTGTGTTAATCATCTAACAAGCTTAGCATAACTCTTCCTAAACATGACTATAACATCCACTTATCCTTAAACATCAAGAACACACTCATCATCAAGTCATAATAATCATGTTCTCAGCATATGTTCATACAAACCATCAAGAATCATGTTATCATCCAACAACCCAACAACACATAAAGTAATCATCAACAAAATCATCATAATCTAGAGATTAACAAGATTATCCAACATATCTCTTGAAGATGAAGAACCACCTGAAATACATCAAGAATCCACCTCAATCTTCAAGGTCCCATGCTCCAATCCAAGTTATGAAGCTCCAAACCAAGTTGGAAGGGGCTGGAAATCACTAAGGAGTGCAAAGGGATGATTCCTAGAGAGAAAAGTCAGAAATTGATCGTGTAAAAATAAAAGACAAGACATTTCTTTCCAATATGCACTTTTCATTATGACCGCTACTCTCTATGCTTAACGTACGTTAGATACGCTTACATATTGTATCATCAATTCGTAGCGTATGCTATGCCCTCCCAGATGCTATTGAATCAAAACGTAACATCCTTACGTATGTTGTCCAAACAGACATACATAGGAACCTCAACATTACGTACGCTAACAACCATGCATTGCATACGTAATGAGCGTTTAGCTATCCCAATCAAGCCAAAATGATCCAGCACCGTTCGGCCCCACACACCGAAAGTTGGATGCGATTTGATTCCCACTATTATGTACGTAACCAACATTGTTTAACATACGTAACCCTCCATCTGTAACGTATGTTGGCTATGATTTAAGCGTACGCTATGGCTAGTATACTTATCTAAAATCACATGGAATCACAATTTCACCAAGCAACATCCAATCGGTAAAAACAATACCGACAAACATAATTATATCGATTTCGAAATATCCAAATACAATTTACATGTATCAGTCCAATACAACATCACTTGTACAATTCCAAATGAATATGCATAATAAAATAGTAAAAATGAAAAAATTTACCTCGGTATATTACATCTAATACTATTTTGTGCAAGCAAATTTGTGAATCAAAAAGTACTTCAATGGTTGTAATGTAGGCTTTTTGGCCGGGATTAGGACAAAAATATGACTTGTTGGTTGGCCATAGAGTATACAGTAAACATATTGAGGGGAAGGGGTTGAATAAGTTGTACTCCCTCCATCCACCATTCAACTACCTACTTTGACATTTTTCGGTCAAAATTTAAAAATTTTTATCGTAAATTACGACCAATATAAAGAATACGTATAGTTATGTAAGTTATATTTTGAAAGTAAACATTAAGAAAAATCTATCAAGTACTTATATGACTATAATTATTCTTTATATTGATTGTAATTTACGGTCAAAATTGTAAATTTTGGCCGAAAAATGTTAAAGTAGGTAGTTGATTGGTGGATGGAGGGAGTATCTTTTTCGAAGTTATTTACGTAGCGGAAGACTAATATTGAGTTGCTGTAATACAACTGGGCAATATCCTGTTTGTTTGATGCATACATGGTTTTCACAATATGTATACTTTAAATCACAGCTAGATAAGAAAAGTAAGGACAAAATGTAAAATATACACAGATATACGTGGTTCGAGGTAAACCCATCTACGTCCACTGGTACTCTAAACCGGAGTATAATTTTTATTAAAATCACTACGTACATAGCTACGTGACTTTAACTAAACATGTCCCTGTATCGTTCACACAGATTGATACAGTGACAACAGCTTGGGCCATTTACACAGATTGGCTTTGGCTCTTTCGACTTGCTTTTTCTCACATAGATTAAAGCTTCGTCTTCAATGTTATTCTTTCCACACAGGTCGGAACTAGCAAGGACTTAGTCCACATAGGGCTAAGGATGATCTCAATGTAAAGATAGGGTAGAACAAGTTCAAATAGCAGCTTTATGCTTTGATGATTGTTCGCTATATGATGTGTTGTTTGCATTGAGGACTATATATTTCTTCGCTTTGATGATGTTGTATGATCAATAAATATACTATTCTTTTTTAGCTTGATATCCTGATTGTCAGAGCTATTTGTCAGATGTATTGCGCGTGATAATCACTTGTGTATATCTGAAATCATCTGTTTGGGGCTATTTATAATCTTGGAAATAGATCTATTACAAATCTAGTCATTGGCCGGTTAGTGAGATTGAGACAGCTCTGATTGGCGGCTGCAGAATTTTTGAATTAAAGGCCATCCTTATTTAATGCTTTAGACATTCTTTTTGACTTCATATTAAATGCTCTTCAGCACGTTCAGACTGTTGTCTCTTTCGGCAGCATTAAATGTTGTCCTATCAGCATTAAATGCTGCTTTGATCGTGAATACTTTATGAATAAACAAAATTTATTTCACAATGATTTAAAGCTATTCTTCAGTCCTGTTGGATATGCATTTTACTTTTACTAAGTAAAACACCTTACAGCAAGAGTGCTGCATCCAACTTTCTTCATCTATGTTGTATAATGGTGTAAACGCTGTAGGAACGGACTATGCAGAAAGATCTCTTGCTGTATGGACAGGCTGTATGAAGTTTCCTAATAGCTTCCATACTTGGAATAAAATGTTGACTTTGAAGACCTTATGCTGTGGTGGCAATTATCAAAACATGCTGTATTTTTCCGACAAATTTCCCTTTTTGATATTGCCAAAACATCCTTGATATGGAGAGGTTGTCTTCAAGTCTCCTGTCGAAAGATCTGATTTTCATGACTTAGTCTAAAAATTTTAACTGCTAGCAGGCAAGTTCTAAAATAAAAGATCTTACATGACTAAATGTATTACAACTTAACCTATGATTGGTGCACCGACACAATCTCACAGGATGTAATTCTAATTGAATACTACTAAATATATGAACTGTTCGCAGACAGATTCTTACAGCTTGAGGATTATCAAGTTTTATACTTGTTGAATATATTAATTTTCATCGTAATCAAAATAGTAAAACAGTAAAAGTATATTATGAGCTGTAACCTTTTAAGATCAAAATTTTATTGATACTCGAAATTACAGGGCTTTAGCAAAAAATACTATATCGGAGAGCATATAGTAGGACAAAATACAGAGTACAACTAACAGAATCTAGTCCCTATAGTGTTGATACTTCCAAGTCTTTTGAGAGGGATCATGTTCGGTTCCTTTCCACCAGTTGATTAAGGAATCTATGTGTCGGTCCTTATAGATGCTTCGTCCTTCATAGTAGACATCATAGGAAAGAATCAACCTTTAGGATGGGTTACCCATTCACCCTTCTGATGTTTAGAATTCATTTTCAATTTCCAAGGTAGCTTTTCTTCTGCTAGTAGCCTCGAGAATTCCTTCGCAGCATCCTCCAGTATTTTGAATTTGTTGAACATGGCAGACTCCCTAATCAGCGTACAGAAGTATCTCATCAATTCATTGTTTCTCCATGCTTCAAATCCTCTACTGTAGGTTGTGGGTCCGTTGGGAGCAACATCTCGGCAGGCTTCTGTACAGTATTTTTCCGTGGAAAATTGAGATCCTAGAACTCAGGTCGAGAACCGGTTACCTTGTATCCTTTCGCTCCTTGACCTAGCCCGGGTCTGGCCAGTCGCCTAATGGCAGTTGCAACACTTTCCCCCATAACAGCTTCCATTTCTTTCCCTATCTCCATCCTCCACTTCCTGGCAGCCTCTCTTGACTCTTCCTCCTTTTTGGTAGTATCAAGATCTGAAACCTTGCCGTGAATATCCCAAGAGAGGTCCATAGATTCAGCCTGTTTGTTTTCAGATCAGTGACACTTTCAACTAGTCTGGTAACCACTACTGTCAAATTGTTGATCTTGTGATCATGGTCAGTGAGATTTGAGCCAGTGCATTCTAAGGCGGTGACAGTCTTGGCTTCGGCGACACGAAGATTCTCTTGTACTTGCTTCAGAATTTGCTCCTGATGCTGTAATCTGATCCAGGGCTTGCCATAGAGCATTCGGAACTAGGCAAAAAGCCTCTTATACATCATTAATAATCCTTTGCAGCTTCGAAGCTCATCCTGAGTTGTTTCTCGCTTCCAGTCCAATTCCTTCCCGACACCATACAGTGCCTTAACGGCATCATGTAGGGACATGGTTTGGCGATCGATGGCTTGGAGTTGCTCGATTCATGCCTCTATGTGCAGAGAGCCAGGTTGCATAATCTTGGATTCAGACGGTTCTCTGAGCGGTTTGACATTATGACAGGGTTTGCATGGTTTGTCATCAGCAAAGAAACCGTCATCTGAGCCAGATGGGGATCCTATAGAGTTAGGAGATTCAACCTGTTCGGAAGCAGGTGCTTCTCTAGGTTGTGCTAAATGATCTATATAGGAGAACAAAAGGACTGATTCCTCATGCCCCTGTTGGGTTTCGATAGTCGAAACTACAGGAGGGACTGATTCCTCCTACCGACTCTCAGATTCTGCCTATAGAGGGACTGATTTCTCTTGGCGGTCGGCGCGGGTGGTTTCTTCTACTTCCTATGTAGACTGGATAGATTCTTCTTGTACATGAGGAGTTTCCTATAGGGAGGAAGTAGCATCTTTTTCACTGGTCACGGGAGGGACTGTTTTCCCCCTTAATTAATACACACGTCACCTGTAGGAAGTTTATATGCCTTCTCCTTCAGGGAGTCTGGCCATAACATTCTCAATTCTTGACGAAGCATGTAAATTCTGGTTATGCCGAGAGGTCTTATAAAGATGTCAGCTAAATGGATGTATGTACGAATCTTCTCGATCCGAACATCTTTATTCGCAACATGATTTCTGATAAAATGATGCTTCTTATCAATATCGTTAGTTCGCGAATGCAATACAGAATTGTGCGTGATTGCAATTGCCCTCATGCTATCACATATGATTGGAGTCTCTTTAACGCTGATTCCATAATATTGTAACTGCTGTTGCATCCAGAGAATGCGCACACAACAACCTCTAGCAGCATAATATTCTGACTCAACTGTAGAAAGCGAGTTGGCCAATTGCTTCTTGCTGAACCATGACACAAGTCTATGTCCAAGGAAGTGACAAGTGTCGCATGTACTCTTCCTATCCAACTTACACCCTCCGAGATCCGGGTCACTGTAGCCTACAAGGTCAAACCTCCTTCCTTAGGATACCATACTCCTACATTGATTGTTCCTTTCACGTACTTAAGGATTCGTTTGGCTGTGGTGAAGTGTGACTCCTTATGTGCTACCTAATACCGAGCACACACTCCTACAATAAACTCGATATCAGGCCTACTAGCTGTTTGGTACAGGAATGAGCCTATAAGCTTCCTGTCGAGTGATTGATCAACCGGCTTTCTAGATTCGTTCGCACTTATATGCGTGGAAGTGCTCATGGGGGTGGAAGAGAATTTAGAGTTGTTCATCCCGAATTTGTTGAGCTGCTCCTTGCTGTACTTTTCCTGGTTGATGAATATTCATGTAGGCAATTGCTTAACCTGCAATCCTAGAAAATAACTAAGTCCTCCCATCATACTCATTTCAAATTTAGTTTTCATGATATGAGAGAACCTTTAACATAAAGCAACGTTAGTTTGACCAAATATAATATCATCATCATATATTTGTACCATTAAGAGATCGTCACCTTCCTGTATCTTAAAGAGAGTCTTGTCTACTGCACCTTTCTGAAATCCATTTTTTATTAGGTACAGGGACAGGTTTTCATACCAGGCTCTAGGTGCTTGCTTAAGTCCATACAGTGTGTTGGCCACAGAGTATACATTTAACAACTTAGAAGGTAAAAATACAATAATCTGAAAGATTTTAGAGGTTAATTGCATAGAGAAAGTCTGTTAGAGAGTTGCTGTAAATACAACTGGTTATTCTCCTGTTTGCTTGATGCGTATAGGGTTTTCACAATGTATACTTATAAATCACAATTTAAATGAAAACAGTAAATACTGAAAGTAAATAACACATATCAAAGTGGTTCGATGTAAACCCCTCTACGTCCACTGGTCCTCTACACAGGAGTTAAGAGTTTATTAAAATCACTACGTACACAACTACGTGACTTTAACTAAACCTGTCTCTATATTGTTCAAACAGATTGATACAGGGACTGTAGTTTAGGGCCATTCACACAGAGTGGCTTGAGCTCTTTCAACTTGATACAGATCTCTTGTTGTATGGACGGGCAGTACAGAGATTCCTAATAGCTTCCATACTTAGCGATATTCTGAATTTTTAAGACTTTCTTGGTGTACGTTGCCAATTATCGAAACAGGAATATTTATCTTAACAATTTCCCACTTTTTGATAATGACAAAACTTCCTCTAGATACCTTCTTCTAGATACAGAGAGGCTATCTTCAAGTCTTCTATTCAATTGATCTGATCTTTTTTACTTAGTCTAGAAATTTGAACTGCTCGCAGGCAAGTTCTAAAATGAAAATCCAACATGATTAGGTGTATTACAATTGATCTTATGATTGGCGCGTAGGCACAATCTTACAGAGTGAAATCTAAATTGTATACAACTTAATCTATAAACTGTTCACAGACTAGTTCTTACAGCTTTGAGCATTAACAAGTTTGTACTTGTTGGAATATAACAAAACTTCGTAACCAATACAGTAAAAATAGTAAACATTGATTACGAACTGTAATATTTCAAGAAATCAAATTTTATTGATAAGATGGGAGAATTACATATTCTTGAAAGATAAAGATACAAAAATACATACTGCATTGGTAAGCATACAATAGAAAGAAATACAACGTAAAGGTTAACAGGATAGCTCCTATACTGAGAATGCCTCCAAGGCCTCCAGTCAGGATCATTTACAGTTCCTTTACACCAGTTGAGTAGGGAGTGATTGACTCGATCCCTATAAATACTTCTTTCTTCAGGGGATTGATCGTAGGCAAGGATACATTCCTCCGGATGGGTGACCCGTTCACTTTTCTGGTGCTTGGATTTCATCATCAGTTGTATAGGGAGCATTCCTTCTGCTAACAACCTAGAGAACTCATTGGCGGCATCCTGCAGAGTTTTGAACCTGTTGAAAAGGGCAGAATCCCTGATGAGAGTACATAATTATCTCATCAGTTCATTATTCTTCCAATTCTTCAGATCATCGGCTGAAGGCTGTCGGTCAGCAGAATCTCATATGGCTTTCGCACATTGTTCTTCCATGGGAAGTTAGGGTCCTGGAACTCAGGTCGAGATCCAGTCACCCTATAACCCTTTGCAGCTTAACTAGGTCTGGGTCCGTCCAGTCGTCCAATGGCAGTAGTAACACTCTCTTCCAAAACTGCATCAAACTCTCCCTCTCTCTCCAATCACCATCTCCAGGCAGCCTCTCTGGACTATTCCTCTTTTTTTGCATCATCAAGATCTGATACCTTCCGTGAATTTCCTATAGGAGCTTCATGGTTCGTCCTGTTTAGTTTTTAGATCATTGACGCTTTTAACTAGTGTACCAACCACTAAACACAGATCATCGATCTTATGATCATGCTCAGTCATTCGGGTGCCGGTTGTTAGGAATACTTATTAGATTTTGATGATGTCATCCCTGTATTTATATGTTTATTCAAATGTATATTTTAAGTACTTGGCCCTTAGGCAATGTCCGGGGATGAAACCATTAACCCTGACCGGGCCCAGTAAGCGCGGGCCTGTAACCCAAGCGGGGGACAATGAGGCGATCAGGTCATGCTGGAAAACTTACCTCTAGATCGGGGGTGAGCTCGAGCCTCTTGGGGGGGGGGGACTCAGGACAGGGGACAATCCCCCTTGTGTGCGTGTGTGGAGAAAAAAAAAGTACTTGGCAAAATGTAAAGAAGAACCACATGAGTATCTTCTGTAGGCCAGATTATGTATAATTGAATACTTGGCAAAATGTAAAGAGGAACCATATGAGTATCCTCTATAGGCCATGTAAGTTAGGCTTAAAAATCGGCCAAGTATAAATCTCAGACAAGTTCATATCAGAGAAGTCCTGGTCAACTCAACTGATCAGACGACTTATCATCAGATAATGTTATGCAGAAATAGATTTATCAGAGAAGTCCTGGTCAAAATAAATATTAGAGAAGTTTGACCAAACTACCGTTAAGTGATCAGACGGAGTCCAAGTCAACTGAAGTTTGACCATCAGATCAGATAAGCTCATCATGTCAGAAGACTTCAGATCAGGGAAGATTAGTCGGGATAGAGAACTCCATCACAGAGAAGTTACATCAGAGAAGTCCGATATCAGATAAGAATGACTGTACGAGATCAGATAAGTGATCAGCCAAGTAATCCAGTCCACGTCAGCATGTGTTGAAAAGTCAATAATCACGGAAAGTCACATGCAGGCGTAGAGAGACAGACTGGAGAGATTCTTGGAAAAGCAAATGAATTAAATATTCATACAGACCCAACACTTAGGAATTTAATCATATTACAATATAAAGTTCCGGTGCCTCAACGTGAAAGTCTTCACAACGGTCGAAAATGGATTAAAATAAGGGAATCCAGCCTTGCAACGTTTGGAAAAAACAAAGAAGTCTATTTCTCCAACGGATGGATTTGTTACATGAATTGCAACGGCTATAAAGGAAGCTTAAGGATCGACATCTATAAATACCTGAAGATTGTAACTAAGAAAAGTACGATGCGAACAACACTTACAATCCAAAAGAGAAATCAAAGCGAACAAATAGCATCTTGAAGAGCAAGAGTTCAAAAGTTCTTATTTGAAGAAGCTCTTAGTTGGAGAAGACAACCACTCGTGTCTTTAAACCTGAGTTCGGGGTACTTCAATGGTTGAAGTTTGCGAGACTGATATGCATCCGAGGATTTTAGATCAAGAGGAGCTAGGCATTCAAAGGAATTGCAACGACGGGATTTCCACTGGCTGGAAGTTGTTGTAGCTAAGGAAGAATCACTGTAATATTTATCACTGGTTGAGAATTATAGTGAATTCATCTCCAACTGATTTGGAGAAAAGTGGATTAGTAGAGGATTACCCCACCTCTGAGACCACTATAATTGCCTGCATGTTTTACTGCTTTAATCATCATACTTACCTGCTGCATACATACTTATTGTTCCATTGTTTAGTTATTTGCTTTCGTCATCAGCTGACTTCCGCATACCTGTCTCCAGAAGACTTCAAGTCATCTGTATCTATCAGCTGATAAACTCCTAACCTTTCATGGAAAAAAAGTTTCAATAAGTCTATTCACCCTCCTCTAGACTTATTCCTGACGACTTGTGACCTACATAGGTATGTTGAAGGGCATAAATGTTTTAGCCTCAGAAACTCTAAGCTTCTCTGGTTCTTGACCCAGGATCCGCTCCTGATGTTGTTTGAATTGGTTGAGCGCTTGCCACAATGCTGTAGGCATCAGGCAGAACGCGTCTTCCACATCATTAATTGCAGATTTTAGCTTAGGGAGCTCATCCTTTACAATCTCAAGCACCTAGTCGAATTCTTTAACAACATCATACAGGTCCTTGATGATTGTTTGGCGACCGATGGCATGGAGTTGCTCGATGCAGGCTTTGGTGCACGGGGAGCCAGGGTGCGTAATCTTTGAATCCTCAGATTCTCTAAGTTAATGAAGAACCACATGATGATAGGGTCTTTGGGGTCTGTCTTCAGGCAGAAAACCGTCATCAGAATCTGATTTTGAGATAATCGAGATGGGAGATGAAGGGGCATCTGGAGCAGGAGCTTCAGAATTAGGGGCTTCAGAAGGTTATGATGTGGGTTCAGTCTCAGAGACAGAAGGGACTGATTCCTCCTGTCTGGTTTGTTCTTCTGTAGTCTAAATCATAGGAGAGACTGAATCCTCCTGCTGACACTCAGCTTTCGCCTGATCTGGAAGAGGGAACGAATCCTTTTGGCGAATGGCGCAGGCGGCGTCTTCAGTTTCTGATACAGAATGGGCTTCCTGTATAAGAGCAGCTTGCTCTTCAAAGATGACAGGAGGGACTGATTCCTCTTGTTTCTATTCTGTAGATGATTCCTATTGCGGGGGAGGAGATTATTGTTTTTCAGATTTCCCCTAACCCTGTTAGTTTTGAATCTTGGCCATTTCTCCTTCCCTGGACTCTTTGCGGCTGATCCGTAGACCTGCCTGTAGGGACCCTGTAGGTTTGATCCCACCAATAAATTTCCAAATGCTAATCTTCTTGGCATCTGCAGACTGCTTCACTCCACAATGAGTTTGAATGTAATTCAAGATGAGACCAAAAGATTCCTTAGCAGATTCAGGCTTAACAGCCTCTTCCTGAATTCTCTTCAACACAATCTGACACCAGTTCACTTTCTCTACAGACATGATGGCCACCATCATTCTGAAGCGAAGGTTAGTGCACATCTCAAATGTGCCGGTCCGGTTCTCAACAACCCGACAACAAAAGTCATGCAGATAAATGTACGGTAGAGTGTAGTTTTTCTTGTGTAAAGAGGGTGGGCATTTTTAGCCATTTCATCCCCAGTGAACACCTTCCAATATGTTGTCAGGAGGCTTTCTGACCCGGAGGTTTCTAACTCCTCCATTTTCAGGCTATCAAACGGCGGCCTATAGATAACTTCCAAAAGCTCTCTGTTCAATGAGATCTCAATCCCTTGATCCATCACAGTGATGTCAGAAATCTCACCTCCCCTCCTCTGAGATGAGTATTTGAAAGAGGCATCCAAGTAGAACTCCTCCATGATCTGCTCATCATACAATTCGGTATGGTGACTAGCAAGCGTTATAGCCATTGTTGTTTCACCCTGGAAACAACCACTTCCATCCCTATGCTGTCTTCTCCTTCAAGACTAATTCTTTCCATCACTACGGATGTGGCGAAGATACGCCCATCAATGATAGTTTCCTTCTTCTTCATCAAAAGGGAAGATGTCTGTGAAGTCGACATTTTGCAGAAGAAGATGTGAAATGGCAGAGAATTACACGGAAAAATGCAAAAAATTGCAGAAAGTATGTAGACTATTTGCTTAAGACTCATTTAATTTGATGAAAGCGTAAAGAGTCTCAGGGAGGAAAATAAAGTCCTTTTATAGGGTGGAGAGAAGATTAGGGTTATACAGTGAACGACCAGATTTAAGGGATGGGAACCATCTTTGAAAGATCGTACATGATGGATTCAGAGTAACTTGTACGTCTAATCTACTAGTTTTTGAAATGATGACTATTCCCACTTCTGACAGTTCGTCTTCCCCTATTGCATGAAGCGACAATTTGAAAATTTAAAATCGCAGTATTTGAGGCAATAAAGTCCAGGTGTTTTTAAACCCATTAAAGGATAAAACGTTTGAAATTTAGAACAGAGCATATGGACTTAAAACAGTTTCCGTATGGATAGAATACTATTATAATATTAATTGATATCCTACAGTGTATGTACTGTATCCGTGAGAAACAACATTCCCCCTTAAAAGGTACATACAAGATTCAATTCTTACAACAATTTTTGGATTAATACTGTATCCATGTGTCGTGCTGCATTCCCCCTTAATTAATGCACACATCAGCAGTAGGAAGGTCTCATGCCTTCTTTTTTGTACAGTAGGACCTGACTTGTTCTGAGTGTATAGTTAATTAAAGTGATACTGTATTCTTGGGTCGTACAACATTCCCCCTCAATTGATGAGTAATAATGTAAAAACTTATAGGGAGTCTGGCTGTAGCATTCCCAATTCTTGACGAAGTATGCAGAATCTGGTTGTGCTGAGAGTTTCGTAAATATGTTGGCCAACTGAATATCTGTATGAATCTTCTTAATTCGAATATCCTTATTCTCAACATGATTCCTGATGTAGTGATGCTTCATATCATTATGCTTAGTTCGCAAGTGCAATATAGGGTTGTGCATTATTGCAATTGCACTCGTGCTATCACACATGATTGGTGTCTCTCTGGCACTGATTCCATAATCCTGTAGCTTTTATTGCATTCAGAGAATCTGCATATAGCGACTTCCAGCGGAATAATATTCCGAGTCAGCTGTAGAAAGCGAGTTGGCCAATTGCTTCTTACTGAACCATGCACAAGTCTAGATCCAAGAAAGTGACAAGTACCACTTGTAATCTTCCTATCCAACTTATAGACTCCGATATCCGAGTTGCTGTAGCCAACCAAATCGAATCCTCCTTCTTTAGGATACCACAATCCTACATCGATTGTTCCTTTTATGTACTTAAGGATTCATTTGGTTGTCGTGAAGTGTGACTCCTTAGGTGCTACCTGGATATCAGGCATACTAGCCGTTAGATACAGGAGTGAGCCTATAAGATTCCTATAGAGTGATTGATGGCTTTCCAGCTTCGTCGGCACTAATATGCATGGAAGTTCTCATGGGGGTTGACGAGGATTTGGAGTTGTTCATCCCAAACTTGTTGAGCAGCTCCTTGCTGTACTTTTCCGGGTTGATGAAGATTCCTGTAGTCGTTTTGTTAACCTGCAATCCTAGGAAATAAGTTCTCCCATGATACTCATTTCAAATATACTTTGCATGAGATGAGAGAACCTTTGGCATAAAGCGAGGTTAGTAGAACCAAATTATAATACCATCTACATATATTTGTACCATTAACGGGTCATCACCTTCCTGTATCATAAAGAGAGTCTTGTCCACATCACCTTTCTTAAACCCATTATTGATTAGGTACAGGGGTAATGTTTCATACCATGCTCTAGGTGCCTGCTTAAGTCCATATATAGCCTTCCGTAGCCTGTATACTAGGTCTCCACCTTCAGTGTTGAGAAACCCTGGTGGTTGTTCAATATAGACTTGTTCAACAAAATCTTCATTCAGGAATGCGCTCTTAACGTCCATTTGATATACTGTAAAGCTCTTGTGGGCGGAAAATTCTAGTAATATCCTAATGGCTTCCAATCTGGCTATAAGGGCAAATGTTTCATCGTAGTCTACACCTTCTTCCTATCTGTAGCCTTGTGCGACTAGACGGGATTTGTTCCTAATAACAAGTCCATTCTCATCCTTGTTTCTAAATACCCATTTGGTTCCATACAACTTGATGTTCTGGCCTGGGTACTAGATACCATACAATGTTTCTTTGAAAACCATTAAGCTCTTCTTCCATAGAAGTGATCCAGTGAAAATTTTTCAAAGCTTTATTGGTCAAAACAGGTTCGGATTGGGCTAAGAATACAGCTAAGGTGCACATAGCTAGTCTCCTAAGTTCTGGTTCAGATTTCCATACATGAAATGGAGATTTCTCAGATTCAATTTCCTCTTGCGCACACAGTACAGTTCCTTGTGCACTCTATATTCTTCTACGGGTAGATATACCAGCATTAATATCACCTAGTATTAACTCTTGGGGGTTATCTCTCAGCCATCTCCTGCCAGGTTCTAGTTTGGCATCCCATGTTGTATCTTGTGGTTCTGTAGTCTCGGCTTCAGCTTGTACAGCATCAGCTTCAACTACTTCTGATCTTACAGCTGCGGGATTGATTTCTAGGTCTACGACAGGATCTATTGGAGTTTGAGGATCATAAATAGAATGAGTTTGGATAGTCTGGGTTATGCCTTCTACTCATGTAAGATCATGATGGGGTTCATCGAACACTACATGGACATATTCCTCTATTGTCGGATTTATTTTGTTAAAGATCCTGAAAGCTTTGATGACAGAGGAATATCTTACGAATATCCCTTCATCCAAATTTTCGTCAAAGGTCTTGAGTTTATCTTTTCCGTTGTTCAGAACATACACTTGCATCCAAAAATGTGAAAGTGTGCAACTAATGGAGTTTTATTGTTCCATACCTCATAGGCTGTTTTGTTGTGATGCTTGTTGATGATACAGAAGTTTTGTGTGTAGCACGCTGTATTTGTTGCTTCGCCCCAGAACCATTGCGGAAACTTGCTTGCATCTATCATGGTTCTTGTTGCTTCCTTGAGAGTCCTATTCTTTCGCTCGACAATACCATTTTGTTGAGGAGTCTGGGCTACTGAGTATTCGTGCTGTATTCCATTATCTGAACAGTATTGCTCTATAAAGCGATTTGTGAATTCAGTACCTCTGTCAGAATAAATGGACACGATACTCAACCCCTTTTTATTCTGTAGCTTTCTCAGGTGCTCTGGCAACTTCATTTTTGTTTCTTCCTTCTTGCTTAGAAAGCTTGTCTAGGCATACCTAGAAAAATCATCAACAATAACGAAACAATATTTCTTACCTCCCGAATTACATCATCTACAGGGCCGTAGAGGTCCATGTGTAGCATATCCAGAACCTTGTAGGTGTACATGTATGATTTGCTTTTCAGGCTGGTTTTTACTTGTTTGCCTTTCTGACAGGGTCGAGACGCTGTCTTTATGAAAAGACACATCGCGCAAACCTCTGACCATTCCCTGGCTGGCGAGTTTGTTGATCATCTTGAAGTTTATTTGAGACATCCTCTTGTGCCATAGCCAACTTTGATATGCAGTGCATTTGGCAACAAAACATGGAATAATGGAGCTTATAGGCTTCCAGTCAGCGATATACATATTACCTGTTCTACTTCCTGAGAGGACGATTTCTTTGGTCTTAATGTCCTTCACTCTACAGTGATCTATATAGAATTTGACGAAGAACTGTTTGTTACAGAACTGGCTAATACTATGTAGATTGTATTGTAGGCCTTTAATATAGGCTACATCGTTGACTTTGAACTTTCCTACAAGCAGGGTTCCATTCCCTCTTGTTCTTACTTTGTACTTGTCACCGAAATGCACCTTTGGACTGTAACCTTCTACATAATCTGACAGCTTCCTGATATCTCCGTATGTGCTGAGAACATCCACTATCAAAGTACCAGATGTCCTTCTCTTTGATATCCTCTAAGCAAAGAATTTAAGTAGATTTAGGTCCCCTTTCATTGTTGGGTCCATGTATATTAGTGCCTTTAGGTACCCAAATTTGTCTGACAGCAATTGGTTTGTTGTAGGTTACTTTTGGTCCTGTTTTGCGATCTCTACGTGGGGAAGGCACATAGTCACTGTAACCTTGATCATTATACATGTAAAATATAGGGTTATTATTCTAGTACGATTGTCGTCTAGGAGGTGGAGCCATTTCCTTCGACCTTACAGCTTGCCTTCAGGGTCTCCAGTAGGATTCCCAGAGCTGTTGTTGATACTGCATGGCGACCTGCTTTCTAGATGGATAATGGGGCTCCTGTATCCAATATATAGGCGCACTGTACTATTGGTAGTACTGCGGTGCTTGCCTTTGATATTTAGATACAACCTTCTTTCTGAATGGCTGTTGGCGCTTTTGATATGCTCGGGAAGCATGCTGTTGGTCACTACTTACAAGTCTGAGAGGCTGAGGTTTCCGCTGTTTGTGATTTGAATTTGGTGGCGGAATCACAGACTTTGTTGTACGAGGGGCAACTGTAACCTTTGCGGGACTTGGGGTTTCTTCAGGTACAGGAATGGGTTCCATGCCCCTGACAAATATCGTACTAGTCTTTCCCTTGTGGGAGAATGTCATATCCTAAGCCACATTTATCATGGGCATGCTACCTAGTGCTTATAATTTCTTCCATCCATCTAGGAGATTTCTCAAATGATTTCAATATGGTCTCTAATTCTCCTTCTCTCTTCTCGAGAGTTTTTACTTTGGCTTCGAGTAAAGCAAAATCACTTGTGTTGCTTTCATTACTGGACTTAGCCTCATTTAGATCTTTGGAAAGTTGATGATTGCTTTTCATGAGTTTTTCAAAGGTAACTTTGTTGTTTTCGCAATCAAGAGACATATTTTCATAGTTGTTTTTCATCAAGTCATTTTCATCTTTCAGCTCTAAGTTTGAAATTTCGAGTTGTATGTTTTCTCGTTTTAGAGTCTTATGGGACTTTTAAATATTTTTGAATTCATTCATCATATTTTCAAAGGTATGCGATGCATTTTCAGGAGTAGTTGAATTTGAACTTACTTCATCATCGTTGTCCTCATCATCCTGCATTTCTTTAGCCATAAAGCACATATATGCTTTATCCTCGATCTCATAATCTGAGGAGTCACTGTCAATGATTGCCTGAAGGCACTTATCAGTCTTGTTCGATGCGGGCGAGGCTTCTTATTCACCAATCAGAGCCATGAGCTTGTTTTTCTAGACACGTCTTCTTTCATCATTTTCTTGTTGCTCAGCTTCTGGTAACTTTTGCACTTTCGGATGTGGACACTTATTTTCATAATGTCTGGGTTTCCTACAGTTAGAGCATAAGGAGATTCAGAACCTACCTTGTGAAAACGCTTCGGCCTGTAGGGAGTCTTTCCAGACTGTTTGATGAACTTTTTGAACTTGTGCATAAGCAGGGCCATTTCATCTTGCGACAGAATGTCATCATTGCTGTCTGCAGTCTTGTTTGCTGATTTGGATGTGCTGTGCGCAGAGCTATGTCTCATGTGAGATACAACAGCCAGTGCTATAGTATTGGCAGGTGACTCTTCGGCCTTTTATCTCCTGTTAATATTATACTCAAAATCTTTGAGGTCAGAGAAGAGGTCAAAAGTAGAAATATCATTTAGATTATAGGATACTCGCATAGCTGTAGTCTTATTGTCCCATCGGGAAGGGATTGATATACATATCTTTAAATTTTTCTCCTATTGGGTATACACTTTACCCAATGCTTCAAGATCACTGACAATGCCAGTGAATCTGAGGTCAAGCTCCTCAAGCGTTTCAGAAAATTTCATTTTGAAAGATTTGAACTGCTGAGTAAGTTTAGAAATTTTGTTTTCTTTCGAGAGCTCAGTTCCCTCACAAATAAGCTTGAGTTTCTCCCAGATTTGCTTGGTTGTATGACAGCTTTTTACCTTAGAGAATATGCCTTTGTCGAGAGTGACAAATAGCGCATTCTTGGCAACGTTGCCCAGGTTGGATTGCTTGCGCTCATCAGTTGTCCACTAATCACGCTTTTTCTTGAGCATCTCGTCATAAGGTTGCCCTTCCATCCTTGGGGCTGTGTTGACCTTCAAAATCTTGATAGGTCCTTCCTGGATGACATAAAATCATTTCCTCATGCATAGCCGCAAGATGAACTTCCATCCTGATTCTCCAGTCATCAAACTCATTAATGGAAAATATAGGAACCTTGTTTATCATAGATGAATCCATCTTATACATAGAATGATGAAAGTAAAAGATAAAGTTTTCAAAATCTAGTGATTTGTGGATCAAATTCAGGTAAATATCGACTGATTGTTTTTAGAATCAACCGCTCCGATACCACTTGTTGGCCACAAAGTATACAGTTAACAACTTAGAAGGTAAAAATATAATAAGTTGTACAATTTTTGAAGTTAATTGCATAGCGGAAGTTTGTTAGAGAGTTGCTGTAAATACAAAAACCGGGTATTCTTCTGTTTGCTTGATGCATGCAGGGTTTTCACAATGTATACTTATAAACCACAGTTTAAATGAAAATAGTAAAGACAAAAAGTAAATAACACATATTTAAATGGTTCGAGGTAAATCCCTCTAAGCCCACTGGTCCTCCACACATGAGTAAAGAGTTTATTAAACTCACTACGTGCACAACTACGTGACTTTAACTAAACATGTCTCTCTATTATTCACAAAGATTGATACAGGGAGTGTAGCTTTGGGCTGTTCACACAGATTGGCTTGAGCTCTTTTGACTCGCTTCTTCTCACACAGAAGCTTTGTTTTCAATGCTATTCTTCCCACATATGTCAGAATATGCAAGGAACCTTAGTCCACACAGGGCTAATGATTATCTCAATGGTAAAAGGTAGAACGATTCCAAATAGTAGCTATATCTTTTATGAGCGTTTGATGTATGCTGTTCTGTTTGCGTTGAGGACTTAGTATATTTCTTCGCTTGATTAGTTCTCTATGCTCACGAAAAATACTGCTCTTTAATAGCTAGATTGTCAGAGTAATCTGTCAGATGTATGTGCGAGAATGAATAACTTCAGTGAGTTATGTCCTCTTGCTTGGGGCTATTTATAACCTTGGAAATATATTCGTTATAAATGTAGCCATTGATGGTTGGTGAGATGTTGACGTTTGTGATTGGCGGCTGCTGAATGTTTGAATTAAAGCAGATCACATTTAATGCTTCAGACATTCTTTTTTACTTTGCATTAAATGCTCCTCAGTGTTGTCTTTCTCCGGCCGCATTAAATGCTGTCCTGTCCGAAATAAATGCTGTTTTGACCGTAAATACTTTATGAATAAACATTGTTTATCTCACAACAGTTTAAATCTTTTTTCATTCAGTCATGTTGGATTGTGTTTTACTTTTCCTAAGTAAAACACCTACAGTCTGACTGCTGTATCCAGCGTATTATTACTTCTACTGTATGATGCAAGTACTGTAGGATGTACTCTGTAGAAGATCTCTTGCTGTATGGACGGGATGTACGGATATTCCTAACAGCTTCCATACTTAGCGATATTCTGACTTCTTAAGACTTCTTTGCGGTACGTTGGCGATTACCAAAATAGGAATATTTATCCTAACACGGTGATTTCCTTAGGTCTACGCCTTCAGTGTTGACAAACCCTGGTGGTTGTTCAACATATACTTCTTCGGCAAGGTCTCCATTCATGAATCCGCTCTTAACGTCCATTTGATAGACTATGAAATTCTCCTGAGCGGAGAATGCTAGGAATATCTTGATGGCTTCTAGTCTGGCTACAGGGGCAACTATTTCATCGTAATCTATGCCTTCTTCCTGTCTGTAACTTTGACTGGATAGTCGGGATTTGTTTCATATGACAAGTCCATTTTCATCCTTTTTGTTTTTGAATACCCATTTGGTTCCAATTACAGCTTGATGATTTGGTCTGGGTACCAAATACCAAACATTATTCCATTCGAAACCATTCAGCTCTTCTTCTATTGAAGTGATCCAGTTAGAATTATTCATAGCTTCATTGGTCGAAACATGTTCGGACTGGGCTAAAAACACGGCTAAGGTACACATAGCTAGTCTCCTAAGTTTGGATTGAGATTTCCGTACAGGAAATTGAGACTTCTCAGAATCTATTTCTTCCTGTGCACAAAGTAGAGTTCCTTGTGTACTCCGTATTCTCCTAAGAGTGGTTGCTCTAGCATTGATATCTCCTATTATCAACTCCTGGAGGTGATCTCTCAGCCATCTCCTGTTGTGTTCTAACTAGAATCCGGTATTGTATCTTGTGGTGTTGTAGTCTCGGCTTCAACTTGTACATCATCAGCTTCGACTGCTTTTGACCTTATAATGGCGAGATTGATTTTAGGTCCACGACAGGTTCTATTTGAGTTTGAGGATCATCAATGGAGAGTGTTTGGATATTCTGGGTTATGTCTTCTACTTTTTTAGGGTCACAATGGGTTCAACGAATACCACAGGGACGGATTTCTCTATTGTCAGCGTCCTTTTATGAAATATCCTTAAAGCTTTGCTGATAGCGGAGTATCCAACAAAGATACCTTCATATGACTTTTTGTCGAAGGTCTTAAGTTGATCCTTCCCATTGTTTAGAACATAACACCTACAACCAAAAATGTGGAAGTATGCAACCATTGGAGTTTTATTATTCCATACCTCATATGCGGTTTTGTTGTGGTGCTTGTTGATAATACAGCAATTTTGTGTGTAGCACTCTGTATTTATTGCTTCTCCCCAGAACCTCTGTAGCAATTTGCTTGCGGCTAGCATTGTCCCTGTTGCTTCCTTGAGAATTCTGTTCTTTCGCTCGCCAACACTATTTTTTTGAGGAGTACAGGCTGCTGAGTATTTGTGTTGTATGCCATTATCTGTGTAGTATTGCTCTATGAAGCGAGTTATGAATTCAGTGCCTCTGTCGGAACGAATGGACACAATATTCAGCCCTTTCTCATTCTGTAGCTTCTTCAGGTGCTCTGGAAACTTTGTGATGGTATCTTTCTTCTTGCTAAGAAAGATTGCATATCTAGAAAAAACATCAACAATAACAAGATAGTATTTTTTAACTCCCGAACTTACAGGGTCTACAGGGTCGTAGAGGTCCATGTGTAGCAAATCCAGTACCCTATGGGTGGACATGTATGACTTAATTTTCAGGATGGTCTTAACTTTCTTGCCTTTTTTACTTGGTCCACGATGCTGTTTTTATGAAATGACACATCGGGCAAGCCTCTGACCACTCTCTGTCGAGCGAGCTTGTTGATATTCTTGAAGTTGATGTGTGACATCCTTTTATGCCATAGACAACTTTGATATGCGGTGCCTTTGGCAACAAAACATGGAATAGTGGAGCTCGCGGGCTTCTAGTCAGCAATGTACATATTATCTGATCGAATTCCTATAAGGACGACTCCCTTGGTCTTGATGTTCTTCACCCAACAGTGATCTATATAGAATATGTTCAAGAACTATTTGTTAAAAAATTGGCTGATGCTAAGTAGATTATACTGTAAGCCTTCAACATTGGCTACGTCGGTGACTTTAAACTTTCCTACAATCAGGATTCCCTTCCCTCTTGTTCCTCATTTGGATTTGTCACCTAATCGTACCTTTGGACCACGAGCTTTTACCTAATCTGAGAGCTTGCTAATATGTCCTGTCATATGCCGAGAACATCCACTGTCGAAGTACCAAATGTCCTTCTCTTTAATGTCCTGTAGGCAAAGAAACTAGGCAGATTTAGGTTCCCGTTGATTGTTGGGTCCATAGATGTTAGTGTCTTTTGATACCTAAATTTGCGTGACAGCAATTGGTTTGATTTAGGTTGCTTTTGGTCCACTTTTGCGATATATACGTGGGGCAGACATGTATTTGCTGCAATCTAGATTATTATGCATGAAACCATCTTGTAGTGGGAACCATTTTCTTCAATCTTACAGCTTGCCTTCTAGGTTTCCAGTTGGATTCCTAGATCTGTTGATGGTACTGCACAGCAGCCTGCTTCCTGGATGGATAACATGGCTCATGTATCCAGTATATAGGTGCACTGTACTGTTGGTAGTAATGTGGTGCGTGCCTCTGATACTAAGATACACCCTTTTTTCTGGATGGATGTTGGCACTGTTGGTATGCTCGGGGAGCATACTGTTGATTTTCATCGCGTCTTACAGGTGTGGAAGACTGAGGTTTCCACTGCTTATGATATGAACTTGGGGACGGAATCGCAGCCTTTGCGGTACAAGGAGGGGTAGCTGTAACCTTTAAGGGACTCAGGGCCTCTTTGGTTTCAGTAATGGGTTCCACTCTGTTGGCAGAGTAACAATAAACAACTTACAAGGTAAAAATATAATAAGCTATATGATTTTTGAAGTTAATTACGTAGCGGAAGTCTATTAGAGAGTTGCTGTAAATACAACAGGTATTCTCCTGTTTGCTTGGTGCGTACATGGTTTTCACAATATATACTAATAAATCATAGTTAAATGAAAATAGTAAAGACTAAAAGTAAATAACACAAATTTTAGTGGTTCGAGGTAAACCCCTCTACGTCCACAAGTCCTTCACACAGAAGGAAAGAGTTTATTAAAATCACTACGTACACAACTATGTGACTTTAACTAAACCCATCTCTGTATCGTTCACACAAATAGATACAGGGACTGTAGGTTTGGGCCGTTCACATAGATTGGCTTGTGCTCCTTGACTCGCTTTTTCTCACACAGATCGAAGCTTCATCTCCAATGCTATTCTTCCTACACAGGTCGGAATACGTAAGGAACATAGTCCATACAGGGCTAATGATTATCTCAAAGATAAAAGGTAGAATGATTCCAAAGCACAACTATATCTTTTATGAGCGTTCATTGTATGCTGTGTTGTTTGCATTGAGGACTTAGTATATTTCTTCGCTTGAATACTGTTGTATGCTCACGAAATATACTGCTTTTTAATATCTAGATTGTCAGAGTAATCTGTCAGATGTATGCGTGAGAATGAATAAATTTTTGGTGAGCAATGTCCTCTTGATTGGGGATATTTATAATCTTGAAAATATATCCATTGCTGGTTGGTGAGATGTTGACGTCTCTAATTGGCGACTGCTGAATGTTTGAATTAAAGCTGATCGCACTTAATGCTTCAGACATTCATTTTGACTTCGCATTAAATGCTCTTTAGCGCGTTCAGACTTGTCTCTCTCCGATCGCATTTAATGTTGTCCTATTAGAAATAAATATTGTTTTAATAGTGAATACTTTATGAATAAACAATGCTTATCTCACAACTGTTTAAAGCTTTTTCCATTCAGTCCTGTTGGATGTGTTTTACTTTTCTTAAGTAAGACACCTAGTGTAACTGTTGTATCCAACGTATTATTACTTCTGATGTATGATGCAAGTACAGTATGATTGGACTCTGTAGAAGATCTCTTGCTGTATGGACGGTCTGTACGAAGATTCCTAACAGCTTCCATACTTAGCGATATTCAAGCTTTTTTTAAGACCTCATTGTTGTATGTTGGCTATTATCAAAACAAGAATATTTATCCTAATAATTGCCAACTTTTTGATAATGCCAAAACTTCCTATATATACTCTCTTCTAGATACAGATAGGCTATCTTCAAGTCTTCTGTTCGATTGATTTGATATTCATTACTTAGTCTAGAAATTTAAACTGCTCGCAGGCAAGTTCTAAAATGAAAATCCTTCATGACTAAGTGTATTACAATTGATCTTATGATTGGCGCGTAGGCATAATCTTACAGAGTGCACGGGGATCTAGGTTGTGCAATATTTGAATCCTCAGGTCCTCCAAGTTGACAAAGAACCACATGATGACTGGGTCTTCGTGGTCTTTCTTCAGGCATAAAACCATCATCAGAATCTGATTTGGAGCTAATCGAGATGGGAGATGCATGGGCATCTGGTGCAGGAGCTTCAGAAGAAGGGGCTTCAGAAGGTTGTGCTATGGGTTCAGTCTCAGAGACAGAAGGGATTGTTTCCTCCTGTTTGGGTTGGTCTTCTATAGTCGTAAGTACAGGAGGGACTGAATCCTACTGCCGACTCTCAACTTCCGCCTGATTTGGAAGAGGGACTAAATCCTTTTGGCGAATGGCGCGGATGGTGTCTTCAGTTTCCGGTACAAGATGGGCTTCCTGTACGGGATCATCTTGCTCTTCAGTGATGACAGGAGGGACTGATTCCTTCTGCTGATGTTCTGGAGCTGCTTCCTGTTGTGGGGGAGGGGACTATTGTTTGTCAGATGTCCCCTGACCCTATTGGTTTTAAATCTTGGCCATCTCTTATTCCCTGGCCTCTTCGCGGATGATCCGTAGACCTGCCTGTAGGGCATCATTGTCGTCATCCGAGTCAAGGTTGAGGTGGTGGCTGTGGGATTAGTCTTTGTCACTGGACTGTGACATCCCTTTCAGTCAAGCCTATTCTTTTTCCGTGTAGTAGTCGGAAATGAGCTCCCAGAAAAAGTGATCATCCCTGCGGATCAAGACTTCAACATTCTGGGAGTTCGTGACCTCCAGTGCGAATTATTCCTCTACTTTCTAGTCGGCCCAGTGATACAGGGTGTCGTACAGGACGACCCTGTAGGATTTCCAAATTTTGAAGCATTCATAAGTTTCCTCGATTTGAACCTGGAGGAGAGTATTATTGATAATTTCAGTTGGGGGGGACTCCGTACAGTAGTGGGATGTACTGTCCGGATGGGATCCTAAACAGGTATGGGAGCCTGTTATGGAGAGGTATCGCGAACAGGGGATGGTACCCTGTGGGAAGATGGAGTCCATATAGGGGTGGGTACCCTGTTTGGAGTAATGGCTTTCGGGTGCTGTAACCTTCCAACTTGGCAAACAGTTGTTCATCAATCATAGCCGCCACAGGCTCATGATCTGCTGTATTAGAAGGCTTAGGACCTTCGAAAGGGGTTGTGCCATGTGGGTTTGATACAGCGACAGGAACAGAAGGAACATCTACGGTGACCGCTGAAGTCACTGTAGGCTCAACCTTGGAAGATGTTTTGGCCTTCTTCTTCTCGACAGCATGAGGCAAATAGATGTCAGGAGCGCTTCTCTTCCTATTCCTCTCCTCGCTCTATATCCTCAAAGTGATGTATCTCGGGTCACTAGAAATGGGCATGTTTCGAGGATGGGGTCGCTTAGCAAGCAGTGGAGATTTCTTGAACATAGTAGGTTTGATCCCACCAATAAATATCCCAGTGCCAATCTTCTTGGCATCTACAGTCTGCTTCACTCCGCAATAAGTGAAAATGTAATTCATGATGAACCAAAAGATTTCTTGGCAGATTCAGGCTTAGCAGCCTCTTTCTAAATTATCTTTAGCATAATATGACACCATTTCACATTCTCTCCAGACATGATGGCCACCATCATTCTGAAGCGCAAGTTATTGCACATTTCAAATGCTCTGGTCCGGTTCTCAACAACCCGGCAATAGAAGTCGTGCAGATAAACGTATGGTAGGGTAAAGTTCTTCTTGTGGCAAGAGGGGCCATTTCATCGCCATTGAATAGCTTCCAATATGCTGTCAGAAGGATTTCCGACCCGAAGGTCTCCAACTCCTCTATCTTCAGGCCATCAGACGGTGGCCTGTAGATATCCTCCAAAAGCACTGTGTACAGACAGATCTCAATCCCTCGAACCATCGCAATGATGTCATAACTCTCACCTCATCTTCTCTGAGATGAGTATTTGAAAGAGGCATCCAAGTAGAACTCCTCCACGATCTGCTCATCGTACAAATCAGCATGGTTACTAGTAAGGCGGTACAGCCCTTGCTGTTTCACCCTGGAAACAACCACTTCCATCCCTACATTGTCCTCTCCTTCAAGATCAATTCTTTCCATCACTACGGATCTGGCGAAGATACTTACATTGATGATAGTTTCCTTCTTCTTCATCGAAAGGTAAGATGTCGGTGAAGTCGAAATTTTGCAGAAGAAGATGTGAAATAGCAGAGAATTACAAAGAAAAAAATGAAGATAATTGTAGAAAGTATGTAGATTATTGCTTAAGACTCGTTTAATTTGTTGAAAGCATAAAAAGTATAAGGGAGCAAAATACAGTCCTTTTATAGGGTGCAAGGAAGATTAGGGTTATACAGTGAATGGTTAGATTTAAGGGATGGGAACCGTCGTTTAAAGAACGTAAAGGATGGATTTAGAGTAACTTGTACGTCTAATCCATCAGTTTTGAAATGATGATTGTTCCCACTTCTGACAGTTCTTCTTCCCTTATTGCACGAAGCGGCCGTTTGAAATTTTTAAAATCGTGTTATTTGAGGCAATAAAGTCCACGTGTCTTTAAAATCATTAAGGATAATGCGTAAGAAATTTAGAACAGAGCACGTGGACTTAAAACAGTTTATGTATGAATAGAATATTATTATATTATTAATTGATATCCTACAATGTATGTACTATATCCGCAAAAATACAACGTTCCCCTTAAAAGGTACATAAAATATTTAATTCTTAAAGCAATTTTTGGATTAGCACTGTATTCATGGGTCGTATTGTATTCCACCTTAATTAGTGCACACGTCATCTGAAGGAAGGTTTCATGCCTTCTTTTTCCTGCAGTAGAATCTGACTTGTTTTGAGTGTACAGTTAATTAAAGTGGATACTATATTCTTGGGTCTTATAGCATTCCCCTCAATTGATGAGTAATAATGTAAAAACTTACAGGGAGTCAGGCTGTAGCATTCCCAATTTTTGATAAAGTATGCAGAATCTGGTTGTGCTGCGAGGTTTTGTAAAGATGTTGTCCAACTGAATATCTGTATGAGTTTTCTCGATCCGAACATCATTATTCTCAATATGATTCCTGATGAAGTGATGCTTCATATCAATATTCTTAGTTCGTGAGTGTAATAGAGGGTTGTGCGTTATTATAATTTCACTCGTGCTATCGCAGATAATTGGCATCTCTCATGCACAGATTCCATAATCCTATAACTGCTGTTGCATCCAGAGAATCTGCATACAGCAACTTCCAGCGGCATAATATTCCGGCTCAGCTGTAGAAAGCGAGTTGTCCAATTACTTCTTACTGAATCATAACACAAGTCTAAGTCCAAAAAAGTGACAAGTATCACTTGTACTCTTCATATCCAAATTACAGCCTCCGAGATTCGAGTCGTTGTAGCCAACCAAATCGAATACTCCTTCCTTAGGATACCACAATCCTACATCAATTGTTCCTTTCATGTACATAAGCATTCATTTGGCTGTCGTGAAGTGTGACTTAGGTACTACTTGATACTGAGCACACACTCCTACAATAAACTGGATATCGGGCCTTCTAGATGTTAAGTATAGGAGTGAGCCTATAAGCTTCATGTATAGTGATTGATCAATTGACTTTCCATCTTCGTCAGCACAAATTTGCATGGAAGTGTTCATGGGGTTGACGAGGATTTGGAGTTTTTCATCCCAAACTTGTTGAGCAGCTCCTTGTTGTACTTTTCCTGGTTGATGAAGATTCATGTAGGCAATTGCTTAACTTGCAATCCCTAGAAATAACTAAGTTCTACCATCATACTTGTTTCAAATTTACTTTGCATGAAATGAGAGAATCTTTTACATAAATCAAGGTTAGTGGAACCAAATATAATATCATCTACATATATTTGTACCATTAACAGGTCATCACCTTCATGTATCTTAAAGAGAGTCTTGTATGCAGCACCTTTCTCAAACCCACTGTTGATTAGGTACAGGGATAGGGTTTCATACCATGCTCAAGGTGCCTGTTTAAGTCCATACAAAGCTTTCTGTAGCCTGTATACTAGGTCTCTGCCTTTAGTGTTGACAAACCCTGGTGGTTGTTCAACATAGACTTCTTCAGCGGATCTCCATTCAGGAATGTGCTCTTAACATCTATTTGATATACTATAAAGCTCTTATAGGTGGCAAATTCTAGGAATATCCTAATGGCTTCCAGTCTGGCTACAGGGGCAAACATTTCGTAGTCTATGCCTTCTTCCTGTCTGTAGCCCTGTGAGACTAGACGAGATTTGTTCGTGATAACAAGTCCATTCTCATCCTTCTTATTTCTAAATACCCATTTGGACTTGTCATTGAAACTCACCTTTGGACTGCAACCTTCTACATAATCTGACAGTTTGCTGATATCTCCTGTCATGTGCCGAGAACATCTGCTGTCAAAATACCAGATGTCCTTTTCTTTGATATCCTGTAAGTAAGGAATTTAAGTAGATTTAGGTCCCCTTTTATTGTTGGATCCATGTATGTTAGTGCCTTAGGTACCAAATTTGCTTGACAATAATTGGTTTGTTATAGGTTACTTTTGGTCCGGTCTTGCGATGTCCACATGGGGCAAGCAAATAGTCGTTGTAACCTTGATTATTATTCATGTAAAATCTAGGATTATTATTCAAGTACAATTGCCATCTAGGAGGTGGAGCCATTTTTTTCGACCTTACAGCTTGCCTTCTCGGTCTCCAGTTGAATTCACGGAGTTGTTGTTGATACTGCATGGCGACCTGCTTTCTAGATGGATAACGGGGCTCCTGTATCCAATATTTAGGTGCACTCTATTGTTAGTAGTACTGTGGTGCTTGCCTCTGATATTTAGATATAGACTTCTTTCTGCATGGCTGTTGGTACTTTTGATATGCTCATGGAGAACACTATTGATCACGTCTTACAAGTCTGGGAGGCTGAGGTTTCTGCTGCCTATGATATGAATTGGTGGCAAAATCTCAACCTTCGCTGTACGAGGGGCTTCTAGTCAGCAATGTACATATTACCTGATCGAATTCCTATAAGGACGACTTCCTTGGTCTTAATGTTTTTCACCCTACAGTGATCTATATAGAATTTGTCCAAGAACTATTTGTTACAAAATTGGCTGATGTTAAGTAGATTATACTGTAAGCCTTCAACATAGGCTACGTCGGTGACTTTAAACTTTCCTACAATCAAGATTCCCTTCCCTCTTATTCTTCATTTGGATTTGTCACCGAATCGTACCTTTGGACCACAACCTTTTACCTAATCTCAGATCTTGCTAATATCTCCTGTCATATGCTGAGAACATCCGCTGTCGAAGCAGCAGATGTCCTTCTCTTCGATATACTGTAGGCAAAGAAATTAGGTATATTTAGGTTCCCATTGATTGTTGGGTCCATGGATGTTAGTGTATTTTGGTACCTAAATTTTCCTGACAGCAATTGGTTTGATGTAGGTTGCTTTTGGTCCAGTTTTGCGATATAAAGGGGGGCAGGCATGTATTCGCTGCACTCTAGACTATTATGCATGAAAATTCTAGGGTTTTGGTTCCAGTACAATTGCCATCTTGTAGTGGGAACCATTTTCTTCAATCTTACAGCTTGCCTTCTAGGTTTCCAGTTGGATTCCTAGATCTGTTGATGGTACTGCACAGCAGCCTGCTTCCTGGATGGATAACATGGCTCATGTATCCAGTATATAGGTGCACTGTACTGTTGGTAGTACTGTGGTGCGTGCCTCTGATACTAAGATACACCCTTTTTTCTGGATGGCTGTTGGCACTGTTGGTATGCTCGGGGAGCATACTGTTGATTTTCATCGCGTCTTACAGGTGTGGAAGACTGAGGTTTCCACTGCTTATGATATGAACTTGGGGCGGAATCGCAGCCTTTGCGGTACAAGGAGGGGCAGCTGTAACCTTTAAGGGACTCAGGGCCTCTTCTGTTTCAGGAATGGGTTCCACTTTGTTAGCCACAGAGTAATAGTAAACAACTTAAAAGGTAAAATACAATAATCTGTATGATTTTTAAAGTTAATTACGTAGCGGAAGTCTATTAGAGAGTTGCTGTAAATACAACTGGTATTCTCCTCTTTGCTTGATGTGTACAGGGTTTTCACAATATATACTAATAAATCACAGTTAAATGAAAACAGTAAAGACTAAAAGTAAATAACACAGATTTCAGTGGTTCGAGGTAAACTCCGCTACGTCTACAGGTCCTCCATGCAGGAGTAAAGAGTTTATTAAAATCACTACGTACACAACTACGTGTCTTTAACTAAACCCGTCTCTGTATCGTTCACACATATTGATAAAGGGACGGTAGCTTTGGGCCGTTCACATAGATTAGCTTGAGCTCATTGACTCGCTTCTTCTCACACAGATCGAAGCTTCGTCTTCAATGCTATTCTTCCCACAGGGCTAATGATTATCTCAACGATAAAAGGTGGAATGATTCCAAAGCACAACTATATCTTTTATGAGCATTCACTGTATGCTGTGTTGTTTGCATTAAGGACTTAGTATATTTCTTCGCTTGAATACTGTTGTATGCTCACAAAATATACTGCTCTTTAATAGCTAGATTGTCAGGGTAATTTGTCAGATGTATGCGCGAGAATAAATAACTTTTTGGTGAGCAATGTCCTCTTTCTTGGGGCTATTTATAACCTTGGAAATATATTCATTATAAATGTAGCCATTGCTGGTTGGTGAGATGTCGACGTCTCTGATTAGCGACTGCTGAATGTTTGAATTAAAGCAAATCGCACTTAATGCTTCAGACATTTTTTTGACTTCGCATTAAATGCTCTTCAGCGCTTTCAGACTTGTCTCTCTCCGATCGCATTAAATGTTGTCCTATCAGCAATAAATATTATTTTAACCGTGAATACTTTATGAATGAACAATGTTTATCTCACAACTGTTTAAAGCTTTTCCATTTAGTCCTGTTGGATGTGTTTTACTTTTCTTAAGTAAAACACCTAGTCTGACTGTTGTATCCAACGTATTATTACTTCTGATGTATGATGCAAGTACAGTAGGATTGGACTCTGTAGAAGATCTCTTGCTGTATGGACGGTTTGTAAGAAGATTCCTAATAGTTTCCATACTTAGCGATATTCTAACTTTTTTTAAGACTTCATTGCTGTATGTTGGCTATTATCAAAACAAGAATATTTATCTTAATAATTGCCAACTTTTTGATAATGCCAAAAATTCCTATAGATACCATCTTCTAGAGACAGAGAGGATGTCTTCAAGTCTTCTGTTCGATTGATTTGATCTTCATTACTTAGTCTAGAAATTTAAACTACTCGCAGGCAAGTTCTAAAATGAAAATCCTTCATGACTAAGTGTATTACAACTGATCTTATGATTGGCGCGTAGGCACAATCTTACAGAGTGCGCGGGGAGCCAGGGTGTGCAATATTCGAATCCTCAGGTTCTCCAAGTTGACGAAGAACCACATCATGATGGGGCTTCGTGGTCTTTCTTCAGGCATAAAACCGTCATCAGAATCTGATTTGCAGCTAATCAAGATAGGAGATGCAGGGGCATATGGAGCAGGAGCTTCAGAAGGAGGGGCTTTGGAAGGTTGTGCTGTGGGTTCTGTCTCGGAGACAGAAGGGACTGTTTCCTCCTGTCTGGGTTGGTCTTCTATAGTCGGAACTACAGGAGGGACTGAATCCTCCTGCCGACTCTCATCTTCCGTCTGATTTGGAAGAGGGACTGAATCTTCTTGGCGAATGGCACGGATGGTGTCTTCAGATTTCGGTACAAGATTGGCTTCCTGTATGGGATCATCTTGCTCTTCAGTGATGACATGAGGGACTGATTCCTCATGTTGATGTTCTGGAGCTTCTTCCTATTGCGGGGGAGGGGACTGTTGTTTGTCATATGTCCCCTGACCCTATTGGTTTTGAATCTTGGCCATCTCTTATTCCCTGGCCTCTTCGCGGCTGATCCGTAGAACTGCCTGTAGGGCATCATCATCGTCATCCGAGTCAGGGTCCAGGTGGTGGCTGGGAAATGAATATTTGTCACTGGACTGTGACTTCCCTTTCAGTCTAGCCAATTCTTTTGCCATGTAGTAGTCGAAAATGAGCTCGCGACAAAAGTGATCATCCGAGCGGAAGACTTCAACATTCTGGGTGTCCGTGACCTCCAGTGCGAATTATTCCTCTTCTTTCTAGTTGGCTCAGTGATACAGGGTGTCGTATGGGATGACCCTGTAGGACTTCCAAATTTTGAAGCGTTCATAAGTTTCCTCGATTTGAACCTCGGGGAGAGTATTATTGATAATTTCAGTTGGGGAGGGACTCCGTATAGTAGTGGGATCTTCTGTCCAGATGGGATCCTCAACAGGTATGGAAGCCTGTTATGGAGAGGGATCCTGAACAGGGGATGGTACCCTGTGGGAAGATGGAGTCCGTATAGGGGTGGGTACCCTGTTTGGAGTAACGACTTTCGGCTCCGAATGGGCAGCTAACTCGCGGGAACCTTCCAACTTGGCAAATAGTTGTTCATCTATCATAGCCGCCACAGGCTCAAAGTCTGCAGTATTAGAAGGCTCAGGACCTTCGAAAGGGGTTGCGCCATGTGGGTTTGATACAGCGACAGGAACAGAAGGAACATCTACAGTGACCGCTGCAGTCACTGTAGGCTCAGCCTTGGAAGATGTTTTGGCCTTCTTTTTCTCGACAGCATGAGGCAAATGGCTATCGGGAGCACTTCTCTTCCTCTTGCTCTCCTCGCTCTATATCCTCAAAGTGATGTCTCTCGGCTCACTAGAAATGGGCATGCTTTGAGGATGGGGTCTCTTAGCAAGCAGTGGAGATTTCTTGAACACAGTAGGTTTGGTCCCATCAATAAATATCCCAGTGCCAATCTTGTTGGCATCTGCAGTTTGCTTCACTCTGCAACGAGTGAAAATGTAATTCAGGATGAGGCCAAAAGATTTTATGGCAGATTCAGGCTTAGCAGCCTCTTTCTGAATTGTCTTCAACACAATATGACACCATTTCACCTTCTCTCCAGACATGATGGCCACCATCATTCTGAAGCGCAAGTTATTGCACATTACAAACGCACTGGTCCGGTTCTCAACAACCCGGCAACAGAAGTCGTCCAGATAAATGTATGGTAGGGTAAAGTTCTTCTTGTGGCAAGAGGGGTGTACATTTTTAGCCATTTCATCGCCAGTGAACAGCTTCCAATATGCTGTCAGAAGGCTTTCCGACCCAAAGGTCTCCAACTCCTCTATCTTCAGGCCATCAGACGGTAGCCTGTAGATATCCTCCAAAAGCACTCTGTTCAGAGAGATATCAATCCCTTGATCCATCGCAATGATGTCAGAAATCTCACCTCATCTCCTCTGAGATGAGTATTTGAAAGAGTCATCCAAGTTGAACTCCTCCACGATATGCTCATCGTACAAATTAGCATGGTTACTAGCAAGGTGGTACACCCCTTGCTGTTTCTCCCTGGAAACAACCACTTCCATCCCTACATTGTCCTCTTCTTCAAGATAAATTCTTTCTATCACTATGGATCTGGCGAAGATACTTACATTGATGATAGTTTCCTTCTTCTTCATCGAAAGGGAAGATGTCGGTGAAGTCGACATTTTGCAGAAGATGATGTGAAATAGCATAGAATTACACATAAAAAAAATGCAGATAATTGTAGAAAGTATGTAGACTATTGATTAAGACTCTTTTAATTTGTTGAAAGCATAAAACGTATAACGGAGCAAAATACAGTCCTTTTATAGGGTGCAGGGAAGATTAGGGTTATATAGTGAATAGTTAGATTTAAGGGATGGGAACCGTCCTTTAAAGAACGTACAGGATGGATTCAGAGTAACTTGTACATATAATCCATCAGTTTTGAAATGATGATTGGTCCCACTTCTGACAGTTCTTCTTCCCTTATTGCATGAAGCGGCGGTTTGAAAATTTTAAAATCGTGGTATTTTAGGCAATAAAGTCCAGGTGTCTTTAAAACCATTAAAGGATAATACGTAAGAAATTTAGAACAGAGCATGTAGACTTAAAACAGTTTATGTATGAATAGAATATTATTATATTATTAATTGATATCCTACAGTGTAGGTACTGTATCCGCAAAAATACAATGTTCCCCTTAAAAGGTACATAAAATATTCAATTCTTGCAGCAATTTTTCGATTAGCACTGTATTCATGGGTCGTACTTTATTCCCCCTTAATTAATGCACACGTCAGTTGAAGGAAGGTTTCATGCCTTCTTTTTCCTATAGTAGGATCTGACTTGTTCTGAGTGTACAATTAATTAAAGTGGATACTGTATTCTTGGGTCTTATAGCATTCCCCTGAATTGATGAGTAATAATAAAAACTTGCATGGAGTCAGGCTGTAGCATTCCCAATTTTCTGGTAAAGTATGCAGAATCTGGTTGTGCTGAGAGGTTTTGTAAAGATGTCGTCCAACTGAATATCTGTATGAGTTTTCTCGATCCGAACATCCTTATTCTCAATATGATTCCTGATGAAGTGATGCTTCATATCAATATGCTTAGTTCGTGAGTGCAATAGAGGGTTGTGCGTTATTACAATTGCACTCATGCTATCACAGATGATTGGCGTCTCTCATGCACTGATTCCATAATCCTATAACTGCTGTTGCATCCAGAGAATCTGCATACAGCAACTTCCAGTGGCATAATATTCTAACTCAGCTGTAGAAAGAGAGTTGTCCAATTGCTTCTTACTTAACCATGACACAAGTCTAAGTCCAATAAAGCGACAAGTACTGCTTGTACTCTTCATATCCAACTTACAACCTCTGAGATCCGAGTCGTTGTAGCCAACCAAATTGAATCCTCATTCCTTAGGATACCACAATCCTACATTAATTGTTCCTTTCACGTACTTAAGCATTCATTTGGTTGTCGTGAAGTGTGACTCCTTAGGTGCTACTTGATACCGAGCACACACACCTACAACAAACTGGATATCAAGCCTGCTAGTTGTTAGGTACAGGAGCGATCCTATAAGCTTCATGTAGAGTGATTGATCAATCGGCTTTCTAGATTCGTCAGCACAAATTTGCGTGGAAGTGCTCATGGGGGTTGACAAGGATTTGGAGTTTTTCATCCCAAACTTTTTGAGCAGCTTCTTGCTATACTTTTCCTGGTTGATGAAGATTCATGTAGGCAATTGCTTAACCTGCAATCCTAGGAAATAACTAAGTTCTACCATTATACTCATTTCAAATTTACTTTGCATGAGATGAGAGAATCTTTGACATAAAGCAAGGTTAGTGGAACCAAATATAATATCATCTACATATATTTGTACCATTAACAGGTCATCACCTTCATGTATCTTAAAGAGAGTCTTGTATGCAGCACCTTTATCAAACCCATTGTTGATTAGGTACTGGGACAGGGTTTCATACCATGCTCTATGTTCCTGTTTAAGTACATACAAACCTCTCTGTAGCCTGTATACTAGGTCTCCGCCTTCAGTGTTGACAAACCCTGGTGGTTGTTCAACATAGACTTCTTCAACGAGATCTCCATCCAGGAATGTGCTCTTAACATCTATTTGATATACTATAAAGCTCTTACAGGCGGCAAATGATAGGAATATCCTAATGGCTTCTAGTCTGGCTACAGGGGCAAACATTTCATAGTCTATGCCTTCTTCCTATCTGTAGCCTTGTCTGACTAGACGAGATTTGTTCGTGATAACAAGTCCATTCTCATCCTTCTTGTTTCTAAATACCCATTTAGACTTGTCATCAACTTGCTGATATCTCCTGTCATGTGCCGAGAACATCTGCTGTCAAAAATACCAGATGTCCTTTTCTTGGATATCCTGTAAGCAAGGAATTTAAGTAGATTTAGGTCCCCTTTGATTGTTGGGTCCATGTATGTTAGTGCATTTATGTACCTAAATTTGTCTGACAGCAATTGGTTTGTTGTAGGTTACTTTTGGTCCTGTTTTGCGATTTCTATGTGGGGAAGGCATGTAGTTGTTGTAACCTTGATTATTATGCATGTAAAATTTAGGATTATTATTTAAGTACAATTGCCGTCTAGTAGGTGGAGCCATTTTCTTCAACCTTACAGCTTGCCTTCTCGGTCTCCACTTAGATTCACAGAGCTGATGTTGATACTGCATGGCGACCTGCTTTCTAGATGGATAACGGGGATCTTGTATCTAATATCTAGGCGCACTGTACTTTTGGTAGTACTTCGGTTCTTGCCTTTGATATTTAGATACAACCTTCTTTCTGAATGGCTGTTGGCGCTTTTGATATGCTCGGGACTGTTGGTCACGTCTTACATGTCTGGGAGGCTGAGGTTTCCGCTGCCTGTGATATGAATTTGGTGGCGAAATCACAGCCTTCGCTGTATGAGGGACAGCTATAACCTTTACGGGACTTGGGGTCTCTTCAGGTACATGAATGGGTTCCACGCTCCTGACAAATACTGTACTAGTCTTTTCCTTATAGGAGAATGAGTCATATCCTAAGCTACGTTTAGCATGGGCATGCTGCCCAGTGCATAGAATTTCTTCCATTTGTCTAAAATATTTCTCAAATGATTTCAGGATGGTCTCTAATTCTCCTTCTCGCTTCTCGAGAGTTTTTACTTTAGCTTCGAGTAATGCAAAATCAGGGCTTTGAGCTTGTTTTTCGAGACACGTCTTCTTTCATCCTTTTCTTGTTGCTCAGCTTCTGGCAACTTTTGTACTTTCGGATGTGGACACTTATTTGCATAGTGTCTTGGTTTCCTACAGTTATAGAATAAGTTAGAATCACTGGATGAAGGAGATTCAGAGCTTACCTTGTGAAAAGTCTTGGGCCTGTATGGAGTCTTTCCAGACTGTTTGATGATCTTTTTGAAATTGTGCATGAGCAGGGCCATTTCATCTTGCGACAGGATGTCATCATAGTTGTATGCAGTCTTTTGTGTTGATTTGGATGTGATGGGTGCAGAGCTATGTCTCTTGTCAGATACAATAGCCAGTGTTGTAGTCTTGGCAGTTGACTCTTTGGCCTTTTCTCTCCTGTCAATATCATACTCAAAAGCTTTGAGGTCAGATAAGAGGTCAAAGTAGAATATCATTTAGATTACAGGATACACGCATAGCTGTAGTCTTAATGTACCATCTGGCAGGGAGTGATCTAAAATTTTTTAAATTTTTCTCCTTTTGGGTATACACTTTACCCAAAGTTTCAAGTTCATCGACAATGCCAGTGAATCTGAGGTCAAGCTCCTTAAGCGTTTCGGAAGATTTTTTCGAAAGATTTGAACTGCTAAGTAAGTTTAGAAATTTTGTGTTCTTTCGAGAGCTCAGTTCCCTCGCAAACAAGCTTGAGTTTCTCCCAGAATTGCTTGGCTGTCTGATAGCTCTTTACCTTAGAGAATGTGCATTTGTCGAGAATGACAAATAGCATATTCTTGGCGATATTGTCCAAGTTGGCTTGCTTACGCTCATACGTCGTCCACTGATCGCGCTCTTTCTCGAGCATCTTGGCATAAGGTTGACCTTCCATTCTTGGGTCTGTGTGGCCTTCAAAATCTTGATAGGTCCTTCCTGGATGACATAAATCATTTCCTCATGCATGGCCACAAGATTGGCTTCCATCCTAATTTTCCAGTCATCAAACTCATTAACGGAAAACATATGAACCTTGTTTATCATTGATGAGTCCATCTTATACATAGAATGATGAAAGTATAAAACAAAGTTTTCAAAAGCTAGTGATTTGTGATCTGATTCATTTAAAAATCTACAAATTCTTTTTAGATCAAGCGCTCTGATACAACTTGTTGGCCATAGAGTATAGAGTAAACAACTTGGAAGGTAAAAACAATAAGCTGTATGATTTTTGAAGTTAATTGCGTAGCGGAAGTCTGTTAGAGAGTTGCTGTAAATACAGCAACTGGGTATTCTCCTGTTTGCTTGATGCATACAGGGTTTTCACATTGTATACCTATAAATCATAGTTAAATGAAAATAGTAAAAAATGAAAGTAAATAACACAGATTTAAGTGGTTCAAGGTAAACCCCTCTACGTCCACTGGTCCTCCACACAGGAGTAAAGAGTTTATTAAAATCACTATGTACACAACCTATCTCTATATCGTTCACATAGATTGATACATGGACTATAGCTTTGGACTGTTCACACAGATTAGCTTGAGATCTTTTGACTCGCTTTTTTCTCACACAGATCGAAGCTTCATCTTTAATGCTATTCTTCCCACACAAGTCAGAATATGCAAGGAACTTAGTCCACACAAGACTATGATAATCTCAACGATAAAAGGTAGAACAATTCCAAACAGCAGCTAATCTTTTATGAGGGGTCGATGTATGCTGTGTTATTTTCGTTGAGGACTTAGTATATTTCTTCGCTTGAATACATTTGTATGCTCATGAAATATACTACTCTTTAATAGCTAGATTGTCAGAGTAATCTGTCAGATGTATGCACGAGAATGAATAACTTTTTGGTGAGCAATGTCCTCTTCCTTGGGGCTATTTATAACCTTGGAAATATTTCTGTTATAAATGTAGTTGTTTCTGGTTGGTGAGATGTTGACGTCTCTGATTGGCGGCTGCAGAATGTTTGAATTAAAGCAGATTGCATTTACTTCTTCAGATGTTCTTTTTGACTTCACATTAAATGCTCTTCAGTGCGTTCAGACAGATTGCATTTACTGCTTCAGATGTTCTTTTTGACTTCACATTAAATGATCTTCAGCGCGTTCAGACTTGTTTCTCTCTGGACGCATTAAATGCCGTCCTATCAGCAATAAATGCCGCTTTAACTGTGAATTCTTTATGAGTAAACAATATTTATCTCACAATGATTTAAAGCTTGTTCCATTCAGTCCTGTTGGACGTGTTTTAGTTTTAGTAAGTTAAACACCTAGTCTGACTGCTATATCCAACGTATTATTACTTCTGCTGTATGATGCTAGCACTGTACGATTAGACTCTATAGAAGATCTCTTGCTGTATGGATGGGCTGTACGGAGATTCCTAACAGCTTCCATACTTAGCGATATTCTGACTTTTAAGACTTCTTTGCTATATGTTGACGATTTTCAAAACAGGAATATTTATCCTAACACACTCCTCTGACGAACACCGTACTTGATTTTCCCTTATGGGAGATTAAGTCACATCCTAAGCCATGTTTATCGTGGGCATGCTGCCCAGTGCTTGGAATTTCTTCGATCCTTCTTGATGATTTTTGAAATGATTTCAGGATGGTCTCGAGTTCTCCCTCTCGTTTCTCAAGAGTTTTTACTTTAGCTTCGAGTAAAGCATAATCATTTGTCTTTCACTCATTATGAGACTTTGCCTCATTTAAATCTCTTGCAAGTTGATGATTGTTTTCCATGAGTTTTTCATAGGTGATTTTGCTGTTTTCGCAATCAAGAGACATATTTTCATAGTTGTTTTTAAGCAAGTCATTTTCATCTTTCAGCTCTAAGTTTAAAATTTCGAGCTGTATATTCTCTCGTTTGAATGTCTCATGGGCTTTTTTAAAGTTTTTAAATTCATTCATCATGTTTTCAAAATTATGCGATGCATTTATAGGAATAGTTGAATTTAAACTCACTTCATCATCGCTGTCATCGTCATCCTCTATTTCTTTGGCCATAAAGCACATATATGCTTTATCCTCAATTTCATCATTGGAGGAGTCACTGTCAGTGACCGCCTGTAGGCACTCCTCGGTCTTGTTCGACGCAGGCGAGGCTTCTGATTCACCAATCATGGCCTTGAGCTTGTTTCTCCAGGTACACCTCTTCTCATCTTTTTCCTGTTTCTCGGCTTCGGGAAACTTTTGAGCTTTTAGTTGAGGACACTTATTTGCATAATGTCCTCGCTTTTTGCAATTATATCGCATGTTAGGTAATACCTGTGATTTTCTCTTTCGGTAATTTTTCATTTTTGACATTTTTCTGATTTCCAAAACTCTTTTGCGAGCGTTTTGACATTTGGATAATGTTTTGTTCTGCGTGTTTGGTCATCCGAGTTTGTTTCGGGGTTGTTTTACCCGAATCTGTGTTTTGAGCGACTTTTTCCGCTATTTCATTTATTTCGTGCGGTGGTGGTTCGAAACTACGATTTCGTGTTTCCTATAAGTCCATCTAACCTTGTTAGACGTGTTGCGAACTTCAGTTTAGTTGTTTGATGCCATATCATGATTTTCGGACGTTTTGGACCGTTTTGTAATTTCCCAAAGTTTGGGGTTAATTACTTCCGTTGTCATAATCCGAAACTTCGGGTAGTCGGAGTCATGCTTTCTTTTAGCGCTTGAGTTCGTCGTTGTGCACTCTTCGTGCACAGGTCTTCGCCTTGTGTTGTTCTCGTTTCACGGTTTCGTCACGCTCGTACTCAACGCGCTCAACTTAGCATTTTGGAAATGCTAAGTGCCTTACGTACGCTATGCGATGAGCATAACGTACGTTAACTTCGAGTGCCTTACGTACGTTAAACCCTACTCATAATGTACATAAGGGTATTCATAGTTTCGGACAGAAGGTTCTGGCCATCGATTACATACGTAACCTTGCTTGCCTTACATACGTAAGACTGCTAACGTACGTTAACCTTCTTCTTTAACGTACATTATGCTGGCGCGGGTTTAAATACCCGGGGGTTGACCGTGTTCGTCATTTTCATCCTCCCTTCATTCTTCTACGGCCGAGGCGAATTGTGGGTGATGTTGGGGCAATTTCGGAGCCTTGTAACTCGAAGCTTTCATCTCCCCTGAGTTCTTGGTGTTGATTAACATCATCAATCCGTGTTCTTGGTCTTTCATTCGAGGTAATTTTCTTGAAACCCTTCTCGATGTATTTTGAGAATCATTAAGATTCGAGTTGTTCTTCATAAATCATGTTGTTATATATCACCAATCGGTTGTATCGATCCTATCCCCATGATTTGATTCGTATTTCTTATCGTATTTGGGTTCGGGTGATGTTCTTGATGTTCTTAGAGAAGTATTGAACCCCAAGTGTTCGATCATATGTTTGTATGAATTCTTGTTGAGAATTTCGTGTGTTTTGCATCTTCCTTGCGATCGACCTTGTAGTGATTATGTTGTTCTTGTGTTTTCGACCTAGTTAGAGGATTCGAGGGCTTCCGGTCGAGCTTTCCTATTTCTTCGCGTGCTTTGGACTTGAGGCGAGTATTCTTTATACTTCGAGAATGTGATTTGTCGTGAATTTAACATAGACTTGTTAGTGATTGAACATCGAACCGTAACTTACTTTTAAATGAATATGTGATTTCTATGAAAGTAAATCCGAACGTAAACTTGAGTTTCATGAAGAATGATAATAACCATTTCATGTTATATTGTGCTTAAAACGGATATTAGAAATGAGAAGTTATCCGAAGAATTGTGGAATCGCGTAATATTTGTATTATTCGCTCGTTAGCCTTTTTCCTGAATGATGGTGTGCTGTGAATGCTGCGCCCTTGTGGAAGTTATGATGCGTTAAATTATGTTTTACGTGTTTGCGGTTGTGGTGAATATTGTACCTTGGTTGTGGTGTATCTTAGTGATTTGAGATGTTATCCGGGTAGGGACCCGTGAGGCCTCCGGTGGCGCGTGCTTGTGAGTACGGCCAGACAGTACTATTTGACCATAAGGTTATCAATTCGGGTAGGTCTAGAAAGGGCTCCGATAATTGTAACTTGTGAGTGTGATGTCACAATAACTTATGGGCGTGTTTGAATGATGTTATCCGGGTAGGGACCTGTGAGTCCTCCGACGGCGTGTGCTTGCGAGTACGGCCAGACGATACGATTTGACCATAAGGTTATCTAATCGGGTAGGTCTGGAGGGGGCTCCGTGAATCATCACTTGTGAGTGCGATGTCAAGATAACATATGGGTGTGTTTGAGTTTGTTTACGATAGCTAATCTGGGTGGGTCCCATCGGGGCCACGGATGCGATTTGATGTCTCTGAATTATGAATACTTGAATCTTGGATCCCGGTTATATTGGTGAATATGGTTTTGTCTTTGAGGCTTGGTTGAAAATTGAATCATTTATATGATTTTGAAAGAAAACCCCTTTGGAAAAGAAGAATTATAAATCTTTTCGTGATTTTACACTTCAATTATTATTTTAAATGTGTTTTGAAGTTATTCTTATGATCCATCCTAATGGAAACTGTTTTCGAAAAGAATTTAGACTCGGGGATCGTGTTGCTACCTTGTCGAAAGGTTATTTTCATAACGGTTGTATTCATGATGTATAACTTTATAGCTTGGTCACTTGCTAGCGATTTCCATCACTAACCCCTCGTTGGGGACTACTTATATTCTTTTTCAGGTGTCTTGATTAGAGAGATCAACCATAGGATTGGCTTGGAGGATGATGTAAAGCAGCGATACTAGTCATCGTAGTTGGTTGTCCGTCAGTGATCTGTCGGTCTGAGTGTTTATTTATAGCTTCTTCATCATCCTAAAAGAGTATGGACATGTTTCGTAATATGTGATTGAGTTGTATTTGGTTTATCAGTTGTACTGCTAAGTTGTGTTTTGAGAGACCTAATCGGTCTACGGTTTTATGTTTTGATCGAGTTGACCACATGTGGGTATTGTTTTGTAGTCTCCTGACTGGTAGATCCTTGCGGATAAGGGGTCTACGGCGTGTAATATTACTGAGTGGATCGGGGGTGTTACATAAATGGTATCAGAGCTTAGGTTTGCGAAAACCTTGGCAGTTGGGTCTAGTTGGGTCTTGTCGAGTCATGTCTTGTCGTGTCACCGGGGTGAGTAATTGTGAACAAGTGTGATCATTGTGATCTGTTGTGATCGATTGTGATTAATTGTGATTAGTATCGTGGCGCAACCATGATCTCCATGCGGCATGTGGACGTAAGTCTCCTCTTTCATGTGAGGTATTGGTATTTCCTGATTTCTCTTATGTGCGATGATTGTGGTGCATAATTTTGTTTGTGTAGTGTTGGGAAATGGAATCGTGTTTGATATTCATGGCTCACCATTTATGTATTGTGTCGAATGTATTGATGGTTGGGCACCGAATGGTGCAATACGATGTGAAAACTGTGAATCTTGATGTGTTCCAGAGAATGTATCGACGGTAGAGTTCGTGAGGAACTCAGATGGGTTGTTTTGACGTATGTTTGAACATGATGTTCACGAATTATATTTGGTTGGATTTATAATCTCGTTTGCCGATTGGGCATGTAGTTTCAGGTTCGATTGCTTTTGCATAGTTGTAATTATGTCCGCTGCGTGTAGGTTTGAAAACGGTTTTCTTAATTGTAATTATGAGCTTGAGCATGTTTGTACCAATTTTTGAAGATACATCGATGCTGCGGTTAAACAACAATTTTGTATGGATTTTGAAATTGGTTGAACTTTGATGAGTTAGTCATCTATTTTCAAATGGCACATTCAGACCGTATTTGAAAGGGGCGTTTTAAAATACATCGAACATTGCAAACTGTTACCATCATTTTTGGATATGATCAAAAGGATTTTGGAAAATTTTTAAATTTGCAAAACGGCTTTGATTTTCGAAATTAAAAGATTTTGTGCTTGTGTGTTGGGACTGAGTCGTTGCAAAAAGCTTGATATGCTGTTATGCCCGTTGGAGAATTTTTACAGTATTTTCTAAATGTCGGGATACATTGTTAGGAGTCGATTCTTAACCTTCGGAGCCGTTTTGAGGTTGCTGAGTTGATTCTGCTGTCTTACAGTTAGTCGTTACGGCCATAAGCTTTTGACTGTCACGGCAGTAACTTTACTGTTACAGTTATGTCTGTGCTCATTATCGATCGTTTAATCCCTGTCGACCTAGTCATATGGTCCGTCTGTGATGATCGTGAACTTTAAATACTGTGTCAGTAATGTCGTACTCCGTTGTTTATCCTGTATGGATATTACTGGCGTGTTATTAACCATTACCTTTCTTGTTAGCGAAATTTTGGTTGTACAACTAGATGTTATGACTACATAGTTGGGTCTAATTGTATTATTCTATGACGTTATCTGGATGTGATCGTTGATTGGTAGTAATGATGATATATACTGATAAGGTCATTTTAATGATATCGTTTATCGAGTAGATTGATGTTTCAAAACGTTATTTTGCAAATGACTTTCAAAACGAAACAGTTATGATAATGGGTTCATAGTTTTGATCAAATGACCGAGGTATTAAAAATATTTCTTTTCAAAAACTCATTTCAGCAAAAATATTCAAACTCAGGAATTTTAAAATACTATCATTTGGACAACTACCTCGGAAAATTTCATTTTTAAAATATTACCCATATTTGACCACAATGATATGTATGTGGTTTTGACTGTGATTGTTTTGGTAAAGGTCGTACGTTTTTGTTGATGTATCCAAGTGGATGACTTATGAATTTGAATTCTATCATTGCGGTGATAGTTCGTGTATTTGTGTTATGACTCAGAATAAGTATTTTATTGTGTTACTGTTGGTTGCCCTATATTGATTATGTGGTGTTTGTTTTGTCGTTCTGAAAGGTTGTCCATTCAGTATGCCGAGAGGTCGAGGCAATCAGTCACGCGATTAGGATCATGCTGCCCGTGATGGCATTGGTATTGGTGTTGCTACTATACTTCAGCAGGTGGCAGACCAGGTGACTCATTTGACCCAGGCAGTTCAACGTAACACTACTTTGACTGAGAACATCGGGTCGTCTCAGTAGCTTAGAGAAGTGGTTCGTATGTGTCCTCCTCGTTTCACAGGCGCAGGCGACACTTTGGGCTGGGAAGGTTAGATTTTCCAATTGGAGAAGATTTTCAAGGCGGTTGGTTGTCCAGAGAAACAGAGGATTCCTATCGCTCAGTTACTTCTCGATAGCGACGCTGCTAATTGGTGGGAGGCCGTTGAGCCTCAGGATCATGTTGTTGCTTGGGAAGAGTTCAAGAAGTTAATGGAAGCAGAGTTCTGCCCGGAGACGATCGGAGAGTAGAGGATCCGAGATTTTTATCTAGCCGAGCTGCATGATATACCCGTGTCGCAGGCTATTATTGATTATAGTCGACAACTCGCTTACATGAAGGGACAGGCGAGGACCGAGGAGGACAAAATCCGTCATTTTGATATGTCGATGAGACCGGAGATTCGACAGTACTTGTCGGGTTTCACTTGTGCTACTATGAGAGAGTATCAGAATCGAGCCATGACATACGAGATGGCATCGTTATCTACTGGGCCTTTGCATGAGCTGAAGAGACAGAGGACGTATGAAAATTTTTCGGATAGTATGGGAGTCGAAACTTCTTCACATCGAGTTTCGCGTATTCTTACGGTGAAACATTCCTTTTCTTCGTGTGGTGGAACCAAGAGTTCCAATCCATCTTATTTGACTCTTAGTCGAACTATGAGGTGTTTCAATTACAACGTTGTGGGTCATGTGCAAGCTAATTGTCCTTCGCAGTCGATTACTTGTTATAACTGTGGACTCGAGGGCCACAGAGTTCAGTATTGTGAAATATTCCATGAAGATTCCCAGAATCGTGCTTCGGCATCAGTATCAATATTGATTCGTCGGGACCGCTAAGATTTTGTTGTCCGTGCTTTGTTGTTCGTGACTTCACCCTTTTTTTTAAGTCTCGGGACGAAACTTCTTTTTAGAGGGCTAGAATGTAATACCTGTGATTTTCTCTTTGGGTAATTTTTCATTTTTGTCATTTTTATAATTTTCAAAACTCGCTTGCGAGCGTTTTGACATTTGGATAATGTTTTGTTCTGCGTGTTTGGTCATCCGAGCAGGGGGCTGTTTTATCCAAATCCATGTTTTGAGCGGTTTTTTCCGCTATTTCGTTTATTTCGTGTGGTGGTGGTTCGAAACTACAATTTCGTGTTTCCTATAAGTCCGTTTAACCTTGTTAGACATGTTGTGAACTTCGGTTTAGTTGTTTGCTGCCATATCATGATTTTCGGACATTTTGGACTGTTTTGTAATTTCCCAAAGTTTGGGGTAATTACTTCTGTTGTCGTAATCCGAACCTTCGGGTAGTTGGAGTCGTGTTTTCTTTTAGCGCTTTTGTTCGTTGTTGCGTACTCTTCATGTGCATGTCTTCGCCTTATGTTGTTGTTGTCGTTTCGCGGTTTCCTCGCGCTCGTACTCAACGAGCTGAACTTAGCAGTTTGGAACTGCTAAGTGCCTTACGTACACTATGCGATGAGCATAACGTACATTAACTTCATGTGCCTTACGTACGTTAATCCCTACTCATAACGTATGTAAGGGTCTTCACAATTTCAGACAGAAGGTTCTAGCCATCGATTACGTACGTAACCTTGCTTGCCTTACGTACGTAAGACTGCTAACATACATTAACCTTCTTCTTTAACGTACGGTATGCTGGCGCGGGTTTAAATACCCAGGGGTTGACCGTGTTCATCATTTTCATCCTCCCTTCATTCTTCCACGGCCGAGGCGATTTGTGGGTGATGTTGGGGCGATTTCGGAGCCTTGTAACTCCAAGATTTCATCTCCCCTGAGTTCTTGGTGTTGATTAACATTATCAATCCATGTTCTTCATCTTTGATTCGAGGTAATTTTCTTGAAACCCTTCTCGATGTGTTTTGAGAATCGTTAAGATTCGGGTTGTTCTTCATGAATCGTGTTGTTGTATATCATCAATCGGTTGTATTGATCCTATCCCTATTTTTTGATTCGTATTTCTTATTGTATTCGGGTTCAGGTGATGTTCTTGATGTTCTTGGGGAAATATTGAACCCCAAGTGTTCGATCCTATGTTTCTACGAATTCTTGTTGAGAATTTCGTATGTTTTGCATCTTCCTTGGATCGACCTTGTAGTGATTATGTTGTTCTTGCGTTTTCGACCTAGTTGGAGGATTCGAGGGCTTCCGGTCGAGATTTCCCGTTGCTTCGCGTGCTTTGGACTTGAGGTGAGTATCTCGTATATATTCTTTATACTTCGAGAATGTGATTTGTCGTGAATTTAACGTGGACTTGTATTGATTGAACATCGAACTGTAACTTACTTTTAAATGAATATGTGATTTCTATGAAAGTAAATCCGATCGTAAACTTGAGTTTCGTGACGAATGATAACAACCATTTCATGCTATATTGTGCTTAAAACGGATACTAGAAATGAGTAGTTATCCGAGGAAATGTGGAATCGCATAATATTTGTATTATTCGCACGTTAGCCTTTTCTTGAATGATGGTGTGCTGTGAATGTTGTGCCTTTGTGGAAGTTATGATGTGTTAACTTATGTTTTACGTGTTTGCGATTGTGGTGAATATTGTACCTTTGTTGTTTTGTATTTAGTGATTTGAGATGTTATCCGGGTAGGGACCCGTGTGGCCTCCGGCGGTGCGTGCTTGCGAATATGGCCAGACGATACGATTTGACCATAAGGTTATCAATTCGGGTAGCTCTGGAGAGGGCTCCGAGAATCGTCACTTGCGAGTGCGATGTCACGATAACTTATGGGCGTGTTTGAATGATCTTAACCGGGTAGGGACCGGTGAGGCCTCCGGCGGCGTGTGCTTGCGAGTATGGCCAGACGATACAATTTGACCACAAGATTATCTAATCGGGTAGGTCTGGAGGGGGCTCCGAGAATCATCACTTGCGAGTGCGATGTAAGGATAACTTATGGGTGTGTTTGAGTTTGTTTATGATAGCTAATCTGGGTGGCTCCCGTTGAGGCCATGGAGGCGATTTGAGTGTTTGATTTGATGTATCTGAATCGTGAATGCTTGAATCTTGGATCCCGGTTATATTGGTGAATATGGTTTTGTCTTTGAGGCTTGGTTGATAATTGAATCATTTATATAATTTTAAAAGAAAACCCCTTTGTAAAAGAAGAATTATAAATCTTTTCGTGATTTGACACTAAGACCCCCGATATCTTCAATTATTCTTTTAATTGTGTTTCGAAGTTATTCTTATGATCCTTCCTAATGGAAATTGGTTTTGAAAAGACTTTAGACTCAGGGATCGTGTTGCTACCTTGTCGAAAGGTTATTTTCATAACGGTTGTATTCTTGATGTTTAACTTTATAGCTTGGTTACTTGCTAGCGATTTCCATCGCTAACCCCTCGTTGGAGACTACTTATATTCTTTTCAGGTGTCTTGATTGGGGAAAGAAACCACAGGATCGGCTTGTAGGATGATGTAAAGCAGCGATACTAGTCACAGTCGTAGTAGATTGTCCATCAGTGATATGTCGGTCTAAGTGTTTATTTCTAGCTTCTTTATCATCCTTAAAGAGGATGGACATGTTGTGTAATATGTGATCGAGTTGTATTTTGTTTTATCAGTTGTACTGCTACGTTGTGTTTTGAGAAACCTAATCGGTCTACGGTTTTATGTTTTGGTCGAGTTGACCACGTGTGGGTATTCTTTTTTAGTCTCCTGCCTGGTATATCCTTGCGGAAAATGGGTCTACGCCGTGTAATATCCCTGAGTGGATCGGGGGTGTTACATAAATGGTATAAGAGATTAGGTTTGCGAAGACCTAGGCAGTTGGGTGTAGTTGGGTCTTGTCGAGTCGTGTCTTGTCGTGTCACCCGGGTGAGCAATTGTGAACAAGTGTGATCATTGTGATCCGTTGTGATTGATTGTGATTAGTAGTGATTAGTATCGTGGTGCAACCATCATCTTCATGCAGCATGTGGACGTAAGTCTCCTCTTTCATGCGAGGTATTGGTATTTCATGATTTCCCGTATGTGCGATGATTGTGGTGCGTAATTTTGTTTGTGTAGTGTTGTGAAATGGAATCCGTGTTTGATATTCGTGGCACACCATTTATGTATTGTGTCGAATGTATTGATGGTTGGGCACTGAATGGTGCGATGAATCTTGATGTTTTCCAGAGAATGTATCGACGGTAGAGTTCATGAGGAACTCAGATGGGTACTTTTGACGTATGTTTGAACTTGGTGTTCACGAATTATATTTGGTTGAATTTATAATCTCGTTTGCCGATTGGGTATGTAGTTTCAGGTTCGATTGCTTTTGAATAGTTGTAATTATGTCCGATGTGTGTAGGTTTGAAAATGGTTTTCTTAATTGTAATTATGAGCTTGAGTATGTTTGTAAAGAACCAATTTTGAAAATACTTCGATGGTGCGGTTAAACAACAATTTTGTATGGATTTTGAAATCGGTTGAACTTTGACGAGTTAGTCATCTATTTTCAAATGACACCTTCAGACGGTATTTGAAGGAGGCATTTTAAAATACTTCGGACATTGCAAACCGTTACCGTCATTTTTGGATATGATCAAGAGGATTTTGGAAAAATTTTAACTTTTCAAAACGGCTTTGATTTTCGGAACTAAAAAGATTTTGTGTTTGTGTGCTAGGACTGAGTCGTTGCAACAAGCTTGATATGTTGTTATGCCCGTTGGAGAATTTTTACAGTATTTTCTTAATGTCGGGATACATTGTTAGGAGTCGATTCTTAACCTTCGGAGCCGTTTTGAGGCTGCTGAGTTGATTATGATGTCTTACAGTTAGTTGTTACAGTCATAAGCTTCTGACTGTCACGGCAGTAACTTTATTATTACAGTTATGTCTGTGCTCATTATCAGTCATTTAGTCCCTGTCGACCTAGTCATATAGTCCTCTATGACGATCGTGAACTTTAACTACTGTGTCAGTAATGTCGTACTCGGTTGTTTATCCTGTATGGATATTACTGGCATATTATTAATTGTTACCTTTCTTGTTAGCAAAATTTTGGTTGTACAATTGTATTATTCTATGATGTTATTTGGATGTGATAGTTGATTGGTAGTAATGATAATATATATTGATAAGGTCATTTTGATGATATCGTTTATCGAGTAGATTGATGTTTCAGAATGTTGTTTTGCGAATGACTTCAAAACGAAACAGTTATTTGCGTAGCGGAAGACTAATATTGAGTTGCTGTAAATATAGCAACTAGGCAATCTCCTGTTTGCTTGATGCATACATGGTTTTCACAATATGTATAGTTTGAATCATAGGTAGATAAGAAAACAGTAAGAACAGAATGTAAGATACACAAATATATAAGTGGTTCGAGGTAAACCCCTCTATGTCCACTGCTCCTTCACATAGGAGTTAAATATTTATTAAAATCACTACGTACACAACTACGTGACTTTAACTAAACATATCCCTGTATCATTCACACAGATTGATACAGCAACAACAGCTTGGGCCATTCACAAGATTGAATTTGGGTCTTTCGACTTCAATGCTATTCTTTCCACACAGGTCGGAACTAGCAAGGACTTAGTCCACACATGGCTATGGTTGATCTCAACGTAAAGATAGGGTAGAACAAGTCCAAACAGCAGCTGTATGCTTTATGATCGTTCGCTGTACAATGTGCTGTTTGCGTTATTTCTTCGCTTTGATGATGTTGTATGATCAAGAAATATACTGCTCTTTCTTATCTTGATATTCTGATTGCCAGAGCTAATTGTCAGATGTATTGCACGAGATAATCACTTGTGTATCTCTGAAGTCCTCTGTTTGGGGCTATTTATAACCTTGGAAATAGACCCGTTATAAATGTAGTAGTTGGCCGGTTGGTGAGACTGAGACCGCTCTAATTGGCCACTGCAGAATGTTTGAATTAAAGGAGATCCGCATTTAATGCTTCAGACAGTCTCTTTGACTTTACATTTAATTAGACCTACTCACGGGCCTAAGCCCACCGGTTCCGTGCCTCGGCCCGCCGGTTCACGATTCATATGAGGGTAAACCATAACTAGCCCTTGAAGAAGGGAGGCGGTTCCGGGTCGGGCTTAAAAACCGGCGGTTCTGGGCCGCTTAAAAACCGATTGTTCCAGTCTGGACCGCCGGTTTTCCCTAATTCACATTTTGTAAAAAATTTTGGCTGTTTAATTAAAATACTACTAAATAAAAATTATTAAAGCATAAATTAAAATAAACATACAACACGTATGAAAAGAGGAAACATTACAAGTAACATGACAATACTAAACTAAATAATTACTCGATACATTTGAAAAGGAAAAAAATTAAAATAAAAAGGACTTGAGCTCAATTTTAAAATTAAAATTGAGTTGCCTACGTATCCTCAAACGGGAATCAAAGTCCACGTAGTTTGATTACATTTTTAATGCTTCCTAGTTCTCATCCACCGCCGATCGATCACTTTCAGTGAACTCTTCATTTTCGCTCTCATTTATATCATCCCAATCAATTTATTGATCTTTAAGATCCGCCTTCGACCAATCATAAAGTAACATTGTGGCTTCAACGTTTATTGGTGTCATCATTAATCTTCTTTGGTCTAACATTAGTCCACTAGTACTAGAAGCTTGTTCGATGGACACGGTAGATGCGGGGACGACAAATAACTCCTTCGACATGATAGAGAGAATTGGATACTCCGTTCTCTTTGACGACCACTTCATCACATCAATTTGGGGAGTACTATCTTCAACACCGAAAATAAAACGACAACCCAAGTACATATCCAATTCACTATTACCTTGCCCCCTAGGAAGTTCATAAGATCTATCTTGGTACATATTATTTAACTGTTGAACTAATGGATCTAAAGAGTTTAAATCAAGTGATATAAGTGAAGAGTTAGTAGTAGAAATTAGTGTTTCGTTTATATTAAGATCACTACCATAAATCATCCTATATTCGGCAAAAAGAGTCCTTAATGTTCTTTCTAAATCATCTTTTATTTGTGAAACATTAGGAATATCAAATGAAACTAATTCTCCAACAATTTGTACATTTAAAAAGTCCATTTGCTTGAAAGCACCATAATATATTGACAAACACCATCATATTTCCATTTAGGATCTAAACATTTAGCTACTAAGAAAACATCCGAAATATAAGAAAAATATTTTAGCCATTTTTGCACGAGAAAATTAATCACACCTTGAAAATTGGAACTAGTAAAACCAGTGTAAAAACTAAGGGATAGGGGGAGAGCAGTGGAGAGAGAGAGCAGCGTAGAGAGAGAGAGAGATAGAGAGAGAGAGAGCAGTTGAGAGAGATTGAGTGAGAGAGAGCAGTCGAGAGTGAGATAGAGGGATAGAGGGAGAGTAATTTAATAGAGAGAGTGAGATCGTTGTTATTTTACAGGAGAAGTCAAATCCATGTCCACCTACTGCACACCTTTTTTCTTCTACGGGCATGATGCAACGGACATTTTTCTAGCCGTTGCTGCCCTACTGCCCCCCCTTTTTTTAATGTAACTGGCGGTTAACCGGTGGTTCGGCCCCATGGTAGGCCCCGCAGTTCCGGTTCACAACTGGGATTAACCGTAACCGGCCCTTGGTGAGACAGTTCTGGGCTGGGTTTTGAATCGTTGATCGGTGGGTCGGTTAAAATCTATTGACCGGCGGGCTGCTTCTGGTTCGGGCCCCCCGGCCCATCTAGTTTGGGTAGGTCTACATTAAATGATCTTCAGTGCATTCATACTGTTGTCTTTTTCAGCCTCATTAAATGTTGTCCTATCAGCATTAAATGCTGCTTTAACTGTGAATACTTTATGAATAAACAAAGTTTATTTCACAGCGGTTTAAAGCTATTCTTCAGTCCTATTGGATATATGTTTTACTTTTCCTAAGTAAAACACCTTACAGCAAGAGTGTTGTATCCAACTTTCTTCATCTCTTCTGTATAATAGTGTAACCATTGTAGGAACGGACTATGCAGGAAGATCTCTTGATGTATGGACAAGCTGTATGAAGTTTCCTAACAGCTTCTATACTTGGAGCAAAATGCTCACTTTGAAGACCTTATGATGTAGGGGGCAATTATCAAAACAGACTGTGTTTTTCCCAACATGGCTGCAACGACTTTAACTTGAGCAATTCTAGAACTAAATCATAGTAATCACTCCGCACTCACTGAACACTTAGAAGCTTAAGATCTTGGAAATTTCTTCTTTCGACCCCTTAGCTCATATTATTCGCAAAAGCGCTTTTAGAAGTAAAAAGCACAACTTTATTTCTCCAGCTTTTTTTTGCTACTGTCGAATTATCCAGGCAAATAGACCCGGTATGACAATTGATGTAATATAGACAACACTGTTTTTTTCTGACATTTTTTCTTCCCCTCAACTTATTTTGATAAACCAATAAGAACCAACCCAAATTTGAAATTAAAACAAAACTTCCCCAATTGCCACTTCCACACGTTCTTCATTCGTCCTTCTATCAATAATTCCAAAAAGCTCAAGTACAGGGCAAAAGGATATAAGGGAATGGAAAGCTCATTATGTGTCTAACATAAAATAGGCTTTAAAAGCTCAAATGGGTTAACTAGGGATTTAATAATTATTGGGTAGGCCAAACGGATTGAAGGGCTAAATCGGGAATTGCTTAAGATTATTTTCACCCGTTTAAGTTATAGAGTTCTAAGATTTGAATGGTGCACTCAATAATAAACTTGCATAATCAATGATGCTCAAAGGATCAAAAGCTCACAAGTTAAAACTTGTTCATACCTTCAAGATATTAAAATACTTAATCAATTACATACCCTTTTGATTATCTACAATTTTTCCTCATCAAATCATCCTCAATTTGTATATCAAAATAATAAAATAAATCCTGAGGCATCTAAGACAAGATTTCATTCTTCCAAGTTTTATCAAAATCCAAACACTCGAATAAAATAAAATTAACAATGAAAACTACCAACTAAAAAGTTGAAAACAACAAATATGCTAAATCATAAACCTAAATGAAATGCAAAAATTAAAAAAGTTACAAGTATTTTCTTTATCCAAAATCTCTCCGTCAAACTTGAATTAAATGATATGATTGCCGAGGGAAGCATAAAATTTAATATTTGATGTCAAGAAATACATACAAGCGTACTATGGAGGAGGAGCTTTGGTCACCAGTGATCGATTATTTGAATATCATCAACCGGGTCCTTCTCATACTTCGCTTCTTTCTCTATCTCCGGAATCACTGGTTATCATGGTTGAAGTGCCTATTTGTACTGCCCGACTTCCCGTGTCAGATGACACAACTATGTCATACTTTGCTCCTTAAGCCTGCGATGCTCTGGATGATGACGTCAGAAATATGGAAATTTGCACCGCTCAGTGACTCGTCCATGTCATTTGACGCGGCTCGTGTCGAACTACTCCAGAAAACTCATTTTTATCTATATTGAAATATGACCGGGGCCTCGGCAGTATCGTTTGACATGGCTAATGTCGTTTGACACTGTCCAGGCTCTGTCACCCTATTCGTCTCTGTTTTTTAGTCTTTTTAGGCTCGTTCTCTTATTTGTGCATCGCCTGATATATTTTGGAGGTCAGGACATATTTCATGCTCTTATTTGGTCCTTGAAAAGCCTGGGAACACAACTAAAAACACCAAAGCATAATCGAGTCTAACAAATGGAGAAATAAGCACAAATACTATAATTCGATGCATTCAACATTAATAAGTATCAGAAAAACATATAAGTGATGTGTAAAATCGTGTGCAAACACCGTCAGACCTCCGGCGATGCTCAGTCGTTCTTGTATGGTCGCCTTCCGACCTGGCGCCGTTGGAGCCGCCGCCAGAATTTCAGGAGCCTACATGTTTCTTCCTTACAAGATAATCTGATAATTTGATTACATTGGCACCACCATCGTGCCATTATGGCACATGTTATCTCTAGTCTATAATATAAAGAACTGTGATATTTTTGGTAATGTGCATATGAAAAGACCATTTTATCTCTCTCCTCCCTATATTAAATTTGGAAATAATATCAAATGTCCAACATTAATAAATTTCTAAAAGTACTCTTAGAATATTAGGCTAATCTTCAAAATTAATTTCTGACGGGCTCCCCGATGGACCTCCGACAGCTGGCCGCCAGATTATTATTTTCTATTTTATGCACCCGGTTTGTTGGCCTATTTTCCAGCAGGACCGTGACCACCGGTTAAAGCCTCAGTCGGTTGGTCAGTTCTTTTTTTAGTGGCAGACTATTTTCCGACAGTTTTTTTTGTTTTGCGGCCGTCCTATTTTTCATCAGGGCGGCCGCTGGCACAACTCTGGCTGCCACCGATTTTTTTTTTTATTTTTTCTTGCAACTGGTCTTCCACATTTTTCGGCATGGCAGCCAACCAATTTTTTTTCGATCCTCCATCGTCCTGTTTCTATTGGGGCATAAGTCACTCGTCGGGAGGCCTCTAACGATACCCAAATTATTTTTTTATCGCTGGTTTATCGACATGCTGGTGATGACCATTTTTTTTGGTGCGACCGCAAGGCGTACGTCCCGGTGGAGCCGACGCCTGCAGAGTGCCAGGAGCCAATATATCTTTTCTAGCAAAGTAATCTGGTAATTTGATTATTTTAATATAACTGTTGGACCCTGCGTTCCGTTATGACACGAGTTATCCCTAGTCCATAATAAAAATAACAATGGTATTTTTTATTGTTTACACCTAAAATACTATTTTACACACCACCTATATGCTAAATTATACTTCCTTCGTCCACGAAAATGTGTCCAAATTTTGACTTTTTGGGTCAAAATTTATAAGCTTTGACCAAAAAATTGCCATCAATATATAAAATTTTATAGAAAATGTAAGCTATATTTTATAAATACACATTAAGACAAATCTAATCAAGTACTTACATCAATATAAATTTTTTCTATACTAATTGTAATTTATGGTCAAAGTATATAAATTTTGACTGAGAAAAGTAAAAAATTGGACATATTTTCGTGGACGGAGGGAGTAATAAATTTATAAAAGTACCATTAGAATATTAAATTAAAGGGTCCACTAATCTTCAATTTTTTTCTTTGCTAACGGAGTTCTATGATGGGCCTCGGCCCGTGACCAACCAGTTTTCCCACTGGATGCCAGTAGGTCTTCAGCAGCCGACTATTTTTCTCCAGACGGCCTACCGGCATGGTTAGGAGGGGCCGTCGCCAGCAAACCTCTAGAGACAAGCTTTTTCTTTACACGGCATGCTTACTAGCGAACCACAGCCCACGGCCAACAGATCTATGGTGGCCGACTACTTTTTTTTTCTTTTTTTTTTTCAGTTGGTCTACCGGCCTGCTTTCCGGCTAGGCCGCTGCCAGCCAGCGTGATAGTTTTTTTCTATCAGCATACCGGCATGCCTTCCGGCTGGGCTGCTATCGGAGGCCGACCAATTTATTTTTATACTTTTTGTGGTGCGGCCGCTTGTTAGCCCACGCATCCGCGGAGCTGCTGGCGGACCTTTGGTGATTCCCAGTGTTTGTTATGTGTTGCGGGCCAGCGGCAGACCTCCGGAAGGCAACATATTTTTTCTAGCAATGTAATTTGATACTTTAATTATTTTAATCCATATATGACACCGCCACCCTTGTTTGTGGCATGAGTTATCTCTAGTCTATAATATAGAGGGCAACAATATTTTTGATAGTGTGCACCTGAAAAGATCACTATACTCCTCCCATCTCATTCCCTTCTCTTTTTGTTCAATTTAATAATAATAACAATAACAAAAAATATTCAACAACAATAAATTTCAAAAAATACTACTTGAATATTAAATTAAAGGGGCAGTTAATCTTCAAAAAAAATATTTACGTGGATCTCGGATGGACCTACGACCTATAATTTTTTTTCCAACAGAGCAGCTGTCGGCCGCTGGCAAACCTCTTTCAATCGGCCAGTTCATTTTTTCTTTATTTTCTTTTTTTTTTCGCCAGGCCCCGACCTAATTTTTGGCGGACCACCGTCGGCGACCGGCAAATCTCCGACTGTCGGCCATTTTTTTCTTAACGCCAGGCCGCCGGCCAACTTTCCGGCAGACCTCCGACTGTTGATCCTTTTTTTTACGCCACACCTTTTCGGTGGGCCACCGCTGGCGGCCGACCAAATTTTTTTTCTTTTCTTTTTCTTTTGATGTTAGGCCCGCTGGTGGCGGTCCACGCCGGTGGACGGCGGACCTCTGGCTGTTGGACATTTTTTTTACACCAGGACGTTGCCCTGCTTTCCGGTGGACCTCCCACAGGTGGCCATTTTTTAAATGCTAGGCCACCGACCTGCTATCCGACGGGCCACCACGGGCAACCGACGAGTGGCCAACTTTTTCTTTTTTTTCTTTTTCTTTACGCCAGGCCTATCAGCTTGCTTTCCGGTGGGCCACCTACGGCTAGCAACCATTTTTTTTAAAACGCCAGGGGGCCGACTTGCTTTCCGACGGGCCACTGCCGGCGGCTGGCTAGCAGCCAACTTTTCCTTTTTTTTCTTTTTTTTTACGCCAGGCCGGCCGGCCTACTTTTCTGGGGCCACCGCCAACGGCCGGCCATTTTTTTTAAAACGCCTTACCGCCTGCCTGCTCTCCTCCGGTGGCCGACCAACTTTTTTTTAAAGGCCAGACTCACCCTCGACTATCCTTATTTTTTTTTCTTTTTTTAACGATAGGCTCGTCGACCAACAACGTGTTATTATGGCACGAGTTATCTCTAGTATTTATATAACTGTATATCTTGGATATTCCCCTTATCTCAGTTTGCACATTACATAAAATTAATTGTTGATGTCACTTATGTTGAAGCATTAATTTAAAATTGGATATGGTTAAACCTCCATAAATGTATACATTTGGGACCTGCGAATTTATTAATTTAGCGAATTATTTATTTATAAATAAATGAAGATATTATTTATGTATCGATAAATAAAATTAATTCATTTAGAAAATATTTTTATTATTGGGAAAATGAGCAATAGGTACATGTCAAATGCAGTCTTTGCCCATTAAAACAAACATATTGTTAAAGGAATAATATTGTGTGCCATAGTCTATAAGTTATATGTTTTCCTAGATAGGGTAGGTTTAGGCCTGCTTCTCTCTCTATACATATAGGGCAACATTAATTAGAATACATCATTTTTTGCCCTACTTTTTTATTTCAGTTATTTTCCCTTCAATACGTTATCAGCACGTAGTCTCCCAATTGAGCAACAAAGAAAAACAAATCATCCAAATTTTCTGCAAATTCCCCCCAAAAAAAGGAAAAAACATGGATTTTCGAATTTTCCCAGAAACCCTAACTCTCCACAGCCGCTGCCAACAATACACCAGATCGACCGTGCCTAAGTCCTGCAAACCCCTTTCTGCAATCCCCAACCAGAAATCCCCGTTTTGCAAACCCTAGCCGCCCGTTTTCTGGACGCTAGCCATCTTCTTCACCCAGATCTGATTCGCGACCCCCAGTCCGAAAGAAACCTAACCGCCGATCGCAAACCACCATTACAGACTGCCCTAGCCATATTCTTTACGAACCGCAACCCGCCTTCTTCGATTCCGGCAAGCCGCAACTGAAACAAGGTCGACCTATATGATCCATCATTGGTAGCCCGTCTCCATCTCCGCGACCCTAAACTCCTGCCTATGATTTGACGCCTAACCCCAACTTCATTATTCTTCAAATTCAGATCCCGGCCCGTCTTCCAGCCCAAATCACCGCGCCCAGCCCGCCCTTTTTACGACCCACTCGTACTCAGTCATCCCATTTTTTCCAAATCTGGTACCAGTTCTAAATCTAATTCAGACGAAGCCCGACATAATTTTCAGTACCCGCTTCATCATATCAGATTTTTTTCCTCCGAGCTGAAGTAAGGTACACGAATCTGAACCCTACAATTTGGAACATGCAATTTTACAGGCTTTAATTACTTTAATTGCATACTTATATTTCATAAATTATTTATGCTTTAAACTAATTAAAGCATGATGTATTGCTAATTAAATCAAAGCAATTCGCTTATAACGACTTGAGTTAAATTAAATTCACGTGAATTAATATATTTTGCGGCATAAGAAATATACTTGATTGCATAATATGTGTATAGATATATTCACTACCAATGTTCATACTTTACCCAACAGCAAAAAGTTGTCGGCTAAAGTCCAAAACCGTTAGCTAATGTGGCCGACCTTCGGCTAAAAGTCGGTCGGCCGAGGTCGGTAGGCTAAAGTTTAGCCGAGGGCAGATATGAAAGGTCATCGGCTAAAGTCTATACGTTTTAGCCGACAGCTCAGCAGTTGTCGGCTAAAAGGGGATTGAATAGTGGTGATGTGAAAAACTAAAGTTTCTCGTGAAGGAATGTGTTTAAATGCTGAAAGTAAACGACACAAAGATTTATAGAGGTTCGACAACTTGCCTACATCCTCTCTTCGTTTTCTTTTTCTAGTGGCTTAAGGACAAACCACACTATACTTCGCATCGACTTTTATTGGTCTGGGCACAACTGACACAACTCGCTTGACTTCAATAGGTCCAAGCTCAACCAACTTAATCAATACAAATGTTTCTCTAGTATTCGATTGGAACTAAAATAACCTTAATAGAATCTAAGAATTCAATCTTAACAATGCCAGAACACAGATCTTAATAACAACGGATATGCATTTCTTGATTCGACACGTGTAAGAATGATGCAGCACTCTAACACAATGAAAAACACACTCAAAATGATATGAAATAGTAATTACAATATTTATGTCTTTTTCTTACACAACTTAATGATATATGCTAGCTTTAGACAATAATAAGAGCTCACAATATGTGTATATTTGCTTGTACTTGTGTGTCCTTGAGATACCAAAGGTGTAGGTATTTATAGCCACTAGCCTCCTTTGATGTCTTGAAAAATGACACTATTAGCGTGCGCTAATAGTACCCTTAGCGTGCGCTAACGGAAATTTGACTCAAAGCTACTGAACGGTCTTTCTTTGTCCAACTGTAATATAACTCTTTAGTATGCGTTGATAGGTTATGTAGCATGCGCTAATGAGTCCACTTTAGATTTACAGATATTTGACATAGACTCGTGATCATTATGTTCAAAGGATTCTCAACGGTTGAATGCCCAACGATCATATTTCTGAACTTAACGTGCGTTAACATGTGAAATAGCGTGTGTTAATCTTGTTTATTGAAACGGCCATTTTCTTCAATCAGCGTGCGTTAGAGACCAGGTATAGCGTACGTTACCTGCTAATTTTTGAAGTAAACTGCCTTGAATATTTAGCGTGTGCTAGTACTCATCTTAGCGTGCACTAATTCCTCTGATGAAATAGATGCAGAAACTACTGACTTAAATATTAGCATGCACTAGTAATAATACTAGCGTGCGTTAATTCTTTTGACTAAACAGATGCAGAAGCTACTGTCATGAATATTATCGTGCGTTAAATCCATATAGCGTGCGCTGAATCGTGATATGCAGAGTCTTGAGCTGAGATAATAGCGTGCGCTATTTGTTCCCATAGCGTGCGTTATATACGCATAAGTGTTTTTACTAAGTGTTCTATGAATGAACATATCATCAAAATCTTTTTGTTCAACAATATCCTCCTTTTTGATGATGGCAAAACACTTGGTAAAAAATTCCTGCAAAAAATATGAAGAAGATATATGCGAATCAAAGTGTATTGCTTTGTTCTATTCTGTTAGTGTTGCACTGTAAAACGTTTTAGTTTTTCTCCCCCTTTTGTCAGCGGCAAAAAGGCTCGTACCAAACGAATAACTCCCCCTTAATTTTCTAGAGAAAGAACATGTGAAACAAATAACAATAATGTAAACAAAGTGTCATAATAATATCCAAACCAGAATAAACATAATATCATCCAATAACATCCAAACTAGAATATACATAATATCATACAAAACATAATCCATAAAAATGCAACACAAAGTAACATAATCCATAAAAAACATGCCCTGATGAATATTGTTATAAGGTCAAACCTAAGTACAAAACAGTTTTAAGGTTGAGGATTACAAGAGGAGGATGAAAACGGAAAGAAGGGATGTGAAAAATCGAATGAAATCCTTGAGATGGGTTTTGACGGAACAAATTTCCTCAGATAACTCTGTCTGAAGGCCTCAAATTTCATCACGTATCTCGAGCTGATTCGTTTCTGGGTTTCACATACGAACAATGATGTCATCTTCATCCCGATCTATATGCTCTTCAACCACGACCTTTTTACCCTTTGACTTCGTTTTGTGATGGAATGTCCCGGTTTGAAGTTCTTTTAACGTTTCCGGACCACTACGAGTGATCCTTTCCTCGGGGGTGGAAAGACGTGTTCCTTTGTGAACTTGATCATCTTCTTTAAGATAGGAAAATAGAATTCAACCTCAGTTGATTGTCTCGACATAATGCATAGCTTTCAAAGATGATTCGTGGATTTCATGACCACGGGAGACTGGAACAGCAACTTTTTGAGAGAGATCCACATTATGTATAGAAGGACGGCAGTGAGAACTGATCCAAATGGCATGCCTGCCTTTCGTGTTCGAAAAGCATAATGTTTTGATCTAAAAAGATTGCCTTTAGCTTGAATCCAATTAAACACTATCGCAGCAAAATTATCTTTCTCATCGTTCAAGACACGATAAAACATATGTTTATCAACCCAAACCAATTTGTGTTGAGTGTTTATTTTAGGCGTTAGGCACTTGTTTAACGCAAGCAAAAGACGAATCTGAATACCGAATCATTTATCTCAAAAACATCATCGGTGATATCAATAAAGGCCTTAGAACTCATAAACTCCCGAGCATCTAACTCATTTATACTAATGTCATCTTCTTTCAGTAGTTTTCCCGAACATATAAATCCTTGATTTAATAAACCAAACCATTCTTTCAAGACCTCATAGGAAACATACACGGGGGTACCACCAACTAGACTATGAAGAACAAAAAATGTAGACGAATCATGTCTCCCAGATGAAGATTAGCATAAAATTCCCACAACAGATTCGGATGAGTAGGTTCTTTGAATTCCACAAATTTATCAATCCCTAACATTGAAAAGAAATCGCGGATTATAACATCCACTTGTTCCAAACTACCATAATCAAACTAGTAGCAATCATGTGATTCAGCCGAGTAGAATCGGGAGTTGTAAAAATTGGTCCGAGGGCATTTTGTTCCTTGAGATTGTTTCTTCTTTGCCACCTTGGGTCGACTAGCCATGTTGATTCGAGGTATAATTGAGTTTGAAGGAGATGAATTTGAGGGAAGGTGAATATTATTGGAGGGAGACGGAAAAAATTGCGTAGGGTTTGTAAGAAATGAAAAATGAACGGATTTGGGGGTTTTTAAGTTTACTGGTCTGGGACTTTATTAGCGTGCACTACGCTTGGTTGCAACGTACACTATCGAGGGTAGAAATGTCGAGTGAGCTGACCAGGTGAACAGATAGCGCGCGCTGAGATTTATAAATAGCGTGCGCTAAGAAGAATTTTTACACTTGATTTAGAGAAATAACAATATTATGAAAAAATAAGTCTAAAGATTGTCGATATGTCCCATACCGAGTTGAAGACGAATAGTATTGAAAGATTCCTCAGGTAAGGGTTTTGTATGCGAGTTGATCCTTTTTACCGACAAAGATTAAACAAATATCTTTCTTTTGAACATGATCACATAGAAAATGATGTCAGATATCTATATGTTTGGTTCTACTATGCAATACTGGATTTTTACTGAGATTAATAGCGCTTGTATTATCACACAAAATAGGAACATTTTCAATAAACATGCCATAATCCCGAAGTTGATTTTTAAGCCAAAGAACTTGTGCACATGAACTTCCGGCAGCAATATATTCAGCTTCGGCTGTAGATGAAGCTACACTAGTTTATTTTTTACTTCCCCACGAAATAAAACAAGAACCTTTAAAGTGACACGTTCCATTTGTACTCTTTTTCTCAATTTTGCATCCACCAAAGTCGGCGTCACTATAAGCAATATGATTAAAATCAAAGCAAGATGGATACCATAAACGTAGTCCAATAGTACCATTCAGATAGCAAAATATTCGTTTACAAGCAATGAGATGAGATTCCTTAGGATTCACTTGGAATCGAGCACATAGACATGTAGAAAAAATTATATCAGGTCGAGAAACAGTTAAATAGAACAAGGAGCCAGTCATACCATGAAAAGGTTTTTGATTAACTGGCTTTCCACTTTCATCTTTATCGAGCTTTAGTATAGATAACATTGGTGTGGACATAGCCTTGCTATTTTCTATTTTGAACTTTTTGAGGAGATCCTTTGAGTATTTAGTTTGGTGGATAAAGATTCTATCCTCGTATTGTTCAATTTGAAGCCTAAGGAAGAATGTTAATTCTTACATTATACTCATCTCGAATTCTCCCTGCATTAACTTTGCAAAATCTTGACATAAAGAATCATTAGTTGCTCCAAAACAATATCGTCTATGTAGATTTGGCATACAAGAATATCTTTATTTAAAGTTTTCACAAAGAGTGTGTTATCTATGTCACCTCATTTGTAGTCATTTGAAATCAAAAACTCACTTTAACTATCATACCATGCTCGAGGTGCTTGCTTCAAACCGTAGAGGGCTTTGTTGAGCTTGTAGACGTAGTCCAAAAATTCATAATCTTCAAAACCTAGAGGTTGCTTCACATAGACCTCCTCCTAAACTATGCCATTTAAGAATGCACTTTTAACATGCATTTGAAAGAGTTTATTTTTTTTATGAGATGAAAATGCACAGAGTAGACGAATGGCTTCAAGACGAGCTACAGGATCAAAACTTTCTTCATAATCGAGTCCTTCTTCTTGATTATAGCCTTGGGCGACTAGACGAGATTTATTCATCACTGGATAGCCGTCTTCGTCACATTTGACTTTATGAACCCATTTAGTTCTGATAATGGATTTGTCTTCCAATGTGGGCACCAAATTCCATACTTTGTTTCGCTCGAATTGTACAAACTCTTCTTGCATTGCCATTATCCAATTTTCATCATTTAGAGCTTTCGAAACATTTTTAGTCTCAACCTCGGATACAAAGGTGTAATTATTTAGATAGTCTAGAGTTCTCCTTCGAGTTTGAACACCATCTTTAATGTTTACGATAACAAGATCATTTGGATGGTGCTTGATATGCTTCCATCCTATATGCAAAACAATCTCTTGAGTCTCAAGATTTTTCTCCATCTCTTTTGAGGCTTGAGGATCCGGAAGAGCACCAGCATCATCAGAAAAGTCTACCTTTCTCGGGGGTGAAATTCCATCATTGAATTTAACATGAACATATTCCTCCACGTTATTAGTTCTCAAAATTACATACACGAAAGGCTTTGCTATTCAGGGGGTACCCTCGAAAAATACATGAACTGGATTTGGAATCGATATTCCCCAGGTTTTCCTTACTGTTGTTTAGGACAAATACTTTGGAACCAAATGGGTGAAAATAAGCAATATTTGGTTTTTTTATCATTCCAAAATTTATACAGAGTTTTAAGTTGAGCTCTACGAAGATGAACTCGATTAATTGTATAACATGCCGTGTTAATTGCTTCAGACCAAAAGTATTACGGAAGAGAATATTCATTTAACATAGTTCTAGACATTTATTCAAAATAGCATTTTTTTCCTTTCAACAACCCCATTTTGTTGAGGAGTTCTAGGAGCTGAGAAATTATGAAAAATACCATATTAGTCACAAAGAGTTTCAAATGGAGAGCAATCAAATTCTCCCCCATGTTCGGTACGGATAGAAATGATAGATAAGTTTTGCTCATTTTGTACCAAACGACACCATTTAGAAAACTTAGTAAAAGTATCATCCTTATGAGCAAGAAATCTAACCCTTGTAAAACGAGAGAAATCGTCAACAATTACAAGAGTATAAAATTTGCCACTGAAACTAGCATGTCAAGATGGACCAATCAAGTCCATATGAACAAGTTCAAGAATGCGACTAGTGGAAATTTCGAATTTTGGTTTAAACACTCTCTTGTGTGTTTTCCGTTAATGCATGATTCACACAAGTATTTTTGTTCAAATTTCAATTTTGGTAAACCCCGAACTAAATCATGTCGAGATAGTTTTGAAATGATTAGCAGAGATGTATATCCTAATTTACGATGCCATAAAAATGCATTTTCATCTAAGGTCATAAGATATTTATCATTAAAAGAATTTTCATCATTAAGATCAACAATATAAATATTTCCACATCTTAGACCGATAAATGCAACTTTGTTATTTTTGAACGCAGTACAATGTGTTTCTTCAAAAAGACGGAGAAACACTAAGAAGATTATGATGTAAGCCTTCAACAAATAAGAGTTTACTAACAGAGGGTGAAGGTTCCTTACCTACCTTACCGGTGCCCATAATCTTCCCCTTTTTGTTATCACCAAAGGTCACGTGTCCTTGTTCTTGATATTCAAAATCTTCGATTAAATCTTTGGTGCCACACATGTATCATGAACAACCACTATCATTGTACCATTTGCTTTTCTTTGAATGAGTTACCTGCAAAAATAATTTGTTTTGTTTGTTTTGGTACCCAATCCCTTTTGGGTCCTCCAAAGTTAAGAACGCTAATGACATTTGAAACTTTAATCACTTTTGGTACCCAAATTTGTCTAACTTTTATTGTTCTTAATTTTAAATGAACTTCATTAGTCTCTCTTTGTTGAGGTAAACTCTTTTGTTTCTTGGTTTCTTTGATTTTGTTAGGATTTATAATAGATTGTTCTCTTTTGAATGGATCAAAACCAAGTCCGTGTTTTAGCAAAGGAGATTTTTAAATGGATAAAATTTTTCACATTTCTCGTTTCCAAGCGTAAATTTGTTCATTATATATTTTAGTTCCTTTTGAGTTTTAGACAACTCAATTTTCAAACTATTTTCATTATTAAGGCAGGAGGTGTGATCTAATTCAACATTTTCCCTTTATTTTGAAGTTTAGAATTCTCGATTTCTAAAGACTTTATTTTTCTTTTTAAAGATATATTAAGCTTCACCATCTCGTCATATTTAACATTTAATGATGCAAAATAACTTAATAGTTCATCATATGGTGAGATTCTTGTGAATCACACATATCTAAGAGATCATCATCATCAAGATTAGATATTACCTTGATAGTATTTTCCGATTCGAGAGCCATAAGAGCAAGATTGCATCTAGGGATCTTTCAGGTTTCTCCTCGTCATCACTCCAAGAAGCAATTCACACTACTTTCTTTTTGTATTTTTCAACTTGAGATTTGGAGGTAGTCACTCGGCATTCTTTAGCATAATGTCCTAGTTGACCGCACTTTCGACAATTGTTATCGAATTTGTTGGTAGGAACGTATGCATTTTTCTTTTGTTCCATCTTAGAGTCCTGACCAAGGAAGTTTCGCCTTTTCTGGATATGATTTTTATACCTTTTGAAAGTCCGAGCATATAAGGTAAGTTCTTCGTCGTCTTCATCTTCCAGCCCTTCATCCTCAATGTCGCTATCGACTTTGAGAGCGACAACTTTTTCACGAGGCTTTGGTTTGGATCCTCTAATTTGAGCACAATTTCGTAATTGATAAGTGATCCGATAAGAGCACTGAAATCCAATTGGTTGAGATCTTTGGACTCCATAATGACCGTAACAGTGGCATCCCATTCTCGAGGTAAAGACCGAAGAATATTTTTGGCCTTATCACTGCTTGATATAGGCTTTCCAAAAGAATCAAGCCCATTTGTTATAGCCGAGAAGCGATCCAACATATTTGTGATGGTTTCATCCCCTTTCATAGAAAATAATTCGTAGTCATGAAGGAGCATGTTGATTTTGGTCTCTTTGACCTCAGTAGTTCCTTCATGAGTAACTTCTAGAATCTCCCAAATATCTTTAGCACTCTCATATGCAGAAATGCGATTATGTTCTTCGGGGTTTAGAGCACAGTATAGAAGTTGCGTAGCACGAGAGTTGATGTGTGTGTTTTTCCAGTCATCGTCATTACATTCATCGAATTTTTTTAATGACCCGTCTTCCTTCTTGGCAAGTTTAGGGCCACGAGCAATGACCTTCCATATCTCGATATCATAAGTTTGGACGAAGATAGCCATCTTCTTTTTCCATGTCATGAAATTGGAGCATCGAACAAAGATGGACGGTTGAGAGCATTACCTTCGATTTGAGCCATAAGAGCCATTTAGCGGATCTTTTTCCCTTAGGTGGTTAAGCCAAATAAAAAGAGACCCACTCTGATACCAACTGAACAGATAGAATTACCACTAGAAGTGGTGTTGAATAGTGGTGATGCGGAAAACTAAAGTTTCTCGTGAAGGAATGTGTTTAAATGCCGAAAGTAAACGACACAAAGATTTAGAGGTTCGGCAACTTGCCTATGTCCTCTATTCGTTTCCTTTTTCTATTGGCTTAAGGACAAACCACACGGTACTTCGCCTCGACTACTATTGGTCTGGGCACAACCGATACATTTCGCTTGACTTCTATAGGTCCAAGCTCAACCAGCTTAACAAATACAAATGTTTCTCTAGTATTCGATTGGAACTAGAATAACCTTAATAGAATCTAAGAATTCAATCCTAACAATGCCAGATCACAGATCTTAATAATACCGGATATGAATTTATTGATTCAACTCATGTAAGAATGATGAAACACTCTAACACAATGAAAAAGACACTCAAAATGATATGAAATAGTAAGTACAATATTTGTGTCTTTTTCTTACACAACTTAATGATACATGCTTGCTTTAGACAATAATAAGAGCTCAAAATATGTGTATATTTGCTTATAGTTGTGTGTCCTTGAGATACCCAAGGTGTGGGTATTTGTAGCCACCAGCCTTCTTTTATGTCTTGAAAATGACACTATTAACGTGCGCTAATAGTACGCTTAGCGTGCGCTAACAGAAATTTGACTCAAAGCTGCTGAACGGTCTTCTTCTGTCCAACAGTAATATAACTCTTTAGCGTGCGTTGATAGGTCATGTAACGTGTGTTAATGAGTCTACTTTAGATTTCCATATCTTTGACATAGAATCGTAATCATTTTGTTCAAAGGATTCCCAATGGTTGAATGCCCAACAATCATATTTTTGAACTTAACGTGTGCTAACATGTGAAATAACGCACGCTAAATATTCAAGGTAGTTTACTTCAATCAGCGTGCGGTAGACACCAGGTATATCGTGCGTTACCTGATAGTTCTTGAAGTAAACTGACAAGGGAGGAGAATTTCTCAACAAGGCCATTACTGAATACTGTGATCAGAATGGGATCCAACATGAAGTGTCAGCTTCAAGAACACCACGACAAAATGGTGTAGCTGAAAAAACAGAACACTGAAAGAAGCAGTTAGGATAATGATTGCAAAAACTGATTTCCCCAAAAGGTTCTGGGCTGATGCTATCAACATAGTATGTCATACTTAGAACAGAAGCATTATTGTAGGTAGACACTGTAAAACTCCCTATGAGGTTTGGAATGGCAGATTACCAGCTATTACATAACTTCATGTTTTTGGTTGTAAGTGTTTCATCCACAACAATGGCTAAACACAACCGAATGCTTTTGATGATAAAATTGATAATGGTCTCTTTATGGGATACTCTCAAATAAGAAAATCATACAGAGTCTTTAACAAAAGAACATTAGTTGTGGAAGAAACACCTCATATTGTCTTTAATGAATCTACTGCTGAGTACAAAAAACAGGTGGATCAAATTGAGAAAATGCTCAAAGCCACCACTCTAGAAGAATCATTATCAAAGACACAAGATTGATTGACTCAATTGATAAAGATCCAACTGCAGATCAGCCAGGTTCACCAGACTCAGCTAAACCAGTCTCAGCTGACTCAAACCCAGCTGAACCAGCCTTAGCTGAATCAAACCTAGCTAAACTAGACTCAATTGAAGTTGGAGCACAGATGGATATATCAAACCCTCCGGGAAATTCTTCAGGGGAAATAAACAATGATGAACCCCAACCAAAAGCAGAACTTGCGGATAATATTCCTAAACGGTTAAAAGACCATCAAAACCAACATATATTGGAAACCTAACTAATGGTATCAAAACTAGAAAATCTAAAGACCCAACATGAATAGCCCTATTCTCATGTTTTATGTCTCAGGTAGAACCTATAACAACAGAACATACCCTAGATGACTACACTTGGGTAAATTCCATGCAAGAAGAGCTAAACCAGATGAAAAGAAGTAATGTAGGGGAGATAATAGACAAGTCATACCACAAGAAAGTCATTGGCAGGTCTACAAGAAAAAATGTGATGAAAGGGAGTTGTTTTTAGGAATAAATCTATATTGGTTGCAAAAGGACATACACAATGTGAAGGAATAGGTTTTGATGAAACCTGTGCACTAGTAGCAAGATTGGAAGCAATTAGGCTATGTCTTGCCTATGCAGCCTTCAAGAAAGGTGTATTAAATGGACGTAAAAAGTGCCTCCCCCAATGGAGTACTGGAAGAGGAAGTATATGTTGAACAACATTCTTGATTTGTCAAATGAGACAAGGTGTACAAGCTACTGAAAGCCTAATATGGACTCAAAGGCACCAACAACCTAGTTTGAGAGACTATCCATATTTCTTGAGGAAAATGAATTTAGGAAAGGAAAAATGGACAAGATACTCTACAGGATTGAACATGAAGACACATATTACTAGTTCAGATATATGTGGATGGTATCATTTTTCGATCAACTAATCATGTATGCAAATAATTCTCAAACCTTATGCAGGGATTATTTGAAATTAGCATGATGGGTAAACTAATTTTTTTTTCTTGGTTTACAAGTCAAGCAGGTTGAAACTGGCATCTTCATCAACCAAGCTAAATATATAAGGAAGTTGATCAAAAAATTTGGCATGGAGTCAGCAAGCCCCTAAGAGTTCCCATGAGCATATCTCTACACATTGACAATGATGATGAAGGCATATCAGTAGATCCAACTAACTACAGAGGATTGATTGGTTCACTATTGTACCTAACTGCAAGCAGACCACACATATCATATGCTGTTGGAGTATGTGCAAGATTTCAATCCAAGCCAAAGCAGTCTCACCAGGAAATAGACAAAAGAATTATTAGATATCTAAAATCCATAAATAATGTTGGATTATGGTATCCTGAAGATGACAACTTTGAGTTATCAGGGTATTCTGATGCTGATTTTACTGGATGTAAAATCAACAGGAAAAAAACAAGTGGAACATATTAATTTCTTGGAACCAAGTTGATATCATGGTTAAGTAAGAAGCAGACCTCAAATTCAATATCCACAACTGAGTCAGAGTACCTAGTTGTAGGCAGCTGTTGTGCTCAAATTCTATGGATTAGACAACAGTAAGAGACTACAACATCATAGCAAATGAAGTCCTAATTTGGTGTGACAACAATAGTGCAATATCTATTACGAACAACCCAGTGCTTCACTCTAGAATAAAGCACGTAGATGTCAACCATCACTTTATCAGAGACCATGTGATTAACAAAAGAGTTTGAGTACAAAGAGTCAGCACTAAATATCAGATAGCTAATATTCACCAAACCATAACCAGAAGAAAGATTTCTTGAACTAAGCAGAGATACTGGACTCTTAGACTGGGAATAAAGAACCTAGCTGATGCGGAAAACTCAGCTAGGAATGAAGAACCTAGCTGAACAGAAACTCAGTTGGGAACGAAGAACCTAGCTGATCAGAAACTCAACTGGGAATGAAGAACCTAGCTAATAAACAACTCAGCTGGGAATAAAGAACCTAGCTGATCCAGCCAGGATTGAAGAACCTAGCTGATCAAAAACTCAACCGATATCAAAACTCAGCTGGATTAGAAGTCAAACAATCAACCAGCTAAATTTTTAATTCCAGCGACATTATCATTTAAAATTAAATGTGGATTATAACGCATGATTCTAAATGCTCCATGTACACCATGTCTACCCCATGTTCTCAGATCACTATCACACATCCCCTATATAGGCGAGGTGGCATTTCAGAATTAATTATGTTTTTAAAACTGACTTCAAAATTAACTATTTGAAGCAACTTAAATCACTCTACAAAAAACTTATCGTCTTCAAAAACCTTCAAGCAAGAACCCTAATTTTTCGACAGCAAAAGTCCGAACTATCCTCTATACTAAAAACATTTTCTAGCTACATAAATGGATTCCGTAATCTACTTAAAAATACCAATCTGAGAGTTGTGAAGGAGCAGATCAAATTCAGCATCGTGGTGGGTTTTGTCATACTTTTGGGGTCCAACAACACTCTCCAAATGGCGGACCTGATACTTTAGATAAAGAAAAATGGTATCTACCATTACCTCTGCATCAATCCCTTCAAGCTATACAAAGAAGCAGTCATGTATTTGTACAAGAAAGCTAAAGTAACTAAACAGGGCATTGAAAGCTTCATATTTGAAGAACACGTCATCATCAATGAATAAATTGTAGCTGACACCTTCAAATTGAAGAACCGTGGAATAGCAGTGGTGGCTCTCAAACAGAATCACCTAGATACCTAGCAGTGGATCAAATTGCCTGAACAACCAACCAAGATGAAGAACACCGCAAAGAAATCAGACATCCAAAAGGATTATAGATTCATGATGGACATGACCAACAAAATGGTCATGTGCATGTCTGGAAGCTTTGATCAAATGTCCACATCAAAATACACTATGATGACACTACTACAAAACAGACATTTAACATCGGTTTTTTTGGGCATTTAACATCGGTTTTGGAACCGATGTTAAATGTCGCGATGTTAAAATTAACATCGGTTTCTAATAACCGATGTTAAACTTCGATTTTAACATCGGTTGTTATAACAACCGATGTTAATTTTAATATCGCGATATTTAACATCGGTTCTGGGACAACCGATGTTAAATTTCGCGATTTTAAAATTTTATCGGACCGCGGCTAACCCAGCTAGCCCAACCCAACCCCAACCCAGACACTCGCCCAACCACCCGCACCAGCCCCCCGCACCAATCCCCACCAACCTACAACAAATACCATTAAATTTCGTTGTTGGTGGGTTTCGAACTCACCACCTCTTGCTTGTGGAAGTGTGATATTACCACTCCTTGATGAACTTCTTGTATATTTTTTGCAATGTGTTATATTTATATACTATATACATTTATAAATTTATATAAATATAAGATAATTTAATATATATATTAACAAATCGAAAATTAATTTTTTTAAAAAAATCTAGAATATTAATATTAAAAGTCGGATATTTTTAAAGCTCGAAAATAAAAAATAATAAATTTAAAAATATGGATCTGATTTATAATTAATATTTAATCTATTTTTTTTATTTTTACTTTTTTTGTAAAAATATAAAATAGTTTTTTATGAAAAGTAAAAAAATTACAAAAACAAAACTAGCAGGTTTTTAAAAATATATATAATAATTCAGTTTTTATTTATTTATGGAAAATAATATTCCACTTATTTTTCAAAACTTTAAATAAAAACATCCGATTTTTATTTTCTATTTTCAAACTTTAAATAAATACATCCGATTTTTATTTTTTATTTTCGAACTAATGTTTATTTTTTATTTTCGAACTTTAAATAAAAATTTCCAATTTTTACCTTTTATTTTTGAACAATAAATATAAACACCCAATTTTTAATATTACTATTCCGTTTTTTTTAAAAAAAAAGTAAAGTTTCGATTTTTTTAAAAAAAGTTCCAGATTTTTTAAAAAATTTAACATCAGTTATACTAAAACCGATGTTAAATTACAAATTAACATCGATTTTTCTAAAAACCGATGTTAAATTAAAAATTAACATTGTTTAACATCGGCTTTTTTAAAAACCGATGTTAATTTGTAATTTAACATCGGTTTTAGTATAACCGATGTTAAATTTTTTAAAAAATCTGGAACTTTTTTTAAAAAAATCGAAACTTTATTTAAAAATTAACATCGATTTTTCTAAAAACCGATGTTAAATTAAAATTAACATCGGTTTTTCTAAACCAATGTGAAATGGCCTGGTTATAGCCTTAGGCAGTTAGTAAGAGAAGTGAATAAAGTCAGCTGGGATAACTCTAATAAGAAATTCAACCAGAAGTTAACCTTTGGAACTCAAATAAGCTGGATTCTGGAACATTTTGTAAAGGCTAAAGTCAGAGCAGAAAACTTTTATAACAACAAGCGCCTTGGACATTCAGGCAGACTATAGCACCGCTCATGTGTGCCACCTTGAAGGAATACCAGGATCGCGTCCTAGCGATTGAGATGGCTATCCCGGAATCAGAATTGGTTTACGAGGCCAAGAAACAGAAGACAGCTGGCAGTTTTTCAGCCGGCAAGAGTGGACGATTCTCGAAATCTCAGTCTGCTCTTACATCTGGGAAGAGGCCGTTTCATCAGGCCGGTGGATCTTAGGGTAACCGTTCAGTCCATTCTGTTGCATCTGGCGGCAGAGTTTGTTTTAACTGCAACCAATAAGAGTATTTGATGAAGGATTGTCCATTTCCTTTAGTTACTTGCTTTACTTGCGGACAGACCGGGCACTGGGCAACTCATTGCCCGGTGAGCTGCCAGAGGGCTACCAGAGCCGCCAGAGCTCCGAATACCACTGCCGTTTAGAAGGAGCTTAGCGTCGATCAGAAGACTCCAGTCACTCAGGTTCCTCAGAGTTCGGGCCGAGGTATGGGTCGTGGTCAACCGGACCGCTGAGCTGCATCTAGTTCGGGCTTAGTCCATCTTCAGTTATATTAGATGAGGCGCACGGAGGAGGCAGACGTTCTGGTGGCGTCAGGTACCACTCAGATCCTTTCTCATCCAGTTTTGGTGCTTTTGATTCCAATGCTACCCACTCTTTTATTGCTTCGGATTTTGTGTGTCGTATTGGTATTGACTGCTTGTTCGAGTGTGAACCATTTGTAGTGGGTATGCCTAGTGGGGATCGTATGGTTGGGAACCGAGAAGTTAGGGATTACCCAGTGAGGATCGGGAGCCGGGATTGGCCCTCGAATCTCATTGTTGTATACCTTAGAGGAGAGTATTTGATTCTCGGGGATGATTGGTTGGATCGTCACGGTGCCATCATGAACTATCGGACTCGTACTATCTCGATAGTGGCTGAGAATGGCACAGAGCATACACTTGTTGGTTGTAAGCCGGGTAGATCGGGTAATGTGATTAGTGCCTTGAAGGCGATAAAACTTCTGAACCAGGGCTGTGTAGGCTACTGGTGTTATGCTTTGAAGGCGGAGAATGGTAGAGTTGACATGTCGTCGATTCCAGTTGTTAGTGAGTATCCCGACGTATTTCGGTATGACTTGCCAGGATTACCACCGCAGCAGGAGACTGAGTTTCCTATTGATCTAGAGCCGAACGCGGCTCCTATTTATCGAGCTCCGTACCGTATGGCACCGTCGGAGATGTTAGAATTGAAGAAGCAGTTGGGAGAATTGCTAGATAAAGGGTATATTCGATCGAGCGCATCGCCTTAGGGTGCACCTGTGCTTTTTGTTAATAAGAAAGATGGGTCGCTTCGTTTATGCATTAATTATCAAGAATTAAACAAGTTAACCATCAAAAATAAGTACCTTTTGTCCCGGATCGATGACTTATTTGATCAGCTTCAGGGAGCGACCGTCTTCTCGAAGATTGATTGGCGATCGGGATACTACCAGTTGAGGATTCGGTATAGCGATATACCGAAAGCTGTTTTTCGAACGAGATATGGCCATTACGAGTTTGTGGTTATGTCGTTCGGGTTAACCAATGCCCCAGCAATGTTCATGCAGTTGATGAACAAAGTTTTTATTGAGTATCTGGACAAATTCGCAGTCGTCTTTATCGATGACATTCTTATCTTTTCCCGGAGTGAGGAAGAGCATACCTTACATCTCCGGATTGTGTTAGATATTTTGAGAGCTGAGCAGCTATACGCGAAGTTCTCTAAGTGTGAGTTTTGGCACAAGGAAGTGATATTCCTCGGGCATGTGATTTCAGCGGAGGGAGTTCGGGTAGATCCGCAGAAGATAGAGGCAGTGATGGCTTGGGAACCGCCGAGAAATGTGAAGGAAGTGAGGAGTTTTATGGGACTTGCAGGATATTACCGTAGATTCGTCGAAGGATTTTCTAAGATCGCTAGACCACTCACCCAGTTACTCCAAAAGACTCAGAAGTTTGAGTGGACTGCAGACAGGCAGGATAGTTTTGATGAGTTGAAAAGACGGTTGACTACCTCACCCATTTTAGCATTGCCTCAGGGGAACGAGGATTTTCTGGTTTATAGTGATGCTTCGGGCCTCGGACTTGGATGTGTCTTGATGCAGAGAGATAGTGTCATTACTTATGCATCCCGTCAGTTGAAACCTTATGAAGCAAACTACCCTACGCATAATTTAGAATTAGCAGCGGTCGTTTTCGCTTTAAAAATCTGGAGGCATTATCTCTATGGGTCGTCGTGTAAGATTTACAAGGACCACAAGAGTTTGAAATATATCTTCAGTTAAAAGGAGTTGAATATGAGACAGCGAATATGGTTGGAGTTAATTAAACATTATGACCTCGAAATTCTTTACCATCCGGGTAAGGCTAATATGGTGGCAGACGCGTTGAGTTGTAAGCCGATGGCGCTATAGATGTTAGAGGTACTTACGCCTCAAAGCAAGATCCAGCGGGATTTGATTTGTCAGGATATCGAGGTTTGGGTCCAGAGAGTTCAGGTCCAGTTATGTGCATTAGAAATCACTTCGTCCTTGGTTGATGATATCAAAGCGAGGCTATATGATGATCCATTTTTAGTCCAGTTGAGAGAGGACGTGAAGAAAGGGAAAGCACCTGGATTTGTGGTTCAAGATGATGGAGTTTTGCGATTTCGCGGCAGATTATGTGTATCGAGTGATATTGAGTTGACACGGAAGATCTTGAGTGAAGCTCATACTACACCTTATTCCATGTACGAGCAAAATATACAAGGATGTAAGGAGTAACTACTGGTGGAGCAATTTGAAGATGGATGTTAGTGAGTTTGTGGCGAAGTGTTTGACCTGTCAGCAGGTTAAGATTGAGCATCAGCGGCCCGCGGGGTTATTACGACCACTTCCCATTCCGGAGTGGAAGTGGGAAGACATTTCTATGGATTTCATTACCGGTATGCCTAGAACTCGGACTGGAATGAACATGATTTGGGTTATTGTCGATCGACTAACCAAATCAGCTCATTTTCTGGGTATTAAGGACACTTGGGGGACGGAGAGGCTAGCACGAGTGTTTATTGCAGAGATCGTGAGGTTACATGGGACTCCTAGGAGTATTGTTTCGGATCGAGATGGCCAATTTGTATCACATTTTTGGCAGGCTGTTCCTCGAGCTTTGGGGACTTAGTTGAGACTATCCTACCACCCTCAGACACACGGTCTGTAATATCCGCAACTTCGAATTTCGGTAATTTTCTTTTTCCGGAGAAAGTTCGGTTTGACAACTCTATCATGACCGTTTCGTCATTCCAAGAATGATTAATTCTGCACTTTTTGTCAGCCGAGTTCGTTTCAGTGTCGTTTTGTTGAGTTCCGTGTCCTTAATCGACTTTTTCACGTGGGAGTTCGACTTTGTAAAGTCACCATTAATTCTTGGAAACTCCAAAAATTCTGAATCTTTGCAACATTATAGAGAATCAAGTTAGCTTTCCAATGGTTCAAACGGTGAGTCAATCGGAGTCCAGACGAAGGAGTTATGGTCGAAATAGCGAAGAGTGCACGGTGTGCCTTTTTGGTGTTGAAGGGGGCTGTACCGTGTGCCGCGGCACACTCAGGCGGTGCCGCGGCACAAAGCTAATTCCTGGGCGTTTTTCTTCGCCCTGGGCCGCGGCACACTCATCCTGTGCCGCGGCACACGGGCTTTTTCTGCGTTTTTTAGCAGATTTGCGAGGAGAAAAACTTCATTTTTTCTCCTCTCTTCTTCCTCCTTCATCTTAGGCGATTTGATGGCGATTTTGGGCGATTTGAGTGCTCCAAAACTTGTATAGATTATCCTCTTCAAGTTTTGTTGAAGATTTTCGACCTCTACTTGAATCCTTCATCCAAATCAAGGTATTGTGGCTTGAACCCTTATTTTTGTAGATTTGGGGATTTTCCTTTTTGATTTCGATTCCAATCCGTTTTTGATCAATTAGTTGTTGTATAAACGTTGTTTTGAACTTGTTTTACGGATTGGATACTCGTATCTTTGGTTCGTTCGACCCGAGAGGTGATTTCTTTGCTCTTGAAGGGTCTTGAACATTTAGTGTTCGATTAATTGTCCCAATGAGTTTTCCCTTCGATAGTTTGTTGGGATTTCCGTTGTTTTGGCCTTGATTCTCGTCGTAACCATGTGTTATTGTTCCTTACGGAGGTTTATAGGTGTTCGAGGATTCCGATGTTGAATCCCGTTGGTGATTGATGATTCGTGTAGTGTTATTCTCGTAATATTCGTGGTGCTATCGCGTTCTTGATGGTGTTCGAGCGTTCGGGGCTATTCGAACGCGTCCTATTCGTCGTCTCGTTGCGATTGTGATTTCGAGGCAAGTACCTTGTCCATACTATTCTTGTTTTGGGAATATGATTAATCTTGTCGGTATTCTTAGTTTCCCTACGGATTCATGGTATATTTCGTGGTTTTTACGGAATCGAGAGGGTTTGGTTGTGGTCCGCCCTCATTGTTGTTTATATACGAATATACATGAATCGTAGGCGGGTTTTCGGGTGTATTCTATTTCCGTATTCAGCTAGAGTTGGTTGTAATTATGTTCTTCGAAATCGTTAGGTTCGGTCCCGTTGATTCCTAGTGTTCGTCGGTGATTATCTTGTCCGTTCGTTGCGTCATCAAAATAATTCAAGGCAAGTATTTTTGGAAACCTTTAAGCTTAACATGAAATGGTGATGTATATATTACTTGTGTGTAACTCACCTTGTGTTGGCCCGACGGGGTCAAGGAGGGAAATCTATGCTGCCGCCCTGGATTTCACGAGTTTCGTACCGCTAGCCAACTCGTTAGGGTCCTTGTGAGGCCTCGAGTGAGAATGTATGCTGCCGCCCTGTTCTCACGGCATAGCGTGTGCGTAGTTTTGTTTTTCTGTAATTGTAGCCAACTCGGTAGGGTCCCTATGAGGCCTCGAGTGAGAATGTATGCTGCCGCCCTGTTCTCAAGGCTAATTGGGGACTGTATGTTTTCCGGAAAAGACATGTCTGGTTTTGGTTTTTGAAATGATATCGGTGCATGTACTATGAAATGTGTAAGCGATTGGTTTGCCTTGAATACTTGTACTAGCGTAATTGCTAACCCCTTTGGGGACCCGTTGTCGGGGAAATTCTTGTTATGGATTTCAGGTTATGTTCAGCCAGATGAGCGGGCGCTGGGATGGTACGAGGATGTCGGCCAAGGTTGTTTACATGTGCAATTGAGTCTTGTTATTTCCTACTGTCTCTTTTGATGTGGATGTTTTCCAAATTGTAAACTTATAGTTGGTACTCGCGAGTACTTAGGTTTTTTTTTTCCTTTCGGATTGTGATTGGTATTCGTTGGAGTTACTGCATTTGTCGGTTGATGTTTATTATGCCGGTTGCACCGGACGTGTTGTTTTATGTCCTTATTGTTAACAATTGTTTCCTTGCTAACCGAGGTGGTTAGTCGAGTGGTACTTTCTTGTGTAAGCCTGGTGGGTCCCATGTAGGGGTCCACGGCGCTGTAATACACCTCGAATATCTTGGGGGTGTTACAGAAAATGGTATCGGAGCTCTAGGTTTATGGATACCTAGGCTTGTCGGTTAATTTGGGTCTATTTGCGTTTTGTTTTGCACATTGTCACACCGCTGCCGACATCTCAGTACATCCAGCGCTTGTAAGTTTTCCTTACTCGATCCTCTTGTTTTCTCGTATTGTATTTCCACTTCTTGAACTGTGATTGTCTCTCTCGTACTTATCGTCGAGTTGTTTTTCGATCCATCCGGTTCGTGTACTTTTGATTCTAGTATTGCGCAGTCCTTTATCTCTCTGGAGTGTGTGCGCCGTTCTGGGCTTGACTGCTTGTCGTTTTGCGAGCCTTCCGTCACCAAACTTCCAAATGTTGGTGGGATCATTGTGTCGAAAGATCCGAGATTTGCTCCGTGGTATATTGTGAGAAGGCTTGACTCTCTAGTCTTTTGTTGTATGATGGAATCTGTGTTTGATAATTGCGATATACTAAATGTATGTTGAGCGAACGTCTTGATTGTTTGGACACCGGGTGCGGTATGATGTGAATGTTTTGAACATTGATATGTTCAGAAAGGTGTCGATGGCGAGTTTGTTGAGAAACTCACATAGATGGTTTCGACATGTGTTCGAATCGGTGTTCATCGATTATCTTTGTTAAACTTGAAGAGATAAGTTCGACATATGCTTAGAATTAGTGTTTCCGAGTTGCGTTTGTTGAACTGGTGATTTTTGAATGCCGTATATGCGTGTGTTCGGGAATTGTTAGTACTTGGCTAATTATTATTATTTACAACCAATGTGTTTCTATTAATAATAATACATGCGGCGTGCATGCTTGAAAATTTCTTAGACTTGATCGTATTGTGGGTTTTTGAAAAGTGACATGAATTTGGGCGAGCCAGCCTTGTATTTCCAAATAAAACCTTGTGTCGGTATTTAAAGGTCGTGTATAAAAGTGTTTAGGACATTTTATAAAATACTACCGCTGTAAAGACCTTGTCGTGTTTGAAAGGGGTCTTGAAAACGATTTTTAACTTATCGGTTTTATTTTCGAATAACTAGAGTATACGATTTTAAAATCAGATTAGCCTGGGGAAACCTAGGCTGTCGAGTCAAATTGTGTTTGTTGAGTTTTGTCTCGTCGGATTTTGTCTGACTTAGTCTCATCGCGACGCGTCGTTTGAAATCATTGGTCGTGATTAGTATCTTTGGGCGATCATCATCTTCGTGCGACATGTGAAAGTAAGTCTCCCTTCTTTGTGTTGTGCCTCGTGTGACACGAGCCATTTTTATGATTATCGGTTAAGTGACGGAATCCTCTTATGGATTTTGATTTTGTGATATGTGGTTATTTGACCCTCATGTTTCGTTCATATGAGGAGTAGTGTTGCTGGATTGTGCATGTTTGACTTTATTTCTTTTATCCGCTGCGTGAGTTCTTTTGTAATGACTTTCGGTATTTTACCGACTAAGTTTTATTTCGAAAACCAATTCCTTAACCGAATTTTTGGCATTATGGTCTTGACCGCTTTGACGAAATTCTTATGACGGTATTTAGTATTTTGTGAATGGCCTCTGTGAGTTTTTGAAATATTACCGTCATCAACCTTTTTGGCATTTTTGTAAATGGTTTTAGCCTGGGGTTCCGACGCGGGACCCACAGCGCTATGATGTTCCGTGTGATTACCTGAAATTTTTGGGCATTCTAGCCTTTTTGGCATCGTCCTTTTTGGCATTGAATTATTTTCGAAAACTTGAGTATCTTAGAAATAAATTTCGAGACATATTTTTTTTCAAATGAGTTATTTTCTTGTGGTACATCCATGTGCCACAATATATTTCAAAATTTTCACAATATATTTTTTTGAGATATTTTCAATGTTTTAGAAACACTTTTATTTAGACCCGAGGGTCGAATATTCTGAAAGTTTTCACTAAGAGAAAGTGTCCTCATTTTTATCAAATGCGAAATGGTTCTCCAAAGTCTCGATAACGATGTTTCACGTTTGTACTTTTTGAAAGGTGATACTCAAAGATCAATCGGTGTTCTTCTAAATTATTTTCAAAAGGTGGTTTTCGTTTTTAAAACCTATCATTCCTGTTTGCGGACCAGAAATGCATGTATGGTTTTCGAACTTTCGTTACGGTGTTAATCCCGATTTGTGATTGAATTGGTGGTGTGAACGTTGAGTCGTTCGCCACGCATATGTTTTGTTAGCCCTCTGTGAGAGGTGTGAACTGGTGTTTACTGTTTATCGCCTCGTGGTGATTTGCGTGTTGTCGCACTAGTGTGAGTTGTTAAAGCTTGGATTTTTGTGCGTTATACACATGGGTGATTATTTTATGATGTTTGTGATTGTGTGCTGGCTATCGTTCGGGATGTTGTAATCGTCGAACGATGTCGTTGTTGTTATGATTTTTGTATGCGTTGATATGTTATGCTGAGTTGGCATCCCCGGTATGTTGTTTTGCGGTGTTTTGTACCATTGTATCGAGCATTTGTATTTTCGGTATGCCGAGCCGAGACGTTTCAACCGTGATGTGTCGGGGGAATGTACGTGCAATTTGTCCTTCTCGTCAGTAACACATTTCGAGTGTAGACTCGAGGGTCACCAAATTCGGCTTTGCGAATTGGCTACCGAGAATTTCAGAGTTCGCGCTTCAGCACAGTTATCAGAATCGGCTTTGAGAGGCCTTCGAAGGATGTTTCTATCGGTTGCTTGTTGTGTTGTCACATTGATTTCGTTGTTGTGAGTTTCGGGGACGACTTTCTTTTAGAAGAGGTCGAATATAATACCCGTATTATTTTTGGCTTCTATATTTTTTTTCTTTCCCCAGTCTATCGATTCGCCCGTGTTCGTTGATATTGTCTGAACTTGTTCTGTATTTCGGTTTCATCGTTCGAACGAGCTGTGATCTTGTTTTGGGTCGATCTAGTTATCGCTGTGACTTTTCCGAGTTCGGTTCGATTCTTGTGAACCTTGTTCGGAAGTAGCATCTTTTGGTTCTACTAGTTCTTTTAATCGAAGTGGATCGGATTTGGAACTTCTGTATTTTCGACTCTATCGACTCGTTTATGTTCATTGACGTTTTCTGAGCTTGTCCTGCCCTTTGCTTTTGTTGATCGAACGAGCGTGGTATTGTTTCTGAATAACTCATTTGTCATTATGACTTTTCAATTTCTATTCCCTCTCATGTGGATCTTATGTGAATGCATATGTTATTGTTTTCACCGGATCATATATTGTCTCGAGTCGAGATGTGAACCTTGGAGTTGTTGTTTGAATTTTTATTGTTCTTCGTGATTCGAGCATGATCGTTCGATTTTTGTTGTCTCGATTTTTGTGGTTCGATCGTTTGATTGTTCGGTTTTTGTTGATCTCGTTTCGTGATTGTTGAGCGTTCAGACTCCTTCCTAATTCCCTTAAGTTCGGGAAATTTGTCTCGTTTCCGATCTTCCAACCCTTGAGCGATTGGCTCGCGTTTTGATTGATGTACCGTTGGGTTGGTCAATCGTATTGATTTTCGCTCGTTGTGTTTTGTGATTGTTCGGATAATTGACTTTACTGTATTATCCATTTGATGACGCTTGTCACTTGTTGGTTTTATTATATCCCTAACGGCGACGTTGTGTTGGTCGTCGTGGAGCGTGTTTTCACGCCGTATATTCCTTTGCGTTGCTTGTAACATTTCGCCGATGGGCGTAAGTTACGCGTTTCCTTGCATATCTCGTTGAGTTTTCCTGGCGGGATATTGCTTCTCCCTACTTGTTTTAAGTTTCGGGACGAAACTTCTTTTAAGGAGGGTAGAATGTAATATCCGCAACTTCGAATTTCGGTAATTTTCTTTTTCCGGAGGAAGTTCGTTTTGACAACTCTATCATGACCGTTTCGTCATTCCGAGAATGATTAATTCTGCACTTTTTGTCATCCGAGTTCGTTTCGGTGTCGTTTTGTTGAGTTCCGTGTCCTTAATCGACTTTTTCACGTGGGAGTTCGACTTTGTAAAGTCACCATTAATTCTTGGAAACTCCAAAAATTCTGAATCTTTGCAACATTATAGAGAATCAAGTTAGCTTTCCAATGGTTCAAACGGTGAGTCAATCGGAGTCTATACGAAGGAGTTATGGTCGAAATAGCGAAGACTGCACGGTGTGCCTTTTTGGTGTTGAAGGGGGCTGTACCGTGTGCCGCGGCACACTCAGGCTGTGCCGCGGCACAAAGCTAATTCCTGGGCGTTTTTCTTCGCCTGGGCCGCGGCACACTCATCCTGTGCCGCGGCACACGGGCTTTTTATGCGTTTTTTAGCAGATTTGCGAGGAGAAAAACTTCATTTTTTCTCCTCTCTTCTTCCTCCTTCATCTTAGGCGATTTGATGGCGATTTTGGGCGATTTGAGTGCTCCAAAACTTGTATAGATTATCCTCCTCAAGTTTTGTTGAAGATTTTCGACCTCTACTTGAATCCTTCATCCAAATCAAGGTATTGTGGCTTGAACCCTTATTTTTGTAGATTTGGGGATTTTCCTTTTTGATTTCGATTCCAATCCGTTTTTGATCAATTAGTTGTTGTATAAACGTTGTTTTGAACTTGTTCTACGGATTGGATACTCGTATCTTTGGTCTGCTCGACCCGAGAGGTGATTTCTTTGCTCTTGAAGGGTCTTGAACATTTAGTGTTCGATTAATTGTCCCAATGAGTTTTCCCTTCGATAGTTTGTTGGGATTTCCGTTGTTTTGGCCTTGATTCTCGTCGTAACCATGTGTTATTGTTCCTTCCGGAGGTTTATAGGTGTTCGAGGATTCCGATGTTGAATCCCGTTGGTGATTGATGATTCGTGTAGTGTTATTCTCGTAATATTCGTGGTGCTATCGCGTTCTTGATGGTGTTCGAGCGTTCGGGGCTATTCGAACGCGTCCTATTCGTCGTCTCGTTGCGATTGTGATTTCGAGGCAAGTACCTTGTCCATACTATTCTTGTTTTGGGAATATGATTAATCTTGTCGGTATTTTTAGTTTCCCTACGGATTCATGGTATATTTCGTGGTTTTTACGGAATCGAGAGGGTTTGGTTGTGGTCCGCCCTCATTGTTGTTTATATACGAATATACATGAATCGTAGGCGGGTTTTCGGGTGTATTCCATTTCCGTATTCAGCTAGAGTTGGTTGTAATTATGTTCTTCGAAATCGTTAGGTTCGGTCCCGTTGATTCCTAGTGTTCGTCGGTGATTATCTTGTCCGTTCGTTGCGTCATCAAAATAATTCAAGGCAAGTATTTTTGGAAACCTTTAAGCTTAACATGAAATGGTGATGTATATATTACTTGTGTGTAACTCACCTTGTGTTGGCCCGACGGGGTCAAGGAGGGAAATCTATGCTGCCGCCCTGGATTTCACGAGTTTCGTACCGCTAGCCAACTCGTTAGGGTCCTTGTGAGGCCTCGAGTGAGAATGTATGCTGCCGCCCTGTTCTCACGGCATAGCGTGTGCGTAGTTTTGTTTTTCTGTAATTGTAGCCAACTCGGTAGGGTCCCTATGAGGCCTCGAGTGAGAATGTATGCTGCCGCCCTGTTCTCAAGGCTAATTGTGGACTGTATGTTTTCCGGAAAAGACATGTCTGGTTTTGGTTTTTGAAATGATATCGGTGCATGTACTATGAAATGTGTAAGCGATTGGTTTGCCTTGAATACTTGTACTAGCGTAATTGCTAACCCCTTTGGGGACCCGTTGTCGGGGAAATTCTTGTTATGGATTTCAGGTTATGTTCAGCCAGATGAGCGGGCGCTTGGATGGTACGAGGATGTCGGCCAAGGTTGTTGACATGTGCAATTGAGTCTTGTTATTTCCTACTGTCTCTTTTGATGTGGATGTTTTCCAAATTGTAAACTTATAGTTGGTACTCGCGAGTACTTAGGTTTTTTTTCCTTTCGGATTGTGATTGGTATTCGTTGGAGTTACTGCATTTGTCGGTTGATGTTTATTATGCCGGTTGCACCGGACGTGTTGTTTTATGTCCTTATTGTTAACAATTGTTTCCTTGCTAACCGAGGCGGTTAGTCGAGTGGTACTTTCTTGTGTAAGCCTGGTGGGTCCCATGTAGGGGTCCACGGCGCTGTAATACACCTCGAATATCTTGGGGGTGTTACACGGTCAGTTAGAGCGGACGATTCAGATGCTGGAGGATATGTTGAGAGACTGTGCTTTAGACTGGAAGGATGATTGGGAGTCACACTTGCCATTAATCGAGTTCACGTACAACAATAGTTGGCACGCCTCAATCAAAAAGGCACCATTTGAGGCATTGTATGGGAGGAATTGCAGATCACCATTGTGTTGGGATGATGCGTCCGAGTTTGTTGGTACCAAACCAGATATGGTAGTTGAGACGAGAGAAGATTGCTTTGATTCGCGATAGATTGTTGACGGCCCAGAGTCGACAGAATTCTTATGCCGACAGGCGCCGTCGGCCGTTGGAGTTTGAGGTGGGAGACCATGTGTTGCTTAAGGTGTCGCCGACATGGGGAGTTTACCGCTTCTGCCGGAAGGGTAAAGTCCGAGATATATTGGACCGTTCGATATTTTAGAGAGAGTTGGAGAGCTTGCATATCGGTTAGGCTTGCCGCCGTCCTTGAGTCACGTGCATAACGTGTTTCATGTTTCCCATCTTAGGAGGTACGTATCAGACCCCAGCCATATTATTGATTTTGGAGAGATTGAGTTGGGGCCCAACATTACCATCGAAGAGAGGCCGATTCAGATTTTAGAACGTCGGGTGAAGCAACTTAGGCACAAAACCATTCCTTTGGTTAAGGTGCAGTGGTCGAGACATGGAACCGAGGAAGCCACGTGGGAGACGGAAGAGGATATGAATTCGAGATACCCCGAGTTATTCACGTTGTAATTTCGAGACAAAACTTATTTTTAGGGCGAGAGAATGTAATATTCGTACTTTCTATTTTTGATAATTTATATTTTTGGTATATGTTCATTTCGGACGACTCGCTTGTTACTGTTTTGGAATTATGAATCTATTTTGTTCTTGGAATTTTTCCATTTGGACGAGTTTCGGAGATGTTTTTACATATTTTCGTCTTGAGTTATGTTTTATCGCATGTACATTCGATTCTTGTAAAACTCATTTGATTTCGTTATTTCCCTTTTTCCATGAGTTCGTATGGTTGAGTTGCTCATGTTGTGAGTTTCGGATTGTTAATCCGATGTTGTATCGTGATTTTTCGGTCATTTGGGCCATTTTGTAATTTCCTAGAAGTTTAGGAAATTTTATCTTCTTGGTTGTATTTCGGATTCCCGGATAGTCGTAAGTGTATTTTATTTCATCACTTAGCTTCGTCGTTATGGATACCTCGTGTTTACACTTCTGGGTTCTGTCTTCGTGTTGCATTCCGTCTTTGTATCGTCCTGTGCAGGAAACGGTGTTCAATAGTGTGGAACTGCTGCATGCACAACACACGTTATGCATGCTTCTTAGCGGCGATATCGATACCTGCATAATGTACGTTATGCTTTACAGGTAACGTATGTTATGTCCTTCATCAGATAGTATAGAATGTTCTGCCGGGCTCTTACGTACGTTAACTTGTGGGAGGTTATGTAAGTAAACCCCATAGCGTACGTTAACTATTTGTGTTAACGTACGTAACGCATTGTCAGGTGTTTAAATCCTGAGTTGACCTCAGACGCATTATTTCACTTCATTTTCTTTCCCTTTCTTGTGACGAGAGTTCTTCGGGCGATTTGGAGCGATTCGTGCAGAGCAATCCATAGAGTTCCTCCGTAGATCGATTATTGTGTTCCAAGTGAGGTTTATCATCATCGCGATCCTCCTTCTCCGTCCAAATCGAGGTATATTTCGTTAGAACCCTAGTTTTTGGGGATTTCGGGATTTTGACATGATTTCACCCTTTGAATCCGATTTAACTTCGATAGGTTGTTAGATTGTGATTATATAGTCGTAGTCCCTTACTTTCAATATAGTTTATCAGATTAAACTTCTAGGTATTCACCGTTAATAGATTGGAATCATTTATAACTTCGTAGTGAACGGCGAATTGTTCCAACAGGTAGAATGAGGATGAATTCCTACGTTTCCGCAATATTAAGATTGCTTGTATATCATTATTGTATTAGGAACGGATTTGTGAAGATTATTCGGATCGAAACCTTTCCTTTCACCGTTTCCGTCTCGTCATGTATTCAAGACAAGTACATGTATTACATTCTGTTATATGTGTTACGGTTTTGATATGAATGGTGAATTATGAACTTTTAGGTGTTTGAGTTATTTGTTCCTTCCACCCGGAGTATTCGACGGGACGTCTGGGGTCGATACTAAGGGGTACGGCCGTGGAAGTAGACTTGGGGGAGTGTGTGGTTGAACTTCCACCCGAAGCGTTCGACGGGGCGTCTGGGGGTTGATACTAAGGGGTACGGCCGCGGAAGTGGTTTCCCACCCAGAGCGTTCGATGGGGCATCTGGGGGTCGATACTAAGGGGTACGACCACGGGTTGCCAGTTGTGAATGTTTATGATATTGTGATGAATTATCAAACTGTTTTGAATGCCAATGTGATATTCCGGAATATAGCTGTTCAAATGTGTTCCGAATGAGATGACTTTATAAATCGTATCTATATATACTGTAGTGTAATTGTGTACTTGCACTTACTATTCGAATGCTAACCCCTTAAATTGGGGAAATGCGTCTTATGCATTTCAGGTATTGGTCGAGCTGAGGAGCTGGCACGGGATACGCATGCAAAGGATGGACCTGCATGATGATGAGGTTCGAGTCTGTATTGGATGTTTTTTTATTATGTCTACTTGGGTGTTGGATATTATTTGGTTTCTTTAATCTTGGTTAAAGTCCCCTGCGTGGGCAATGAACTCGTATTAACTCATACTTCTTGATGTTCGATGAAAATATTTTGGCCGAGGCCACGACCCTACTTTACTATGATTATTATGTCTTATGAGAATTGTCTGTGAAATTTGTGTCATGTGTTAGCCTGGTAGACCTTATGAAGGTTTTACGGCGTGTAATGTCCCTTGAGTGAAATTAGGGTGTTACATTTATGGTATCAGGGCCTTAGGTTATGAATGCCTAGGCTGTTGATTAATTTTGGGTCTGTCAGTCGTGTCGTTAGAGTCAGTTGTTGAGCCTAATATCATCGTGGTACCATCTCTTAGTGCGACCCGTGGCTGTAAGTCTCCTAGAACTCTTATATTTCTGTAATTCATTTCCTTGTGTTGTTTGGAATTATGAATTGTGGTACCGACCTTGCAAACTGTGAATTTTTCTGATCTTGTTCCTTTCATATCTTTTCTTCAGTATGTTGAGAGGTCACGGTAGACCAACTAGGGGGCCCGGCCAAGGTCGTGGTCGTGGTGCATATAATGAGGAAGCTCCGCTTTCTCAGTCATCTACAGGTTCGGCCTCTCATTCAGTGCCGAACATCTACCTCGGAGTTCTGAAGGGCAACAGAATTTGTCAGTCAGTCAAGATCAGCCGTCGGGGAGTAATGCCGACATGGGAGCTACTGCTGTGCTTCAGCTATTGGTAGCTCAATTTGCCCAGATAGCTCAGGGTGGATGCCAGAATCTGCCCCCGACTCCTGAGGATGAAGCTAGTAAATGGCTTCAGAAGGTGACTAAGATGCACCCTCCTCGTTTCACTGGTAGTACTGACTCCCTCGGTTGTGAGAATTGGCTTTTTCAGTTGGGAAGGACTTTCGATGCCGAAGCTTGTCCCGGTGACAGGAGGGTACATATTTCTCAGTACGTCCTAGATAAGGAAGCTGCGGAATGGTGGGAGGCTGTGCCGCCCAGAGATCGCCCAGCCACTTGGGATGGATTTAAGACTGCTATGGAAGCAGAATATTGTCCACCGCCAGTCAAAGAACGTAGGATTGTGGAATTCTTCACTGCTACACCTCAGGATGTGCCGATTTCTCAGGCCATCATCTCTTATAATCAGCAGTCAGTATTCGTAAAAGATCAGATGAGGACTGAGGCCGATAAAATCGGTTATTTCAATATGCGCATGAAGCCACATATCAAGCAGAGTATGGCACTGCTCATGTGTGCCATCTTGAAGGAATACCAATATCGCGCCCTAGCAATTGATATGGTTGTCCCGGAATCAGAGTTGGGTTCCGAGGATAAGAAACAGACGACGGTTGGTAGTTTTTCAGCCGGCAAGAGTGGCCGATTTTCGAAATCTCAGTCTGCTCCTAAGAGGCCGTTTCATCAGGCCGGTGGATCTCAGGGTAACCGTTCAGTCCAGTCTTTTGCATCTGGTGATAGAGTTTGTTTTAACTGCAACCAATATGAGCATTTGATGAAGGATTGTCTATTTCCTTTAGTTACTTGCTTTACTTGCGGACAGACCCGGCACCGGGAAACTCATTGCGAGAGGGCTACCAGAGCCGCCAGAGCTCCAAATACCACTATCGTTCAGATGGAGCTTAGCGTCGATTAGAAGACTCCAGTCACTTAGGTTCCTCAGAGTTCGAGCCGTGGTAGGGGTCGGGGTAAGCCGGAATGCCGAGCTGCATCTAGTTTGGGCTCAGTCCATCCTTGATTGTATCAGATGAGGCACACGGAGGAGGCAGACGTTCTGGTGGCGTCAGGTACCACTCAGATCCTTTCTCATACAGTTTCAGTGCTTTTTGATTCGGGTGCTACCCACTCTTTTATTGATTCGGATTGTGTGTGTCGTATTGGTATTGACTGCTTGTTTGAGTGTGAACCATTTGTAGTGGGTATGCTTAGTGGGGATCGTATGGTTAGGAACCGAGAAATTAGGGATTGCCCAGTGAGGATCAGGAGCCGGGATTGGCCCTCGAATCTCATTGTTGTAGAGCTTAGGGGCGATGATTTGATTCTTGGGGACAATTGGTTGGATCGTCACGGTGCCATCATGAACTATCGGACTCGTACTATCTCGATAGTGGCTGAGGATGGGACAGAGCATACACTTGTTGGTTGTAAGCCGGGTAGATCAGGTAATGTGATTAGTGCCTTGAAGGCGATAAAACTTCTGAACCAGGGCTGTGTAGGCTACTGGTGTTACGCTTTGAAGGCAGAGAATGGTGGAGTTGACATGTCGTCGATTCCAGTTGTTGGTGAGTATCCCGATGTATTTCCGGATGACTTGCCGGGATGACCACTGCAGCGGAAGGCTGAGTTTCCTATTGATCTATAGCCGAACACGGCTCATGTTTCTCGAGAGCCGTACTTTATTGCAACGTCGGAGATGTTAGAACTGAAGAAGCAGTTGGGAGAATTGCTAGATAAAAGGCAATTCTGAATTGCTCGAACTATCTCGATAGTGGCTGAGGATGGCACAGAGCATACACTTGTTGGTTGTAAGCCGGGTAGATCAGGTAATGTGATTAGTGCCTTGAAGGCGATAAAACTTCTGAACCAGGGTTGTGTAGGCTACTGGTGTTACGCTTTGAAGGCAGAGAATGGTGGAGTTGACATGTCATCGATTCCAGTTGTTAGTGAGTATCCCGACGTATTTCCGGATGACTTGCCGGGATTACCACCGCAGCGAGAGGCTGAGTTTCCTATTGATCTAGAGCCGAACGCGGCTCCTGTTTCTCGAGCGTTGTACCGTATTGCACCATCGAAGATGTTAGAATTGAAGAAGCAGTTGGGAGAATTGCTAGATAAAGGGTTTATTCAACCGAGCGCATCGCCTTGGGGGGCACCTGTGCTTTTTGTTAAGAAGAAAGATGGGTCGCTTCGTTTATGCATCGATTATCAAGAATTAAACAAGTTAACCATCAAAAATAAGTACCCTTTGCCCCGCATCGATGACTTATTTGATCAGCTCCAGTGAGCGACAGTCTTCTCGAAGATTGATTTACGATCAGGCTACTACCAGTTGAGGATTCGGGATAGTGATATACCGAAAGCTGCTTTTTGGACGAGATATGGCCATTACGAGTTTGTGGTTATGCCGTTCGGGCTAACCAATGCCCCAGCAGTGTTCATGCAGTTGATGAACAAAGTTTTTATTGAGTATCTCGACAAATTCGTAGTCGTCTTTATCGACGACATTCTTATCTTTTCTCGGAGTCAGGAGGAGCACATCTTACATCTCCGGACTGTGTTAGATATTTTGAGAGCTGAGCAGTTGTACGCTAAGTTCTCTCAGTGTGTGTTTTGGCTCAAGGAAGTGATATTCCTCGGGCATGTGATTTCAGCGGAGGGAGTTCGGGTAGATCCACAGAAAATAGAGGCAGTGATGGCTTGGGAAACACCGAGAAATGTGAAGGAAGTGAGGAGTTTTCTGGGACTTGAAGGCTATTACCGTAGATTCGTCGAAGGATTTTCTAAGATCGCTAGACCACTCATCCAGTTACTCCAAAAGACTCAGAAGTTTGAGTGGACTGCAGACAGGCAGGACAGTTTTGATGAGTTGAAGAGACGGTTTACTACCGCATATGTTTTACCATTGCCTCAGGGGAACGAGGATTTTGTGGTTTATAGTGATGCTTCGGGCCTCGGACTTGGATGTGCCTTGGTGCAGAGAGATAGAGTCATTGCTTATGCATCCCGTCAGTTGAAACCTTACGAGGCAAACTACCCTACACATGATTTAGAATTAGCAGCGGTCGTTTTTGCTTTAAAAATATGGAGGCATTATCTCTATGGGTCGTCGTGTAAAATTTACACGGACCACAAGTTGAAATATATCTTCAAAATCTCATACTACACCTTACTCCATACATCCTGGTACGAGCAAAATGTACAAGGATGTAAGGAGTAACTACTGGTGGAGCAATTTGAAGACGGATGTTAGTGAGTTTGTGGTGAAGTGTTTGACGTGTCAGCAGGTTAATATTGAGCATCAGTGGCCCGCAGGGTTATTACGACCACTTCCCATTCTGGAGTGAAAGTGGGAAGACATTTCTATAGATTCATTACCGGTATGCCTAGGACTCGGACTGGAATGAATATGATTTGGGTTATTGTCAATCGACTAACCAAATTAGCTCATTTTCTAGGTATTAAGGACACTTGGGGGATGGAGAGGCTAGCACGAGTGTTTATTGCAGAGATCGTGAGGCTACATGGGACTCCTAAGAGTATTGTTTCGGATCGAGGTTGCCGATTTGTATCACATTTTTGGCAGGGTGTTCATCGAGCTTTGGGGACTGAGTTGAGACTCAATACATCATACCACCCTCAGACAGAAGGGCAGTTAGAGCGGACGATTCAGACACTGGAGGATATGTTGAGAGACTGTGCTTTAGACTGGAAGGATGATTGGGAGTCACACTTGCCATTAATCGACTTCACGTACAACAATAGTTGGCACGCCTCGATCAAAAAGGCACCATTTGAGGCATTGTATGGGAGGAATTGCAGATCACCGTTGTGTTGGGATGATGCGTCTGAGTTTGTTGGTACCAAACCAGATATGGTAGTTGAGACGAGAGAGAAGATTGCTTTGATTCGCGATAGATTGTTGACGGTCCAGAGTTGACAGAAGTCTTATGCCGACATGCACCGCCGGCCGTTGGAGTTTGAGGTGGGATACCATATGTTGCTTAAGGTTTCGCCGACACGGGGAGTTTACCGCTTCGGCCGGAAGGGTAAACTTAGTCCGAGATATATTGGACCGTTCGAGATTTTAGAGAGAGTTGGAGAGCTTGTATATCGGTTAGGCTTGCCACCGTCCTTGAGTCACGTGCATAACATGTTTCATGTTTCCCAGCTTAGGAGGTACGTACCGGACCCCAGCCATATTATTGATTTTGGAGATATTGAGCTGGGGCCAGACATTACCATCGAAGAGAGGTCGATTCAGATTTTAGAACGTTGGGTGAAGCAACTTAGGCACAAAACCATTCCTTTGGTTAATGTGCAGTGGTCGAGACATGGATCCGAGGAAGCCATGTGGGAGACGGAAAAGGATATGAATTCGAGATACCCCGAGTTATTCGCGTTGTAAGTTTCGGGACGAAACTTATTTTTAGGGGGAGAGAATGTAATATCCGTACTTTCTATTTTTGATAATTTCTATTTTTGGTGTATATTCATTTCGGACGACTCACTTGTTACTGTTTTGGAATTCTGAATCTATTTTGTTCTTGTAATTTTTCCATTTCGACGAGTTTCGGAGTGTTTTTACGTATTTTCGTCTTGAGTTATGTTTTATCGCATGTACTTTCGATTCTCGTAAAACTCGTTTGATTTCGTTATTTCCCTTTTTCCATGAGTTCGTATGGTTGAGTTGCTCATGTTATGAGTTTCGGATTGTTAATCCGACGTTATCTCCCGATTTTTTGGTCGTTTGGGCCGTTTTGTAATTTCCTAGAAGTTTAGGAAATTTTATCTTCTTTGTTGTATTTCGGATTCCCGGATATTCGGAAGTGTATTTTATTTCATCACTTAGCTTCGTCGTTATGGATACCTCGTGTTTACACTTCTGGGTTCTGTCCTCGTGTTGCATTCCGTCTTTGTATCGTCATGTGCAGGAAACGGTATTCAGCAGTGTGGAACTGCTGCATGCATAACGCACGTTATGCATGCTTCTTAGCGTGCGATATCGATACCTGCATAATGTACGTTATGCTTTACAGGTAACGTACGTTATGTCCTTCATCAGATAGTACAGAATGTTCTGTCGGGCTCTTACGTACGTTAACTTGTGTGAGGTTATGTACGTAAACCCCATAGAGTACGTTAACTATTTGTGATAACGTATGTAACGCACTGTCAGGTGTTTAAATCCTGAGTTGACCTCAGACGTGTTATTTCACTTCATTTTCTTTCCCTTTCTCGTGACGAGAGTTCTTCGGGCAATTTGGAGCGATTCGTGCCGAGCTGTCAATAGAGTTCCTCTGTAGATCGATTATGGTGTTCCAAGTGAGGTTTATCATCATCGTGATCCTCCTTCTCCGTCAGAATCGAGGTATATTTCGTTAGAACCCTAGTTTTTGGCCGAGGCCACGACCCTATTTTACTATGATTATTATATCTTATGAGAATTGTGTGTGAATTTTGTGTCATGTGTTAGCCTGGTAGACCTTATGAAGGTTTTACGGCGTGTAACGTCCCTTAAGTGAAATTTAGGTGTTACACAAGTCTCCCCCTGCTGAAAAATCAGCTACCTCAGATAACCCAGCTGAAATTTCACATCAGTCACCTGTTGATCAGTTACCATAGAACCTAGCTGAACTGATCAAGAAAATGGCCGAATAAATTGTTGAAAAAATTCTGTCCATGTTGGGAAAGATCCCCCCTGTATTTTGCTAATTGCCCCATACAACAAAATCTTTAAAGTCAGAATTTTAGTCTAAGTCTGGAAGCTGCTAGGAGAACATCACAGTCTGTCCATACAGCATAAGACCTTCCAACAATGTCAAGAGTCATTTCCTACAGCAATGTCTTTAAGATACAGCAAAGATGAAGATGTTGGATATAGCAAACATGCTGTATATGTTTTGCTTAGGAAAAGTAAAACCCAAATCCAACAGGACTGAAAAAACTTTATACTGTTGAGAAAGCAAACATTATTTCCAGTCGTGGAAAAATCTATTGGAGCAAAACTTTTAAAATAACTACCTCTAGCTAAGTCCAAAGGAAGAGGAAGAGGAAGTTGAATGTTAGAATTTTTTTGTTGTTTACTTGTAATATTTTTGTTGTTTAAAAATTCAAATTCAAGTACTGTATTGTAATAAACAAAAGTGAAAGTATATAGAGTCAACCTGAATGACAATTCTCAGTTGTCTCAAACATACTGGAGTTTGTTTTTTGTGTGATGACTCATTTCCATTTGAACAAATCATTAAGTTTTGTCATCATCAAAATCGGGGGGATTTTGTTAGGAATACATTTAGGATTTTCATGATGTCATCCATGTATTCTAAAGTTATATTCAAATGTAATGTTCTAAGCACTTGGCATTGCAAAGAAGAACAAAATGAGTATCTTCTATAAGCCTCCTAAAATTTAGACTAACGATTGATCAAGCAGGCTAAGTCAGAATATCAGTTGAGTTTTTAATATCAGATGAATATCGCATATCAGCTGAGTATCACATTTGGGATAAGTATCGCATATCAGTGGAGTATCGCATATCAGCTGAGTATCGCATATCAGCTGAATATCGAATATCAGTTGAGTATTGCATATCAGCTAAGTATGTCATTTCTGTTGAGTATCGCATATCGGCTAAGTATCGATAAGTCAGAATATTAGCTGAGATTGGTCAAGATATAATGACATCTGATTTTAGCCAAGATAGAACTTCACCTAAGTATCGACGTCCAAATACTTGGACAAAATTCAGGAAGTAATTATCAGCTATGTCCACGTCAGCAAACGTTGAGAAGTCAACAAAGATGGCAAATCACGTGCAGATATAAATAAAGCCAGGGAGACAATGTGAATGATTCCCACAATTTAAGAAATAAAATATTCCTTGAGATTTGCGCTCTGAAGACTTCCTATTATAGAAATCAAGGAAAATAACAGGAACAACTTTATATCTTCAAACAGGCAGACTTGAAGAAAGCGACAAGCCGTGTAAAGAGATAAAATGTGAAATAAATAAGTCCCTCTCCAACGGACCGATTTGCTCAGGATACAATGGCTATGAAGAATCTCAAGATTGTACTATAAATATCTGAAGAACTGGTGAGCAAAAGTACGATGCGATTTACATTTACATGCAATCAAAAGCAATACACGCTACAACTATAGCATCATGAAGAGCAAAGATCATAAGAATAAAATACTCAGAAGCTCTTAGAAGTTGCGTGTCTTAAAGTTTTGAGTACGGTGTACTTTCTTGGATGAGGTTCTTGAAAGTAAAAGGTTGTAAGGCATCCACAGGTTCTTGATTGGAAGGTCATAGACAACATGAGAGTTGTTGAGGCATCCATGAGTTTTCGATCAATAGGTCACACGCAACCAAAGGGAAGGAGTTACAACGGCCATGGGTTTTTCACTAGTTGAAAGCTGTTGTAACTAGATTCATTATAACTGTTGAAAGTTTTAGTGAATTTATCTCCTAGAGGATTGGAGAGAAGTGGATTAATAGAGGATTACCCCACCTCTGAAACCACTATAAGTGATGTGATTTGTTATTTATTTTGTATTGCTTTAAACATCATACTTAACTGCTGCATCCATATTTAACTATTGCATTAAAAGTCAGCTAAGTCTTATGCATAATATTTATCAGCTGACTTCTGAGATGTACTTAGCTGATATTCCAGCTAAGTGTTAAGTTCAGCTAAGTTTACCTAGCTGCTCATATCAGATGAGTATTAAACCAGCTAATTCAGCAAAGAGATTTTAAAAATCTATTCATCCCTCCCTACACTTTTACGATATGTACTTATGACCTACAACAGGATATTGAGGGTGAGAGTCGAACGTAAAAAAGATGTGAGGCGAATGAGAAGTTTGAATATATCTATCGTCACACATCGGTGGGTTAAGGGATATTAGGGGTGAGAGACCTTTGTAAAACAAGAGGTGCTTCAGATTTTTAAAGCATCTTTTTTAGAGATTGGTTTTGAGCTTAGTTTGAGCTTGGTGTCGAGCTTGATTCGAGCTTTAAATGAGTTTGAGTTCGAGTTTGATTTTTGAAACTTGCTATCGATTCTGAGTCGAGTTTGGATTTTTACAACTCGCGAGTTTTTGAGTAGAGTTCGAGCTTGGCAATTGTCTATCGAGTTGGAGTCGAGGATACTGATACTCGAACTCGACTCGCATTATTTACACCACTAGCCAACAGGCCTGCCACTAGAAAAAAGGGAAAGAAAAATTGATGGAGCACTGGAAAGCATGCCAGCAGGAAAAAGAATGACTGATTGCCGGAAAGCAGGCCGTCAGGCCAGAATTTAAAAAAAAAGTGTTCGACTGTCATTTTTGGCCTCGCTGGAGGTCTCCTGACCGTCAATGTTGGCCTCACAGGAAAGCAGGTCGGTGGACCTATGATTAAAAAAAACAAAAAAATAAGCTAGGCCACCGGAGCTGTAATACCCGAGATTTTTATTTTCCAGTTGCCCTGAATTATTTGTCGTTTGGTTCCGATTATTTGTTTCGCTATGATTATGTGGATACGTTTTTCTACGATGTACTGTATGATGTGTTCTGTTGTAGTGTTCGCCGAGTGAGACTCGTATCGTGTGCATTTCTTTTATTAAATACGTACTTGTGGTATGTTATGTCTCGTAATTTGCTCTTTATTATTTTGAATCATAACCGGGGCGTTAGTGTAACCGAAACATTGTCGAACACCTAACCAGGCTGTCGGAGTTGCCCACAACCGAGTCATGGACGCACGTTTTGGAGCAGGGACTCGCCTGGCCGAGTTACGGCTGTAAGGTGCTGGTTATGGCCGTAAGTGATCGGCAGGCATGGGTTGGAAGAAGGCCGGTTACGGCCGTACGGGCGCCAGGCAGCATTCAGATGAATGCCAGTTACGTCCTTAAGGGGTGCCTGTTATGGCCGTAAGGGGTGCCGGTTACGGCCGTAAGTGATCGGCCATATAAGGCTGAGGCAGCAGGTCACTCGGCCATTTACCCATTTTCACCATTTTTCACCCACCTCCGTGATTCTTCGGCGAGTTTCCGGAATTTTGGCCGGTAAACTCCTTGTGCATTATTTGGGAAGCTTGATTAGTGTTTATTATCATCAATCTTGTTCTTCGTCGGATCGAGGTGATTTCTTGAAATCTCCTAGAATTTGACTTTCGGGATTTCTTCTTGATTATCGTTGTTCGTCCGATTGTGATGAATCAGTTGATGTTATTGAGCATTAATAATCGTGTTCTATGGGTTAATATCCATATTTCGAGTTTGTTTAACTCGATTGGTGATTCGAGTGTTCTTGGGAGTTATCAAACGTTGAGTGTTCAATTAAATGTCCCAGTGAGTTTCCCTTCGATAGTTTGGTGGGATTTCCGTTGTTTTTAACCTTGAATCTCGTTGTAATCGTATCTTTGTTGTTTTTTACTGGGGGATAATAGGTGTTCGAGGGTTTCCGGTCGAGCCTTCCCGTTGCTTCGCATGCTTTGGACTTGAGGCGAGTATCTCGTCTATAATCTTTATTCTTTGAGAATGTGGCATGTCGTGAATTTAACGTGGACTTGATAGTGATTGAACGTTTAACCGTAACTTACTTTTAAACGAATATGTGATTCTATGAAAGTAAATACTAACGTAACTTGAATTCCACAAAGAATGATAACAACCATTTCATGTTGTATTATGCTTAAGACGGATATTTAGAAGTGAGCAATTATCCAAGAAATTGTGGAATGCTTGTATTGTCCGCTTGCTAGTATGTTTCATGAATGATGGTGTGACGTGAATGCTATACATTTGTGGAAGTGTATGATGCATTAGCTTATGATATTACGTGCTTGTGATTGTGGAGAATATTATACCCTTATTGTTGTGTAATCGGTGAATTGAGATATTACCCGGGTAGGGACCCATGCGGCCTCCGGCGGCGCGTTACTTGCGAGTACGGTATGATTTCGCCATAAGGCTATGGAATCGGGTAGGTCTGGAGAGGGCTCCGAGAATCGTCACTTGCGAGTGCAATGTCACGATAACTTGTGGGTGTGTTTGAATGATGATAACCGGGTAGGGACCCATGGGGCCTCCGGTGGTGCGTTACTTGCGAGTAAGGCCACATGATATGATTTGACCATAAGGTTATCTAATCGGGTAGGTATGGAGAGGGCTCCAAGAATCGTTACTTGTGAGTACGATGTCAAGATAACTTATGGGTGGATTCGAGTTTGTTTCGGTAGCTAATCCGGGTAGGTCCCATCGAGGCCACGGAGGTGATATGAGTATTTATTGGATACTTCTGAATTGTGAATGTTTGAATCTTGAATCCCGGCTATATTGGTGAATATGGTTCTGCCTTTGAGGCTTGTTTGAAGAATTGAATCATTTATATGATTTTGAAAGAAAACCCTTTTGAAAAGGAAAATTACAAATCTTTTCATGATTTTAAACTGAGACCCCCGACGTCGTCAATTATTCTTTCAAATGTGTTTTGAAGTTATCTTTATGATCCTTCCTAGTGGGAACCGTTTCGAAAAGACTTTGGACTCGGGGATCATGTTACTACCTTGTCGAAAGGTTATTTTGTTAGGAGTATGCCCTCGAATGCCACTCAGAGGATGTTGAGTGAGGGTATTGTACTTGTTATTATGTATATCATTAAAATAAGGCAATGGATGTTTCTTTATTTACTGGTAGTTACTGGCGTTCCTGACTCGTAAATATATATATAGAAACTAGTCCGTGTATTTGAGAGCAAAACATTCAACTCCTTATTGGATAAGGGGATCAGCACTGTAAAGGTTTATAGCTCAAATAATTAATCGTTCGCAAGTCGATGAAACTTGACTGGGCGTTAAGTTTATGTGAAGACTTGTATGACATGTTCTTTGACGTGGAGAGTGCCTGTCGAACACTAATGGTTAGTGGAAGCACATTTTATAGGTATGCTAATTGGATTAGTATACTCGAGCCAACTCACCCTCGATTCGTCACACCGATTTCACTCCGGGACAGTCAATGATGGAATTGAAAGGTTTTCATAGGTACTCGTGAACCTTCGACTTGAGGATTTAGTAGGGATGTGCTTGTGACGTCAAGATTTTCATTAGAGTAGTTCGACCCTGTAAACCGGAAGGTGGGGGTCAACCTCGACGTGCATCTTGATGGGCAAGTAGCAGGTCCTACTGAATACCAAGATAGAATTCTTTCTCCCGTTATTGAGCGGGTTATATGTCTTATGCGGTTATTGGCAGATGAGATCATAAGTCTTTGGCCAAAGCATCGGAGCTAGTTGTATTGGATACACGAGAGCTCGATGATATCGATTTGCATTAACACATGCATAGAGTCAAGTACATATAGGGCTTGACTGACTGTGACCCTATAACTTGATCGGGACATTTGAAAGAAGTGTTTATACGTATACTGATATTCACGACAGAATGGTTCTTGAATGATCCCATCATTCGTTCTCATTTGGGGTACAGTGTAGGCCGCCAGGCTGGCTAGGTGGTGCTACTACTCTTTGGTTCCTCCCATTGCTGACTGAGACGGTCGCAATAGGATTGACGATGGAATGAATTTAGCTTATTATCTCATTATAAATATTAGATATTGGATATCTAATTTATTGGGACATTGGATGTCTAAATTGATTTATTGGATAAATTGATTTACGGCCTATGAATTAAATAAATTACTAGGTGGTTAATTTAATTCATAAATATAATTATTTCTTGGAGAAATAAATTATGTTATTATGTATTTGATATGATTAATTAATTGGATTAATTAATTAATATAAATACATCGGAACGGAATCGGAGTTTATCTGTTTGGACTCATTGGGAGTCCGAAACAGTAAACTCGTCTGATTCCTTCTAGATGGCCGCCCCCTCCCCCCCTCCCCCTTCCCCCCCCCCACCAACTCCCTTTTGGTCGTTGTCTCCATTTTAATAATGGAAGATCAAGACTTGAGGGAACAAGATATCAAAGTGATATCTCATGTTGGTGATTTGAGTTGAATACGAAGACTATCTCATTTACACCAACCCTTGGACACTTACGGTTTTAAGCAAGAGAGAAAGAGAAAAATATTTCTCCAAGTCTTCTTCTTCATCACTTGTTCTTGATTATTCTTGGAGATAAATTGAGAGACAATTGAGATTTTGTGAGTATATACACCTAGAGTGTCATAATCACATAGACAGCTTCCATCAGTTGGTTCTAGCCATAACCTTAGAGGTTAATCGGGTGATCATCATTCCGTTCGTTTCTCCGGTGCGTGGCAAGTAGAGATGCGGTGTTTTCGGCTTTGGATTATCCAAGATCTTGGAGCAGATTGGATCGTAGGAAAATCAACTAAAGCTTGGGGAATAGCTCAAGAGAAGGACACCATTTAATCAATGGATTACAAGGGTATGTTTCTCGCATCATCTTGTGTTTCGTTTTATATATTCATATATACGTAGCTCGATCGATCCTCGTAGGATTCGGATCGAATTAATTTTCATTTTACCGCTTCCGCTGGGCCTTCGTTTTTAGGTACCGAATCCCAAAATATTTTCATAATGGTTGTATTCTTGATGTATAACTTTATAGATTGTGCTAGTGATTCCATCGCTAACCCCTCATTGGGGATTTTGTTATTTATTCCAGGTGTTCTGACTGGAGAGAGAGCAACCACAGGATCGGTTCGGAGGATGATGTAAAGCAGTGATACTAGTCACAATTGTAGTCGGTTGTCCGTCAATGATCTGTCGGTCTGATTTTTCCTTGTCATCCTTGAGGGGATGGACATGTTATGTAATATGTGATCAAGTTGTATTTTGGTTTATCAGATGTACAGCTATGTTGTGTTTTGAAAGACCTAATCGGTCTACAGTTTTATGTTTTAGTCTAGTTGACTGCGTGTGGGTTTTGTTTTGTAGTCTCCTGCCTGGTAGATCCCTGCGGAAAGGGGTCTACGGTGTGTAATATGTAATACCCGGTTGTAATTCATTCATTATTATTCAGTAATTATCAGTCAGTAATGGTCACTCAGTAATTTCTCACTCATTAATAATCACTCATCATTCAAGATTCGTTCATTTGTGTTCATCATTGGCATTTTGTAACCGTGTATCAGTTACCGATCGTCATTCATCTCCGTTTGAGAGTCGAGACGAGAGTATTATCATCATCATCATCGTGATTTTAGTCTTGTACTGGAAGTATCATCTATCAAGCGTTATTGGACTTAATTACACTCATACTAGTATTGTACGTTGGATCATTCACCGTTTGTATCGAGTAGACAGAGTTGTCGGATTTTTGTCACTTTCAGCAGCGAGTTACGGCCGTAACTAGTCAGCCATTACGGTCGTAACATGCATCCGTTGGCTCAAGGTGGTTTTGGACAAAGGTGAGTTATGGCCGTAAGGATTGTCGGATACGGCCGTAACATGTGTTCGTGATTTTCAGGTTATGTCGGACGAAGAGGGCTTACGGCCGTAAGGGTTGCGGCATACGGCCGTAAGATGAGGCAGGTACGGCCGTAAGGCTTGGCCGGATACGGCCGTACGTTGCAGGCAGGGTGCCTGGTCTGTTTCGATTAAGGCGTCGTACGCCCGTAAGCCTTGCCGAGTACGGCCATAACAGGCTAGTTACGCCCGTAAGGCATGTGCGGTACGGCTGTATGACTGTCGGCAGGTGTTTAGACGAGGGCGAGTTACGCCCGTAAGGCAGGTGCGGGTACGGCCGTATGACTGTCGGCAGATTCTGTATGAAGCCGAGTTACGGCCGTACGAGATGGCTGGTTACGGCCGTAAGGTCGTTGACTTGGGACGTTACGACCGTAAGTTGGCCGAGTTACGGCCATAACGTTCGGCAGTTTATATAGGACTTGGTCGGACTTGGTGTTCATTTTCTCATTTCTTCACCTTCTATCCGAGAGAGAGAGCTTGAGGGAGAGATTTTTCATCATCAATCACTTGGGTGTTCATTTTTCATCATCTTCATTCGATTGTGAAGCTCGGATAGTCGATCGAACGCGTGTTCATCGGATCAGAGTGCTTGGATCTTCAAAGGTAATATTCTTCAAACATCTTGGATTTCGATTTTGTGTTGAGATATGATGTTTTGGATGTTATAATCATGTTGTATGAAGAGATGTACGCATGATTATGAGTGTGTATGATTATTCATTGGATTATTGAAGGGTTATTCAAGAACACTTTGAATAGTGAGTTGGATTTGGGGGTTTTCGATTAGTTGTTGTTGTAATCACGAATTTGGATATTCATATTGGATTATTGATTGTATTGAAGATTTTTGTTGGTTTGGATCACTCTTTGGGGATTTGATATTTGTATAGTTAAGGATTGGTTGTCTACAATCGAAGATTGGTCACAACGTGTTTGATATAATGCCCCAATGAGCTTGGTTTAGTCGTATCGACATTTTGTGTTAGTTATAACCATGTTTGATTCGTATGTTGAACGGATTGTTGGTAATTGTATTATTCAAGGTTGTTCGAGCGACCGACATCTCATTTAGGATGTTTGTTCATGGAAGGACATTGTTCACCGGTGTTGTGTAAGTTAATTCTTACTCTGTTAAAAGGATATTCATTCCTTTTTATGTTGTTCATTCATAATCATAACTCATTCATAATGTATTAACCGTATTGAGACTTGTAATTGTCAAATAATCACTTCATTCACGAGGAACGACGGTTCCAATCATTTCATTGAGCTATCATTCACTTCACTATTATTTTCATCTCGGTGAGTCATTCTTGACTTTGTCGGATTATTATTCATTGATATTCATTATGGTCATTCTCGTTCATATGACCTTCTGGGTTCGTATTGCGTGGCCGGGTGGTGATATGTGGGATTTTTAGCCGAGCACATGATGGTCATGTGTTCGGGTTCACCGACACAATGGAATGTGCACACGGTAACGTACCTCCGTGAGACTAATTAGGTACAAGGACGGGTGTGTCCGGTCACTCGTCTTGTGCACATACACATATCATTACGGGCGTACTACGATGACTCTCTTCAGCTTAAATTCATAACTAAAGGATATTTCATAATTGAGATATATCAGGATAGTGTATATTCAACCCTTGAGGATTGTTGTTCTGTGTAACTGACCCCGTTGGGCGATATTGTTTTCAGGTCATGGCAAGGCAAAAGCACAGGAAGAGAACGTTGACGGCGAGGAGTCCCAGTGATACTATTAGGGGGGCCCAATCCTTTCAGTCATTCATGTTGCTGTCATTTTATTTTTCCGCTGCATTTTTCCATTTGGATACTTCGTTTCATTCAGTGTTGTGTATTTTATCTTCATATAAAATATACATGTATTCGGTATTATCTTGGGTGTGTTGTAATGAAACTCCTCGTCGGAGTAATTGATAATATAATGTGGTTCGGTACTACAATTATATTATTTAATTCATAAATTTTCATTCGCCTGGTGCGTCCCAGTCGGGGGTCCACGGCACTATAATATCCGCCTAGTTTGGGCTGTTACAGAGTTGGTATCGGAGCGTTGTTTTGAATACTACCTTCTGAGTCATGTCTCATTTGAAATCATCGTCATCGGACTAGTATCATTGGACTTTCGCGTCACGTGTGACCGGTACAAATACTGAGCCCCTCAGACCAAGAACTGTAAGATTTCTAACGCCATGGTATAATTTCTGGCAATAAGAATCACTCATTCATCATTCAACAGTCAACAATCCTCATCATCATTCATTTTGATCAGGACGATCATGTTAACTCATTAATCACTCAGTTCATTTCACTATTCAGTTGTTGATCTGTAGGATCATATCATTAATCATGTTAACTTGTTCAAGATAATCATTTCAAGAATTTCATCAGATAATCATGTCACCTCAGTTAATCATTCACGTAATCACTGTGTTAGAGCGCGTATGCTCATTTTCATCATTTCATGACGTAATCATAATGTGATATTCATCCGAGAGATATAATTATCATGTGACTTTCCTACTTCAGTATGGAGAGAGCAGGCAGAAGACGCGGGGGACGTGGCCGCGGTGCGGGCCGAAACCCGAGAGCTCGTGTGAATACACGTGCGAACAGGAATAATGCTAACTCATCGAGCAGCGACGCTGCCACTCATTCACCCATAAATGATCATTCACTATCAGGGAGTCGTACCCGGGACACAGCTCAATCAGAAGGTGTTCGTGTTGACCCACTCGCTTTTATGCATGGCATGATGGCCCAGATGACTCAGATGGCACGCCTCACGGACACGATGCAGAACTCAACAGCTCAGAATCAGCAGGCTCCTCCGCCGCCACCTCAGGGGCAAGAGAGGGGTGTAAGCAGTATTATCGGCGACATGTCTCGCCAAAGGCCACCTACTTTTGAGGGCTCATCTGAGCCGGCGGATATTGTTCATTGGCTCGAGCATTTCGAGAAGTTATTTGCTATGGTAGAGTGTCCCGAAGGACACAAAGTTTCAGTTGCGGCTTACTATCTGGGTAAGAGCGCTCATTCATGGTGGTTGTCGTTGAAGCCCACCGACGGATCATGTACTTGGGATCAATTCAAGACACTCATGATGGAGAGGTATTATTCAGCCCCACTCAGAGAGGCCAAACTATCAGAATTACTCACTCCCGACCCCTCAGCAGACGAGGATGTTCTCGCCATCGCCGAGAAATTTCAGGAACTTCTTCCCTTCGCCTCATCTATCATTCACTCTGAGGCGGACAAGATCAAGTATTTCAGCAAGAGGCTGAAACCCCGTATGCGGATGCAGTTGCTTAATCATAATTGCACCACTCTGGCCGAATTCATCGAGAAAGCTCTTACATATGAGCTTACCGCTAAGGAGATTGCTAAGCAGCAAACTTCATCTACTAGCAAGAAGTCAAAGAATCGTAATCAGTCTGAAGGCAGTCAGGCAACCTTCAAGAAGCCTCATGCGGGCTCTACTTTCTCTGAGTGACCCCCTGTGGCGCCCAGACCGGCGGAATCGCAGTCCCGAGTGGGCAGTTCGGCCATCACCTCTTTCAACTGTGGGGAACTTGGTCATGTCAGCACCAAGTGTCCGAGGCAGACTATCACATGCCATAACTGTGGGATTGCTGGGCATAAGGCCCGTTTTTGCCGAAGGGACTCCAAACCTACTCCGGCGTCATCTCAGGCCCTGAAGCAGTCAGCTGTTCATAATCAGGCCACTCAGTCTGCGTCGTTCAAGACGACGGGAGCAAACAAAGGCGGAGCTAAGAGCTATCAGACGGGAGCGTCCAATTCGGAGGCCGACAAGCCCCGAATTTATGAGATGAAGAAGACCGACGATCCAGAGGCCCGAATGATTACAAGTACACTCGATATTCTATCTCAACCTGTGTGTACCCTTTTCGATACTAGTGCATCGCATTCATTCATTTTCGAGTCATGTTTGAGTAGACTACGTCCGGGTAGTGCTACTAGTTGTGATCCTTATGTCATTGGTCTACCTGACGGTAGAAGAATTATCAAGAATCGTGAGATTCAGAATTGTCCGATTCAGCTTCATGGCCATGTATGCCTAGCAGACCTAATCGTGGAAGATTTACCGAGAGACGACGTCATCTTGGGTATTGATTGGATGGATCATCACGATGCCATCATTAGTCTTCGTAAGTGTATGGTCACTATCATTTCAGACGATGGGGTCGGATGTGTTTTTCACGGAGGTAATCCCGGCTGTTCTGGTAAGGTCATTAACTTGATGAAAGCAGTGAAATTACTCAGTCAGGGGTGTGTTGGTTATTGGTGCAATATGACCAAAACCGAGAAATCACTAATAATGTTGGCGGATATTCCGGTAGTGAGAGAATATGCCGATGTATTTCCAGACGAGTTACCTGGTTTGCCTCCACAGAGAGATGTGGAATTCACGATTGAGTTGGAGCCCGGTACGTCTCCGATATCGAAGGCACCGTACCGGATGGCCCCGACCGAAATGCAGGAATTGAAGAATCAACTTGAGGAGTTGTTCGAGAAAGGTTATATCCGACCGAGTGCGTCCCCGTGGGGAGCACCTGTGTTGTTTGTCAAGAAGAAGGATGGTTCGTTTTGCTTGTGTATTGATTATCGGGAGTTGAACAGGGTGACGATCAAGAATAAGTATCCTCTACCCCGTATTGATGATCTCTTAGATCAACTTCAGGGAGCTTCGGTATTTTCCAAGATCGAGAGACTGTTGAGTTGATTCTTCCATCTTACAGTTAGTTGTTACGACAGTAAGCTTTTGACTATCGCGGCAGTACCTTTGTTGTTACAGTTCTGTCTGTGCTCATTATCAGTCGACCTAGTCATATGGTCCGTCTGTGACAATTGTGAACTTTAACTGCGGTATCAGTAATATTGCACCCAGTTGCTTATCTTGTATGGATATTATTGACGTATTATGAGTCGTTACCTCTCTTGCTAGCGAGTGTTAGTTGTACGCCCATATGTTATGATTTCATAGGTCGGTTTAATTGCATTATTCTTTGACGCTATCCAGATGTGGTAGTTGATTAGTAGTAATGATGATGTATATTGATCAGGTCATTTTGATGATATCGTTTATCGAATAGATTGATGTTTCAAAATGTTTTTCAAATGACTTTCAAAACAAAACAGTTATGATAATGGGTTCATAGTTTTGATCAATTGACCGAGGTATTGAAAATACTTCTTTTCAAAAACTCATTTCAGGAAAATTATTCAAACTGAAGAATTTTAAAACATTATCATTTGGACAAGTACCTCGGAAAATTTTGTTTTAAAAATATTACCCATATTTGACCACGATGATATATATATATATGGTTTGACCGTGATTGCTCTGGTAAAAGTCATAGTTTTTGGTGATGTAGCCAAGTGAATGACTTATGAATTTGAATTCTATCGTTGCGGTGATAGTTTGTGTATTCGTGTTATGACTCAGAATGAGTATTTTATTGTGTTACTGTTGATTAACCCTTGTGCTTGATTCCAATGTGTGACGACTTGATAAATGTTGTTGTCGGAGATATTCATTTCTCAGTCTATGAGAACTATCAGATATGAGTTTGTGGTGTGAATGCTCTATGGTAACTCTTGTTAGCAAGAATATTTCTGTGCTTCGCATTGTGTCTTGTATGGATATCTTTTTGTGATTGATGTTATGTGTTGCTATGTCTCGTCTTAACGAACTGTTGTTCAGTTTGGTATGTCGAGAGCTAGAGGCCGGGGTCGGGGTAATCAGTTGTATGATCAGGATCATGCTACCGGTAATGGCATTGGTATTGGTGTTGCTACTATACTCCAGCAGGTGGCAGACCAGATGACTCGTTTGGCTCAGGCGGTTCAGCATAACACGGCCGTGAATGAGAATGTCGGGTCGACTCAGTGGCTTAGAGAGGTGGTTCGTATGCGTCCTCGCCATTTTGCAGGCGTAGGTGATACTTTGGGCTGGGACGGTTGGCTTTTCCAAATGGAGAAGATTTTCAAGGCGGTTAGTTGTCCAGAGGAATGGAGGATTCCTATCATCTAGTTCCTTCTCGATAGCGATGCTGCTAATTGGTGGGAGGCCGATGAGCCTCAGGATCATGCTATTACTTGGGAAGAGTTCAAGAAGTTAATGGAGGTGGACTTCTATCCGGAGCTGATCCGAGAGCAGAGGATCCGAGATTTTTTCCTAGCCAAGCCGCAGGATATACCCGTGTCACAGGCTATTATCGATTATAGTCGACAGCTCGCTTACGTGAAGAGGTAAGTGAGGACCGAGGAAGACAAAATCCATCATTTCGACATGCGAATGAAACCAGAGATTCGACAGTACATGTCGGGTTTCACTTGTGCTACTTTGAGGGAGTATCAGAATCGAGCCATGGCGTACGAGATGGCATCGTTATCTACTGGGCCTTTGCATGAACCGAAGAGGCAAAGGACGTATGGATATTTTTCGGACGGTGTGAGAGCCGGGACTTCTTCTCATCGAGTTTCACATAGTTGTACGGCGAAACCTCCCCTTTCTTCGTTTGGTGGAACCAAGAGTTCCAAGTCATCTTCTTTGACTCCTAGTCAGAGGACAAATAGTTAGAATTCAGACCTGTTTCTAGAAGTAAGACTACTCTCCAGGTTCAATAATGGCTGCATACTTGTAGAATTCAAACTCAATTTTGGTAGGCTAGTCAATAGTCTACAATGAAGGCTGGATTATTAAATATATGGTGATGTAAGGGATTAGATCAACTGGTTTTATGCAGCCTATAAATAAGGCCTTTCAGTTAGCTTGTAAAATACACTAAGTGAAAAAAAAGTACTAGTTGAGAGAGAAAAGAAAGAGAGATGTAGCTCTAGAGAGAAACAAAGAAAAGGCTGAAGCCTTGAGTGTGTAAAAAAAAAGTTGGTGCTGTTATTTTGAGAAATAAAAAGCTGTCTTTGTTTTATTATTCAAGTTATTTTTACATATACACGGAGTGTGTGTGTTTGAGTCATATCAATTTCATATATATTTCCAAGAGCCTATCTATGTTTCCAACAATAGTATGGCTACTGTTCCGACTGTCATTAGTTCCAACACTATCAAGACTATTATTCCCGCTGCTGATGTCAAAGTAGAAAAGCCTGAAAAGTTCAATGGCCTGGATCAAACGATGGAAATGGAAGATGTTGTTTTACCCGACCATTTTGGGTTTGGCTAGATAGCTGAAACACGACTATCTATAATTATTGAGAGTGCGACCAACACTCAGAAATGCACTGTAATTGAAGCTTGACGGGAAGGTGATTAACTGTACTGAAACTCTATATGTCCTCAATGGGCTTACTTATTAAGTGTATAATGTGTACATGCTGTGAAAACTGCCAAATTGGAGAAAAAATACAAAACTAAGGACGTCAGAGTCAAAAAAATTCGTTGTCGGCAAGTTTCTAAAATTTAGGATGGTAGACTCTAAGGCGCCATGTCATAAGTCCAACGGTTACAACTAATCTTGCACGAGATTCATGGTGAATGCTTGAGTCTAAGTGAATATTTTCAAATGATATATATGATTAAAAAATTACCAGTGGGATGGAAAGATTTCAAGAATTACCTCAAACATAAGAGGAAGAAAATGTCTCTTGAGGACTTGGTTGTCCGTCCTCGTTGAGGAGTATAATCGTGAGTTTGAAGCTAAATCGGGCAGATCTTACTTCTCGATTTGATCTCGAACTAACTTGATGGAGTAGGGTAACTCCTGCAAAAGGAAAGCAGCACACTAGCTAAAAAGGAAGCAGCTTGCCAAGGTTTAGATATCCACTGAAAACAACCACAATTGTGGTAAGCCAAACCAAACGGCGCAAAAGACTGCAGAAATCCCAAAATGTCCAATGGACCAGAAAAAAAGAAAATAAGTGTCCATCTTGCTGAGCACGATCTTTTGCCGAGTGAATTAAATGACTTTGCGATGTGCGCCAAGATGTTTGAAGCACCATATGAGAATGATTACAATATTGAGAATACGTATAATTCTGACAAGTCTACTATGGTGGTTGAAGACAACTTGATGAATAATTCAAGTGAATGTTTATTGATGTTGGAGTGACTCTCCATGTTTTCTCTTATAAAGAGATGTTCTCAACTTATACCCGTACTAATTGCAAAAATTTGAGTATGGTGAACTCATATTCTTCTGAGTTTGTTGGAGTTGAGAATGTGGTTCTGGAGTTATGTTTTGGAAAAATGGCTTTTGCCGAAGGATGTTCTATATATCTAAGAAATCCACAAGAATTTGATGTCGGGCTCATTGACGGTGGAACATGGATTTAGAATAGTCAATGAGTTTAAGAACTTTGCACTTAGCAAATTTAATCAGTTTCTAGGCTATGGTTATCTTGACTATGGATGTACGTCGTGTAATTAAGCCAAGTATTAATGAAAAAGCTTATGTGCTTGAGTTTCATCTGGCATATTAGACAGATATGTACATTTAAAAGAGAATACTTACGAATTTGGAATTACCTCCAACTTCGAAAATTGTTTCTATTTTTAAATTTTAAATAACTATATTTTTGTCTTGCCGAAAAGTGTATTGAATCTCTATGCTTGATACATACTAATGTATGGTATTTAAAAGTATTGCAAGCTAGTCGTACTAGAATATACTTGTTACTATTATTGATAATTGCACTTGGTTTTGCTACTTATAATTATTAAGAATCAAAGATGAAGTTATAGAAGCTTTCAAAATTTACAAGAATGAAGTTGAAAATCAACAAGAAAAATATATTAAAGTAGTTCGAAGCGATAGTGATGGAGAATATATCGCTCTTTTTGAAGAATTATGTGTTAAATCAAGCATAATTCATTAAATGACTGCACCTTATGCTCCACAATCAAATGGCATCGTTTAACACAAAAATCAAACTCTAAAATAGAAGATGAATGTCATGCTGATTGATCATCAGCTACCCCAGATTATGTGGGGAAAGCTGTTTTAACAGCTAACCATATATATTGAATACTTAAAAGAAAATATAAGACCCATTCAAATTTATGACAAAATCATATATCTTCTTATAAATATTTTAAAGTATGTTTCTTTGTTAAGATTACAGTACCAGAACCAAAGTAATTTAAAATCGGATCTACAGTCGATTGCATTATTGTATATGCTTACAGCAGTACGACATATCAATTTTTAGTACACATGTCGGGAATACTTAATTAACTAAGGGTACCACAATTCGGTAAAAAATGATATTTTTCAAAAATGTTTTTCAATGCAAAAATAGAGCAGAATCTAGTTCTAATAAGAGAACTTGTGATACTATAATTATTTTTACACTGAATGGTGAAGAATCGAGACATGGTAAAAAGGTAAAAATGGTTAAGTCGTCCGGGCCTGATTTTATTATGTACATGTTGAATGATAACTCGAGTTCTACTAAAGAAGCTTTATTCGGCCTAAATGCACCACTAGAAAGAAGCAATTGATCGTAAAATAGAACCTATTCTGCCAAATCATACTCGGTATGTCAAATCATACTTGGTAGTGGGTGATCTCCCTTCTCGTTGTAAATCTTTGGGACGCAAGTGGATCATGAAAAATGAATATAAAACATATGGATCTATTGATAAGTTCAAAGTCCACTTGATTTCCAAAAGGTTTAAACAAAGATAATGATATTATTTGTGCGACCATTACTCACTAGTAACAAGGATCACATCATCTTGAGCGATTTTTGTGATTGCTGCCTTGCATAATCACGAGATTCACCTATGAAGACTGTTTTTCTGAATTATAAATGGGAAGAAGAAATATATATAGAACAAGCCGAAGGTTTTGTAGCACTTGATGAATAGAAAAAGGTTTCAAACTAATTCGGTCTTTATATGACTGGAGGTTTCAGAATCAACAAGGTGGCAAATGTATTTATGTAAAAAGTACATCAAATGCATATGTCAAGGCATGTATATAAGTAGACTACATTTTAATCATTGGCAATAGTCTTTTTTTAATCATGTACACAAGGAGGATGTTAAAAAGACATGAAAAAATGTGTATTCTGATGTAATCTTCTGTATGAAAATTACTATAACTCATGATGAAATTATCATATCACAATCTCATTACATTGAGAAAGTACTTAAGAAATTCAATGCAAATGATGTTCTAATATTATTTAAGACGCTCATGGATCTAAGTATAAATTTGGATGCCAAACAATTATAAGCCAGTGGATCAACTTGATTACTCATGAGTCATTGACTATCTGATGTACTTAATGAAGTGTACACAATAGGACTGAACATATTCAGTTAATAAGTTGAGTAGATATACAAGCAATCCTATCCATAGGAATGGAAATACGTTGAAAAGGGTACTAAAGTACTTATAGTATCCCTTTGATTATAGGTAATACTACACGATATATCTGGCTATATTCAAGTGGTATTATGAGTTAGTTGGATTTTGGATTGGAAAGAGTTTTTACTCTCCTAGTAAACATGCATTTTATGTTGGAGTGGAGTAACTATATGAAAATCAACAAAGAAAAATGTGTAAAGCTCGATCCACCATGGAATCTAAGTTTATTGGCCTATAAAAAGTTGGTGAAGAAACAAAATGACTCCATAATTTATGGAGGATGTTTCATGTTGGAGTAAGATCGCAACTTCCTGCGTAGTACGTGCCACCTATGATGAGTATCATATAAGCAACTGTTGGAAAGGCAGAAAGCAATATGGACAATGGCAAATCTCCACATTACTTATCTAATACATAATACCATTAGACAAATGTTCTCAAATGGTGTAATATCCATTAACTATTTTAAGACAAATGGGAAATGTGTAGATTCGCTAACTAAATGGCTCAGTCAATATAAGTTGATAAATTTGTTAGAGGAAAAAGAAATTAAAATACATGATATCAAAGGATAATCATAGTAGTAATTCAACCATGTTGAATGGAGATTCCATGAACTTGGCTCAAAATAAAAAGTAAGCCATGGGAGTTCATCTTAGCACTTATAACAAACTATTGGGAAAAACTAGCCGTGTGTATTGATAATTGCCCCATACAGCAAAGCTCTTCAAAGTCAGCATTTCGGTCCAAGTATGGAAGCTGTTAGGAAACTTCATACAACTTATCCATACAGCGAAAGATCTTCCAGCATAGTCAGAAGTCCTTTCCTACAGCTCTTTTATCATTATACAACAGAAATGAAGAAGTTGGATACAACAAACTTGTTTTTTTTACTTAGAAAAAGTAAAACACATATCCAACAAGACTGAAGAAAAACTTTAAACCATTGTGAAACAAACATTATTTATTCAGAAAGTATTCACGGTTAAAGTAGCATTTAATATTGATAGGACAGCATTTAATGCCGCGAAGAGACTACAGTCTGAAGAATATTTAATGCTAGTAAATAAGAATATTTGAAGCATTAAATTCGAATCTCCTTTAATTCAAACCTTATGAAGCCTCCAATCAGAGCAGTCTCACTCTCACCAACCGGCCAATGGCTACATTTATAACGAATCTATTTCCAATGTTATAAATAGCCCCAAGCAAGAGGACATTGCTCACTAGATATATTACCTTGCTAAATACATCTGACGCATTAGCTCTGACAATCTGAATATCAAGCTAACAAAGAGCAGTATATTTCCTTGAGCATACAGCTTCATCAAGTGAAGAAATATATAGAGTCCTCAACACAAATAACACACCTTACAAAGAACGCTCATCAAAGCATACAACTGGTGTTTGAACTTGTTCTGCCAAAACCTTACGGTGAGATCAACTTAAGCCTGTGTGGACTAATCCCTTAATAGTTCCGACTTATGTGGGAAGAATAGCATTAAAGATAAAGCTTCGATCTGTGTGAGAAGAAGCAAATCGAAGAGCCAAGCCAATCTGTGTGAATGGCCCAAACTATTATCGGTTGTATCAATCTGTGTGAACGATACGGCGACAAGTTTAGTTAAAGTCACATAGTTGTGTACGCCGTGATTTTAATAAATATCTTACCCTATGTGGAGGACTAGTGGACATAGAGGGGTTTACCTCGAACCACTTATATCTGTGTGTATTTTACATTCTGTCCTTTACTGTTTTCATATCTGCCTGTGTGATTTAAAGTATACATATTGCCAAAACTCTGTACGCACCAAGCAAATAGGAGATTACCTAGTTACTATATTTTTTTTGAATAAAGATTGCATTTTATTCCATGTAGACAATATAGCTCATCACCAATTACAAAAGGAAGCAGGCATTTTTATGCCAGCATGACAAAATCCACATTACAAAGAAATAAATGAACCTAATTTAGCTTAATATAAAAAGATACCTATACCGTCTACATAGCTGTTCAAGCTTCTTATGCATCGTTGCTCTAATGAAAGTTCTTTCTACTACATCACACAAAATCTGCTATGGATCAGTAACAGAGTCCTAGAATAGCCTGCGATTCCTTTCTCTCCAGATAGAATATATAAGTTCTGTTGCAAGGGCTTTAGACAGTCTTTGTCTTGCACTTTTCCCACATGTCACTTTCTTCAACAATGCAACTTAATATCAGTCTTCCTCTGTAATACCCGGATAATTATTGTGTATTTTACCTGTATTTGAAACTTGTATCATTCAATTTTGTGTATTAATGATCGAAGTGTGATTTTTGTATTCGTATTCCTGCATTTTAGAGTTTGCAAATGCATGCATGCATCTGCACATCATAACGTACGCTAGATGTTGAGCATAGCATACGTTAAGTGTTGCATATAATTGTTAGGCGTATTTTTATGCGCTTATTTATCATTATTTTATATCCATCTTGAGCTTTAATCTGCATAAATGAGCTTTTAATGCACTATTCTTATATGTTTTGCAGGAAATTGGAGTCCGGAAGCTCGAGCAGCGAAAAGCGGCGCGGCGGTTTTGGCACAGGGCCGCGGCACAAGGGAAGCGGGCCGCGGCACACGCAGGTGACCAGCAAGCGCCGAACCCACTGTACCTTGAGCGGCGGCACAGCCTAAGTGAGCCGCGACCGGGGAGGAAAATATGCGCCCAGGCATCCAGCGCTGAGCAGTAGGGGCCGCGGCACAGATTAAGTGAGCCGCGGCCCACATGGCGGTTTTGGATGAGCCTTACGTGTTTCTTCGACGTTTTGGAGCCTGTTCTCGACCTAATCACACGGACGCGTTTTGAAGGCTGATAACAGTTATAAATAAGCATTGAAGGGCTGAAAACTAGGGAGATCGATCAGAAGGAAGACATCGCGGTACGGGACAGAAGAACACAAAGAGGAAATTTGTGGGCGACGACAAGTCCACGGATCCTTACGGTTTTTCTTAGTTTTTCCGCATCTTAGTTCTAGATCTATTCGAGTAGGATTGTGATTGTAGCCGATTTCATGACGGTTTGATTTATTTATTATTATTTCGATTTACTCATTATTCGTATTGAGTTGGATTCTTCTTACTGTTCTTAATGCTTTTTAATTGTCTGGCCAACAGTTGGATTTTTTTTAATGTCTTTATAGATTCGGGAGATGAAATTTAGGTATAGTTCTTGTGAGACGAATCATAATTTTTGTGAGATAGGAATATACTCATGGGAATTGTGAAGCCTATTTATTGTGGGAATTCTTGAACTGTTTTAGCTATTAATTATCTAATTCGAATAGGGATATATCGAGTTAATAATTCGTAGTATTTTCTATCGACCTTGGGAAAGGCTTTAGAATAATTTAGGAATTCCTGGCTTACAATCAATTGAATAAAAGTGAATTGAATTGAATAAAAATCATCCCTGATTGTTTGAGGTGAAAATAATAATCATACACCCTTATTATTAGTTAATATTTATTATTATTTTCTATTTATTTTTCTGCAATTAGTTTAGTTATAAATTCTATATAATTGTTCTTCAAATAAAATTGTGAGTTGACTACATTTTGGTACTTAGTGAAATCAGTCCTCGAGGGAACGATATCTTACTTATCACTTTATTATATGTTGACATCGTGCACTTGCGGCATAGTGTGAGGGATTTCCATCACAACAAGTTTTTGGTGCCGTTGCCGAGGACTGATTTTTCGCTAATATCAATACCATGCGACACTAATTTTAATTTGAAATTTTTGCTTCTTTTTTTTGTCTCTATATTTTTATTTTTTTCATTATGTTTGCCTTTGATTATAGTGACCCTTGACATTTCATAAATTTCGATGTTCTTAATAATTTGCCTAATAGGGTCAGTCAACCCCCTCCCCCAAAACAAAAGACCATGCTTGAACAATGTGTAGACGCTCTCAAAAATCCTGATAGTACCCCTCTTGAGCGAGAATGTGCACGTCGTGGTCTTGAGATTCACTATGGTTATTTTCCAGCACATAGATTTAGTAGTGAAGTTGAGGGGGAGGTTGAGAAGAAAGACATATTGAGTTTTAGGGTCGATTCCCCAGCACCTGATAATTACATAAAGTGTGATGAGCTTGTAGAAGAAGTTATCATTGATGATGTTTCCAAAGAAATTTCATTAAATTGTCATCAAACTTCGACTAATAAGGTGAACACTTTTGTGCCAAAAATTTTATTAACGGTGCCACGCATAATTTTTCCTAAATCCATAATGGGAGAGATTGACCTCATTACTTTTGATTTTGTTGAGGCTGGTTCTTTGAGTTCGAATGTGGTTGTTCATGATATGTTTTTATTATCTACCCATTCGAACTCTGCTTATTTTTTCGTGCCTTATAATTATTATATTCTTCCATTATTTTTTGGTTGTCCGCATAATTATTCTTACTCGTTATTTTTGGCAACCGGGCATGAACCAAAGCCTCCCTTTGTGGAATAAGAGGCTTATAGATTGTAAGAAGAGGGTATTTGGCAATCTCCCTAGAAAGAAGCCACGTTGATTTTTTTTATTTGCCACGTCGTGCTCAAGACGTAAAATAGAGCGCTTGATGGGAGGCAACCCATCATTTTTACTTGCTTTCTAGTTAGTTTTTTTTATTTGATTTTTAGTTAATAATTTTTTCCTTTGTTTTGTTTTTTTCGTTTGAATTCGTGTATTCTTGTGGCCCTTATTTCTCTAATATTTTTTTCAACCCCAATGAGCATTATTCTTCATATTCTAGTCTTTCTTGACCTAATGTCTTTAGTTATTTCATGACTAGAGACTAAGTTTGGGGGTCCCTCGTGATGTTAAGCATTACTTGAAGTTTGGATTGACAGACGATTCCACTCAGACATGTGCTGGCGTTCAAGAAGATATTTGGAATAAGATTCACTTTTCCTTATCTCTTTTATTTTCACATGAGTTTTATTGTTGATGATTTTATGTGTAGTGGAACAAATTGAAGCATGCGATATTTTCTTAATTTTTCTTGGTTATAAATTGCAATTTCATCATTGCTTTATTGTCCTCGCATGCTGCTGATGGTTTTGTTCAAAAACGTGAATTTTTTGTGAATTTTTCGTGCTTCCATGTGTAAAACTGATGTTACGATACTGATTTCTCTTGGAAGAAATGGTTGACTTTTGGTCGAGTTGCAGTCATCGATATCTGTTTCTGTTGAGTATTCAATTAGGTCCGAAATTTTATCGTTTTTGTAGAAATTTTAGCAGATAAGAAAGGAGACATACGTGTTTTCAAATCACTGTTTATACGTTTGGTCAAACTTTTCGCGTAGCTAGTCGTCCAGTAATATAAGTCTTGTTGGCACTTGGATTGAGTTTAGAGTCGGACAGTTTTTCCAAAAAGTCGAGATATTAGTTGTTCTGTGATGGGAAGTTTAGTAACCGGGGGTATTCACGTGACCCGTTGTTTACTCTCGCGTAAAACAACGACCCTGAATAGATTAATAATTTAGAAATATCGCATTACCGATGATGGGAAGCATAGTAACCGGGGGTATTCGCGTGACCCGTTGTTTACTCTGGCGTAAAACAGCGACCTTAAATCGGACATGCGGGAATAGCTATTCGAGTTGTTTCTCCGCTGTGGAGGGGAACTTAGTAACTAGAAGCATCCATGTGCCCCATGAGTGTCTTTTACGTCAAACGGTTTCCCAATACAGGAGAATGGAATTCCACCCTAGGACTATCCCGATGAAACATCCCGAGATCCAAACCTAGTGGTCAACTCGAATCATTTTATAGATCACATATAAGGGAATACTGTCCGAGAGTTATTTTTGATGATGATACTCTTGAATTTTGCCACTAGACTGTGGGACTGGGCGAATTGGCTTGTTTAATCTAACCCTTCATATTGACGGTCGGTTAAATTCACGCTTGTTAATCATTGAGCTTGATTTTCTTCATAAACGATTGATTAGGACTGAAATTGGTTACTTAGTGGAATCAGTGTCCTGGATGTGACTCGCTATTACGATATGTGTACTATTCTTTGAGATTTTCAGGGTAGTATTGATTAAGTTGAGCATTATGGACTTGCATGATTATTCAGGATACATTTTGTTTAAAATTGATAATTTTTGCTTGAGGACAAGCAAAGACTCAAGTTTGAGGGTATTTGTTAGGCGTATTTTTATGCGCTTATTTATCATTATTTTATATCCATCTTGAGCCTTAATCTGCATAAATGAGCTTTTAATGCACTATTCTTATATGTTTTGCAGGAAATTGGAGTCCGGAAGCTCAAACAACGAAAAACGGGCGAAAAAGGCAGTTTTTTGCTTGGGGCCGCGGCACAAGGGAAGCGGGCCTCGGCACACGCAGGTGACCAGTAAGCGCCGAACCCACTGTACCTTGAGCCGCGGCACAACCTAAGTGAGCCGCGGCCCAGGAGGAAAATATGCGCCCAGGCATCCGGCGCTGAGCAATAGGGGCCGCGGCACAGATTAAGTGAGTCGCGGCCCACATGGCGGTTTTGGCTGAGCCTTTCTTCGCCGTTTTGGAGCCTGTTCTCGACCTAATCACACGGACGCGTTTTGAAGGCTGATAACAGTTATAAATAAGCATTGAAGGGCTGAAAACTAGGGAGATCGATCAGAAGGAAGACATCGCGGTACGGGACAGAAGAACACAAGGAGGAAATTTGTGGGCGATGACAAGACCACGGATCCTTACGGTTCTTCTTAGTTTTTCCGCATCTTAGTTCTAGATCTATTCGAGTAGGATTGTGATTGTAGCCGATTTCATGACGGTTTGATTTATTTATTATTATTTCGATTTACTCATTATTCGTATTGAGTTGGATTCTTCTTACTGTTCTTAATGCTTTTAATTGTCCTGCAGTTGAATTGTTTTGAATGTCTTTATGGATTCGGGAGATGAAATTTAGGCATAGTTCTTGTGAGACGAATCATAGTTTTTGTGAGATAGGAATATACTCATGGGAATTGTGAAGCCTATTTATTGTGGGAATTCTTGAACTGTTTTAGCTATTAATTATCTAATTCGAATGGGGATGTATCGAGTTAATAATTCGTAGTATTTTCTATCGACCTTGGGAAAGGCTTTAGAATAATTTAGGAATTCCTGGCTTACAATCAATTGAATAAAAGTGAATTGAATTGAATAAAAATCATCCCTGATTGTTTGACGTGAAAATCATAATCCTACACCCTTATTATTAGTTAATATTTATTATTAATTTCTATTTATTTTTCTGCAATTAGTTTAGTTATAAATTCTATATAATTGTTCTTCAAATAAAATTGTGAGTTGACTACATTTTGATACTTAGTGAAATCAGTCCTCGAGGGAACGATATCTTACTTATCACTTTATTACTTGTTGACACCGTGCACTTGCGGCATAGTGTGAGGGATTTCCATCACAACAATAATGTACGTTATTATCGTAGCGTAGCGTCCGTAAGCAGCAGTCATAGGCAGATCATATAAGGTCGACGTGTGGAGCCAGGAGGAGATTTGTTGGATTCTCCTCGCATGAACCTGGACGGAATTTTAATAAAGAAGATCAACGAGGCTTAACGTATGTTAGATATGTTCATAGTATTACGTACGTAATGGTTTTCAATAGCGTACGTAAGAGAAGCCACAAACAATGTAGTGAGCTATTACCGGATGTTAACCTACGCTAAGGATGGCAAATAGTGTACGCTAAGGCGATAACGTACGTAAGGCTTTGCTGTTGACGTACGTAATGTGTAAAATTCTATTTATTGACCTCAACCTCCTTTCCAGTTCCCCCTCACTCCTTGACCGATTTCTGCAACCTGAGAACTCCCCATCCCCATAAATCTCTTATATCAACATCCCAGCTCGGTTTGAAGATCGTAGACCCTTGTGGATTGGTGTTCAAGCTTCCGGTGTTGAGTTTCACCAAGTGTTTCGTCGTTCTTCTCTATATTAAGGTATGTTGATCCTTAACCAACTACAAATATGTGTTCTTAATGACGTTTTGAACCTATTTTTGAGCTTACCAATTCGTTATTATCATGATGAGTCGAACACCATGTCTTATGAAGAATAGATTGAGTTATACTTCGGTTCTCCTTCATTGTTAAGAGTATTAATCGAACCTTGTTGGGATAGAACCCTAGGATGTAGTTTCCTGAGATTGTTATGGATTTTGAACATGATTTCATATGAATTTTCTGAGATTTCTAAGGTATGTCGCCGAGGATAGTTCGTGTTTTGAAAGATGTGCTCGATTTAATCTTCTTCATATTCATGGTTAAAATGAATAGACTATGTTGTTAGAATCAAACCCGGAACACCATTGTATCGTCTCCTTTTGAAGTACGCTTTGGTATGCTTATATCTTTAATCATACCTTTTATATAAATTGTAAGATTAGCCAAACCACATATATATTGGAAGTCGAAATCAAGATTGAGGTTTGGACTGTGATGACATGTATATCCATGAATCCGTATACGTCGACGTTTCATATCCGATATAGTCATTCGATCCGTATGAAGTATGTCACTAATTCGGCTTAGCATTCGTTGAGTAGATAAACCATGAACCGGCTATACGTTAATGTTAACTCGGATATAACTTAAGGCGTTAGGTGTTCGTACGTTAGCTATGTGACGTAAGTTGAACTGTTTGTTATTTATTTTGAATAAGGTCCGAGCTTTGCAAGGTGATTGATCGAAGGGGCGACCTTCGGGCGTTTTGACAGTCATTGAAGTATTTAATTCTTGCCATCTTTCTAAGTCAAGTACCTAATTTGATTTTGGTTTAACGTTGATGATTTTGATCATGCATACTGTCATTCATGTTGTTGAACATGAGGTCGTCCAAGTTGATTTGTCATAATGTTGTTCATGTTATGATTCATATGTTGTTTATGTTGACGAACATAGTGATTTGCATATGTGTATGCATAGTTGTATTATATATGTTGTATTGATCCGATGGGATTGTGTGATCTATTCTGAGGGCGCTAGATCAGTTTTCCACCTCGTGTTGGTCCGAAGGGATCATCTTGGGATCTATGCTAAGGGCGCTGGATCATTGGATGGATTTTTCCACCTCATCTCGGTCCGACGGGATCATCTTGGGATCTATGCTAAGGGCGCTGGATCGTTGGATCACCCTGTGTTGTGTTGATGGAATCATGTGGATTCGCATCGTTGGATCCCGGTTAAGGAAGACCATGTTTAGTTTATTGATATGCATTGTTGTTGCCAACTTGATTCTGTATAATTTTGGTACTTGTACTAGTATCGTGTTGCTAACCCCTGTGGGGGTAGACATCTGTTTAATGTTCATGTAGCCGAGGAGCGGGGAAGCAACCACAGTGTCGGCATGTTGACGAAGGGGCACAGTGATGTTAACCGTCTGAATTGTTTTGGTATTTTGTTTTTGTAATAAGTACTCGAGTACGTGTGTTCTTTATGGTTATTCGAGAACATTATATTAATGGGTTGCTTTGGATGATTAAATCGGTTATTAAATTATACAACTATTGGTGGTATTATTCGTATTGTTCAGTTTTTCTTTTAGTCTAGCCTTATAAATTCTTATATAAAGGGTTTACGGCGCTGTAATTATTCCCCATATCTCAGGTTGTTACATCCGCTATGCAAATAACTTCCAAAAAGATACAGCTTATTCAACCCCCTCCCCCTTCTAAGCTATTTACTGTATACTATGTGGCCAACAAGTGGTATCAGAGTGGTTGATTTTAAAAAGAATCAGTCGATTTTTAACTAAATCAGATCCACGAAAATCACTAGCTTTTGAAAGCTTTAGTTTTATATTTTCATCATTTATCCTACGTGTATAATGGACACCTCCATGATAAATAAAGTCCCTATGTTTTCCATTAATGAAATTGATGACTTGAGATTAGGATGAAAGCTCATCTTGCAGTGATGCACTAGGAGATGATCTTCGTCATCCAGGAAGGTCTAATCAAGATAATAAAGGTCAACACTGCCGCGAGGATCGATGGGCAACCCTATGCGGAGATGCTTGAGAAGGAGCGTGCACAGTGGATAACAGACGATCGCAAGCGTGCGAACCTCGACAATGTTGATAAGAATACGTTGTTTGTCACTCTCGATAAAGGCACATTCTCGAAGGTAAAAAGCTATAAGACAGCCAAACAAATATGGGAAAAACTCAAGCTTATTTACAAGTGAACTGAGCTCTCGAAAGAAAACAAAATTTCCAAATTAACTCAGCAATTTGAATCCTTTGAAATGAAATCTTCATAAATGCTTGAGGAGCTTGGCTTCATATTTACCGGCATTGTCGGTGAACTTGAAGCATTGGGTAAAGTGTATAACCAAAAGGAGAAAAATTTAAAAATATTTAGATCTCCCTGCGCGATGGGACATAAAAACCACAGATGTGCGTGTGTCCTGTAACTTAAATGATATTTCCACTTTTGATCTCTTTACTGACCTAAAGGCATTCGAGTATGACATAGACAGAAGAGAGAAATATGAAGAGTCACCTACCAAGACTATAGCACTGGCTGTTGTATCTGACAGGAGACATAGTTCTGCACCCAGTACATCCAGATCGGCATGCAAGGCAACAAACAACGACGATGACATCATGTCGCAAGATGGGATGGCCCTGCTTATGCACAAATTCAAAAAATTCATCAAAAATCTGGAAAGGCCTCATACAGGCCCAAGCCATTCAACAGGGTAAGTTCTGAATCCCCTTCATCTGGAGATTCTAACCTGTGTTACAATTATAGGAAGCCTAGACATTATGCAAATAAGTGTCCTCATCCAAAAGTGCAAATGTTGCCCGAAGCCGAGCAACAGGAAAAAGATGAAAAGAGGCGTACTTAGAGAAACGAGTCAAGGCTCTGATTAGAGAATAGGAAGCCTTGCCCGCATCAAATAAGATCGAGGAGTGCCTACAAGCAATCACTGACAGTGACTCCTCCGAAGATGAAATAGATGATAAGGCATATATGTGCTTTATGGCCAAAGAGGTAGAGGATGATGATGACAGTGATGATGAGGTAAGCTCAACCTCAACTATTTCTATCAATACATCACATACGTTTGAAAATATGATGAATGAGTTTAAACCATTCAAAAATCCATGAGATGCTCAAACAGGAAAACATACAGCTCGCCATTTTAAACCTAGAGTTGAAAGATGAAAATGATTTGCTGAAAAATAATTACGAAAACATGTCTTTAGACTGTGAACACAGCAAAATTGCCCACGAAAAACTCATGGAAAGCAATCATCAACTTGCAACAAAACTAAATGAGGTAAAAACTCATAATAATTGCAAGACAAATGATTATGCTTTGTTAGAAGCAAAAATTGAAATTCTTTAGAAACGAGAAGGAGAACTCAAGACCATCCTTAGATCATTCAAAAATCATCTAGAAGGACGGAAGACATTCTAAGCACTGGCAGCATGCCCACGATAAACGTGGCTTAGGATATGACTCGTTCTCACACAAGGGAAAGTCTAATATGGTGTTTGTCAGGGGAGTGGAACCCATTCCTGAACTCAAAGAGGCCTCGAGTCCCGTAAAGGTTGTTGCTGCCCCGCCTCAGATAGCAAAGGTTGCGATTCTGCCCCAAACTTCCTATCATAAGCAGTGGAAACCCCAGCCTCCCAGACACGTAAGACGCAAAGCTAATCATCAATAGTATGCTCCCCGAGCATACCAACAACGTCAGCAACCATTCAGAAAGAATGTTATATCTAAGTATCAAAGGCACGAACCGCAATACTACCAACAGTACAGTGCACCTAGATACTGGATACAGGAACCTAGAGATCCATTCAGGAAGCAGGCATCCGCATAGTTCCATCATCAACAGATCTGGGAATCCAACTAGAAACCTAGAAGGCAAGCTGTGAGGCCAAACAAAAAGGTTCCCCTTCCGAGATGACAATCGTACTGTAACCAAAACCCTAGATCTTTCATGCATAATAATCAGGATTACAGCGAATGCGTGTCTACCCCATGTAAATATCGCAAAACAGGACCAGAAGTAACCTACAACAAACCAATTGATGTAAGGCAAATTTGGGTACCAAAAGGCACTAACATCCATGGACCCAAAAATCAAAGGGGACCTAAATCTACCTAATTTCTTTGATTACAGGACATCAAGGAGAAGGAAATCTGGTAATTCGACAGTGGATGTTCTCGGCACATGACAGGAGATATTATCAAGCTATCATATAATGTAGAAGGTCGCGGTCCAAAGGTGTTCGGTGATAAATCCAAAGGAAGAACAAGAGGGAAAGGAACCCTGCTTGTAGGAAAGGTAAAATTCACTGAGGTAGCCTATGTTGAAGGATTACAGTATAATCTACTTAGTATTAGCCAGTTATGTGACAAACAGCTCACGATCAAATTCTATGTAGATCACTGTAGGATAAAGGACATCAAGACCAAGCAAGTCGTCCTTATAGGAAGCCGGTCAGGTAATATGTACATTGCTGACTAGAAGCACACAATCTCCATTATCCCATGTTTTGTTGCCAAATGCACTGCAGATCAAAGATGGCTATGGCATAAAACGATGTCGCACATCAACTTCAAGACTATCAACAAGCTCGCTCAACATAGACTGGTCAGATGCTTGCCCGATGTGTCATTTCATAAAAACAGCGCCTGTGGACCATGTCAGAAAGGAAAGGAAGTTAACACCACCCTGAAAAGCAAGTCATATCAATCCACCAACATGGTACTAGATTTTCTACACATGGACCTCTACGGACCTGTAGACCCTGTAAGTTTGGGAGGTAAGAAATACTGTCTTGTTATTATTGATAATTTTTCCAGGTATGCTTGGAAAATATTTCTAAGCAAGAAGAAAGATACCATCACAAAGTTGTGAGAGCACATGAAGAAGCTGCAGAATGAGAAAGGGCCGAGTATTTTATCCATTCATTCCGAAAAAGGCACAGAATTCACAAATCACTTTATAGAGCGATACTGTACGAACAATGGCATACAACACGAATACTCAGCAGCCCGAACTCCTCAAGAAAATAGTGTTGCCGAATGCAAGAACAAGATGCTCAAAGAAGCAACAAGGACCATGTTAGCCATAATCAAATTCCCTCAGCGTTTCTGGGGAGAAGCAACAAATACAACGTGCTATACACAAAATTGCTGTATTATCAACAAGCATCACAACAAAACAACATATGAGGTATGGAATAATAAAACTTCAATGGTTGTATACTTTCACATTTTTGGATGCAGGTGTTATGTACTAAACAATGGGAAGGATCAACTGAAGACCTTCGACGAAAAGTCAGATGAAGGAATTTTTGTTGGATACTCCTCTGTCAATAAAGCTTTCAGGATATTTAACAAAAGAAAGCTCATAATAGAAGATACGTCCATGTAGTATTTTATGAATCCTATTGTGACCCTAAAGGAGTAGAATACATAACTCAAAGTATCCAAACACTCTCTATGATGATCCCCAAACTCCAATAGAACCTGTCGTGGACCTAGAAATCAATCTCGCCGTTGTAAGAACACAAGCAGCCGAAACTGATGTTGTACAAGTTGAAGTAGAGGCTACAGCACCATAGGATACATCATGGGATGCGAGCTAGAACCTTATAGGAGGTGGCTAAGAGATCACTCCTAGGAGTTGATAATATGAGATATCGATGCCGGTGTAACTACATGTAGGAAAATATAGAGTACATAAGGCATTGTACTTTGTGCACATGAAGAGACAGATTATGAGAAGTCCCAATTTCCTGTATGGAAATATCAAGCCGAACTTAGGAGACTCGTTATGTGCACCCTAGTTGTATTCTTAGACCAGTCTGAACCTGTTTTGACCAATGAAGCTCTAAATAATTCTCACTTGATCACTTCGATGGAAGAAGAGCTCAATGGTTTCGAACAGAATAATGTTTGGTACCTAGTTCCCACACCAACACATCAGTCAGTCATATGAACCAAATGGGTATTCAGAAACAAAAAGGACGAGAATGGACTAGTAATCACGTATAAATCCAAACTAATAGCCCAAGGATACAGGCAGGAAGAAGGAATCAATTATGATGAACCCTTTGCACCTGTAGCCCGACTAGAAGCCATCAGGATATTCCTAGCATTCGCCGCTCACAAGAACTTTATTGTATATGAAATGGATATTAAGAGCGCATTCCTGAATGGAGAACTAGGCGAAGAAGTCTATGATGTACAACCATCGTGGTTTGTTAACACTAAAGGCGAAGACCTTGTATATAGGCTACGGAAAGCACTGTATGGACTTAAGCAAGCACCTAAAGCCTGGTATGATACCCTGTCACTGTATCTAATCACTAATGGATTTGAGAAAGGTGTAGTTGACAAGACTTTCTTTAAAATACAAGGCAACGACCTGCTTATGGTGTAAATGTATGTCGATGATATTATATTTTGTTCAACTAACCTTGCTTCATGTCAAAGGTTCTCTCATATCATGCAAAGTAAATTTTAAATGAGTATGATGGGAGAAATTAGTTATTTTCTAGGATTGTAAGTGAAATAATTCCCTACAGGTATATTTATTAACAAGGAGAAGTACAGCAAGGAGCTACTCAACAATTCGGGATGAACAACTCCAAATCCTCATTCACCCCCATGAGCATTTCCACGCAGATAAGTGCTAACGAAGCTGGAAACCTAGTTGATCAGTCACTCTACAGGAAGCTAATAGGCTCACTCCTGTATCTAACATCCAACAGGCCCAATATCCAGTTTGCTGAGGAGTGTGTGTTTGGTACCAAGTAGCACCTAAGGAGTCACACTTCACCACAGCCAAACGAAACCTTAAGTACGTAAACAATCAATGTAGGATTGTGGTATCCTAAGGAAGGAGGATTCAATTTTGTAGGTCATAGAGGCTCAGATATCGGAGGATATAACTTGGATAGGAAGAGTATAAGCGGTACCTGTCACTTCCTTGGACCAATACTTTTGTCATGGTTCAGTAAGAAGCAATTGGCCAACTCGCTTTCTACCGCTGAGTCAGAATATTATGCTGGTGGAAGTTGTTGTATGCAGATTCTCTAGATGCAACAATAGTTACAAGATTATGGAATCCATGCCAGAGAGACACCAATCATATGCGGTAGCACAAGTGTAATTGCAATCACACACAACCCTATACTGCACTCGTGAACTAAGCATATCGATATGAAGCATCATTTCATCAGGAATCATGTTGAGAATAAAGATGTTCAAATCGAGAAGATTCTTACAGACATTCAGTTAGCCGACATCTTTGTAAAACCTCTCAGCACCACCAGATTCTGCATGCTTCAACAGGAATTGGGAATGCTACAGCCAAACTCCCTCTTGTAACACCCCCAGAGTACATCCGGAAATGTTACACGCCGTAGGCCTTCTTACAATGATCTACAAGGCTAAACTCTACTAGACTACAAAATGATTGACCGACCGGGGTCAATATAAATACAACGCAAACCGACAAGGTCATAAAACAATTCAGAAACAAATGAACTTTACATCTCAATGACAAAAAAATAAACTTGAACACCGAAAAGAACGACCATTTAATTTAATAAATGAAAACTACACCCATGCAAGGGTAAATACTTGAACAACAGAGAAATACCGACCAAAATGAAACAAAAGAAAAGACTCTAACTCTGGTGTGATTAGTATCATTGTCCTCCATCTCCTTCCCAGTCAATCCGGTGACTGCTCCCGAGCTGCCAAAACCTGAGCGCATAACAGGCACCCACCCCCCGAAAACTCGGGGGTTAGCAAATTGGAATTTTGCTAGTGCAAGTACATAATATACAAGATATACGAATAATAAAGTGTGTTCACAGCCCAAAAAGTGTTGGTAAAAGAAAAAAAACAGGCTACGGCTACACTTTGACCAAATTTTAGGGTGTTACAAAAATGGCCGCTACCATAGGGGTCTACGCTAACACTTTTATAGTTTCTCGTAACACCGAGGAAAAGTGTAGCTGTAGACCCCTATGCCAACACTTTTTTGTTCTGTTCTTACACCTTACGACGTGTTGTTGTAGATCTATGCCAACACCGTTATCTATGTGGTGACACCATTAAAAGTATAGCTGTAGACATATGGCTACACCTGTTTAGTACTACTGTAACACGTAAAGGTATATTTTTGGGATCAATGGCTACATTTTCACAGGTCTTTTACCAACACTCTAAATGCTAAAAATCAACATATGGTATTTAAAAATAGAATTACCCATTAAAAATAAATTCAAACATACCAATACATAAAAGGTTATCAAACAACCATCCAAATACATAAACCATCCGAAATAACTACATAAATCCACAAGCCATTCTAATACATCTACTACATAAACCAACCATCCAAAATCAGACTTAAATACCATCTAGCCTTAAGTACCGTTTAAAAGCTAAGTACCAACAAGTAATGCCATCTCAATCGAAAAATATAACAAAAGCTACTTAGGTTACTTAGCATAGTGTAAAATGAATTGATCAGACATTGTCATCTCCATGGGACACTTCTACCGATTTCTCAGAGTCCTCAATGTGCAGCTTTAAATCTGGATTCTTGTCAGCCAACATTTTCATCATTTCTCGAATTTTTTGGTTAAGTTTCTCATCCATCTCTTGCTCAAGTTGAGCCCTGATCTTAGTAGTTAGGTCTGACACCAACTGATCTGGAACTATGACGGACGGTGTACATGATGATGCTGAAGTCTTCGACTTTGGTTCCTTTTTTCGAATAAGCCTCCCAATCAGGTAAGATGGGCCATGTTCCTTACCACCATGAACCAATTTATCAGCAGCTTCAGCACCTTCATTTTGTAGAACTTTCTCAACATCAGCTTGTAAAAAGAACAGAACATTTGATTCAAAAATAAATACAATAAACAATATCATCAACAGTGGAAAATGTTCATTTAATACTTACAATTTTATCCTTAACCGTTTTAAGCACCTCCTCGGGTAACTTGTATTCGCGGTCATCTTTTCTTTTACGAGTCGCTATATATACATCAGCATCAGATATTTTAACCAGCTCTTCCTCAGAATCAGCATCACCATCGCCACGAGTTTTTTCAAGTTTTTTAAGTTTTTCAAGTTGCTGAATTCAACAAATTTAACATGTAAAAACAAAAACAAATTAGAAGTTCTCAAACAACTTTTTCTAGGACCTTAAAATTGTCGGGAGGGGGGGGGGGTCCAAGCTTATAAAATACTAATAAAAGAGCTTACAAATTCTGCCGAACACCCTCTTGATCTAGAAGGCAGCCAATCTTAGCATGCATACAAATTCCCTTACTGAAACCATCCTTACTGCAACTACAAATAATTACACAAACATTTCTAGGGATTCAATTAACGGGTTCTAATTGCAAATAATTGTTTTCGTAATTAAACCACTAGTCAAACCAACCCTAACCAAAATGTTGCCTACGCATATAACACAAACTACCCAATTTCTAGCTACGTCCTTTTAGTAATCAGTTCATGTGTTGTGTACAATTTTCAAATACAAAGCACTTCAGTTTAATGTTGCACCTGTTCAATCCATATCAAGCATAACATAGCATCTGAAAGGCATATCATCAGGTTATTAAATACTTTCAAGAGAAAAGTCATACAAAAAACAGCCGAGTCAACTCATAATGAAAGAGATAAACATACCAGCTACAACTACAATAGTAAGAACATCTCCCACACGTTTGAGAACCCGCACAGTTTTCTTAGTTGATTTGAAGCGTTTTAGTGATGGGTGTTCCTCCAAAAGCTGAAAAGGACGACATGATAGTCTAAAATGTAATGCAGAAAATAAAACACGATTGTAAATATGGAGAGGAGTCGTGGGTCCACGATGTAATGGGGCATGAGTCATGACTATAACAATTATCTTGACTCATCGCCGTCTTATGATATTTTCCATACAAGTGGAAAAACTAATGATGATGACGGCTTTTTAATTTCAACTCATTTCTCCTTTGTATGAAGGATGCCACAAAGAGGCATTTCGCGTAAAACTTTGCTACTTTGTTTTTTGCATGATTTTATAAATGTTAATTAATTTTGACCATTAATTGACATTGTAATCTTCATGCCACCGACCCCAACATAGTCGGGATTAAGGTGCAAGTGATAATGATGATGATGTAAATATCGGAGAAATAAACCAAAAAAAATGCAAGCTTGATATATAAACAAGCGGCTGTGGAATCGTATCTCGCAAACAAGTATGCATTTAGCATCATATCGATGTCACATTTGCAAGCAAGTATGCATGCACAAAGATTCATAAAGTGGGTTTAAAAACAGTATACATATTATGGAATTAAAAATGACCATCCGAGATATCAGCCCTTTCTTCCAGATTAAGCTCTTATTATATCACATGGGATCCGTCTACGGCACGGTCGAACTTCGACCCTTCACTTTAAGAAACAATCTAGCATGTTATCTCCATTCCGATTCGATTAATTCATCACAAATAGCACATAAAATCGTAAAGATTTCCCATATCATCGACTATCTCCATTCTTTTACCCTTTCTCAAGGCCCAAACATTTAAGCTTTTATCCGATGTAAAACTTCACCCTTGACCGAAAATAATAAAAAATAATAATAATAATAATAATAATAATAATAATAAATAATACATTTTTTTGCTCCACAACCCATGTATGAGTTTAGATCCTAGTTATAAATCTTCCGACCTAATACGGCCTAGAAGAAAATCAGAGATAATACCAAATCATGAATCGAAGGAAAAAAAAACAATAAAAAAATACTCACAGCCTTCTCGCGAGCACCTGGCTCCACATGAAACCCACGCCTCGATAGCATCAACGAATCATCAGCTTTCTGCGTAAATTTTCATATAAAACAAATGAAATTTTACAATTCATCTCCATATTTTTTACAGGAAAAAAAAAAAAGCATTTAAGCAATAAAGTAGAGATTGTAACCCTACGCCGAATCGAAGCCCTAGTTGAACCTGAATCGAACCCAGTTGAACCTGAATCGAACCCTAACCCGTAATCGAAGCCCTAATTGAACCCCCTAATCTACAAGCCCTAATTGCTTGGTGAAGAACCCCCGTGAAGAATCCCTGAATAAATTTGGGAGAGAGTTGACAGAGAGAGTTCAGAGAGAGTGAGTTGGTGTTATTCGTTCATGCTTTTCTTTCTTCGCGTTTGAGAGAGAGGGAGTTGAGAGTTGACTTGAGAGTGTTATTCATTCATTTGAATATTGAAATATTTGGAGTGAATATTGAAATATTTGGACAAAGGCATACCGCTAAATTTTTATTGATTTTTAAATATCAACGGCAACACATTTTTAAAGACCAACGGCTACACCGACTTCAATGTTACCGTAGATACGGAATAACGTCTACAGTAACAGTGATCGATAGCAATGCTAACACCAAAAAAAAGTGTAGGCCTAGATCACTTTCAAGACATATATGGCTACACTTTTGCTTGTAACACTGAAAAAAGCGTTGTTAAAGCCCATATATGGCGTAGTGACTCCTGTATCTAACATCCAACAGGCCCAATATCCAGTTTGCTGAGGAGTGTGTGCTTGGTACCAAGTAGCACCTAAGGAGTCACACTTCACCACAGCCAAACGAAACCTTAAGTACGTAAACAATCAATGTAGGATTGTGGTATCCTAAGGAAGGAGGATTCAATTTTGTAGGTCATAGAGGCTCAGATATCGGAGGATATAACTTGGATAGGAAGAGTATAAGCGGTACCTGTCACTTCCTTGGACCAATACTTTTGTCATGGTTCAGTAAGAAGCAATTGGCCAACTCGCTTTCTACCGCTGAGTCAGAATATTATGCTGGTGGAAGTTGTTGTATGCAGATTCTCTAGATGCAACAATAGTTACAAGATTATGGAATCCATGCCAGAGAGACACCAATCATATGCGGTAGCACAAGTGTAATTGCAATCACACACAACCCTATACTGCACTCGCGAACTAAGCATATCGATATGAAGCATCATTTCATCAGGAATCATGTTGAGAATAAAGATGTTCAGATCGAGAAGATTCTTACAGACATTCAGTTAGCCGACATCTTTGTAAAACCTCTCAGCACCACCAGATTCTGCATGCTTCAACAGGAATTGGGAATGCTACAGCCAGACTCCCTCTTGTAACACCCCCAGAGTACATCCGGAAATGTTACACGCCGTAGGCCTTCTTACAATGATCTACAAGGCTAAACTCTACTAGACTACAAAATGATTGACCGACCGGGGTCAATATAAATACAACGCAAACCGACAAGGTCATAAAACAATTCAGAAACAAATGAACTTTACATCTCAATGACAAAAAAATAAACTTGAACACCGAAAAGAATGACCATTTAATTTAATAAATGAAAACTACACCCATGCAAGGGTAAATACTTGAACAACAGAGAAATACCGACCAAAATGAAACAAAAGAAAAGACTCTAACTCTGGTGTGATTAGTATCATTGTCCTCCATCTCCTTCCCAGCCAATCCGGTGACTGCTCCCGAGCTGCCAAAACCTGAGCGCATAACAGGCACCCACCCCCCGAAAACTCGGGGGTTAGAAAATTGGAATTTTGCTAGTGCAAGTACATAATATACAAGATATACGAATAATAACAACACAAAGCTCAACAGTCGTGAAACATTAACACAAACCACACATTTAAATGGTCAACACAGAATAGCATTACATACACAAGGTGAAAGATAATCACATTGTCATATTCTCCTTACAGAACATAACACCACTGAAAACTTTAAACGAGCCCAAGGAGTCAGAAAAATCCCTTTTTATAAAAGGAAAAGTATTTTGATAAGAAAGTTCGAAAACATTAATATTGACTCGGGCCATCTTGGGGTTTTGAAAATAAAATGGAAATACTTTAGAAAATACTTCAAAAGCTCTCGGGTCCTTGACCCAACATGTGGAAAACCAATTTGCAAGAAAACCATTACAATGTTATTCGGGGTCCTCGACCCAAATGATAAAGCACTATCACAAGCGAATCATTACAACATCTCATGGGGTTCTCGGCCCAATCCAAATCATATCATCACGAGATCAAATCTCAACATCTCACGGGGTCCTCGACCCAATACACAGAATAATCAACACAGTACAATCAAAGGCACAGCCTTTCATTCGACAAATCCTGCTCAAGACCCCTGATTAATTATCCCTCGGAGATCTCGTCAAATATCCTTGGTTAATTAACCCTGATACCAACATTTAAAACAAGTTGGAACGAACTCCATAAAACACGAATCGCGGTCCACATCAAGACCAACATTAAAAGCAAGTTGCAAAGATTTAAATTTCGAAAATCATTTGGTAACGGGGTCTTAGCTATCACTCGAATATCCTTTACCAATAAGCCTTCCAGGCGCCTCACTTGCACACCTGTGTACCGGCATTCACTCCACTATATTGGCCGCCCATTGCACATATCACCACGCCGGCGTTCACTCCCATAGGAGCCGCCCCTTGCTCGCGCATTAAGTATCACCGGTGTTCACCAATCATATGGAGCCGCTCATTGCAGCGTACATCAGGCCGGAGTGCACGCCCCGCCCTCAGAGGTACCCGGATATGACGTCTCTCATAACAAGTATTCACATTATTACAAACACCAAGCACACAGTCAACCGTTGCAACAATTATCAAATCAGTTCATCAATTCACATAATTTATTCGCCAGTACGCAACTACGCAAAATAAACAACAACTCGCACGTTATTCATCAAGACTTAGCACATTAGGCCTTCAACACTATCAATCAATACTACATAAATATCCTTATATCGTAACTCAACCGAAAATACAAACATTATCATATTACCTCTATAAATATTATTCGTACTTTAGTCTAAGTTGAGTACGTCGACTAATATTGGTATGAATCACCCAACATTTATCTCCATATGTATATTTATATACATATACATATATCTATACATATATCCACGCATATCTATATATATAATATAAATGCAGATATTCATAACATGATTCATACACTTCAGCAACAATGATTTCACGTAATTATAATTCGTATATCAAGGTACTTGCCTTGGTAATCTCTCGCGAATACTCCGGAAATACAGTTGATTGGAACAATCCGGAACTCCAACGGAAACGACAATCGGAAAGGCTCAACACTGGATTATCGTAGGAAATTTGTCCTTAATATCCTATCATTAAATAAACAATCAATCACACGAGGAAAAGCATAAAAAGATGGCCGAACCCTAACTGTTCTCTTCGCAACGTACGTTACACACATACGTAACGTATGTTACGTCTGCACGTTAGCGCACGTAAGCTACAAGGATTAGCGCACGCTAAGCATACATTGAACAGTTCTTCTCAGTTCAGACGACTGCCTTGTCTGAGGGTATAACGTATGTAATGCATAGAGATTAACGTACGTTATATTCACACATATCATACTCATGTGAATCAGAATGACCCTATGGTGTTGATGTCTACGAATTCCCGGTTAATCCTCCCATCATAAGACTTACTCTAAATCTCGATTATAGATCCTCAAATGTAGTTTGCAAAATCTGAGGTTGTTATCAACATTAAGTCTATGATCATTATGGAAACACCATACAATACGGTTTATTAATCTCACAAAATTTCCTTACTTGATCATCATAATAAGAATCGGACTATAACGTTCTTAACTAGGGTAACTAAATCATGAACATTCCAACTTCCAAAAACATGATGTTCGGATAAAAATCATCTATGGAGCTTAATAATCCCGGTGGTATGTTCATAACATCCTTAAGAACACGAATTCAAGGTTGAGGTAGCATTAACATACCTTAATATGAAAGAAACGCAGAGACAAGAGGTAGCATCCAACTCCGATTGCTTGAATGTCAATCCAAGATGTTTCGTAACTTAAATGATCGAGTTTATGTGATCTATAGGTGTTTTAGAGGGCTGTAGACCCTCTAGAAATGAAGGAAAACGAAGTACAAGTGAAAGGGACGAAGTGAAATGAAATGGGGTGTTGTCCATATATATAATATCTTGAGCTTTACGTACGTTAGCCTGAGCCATTTACGTACGTAATCGACTTCGCGCACGCTACCATTTGATCTTAGCGTACGCTATCGTTCACTGATAGCTTACTGTCTCGTTCTGTACTAGCTTACGTACGTTACACCCTACTCATTACATACGTAAGCTACACACATTAGCGTACGCTAGTTACAAATCTTAGCGTACGTTAACTGTAATACCCGTACTTTTATTGACTGTTTGACTCTGTCATCCTCCTTATTTTGTCGCTCTGTAAATGCTTGGAGATGTTGTTGATATTGTTATTGAGTTTCGTATCTCGTTTGGTTCTTGATCATGTCGTTTAGACCTTGCGGAAATGTTCTGTGCCAGAGATATAGCGCACGCTAGGCCTAGGCTAACGCACGCTAATTCTGCTTGATTAGCGCACGCTAGCTCTGAGCCGTAGCGTGCGCTAAGAGGATCGATCGAGTCGAACCGGTATTTGGATGCTCTGGACTGGCGGATTAACGCACGCTAGGAGTTTGTTAGCGCGCGCTATCCATAGATAGTAGCGCACGCTAACATCCGTCCGTAGCGCACGTTATCGGGCTGGTCAGCAGAGACAGTGTGGTTGCTAGGTTTTCTGGACTATCAGATAGCGTACGCTAGGCTTCGGCTAGCGCACGCTAAAGCTATTGCATAACGCACGCTAAACAATAGCGGTAGCGCACGCTAAGTTTTGAGCAGGGCAGAGACAGTAAGTTCTGGACTCGATCGGATGCCATATTTTGGGCTAGCGCACGCTAGGGACAGACGATTAGCGCACGCTAACGGGCCGGCAAGCCACCGGACTATCCGGTGACTTCGCTAGCGCACGCTAATGAAGGAGGCGTAGCGTGCGCTAGACCCAGAGATATAAATATGGCAGTTGACTTTATTTTCGTCATTTCTCACCTTGTTCACTCCTTTTCGACGGGAATCACTCGGGAGAGGCGATCTTAGGCGATTGGAAGCGATCTTCCTTCTAACAACAATATATTTGGTTGGAGAACAAGGATTTCTCAACATCTAGTTCCTCCTAACGTCCGAATCAAGGTAAAAATACTTAGAACCCTACCTTTTGGGAATTTTGGGGTTTTTCGTAGATTCGTCCGATTTACCCGCTTTGAAGCTTGAGAACTTTGAGATTATGATGTATCTATACCGTATGCATGCTTTTCCTACGATTTTACGGTTTGGATTGTGCCGTTTTCGGACTTGTGAGATTTTGGACGATTTTCCAACCTCTAGTTGATTATCCGTAAATCTTTATGAATCGTAGACGGGTTTCGGGGGTTTCTTCGTGTAATTTGAATATGGATAATTGATTATCATATTCCTTGCGAATCGTTTAGGTGCCGGAAGCGCGTTCTTGGATCTACCGAACTCATACCTTTTTCCATTTGAATTGTCGATGTCTCAAAGGCAAGTATACATTTATGATTGTACGTTCTCGACTTTGAAAGTAAGAAATATTGATGGCATATCATGAACGAACCGTTTTTACGGCATTCATAGATATATTGTTGGCATGTAATGAACGAACCGTTTTGACGGCATCCCTACATGTATCGGCGTATGAGGTGAACGAACCGTTTCTACGGCATTCACATACGTAACGGCGTATGAGGTGAACGAACCGTTTCTACGGCATTCACATATGTCTTATGAGATTTTAGTTATTCCGGAATACTAGTCTTGAATTGATGAATTGACGGTTACATTTACTTCATTGTCGAGGAGTATTGTGTTTCATATTGATATACTTGCACTAGCTATTCGACGGCTAACCCCTTTATGGGGGAAATACGTTTTATGTATTTCAGGTTCCAGGAGAGCGGACAGGCAGGTATCGGGTCGGCACGAATATGGTGGGCAAGTGTGATACTGTGTCTTTCTTCCAGTTATGTTTGGAGTTTCCCGTTCAGTGTTGTTGTACTGGATTGGCTTTTGAATACTCGAGTATTATTTTCCCTTTCCTTGATGTTCAGGCCTGTGTTTGCCGAAGTATTGATTCGAGTTGTGATGTTGTGAATACATTGGTTATGTTTTGAATACCTTTGTATTGTTCTTAATTCCATTGTATGTAGACCTCCTCGGTCAAAGTTTATAGTTCTGCGTATGTTTAGCCTTGTGGGTCCCACGGCGGGGCTTACGGCGCTGTAATATTCCCTGAACAACTTGGGGGTGTTACAGAATATGGTATCAGAGCTTAGGTCTATGGATACCTAGGCTGTCGGTCTTTTGGGTCGATCGAGTCGTTAATTGTCCGCAGTATCACTACTCTGCCATCATCACAGTGCGACCGGTACTTGTAAGACCTCTCACTCTTCTGGTGTTTCCTTATTCGTTTTGCTTCCTTTTATCGGTATTCTTGAGAATCGGACACTTTGATGACGCGCGATTAAATTATGCTCATGTGACTTGTGTGTTCTTCAGTATGTCAGCTGGTAGGGGCCGTGGCCGTGGTCGTGGCCGTGGACGAGGAAGAGGTCGTGGCGCGGCCGTTTCCATCAGTTCAGTTGCGGGGTCGACCAACCCCAGTTTGTCAAACTCGGTGCATCCCGACACCGAGAGTCAGCACGACTAGTCAGACGGTCATGGGAACAACGCGGACGTTGGGGTGGCGAATGCACTTCAACAATTGGCTACTCAAATGACTATTTTGGCCCAAACTGTTCAGATGAATAACCCGAACCCAAACACGGATGCCTTGCTTCAGAATGTAATCCGTATGCACCCTCCACAGTTTGGCAGTGCCACAGACCCGTTAGGCTGGGAAGACTGGCTAGCGGAATTAGAGAAGATTTTCGAGGTGGTTGATTGCCCCGAGGTGAGGAAAGTACCAATTGCTCAGTATTTCCTCACTAAGGAGGCCGCTACTTGGTGGAAGGTCATCAAGCCGCAGGATCGTATTGCATCGTGGGATGAATTTAAGGAGCTCTTGGAGGCCGAGTTTTGTCCTTGGCCGGTACGAGAGAGCCGAATCCGAGCCTTCTTCGAGGCTAAACCACAAGATATTTCCGTTTCGCAGGCGATCGTGGAGTATAACCAACAATTGATCCATGTGAAGGATCAAGTGCGTAACGAGCGTGATAAGATCCGTTATTTTGATATGCGGATGAATTTGGACTTACGGCGGTACATGTCCGGATTTGCTTGTACCACACTGAAAGAGTATCAAGATAGAGCTTTGGCCCATGATATGTTGAGCCCCGACAATAATACCGTTGAAGAACCGAAGAAGCAGAAAGTCGGGGGAAATTTTTCTGGCTCTAAGGGTGGCAACTTTCAGAAGTCGCAGACGACTAACCGCTTTGCCGGACAGTCGTCACGTTCTAATAAAAGGAAGAGGGGTTACCGTCCCACTTTGAGTACCCCAAATCGCGCGGTGACTTGCTATAATTGTGGCCGTCCAGGCCACTTTAGTTCGGAATGCTACTGTCCACTATTAAAGTGTCACACGTGTGGTCAGATGGGGCATAGAGCGGTTTACTGTTCTGAGCCGAACCAGACTTTGGACACTCGGGCTTCTGCCCCAACACCTCTTGATCAAGGTATAAATCAGCGACAATCTTTTGGTCAACCTCAACAGAATTTTGGCAGGGGCCGGGGACGGGGTCAGAATGCTGGAGGGGGGAACTCTAGCGTCGGTTCGGTGCAACCACGAGTTTATGAGATGCGTCGAGCAGACGAACCCGACGTGGCGGTGGCTTCAGGTACATTCATATCCTATCTCATCCAGTCCGTGTACTTTTTGATTCGGGTGCTACACATTCTTTTATTTCTTTGGAGTGTGTACGCCGTTTGAATATAACTTGTCTGACTACTTGCGATCCCTTCATCGTGAGACTGCCTAGCGGGGATAGAATTGTGGGGAACCGGGAGATTAGAGATTTTCCGGTGATTATATCCGGTATGGATTGGTTATCGAATTTAATTGTAGTTGATATGGAAGGCGAGGATGTGATCCTCGGCGAGGATTGGCTTGATAGTCATCAAGCGATTATGAACTACCGTACTAAGGTTATCACCATGATGACTAAAGACGGATTCGAGTACTCATTTTTGGGGCGTAAGTCGGGACTATCCAAGTTACTGATCAGTGCCATGAAGGCCGTAAAACTTTTGAATAAAGGTTGTGCGGGCTATTGGTGTTATGCCTTGAAAACGGAAGGAAATGAAATCGATTTCTCTTCGATTCCAGTTGTTAGTGAGTACCCCGATGTTTTTCCAAATGACCTCCCGGGATTACCGCCAGATCGAGAGATAGAATTTACCGTGGACTTGGAGCCAGATGCGGCTCCGATTTCTAAAGCACCTTACCGGATGGCACCTTCCGAGATGCAAGAATTGAAGAATCAATTGGGAGAACTTCTGGAAAAAGGGTACATTAGACCGAGCGCCTCGCCTTTGGGCGCGCCTGTTCTTTTTTTAAGGAAGAAAGATGGTTCCCTACGTTTGTGCATTGACTACCGTGAGCTGAACAAAGTAACCATCAAGAACAAGTATCATTTGCCACGTATAGACGATTTATTTGATCAATTGCAAGGGGCTGCAGTTTTCTCAAAAATTGATTTAAGATCCGGGTATTATCAACTCAGGGTGAGGGAGTCAGACGTTCCGAAGACGGCATTTCGGACGAGATATGGGCATTATGAATTTGTAGTTATGCCTTTTGGGTTGACTAATGCACCGGCAGTTTTCATGCAGTTAATGAATAAGATATTCATCGAGTACCTCGACAGATGTGTAGTCGTCTTTATTGATGACATCTTGATCTACTCTCGAGATAAGGAGGAACATGACCGACACCTGCGTTTGATATTAGACATTTTGAGAACCGAGCACCTCTATGCAAAATTCTCGAAATGTGAATTTTGGTTGGAAGAAGTTATGTTTCTCGGCCATGTGATTTCGGCCGAAGGGGTTCGTGTAGACCCGCAGAAGATCGAGGCAGTGCTAGATTGGGCACCGCCTAAGAATGTTAAGGAGGTTCGTAGCTTTTTGGGCCTTGCTGGGTATTAATGTCGGTTTGTCGAGGGGTTCTCGAAACTCGCTCGGCCGCTTACAAAATTACTCCAGAAGACCGAAAAGTTTATCTGGACGGATGAGAGACAACAGAGCTTCGATGAACTGAAGAGACGATTGACTTCAGCGCCGATTTTAACTTTACCGCATGGTAGCGAGGGCTTTGCAGTTTATAGTGATGCTTCGGGTCAAGGCCTGGGCTGTGTGCTTATGCAGCATGATAAGACGATAGATTTTGCGTCTCGACAATTAAAGCCTTATGAGATGAATTATCCTACTCACGATTTAGAGTTGGCCGCAATTGTCTTCGCACTCAAGATTTGGCGGCATTATTTGTATGGTTCACCGTGCCGGATTTATACCGATCACAAGAGCCTGAAATATATTTTCAGTCAGAAGGAACTGAATATGAGACAGAGGTGTTGGTTAGAGTTGATAAAGGATTATGATTTGGAAATTCTTTACCACCCCGGAAAAGCTAATGTCGTTGCGGATGCTTTGAGCCGCAAATCGGCATCTCTTCAAATGCTCGAGGTTCTTACACCTCAGACGAAAATTCGTCAGGACTTAATTGAGCAAGGGATAGAAGTTTGGCTTCAACGAGTACAGGGGCAGCTGTGTACTCTCGAAATTACTTCGGCTTTAGTTGATGACATCAAAGGGAAGCAGTGGAGTGACCCGATGATTTCTCAACTGAAGGAAGATGTAATTAAAGGAAAAGCTCCTGGCTTCATGGTACACGAGGATAGTATTCTGAGATTTCAGGGCAGGCTTTGTGTTCCGAACGATTTAGAGTTGAGACAGATAATTCTCCGAGAAGCGCATGCTACGCCTTACTCAATACACCCCGGGACGAGTAAGATGTACAGAGATTTGAAGCGTAATTTTTGGTGGAATAACATGAAGAAGGATGTTACGGAGTTTGTACTACGGTTCTTGACGTGTCAACAAGTCAAGATCGAACACCAACGACCAGCGGGGTTGTTGAAACCGCTTCCCATTCCCGAGTGGAAGTGGGAAGACATTTCTATGGATTTCATCGCTGGCATGCCGAGAACTCGGGTCGGAATGAATATGATTTGGGTAATTGTCGATCGGCTGACCAAGTCTGCACACTTTTTGGGTATTAAGGATACTTGGGGACCGGATAGACTAGCTCGAACTTTTATACCTGAGATTGTGAGGCTACACGGTGCCCCCAAAACCATTGTTTCTGATCGAGGCGGCCGTTTCGTATCGCACTTTTGGCAGGCCGTTCATAAGGCTTTGGGTACTGAGTTGAAATTGAGCACATCTTTTCATCCTCAGTCGGATGGTCAGACAGAGAGGACGATTCAGACGTTGGAAGATATGTTATGGGCTTGTGCCTTAGACTGGAGTAATGATTGGGAGCTTCACTTGCCGTTGATCGAGTTTGCTTACAATAATAGTTGGCATGCGTCGATCCAAATGGCACCCTTCGAGGCACTTTATGGTAGGCGATGTAGGTCGCCATTATGTTGGGACGCAGCTTCTGAGCTAGTTGGGACGGAGCCGGATATGTTGATGGAGACTAAGGAAAATATTACTATTATCCGGGACCGATTACTGGCTGCCCAGAGTCGTCAGAAATCTTATGCTGATACTCGTCGTCGACCCTTGGAGTTCGAAGTGGGGGATCATGTCTTACTCAAGGTGTCGCCGACCCGTGGAGTTTTCCGCTTCGGGAAAAAGGGGAAACTTAGTCCGAGGTATATCGGACCTTTCGAGATTTGGACAGAGTTGGAGATTTAGCTTATCGCTTGGCATTGCCTCCAGCTTTGAGTCACGTCCATAGTGTCTTTCATGTGTCTCAGTTGAGAAAGTACGTACCGGATCCGAGCCACATCATCGACTACAGTGAGATTGACGTAGCAGAGGATATTACCTTTCCGGAGAGACCCGTGAAAATCCTTGAGCGTCGCGAGAAACAACTTCGGCATAAGACCATTCCACTAGTTAAAGTGCAATGGTCGAGACATGGAGTCGAGGAGGCAACTTGGGAGACAGAAGAGAAGATGCGGGTGGAATACCCCGAACTTTTTATTTCTTAAGTTTCGGGACGAAACTTCTTTTTAGAGGGGGAGAATGTAATACCCGTACTTTTATTGACTGTTTGACTCTGTCATCCTCCTTATTTTGTCGCTCTGTAAATGCTTGGAGATGTTGTTGATATTGTTATTGAGTTTCGTATCTCGTTTGGTTCTTGATCATGTCGTTTAGACCTTGCGGAAATGTTCTGTGCCAGAGATATAGCGCACGCTAGGCCTAGGATAACGCACGCTAATTCTGCTTGATTAGCGCACGCTAGCTCTGAGCCGTAGCGCGCGCTAAGAGGATCGATCAGTCGAACCGGTATTTGGTTGCTCTCGGGTGGCGGATTAACGCACGCTAGGAGTTTTTTAGCGCGCGCTATCCATAGATAGTAGCGCACGCTAACATCCGTCCGTAGCGCACGTTATCGGGCTGGTCAGCAGAGACAGTGTGGTTGCCAGGTTTTCTGGACTATCAGATAGCGTACGCTAGGCTTCGGCTAGCGCACGCTAAAGCTATTGCATAACGCACGCTAAACAATAGCGGTAGCGCACGCTAAGTTTTGAGCAGGGCAGAGACAGTAAGTTCTGGACTCCAGTACTGGATGCCATATTTTGGCTAGCGCACGCTAGGGATAGACGATTAGCGCACGCTAACGGGGCCGACAGAAGCCACTGGACTATCCGGTGACTTCGCTAGCGCACGCTAATGAAGGAGGCGTGCGTGCGCTAGACTGGACAGATATAAATATGGCAGTTGACTTTATTTTCGTCATTTCTCAACTTCTTCACTCCTTTTCGACGGGAATCACTCGGGAGAGGCGATCTTAGGCGATTGGAAGCGATCTTCCTTCTAACAACAATATATTTGGTTGGAGAACAAGGATTTCTCAACATCTAGTTCCTCCTAACGTCCGAATCAAGGTAAAAATCCTTAGAACCCTACCTTTTGGGAATTTTGGGGTTTTTCGTAGATTCGTCCGATTTACCCGCTTTGGAGCTTGAGAACTTTGAGATTATGATGTATCTATACCGTATTCATGCTTTTCCTACGATTTTACGGTTTGGATTGTGCCGTTTTCGGACTTGTGAGATTTTGGACGATTTTCCAACCTCTAGTTGATTATCCGTAAATCTTTATGAATCGTAGACGGGTTTTGGGGGTTTCTTCGTGTAATTTGAATATGGATAATTGATTATCATATTCCTTGCGAATCGTTTAGGTGCCGGAAGCGCGTTCTTGGATCTACCGAACTCATACCTTTTTCCATTCGAATTGTCGATGTCTCAAAGACAAGTATACATTTATGATTGTACGTTCTCGACTTTGAAAGTAAGAAACATTGATGGCATATCATGAACGAACCGTTTTTACGGCATTCATAGATATATTGTTGGCATGTAATGAACGAACCGTTTTGACGGCATCCCTACATGTATCGGCGTATGAGGTGAACGAACCGTTTCTACGGCATTCACATACGTAACGGCGTATGAGGTGAACGAACCGTTTCTACGGCATTCACATACGTCTTATGATATTTTAGTTATTCCGGAATACTAGTCTTGAATTTATGAATTGACGGTTACATTTACTTTATTGTCGAGGAGTATTGTGTTTCATATTGATATACTTGCACTAGCTATTCGACGGATAACCCCTTTATGGGGGAAATACATTTTATGTATTTCAGGTTCCAGGAGAGCGGACAGGCAGGTATCGGGTCGGCACGAAGATGGTGGGCAAGTGTGATACTGTGTCTTTCTTCCAGTTATGTTTGGAGTTTCCCGTTCAGTGTTGTTGTACTGGATTGGCTTTTGAATACTCGAGTATTATTTTCCCTTTCCTTGATGTTCAGGCCTGTGTTTGCCGAAGTATTGATTCGAGTTGTGAAGTTGTGAATACATTGGTTATGTTTTGAATACCTTTGTATTGTTCTTAATTCCATTGTATGTAGACCTCCTCGGTCAAAGTTTATAGTTCTGCGTATGTTTAGCCTTGTGGGTCCCACGACGGGGCTTACGGCGCTGTAATATTCCCTGAACAATTTGGGGGTGTTACATTAACACCTGTTGACCCCAAAACTATCCAGGTTCATCCGCGGGAATCTTTCCGAGCCCCACCACCAGCCGTCCATGTGCTAGCCAGCCTGTTCAATTATTGACCTTCTTACGTACGCTACGTCTAGCTCGTAGCGTACGCTATCTCCAGTTCGTAACGTACGTTACGCTTACCGGTTAGCGTGCGTTACGACGTAGTTGCATGTGAAGGATTAAAAGTTGATATTATAATGCATGAGGATGCGAATACGGAAACGATCATACTTCGATTATTGATAACACCAATTCAGGTAATACAGGGTTCCAATACGGACAAAAATACCCAACAATTTATCCAGATATTACATACTATCCCTCTTAAAAGAAGTTTCGTCCCGAAACTTAAAGTAGAGTGGTGGAACAACCAAGGAAAAATAACTACTTGTTCAGCCCCAAAACATCACGAGCGATGCGCGAAAGCAAGGTTCTCAAAAATACAAAGATTGGACCTAGGAAGTATCTGGCACGTCAATTGAGGCGATAAATTACACGTGAACATGAGAAGTTAGAGTGGAGAAGTAGAAGCTCACGAAATTAAGGAAATTCACAAACGGCTCAGACGTACTAAAATCGCGTGTCGAGCTCGACCCACCGTATTCAAGTTCATAACACATTGGAAAGATTAACCGCACGAGTGGGAACAAATAATTTCGTACAAAATTCTGCAAAGATTAAGTTCAGATTTGAATAGACCACAATAATTCACGGAGTATAACAAATCGGTTCTGAAATTCGTTCGAATGATGGTAGGTTCAGTAGAACATGGTAGTTTGAAATTGTCAAGAGGATCACAGATGAATCATCAACAATGAAAGTCTCCCAACACCGAAAATACTAAGAAGAGCATGGGTACTACGTGTCCCCATACCAAGAAGGCATGTCAGCCCCGAAACTTAAAACAGCAGGAGTTGGAAACGAAAAGCAATTAAAATGAAAAACGATCAAAGTCACGATTGTTGGAAACAGCAACGACTAGAACACAGCACAAAATCTTCATTCGCCTATGATAGGCTATTCAGCAGAAGACATAAGGTTTCGGGACATTCTCCGGCCACTTGCTCTGCTCACCGACAGAGTAGCATTCTTTGCCAATTCAGAAATTATCTCACAATGTTTCTCCCGATGGCCTTAACACCCGCACCGATGACAAGTCAAGAGTGGGGAGGGACAGTTTACACGGATGTGTCCCGTACGGTTGCAGTTGAAGCACACTCTCTTCTTACCGGGAGTCACCGATGCTGGTTGGGGATTCCCAATGCTCATTCTCGACCGCGAAGACGATGCATTCGACTGACCTGGGGGTTTGAGAACCTTAGTCTCGCCACCGCCCAAAAATTTTCCAGATGTCCTCGGTCTCTTTTCTCCGCTCGTTGGCTCGGTCACTGAGGAGGTTTCATAGGTTATCGTCTGATCTTGATATTCCTTCACCGTAACATGAATCGTTGTCGTACGAACCACCTCACCGCTTCCGCTTCCTATATTACGTCTACATCCGCCAGGGCTCGTCATGCTAATGCAGATAGTACCGTTTATTGTTATCACATAGTCGGTTGTACGGTATACCACAATTATCAACATAAGGTTTAATTAGCATCCTTAGAATAACGGTAATATTGTAAAGCACGAAATTTTCTGAAATCAACTTCCAGTCCTTCGTCTAGGACGATCATTATGCGTATGCTTTTAATGAAAAAAAAAATTCGAAACAAAAGCCGAGTCACGTTGTGCTCAAAACTTGTAAATACTGTCCTTTGTTTTGGAAGAGGAAGTTTATACAATGACGCAAAAAAATTTTATTTTCGAGTAATGCCTACAAGAAAATTGAAAATCAAATTATAACTAGTTTGAAATATTTCAAAAATGTTGAGTCCCAAATACCACAATTTTGAAAATCCTTCCTCTTCTACCAAAATGTTTATTCGAAAGAATTTTTCACCAAAATACATGACCATTCGACATGACTACATTAAATCATGAGGTTTACAATGTTAGGAAAATTTCAAAACACTACTTTGAAATGTTCGTAATTCGGCTCGAAAATATTACATGCCGGGGATTCTGCGCCGGAACCTACCAGGCTAAAAACCATTTAAAAATCATTTCAAAATATGCCAAAAAGCCGATGACGGTAGCATTTTCCAAAACTTACAAAATCATTTGTAAAATATTAAATACCGTCATAAAAATACCGTTAAAATGTGTAAGACTAAAATGCCAAAATGCCACGAGTCATTTCAAAATACTCACGCAGCAGATAAAATTAACACTCAAAGATTTATCCTACTGAAATGCAGAATTCGATAAATATGTTCGACTACCGAAGTATACTACATAACCATTCTCACTCGAACCGTATACGCAGGTGATATCGTAAAAACAATATAATCTCTAACAAGTTCAAACCCTAGGTTCACGTTAAGCCCAATATAATCAAATACGTATATAAGGGGACTTACGATTCGGGAGGCTTACCATCACGGATTGCTTGAAGATGATGTTGGAACCACGATACTAATCACAACTCTGACGCGCGCGACTTACACAAGACATGGACTTGACCCAACGGCCTAGGTTTTTCGCAAACCTAAGCTCCGATACCATATTTGTAACACCCCCAGAGTACATCCGGAAATATTACACGCCGTAGGCCTTCTTACAAGGATCTACAAGGCTAAACTCTACTAGACTACAAAATGATTGACCGACCGGGGTCAATCTAAATACAACGCAGACCGACAAGGTCATAAAACAATTCAGAAAAAAATGAACTTTACATCTCAATGACAAAAAAATAAACTTGAACACCGAAAAGAACAACCATTTAATTTAATAAATGAAAACTACACCCATGCAAGGGTGAATACTTGAACGACAGAGAAATACCGACCAAAATGAAACAAAAGAAAAGACTCTAACTCTGGTGTGATTAGTATCATTGTCCTCCATCTCCTTCCCAGCCAATCCGGTGACTGCTCCCGAGCTGCCAAAACCTGAGCGCATAACAGGCACCCACCCCCCGAAAACTCGGGGGTTAGCAAACTGGAATTTTGCTAGTGTAAGTACATAATATACAAGATATACGAATAATAACAACACAAAGCTCAACAGTCGTGAAACCTTAACACAAACCACACATTTAAATGGTCAACACAGAATAGCATTACATACACAAGGTGAAAGATAATCACATTGTCATATTCTCCTTACAGAACATAACACCAATGAAAACTTTAAACGAGCCCAAGGAGTCAGAAAAATCCCTTTTTATAAAAGGAAAAGTATTTTGATAAGAAAGTTCGAAAACATTAATATTGACTCAGGCCATCTTGGGGTTTTGAAAATCAAATGGAAATACTTTAGAAAATACTTCAAAAGCTCTCGGGTCCTTGACCCAACATGTGGAAAAACAATTTGCAAGAAAACCATTACAACGTTATTCGGGGTCCTCGACCCAAATGATAAAGCACTATCACAAGTGAATCATTACAACATCTCATGGGGTTCTCGGCCCAATCCAAATCATATCATCACGAGATCAAATCTCAACATCTCACAGGGTCCTCGACCCAATACACAGAATAATCAACACAGTACAATCAAAGGCACAGCCTTTCAGTCGACAAATCCTGCTCAAGACCCCTGATTAATTAACCCTCGGAGATCTCGTCAAATATCCTTGGTTAATTAACCCTGATACCAACATTTAAAACAAGTTGGAACGAACTCCAGAAAACACGAATCACGGTCTACATCAAGACCAACATTAAAAGCAAGTTGCAAAGATTTAAATTTTGAAAATCATTTGGTAACGGGGTCTTAGCTATCACTCGAATATCCTTTACCAATAAGCCTGCCAGGCGCATCCCTTGCACACCTGTGTACCGGCGTTCACTCCACTATATTGGCCGCCCATTGCACATGTCACTGCGTCGGAGTTCACTCCCATAGGAGCCGCCTCTTGCTCGCGCATTAAGTAACACCGGTGTTCACCAATCATATGGAGCCGCTCATTGCAGCGTACATCAGGCCGGAGTGCACGCCACGCCCTCAGAGGTACCCGGATATGACGTCTCTCATAACAAGTATTCACATTATTACAAACACCAAGCACACAGTCAACCGTTGCAAAAATTATCAAATCAGTTCATCAATTCACATAATTAATTCGCTAGTACGCAACTACGCAAAATAAACAACAACTCGCACGTTATTCATCAAGACTTAGCACATTAGGCCTTCAACACTATCAATCAATACTACATAAATATCCTTATATCGTAACTCAACCGAAAATACAAACATTATCATATTACCTCTATAAATATTATTCGTACTTTAGTCTAAGTTGAGTACGTCGACTAATATTGGTATGAATCACCCAACATTTATCTCCATATGTATATTTATATACATATACATATATCTATACATATATCCACACATATCTATATATATATAATATAAATGCAGATATTCATAACATGATTCATACACTTCAGCAACAATGATTTCACGTAATTATAATTCGTATATCAAGGTACTTGCCTTGGTAATCTCTCGCGAATACTCCGAAAATACAGTTGATTGGAACAATCCGGAACTCCAACGGAAACGATGATTGGAAAGTCTCAACACTGGATTATCGTAGGAAATTCGTCCTTAATATCCTATCATTAAATAAACAATCAATCACCCTAATTGTTCTCTTCGTAACGTACGTTACACACATACGTAACGTACGTTACGTCTGCACGTTAGCGCACGTAAGCTACAAGGATTAGCGCACGCTAAGCATACATTGAACAGTTCTTCTCAGTTCAGACGACTGCCTTGCCTGAGGGTATAACGTGCGTAATGCATAGAGCTTAACGTACGTTATATTCACACATATCATACTCATGTGAATCAGAATGACCCTATGGTGTTGATGTCTACGAATTCCCGTTAATCCTCCCATCATAAGACTTACTCTAAATCTCGATTATAGATCCTCAAAGGTAGTTTGGAAAATATGAGGTTGTTATCAACATTAAGTCTATGATCATTATGGAAACACCATACAATACGGTTCGTTAATCTCAGAAAATTTCCTTACTTGATCATCATAATAAGAATCGGACTATAACGCTCTTAACTAGGGTAACTAAAGCATGAACATTCCAACTTCCAAAAACATGGTGTTCGGATAAAAATCATCTATGGAGATTAATAATCCCGGTGGTATGTTCATAACATCCTTAAGAACACGAATTCAAGGTTGAGGTAGCATTAACATACCTTAATATAAAAGAAACGCAGAGACAAGAGGTAGCATCCAACTCCGATTGCTTGAATGTCAATCCAAGATGTTTCGTAACTTAAATGATCGAGTTTATGTGATCTATAGGTGTTTTAGAGGGCTGGAGACCCTCTAGAAATGAAGGAAAACGAAGTACAAGTGAAAGGGACGAAGTGAAATGAAATGGGGTGTTGTCCATATATATAATATCTTGAGCTTTACGTACGTTAGCCTTAGCCATTTATGTACGTAATCGACTTAGCGCACGCTACCATTCGATCTTAGCATACGCTATCGTTCACTGATAGCTTACTGTCTCGTTCTGTACTAGCTTACGTACGTTACACCCTACTCATTACGTACGTAAGCTACACACATTAGCGTATGCTAGTTACAAATCTTAGCGTACGTTAACACTCGTTGACCCCAAAACTGTCCAGGTTCATCCGCGGGAATCTTTCCGAGCCCCACCACTAGCCGTCCATGTGCTAGCCAGCCTGTTCAATTATTGACCTTCTTACGTACGCTACGTCTAGCTCGTAGCGTTACGCTTACCGGTTAGCGTGCGTTAAGACGTAGTTGCATGTGAAGGATTAAAAGTTGGTATTATAATGCATGAGGATGCGAATACGGAGACGATCATACTTCGATTATTGATAACACCAATTCAGGTAATACAGGGTTCAAATACGGATGAAAATACCCAACAATTTATCCGGATATTACATACTATCCCTCTTAAAAGAAGTTTCGTCCCGAAACTTAAAGTAGAGTGGTGGAACAACCAAGTAAAAATAACTACTTGTTCAGCCCCAAAACATCACGAGCGATGCGCGAAGGCAAGGTTCTAAAAAATACAATGATTGGACCTAGGAAGTATCTGGCACGTCAATTGAGACGATAAATTACAAGTGAACATGAGAAGTTAGAGTGGAGAAGTAGAAGCTCACGGAATTAAGGAAATTCACAAACGGCTCAGACGTACTAAAATTGCGTGTCGAGCTCGACCCACCATATTCAAGTTCATAACACATTGGAAATATTAACCGCACGAGTGGGAACAAATAGTTTCGAACAAAATTCTACAAAGATTAAGCTGAGATGTGAATAGACCACAATAATTCACGGAGTATAACAAATCGGTTCTGAAATTCGTTCGAATGATGGTAGGTTCAGTAGAACATGGTAGTTTGAAATTGTCAAGAGGATCACAGATGAATCATCAACAATGAAAGTCTACCAACACCGAAAATACTAAGAAGAGCACAGGTACTATGTGTCCCCGTACCAAGAAGACATGTCAGCGCCGAAACTTAAAACAGCACGAGTTGGAAACGAAAAGCAATTAAAATGAAAAACGATCAAAGTCACGTTTGTTGGAAACAGCAACGACTAGAACACAGCACAAAATCTTCATTCGCCTATGATAGGCTATTCAGCAGAAGACATAAGGTTTCGGGACATTCTCCGTCCACTTGCTCTGCTCACCGACAGAGTAGCATTCTTTGCCAATTCAGAAATTATCTCACAATGTTTCTCCCGATGGCCTTCACACCCGCACCGATGACAAGTCAAGAGTGGGGAGGGACAGTTTACACGGATGTGTCCCGTACGGTTGCAGTTGACGCACACTCTCTTCTTACCGGGAGTCACCGATGCTGGTTGGGGATTCCCAATGCTCATTCTCGACCGCGAAGACGACGCATTCGACTGACGTGGGGGTTTGAGAACCTTAGTCTCGCCACCGCCCAAAAATTTTCCAGATGTCCTCGGTCTCTTTTCTCCGCTCGTTGGCTCGGTCACTGAGGAGGTTTCATAGGTTATCGTCTGATCTTGATATTCCTTCACCGTAACATGAATCGTTGTCGTACGAACCACCTCACCGCTTCCGCTTCCTATATTACGTCTACATCCGCCAGGGCTCGTCATGCTAATGCAGATAGTACCGTTTATTGTTATCACATAGTCGGTTGTACGGTATACCACAATTATCAACATAAGGTTTAATTAGCATCCTTAGAATAACGGTAATATTGTAAAGCAAGAAATTTTCTGAAATCAACTTCCAGTCCTTCGTCTAGGACGATCATTATGCATATGCTTTTAATGAAAAAAAAATTCGAAACAAAAGCCGAGTCACGTTGTGCTCAAAACTTGTAAATACTGTCCTTTGTTTTGGAAGAGGAAGTTTATACAATGACGCAAAAAAATTTTATTTTCGAGTAATGCCTACAAGAAAATTGAAAATCAAATTATAACTAGTTTGAAATATTTCAAAAATGTTGAGTCCCAAATACCACAATTTTGAAAATCCTTCCTCTTCTACCAAAATGTTTATTCGAAAGAATTTTTCACCAAAATACATGACCATTCGACATGACTACATTAAATCATGAGGTTTACAATGTTAGGAAAATTTCAAAACACTACTTTGAAATGTTCGTAATTCGGCTCGGAAATATTACATGCCGGGGATTCTGCGCCGGAACCTACCACGCTAAAAACCATTTAAAAATCATTTCAAAATATGCCAAAAAGCCGATGACGGTAGCATTTTCCAAAACTTACAAAATCATTTGTAAAATATTAAATACCGTCATAAAAATACCGTTAAAATGTGTAAGACTAAAATGCCAAAATGCCACGAGTCATTTCAAAATACTCACGCAGCAGATAAAATTAACACTCAAAGATTTATCCTACTAAAATGCAGAATTTGATAAATATGTTCGACTACCGAAGTATACTACATAACCATTCTCACTCGAACCGTATACGCAGGTGATATCGTAAAAACAATATAATCTCTAACAAGTTCAAACCCTAGGTTCACGTTAAGCACAATATAATCAAATACGTATATAAGGGGACTTACGATTCGGGAGGCTTACCATCACGGATTGCTTGAAGATGATGTTGGAACCACGATACTAATCACAACTCTGACGCGCGCGACTTACACAAGACATGGACTTGACCCAACGGCCTAGGTTTTTTGCAAACCTAAGCTCCGATACCATATTTGTAACACCCCCAGAGTACATCCGGAAATGTTACACGCCTTAGGCCTTCTTACAAGGATCTACAAGGCTAAACTCTACTAGACTACAAAATGATTGACCGACCGGGGTCAATCTAAATACAACGCAGACCGACAAGGTCATAAAACAATTCAGAAACAAATGAACTTTACATCTCAATGACAAAAAAATAAACTTGAACACCGAAAAGAACGACCATTTAATTTAATAAATGAAAACTACACCCATGCAAGGGTGAATACTTGAACGACAGAGAAATACCGACCAAAATGAAACAAAAGAAAAGACTCTAACTCTGGTGTGATTAGTATCATTGTCCTCCATCTCCTTCCCAGCCAATCCGGTGACTGCTCCCGAGCTGCCAAAACCTGAGCGCATAACAGGCACTCACCCCCCGAAAACTCGGGGGTTAGCAAACTGGAATTTTGCTAGTGCAAGTACATAATATACAAGATATATGAATAATAACAACACAAAGCTCAACAATCGTGAAACCTTAAAACAAACCACACATTTAAATGGTCAACACAGAATAGCATTACATACGCAAGGTGAAAGATAATCACATTGTCATATTCTCCTTACAGAACATAACACCAATGAAAACTTTAAACGAGCCCAAGGAGTCAGAAAAATCCCTTTTTATAAAAGGAAAAGTATTTTGATAAGAAAGTTTGAAAACATTAATATTGACTCGGGCCATCTTGGGGTTTTGAAAATCAAATGGAAATACTTTAGAAAATAGTTCAAAAGCTCTCGGGTCCTCGACCCAACATGTGGAAAAACAATTTGCAAGAAAACCATTACAACGTTATTCGGGGTCCTCGACCCAAATGATAAAGCACTATCACAAGCGAATCATTACAACATCTCACGGGGTTCTCGGCCCAATCCAAATCATATCATCACGAGATCAAATCTCAACATCTCACGGGGTCCTCGACCCAATACACAGAATAATCAACACAGTACAATCAAAGGCACAGCCTTTCATTCGACAAATCCTGCTAAAGACCCCTGATTAATTAACCCTCGGAGATCTCGTCAAATATCCTTGGTTAATTAACCCTGATACCAACATTTAAAACAAGTTGGAACGAACTCCAGAAAACACGAATCGCGGTCTACATCAAGACCAACATTAAAAGCAAGTTGCAAAGATTTAAATTTCAAAAATCATTTGGTAACGGGGTCTTAGCTATCACTCGAATATCCTTTACCAATAAGCCTGCCAAGCGCCTCCCTTGCACACCTGTGTACCGGCGTTCACTCCACTATATTGGCCGCCCATTGCACATGTCACCGCGCTGACGTTCACTCCCATAGGAGCCGCCCCTTGCTCGCGCATTAAGTAACACCGGTGTTTACCAATCATATGGAGCCACTCATTGCAGCGTACATCAGGCCGGAGTGCACGCCCCACCCTCAGAGGTACCCGGATATGACGTCTCTCATAACAAGTATTCACATTATTACAAATACCAAGCACACAGTCAATCGTTGCAACAATTATCAAATCAGTTCATCAATTCACATAATTTATTCGCCAGTATGCAACTACGCAAAATAAACAACAACTCGCACGTTATTCATCAAGACTTAGCACATTAGGCCTTCAACACTATCAATCAATACTACATAAATATCCTTATATTGTAACTCAACCGAAAATACAAACATTATCATATTACCTCTATAAATATTATTCATACTTTAGTCTAAGTTGAGTACGTCGACTAATATTGGTATGAATCACCCAACATTTATCTCCATATGTATATTTATATACATATACATATATCTATACATATATCCACGCATATCTATATATATAATATAAATGTAGATATTCATAACATGATTCATACACTTCAACAACAATGATTTCACGTAATTATAATTCGTATATCAAGGTACTTGCCTTGGTAATCTCTCGCGAATACTCCGGAAATACAGTTGATTGGAACAATCCGGAACTCCAACGAAAACGACGATCGGAAAGGCTCAACACAGGATTATCGTAGGAAATTCGTCCTTAATATCCTATCATTAAATAAACAATCAATCACACGAGGAAAAGCATAAAAAGATGGCCGAACCCTAACTGTTCTCTTCGTAACGTACGTTACACACATACGTAACGTACATTACGTCTGCACGTTAGCGCACGTAAGCTACAAGGATTAGCGCACGCTAAGCATACATTGGACAGTTCTTCTAAGTTCAGACGACTGCCTTGCCTGAGGGTATAACGTACGTAATGCATAGAGCTTAACGTACGTTATATTCACACATATCATACTCATGTGAATCAGAATGACCCTATGGTGTTGATGTCTACGAATTCCCGGTTAATCCTCCCATCATAAGACTTACTCCAAATCTCGATTATAGATCCTCAAAGGTAGTTTGGAAAATCTGAGGTTGTTATCAACATTAAGTCTATGATCATTATGTAAACACCATACAATACGGTTTATTAATCTCAGAAAATTTCCTTACTTGATCATCATAATAAGAATCGGACTATAACGTTCTTAACTAGGGTAACTAAAGCATGAACATTCCAATTTCCAAAAACATGGTGTTCGGATAAAAATAATCTATGGAGCTTAATAATCCCGGTGGTATGTTCATAACATCCTTAAGAACACGAATTCAAGGTTGAGGTAGCATTAACATACCTTAATATGAAAGAAACGCAGAGACAAGAGGTAGCATCCAACTCCGATTGCTTGAATGTCAATCCAAGATGTTTCGTAACTTAAATGATCGAGTTTATGTGATCTATAGGTGTTTTAGAGGGCTGGAGACCCTCTAGAAATGAAGGAAAACGAAGTACAAGTGAAAGGGACGAAGTGAAATGAAATGGGGTGTTGTCCATATATATAATATCTTAAGCTTTACGTACGTTAGCCTTAGCCATTTACGTACGTAATCGACTTAGCGCACGCTACCATTCGATCTTAGCATACGCTATCGTTCACTGATAGCTTACTGTCTCGTTCTGTACTAGCTTACGTATGTTACACCCTACTCATTACGTACGTAAGCTACACACATTAGCGTACGCTAGTTACAAATCTTAGCGTACGTTAACACCTGTTGACCCCAAAACTGTCCAGGTTCATCCGCGGGAATCTTTCCGAGCCCCACCACCAGCCGTCCATGTGCTAGCCAGCCTGTTCAATTATTGACCTTCTTACGTACGCTACGTCTAGCTCGTAGCGTATGCTATCTCCAGTTCATAACGTACGTTACGCTTACCGGTTAGCGTGCGTTACGACGTAGTTGCATGTGAAGGATTAAAAGTTGGTATTATAATGCATGAGGATGCGAGTACGGAAACGATCATACTTCGATTATTGATAACACCAATTCAGGTAATACAGGGTTCAAATACGGACGGAAATACCCAACAATTTATCCGGATATTACACCTCTAAGTTTTTATATTTTACTCATGAATTGAGGGAATGATGTAAGACCCATGAATACAGCATCCACTTTAATTAATTGTACACTCAAAACTCCAAGTTATATCTTTAATGTAGGAAGCAAAAGGCAAATAACCTTCCTACATATGACATGTGCATTAATTAAGGGGAATACAGTATGACCCAAGAATACCATATTAATCTAATAGTGCTGTAAGAATTGAATCCTGTATGTGCCTTTTAAGGGAACGTTGTATATTTGCGGATACAGTACATACACTGTAGGATATCAATTAATATTTAATCGTATCCAAATTCATACTTACAGCAAATTGTTTTAAGTCCACGTGCACTTTCTGAATTTTAAACGATTTATCTTTCAATATTATAAAGACACCTGAACTTTAATACCTTAAAAATCGCGATTTCAAAATTCAAACCGCCGTGCCGTGTAATTGTAGAAGACAAACTTTGTTAGGAGTGGGACCGCTCATTAGTTTCAAAACTGACGAATTAGACGTACAAGTTACATCTGAATCCATCATGCAAGTTCATTTAGAAACGGTTCCCATCCCTTAAATCTGATTGTTCACTGTATACCTAGTCTTCCCTGCACCCTATAAACGGAGAGCACATTGCTCTCATAGACTATTTATGCTTTCTGCAAATTAAAGAGATTACAACAATTTGTGTATATATTTTCTAAGTACTTTGGCGTGATTTCTTGTTACTTTACAACTCTTTTTTCGAAAATGTCTTCTTTACATACTTCATCGATCTGACTGAAAAAGAAAGAAATCATTATCGATGGACACATTTTCGAAAAATCTGTGCTTCTGGAGAGGATTGCCTCTGAGGATGAGGATGATATTGGGATGAACCTGGTCATTGCTCGTGTAAAGCAACAGGGTATGTATCATCTGGGAAGTCATAACTAAGATAATTACGACGAACAAATAGTCTAGGAGTTTTATATGGATGCATCATTCAAATATGCATCACAGAGGAAAGGTTCTGAGATTACAGACATTATTAGAACCGTGGAAGGGATAAAAGTCCCTGTTAACAAGGAACTTATGTAGAAAATTTACAAGTTGCCATTTGACGGATTGAAAAAGGAAGAATTAGAGATGTTCGGATCTGGAAGCTTGTTGAAAGCCTATTGGAAGCTTTTCACTGGACCTCCATGGCCACCAATGTCCATCCTTCTTGTCACAAGAAGAATTTCACCCTGCCCAATGTTTATCTCCATGATTTTTGCTGCAGGGTGATTGAGAATAGAACTGGTGCCTTCAAGATGTGCACCAACCTGAGGTACAGCATGATGGTTGCCATCATGTCTGATGAAAAGGTCAACTGGTGCCAGATTGTTCTGAAGCGCATTCAGGAGGAGGAATCCAAGCCTGAGACGGCGAAGAAATCCTTTGGCCTAATTCTAAACCATATCCTTACTTGTTGGGCTTCGGTCTAGCATCCTGCCTGCATGAGCTTAAAAATGCGCGAGGCGCGGCTTGTGATTCGACCTGTGAGATCTGCACTAGAATGTGCTTAAATGAATTGATTTGGACTACTCATACCAACAAGATGCATCTTCTTTTTTGGTATCCATCTCATAGAAACTCCAAAGTTAAGCGTGCTTAACCTGGAGTATTTATGGGATGGGTGACCCACTGGAAAGTTTCCCAGGTGCGCGTGAGTGAGGACAAAGCATGCTAGAAAAGAATCGTGTTGGTACAGTGAGGATATGTAATACCCGAGATTTCTGATATGTATTTTGGAACTTGTGATATTGTAATTGTTGCACGTTAATCTGAGTATTATTTTCCGTATCGCATAGTCCGGTGTTGTTGAGCGTATGATTTATTGAATGTGATTTAAGTTTGAGACGGACTATTCTGAAGGAAGCTCACAGCGCGCCCTATTCTATTCACCCGGGCAGCAGTAAGATGTATAAGGATTTAAAACAAAACTTCTGGTGGGGGAATATGAAGAAGGAGGTAGCAGAGTACGTTTCGAGGTGCTTGACTTGTCAGCAAGTTAAGATTGAACATCAGCGACCTGCCGGAATGTTAAAGCCGCTTCCGATCCCTGAATGGAAGTGGGAGGACATCTCGATGGATTTCATCACCAGTATGCCAAGGACTAGAACGGGAATGAACATGATTTGGGTTATAGTTGATCGACTAACCAAGTCGGCTCATTTCTTAGGAATTAAAGATACATGGGGACCCGAGAGATTGGCGCGAGTATTTATTGCGGAGATAGTCAGATTGCATGGGACGCCGAAGACCATTATTTCGGATCGAGATGGTCGCTTCGTGTCGCACTTCTGGAAAGCAGTTCACAGGGCTTTGGGGACTGAGCTCAACTTTAGCACGGCTTATCATCCCCAAACGGATGGTCAGTCCGAAAGGACTATACAAACAGTAGAAGACATGCTTAGAGCCTGTGCTTTTGATTGGTCAACTGATTGGGAAGTTCATTTGCCATTGATTGAATTCACCTACAATAATAGTTGGCATGCTTCTATTAAGATGGCACCATTTGAAGCTTTGTATGGGAGAATATGCCGATCACCCCTGTGTTGGGATGATTCTTCGGATTTGATCGGGACGGAACCGGAATTGATAATTCAGACTCAAGAGAAGATAACTTTGATTCGAGAAAGACTGTTGACTGCCCAGAGTCGACAGAAGTCTTATGCAGACGTACGTCGTCGCCCTCTAGAGTTCGACGCTGGGGACCATGTACTATTGAAGGTGTCTCCTACACGAGGGATTTTCCGTTTTGGGAGGAGAGGCAAGCTTAGTCCAAGATATATCGGACCATTCGAGATCCTCGAGAGGGTTGGAGATTTAGCATACAGGTTGGCCTTACCGCCATCGCTGAGTCACGTTCACAATGTGTTTCACGTATCCCAATTGCGGAAGTATGTACTGGACCCCAGTCACGTCATTGATTTCGATGAGATCGAGATAGCTAATGATGGCACCTTCGAAGAGAGACCAATCAAGATACTTGAGAGTCGGATCAAACAATTGAGGAATAAACCAATACACTTGGTTAAAGTACAATGGTCACGACACGGAGTCGAAGAGGCCACTTGGGAAATGGAGGACAGTATGAAGGCTAGATATCCAGAGTTGTTTTCATCTTAAGTTTCGGGACGAAACTTCTTTTTAGGGAGGAAGGATGTAATACCCGAGATTTCTGATATGTATTTTGGAACTTGTGATATTGTAATTGTTGCACGTTAATCTGAGTATTATTTTCCGTATCGCATAGTCCGGTGTTGTTGAGCATATGATTTATTGAATGTGATTTAAGATTAGGATTCTGCGCATGTAGCGCACGCTATCGTCTATATGTAGCGTACGCTAACATGGATCCATAGCGCACGCTACGAAGGAACATTAGCGCATGCTATACGTGGTCAATTTGATTGAGACGTGTGGTAGGTGAGATCATGCACGGGGATTTTGGTCGGATTGTGTCGAGATGAACCTAGAGGCTTTCGGGAAAAGCCAAGTAAACGCCTTAGCGCACGCTAGTGACATGAGAATAGCGCACGCTAAGTGATGAGTACAGTGAAGTCAGTAAGTCGTTAGCGCACGCTACGAGCAGGGACTAGCGCACGCTAATAACCATTTCCTATAAATAGGACAGCATCCTTTTCGTATTTTCAGTCCTTTCTTTTCCCACATCCGAATCCTTATACTTAGAGTATTACTCTCGACATCCTAAACACTTCATATCAGCATCCTAGCTCGTGTTGAAGATTGTAGATCATTTAGGATTGGTGTTCAAGCCTTCGACGTTGGATTGCTTCGATTTCCTCCTTGTTCTTCACTACTTTGAGGTAGGTGATTCTTCACCAATATTAGTAGTGTTCTAAAGGACATTTGATCATGTTTATCTAGTCAGTTAGATTCATTTATAATTGAACATCACCTGTTAGAAGGATACTTTTGACGTTTCGGCACTTATTCTTCGTATAATCCTTTGAACCTTTTTAGTATTTGGACTCCTAAGCATTTTATGTATCTTCAACCGATCATGACCAGTATATGAAGATTACCTAGTTCGTATGTTTTACGTTAAGAATCATATGTTTTGGGACATATAATGGATTGAACTTAGGATATTCCTTGAAGATCAAAGATGAATCATGATGTTGTGATGATTATACGTAACCTTATATCTCGTAGTCGTTTAATCCGTATAGTTATTTCACAAACCTTATGAGCATGATATGCACGGGGATGACATGTATTATCACCATAGAATTCATGAATTCGTCACCATTAGATCTAGTTTTCTGCCAGTAGTAATCTGCCATGCACGGTTAGCGCACGCTAACATACGTAAGTTAACGTGCGCTATCGGGGATAAGTTAACGCACGCTACGTTTAGTACATAACGTACGTTATGATATCAGCCGAGTCAGTCGGCTGATCAGAGAGAATTGTCAGTCCATGGCTAGCGTACGCTAGGCTTAGACGATAGTGTACGCTAACAGGCAGGCTTAGCGCACGTTACGTAGAGTACGTAGCGTACGCTAAGTGGTTCAGGCAGATTGTATATTTTGAACTTTTGGTCGTAGACCGAATTGCTAGGCAATCATTCGACTTGAGATGATTTGTATATCATTTCTTTTGTTAAGGTTCGAGCTTGCTACGTTGATCGAAGGAGGCGGCCTTCGAGTGTGTTGAGATCATTGAAGTGTTTCGTTCTTGCCATCTTCGAGGCAAGTATCATAATATGTTAATATTGGTATTTTGAGCATGCGTGTGATTATTCATGTCGTTGAACATGAGATTTATTTCGTTGAATTGTCATGATATTCGTTATCTAGTGTTGTATGTTCATGTTTATGGACATGGCGATTTGGCATATATGTATGCATGAGTATGTTTTGTTTGTTGTGCGATCTATGCTGAGGGCGTTGGATCGGATGTCCACCTCGTGTTGGTCTGACGGGATCATCTTGGGATCTAGGCTGAGGGCGCTGGATCATTGGACGGGTTATTTCCACCTCGTGTTGGTCCGACGGGATCATCTTGGGATCTATGCTGAGGGCGCTGGATCATTGGAATACCCATGCTGTGTTAATGGAATCTTGTGGATTCGCATTATCGGATTCCGGTAGCGGAAGTCCGTGTGGTGTATCTTGTTATGTATTGTTGATGCATATTTGATTTGTTTAAATGTTAATTTTACTAGCATCGTTTTGCTAACCCCTTCGGGGTGGACATTTGTTTTGATGTTCGGGTAGCCGAGGAGCGGGAAACGACCGCGATCTGACGTGACGACGAAGGGGTTCAGTGATGTTTGTTTGTTGTTGGTGATTTGTTTTCTTGGTTTGATTTCAGTACTCGAGTACGCGTGTATTATTAATATCATTTCGATATGGTTGTATTAATTACTCGTTGAACCAGTTGAATAGTTTTGTAAACTTGAATTTCCGCAATATTGATGTCTTATATTTACATTTCTTTTAAATTAGCCTTGTAAATCCTTACTAAAAGGGTTTACGGCACTATAATTATTCCGAATATCTCGGGGTGTTACAGGATAGTCTTCATCATTCTTGGGGACAAAAAATTTGTATCGGAGCAGGTCACGGGTGCGGATTCCCTCGAAGTATCCTATAGTGGAGGTTGCCAGAGTGTTGGAACTAAGAGGCGGGCATGCAGCAAATGTTGCTAGTTGGCCGGAACTAAGATGTTGGCGTTCTCGAGGTTGTCAGGTGCTGGAGGACTATGTGATCAAATCTAGTATGCTGGAACTGAGATACTGGCGCAGCAGAAGTAAATGGAGCTGGAACAGATGCTGATGTCAAGTGTTGAGGACTGTGTTAATGAATCCAGCCGCTAGAAGGCTGTGTGATCAAATATAGTTCGCGGAGGTTTCCAGACTATGGGGCTGAGATGCTGGCAGGTACTGGGAAGGGGATTGTTAGGCTTCGGTCCATCATCCTGCCTGCATGGCTTAAAAATGCACGAGGCGCGGCTTGCGATTCGACCTGTGAGATCTGCACTAGAAACTGGTTAAATGAATTGATTTGAACTACTCATACCAACAACATACATCTTCTTTTCTGGTATCCATCTCATAGAAACTCCAAAGTTAAGCGTGTTTGGCCTAGAGTAGTTATGGGATGGGTGACCCCCTGAAAAGTTTCTCAGGTGAGTGAGGACAAAGCGCGCTAGAAAAGACTCGTGTTGGTAAAGTGAGGATAGTCTTCATCATTCTTGGGGACCAACATTACTCGTTGCGGAGTGCAGCAATCTGTGGAGGCCAAGAAGATTCTAACAGGAAAATTCATTGGTGGTTTTAAGCCTATTGTCTACAATAACGCCACCATTCTTTCCGACAGGCCCAACCCATACAGCATGCCAACATCGAGTGATCCTCGGGATGTTACAGTCAAAAGTATAAATGATGGGAAAAAGAAAAAGAAAAGAGCACTTCCCGACAGCAGCTCCCCCAAAGCTGTCGAGGAAAAGAAAAAGAAGACAAAGAAGTCTTCGAAAGCTATTCCTACAGTGATTACAGCGGCCACTGTAGAAGTCCAATCTGCTGCACCATCAACTGCTGAAACCATCTTATAGAGCACAACCCCTTGGAAGAAAGAATTGCTGCTCCTACAGTAGTTCCTGAGCCTATGGCGGCTATGACGGAAGAACAATTATTTGCCAAGCTTGAAGGTTCTGGCAAATCGGCTGCCCCTTCGGAGCCGACAGCTACAACTCCAAATAAGGCACCCATGTCTGTACGGAGTCCCTCTCCCGACAGGGCATGCCACCTTGTCAGGGATGCCTTTCCTTAACAGGCTCCCATACCTGTTGAGAATCCCAACCGAACAGTAGAGCCATCTGTTGTTCAGAGTCCCTACCCAATAACTATTTTAAACCAAACAATCCTCCAAGTCCAAATCAATGAAGCCTTCAAACGCTTCAAAATATGGAAGTCATACATGTTCGCCCCATACAACACCCTATACAATTGGGAAGAATGGAGAGAAGAAGAACTGTTTGCTCTGGAGGTCATGAACACCTAGAAAGTGTTGACTCAAAAAGTATTTTGATGATAATTTCATTCAAAACATTTAATTAAATCAATCTCAGCACGTTGCTATATTGAAGGAGCAAAATGGTGTTAGCGCACGCTACCTATACCAGAGTAGCGCACGCTATCGAGGAAAACATATTCAGCCTAGTCAGTCAGCTGCAATCCAGTGAAGTTACCTGATGGATAGCGCACGCAAGATCTTCAAACATTTGTGCACGCTAAAATTACTAAAGTTAGCGCACGCTACACAACAATATTAATGCACACTATTGCATCATTCAGTCAGATGACAGAAAGGTCTGGAACAAAAAACGAAACGGTCTTGCGCACACTACGAACAATTATTTACGTACGCTAATACAAAGACTTAGCGCACGTTATTCTACATTACTTGCGCACGCTACCAGATATGGTCAGTAGTCCAGTAGCTACTGGACTCAAAGTGAGAAAGGGCTTTACGTACGCTACACAGGGTAACGTACGTAACTGAAGAAAACATTTAGCGCACGCTACGGTATATTATTAGCACACGCTAAATCAGTCAACAAGCTTACCGTTGGAATTTCTACCGGTAGAAAGCAAGAGTCAATGAAGATCCGTGAATTCTGGAAAAGCTGGAATTAATTAATACTAGCGCACGTTATGCATGTTTGCTAGCGCACACTAAGTTCAAATTTAACCGTTGGATAAAGAGATGTTGGGGAGACAAACCAACACTTTCAAAGTCAAGATTGAAGACCTGTTGACCAACCGATAACGCACGCTACGAGTACATGACTAGCGCACGCTAGCCATACAATTTTACCATTGGAACAGTTTTGTGACCATTCAGGAAATCCAAGTAAGAATCGATAGCGCACGCTAGAAGGCATTATTAGTACACGCTAATAATACGTTTTTCAGTATTTGAAGAATGGCTTTCACCTATAAATACCCATAGGACTTGGGTATCATTCACACACAACTACAAGCATACAAGCATACAAGCATACAAGCAATCAAAGCATACTTGAGCTCAGTTTCATATCTTTTATTGCATTTTAAGTTGTGAGAAGAGAAATACAAAGAGTGATATACCTTGTAATATTTATTATACTTTGTATTCCTTCATTTGATTGTAAGTGTTACATCACTTACACTTGAGCGTAAGAGAAACGAATCAAGAGTCACTAATCCGGTGTTATTAGGATCTTTGATCCGGCATTGTTAGGATTATACTCCCATATTCGTATAGTAAGGATTATATAGTTCCTATAGAACACTAGATATACAAAAGTTTATATTGAGAGAGAGGTTGAGCTTGGACCGATAGAAGACAAGCGGTTGTAACGGTTGTGAACTCGGACCGATCGAAGACGAGTCAAGTTTGTGGTTGTTCTTGAGCCAATAGAAAAAGAAAGTCGGAGAGAGGACGTAGGCAATTTGCCGAACCTCTATAAATTTTTGAGTCTTTATTTTCTGCACTATTTTTCATTTATTAGCAAGAAATTTTGTTATTCCGCATTACCACTATTCAACCCCCCTTCTAGTGGTAAATTTATCTCTTCAGTTGGTATTGGAGCGGGTCTCTTTTTTAAAGGTTTAACCACCTAAGGGAAAAAGATCCGCAAATGGCACTTCTTGGCCAAATCGAAGGAAATGCTCTCAACCGTCCTCCCTTCTTCGACGGTTCCAATTTCATGACATGGAAAAAGAAAATGGCTATATTCGTTCAAGCCTACGATATTGAAATTTAGAAAGTTATTGCTCTTGGTCCGAAGCTTGCTAAGAAAGAGGATGGATCATTGAAAAAGTTCGACGAATTCAATGACGAGGATTGGAGAAACGCACACGTCAACTCACGAGCTACTCAACTTCTCTATTGCGCTCTTAATCCCGAAGAACTCAATAGGATATCTTCCTACGAAAGCGCAAAGGAAATTTGGGAAATTCTCGAAGTCACTCATGAGGGAACCACCCAAGTCAAGGAGACTAAAATCAACATGCTACTTCATGACTACGAACTTTTCTCCATGAAAGACGAGGAAACAATCACAAACATGTTGGATCGATTTTCGGTTATAACCAATGGTCTTGCATCTTTCGGAAAGCCTATATCGAGCAGCGACAAAGCAAAGAAAATTCTTCGCTCGTCGCCACGAGAATGGGATGCCACGGTCACTGCAATCATGAAGTCCAAAGATCTCAACAAGCTCAAATTTAGTGCCCTCATCGGGTCACTCATCAATTATGAGATCGTTCTCAAGTCTAGAGGCACCAAACCTAAGCCTCGGGAAAGAGTAGTCGCATTCAATGATGATAGCGATGTTGATAAAGATGTTCCCGAAGATGAAGACGACGAGGAACTTGCTCTCTGCGCCAAGAACTTTAGAAGGTATAAAAGCCTAATTCAAAAGAGGCGAAGTTTTCTTGTTCGGGATGGTAAGCCGGAGCAAAAGAAGAGTGGCTATACTCCTATAAAGAAGTTCGACAATAATTGTCGAAAATGTGGTAAAGCCGGTCACTATGCCAAAGAATGTCGAGGATCCTCTTCAAAGCCTCAAATGGAAAGATTCAAAAAGAAGGAGGTCTTAATCGCCTCTTGGAGTGATGACGAGGAGGAGATTGAAAGGTCTCTAGACGCAAATCTCGCATTCATGGCACTCGAATCCGAAAGCAATATCGAGGTAAGCTCTAAACTCAATGATGACGAATATGATTCTTTCGATTTTTGTGATTCACAAGAAGTTCATCATGATGATGAGTTATTAAGTGCGTTTGAATCCTTGAACACGGAGTATGACGAAATGGTTAAATTAAACATATCTTTAAAGAGAAAAATAAAATCTCTAGAACTCGAAAATTCCTCTCCTCAAAATAAAGGCAAAACTATTGAGCTCGACCATACCTTATGCCTTGAAAAAGAAAATGTTTTGAAAATCGAGTTGAGAAAACCCAAAAGGAGCTAAAATATATTTTGAACAAATTTACTCTCGGAAACGAGAAATTCGAAAGGCTTCTATCTATTCAAAAATTGCCCTTACTAAAACATGGTCTTGGTTTCGATCCTTTTAAACGGGAACAATCCCTTATCAAACTTGACAAAATAAAGAAAACCGAAACCGAGAACTCAAAAGACCCTCCCAAACGAGTTCATGATGCTAATGTTCGTTCAAAGTTGAGAACCATCAAAGTTAAACAAATATGGGTTCCTAAAGGGACAATTGTTCCGAATGCTATAAGCATAGTTAACTTTGGAGGACCCAAACGGGCTTGGGTACCAAAACAACCGAGAAATTCTATTTTTGTAGGTACCGGCACCAAGGAAAAGCAAGTGGTACATTGATAGCGGATGCTCAAGGCACATGTGCGGCTCCGAGGACTTATTTGAAGACCTCGAATATCAAGAACAAGGACATGTGACCTTTGGAGATAATCAAAAGGGAAAAATCAAAGGCATCGGCAAAGTCGGTAAGGAACCTTCTCCCTCTATCAACAAAGTATTGTTTGTTGAAGGTTTGCATCATAATCTTCTTAGCATTTCGCAACTTTGCGATGAAGGTTTTAAAATTCTCTTTGAAAAAACGCATTGCACGGCATTTAGAAATAATAAAATTGCATTCATCGGTTTGAGATGTGAAAACATCTATATTGTTGATCTTAATGATAAAAGTTCATTCAATGAAAAATGTCTTATTACTTTGGATGATAATGCATATTTATGGCATCGAAAATTGGGGCATACTTCTTTACCTATCATTTCTATTCTATCTAGACACGATCTCGTTCGTGGATTGCCCAAACTCAAGTTTGATAGAAAGCATTTGTGTGAATCATGCATAAAAGGGAAACACACTCGAGAATCTTTTAAACCAAAATTCGAGGTTTCCACTAGTCGCGTTCTTGAACTTGTGCATATGGATTTGATTAGACCATCTAGACATGTTAGTTTAAATGGAAAACTTTACACTTTGGTTATTGTTGATGATTTCTCTCGATTTACTTGGTTTAGATTTTTAGCACATAAGGATGATGCATTTTCCGAGTTTTCTAAATGGTGTCGCTTGGTATCAAATGAGAAAAATCTCTCCATAATTTCTATTCGCACCGATCACGGAGGTGAATTTTATTGCACTCCGTTTGAACTCTTATGTGATAAATACGAAATTAATCATAACTTTTCGGCTCCTAGAACTCCTCAACAAAATGGAGTTGTTGAAAGGAAAAATCGATCTTTGGAAGAAATGTCGAGGACTATGCTTAATGAATACTCTCTTCCACGATACTTTTGGGCCGAAGCAATCTTTACGGCATACTATGTGATTAACCGGGTTCATGTTCGTAGAACTCAACTTAAGACCCCGTATGAATTATGGAAGGGCAAAAAGCCCAATATTGGTTATTTTCATCCTTTTGGTTGCAATGTATTTATTTTAAACAATGGTAAGGATAACTTGGGCAAGTTTGATGCTAAATCCGACTCCGGAATATTTCTTGGTTATTGTACAAATAGCAAAGCATATCGCGTTTATAACATTAGAACGAATAAAGTTGAAGAATCCATTCATGTTAAATTCAATGATATGATCTCACCCCCGAGAAAGGTAGAATACTTTGATGATGCAGGTACGTTTCCGGATCCCTCACCCGAAGTGAAGAAAATTTCAGAAATCGAAACAAACACAATCGTTGATTTACCGAAAGATTGGAGGCACGTCAAAGACCATCCAAAGGATCTCGTGATTGGAAATATTGAAGACGGTGTTCAAACCCGAAGGAGAACCACCGAATATATGGCTCATTGTGCTTTTGTATCCGAAATATTTCCCAAGAATATATCCGAGGCTCTTGATGATGAAAGTTGGGTAATGGCAATGCAAGAGGAGCTTGTGCAATTCATGCACAATAATGTATGGAATTTAGTTCCCGCACCTAAAGATAAAACAATTATCGGAACTAAATGGGTGCACAAAATTAAGAGTGATGAGGACGGTTATCCAATTCGAAATAAATCTCGTTTGGTCGCTCAAGGATATAATCAAGAGGAAGGTCTTGATTACGAAGAAAGTTTTGCTCCCGTGGCTCGACTCGAAGCCATTCGCTTGTTATGTGCATTTGCCGCCCATAAAAAGATCAAATTATTTCAAATGGATGTGAAAAGTGCATTCTTGAATGGCTATATTCAAGAAGAAGTTTATGTCAAGCAACCTCCCGGTTTTGAAGATCATCAATTTCCGGATCATGTCTACAAGCTCAACAAGGCACTCTACGGGTTGAAGCAAGCACCCCGAGCATGGTATGATCGTTTAAGTCAATTTTTAATTGCAAATGACTATAAAAGAGGCAAATTCGATAATACCTTGTTTGTTAAAATATTGAATGATGATATACTTGTTTGCCAAATTTACGTTGATGACATTGTATTTGGAGCTACTAATGAATATTTGTGCCAAGATTTCTCTAATCTTATGAAAGGAGAGTTTGAGATGAGTATGATGGGAGAATTAACATTCTTCCTCGGGCTTCAAATCAAGCAATGCGAAGATGGAATCTTTATCCATCAAACGAAGTACTCAAACGACCTCCTCAAGAAATTCAAAATGGAAAGTAGCAAGGTGATATCTACGCCAATGTCTTCATCATTAAAGCTTGAGAAAGATGAAAATGGCAAATCCGTAGATCAAAAATTATATCAAGGTATGATCGGATCTTTGTTATATTTGACTGCATCTAGGCCAGATATAATATTTGCTACATGTTTATGTGCTCGATTCCAAGCTAATCCCAAGGAATCACACTTAATTGCTTGAAAACATATTTTTCGTTACTTAAAAGGGACTATTGGACTAGGTCTATGGTATCCTTCTTGCTTGGATTTTAATTTAATTGCATATAGTGACGCCGATTTCGGCGGATGTAAAATTGACAAAAAGAGTACTAGTGGTACATGTCATTTTATTGGATCATGCTTGATATCTTGGGGAAGTAAAAAGCAAACCAGTGTAGCATTGTCTACAGCTGAGGCCGAATATGTTGCTGCAGGGAGCGCCTGTGCTCAGGTGTTATGGATTAAAAATCAACTCCGCGACTGCGGCATATATTTTGAAAATACCCCTATTCTATGTGATAATACCAGTGCAATTAATCTGAGCAAAAATCCTGTGTTGCATAGTAGAACTAAGCATATAGACATTACATCATTTTCTACGCGATCATGTTCAGAAGAAAGATATTTACTTAATTTTTGTCGGGACGAAGGACCAACTCGCTGATATTTTTACTAAACCTCTTCCCGAAGAATCATTTAATTCTATTCGTTTACAACTTGGTATGGGACATATAGACAATTTTTGAAATAAGTTTTCTACTCAAGAAATCAATATCCTTGATTCGCTTCATTCACTAGCGCGCGCTAGCTTCACTTTCTTAACGCGCGCTAAATACCGCTTTCGATAGCGTACGCTAATCCTTTCTGCCTTGCGTACGCTAATTAAAACCTTTCGTATTCCAAATCAGCTACTGGACAGTCCAGTAAGCTTCATATTTTTACCTAATGTACGCTAACCTTATGTTTCTAGCGTACACTAATTAAAACCCAGTTGACTATATATACTGCGTACGACCCAGAAACACTCTCACCCTTTTCTTAACGTACGCAATCGCAAGAAAACTATTCTAGCAAAACCCTAGCCGTAAAATCCGAACCTTCAAACTTCCGATTTTTCCCTCAAAACTTCAAGTTTCTTCATCATGTCTAGCAAGGGACGCAAAACCATGGAGAAAACCTACAAACGCCCTCGCAACACCGACTACGATGGGACCCGATTCGTTTCCTACGCCGCATCGAAGGTGTTCTTCGATATCCTTCCTCAGGAGAATCTTACTGATTGCTATTTCTTTAATTTCAGCAGTCTTGAACGGGTTAAGGTCAGTATTCGTGAATTCTTTGAAGCATTAGGGATAGCTCAGTTTGTTGAATGCAAGGAAATCGTTTACCCTGCTTGTGTCCGCGAGTTTTATGCGAACTTGCACTTGGGTGAAGGTGATGGTGGTCTTGTTTTGGGCAGTCTGGTGAAGGGTACAGTGGTGAAGATTTCCTCGGAAATACTTCATGAATTGTTTGGTTTATCGAAGGATGGATATGATTGCGTTGGGAAAACTATTGCCGAAGAGTCTCTTGTGTCCGAAAGAGATGTCGCTGACTTTTTGTGCTCGAAAACGGTCATCGAGGTTACAGATGATGTTTTTGAGAATAATGATTTCGGTATCCACATTCGCTTGTTGTTAGCTGCCCTAACCAAGTGTTTGATGCCAAAAGTTAATACCCAACACAAGCTAGTAGGCATCGACAAGAATGTAGTGTATCGTGTGTTGAAGGATGACAGGGTGGACTTTACCGGTATTGTGCTAAACTGGATGAAGGCGAAAGGGGATTCATTTCGTTCAAAGAATTACATGTCGAGGACTCGGAAATCAGGACTTCCTTTTGGCTCTATTCTCACGGTGATTTTCCGGCATTTTCACGTTGACTTGTCTAGTGAGGCACCCGTTCCGGTGTCTTGGGGACACGAAATAAGCGACCTAACCCTCAAAGCTATGGATTATGTTGAAACATACAATAGAGGTTGGGTGTTGTTTCCGTATCTCCGAGAGGATGATCAAGTACCGAAGGGGACGCGAATGCCAACACCGGTCGAACGTGTGACGCACCGAGGACCCCATACGCTTAGGGAGATGCAATCCGGAACATTTGTTCGCCATCTGAAGACGAAAGGGAAACGACTGATGCGAGACGCCGTCACGGAGGAAGAAGAGAGCGATCTTTGCGCTCGGATGCGGAGCATCGAGACCTCTCAGCTGGAAATTCGAGAGGATGTTCGGTCTCTCCGCACGGAAGTCGGGTCTCTTCGTTCGGAAGTCGGGGAAGTTCGTGGTCTGATCTCCGATTTCATTCGATACTCTCATCCGTCATTCCCATTCCCATCCTCCTCTTCCGATCCAGCACCTTAGAATCTAGGAACTTGATGATTGTTTGTAGAAGCTTATCATTCGAATGGTTTCTATGCTTCATGTCTTGAAATTTTATGTATTGCGTGAACCTTGTTTTAATGAAATTTGCATTTCGCTTCATTTGGTTGAAATTTGGTATTTGCTATTTACGTGTATTGTTGTTTAGGTGATTTGGTTCATGACATTTTGTTGGTATTATTTGTTAAAAATGCAACAATTCAGGGGGAGTTCCTTTTTGTTTATGTCAAAAAGGGGGAGAATACTCCAAAAACCGAAACGCACTAATATATCGAACAAGTTACCTTGATTCGAATCATTTAAAATGTTTTTGCAGGTATAGATTAAATGTTTTGACATCATCAAAAAGGGGGAGATTGTTGACTCAAAAAGTATTTTCATGATAATTTCATTCAAAACATTTAATTAAATCAATCTCATCACGTTGCTATATTGAAGGAGCAAAATGGTGTTAGCGCACGCTACCTATACCAGAGTAGCGCACGCTATCGAGGAAAACATATTCAGCCTAGTCAGTCAGCTGCAGTCCAGTGAAGTTACCTGATGGATAGCACACGCAAGATCTTCAAACATTTGCGCACGCTAAAATTACTAAAGTTAGCGCACGCTACACAACAATATTAACGCACGCTATCGCATCATTCAGTCAGAGGACAGAAAGGTCTGGAACAAAAAAGGAAACGGTCTTGCACACACTACGAACAATTATTTACGTATGCTAATACAAGGACTTAGCGCACGTTATTCTACATTACTTGCGCACGCTACCGGATATGGTCAGTAGTCCAGTAGCTACTGGACTCAAAGTGAGAAAGGGCTTTACGTACGCTACACAGGGTAACGTACGTAACTGAAGAAAACATTTAGCACACGCTACGGTATATTATTAGCGCACGCTAAATCAGTCAACAAGCTTACCGTTGGAATTTCTACCGTTAGAAAGCAAGAGTCAATGAAGATCCGTGAAATCTGGAAAAGCTGGAATTAATTAATACTAGCGCACGCTATGCATGTTTGCTAGCGCACGCTAAGTTCAAATTTAGCCATTGGATAAAGAGACACTGGGGAGACAAACCAACACTTTCAAAGTCAAGATTGAAGACCTGTTGACCAACCGATAACGCACGCTACGAGTACATGACTAGCGCACGCTAGCCATACAATTTTACCGTTGGAACAGTTTTGTGACCGTTCAGGAAAGCCAAGTCAGAATCGATAGCGCATGCTAGAAGGCATTATTAGTACACGCTAATAATACGTTTTTCAGTATTTGAAGAATGGCTTTCACCTATAAATACCCATAGGACTTGGGTATCATTCACACACAACTACAAGCATACAAGCATACAAGCATTCAAAGCATACTTGAGCTCAGTTTCATATCTTTTATTGCATTTAAAGTTGTGAGAAGAGATATACAAAGAGTGATATACCTTGTAATATTTATTATACTTTGTATTGCTTCATTTGATTGTAAGTGTCACATCACTTACACTTGAGCGTAAGAGAAACAAATCAAGAGTCACTAATCCGGTGTTATTAGGATCTTTGATCCGGCATTGTTAGGATTATACTCCCATATTCGTATAGTGAGGATTATCTAGTTCCTATAGAACACTAGATATACAAAAGTTTATATTGAGAGAGAGGTTTAGCTTGGACTGATAGAAGACAAGCGGTTGTAACGGTTGTGAACTCGGACCGATCGAAGACGAGTCAAGTTTGTGGTTGTTCTTGAGCCAATAGAAAAAGAAAGTCGGAGAGAGGACGTAGGCAAGTTGCCGAACCTCTATAAATTTTTGAGTCTTTATTTTCCGCACTATTTTTCATTTATTAGCAAGAAATTTTGTTATTCCGCATTACCACTATTCAACCCCCCTTCTAGTGGTAAATTTATCTCTTCAGAACGTTGAAGTCTTGATCAAGTGGGAAGATCACTTTTTCCAAGATCTCATAACATCTTACTTTCTGGCAAAAGAAAAGGCCCGATTGAAAGGAAAATCACAGTATGATGACAAAGCTCAAACCCCAAGCCATCACTCCGACCCCGAATTCTACGATGATGATGAGGCCCTATAGCCGGACTTCGGATGAGCCATAAAGAAGCTCAGGAAGGATAATTTGCTAAGATAAAGGCTCAACAGAGCCAGGGAACATCCACTGACAAACATCAGTCCCGACCCAGCAAGAAGAATTAGCCCAATAAGAAACTAAACAAGAGGAATCAGTCCCTCATGTCACTAATGAAGAAGCTGCTAGTTCCACCCAATAGGGAGCATCTCCCATTCAGGAGGAATCTGTTCTGTTGGAATATTTTATTCCAAATATTCATTAATAGAGTTTTGATGATTAAGTTGTTAAACAAAGAAAAACAACGAAGATGTCAAAGACGCAAAAAGCTGGAAATATCATGAATTACGTACGCTATATACTGTACTTAACATACGTAATATTCTGAACTTAGCGTACGTAACAAATGGAGATTAATGTACATAACCAAGTGTTTATGAATTCAAACAAGGTGAACATTGGAGATGACGTCATGGCATAGGTCAGCATGCAATGGATATTTTGACTTCATATAACGTACGTAATGAGGAAGAGGCTAACATACATAATGCAGAAGATCGAAGCTACTGGACTGATTTGCATGGAGTATAACGTATGTTGGAACAATATCTTTTAGATCATTTTGATGATGTGTTATTAAAACCAAAATTTACTTAAAACATATTTTCTCTTCAGTTAACGTACGTAACACTAACAATATTAACGTACGTAACATTCACACTTGTCTGCAAGATTTTCAGTACAGTTAACGTACGTAACTCGTCTATTATAACGTACGTAACACTCATTGTTTTCGTAAGTTTTTATGTACAGGTAACGTACGTAACAAGAGTTATCTAACTACGTAATGCTTGAATTATTCTGACCATTGGAAAAGCCACTAGCCGTTGCAACAAGTCGTCTCACTCAACGGATCTTTGACCAGAATATTACGTACGTAACCATAAAGTTCATAACGTACGTAACGTATTTTATCATATCTCACTGGACCGTTTCTTCACTTTCGTTACGGCCGCTATTCGGAACATATAACGTACGTAACGTTCATAACGTACGTAACCATCAGCATATAACGTACGTAATCAGTTAAACTGTTCCAACGGGAATATGAGCTCAAGAAGGCTATAAATAGCCAACTTCATGGAGATTGAATACACACAAGCATTCAGAGCCTACTAGCATACTCAAGCAATATCAAGCAAACATTTTGAGAGATGTACTTTTTCTAGATTGTGATACGAGAAGATTTGTTCTATAATTTCCAATCTTCATTCTTGTATCAAAGAGCGATATATTGTGAAAGTCGAGTTTCTACTCGCATTTGTTTTGTGTATAGGTTATCTTGTACCCAGAAAAACAAGAGTGTTTTTGTGAGGTTGTTCTTGAGCCCGGAAATCAAGAAATTGTAAGAAGTTGGCACTAAACTAGAAAGTGCAATTCTAAGTTCTAAGAAAAGTCCTAGTCGATAAAACTAGGTAGGGGACGTAGGCTTTGTTAATAGCCGAACCTCTCGAACAAATTCTTGTGTTCTTTCTTTTCCGCATTCTAATTACTCCGATATTTTGCTTCCGCACAAAAAGAGTTCAATACTCTTATACGCACTATTCAACCCCCCCTTCTAGTGGCGTTACCAATCTAACAATTGGCATCGGAGCGGTCTCTTTATCACCGGATTAACACCCGCTAGAGAAAAGATCCAGAAATGGCCTTTATTCACTCCTCCCTTGAAGGCAACGCTCTCAATCGCCCACCCTTCTTCGATGGTTCGAACTTTATGACATGGAAGAAGAAGATGTCCATTTTCATCCGAGCTCACGATATTGAAATATGGAAGGTCATTGCCCTTGGACCCACCATCCCTAAGAAGACGGATGGCTCTCTCAAAAGTTTCGAAGAGTACGACGATGCCGACTGGAAGAACGATCACTTCAATAGTAAAGCCACTCAATTGCTTTACTGTGCTCTCAATCCAGAAGATCACAACAGAATTTCTTCCTGCGAGAAGGCAAAAGAAATCTGGAAAATGTTAGAGATCACCCATGAAGGTACGAGTCAAGTTAAGGAAACCAAAATCAATATGCTTCTTCACGATTATGAACTCTTCACCATGAAAGAAGAAGAAAGCATTACCACTATGCTTGACCGTTTCTCGGCAATCACTAATGGGATAGCTTCATTCGGGAAACCGATATCAAGTAGTGATAAAGCCAAGAAAATCCTTCGGTCTCTACCTAGAGAATGGGACGCTACTGTTACGGCTATCATGGAGTTGAAAGACCTCAATACCATAGAATTCAGCGCTCTCATCGGATCTCTCATCAATTATGAGATTGTCCTTAAATCTCGTAGTTCAAAACCAAAACCTAAGGAGAGATAAAGGACAATCGCTTTCAAAGCCAAAGAAGAAAGCGATCTAGAAGATGAACCTATCGAAGAAGAGGACGAAGAAACCGCCTTTTATGCCAAAAACATAAAGAAATTCAAAAATATTCTACAAAGGCGCCGGAGAGATATCAAGCAAGAATCAAGGGATGAATCCAAAAAGACTCACTTCCCTCAAAACAAAAAGTTCGACAACACTTGTCGAAGGTGCGGCGTTCCAGGCCATTTTGCAAAGGATTGTCGTGCTGCTGCTCCAATAAGTTCATCAAAACCACCTCATGAAAAGTTCAAAAAGAAGGAAGTTTATGTCGCCACATGGAGCGATGATGATGAGGATGATGGACCACAAGTCCAAACCAATCTTGCTCTAATGGCCCGCGCATCCGAAGATAGTGACGAAGAAGTCGAGGTTAGTGATTCTCATGAAGAACTACTTGATGCTTTTGAATCCCTAAATAATGAATACGAAAAGGCTTGCAATAGCAATAAAGATTTGAAAAAGAAAATAAAACTCCTTGAAATTGAAAATGCTAAATTATTGAAAAACAAGGAAGTTTCTATTGATCATACAAATTGTTTGGAAACTGAGAAAATTCTGAAAGATGAATTGCACAAAACTCAGAAAGAATTAAAACTTTATGTTAGAAAATTTTCATGTGGTAATGACAAATTCGAGCAACTATTATTTGGTCAAAAAATTTCTCTTTCAAAACAAGGACTTGGATATAATTCATTTTCAATGAAAAAGTCCTTAGAAATTACCACAAAAGATTCGGACACTTTAAAAACGGGAATTCCATTATGTCCAAAATGTTTAAAACCTGGACATACCGAAACTTACTGTTGTAATTCTAGACGCACTATAAGGGTTAAGCAAATTTGGGTACCAAAAGGGACCATTGTTAAAAATCAAGTTTTTGTATCTAACTCCTCAGGACCCAAATTAGCCTGGGTACCTATAAAACGGAAGAAAATTGTTTTTGTAGACAAGCAAGGAAGACAACATTATCAAATAAATGGTATGTTGATAGTGGATGTTCAAATCACATGAGTGGAAATGAACATCTCTTCACAGAGCTGAAAAAGGAAGATCGTGGCTGTGTTACCTTTGGCGATAATAAAAAGGGTCAAATAAAAGGGACAGGTAAAATTGGTAAGAAACCTTTACCTACTATTGAAAATGTTCTATTTGTTGATGGACTTTACCATAATCTTATGAGTGTTTCCCAACTTTGTGACACCGGTCTTAAATTGATTTTTGAAATTACCCATTGCACGGCAATGAGAAAAGACCAAATCGTTTTTATTGGATTGCATTATGGGAATATTTACATTGTCGATCTTCAAGATGAATCTTCCTTCAACGAAAAATGTCTACTTTCGTACGATGAAAATGCCGTTGTTTGGCACCGAAAATTGGGACATGCCTCTTTACCACTTTTTTCAAAATTGGCCAAAAATGATATTGTTCGTGGTCTACCAAAATTGAATTTTAGAAAAGACCACATTTGTGAGGCCTGTATTAAAGGTAAACATGCAAGAGGCTCGTTTAAACCAAAAATGGAAATTTCCACTAGTCGCATTCTTGAATTAATTCATATGGATTTAATTGGTCCGTCTCGACATGCCAGTCTAACAGGTAAACTTTATACTTTAGTTATTGTCGATGATTTTTCAAGATTTACTTGGGTAAAATTCTTAGCCAATAAAGATGATGCTTTTAACGAGTTTGTTAAGTGGTGTAAGGTTACCCAGAAGGAAAAAGAATTACGAGTTATCGCCATTCGAACCGATCATGGTGGAGAATTTGATTCTAATCTCTTTGAAGATTGGTGCGATAAATATGGTATTGGACACAACTTTTCAGCACCTCGGACACCTCAACAAAATGGAGTTGTCGAGAGGAAGAATCGCTCTCTAGAAGAAATGAGCCGAACAATGCTCAATGAGTATGGTCTTCCTAAATATTTTTAGGCCGAAGCCGTTAACACCGCTTGTTATGTTATTAATCGTGTCCATCTCAGGAGGAACAAAATGATGACTCCTTATGAGATTTTTAAAGGTAAAAAGCCCAATTTATCTTATTTTCATCCATTTGGTTGTAAAGTATTTATTTATAATAATGGTAAGGATAATTTGGGTAAATTCGATTCAAAATCAGATATTGGCATATTTCTTGGTTATTCGACTAATAGTAAAGCGTATCGTGTATTTAATTGTAGAAGAGATTCGGTAGAAGAATCTATTCATGTAAAATTCGATGATACAGTTTTACCCCCGAGAAAGGTTGTTTTTGATGATGATGCAGGTATGATTCCAGCTAACGAAGTATCCGATGTATCAAAGGAGTTGGAGAAGATCGACGTAAGCTCGGACAAACAGGAGGAAAATACTTACAACCTTCCTAAAGATTGGGCAAATGTGAAAGACCATCCGATGGAACAAATTATCGGAAAAATCGATGAAGGTGTACGAACTAGGAGAAATATAAATGATTGTATTAACAATATTGCATTTATTTCTCTTACAGAACCAAAGAATATCGATGAGGCCATAAATGATGAGAATTGGGCTATTGCTATGCAAGAAGAGCTAAACCAATTCGAAAGAAATAATGTTTGGGAATTAGTTCCGGCACCGATAGACAAGTCAATCATTGGTACCAAATGGGTTCATAAAATCAAAACCGATGATGATGGTCTCCCTATTAAAAATAAATCGAGGTTGGTCGCCCAAGGCTATAATCAAGAAGAAGGCTTGGATTATGAAGAAACATTCGCTCTTGTTGCTTGTCTTGAAGCTATCCGTCTTCTCTGTGCCTTTGCCGCATACAAGAAGATCAAACTCCATCAAATGGATGTAAAAAGTGCGTTCCTAAATGGAATCATCCAGGAGGAGGTGTATGTCAGGCAACCGCCGGGTTTTGAAGACTATGATCATCCGGATCATGTGTACAAGCTCCATAAAGCTCTTTATGGATTAAAACAAGCTCCGAGAGCATGGTATGATCGTCTAAGCTCTTTTCTTATCTCAAATGGTTATAAAAGAGGTAATGTTGATAATACCCTATTCATTAAGGTTTTAAGTGATGATATGTTAATTTGTCAAATTTATGTGGACGATATTGTTTTTGGTGCAACTAACGAAACTCTGTCCAAAGAATTTTCAAATCTTATGAAGGGAGAGTTCGAAATGAGCATGATGGGAGAGTTGAAAAACTTTCTCGGACTCCAAATTAGGCAACTCAATGACGGAATATTCATTCACCAATCCAAGTACGTCAATGAGATTCTAAAGAAATTTAAGATGGAAGATTGCAAAGAAATATCCACTCATGTGTCTTCCACTCTTAAACTCGATAAAGATGAAAAAGGTAAATCTGTTGACCAAAAATAGTATCGAGGTATGATCGGATCTTTACTTTACTTAACTGCATCTAGACCTGATATAATGTTTGCTACTTGTCTATGTGCCCGTTTTCAAGCAAACCCTAAAGAATCTCATCTCATTGCATGTAAACGGATTTTTCGATATTTAAAATATACTGCTGGTTTAGGCCTATGGTATCCTTCTAGCATTGATTTTCAACTTTTTGCATATAGTGATGCCGATTTCGTTGGATGTAAAATTGATAGAAAAAGCACCACCGGAACTTGTCATTTTATGAGTTCATGTTTAGTTTCATGGGGAAGTAAGAAACAGACTAGTGTCGCTACTTCCACAAACCGGCGAATATGTGGCTGCGGGAAGTGCATGTGCACAAGTCCTTTGGATCAAAAATCAATTACTTGATTATGGCATTGAACTTAAGAATACTCCTATTTTTTGTGACAATACAAGTGCCATTAATTTAAGTAAAAACCCCATTTTGCATAGTAGGACAAAACACATCGAAATTCGTCACCATTTTATTCGTGACCATGTCCAAAACGGGAATGTTCGTCTCCAATTTGTTGGTACTAATGAACAATTGGCGGATATTTTTACAAAACCATTACCTGAAGAGGCTTTCAACTTTATTCGCATATATTTAGGAATGGGACATGCTGATCATTTTTAAATATTGCATACTCATCATAGTCACATTAAATGGTCATTTAAATCGGGACATCATCGAAAGGAAAAGACTATTCATTTGGTCCTGCTTACGTACGGTAGGAGCGGTCCATTACGTAGGTAATAGGACCTTACGTACGTTACATGGTGTTATGTTACGTACGTAACAAATCGCCGGATTCAGTCCAGAGAGTTCAGGTTTTTACGCTACGTACGTTACATAAGGGATATAACGTACATAATCCGTCGTTGACCATAACATATATAAACCCATTTCAACTGTCCCCTTTCATTTCTTTCAATCCCTAGCGTCGTCTAAAACTTTCAGAACGAAGAACTCCCTGCGAACCAATTCATCGCGAACCATTTTCATCAAACCTGCACTTTTCAACCAATTCAATCTTCATGGCATCCAGAACCAGAAAGAAGAGAAGAGGAGAAACCTCCCAATCATCCTCCACGGCTTCCAGCGAACCATCCTTTCGGAATGCTCAGGCCATGAAAATCTTCAATGAAATCCTTATTGACGAAGAGGTAACTCCGAGTCATCACTTTGATTTCGAATCTCTGAACTGTGCTGGTGTTGCTATCGAAGAATTCTTCGATATGCTTGGGATAAATCGTTTTGTTAGTCTTGCTCGATCAATATATGTGGACTGTGTAAAAGAGTTTTATGCAAATTTTTTTGTCACGTATGATGCCGAAGGACTTGCTGTAGTTAACTCTCTTGTGCGTGGTAAACCAATATCCTTTGATGCCGCGAAACTTTCGGAGATTTTTGGTCTCCCTAATGAGGGTTTTCGATGTAAAGGAGAGTTTGCTCCTCCAGATGAAGTCATTGACAACTTCTCCGATGATGAAAGCTATGGTGTTCATGAGTCCAAAGTCCGTGATTTTTTTTCGGACAAAGCCGTTCTAAATGTTCATTTCGGGCGTTTTGAAAACAATGACTTTGGGATAAACATCCGCTTGCTTCACGATGCTATCACTCGTTGTCTTATGCCTAAAGTTAATGCTCAGCTTCGACTTGTGAATATCGATATGGAGATCATTTATCATGTTTGGAAGGATCACCAAGTCAACTTCGCGTCTATTGTGCTAAAATGGTTCGTGGAAAAGGGTCAAATTTTCCACAAAAAGAGCTACGCGAAAGTTGATCGACAGAGAAAATCGGGAATGCCGTTTGGATCAATCTTAACTGAAATTTTTGAGAAAGCAGGAGTTGATTTATCTGGGGTCCATGGGGTTCCGATTCCTAGGGGGAGCCTCGTCACCGAGGGGACGTTATGGACGATGAGGTATCTACGCACGAGAAATCGTGGATGGATATACTTTGCGTATATCAAGGATGATGATCGGCTCATAGATGGGGGTACTCTTCCGAGACCGGAGGAGAGGATCACATCTAGGGGGATCGAGCATACTAGACCTCGTCCTTCATCTCAGCTTGGTTCCTACCGTCCTCGTCCGGAATCCTCTTCATCCCAGATGGCTTCTCGGATGGATAGGCTCGAGAAAGATATGAGCGAAATCAAGATCATGGTCAAGAGCATCTGCACGCATTTTGGGATACCGCCGACACCTCCGGATGCGGACCTTGACTAGTCGGGCTATCTTTCTTATGATGATGTTTCCTGTTTTATTAAAAGACCAAACATTTCATTCTCATGTTTATGTTTCGACTGTAATGACTATCTCTGTTTTTATGCATCATTTTGGTTAATCGTTGACTTGGATTCTATTGATTATTATGCGTATCATTGATTTCTCTTGCAGGATCTCTCAACTTTTTGTTAATGACAAAAAGGGGGAGAATAATATGTATTCGTTTTTGAAATCACCTTTTGAAATAACCCGTACGCGTTTTCAGGGGGAGCATATTAATTTTTACAGTGCTCGTGTTCAGGGGGAGCCTTTTAATTTTTACAGTGCTCATGTTTTCAAAAACTCACATAAGTAAATTTTGTCATCATGAAAAAGGGGGAGATTGTTGGAACAATATCTTTTAGATCATTTTGATGATGTGTTATTAAAACCAAAATTTACTTAAAACATATTTTCTCTTCAGTTAACGTACGTAACACTAACAATATTAACATACGTAACATTCACAGTTGTCTGCAAGATTTTCAGTACAGTTAACGTACGTAACTCGTCTATTATAACGTACGTAACACTCATTGTTTTCATAAGTTTTTCTGTACAGGTAACGTACGTAACCAGAGTTATCTAACGTACGTAATGCTTGAATTATTCTGACCGTTGGAAAAGCCACTAGCCGTTGCAACAAGTCGTCTCACTCAACGGATCTTTGACCAGAATATTACGTACGTAACCATAAAGTTCATAACGTACGTAACGTATTTTATCATATCTCACTGGACCGTTTCTTCACTTTCGTTACGGCCGCTATTCAGAACATATAACGTATGTAACGTTCATAACGTACGTAACCATCAGCATATAACGTACGTAATCAGTTAAACTGTTCCAACGGGAATATGAGCTCAAGAAGGCTATAAATAGCCAACTTCATGGAGATTGAATACACACAAGCATTCAGAGCCTACTAGCATACTCAAGCAATATCAAGCAAACATTTTGAGTGATATACTTATTCTAGATTGTGATACGAGAAGATTTGTTCTATAATTTCCAATCTTCATTCTTGTATCAAAGAGCGATATATTGTGAAAGTCGAGTTTCTACTCGCATTTGTTTTGTGTATAGGTTATCTTGTACCCAGAAAAACAAGAGTGTTTTTGTGAGGTTGTTCTTGAGCCCGGAAATCAAGAAATTGTAAGAAGTTGGCACTTAACTAGAAAGTGCAATTCTAAGTTCTAAGAAAAGTCCTAGTCGATAAAACTAGGTAGGGGACGTAGGCTTTGTTAATAGCCGAACCTCTCGAACAAATTCTTGTGTTCTTTCTTTTCCGCATTCTAATTACTCCGATATTTTGCTTCCGCACAAAAAGAGTTCAATACTCTTATCCGCACTATTCAACCCCCCCTTCTAATGGCGGTACCAATCTAACAACGTACGTAACATGTTGATTGTAATGTACGTAATGCACCTAGCGTACGTAATGGATGAGCTTTAACGTACGTAAAGAGGGAAGCAGGAGCTAACGGCTAGTAGAGGCTTTGGAGCCTATAAATACCACTTCTAATGGTATTCATCAAAAAACAACGCAAAGCAAATGATTCAGTGATCATATATTGTTATACACATTCTTGTTGTTGTAATTGTGCTTATATTGATAGTTTGAGTGTTTTTTATATTCAACACATACACGAGAGGAAAAAGAAAGGATACGATTGGATTCAGTGTTATTAGGATCAAGGATCCGGCATTGTTAGAATCGCAATAGATATCTATGTGAGGTTTATCTAGTACCCATAGAAAGCTAGAGTGGTTGATTCCTTGTCCTATAAAAAAGAAAAATGGTTTAACTTGGACCGACATAAAGACAAGTGATTGAACGGTTTTCTCGGACCGATAAAGACGAGTTTGTAACTGTTATCTCTCGACCGATAGAAGAGAGGTGCAGAGGTTTATCTTTAACCTATATAAAAAGATACCGAGAGAGGACGTAGGCACGTTTGGCCGAACCTCTATAAATCCTTGTGTCGTTTAATTTCCGCACCTTCATTTAAATCACTTCCGCAATGCGAAAGAGTTCAAAAACTCTATCTCCAAATGGTGATTCCAACCAAAAGTGCTCCAACAATTGGTATTGGAGCGGTACCTCCAAGAAGCGGCTTAACATCCAAAGAGAAGATCCAAATGGCATTTCAACTTGCCCTGGTCGAAGGTCTTGCCTTGAACCGACCACCATTCTTTGACGGATCAAATTTCATGATGTGGAATAAAAAGATGTCAATATTCATCCGAGCGTATGACATCGAGCTTTGGAAAGTAATATGTCTTGGTCTAAAAATTCCTCTCAAATCCGAGGGTATGCTTAAATCTTTCGAAGAATATGATGATGCGGATTGGAAAAATGATCATTACAATTATAAGGCAACTCAACTTATATATTGTGCATTAAATCCGGAAGAACACAACCGGATATCATCGTGTGCCAGTGCCAAAGAGATTTGGAAAATGCTTGAAGTCACACATGAGGGAACGTCTCAAGTCTAGGAGACGAAGATAAACATGCTCCTTCACGAGTACGAGTTATTTCAAATGAAAGACGATGAATCCATCACAATCATGCTCGACCGATTTTCGGTCATCCCAAATGGATTGGCATGTTTTGGAAAACCACTTTTGAGTAGTAAAAAAGTTAAGAAGATCCTACGATCACTACCTCGAGAATGGGATGGAACGGTGACGGCAATAATGGAATCAAAAGATTTAAATAATCTTGATTTTAGTGCCCTCGTTGGTTCACTTATAAACTACGAGATTGTCCTAAAATATCGGATTGCCAAGCCGAAGCCGAAGGAAAGATCGATAGCCATGAAGGCTAAGATGTCAAAAAGAGAAGAAATCCCGGCTGATGAAAGCGACGAAGAATCGGCATATTATGCCAAGAATATTAATAAGTTTCAAACCTTATTAAACCGGAGAAAGAAAGACATCTCGGGCGGAATGAAAAAATTCGACAACAATTGTCGAGTTTGTGGTAAACCAGACCATTTTGTGAAGAATTTCCGAGCAAATCCAAAGAAGGAAGTTCTCGTTGCAACATGGAGGGATGAAGATGAAGATGATGATTTTATCAATCAAAATAATCTCGCTCTTATGGACCGAAGTTCATTCGACGATAGCGACGTTGAAAGCCAGGTTAGTACATCGTCTCACGATGAATTATTTGAAGTATTTGAATTATTACATACAGATTTTCAAAATACTTTATCCGAGATTAAATCTATTAAATCTAAAAATAAATCATTGGAAATTGAAAATTTCAAAATTCTTGAAAAGGGAAAAATTGTTGAGACCGATCATTCAAAATGCGTTGAAAATGAAAATATTTTAAAGAATGACCTTTTAAAAGTTCAAGATGAACTTAAAATTTTGACGATGAAATTTTCATGCGAAAATGATAAATTCGAACAAATGCTTTGTGTTCAAAAATATACCTTGAATAAACCAAATTTGAAAAAACGAATCCTTAAATTTGAAGATACCCTGATGTGAAAAATGTTTAAATTTCAAATTGTAAAAGCCCACGACGGACGGTTAAAATCAAAAAGATTTGGATTCTAAAAGGAACCGTTATTCCTAACATCGTCCATATTTCAAAACAAAAACCAACTCTCGGTTGGATCCCAAAAAATTTATTTTTATCAAATAGGTATTTTACTTAGGGGGAGTAATTTTTTAAAACGGATATTTTTATCAGGGGGAGTTATACCCGTTTCATGCATATTTTTTATATACATCAATTGGTATTTATTATTCGTTTTATTACACTTTTTGCTGATAAAAAAAGGGGAAGAAAAAAGATATGAATGAGATAAAAAGTGTCATGGAAGAATGACGAGAAAAATAAAATACGAAAATGATAGAAAAAGAAAAGATGGGAGAACTAACGAAACGATCAAAGCCGAAAACTTTGATTCGTTCAAATATACATATATTTTATTTTTGCAGGTTTTATCCATTCAAGACGTTTTGTAATCATCAAAAGGGGGAGATAGTTAGAATATTTTATTCCAGATATTCATTAATAGAGTTTTGATGATTAAGTTGTTAAACAAAGAAAAACAACAAAGACGTCGAAGACGCAAAAAGCTGGAAATATCATGAATAACGTACGCTATATACTGTACTTAACGTACGTAATATTCTGAACTTAACGTACGTAACAAATGGAGATTAACGTACGTAACCAAGTGTTTATGAATTCAAACAAGGTGAACGTTGGATATGACGTCATGGCATAGGTCAGCATGCAATAGATATTTTGACTTCATATAACGTACGTAATGAGGAAGAGGCTAACGTACGTAATGCACAAGACAGAAGCTACTGGACTGATTTGCATGGAGTATAACGTACGTAACATGTTGATATTAACGTATGTAATGCACCTAGCATATGTAATAGATGAGCTTTAACGTACGTAAAGAGGGAAGCAGGAGCTAACGGCTAGTAGAGGCTTTGGAGCCTATAAATACCACTTCTAATGGTATTCATCAAAAAACAACGCAAAGCAAACGATTCAGTGATCATATATTGTCATACACATTCTTGTTGTTACGTGAGGTTTACCTAGTACCCATTGAAAAAGATACCGAGAGAGGACGTAGGCACGTTTGGCCGAACCTCTATAAATCCTTGTGTTGTTTAATTTCTGCATCTTTATTTAAATCGTTTCTGCAACGCGAAAGAGTTTTACAACTCTATCTCCAAAGGGTGGTTCCGACCAAAAGTGCTCCAATATGTCCAACCAACGGTGGAAGATGCCGCCCACGCCATCCGACAAGAGGAATCAGTCCCTCTTCAGGAACAGGCGGCCGCTGAGATTCGTCAAGAGGAATCAGTCCCTCTTGTACGTCCTACTACCAAGGCCAAATAGAGACATGAGGAATCAGTCCCTTCTGCCTCCCAGACAGCAAATGCAGCAAAACCTACAGAAGCACCCGCTTCCGAATAGGTTGACATTCATATCTCTACAGGATCCCCGTCTTGATCATATGACGGATTCCTTGCTAATGACGAACCACGCAAGCCTCATCACGATGTGGTTATTAAATAGCTTGGATAACCATCTAACTCCAAGATAGCGCACTCACACTCTCCGTGCACGTAGGAATGCATAGAGCAACTCAAAGCCAGCGGTTGCCAAACCGTGTTCTTACAGGATGCCGTCAAGGCCCTGTATGACGTCGGAAAGGAACTCAACTAGATGAGGGAAATAGCTCAGGACGAGCTTCCAAATCTGCAGAGGGCCATTATAGACATGAAGAGGCTTTCCACCTCATGCCCACAGCATTATGGCAATCCCTCAACCAAATGAAACAGCATCAAGAGTGAATCCTCAAACAAGAGCAAGAGAAGTTTCATGTTGTTGAGGCCAAGACTGTTGCTGCCCTTGAATTCACATGATCAAAACTCACTGCACATGATCACAAGATCGTTGACCTGACAGCAGTGGTTGCGAGACGGGTAGATGTTAGGCGTATTTTTATACGCTTATTTATCATTATTTTGTATTATTTTGGCGAGTAAATTTGCATAAATGAGCTTTTAATGCCTTATTCTTGTATGTTTGACAAGAGATTGGAGTCCGGAAGCTAAAACGAGGCAAAGCGAGGCGGCGATTTTGGCACAGGGCCGCGGCACACGAAGAGGACCAAGCGAGCACGAGTAAAGCGTACTGAGCCGCGGCTTGATTATGGTGAGCCGCGGCCCAGAGGACCAATATAGCGCCCAGGTTTTTAATCTGCGCGCCGTGTGCCGCGGCACAGATTAAGTGAGCCGCGGCACACGGGGCGGTTTTGGTGTACTCTGCGCGGGTTTGGGCCGTTTTGAAGCCAGTTCTCGACCTAATCACACGGACGCGATTTGGAGGCTGCTGGGAGCTATAAATAAGGGTTTAAGGCCATAATTAAGGGAGTTTTAGGATCTTTGGAGGATCGATCAATCTTGGAGGAGGAATATTGCAGAAGAGGAGGATAAGCAGAAGACATCAAGAGCAGAGGGCGGAAGCCAGAAGAACGGAAGAATCCGAGCTCTTCATCTGCGTTTGATTTTCATGCTTTCATTCATTATTTCTGTATTTGTATTTTTTAGCATGTCAGGCTAAAACCCTGTTCTAGGATTTTGATGAAACCAATGTTTTGACGGATTTGCTTTAGATTATCTATATAATTCCCTTTTTCTGTTGAGTTTTCCCAATCGATTTTAATGCTTTCAATTGTCTGGCCAATAATTGAATTGTTTTAATTACCTTACTCGAATCGGGAGAGGAGAGTTGGTGAGGAACTATTGGTGAGGACCGTTTTATCTTGTGAGATAGGAATATACTCATAGGAACTACGTGGCCTTTTGGAGATTTTGTGCTTTTTGCCTATTGTCGAATTAATTCACCTAGGGATAGAGTGCGTTATTCGCCTTTAGAAAAATCTATTGACCTCGGGAGAGGCGGTAGAGTAGTTTAGCAATCTTCGCCTTCAATAAATTGGGGAAATCATTAACTGCAGATAATCGAGAGTAAATTCGGATAAACCAAGGTGGATTCACACTCCTAGACTTTTTCATTAATTGATTTTCTTTCTTCAAGCGATCGTTTTTTCTGTTTATTATTTATTTACTTTAGTTATTAATTGCAACCAAAATTTCGACTGTTCAAATAAAATTAGAATACATAAAAATCGGTACTTAGTAATTCAGTCCTCGTGGGAACGATACTCACTCATCACTTTATTACTTGTCAACGATAATGTGCACTTGCGTTAACGAAATATCGCAACAAGTTTTTGGCGCCGTTGTCGGGGACTGATTTTTACTAATATCGATTTCAGTATTTCTAGTCTTAGTTTGAACACTTTTATTGTTTTTGTGTTATTTTATTTATTTGTTTATTTTTCCTTTCAGGATTGTTCGGTTAGTGCATGAGAAAATTCGGTAACGAAGGCCTACTACCTTTGGATACCGAACTCGAGCGCACTCTTCGGAGAAACAAAAAGGAGAAACGAGTGCTACCGACGAAAGTCACTATGGCCGATAATACCGGAAATCACGAAGTGGAAAACCCCATGGTGCAAGCTCAACCGGCACTAGCACTTCGAGATTATGCTATGCCGCAAATCAACGCGAACTTTTCGGGGATTCGGCGTCCCACCATCCAGGCGAACAATTTCGAAATCAAGCCTGCAATTATTCAGATGGTACAATCGAGCTAGTTCTGTGGATTGCCGAACGATGACCCCAACGCACACATCGCGTCTTTTCTCGAGATTTGTGACACGTTCAAGAACAACGGTGTCACCGATGATGCCATCCGTCTAAGGCTTTTCCCTTTCTCTTTGAGGGACAAAGCAAAATTTTGGTTGAACTCTTTACCGCCGGGCTCGATCACGACATGGGCAGAATTAGCGCAAGCCTTCCTTGCTAAATTCTTCCCACCATCGAAGACGGCGAGGTTACGAAACGAAATTACTACTTTTGGTCAATTTGATATGGAGTCGCTTCACGAGGCATGGGAGCGATACAAAGATTTGCTAAGGAGATGCCCACATCACGGCCTTCCGAACTGGCTGCAAATTCAGACGTTCTATAATGGATTAAGTGCCTCTACACGCACTCTCGTGGATGCAGCCTGATGAGTCGATTTTTGATCGTCTCATTATGTTCTATCGAGTTGCACTTTCATTTGTTTTCGAGTGTTTTTGCTCTTTTTACGCGTGGTATGTTGTGTTTTTGTTTTGTAGGTATCCGGACGAAGATTGTGGTGAAATATGCGCTTTCATAGCTAATATTGGAGTTTATGACGATCAAAAGCTAAAACGGGGCCTAAAACGACGAAAGATTTAAGCAGTACCGGTCAAATCTCCTAAATACCAGAATCTCCACTCCGAATTGAGATGTATTCTCTTTTGATATAAATTCCTCGTGAAATTAGCTTCGAAACGGTATATCATATGCTAAAATCCGAGGTGAATTGATACAAGAACGAAGGATCAAGCCGAAGAAGACCAAAAACCGGACTTGGCTGCACCAGACGACTCCACTAGGCTGCGATAGGTGCTCGGCTGCATCAGGTAACTCGGCCGTGCCATGGGACACGGCCGGGTCTCATTCCAGCGCGAACTGCTATTTTCATAAGGGTATGACACGGCCGTGCCTTTTGGGACATGGCCGAGTCACTATCGGCCATTTTGCCTTTCCCGCATAGTGCTGCACGGCCGTGTCAAGGGACACGGCCGAGCCCCTTGACAGACTACCTTTTCGTTATTCAGCGCAGTGCGACACGGCCGTGTCCCAGGACACGGGCCGTGCCACTTTTCGGTTCATGTCACTTTCCTTGACATTTTTGCACAACTTTAAGCCTTTGTCTTGATTTCTTTGGATATAAAACAAAGGGTAGTGACCCCTTGAGAGGTGTGCTTGTCTTGTGAAGAAGATATTTTGTGGAAAAACACAAGATTAGGGAGGAAAAACACCAAAAGAGTGGAAAAGAGAGAGATTTTTATCATCTTCCTTGTATGTTCTTGGAGTAAGAAAAATACTTTTGTGAGATATAATAATTCCTTGTATAAATTTGTTGTGAGTTCTTGTAAGAAGATCATCAAACCTTCATCGGGAATTCGATTTCGGCATTTACAAGGGAAGTTTTTACCATGTTTTGTTCTTCAATTTCCATTATTGTTGTTGAATCAATCATGTATGGCTAAACACTTCATATGGGTTTTTAGATATAGCCACACACATGTTTTTGATTGTTAGTTCCTTTTGATTTTCCGGATAAAAGTTTGGGATTGTTCCTCTTGTTCGTTCTTCGTTTAAGAACTTTTGAATTAGATCATCAAACCTTTTTCATTGTTGTTATTATTCGAATCGAGGGTTTTTATCGGTGTTCGCCATCAAACGACCGAAAAGCGATTGTGAATGATCTCGAGCTTTATCGCGCGATCTTTTATCGATTTACCTCATCAAAAGTAGTCGGTTAATTGATTGTTAGCTAGGGTTTCGTCCCCATCAAAAGAGTATCCCTTAATTTTCGTTGAGAACAATCGTGATTTTTAGAATTTCCGCCATCAAACGGATTTCTTTTAATCGTGAGCAATCGATAATTCCTAACCTTATTTATTTGAGTATCGGAACTAATAATTGATTACGTGTGTGTCGGTGACTCTAAATTCCCATATTAATCTCATTATTGTTATCTCTCATTTATCCGACTATCAAATTTGTGTTGTTATCACTTAGTTCAATTTAAATTTTGTGCATTAGTAATTGTAATCATAATCAACCAATGATGTATTTTAATTTAATTTACTTTTGTTCATTCGACTATTTGCCGAACATTATCGAATTTTAAACCGTTTCCAATTCCTCGAGAGATCGACCTCGGAGTTACTTGCCGCTTTAGTACAAGAGCGATTCGTACACTTGCGAGTATTTAATTTGAATCCATCAAGTTTTTGGCGCCGTTGCCGAGAAGTTGGCGTTTAATTTTTGATCTTGTTTTAATAATAGTTGAATTGTTTTTCTTGATTATTTTTCCGTTTTCATTATTTTCGATAAAGTCTAAAAATTCGCTCTAACTTCTCTTGTTTATGCTTGGTAGGGGATCGTTGGGAAACCTGATTCTTCCACCCATAGATGAGGTTCAAAGAATTAGAGCACCAAAAATAATAGCGCAATCATCAATGGCAAACGACGAGAATAATCCGAATCTTAAAGAGCACCAATTGCTTGATGAGGAAGAAATTCGTCAACCAAGGTTTCCGAGATATGATAATGTTGGGCGCAATCAAGGGATACCAGAAGCTCAACAAGGGAGGTACTTTTATCCGAGACAACCACCCGTCGGAATGCAATATGGAGCGAATTATTATCCCGGACCTCAATATGGGATGGAGGCGAACTATAACATGCCGCAACAACCTCCGGTCGAACATCTAATGCGGGACTATGCAAAACCCGTGGTGAACACCGCCATTTCATGCATCCAATTAGCACCGGATGCAAGGAACTACCACATAAGCGGATTTCACATCGAGCAATTGCCCTCATTTCACGGATTAGCACGAGAGGATCCGTTATCATTCATCCGAGATTTCTATGTTGCGATTGATAACTTCCCATTGAACGGGTTGAGCGAGGATCAACTAAGAATGAAGTGCTTCCCTTATACACTCAAGGATGGGGCGAAACAATGGTTGATGACTTTGGCGCCGGGCTCACTAAAAACGTGGGATGAAGTTTACGACAAATTCATTACCAAGTACTTCTCTCATTCGAAGACTACACAATTGAGAGCCCAAATCTCAACATTCGGACAACAAGACGGAGAGGCATTTCATGAAGCATGGGACCGATTCAAGATGCTCCTCATTCAATGCCAACACCATCACTATCCGCTTCAACTACTCAATCAATTCTTCTATGACGGATTGACTCAATATTGCCAAGGAGCGGTGGATAACGCCGCCGGTGGTTTGTTTTGGGGGTTAACGGAGAGACAAGCTTATGACATATTTGAATTATTGGGGGCTAATTCTCAACAAAAAAATGTGCGTGTTCGTAGAGAAGTTGTGAACCAAGTAAGCGAGAAGGACGAGATGCAATCTAAAATCGATGAGTTAATGAAGGAACTAAGACAACTCAAGATTCAAAATAAATCTTCGAGCTCACGAGTTTGCGAAATTTGTTGGGGACCCGGACATCATGCTAATTCTTGCCCTTATATTTTTCCGGGAGAACAAACCGAACAAGTTAATTGGGCTATGGGACAAAGAACGGGAAGGCCCGAGTGGGAGGAGAGGAGAAATAATTATGACGGAAACGCAAGAAATGCACCTCTCCCAAATACTTATCATCATGGGCTAAGAAACCATTCGAATTTCTCATGGAGAAACAACAACCCTATGGCATACGACGCAAATGCCCAAGCTCAATACAACGGAGGAAACCGAGCCCAAAAAACAACACAAAGTGAACCACCTCCACAACAAAGGAACTCTCTTGAGGAGAGTATTGTGTCATTCATTAAGGAGAGCAGGGAAAACCGAGTGGAGAACAATAAAAGGTTCGAATCTTTAGAAGTTTCGATGAAGAAAATGGAGATTCAAATTGGGCAACTTACTACCGAGGCATGCAAACAAGAAACGGGTAAACTACCAAGTCAACCCGAGCAAGTTCAAGCTATTACCACCATCCGAAGTGGTAAAGTGATAAATAAAGAGACAATTTCGAAGCGAAAGAGGGGCGGTGAGAAAGAAGAATTTCCGAGTCAATCAGAGAAATCTATGGTGATTGAAGAGGATGAGTCGAACGATGAAGAAATCCGAGTAACTGCTACCCAATCTTGCGAGACTCGAATTCCTTGGGACAAATCTAAAGATCCAATCGAGAAGCCAATTGAAGAGAATAAGAGCGAACCAGTCAAATCAATGCATCAAAAGGAGGACCTAGAAAGCTTTGATATGGAAGTTCTTTTCGTGGAGAAAGAAGTTCCCATTGTGAACTTAGGAGCGAGTATTAATTTAACACAAAAATCAATATACTCGCCACTAGATTTGGGGGAGGTGATAGCCCCGATGATTTCGTGATACCAAACATAGAAGAAACATCACCAACAAAAATCACGTCACTTATTCTTCAAGGAAGACATTTCATGGTGACGATGATAATGAAAATTGAAATGGTGACAAAAGCGCTCACAATGGAAATCCATGGAACCACTCTCCACATCCTTACAAAGGAAAACGAGCGAAAAATGACGAGCTATGTGGATGGACCTGGCATATTTCCATTTAATCCCGTATAGAAGAATCCAAAGAAGTCGAGCTAAAGACTATAAAAAAGCGCTGCTTGGGAGGCAACCCAAGGGAGTTTTAATTTTTATCGCTTTTATTATTATTATTGCATTAATTTTGTTTTTGTCTATGGCGTGTGTAGGTAATCTAATAAAGGAGGTATTTATGGGAGGAAGAAGCCTAGCTTATTGAAAGTTGAGACCCGAGCACAAAGGATGGTGCCCCGAAAAAAAAAACCACACTTCTTAATCCGGTAGTTTTATTTTCTTTCTTTTTAATTTGCATTTTCGCATTTTTCCTGACTCAATCTTTCTGCTTGGGGACAAGCAAAGGTTTAGGTTTGGGGGGTGCAACTTCTTCAATTTTTATTTGTTTGCGTGATGTTTGTTTCCTTTCTTTATTTTTTTCTTGCGTGATGTTGTAGTTGGATTGCAATAACCTTGTTAACTGTTGGGTATATGGATGATTAATCGTGTTTGTATTTGGCTCGTAGAGTTTAATAAATCTAATTGATTGCTTGACCTTGCGTGTGAATGTATAGTTTTTGGTTACTTGATTTGACGTGTAAGGAATGAGTATGGTAGTCCAAAAGCCGTGAGTCCTTGTGCCTAATTGAACCGTTCACTTTTAGCGGTGAAATTCTTTCATGAGTGATTTCTCTTCTTATGGATTGTATTCTTTAGAACTTGCATGATTCTGTCGGATGACGTGTTGATATTTACATACACGAGAAATGATTAGGGCTGCCCATTTTTTTGTCTTGAACCTACTTATCTAAAAATATCCACCAATTCATATCAATATCCTTTGCTAGCCTCGTTGAGCCTTTAGCCGTAATTTTGTTCGAAAAACCCGCATCTTATTGCTCCATATCCAAAAGCCATAACTTACCCAAGTATTGGTCCACGTAAGAGCATGAGAGGGTATATTTGAAAAACGAAGGTGTGCAAAGTTTGTGGTGTATAGAGGCAAAAATCTTCTCTCCCGTTCCCCTGAAAATAATAAGCCCCACAAAAAAAAAAGAAGGGTGATCCTAATAATAATAGTGGGATAGAAAAAATAGGGGAGGAGAGGAGTGAGCCGAAGAAAAACAAAAGGGAAGTCGATGGGTTGTGAGAAATAGGCCAATATCATAAGAATTGCACTTAACAAGGCCTAGAAAAAAAAGAGATATATATATCCAGGAGAATTGAAGTAGAATGATCGATCTTGCTTTGAGTGTTTATTTCATATATGTGAGGATCGTATATGCTCTACTTAGACTGAACTTGTAACTACTAGCCAAATTTTCCCAACCTGAGCCACAGCCCCATTACAACCCAAAGTAAGACCCTATGACTCATGTTTTGTGAATATTGATGCGTTTGATGAAGAGAAGAAGTGCAAGCATATAGTAGAACTTTCCATTTGAATCGAGTTGAGCGTATTGACCTATCTAAACACTTGAGAGATGAGTGAATCGATATAATTCAGTGAGGGACTATTAAGACTTGTTTTCTTGCATGTTCGATCAAGTGCCATTGCTTTCCACTCATTTGTGAGTTTAGCCTTCCATGATGAATTACGAGACTTTACGATACTTTTACATCCCCGGTTGATTGTATGTATACCCGATGATTAACTTGATTATTTAATCCTTCTCGTTTTCTTTGTCGTGTGTTTTATTTATTTTTGCTTGGGGACAAGCAAAGTTTAGGTTTGGGGGGATTTGATGAGTCGATTTTTGATCGTCTCATTATGTTCTATCGAGTCGCACTTTCATTTGTTTTCGAGTGTTTTTGCCCTTTTTACGCGTGGTATGTTGTGTTTTTGTTTTGTAGGTATCCGGACGAAGATTGTGGTGAAATATGCGTTTTCATAGCTAATATTGGAGTTTATGACGATCAAAAGCTAAAACGGGGCCTAAAACACTACACCATAGATTGGCTATAGCAACCAGATTTCAAAAATTTCATCAGAAAACGTTGCTATTGATAGACCAGCTCGGATATATTGCAATGCATTTATAAAGTGTTACAATTGAAGCGAAAAAGTTGGAAATAGTGTAAAATTTACATTCTATTGCAACAATTTAAGAATTCGTTGCTGTACATAGCAATTTGAGACCCAAAATTTAGGCGGGTACTAAAGAAATTGAGCGGGCTTAAACATTAAAACACTAACCACATTATTTCAAACCCTCGCCGTTCCCTCAGCCCAAACCCGCCACCTAACACTCACCTCGAAAGCAACTCACCACATATCCGGCGACTACATTAGGGTTTATCCACACTTCTCTATTCACGCGACATTTCTCTTCAAGGCACACCGATAGTGAAAATGATGACGGCGACGACGAAGATAATGACAGTGACGGAGAAGAGGAAGAGAATGACAGTGGAGGAGAAGAGGAATCTGTGAGTAAAAACGAAAGCGTCGTTTTATCAGCTGAGGATAAGGAAAAAGATGCTGCTGAAATCGGCCCACCTCTCTTTCTCGCTTCCTCTCTCTACTCTTTTGCTATCAGCCTCCGCCACCAGCTCTACCGCTTCAACATCCTCCGCAAACACAGGCAATTCTCTTCAAATTCCATATATCCTCTATTTTTTCATGCTTTACATTCTTTGGGTTTCTCTTTTGATTTTGGGATTAATGTGGTTGAAAGTTGAAATTATGTTGCCGGTGATGGTATAAGGCTGCCGGTGCCGGTGATTAGTGTTGGGAATTTGACGTGGGGAGGCAATGGCAAAACTCCGATGGTGGAATTTCTGGCATCCTCATTCGCTGGTGATGGAATTTCACCTCTCATTCTTACTAGGGTATTTTACTCTACCGTTTGGTGATAAAGTTAATTACAAAATTACCCCGAGGTTTAGCTTAATTACGAAATAGAATTCCAGTTATCTTATACAACAATAATTGTTTGCACCCTCATTAGGAGTATTTATTTATAAGCTAATATCAAAATTTAATGTGATAATATTTGTAATTTTAATAGACAAGTGTTTTTTTTTGGTATTTTCTTTTGTAATTAGATTAACCTCATGGGTGATTCTTGTAATTACCCCTTATTTTTATTTTCTGACAAGCAGTTGAAGCATAGTTGATGTCGGTTAAGTTGATGACATCTACATACATTACGCAAAATATTGTTATCATTTGGGGTTATGGTGGTTCGGGGTTAACGAGCAGTTCAAAAGTCGCTGATATTACTGTTTTTTTCTTAAAACGAGTCCAGTTAGTTGATAAAATAAAACACATGGGATCACTAAAACTTAAAAACTTGTACCTTTACCTAACTTAAAAACACATGGTGATGTCTTCCATTTACTATTTGTTCATTAGTATGGTTGTTTAAAATTGTGCCTATGAAATTTGGGAAGTACATTTAATGGGAAATAGTCAACAACAGCAAAAAATAGGAATCTCTATGTCCAGATTTCTCTTATGGCTAGTTGGTTCTTCTGTAGGAATAACATCGACACTGTCATTTTCCAGTCTACATTTTGGAGTACGTATATAATTGATGAGATGCTAGTTGTAATTTATTCTGCCGCTAGCTTTGATCATTCTGCTTTCGGCGTATATCATTTCTTCTTTGCTACATATTGTTCCTTTGCTAGCGTTATAGCATCTTCTTGCTCATTATTGGATTCATTGTTGTGCTTATTGTGTTTGGTTCGATATAGTAGCATGATTTATGAGCGGTGAGGAAGTAAGTATGGTTATTGGTTTACACACACACGGGTGAAGTTCACACACAAGGAGTTTGGTTTTTATGTTCGTTAATGAGTTAATGGCTCGAATTTATTTTCTTATTGGCAAAGAGGAGTATTTGTTGCTTCTTTGATGATGCGGTGGAATTTTTCAAGGTTGTGTCTTATTATATCTTGAGGTGGGTGTTACACTTTAAAGGTAACTTGTTTGTTCGTTTAGGTGACTACAAATTGACAAAACACTTGAAGGAGAAATGAAAGGATTATTGTCAAGAGATTGCGGTCTCCCTATACTTGAGGAGTATACGTTCGAAGTCATTTATTTCTTAAAAAGCTCAATTTTATTCATGTAATTACCTGTTTTTTTTCAAAGTTTAGGTGCTGATATTATTTATGATTCATCGTGCCTTCCACATCTTGTCCGAATCTTGGCTGTTGTTCTGAAGCACGGCCATTCGAATGCTGAACTCAGCGCTGATTGTCAGTGGCTGGAGCTTCTGAATCAAGATATCGAGGAACATCTTCTTTGGTATGATATTTCTTTCAAAAGACGAAAGGTTTCATTATTCGTTGAAGAAGTATTTTGTAAACACTTGGAAAAAAAAAAGTGATCGTGAGCTTCTTGCTGATTTCCGCCCCCTCAAGTGTTGCTTTTGATTTAACTTTTGAAGAAATATTACGAGCAATATTTCCATGGTGTTGATTTATCTATATTTCTTTTATGCTCTATTTTTTTTCTTTCTGTTGGAAGGTGATGGCTCGTTCTTCACCAATGGATAAGCATACACTTGTGAAACATTTGCGAACCACTTTTGAGGAGGCCATATTTGCGAACCACATTTGCGAACCTACTATATTTCTGTTATTTTATATGAAAATGAAAATAAGGTCAAGATTCGACATTCTTGTCAATAGAAATTCGAAATTTAATTGCTGTATTTATGCATGAACTTGAACTTTCTAACACCATCGTGATATACTCAACAGATATTCAAAGTTTCAGAGTGTCGGAAACATCACTTTGCATTTCCCAGTCAATTTTGGTGGCCATACAACTCAAATACATTACATTGGGTTGAAAGGAGAAGCTACACAGGTACTTTTAGGTGCAAAAGTTTGAATCTATTCTTTCTCTCTCTTTTTATTAAAATCCGGTATTTTAATTTCATGCTCAGATGAAGAGGGATGTTGTTGCGACAATAGTCTATGAGCTCATGCCAAATCCTTCAGATCACAAGTGAGTTCTCAGTTTTGGCCAAAGAAATTGATAATAACCAGACATCATCTGCTCGTGTTTGCTTGATGTATACATATATAAAGTAACGTGATAATAATTACGATAAAATCAGCTATGTTTGAATATTGCAAATAATCCCTTTTAAGTTGCAATTTACAAACACTTATTGAGGTTTGAGTTTTATTTTCCAATTTGTAACAAACTACAGTAAATGTTTATGGGGTATTTGTTTTTTTGAAATATAATGCTTCTTTTGGAGATGTGGAATTATACTAAATTTCATCATTCTTTTATATTAGTATTAGTTTTCCTGTGTAATTAATTTTAAAATATCCTTAAAAATCACTTTGAAATAAATGATGGATTTGGTTGCGAACACGCGGAGGCAGGGAGTGGCCTTTCACAGGTGGAGTAAGGTTTTAAATCTTACTACATATCTAGAGTAATGGGCTTCCTCTATAAGTGGTTTTTGATGTTAAAAAAAATCATATTACAGACATACGACTGAATATAACTACGAATATTGCCATTCGGTATAAGCGTTTGTCAGTACCTTATTTTCTTGTCGTAAGTGGTTCGGTTGTCAAGGTTCGGTTCGAACGTCAGAAAGTGGCTTAATAAATCTTGATTTACTGATCCTTCTCTTTTCTGTTTATAATTGACCTCAAGTTTGTTATATATATTTATATACACACACCGCGCACACGCACACTAAGTTCGTATACACGCCTCGTTTCTTTTGGGTGCTTTAGCTTATATCTGGTCGTATAAATCTCAATAGTACAAGTTGAGTTTGCACCAGGATCTGCTATTAAAGTGTATTATGCATCAATAATCCATGGTAATTATATAAGAAATGTGTCATGAATACAAGCTTCTTGTTTCTTATGTATTCATTTCCTCCCAACTTACATATTCATCACATCAATTTTCTTCACTCCTCACTTGCATATCATTAGTGCACATGTACCCCTGAATTATTTACGGTGGCCAAAGAGAGTGCTGATGTTGTAATCCTAGATGATAATTTCTCCACCATTGTTACTGTTGCGAGATGGGGCCGCTCAGTTTATGTGAACATTCAAAAGTTTGTTCAGTTTCAACTTACTGTAAATGTGGTAGCTCTAATTGTCAACTTCTCTTCAGCCTGCTTGACAGGTAAACATGAAGAGGATTGCCACGTCAATCTACAGGTTATCTTCATTAAAAGAATATCAATATAGAGTATCACAAGGCGTTGTTTTGATTTTGTCGAGGGCAATTATATCTCTTTGAAGCCATTGCATTATTTAATCTACTTTGTGATGAGCTAACTTTTTTTTTTCTAATTTCAGATTGGGAGAAATCCATAATGATTCAGAGAAGGATTTAGATGTGCTACTACTTCTATTGAGGACGGAGATGAGACGGATGAAGATGAAGATGAAGATGAAGATAGATGAAGATGAAGATGAAGATGACAAGGAAGAGGAATAGGAAGAGGAAGAAGAGCGATGACTCATGTTTATATAATGTTTAACTAAGATATTGGTCTATGTATTACTAAGTTAGATTGTGTGTCACTTGAACTTAGTTATTTTGCTTCAACTTGGTCATTTTCCTAAACTTAGTCTGAGTGAATTTATTGATGTTGGAGCAATGATAATATTGCTCGGTTGGATTGATGTTACGATATACCAATTGAAATAAATCTAATGGTCATGCCAGTTTTTTTATTTAGCATTGCAATAGAAGCTTAAATGTTGCCATATATGTCATATTTATTAATAAAATTAGATTGCATTTGATTCTAAATACGTTGCAATTGGGCATATATATGTTGCCTTAGGTTGCCTGAATCCATGTATTGCAACAATTAACACAAATAAAAATCGCTGGAAAAAAATGTTGCCATAGGTAGTCCAAGATATTGCAATGGTGTTAAACATGTTGCTATAGCCGTTAAATCGTTGCCATATACTATATTTGCAACAATAATATGCCGTTGCAATATGGTACCAAATTTGTTGCCATAAGGGCCCTATGGCAACCAGAGCAAAGCGCACGCTTGATTTTTGCATAATCGTTGCAATAGGCCCTATTGCAATGAATTTAGGGCATATTGCAACGTATTTTACACGTTGCTGTATGCAATCTATGGTGTAGTGAAACGACGAAAGATTTAAGCAGTATCGGTCAAATCTCTTAAATACCAGAATCTCCACTCCGAATTGAGATGTATTCTCTTTTGATATAAATTCCTCGTGAAATTAGCTTCGAAACGGTATATCATATGCTAAAATCCGAGGTGAATTGATACAAGAACGAAGGATCAAGCCGAAGAAGACCAAAAACCGGACTTGGCTGCACCAGGCGACTCAACTAGGCTGCGATAGGCGCTCGGCTGCATCAGGTAACTCGGTCGTGCCATGGGACACGGCCGGGTCTCATTCCAGCGCGAACTGCTATTTTCAGAAGGGTATGACACGGCTGTGCCTTTTGGGACACGGCCGAGTCACTATCGGCCATTTTGCCTTTCCCGCATAGTCTTTGCCGCGTGTCAAGGGACACGGCCGAGCCCCTTGACAGAACTACCTTTTCGTTATTCAACTTGATGCGACACGGCCGTGTCCCAGGACACGGGCCGTGCCACTTTTCGGTTCATGTCACTTTCCTTGACATTTTTGCACAACTTTAAGCCTTTGTCTTGATTTCTTTGGATATAAAACAAAGGGTAGTGACCCCTTGAGAGGTGTGCTTGTCTTGTGAAGAAGATATTTTGTGGAAAAACACAAGATTAGGGAGGAAAAACACCAAAAGAGTGGAAAAGAGAGAGATTTTCATCATCTTCCTTGTATGTTCTTGGAGTAAGAAAAATACTTTTGTGAGATATAATAATTCCTTGTATAAATTTTTTGTGAGTTCTTGTAAGAAGATCATCAAACCTTCATCGGGAATTCGATTTCGGCATTTACAAGGGAAGTTTTTACCATGTTTTGTTCTTCAATTTCCATTATTGTTGTTGAATCAATCATGTGTGGCTAAACACTTCATATGGGTTTTTAGATATAGCCACACACATGTTTTTGATTGTTAGTTCCTTTTGATTTTCCGGATAAAAGTTTGGGATTGTTCCTCTTGTTCGTTCTTCGTTTAAGAACTTTTGAATTAGATCATCAAACCTTTTTCATTGTTGTTATTATTCGAATCGAGGGTTTTTATCGGTGTTCGCCATCAAACGACCCGAAAGAAACGATTGTGAATGTTCTCAAGCTTTTTCGCGCGATCTTTTAACGATTTACCTCATCAAAAGTAGTCGGTTAATTGATTGTTAGCTAGGGTTTCGTCCCCATCAAAAGAGTATCCCTTAATTTTCGTTGAGAGCAATCGTGATTTTTAGAATTTCCGCCATCAAACGGATTTCTTTTAATCGTGAGCAATCGATAATTCCTAACCTTATTTATTTGAGTATCGGAACTAATAATTGATTACGTGTGTGTCGGTGACTCTAAATTCCCATATTAATCTCATTATTGTTATCTCTCATTTATCCGACTATCAAATTTGTGTTGTTATCACTTAGTTCAATTTAAATTTTGTGCATTAGTAATTGTAATCATAATCAACCAATGATGTATTTTAATTTAATTTACTTTTGTTCATTCGACTATTTGCCGAACATTATCGAATTTTAAACCGTTTCCAATTCCTCGAGAGATCGACCTCGGAGTTACTTGCCGCTTACTACAAGAGCGATTCGTACACTTGCGAGTATTTAATTTGAATCCATCACAGCCGCTGGAGGAGCCTTGATGGGAAAAATGATGGTTGAAGCGCACTCTTTGTTGGAAGCTATGGCCGCAAATGCATATCAATGGCCGTCCGAATGAGTAAATCTGAAGCGAGTCATGGAAATTTCGAATAATGATCCAATCTCTACATTGTCGGCCCAAGTCGCAGCGCTAACTCAGCAACTTCAGGCATTTTCGCATGCTCCTTCCCCCGTTACCATTGAATCTTGTAATTGGTGTAATGGATCTCACCCTAGCGCAGAGTGCCAAGTCGGAAACCCTTTCGAGCAGCCCCCAATTGAACAAGCTCAGTTCGTAGGAAACGGGAATCGACAAAACAATCCGTACTCCAACACGTATAATCTGGGATGGCGTAATCATCCTAACTTCTCATGGAGAAACAGACAGAACTCGAACCAGCCTCCGTTCGCTCAACACCAACAGCAACCTCCTCCTGCTCCAAAAGTTTCTCTAGAGGAAGCAATTGCGATTTGGCAGCGAATACGAGTCAGTTCATGACCCGTACGGAAGCAACATTACAAAACCATTCCGCTTCCATTCGAAACTTGGAAGTCCAACTGGGCCAGATAGCAAATGTATTAACAGCCCGCCCGGAAGGTACCTTGCCGAGTACTACTGAAACGAATCCTAGAGAGAGTGTCAATGCCATTGGGTTGAGAAGTGGGAAAGAATTGGGTGAGCTGCCCGAGCCGAAAGAAAAGAAAAGTGAGGATGAGGAGAATAAAAATTCAGCGACTGAGGAACCACAAGATTGGAGACCCTCGATACTATTTCCGGACAATCCAAAGGCATATGTACCACCCGTCCCATTTCCGCAGCGATTACAACAGAAAAAGGTGGACAAGCAATTCTCAAAGTTCTTAGACGTCTTCAAGAAACTGCTCATTAACATCCCATTTGCCGACGCCTTGGAGCAAATGCCGAGTTACGCGAAATTCATGAAAGAAATTTTGTTAAAGAAAAGAAAACTCGAGGAGTTTGAGACAGTTGCATTGACGGAGGAGTGCAGCGCTATTCTTCAGAAAAAGCTTCCGCCAAAATTGAAGGATCCGGGAAGTTTTAATATACCTTGCACTATAGGAAATCTGACTTTTGATAGAGCGTTATGTGATCTCGGGGCGAGTATTAATCTGATGCCTCTTTCTATTTTCAAAAAGCTTAGAATCGGAGAAGCGAAACCGACAACTGTCTCTCTACAATTAGCTGATAGATCGATTAAATATCCGAGGGGAGTGATAGAGGACGTTTTAGTAAAGGTTGATAAGTTCATCTTTCCGGCCGATTTCATTGTGCTTGACATGGAGGAAGACCACGACATCCCAATTATCTTGGGAAGACCATTTTTGGCAACCGGCTGAACTTTAATCGACGTGGAAAAAGGGGAACTAACTCTAAGGGTTCAAGACGAGCACGTCACTTTTCAAGTATTTAAATCCTTTCCATGTCCGGGTGGCATTGAGAAGAGCTTGCAAATTGAAAGTGTGGATACCGTTGCGCAAGACACACACCGGAAGAATCGTCGGTCGAAAAACTCAGAATCCATTTCAGAGGGTCCGATGCCTAAGAAAAATTTAGAACGAGTTGCATACCTCAAGCATGTGGACATGCCGTCATCATCAAACGTTCATCCATCAATGAGAAATCCCGATGCTGTCATAAGTTCGTTCGAGAAAAAGGAGAATAAGCCGGACGTAAAACGAAGGCCAAATCATGAGAAAAATGGGTGCTTCGGAAAGTTGTTTGTGTCAAAACCTTTTCTCAAACAACATTTGGTGTCCGAACCGAAAATTGAATCGTTAAAGACCAATGGTCAAAATTTTAAAACACAAATTAACGGTTCGATGAACGGGGCGGAGTCCAAATGGAGTTTGCTGTGCTTAACCGATTTCAATAGGTCCGGCTGAAGACTATAAACTTAGCGCTTCTCGGGAGGCAACCCGAGTTTTAGTAGTAGATTTTTATGTTTCAGTATTTTCTTGCATTTTTGAATATTTAGTTTTCATCATTTTTGCTTTGATTTGCTTATCCCTCTCGTTCTTGACATGTTCCTTTTAAAATTATGTGCAGAAAAAGTCCCAGGGGAAAAATTTATGCCTGAGCCGCGGCACAAGGCTTGTGAGCCGTGGCACACACAAATCGAACCAGAAGGCTGAACATTCTGTACTATGTGCTGCGGCACAACTTTCCTGAGCCGCGGCACACTTGATTACTGAGCCGCGGCACGTTGCTGCTGAGCCGCGGCACACAAGATGCACAAAATATGCCCAGGACGCTGTACTCTGTGCCGCGGCACAGACAAAGTGAGCCGCGGCACATCAACACTCTGAGCCACGGCACCCGCATAATGAGCCGCGGCACATGGCGTTGAAACAAATTTGTCCAGGTGGACTGTACTCTGGGCCGCGGCTCACTTGAGCTGTGCCGCGGCCCACCGTTCGGAATTTGAACAGCCATGTAGCTTTGTAATTCAGATCGGCCGACCCCAGGTACACTTCCCTCTCTTTTCCTCTGCACAAACGATCGGCCGACCCCATTTTCTTCTTTTTCTTCTTGCATACTTCCTACATTCTTCAAAATCTAAGCAAGGTAACTCTAAATTCTTGATCTTAATTGCCTTATGTTGCTACCCAAAATATTATCCGGAGATAGATATTGCTGGAATGGATGGATAGCAAACAAATGCAAGAGCACTTCCGTGAGAAAGATAAATAACACAAGATTTGCCGGGGTTGTTAGTCTCGGGCTTGAATGCTCTCGCGAGATATTATTAATACTAATATTCGGGGATACAAGTACTAATGTAAGAATACAATTACAATGAGTGTAAAGATTCTTGTTATCTTAGCTAGTGAGCGTGTAGATTGCCGGAAAAACCAGATTTGATGCTCTGTGAGTTCTTGTAACAATGGAGATGAACAGTCGCGGCGGTGAGAGGTCGACAGCCTCTCACGGCAAGTATTAGCTGGATGCTTGAGTTCCTGGGCTTATGAATCTCTTGGAATCTGCCTTGTGGGGACTTCTTGCCTCTGCCGATCGTCTTCTGGATGAGAGATTTGGAGAGAGAAGTCCTGAGATGGATTCCGATGAGATCGCCGGGAGCTTGATGATGTGTGAGTTCTTCAGTATTTCCGCGATTAAATTAGGAATATGAGTGAACGAATTCTCAACATGAGTAAATGAGTTCTAAACCTTTCGGAACATAAGTGAACGAGTTCTCAACTATTGGTGAAATGAATTCCGAACCTTTTTCCAGTAGGAGGAGGTTCTCTATTTATAGGACTTGGATATGTCGGGCGATCACCTTTTCTGCATTATAATAATCGGGCGATCGTCTTTTAGCACATGGGCTTGTTCCCTTAAAGTCTGCAGGAGTCGCTGGCAGTCAACCGCGCGGTCCAATGAGAAGCATGCACGCGTCCTGAGTTGCTGTCACGGGTGGTCCCACTGACAACTTTCGGCGCGCCTTCCGGTAGGTGAGGGATCGACAAGCTGTGGTCAAAGGTCTTGTCTGTCAGCAAAAGATCTTGTCTGTCAGCGAAGATCTCGTATGTCAGCGCCTTTTGTGGATCTGCACGTGGGTGCTGTTCTGAGACCCAGTCCTTGATGAATTTGACGGGCGATCATCTCTGCCCGGGGCGTAGGTCGATTGCCCTTAGCCGGTCACTAGAGTAGATCGCCAGCTGCCAAAGGGCGATCGCCTTGGGAGTCGATCGCTAGGTACCTTACGGTGGTCTCATATTTTCGGGTAGGCGAGCTAGCCATAGTTTGACTGCAGTTGACTTGGTCGCTCGGCCTTATAGTCGATCGCCTGTCGGGATAGATAAATCTTGACACAACAAATGCCCCCCAGCTCGCTCATACGTTGGAAACGCGGGGTGAGGTGGTTCTCTTGGCGATCGCTGAATTTTTGACGAGCGACTCTGTGTTTAACTGAACTGGAGATCGTCTTTGATCCGATATACTCTGAGTTTGGACGACCTGGTGGGCCGCTAAACTGCCCGGGAAATGGCAATGGGCGTGGAAAAGTCTCCGCGCACGTGTCGGGCTTCTATTGGAGGATACCAACGGTCATTAATGACTCCTCGGCTGACGCGTCCTTGAAAAGACGCGTACGCGGGTCTCGAGGGAGTCAATTAATGCGACGTTTGGGGTCCGAACCCTGAGGTTTTCCCTTATTGCAAACGAGTCCCTGCCTTCTTCTATAAAAGGGCGCAGTGCTGCAGTCTTCGTCCTCACGCGTAGTTACTGGAGAAAGAAGGACTTGCTGAAGAATTTTATGAAGATCTTAGTGCCGATCGTCGTTCGATTTCGCCTTCGGGTAAGAAAAATCCTTTTCTCCTTTTCTGTCTTTGAGAATGGCCGGCACGTCATCGTCGCATCGAGTGGGTACCAGTTCCACCGCCGGGACATCGACTGTCCGGGGAGGACTTTCTTTCGACTTCCACCTGGAGACGGCTGCTGAGGCTATTCGGGCCGGAATCGACGCTGCTGAAATCGAGGCTTTATTGATGTTGCTAAGGAGGCAGCTGCTGAAGAGAGACGATCGCAGATAGAGAGAGATCTGGCGATTAGGGCTTACTGGGAGCAGCATAGCGCTTTCGGCCGGGCCTATAAGGCTTTTGCTGAGATAATGGAGAAGTTGGCCGGTCCGACTCCGAGATTCGATTTCCGGGGATACTCGGTCGCCTACCCTTATCAGCTTCCCAAACGGTCGCAGTACCGGGTTGCGCAGCGATCCTTGTGGTCGCTTGGCCAAATACGGAGTTCGACGACTAGGAAAGATCTGGCCGTCTGGAGGACAAGGTTCCATGTTCCTTCAGATGTGGACATGTTCGCGCCGGCGGAGAATGAGCGAGCCGATCAGCCTCCGATGGGTATGGTCGCCGTGAATGAGGCGATTATGGAGGCCGGGCTGCGCTTCCCTCTATCTTTTGCTGTCTCCCATCTGCTGGCCGCTTGGAATGTGGCGCCACTTCAGCTGACACCGAACGCTTGGCTCCAAATTATCTGCACTCTCACCCTTTTCGGCGGTCACCGCCTGTACCGCCTCCCATCGCCGTTGGAGATGAACCATTTGTTCAAGCTGACGGCTCAGAAAGGGTCGGTCGGCGGTTACCATATTCAGGGCCGATCTGGTCGGGTAATTCACGGAGTCCCGAATAAGATGTGGGGCGATCAGACGAAGTGGTTCTGGGTCGCCGGCAAGTGGAGGGCTTCCGCGAGCGACAATCCTTCGGGTGAGCTGGAGATCCCCACTGAGTTTCGGGAGAGGAATCCCGGTAAGGGTTTAGACTCTCCCTTCGTTCGGATGCGTTTTGGACTGATCTAATTTGATCTCGGTTTTGCAGGTTTTCACATTCCGGCGGTCGAGGAGCTGCCTTTTGACTTTCTGGTTGTCTGGGAGCGGATAAGGAGCTTGTCGGACGACGACCTTGACACCAACCGGATCAATAAGGAGAGTCGTTGGTTGTCGGCTCGGCTGTTCCGCTTTCCGAGACATCTCTCGGTGCCAGGTATGAGTTTCTGCGACCTTCACTTTCTAGGCGATCGCCTTACTTGAGGAAAGTGTCTGACTGTTGGTCGATTGTCTTAACTGTAGAGGTTCTCTTTCCTCGCTTTTTGGAGCCTCCGACGGAGATCGCTATGTCGAATCCTGGAGTTCTAGGCCGTCTCCGCCACAAGAGGTCGTCTCGGGCCCCACCTGTTGCGTTGCCAATAGTTCCGGAGGCGGAGCCTCGCGTGGAGCCAGTCGTGGCTGATGAGGGAGTTCCGAAGGAGGAGCTTCGAACTAATCGCAAGAGGCCGAGGCCGGAAGAAACTCCGGTTCCTGCCCCTGCCAATGAGGTACCGATCGCCGTGCCTCCGATCACCGTTGTCGCTCCGGAGAATGAGCCGCCCTCTGCGGATATCATGCGGGAGATGGCGATCGCGGACACTGAGACTCCTCAAGGGAAACCGTATTTCGGTCGGGACCCCGAGAAGGCTGAGAGGTAGATTGCATTTTTGTGTTGAAGCTTGCAACTGCGTAGGAGTTGTGTTAACTTTGTTGTTTTGATGCAGGATCCGTCGCGCAGATCCGTCTTGCCCGCTGATGGTCGTGGATTTCCTAGCGAGCTGATCTTCTCGCCAGTCCTGCGACATCCCTCCATACGTTAGCAAGTCCGCTTCTGCTCTGCCGAAGGCCTGGACGACCGATCTGGATGCGATCGCTCGTCAGCGATCGGGGAGTTCGATGCAGGCTGTTCTCGCCCTTTCTCTCCAGACGGCGACCATGGCTGTCCAGGCTGCTCAGGAGTTTGAGGGGCGGCCCTCCACTATTCGCCTGCAGGCGGATCTCGAGGCGGCTCGGAAAGAGAACGCCGAGTTTGCTGATAAGATCGTGGCGATGGAGAAGGACTCTCTGGAGGCGGCCAAGCGGGCGAGCCACGAGCTTGAGATGGCGAAGAAGGAAACCAAGTTGTCTCGTCTGGCGGTTGACCGATTTCGGGACCAGATGCTGAATGCCGTCCGGGCGCAGAAGGTCGCTAAAGAGAAGGCCGATCGCCAGAAGGTGACGATCGCTCGGTTGACCAGCGAGCTGGCGGAGGCGAAGGAGAAGGTTGCTGCGAGGGAGGCCGAGCTCCAAGGGTCGCAACAGGCGATGGCGGAGCTGAAAGGAGAGGTAGAGGCGACCAAGGCTGATCCCTTTCAAAACTTGGAGTTTGTCAGCGAGGTCGCCTATTATCTGGCGTTCGCCGACTCGATCCGAGCAGCTAAAAAGGGAGATTTGGAGGTCGGGCCTCTAGCTGAGAACTTCAAGTCATATGCGTTGGAGCATCCTCTCCATTCAGCTTTCTCCTTGCCGATCTTGGACCTTGCGGACATCGGCATGGATTTGAGCTGGTATCCGTCTCCGGCCAATCTTGCTCATCCCGACGCTCCAGAAGATGAGGGGACCGCACCGGATGCTGATGGTGAAGGCCAGGCAGGGGCCTGAGGCACTTCATTTTTGATGTTTTAGCTTATTTCCTTGTAGTTTTGTAGCTTTCTTTTGTAGCATTTAGGCCTTCGGGCGACCATGTACTCTGATTTTCTCAAGTAATGAAATGAACGTTTGAATTTCTGACTTATCACTTGAATGATTTGTTATTTTTGAGTCTTTGTTTGACTTTGTACAAATGTGTGAGGAGAGATCGTTGCGAGGGTAGTCCCAAATGAATTGGCAAACTCATAAAGATAACTTTTACAACAAATTCGATCACTGCACAACATCTGAAAATTGACGACCTCCGTATGTGGTTGAATAGGGACGATCGTCGTATAGGTAGTCCGCACTCTTATTGCCCCTTGTTTTTATTCACTTAGCGGAAGTAAGGGGATGAAAATAATTCATTGAGTGAGCGGTCTTCAACTTTGTCGAATCCTCGGGGACGGTCGTCCGTCTTGAGGAACCGTGCACGATCGCGGAGTTCGATGGACCGACTCCTTGATCATGTCTTGATGCGCGAAGATATTGAGTGCCTCGCGACTCACTTTATTATGAGGGTCCTCTGTTAGGCTGCGCCTCGCCTCGTATTTAAACGAAGGGCGTGCGGTCTCGGTCTAGAGGAGTCCTTGCGCGGGGCAGCATCGGATGATTCAACTCCACGCTCGTGGCTTGTTTAGCTCTGATTCCACCTCGGCCAACCATGAAGATGGCGAACCTCGACGGTGTACGTTGAGACGGGGGTTGTGGCACGTCGCATTTGTCCGGGTTCACAATGTTAGATGATGAACCTTTGAGGGCGAGCGATCGTGTCCACTGATTAATTTTGGAGGGCCCTCAGACTACGCCGGACTCGTATTTAAACGAAGGGCGGGCGATCTTGGCCCAAAGGGACCTTGCATGGCCTAAGCAGTCGGTTCCATCGACCACCAGGACCATGGCTGCACTCTTCTACCTTGGATCGTCATGTAGATGCCGACCTTCGATGGTGTACGTTGTGCGGGGGAGGCGATCTCGTGCCTTAGTCCATCACGTTTGATGGTGAACTGTAGATGGCGAGCGAGTCCTCCAGTTTCATATATAAGGAGGGAGATCGGGGAGACTTCCGAGGTCCCCTTCTCTTGATTGAAGCATGTAGAGACGGTCGCCGAGGTTGATCCAGGGGTCGGCTCGTATGAGCTTTCCAGCCTGTTTTGTGTTCGACTCGGACGATCGTGTATAGAGATTGGTAGGGCTTCGGCTAAGCCAATAAGCTGTCCAACTTGCCCTCCTCGAACAATCTCCAGAGCTATTTGAGGAGGTCGCGGCATTGGTTGGTGCTGTGGCCGGGACTCTTATGGTAGGCACAATATTGATTGTTGTCCAGGTGACCGAGGTCCCTTATCGCCTTTGGCTTTTTGAGCTTTTCGTGCCCCTTGATGGCATAGAAAATATGTGCCGGAGTTCGGTTGAACGTATGGAGGAGATGGGCTTCCATGTCCTCGAAAGCTTTGAGATCTCTGGGTGGCTTGGCGATCGCCTTCTTTACTTTGGCGATCGTCGTCTTCTGGACAGGAGGTGGCGTTTCCTGGCCTAGGTGGAGGGTGAGCAGCCTTTGCCTGGCCAGAAAGTTGGCAGCTTTAGCGCGGAAGATCGCGTAAGTTGGGGGAATATCGTTGGAGAGATGTATAAACATGGGAGAGTGACCGTAGAATCCCCCCATGACCGAATAGAGAGCGAGCTCGTCACTGACGGGTTCGCCGGTGAGGATGAATTCGTCTACTCGGTCGATGTAATCTGCGTCTGACTCGTCCTTCCCCTGCTTGATTTTCATCACGCGGTGGGGGCCTTCTGGTCTGGCGACCTTGTTGGCGAAGTATGACGTGAAGTCATTCGCCAGTTTCTTAAAGGAGGTGATTGATCGTGGTGGTAGTGAGACGTACCACCTATGGGCCAGCTCGCCCAATGTTAACGGGAAGATCCGACACTTGGTTGCATCAGATGCCCCACACCCAGTCATGTAAACTCGGAATTTACTCAGGTGGGTTTCGGGGTCCGATCTTCCCTCATACAGAGGTGTTTTGGGAGGAGCGATCGTTGGTTGTATGGGGGCAAGCTCGATGTGGACCGCGAGTGGTTCGGTCGGCCCGGTGATCTTTTTGCTGGTGCTTGCCCCAGTGTCCAAGAGTGCTTTCATCTCGTCGAGCTGGCGTTGTATAGCGGCCATCGCCGTGCTTTGGCCCTTGCGGCTCGCGCTCGTAGCGAGCCAGGCGATTGATCCGATTCCACAGCGATCGGGACGGAGTCGAATGGTGACTGCGTTGGTGTAAGGTGGGTAGGCCGAACTCCTGGTGACGGATTCGGATTCCGTCTTTTCGTGGTTGGAAACAGAATGCCCCGGTCGCCAGGATGGGTCGCGACCCAAACGATTGAATATGGATCCGTCCGATCGTGCGAGAGCCTTTCCTCGCGAATTGGGGCTTTCTGACGATCGCTCGCTCGGTAGCCCGTTGAATTTCCGTTTTCCCATGCGGCGGACGATCGATGGAGTTATCGCGGGCGACGCGCATGCTCTCCGTCGCTCCTCTAGGATGGCCATAGCCTCCTCGATCTGTTCCTCGGTTTGGAACTTATCGAGTGAGAGGTTGGGGCCATCTCTCGGATGTGGGATCGAGAGTCTCGCGTTGCTGCAGCTTCCCCCTGTCGTCGGCTGGGGTTCGGACTGAACCGGGATATGGTGTCCGGTGGTTCGGAGAGCGGCTTTCTTCGATGTACCGGCGGATGTCATGATTCTGAAGGTTTCCTTTGAAGAGCAGTGAGTGTCACTTCAAGTATATGCCCCTAGAACAGTGAGTGTTCTTCGGGACGGTAGGAATAATAATTTGAGGGTTAGATGCCCCCCTTCTTCTAGCGCCAATTGTTGCTACCCAAAATATTATCCGGAGATAGATATTGCTGGAATGGATGGATAGCAAACAAATGCAAGAGCACTTCCGTGAGAAAGATAAATAACACAAGATTTGCCGGGGTTGTTAGTCCCGGGCTTCAATGCTCTCGCGAGATATTATTAATACTAATATTCGGGGATACAAGTACTAATGTAAGAATACAATTACAATGAGTGTAAAGATTCTTGTTATCTTAGCTAGTGAGCGTGTAGATTGCAGGAAAAACCAGATTTGATGCTCTGTGAGTTCTTGTAACAACGGAGATGAACAGTCGCGGCGGTGAGAGGTCGACAGCCTCTCACGGCAAGTATTAGCTGGATGCTTGAGTTCCTGGGCTTATGAATCTCTTGGAATCTGCCTTGTGGGGACTTCTTGCCTCTGCCGATCGTCTTCTGGACGAGAGATTTGGAGAGAGAAGTCCTGAGATGGATTCCGATGAGATAGCCGGGAGCTTGATGATGTGTGAGTTCTTCAGTATTTCCGTTATTGAATTCGGAATATGAGTGAACGAATTCTCAACGAGAGTAAATGAGTTCTGAACCTTTCGGAATGTAAGTGAACGAGTTCTCAACTGTTGGTGAAATGAATTCCGAACCTTTTTCCAGTAGGAGGAGGTTCTCTATTTATAGGACTTGGATATGTTGGGCGATCGCCTTTTCTGCATTATAATAATCGGGCGATCGTCTTTTAGCACATAGGCTTGTTCCCTTAAAGTCTGCAGGAGTTGCTGGCAGTCAACCGCGCGGTCCAATGAGAAGCCTGCACGCGTCCTAAGTTGCTGTCACGGGTGGTCCCACTGACAACTTTCGGCGCGCCTGCCGGTAGGTGAGGGATCGACAGGCTGTGGTCAAAGGTCTTGTGCATCGGCAAAGATCTTGTCATCGTGAAGATCTCGTATGTCAGCGCCTTTTGTGGATCTGCACGTGGGTGCTGTTCTGAGACCCAGTCCTTGATGACTTTGACGGGCGATCATCTCTGCCCGGGGCGTAGGTCGATTGCCCTTAGCCGGTCACTAGAGTAGATCGCCAGCTGCCAAAGGGCGATCGCCTTGGGAGTCGATCGCTAGGTACCTTACAGTGGTCTGATATCTTCGGGTAGGCGAGCTAGCCATAGTTTGACTGCAGTTGACTTGGTCGCTCGGCCTTATAGTCGATCGCCTGTCGGGATGGATAAATCTTGAAACAACACCTTATGAATTGAAAGGTGAAGTTTATTATTAATTTGATGATTGATTATTTTTTTTCTTTTTTTTCAAAAGTTCTATCAAGTTGAGTTGAGAATATGATGATTTTGATTGATTATTGATGATTATCTTTCGATTATGAACGAATGGATTATGTTTGTCATGATACTCGATTCAGGATGTTATTTTAGGGGATTGAACGAAGCTTTAGTCATATTTGTTCTTCAATTAAAAGGATGCACTCAAGGTGTTTGATGAATTGCCTGAATGAAATTTTTTTCTTTGTTAAGTCAATGTTTTTAAGCTATGTGCAACGAATTCGTTTCTGGATTTACGGCAGCCCCAACCCTTACGTCAATGTTAAACGTTAAAGCTTAAATTTTATTTCTCTCTCACGGCGGTGCTAGCTCGTTAAATTCTTGATTTATGTTGGATATCCTTAGCCGAGTAATGTTATTCTCATTATTGCTTAGGTAAGTAAACTCCGGTGTTTATTTTTTTTTCAGGAGTCTCTATGGCTAGAACCAAGAAGCTCAGCAAAAGGGCCAGGACTCAGTCGTCTCCCACACGAGGGGAAACTTCTCATAGTCGAGCCGAGTCGTAGGCGCACCAATTCTCTGACCCGGAGATCCATAAAATCTTCAACGAGAAGATTCGCCCTCGACCTCTGATCCCGGAGAGGGGATTCACCCCAGCCCCCCAGGACGGGGATCTTCTGACCATGATCGACGAGATGGGGTGGGCCCGTTTTGCTGCACCTCCTGAGCCGGCGGTGATATCTATTGTGCAGGAGTTTTATGCGAGCGCCTTGTTGAAGCACATTCGGGCGGGGCAGATGTTACAGCAGTTAGACACTCGGACTCAGGTCGTAGTCCGAGGCATTACGGTGGATTTTTCTGTAGCTGCTATTCGGAGGTTATTTGAGCTGCCGGTGGTTGATGAGACGGCTTATGCGCGAGTTATGGATAGCCTCACGAAGGAGGCTCTGCTCGAGACTCTTACACAGCCCGACTCCAACTGGGAGAGGCGTGCCCCGGCTTCTTCCACCTTCTACTTTAAGAGCTCGCGCCTCAGCCGGTTCGGGCGTGCCTGGCTGTATTTTATCTGCGCACGTATTGACCCCACCTCGCAGATCCGCACGGTTTTTCTCTCTCGAGCCCGTACATTATATGCTATCACCTCCGGGCTGCGATTCGATATGGCTCCTCTCTTGGTCCAATCTATATTCCAGTGTATTCAGGGAGGGGCCAAGACGGGGCTGAAGCACCCCTCTCTTATTTGCGCTCTTTGCCGGCAGTCGGGGATGACGTGGTCGGACGACGAGCCGATGCTAGCTCCCCAGGGCCCGATTGATCACCGCATCATTTCACATTTCGACCAGTGGGTAGGAGCGCCGGCGCACGCTCGGGGGCGAGGATTTCTACTTGATGAGTCCCACGAGGGGTCCCCCGAGCCTCTTCTGCTGACACAGGAGCAGGCAGATGCCAGCCCGTCGCCCGACAGAGAGCACTTGCAGGCGATGTTCGACGGGTTAAGAGAGGAGATGAGGAGAGAGAGAGAGGAGATAAGGAGAGAGAGAGAGAGCCTTCTAGCTGAGATGAGAGAGGAGAGGCGGACGGAGAGGGAGAGCATCATTGCTGCCGTCTGAGATGAGATACGAGAGCAGGCCCGCCGGGCCAATCGGCGTAAGTCGAGGCGTCTGGCAGCGAGGGATGCCTACCACCAGGAGCACCTTGCTGCATGGACGGCCCATATTATGCACCCATACGGGCCATTCATTCCACACCGCCTTGACCACGCCACCCTCCTGCGACGATGCAATCTGGCACGATTCGTGAGTGGTAGGGAGTACTTGACCTTCTTCTATTATTGCATATTATATTTTGTCCATTGAGGTCAATGTACGTCCTAAGTTTGGGGGGGTTTACTTTCTGTTGATATACTTATTGTTGTACTTATTCGTATGCACTTTCATTATTTTTCGTTATATCTTTTTTTTGCTAGCCTTGCTTGTCATGATTTTACTCTTATTCGTGAATTTTTCGTGCTCCTTTTTGTGTGAAACTGATGTTACAACACTGATTTCTCTCTGAAGAAACGGTTGAGTTTTAGTCGAGTTGTAGTCAATGATATCTGTTTCTGTTAAGTCTTCATTTAGGTCCGAAATTTTTTCGTTTTTGTAGAGGTCTTAGCGGATAAGAGAGGAAACATACGTGTTTTAAAATCGTCGTCGATACGTTTGGTTACATTTTTCGTGTAGCTAGTCGTCCAGTAACATAAGTCGTGTTGGCACCTAATTTGAGTTTAGAGTCGGACAGTTTTTCCCAAAAGTCGTGATATTATTTGTTCTATGACGGGAAGTCTAGTAACCAGGGGTATTCGCGTGACCCGTTGTTTACTCTCGCGTAAAACGACGACCCTGATTAGACTAGTGGTTTAGAGATTTCGCTTGTGCCGATGATGGGGAGCCTAGTAACCGGGGGTATTCGCGTGACCCATTGTTTACTCTCACGTAAAACAGCGACCTTGAATCGGACATGCGGGAATAGCTATTCGAGTTGTTTCTCCGCTGTGGAGGGGAACTTAGTAACTAGAAGCATCCATGTGCCCCATGAGTGTATTTTACGTCAAACGGTTCCCCAACACATGAGAATGGAATTCCACCCTAGGATTATCCCGATGAAACATCCCGAGATCCGAACCTAGTGGTCAACTCGAATCAATTTATTGATCATATATAAGGGAACATTGTCCGAGGGTTATTTTTTATGAAAATCTTGGAATTTTTGCCACTAGACTGTGGAATTGGGCGAGTTAGCTTGTTTATTTTAACCCTTCATATTGGCGGTCGATTAAATTCACACTTGTTAATCTTTGAGCTGGATTTTCTTCATGAACGATTGATTAGGACTGAAGTTGATTACTTTGTGGAATCACTGTCTTGGATGTGACTCACTATTACGATACTTGTACTATTCTTTGAGATTTTCTGGATAGTATTAATTAGGTTGATCACTATGAGTTGCACGATTATTCACGATATTCTTTTGTTGAAATTGATTATTTTTTGCTTGAGGACAAGCAAAGGCTCAAGTTTGGGGGTATTTGTTAGGCGTATTTTTATATGCTTATTTATCATTATTTTGTATTATTTTGGAGAGTAAATTTGCATAAATGAGCTTTTAATGCCTTATTCTTGTATGTCTGACAGGAGATTGGAGTCTGAAATCTAAAACGAGGCAAAACGGGCGAAAACGACGATTTTTGGCCTGGGGCCGCGGCACGTACCAAGTGGGCCGCGGCACACGAAGAGGACCAGCAGGCACCAGAGTAAAATGTACTCTGAGCCGCGGCACAGTTATGGTGAGCCGCGGCCCAGAGGACTAATATAGCACCCAGGTTTTTAATCTGCGCGTCGTGTGCCGCGGCACACGGGGTGGTTTTGGTGTACTCCGCGCGGGTTTGGGCCGTTTTGAAGCCAGTTCTCGACCTAATCACACGGACGCGATTTGGAGGCTGCTGGGAGCTATAAATAAGGGTTTAAGGCCATAATTAAGGGAGTTTTAGGATCTTTAGAGGATCGATCAATCTTGGAGGAGGAATATCGCAGAAGAGGAGGATAAGCAGAAGACATCAAGAGCAGAGGGCGGAAGCCAGAAGAACGGAGGAATCCGAGCTCTTCATCTGCGTTTGATTTTCATGCTTTCATTCATTATTTCTGTATTTGTATTTTTTAGCATGTCAGGCTAAAACCCTGTTCTAGGTTTTGATGAAACCAATGTTTTGACGGATTTGCTTTAGATGATCTACATAATTCCCTTTTTCTGTTGACTTTTCCCAATCGATTTTAATGCTTTCAATTGTCTGGCCAATAATTGAATTGTTTTAATTACCTTACTCGAATCGGGAGAGGAGAGTTGGTGAGGAACTATTGGTGAGGACCGTTTTATCTTGTGAGATAGGAATATACTCATAGGAACTACGTGGCCTTTTGGAGATTTTGTTCTATTTGCCTATTGTCGAATTAATTCACCTAGGGATAGAGTGCATTATTCGCTTTTAGAAAAATCTATTGACCTCGGGAGAGGCGGTAGAGTATTTTAGCAATCTTAACCTTCAATAAATTGGGGAAATCATTAACTTCAGATAATCGAGAGTAAATTCGGATAAACCAAGGTGGATTCAGAATCCTAGACTTTTTCATTAATTGATTATCTTTCTTCAAGCGATCGTTTTTTCTGTTTATTATTTATTTACTTTAGTTATTAATTGCAACCAAAATTTCGACTGCTCAAATAAAATTAGAATACATAAAAATCGGTACTTAGTAATTCAGTCCTCGTGGGAACGATACTCACTCATCACTTTATTACTTGTCAACGATAACGTGCACTTGCGTTAACGAAATATCACAACAGTAGAAAGTGTCACTGATCTTAAGGACAAACAAGCTGAATCAATAGAACTCCTTCGGGATATTCATGGCAATGTCTCAGATCTTGATACTGCCAAAAAGGGAAAGAGTCTAGAGAGGCTGCAAGAAAGTGGCGCCTGGAGAGAGAAAAGAAGAAGAATGCTATTCTAGATCAAAATATTGCTTCTGCCCTCGGAAGACTGGACGGACCCGGGCCAGGTCAATGAGCTAAATGATATAGGGTAACTGGTTCTCGACCTGAGTTCCAGGATCCCAACTTTTCTTGGAAAAATACGATACAGAAGCCAGCCGAGATAAAGCTCCCAATTGATCTATAACCTACAGGAGAAGAACTGAAGGCATGTAAGAACAATAAACTACTAATATACTTCTGTATTCTCATCAGGAGTCCACCATGTACAAAAATTTCAAAACCCTGGAGGATGCCGCTAATGAGTTCTCGAGACTTTTATCAGAAGGAAAGCTCCCTTTGCAAATCAAAATGAAGTCTAAGCATCAGAAGGGTGATCAGTTAACTCACCCTGAAGACTGGATTCTCGCCTACGATGTCTCTCACGAAGGTCGAAACATCTACAGGGACCGAGTTAGAGATTCCCTAATCAACTGGTGGAGAGTAACAGAAGATGATCCCTCTCGCAAGACTTAGAAGCATCATCATTATAGGGATTAGCTTCTGATAGTTGTACTTATATTTCTCCTATTATATGCTCTCTGATGCAGTACTTTCATATCTTTCAGCACTGTAAATTTAATTATCAATACAACTTTGTTGTCTTGAAAGATTACAGCTTGTAATCTACTTTTACTGTTTTATGATTTTGATTACTATTAAATATTGAAATATTCAACAAGTATAAAAACTTGATAATCCTCGAGCTGTAAGAATTTATCTGCGAATATTTCATAGATTAAGTTGTATTCAATTAGGATTCCATCCTGTAAGATTGTGGTTGCGTGCCAATCATAAGTTAAGTTGTAATACACTTAGTCCTCTATGATTTTTCATTTTAGAACTTGTCCGCGAGCAGTTCAATTTTTTAGACTAAGTCTTGAAGATCATATCTTTCGACAGAAGACTTGAAGACAGCCTCTCCGTATCAAGAAAGTTTTGGCATTATCAAAAGGGGGAAAATTGTTGGAAAAAATCAGCCCTGTGTTTTGATAATTGCCCCATACAGCAAAGCTCTTCAAAGTCAGCATTTCGGTCTAAGTATGGAAGTTGTTAGGAAACTTCATACAGTCTGTCCATACAGCAAAAGATCTTCCAGCATAGTCAGAAGTCCGTTCCTACAGTTCTTTCCTCATTATACAGCAAGAGATGAAGAAGTTGGATACAACAAACTTATTGTAGGTGTTTTACATAGGAAAAGTAAAATGCATATCCAACAGGACTGAAGAAAAACTTTAAACCGCTGTGAAAGAAATATTGTTTATTGACAAAGTAGTCACAGTTAAAGTAACATTTAATACTTATAGGACAACATTTGATCCGGCCGAATAGACTACAGTCTGAAGAGCATTTAATGCTAGTAAACAAGAATGTCTGAAGCATTAAATGCAAATCGCCTTTAATTCAAATATTCTGAAGCCGCCAATCAGAGCAGTATCAATCTCACCAACCGGCCAACGGATATATTTATAACGGATCTATATCCAAGGTTAAAAATAGCTCCAAGCAAGAGGACATTGCTCTCTAGAAATATTACCTCGCGAAATACATCTGACAAATTAGCTCTGGCAATCTGAATATCAAGCTAACAAAGAGCAGTGTATTTCCTTGAGCATACAACTTCATCAAGTGAAGAAATATACAGAGTCATCAACATAAACAGCACACCTTACAGCGAACGCTCATCAAATCATACAGCTGCTGCTTGAAGTTGTTCTACCCAAACCTAACCTTAAGATTAATTTAGCCATGTGTGGACTAAGGCCTTGCTAGTTCCAACATGTGTGAGAAGTATAGCATTGAAGACGAAGCTTCGATCTGTGTGAGAAGAAGCAAGTCGAAAGAGCCAAGCCAATATGTGTGAATGACCCATTCTATTATCGGTTGTATCAATATGTGTGAACAATACAACGACATATTTAGTTAGTCACATAGTTGTGTACGCCGTGATTTTAAGAAACATCTTACTCCTGTGTGGAAGATCAGTGGACGTAGAAGGGTTTATGTCAAACCACTTATATCTGTGTGTATTTTACATTTTGTCCTTTACTGTTTTCATCTGCCTGTGCGATTTAAAGTATACATATTGTAAAAACCCTGTACGCACCAAGCAAACAAGATATTACCTAGTTGTTGTATTTACAGCAACTTAATATCAGTCTCCCGCTATGCAAATAACTTCAAAAAAGATACAGCATATTCAACCCCCTTTATAAATTGTTTACTGTATACTATGTGGCCAACACAAGCGAATGTTTAAATCACATCCCTCAAAAATAGTCTGAATGATGTAACGTGAGAATTATGGTGAGGTTAAGTCGACGGGCCTTTAGCGAATGCATAACCTAGTAAAATCGGGAGTATTACATAATACTCTTGAAGGGAGGTACTTATATAAATATGAAGTAAGGGTTGCTTCAATTAAATATATATGAATGAAAAGTGATGTCTATGGCAAAAAAGGATATAATTGAAGAACGAAACGTGTTATGATTTTATTGTGGGAATATCATTTTCTCGGTGTACAATATGAAGGAATAGTCAACACATCTTGTCTTCTAGGTCGTTAATATATCCGTTGATATTTACTAATTAATGTACAATGTCACAAGCCACCAATCTTTATACAATAAAGACTTATAAAGACTGAGCAAACTAGTCTTTGTTCAAACATGTATTAATTTCCACTTATATGGTAGTTTATTGAAAAAAAATAGAATTAAATGATTCAGGACTATTTTATGTTCGGAATAGATAATCATTATTGTATTTCTAATTTGTTAAAATTAATTCCAATTAGTGAGGATTATTAAATTTCGTCACTTCAAATGCCATTTTATATTATTTGTGAGAGTACGAGAAATTTCATCCCATATTGAAGATGTGACAAATTTCAAGACAATTAATAAGTAAAAAGAGTCGGAGAATGTGTAGAACTGAAAATATGCCCCAAATCCTGGTGGTATCGCCGCACACATGCTCCTACCTTTCGACCTGATCATCTCGGCTCGACCTCGGTTCTGGGTCCTTGGCCTTGGTTCTTGTTCCTGTTGTGTTTGGTTGAATGATATTTTTTCTAGGGGCCAAATTAGCATTGGTTGCTAATTTAATTTGGGTCTCAGCTATGGACAATTTCAATTTATAGGAGTTATAAATTCTAGTGTGATATAATTTTCAAGACGCAATTGTTGTATCTTTAAGGACAATATATTTGAGTTGTCAGCACTATATGAGACGTATTCGTCTTAGGGCAAGAGGTTTTATCGCCTCAACTATCTCTCTATGCTTTTGTTAAGTAATTATTTTCTGAAATTTTATTTCTATTTCTAGCTCTGAAAATTATAATCATATAATAAAAACTATAGTACAATTTAGTAGAATACCATTTTAATTTCATTTAATCAAATTCAATATGACATGTTTTAATTGTCACTTATATCGTGTAAAGATCTCATAATCTTTCAATCATTGTCCGCATAATATCTAATCTCCCACCACATCAAATAGTGAGTATTTTAAGGTTGGCTATGTCTTTTATGAAGCCTAACTCGAGTTTCTATTATGGATCCTTCACACGAACAATAACCATACCATTTTTTTATAAAGGTAATAACTCCATTCATCCTAACAAAGGGCTACAAGACTTATTCAGATAAACTCATACTCCATCCCTTGTTTTATATGTAATTTTTATCATTTTCGTTTGTCCTCAAAGAATAGACACATTCTATTTTTAATAAAATCATTTTACCCTTTCTTTCTAGAAAATCATATACGCTCTCTCTACTCAACAGACCACTTCTTTCTATAAAGTCATACTCTCTCCACTTAATACACCTTTTGTTAAAACTCGTGTCAGTCACCCAAATACCTATACTTAAGGGACATAGCAATTATATACATTCGTAGTCAATACCATTGACTCTATGATACTAGAGACTCCTTACAATTATCATTTCTTTATTTCCTTTTGCTAAAACCAGATTCAAACTTGTGAGAGATCATTAGTTAGAATTACCGACTGCAAACTCCTTGAAAGATTTTCAACAAAACAAAACCTCATTTCAAGCTTCTTTCTAATATTATAATTAAAACTAAGAAGAAGAAGAACAATATACAATACTACAACAATACTACAACAGTATTTATAAGACTATAAAATTTGATTATTTTATACTCCTTCCGTCTCATAAAAATGTGTTCAATCTATTAAATATCTCTTATATTTTTATTCCACATTTTCAACTTATTTACGACAATATCAAAGATGACCCACACTCTTTATCATTTAATAATCAACAACAATAATTAACATACTCATATAACAGAAAATGAGACCCTTTCTTCACTCAAATCTATCATTACATATTTTTTATTAAAACTCGTGTTTATATAGAGTGAGCATAAAACAAACAGAAAGAATATCGATTATTTCATATTTAGTTGAAAAATAAAAGTTGGACGGCTCGTACTTCCGGAGTTAAACCTTTAAAAACCAATGACAAGAATTCATTTAACAGGCCTAAATTTCCTTCCCTTTACTTTTTTTTGGGGGGGGGGGGGGATGAGAACTGATCTGATGTGGATTGATCTCTATAATTATCATTAATGAGGGTGTGAACAAATTTAAAAGTTCGATTCAGTTTGAAGGATTTGGTTTGAAAAAGTTTGGTTTGTGGTTCGATTCGAGGTATCAAACGTAGAGTCGAACCATATAAAATAGGATTTGGTGAATCGGATCGAACCGTTCAGCTCGGTTCGAAGAGCTTTGGCCCAAGATATAAACCTCTCCCCTCCCAAGCCGAACAGTTCCGCTTTGACGAATAGGATTGAAACCTGTTTTTCTTGATATATTTTGGATTCTGGACTTATGGAGTTATATTGGACTTTAACTTGAACCGAATCAAATTATATTTGAACGGTTCGAAAATGAATTTGAGTCGAATTGAATAGAACTGAAAAACAAAATAGCCTTCAAATCGAATCGAACCTCAAATTATGAAGCACGAAATTTAAGGTTCAAATAAATTCGAACCAAGTAGAACCCAGTAAAAAAAATTTTGATACAGCTCAACTCGTTTACTGTATGATCATTATTATCCATATTTCTTTGTTTATAAGGAAAATAGAAAATATGAGTCCACATGGGCATAGACTGATGGGTAAGTTGCAAGGTGATTGTGGCGGAAACACTCCGACATCGCGGGTTCGAATTCGTGTGGTGACAATACTTTGCTGAAATATTGCAAGATTTGTTGCTGGGTTCGTGTCTCGTTGGTCATCTATCTTGCAGGGCTGCCATTAATGCACATCCCTCGATTTAACAACCGTCTGATCAAGAGACCTCTGATACAAGTGGGGAGAGTTTGTTGGAAATATTTATACTAAATGGAGTTTGGCATGTTTCTTTTGTCCCACATTGGAAGAAGTAAGATACAAAAGGGAGTTTATAAGGTCTTTCTCTAGTTAGGCTCTCAAAGGCCTTAGTAGACTAGAGATGGGCCAAGCCCACACGCGCGCCGAGCCGGGCTGTGGACGCGAGACGCGATGTTCGCGAAATTGGCGCGTTGTAGGCGCACTTTGCACTTCGCACGCCGCATCGATCGCGAGGAGCTGAGGAGCCTTTAATTTTTAACGGAGCTCGGGTTCAGTCGGGTCGGACTGACCCGAATCGGATACGGATCTGGAAGGTTCGGAGCTCGGGTTCAGTCGGGTCGGACTGACCCGAATCGGATACGGATCTGGAAGGTTCCAGAACTGGGCTTGCTTGGTGGACAAGTTGGGCCTGAAAACCCTAGCCGCCAACGAAGAAAAAAACCCTAGCCGTTTTTTTTGATGCATTCCTAGGGTTCTGCATCTATAAATACAGCTCCATAGGAGCTGTATTCATCCATCCGAAAATCAGTCTCTGCACTCTCCTCTCTCTCGTGTTCTTTATTCTTTCTTTGAGTTTCCAAGTAGTCGCCTTTGCATTTATCGTTTTTTCCGTTGCTGTTGGAACGACGATAAATCTGCATCAAATCCTGGGGTTCTACGCTGAAGCTTACAGCCGTTGAAGCGCGTAAAAACCTTTAAGGACAGGAGTTTTCTCCGTGCGGTTTTTCTTCAACTAAGAGATCCAAGAAACAGGTTGGTCTTTTACAATTTTTGTTGTGCATTCAATTCGTCCCTCAACCGGACAGTCTGCTTCTCTCCCCCTTTCTTACTATCGGATCTGATCGTGAAGGATCATCTCGATTTTGGTTGATAAACTCAGTAATATAATAATAACAAAAATTATTTGAAAAAAGACTATTCTATTTTTTCTATCTTCCTTATTGTTTGTTTTGATAAATATATAATTCGGTATTAGTTTTCAATACTAATTACCGGATTGTGTGTCTATCTAGTAAAATTTTCAACATTCTTAAAGGTTTTTAATTTGTTAAATCGTGTTTAACAGTAACAGTCAAATGGACACTGAAATTTCATCTGCGAATTTCCGTCTGATGAACCAAGAGTTTGCCCGGCTTGACCGATTTGATGGACAAAACTATACCCGCTGGGCTGATAAGGTCAAGTTCATGCTTGCTGTGCTGAAACTTGGCTATGTCTTGGACCCATAACTTGCACCAATTCCCGCTAATCCAATTCCCGAAGCGGGAAAGGTCAGGATCCAAAAGAGATTTCAGATCCGGAAAAGCTAAGGGCTCTGCGAGAGAGTCCGAGGAACCGTGTGTTGGCCACATCAAGAATTCCTTGTCCGATCGCCTCTATGATGCATACGCGCTTGGCCACAGATCCACGAGAGCTTTGGAAAGCCTTGGATCTCAAGTACAAAGCACATGAGGAAGGTACTAACAAGTATCTTGTGTCCAAGTATGTAGAGTTTCAAATGGTTGATGACAAACCTATAATGGAGCAAGTGCATGAACTCCTGTGTTATGGTCAACAAACGAATTCGCTTTCCATCCCTCTGCCGGAACTCTTCCAGGTTGGTGTGATTATCACAAAACTGCCACCCTCCTGGAAAGACTTCTCTAAGAGGATGATGCACAAATCCGAGGACTACTCCTTGGACGATCTGTTGAAGCACCTCCGCATTGAGGAGGAGACTCGCAACAGGGACAAGCGTGGTAAAGTTGGATCGAGTGTGCATCACGTGACAGCTGGGGGTTCTGGAAATAAGGGAAAATCTGGGGGACAAAACCGAAAGAATTTTGGGCCCAAGAAACCTAACTTCAAAAGGCCTGGTAATCAACAACAAAAGAACCCTATATCAAAGCCTAAGAGGTCCGGAGCATGCCACGTCTGCGGAAAGACTGGCCATTATGCACGCGAGTGTAAAGATCGCAAATCTGGTCCGGTGGTACATGCTGTCGAGGATGTTACTAATATGGTAGCAAGCGTGAACCTTGGAGAGGTGTTCATGATCTCTTCTCTGACACGTGCAATAGCGAGTCGAGGGTGGTTCGTTGATACGGGAGCCACCGTGCATGTCTGTGGACAACGAACTCGCTTCCGCACTTACTATCCAGCAGCTCCAGGGACGGTTGTGGTTTGTGCGGATGGCCACAAAGCTGATGTTTTAGGAAGAGGAGATGTTTTCTTAAAGTTCATAAGCGGTTGTTGGGTTACCCTTCATGATGTTTTACATGTTCCAGCCATCTCGAAGGGATTGGTTTCTGCAGACAAGTTTGACAAAGCCGGGTTCAAGATGGAGCTCGAGAATGGCAAGATTGAGATCACTAAGAATGGACAGTATGTGGGAAAGGCGGACAATCTGTAAGGGTATGTACCATCTCTACCTTAGTGATGAGGGCGAAGAGTAGTTCAGATGGTAATGGTCCTAGTGTTTGTATTGTGTCTGATGTTGCCAACATTGATGTGTTTGATGGAAAAGTAGCTAATGAACTAAGTTTTTCTGGTTACTTTGTTTTTACAATTTCTTTATGTCATAAACTAGTAGAACACACAAATGTTAAAAATAATGTCAAGATGCACTCTAAAGGGATGGTAAAATATGACGCAAAAGATTTTGAAAAATGTGAAACGTGTGTAAAATCAAAGTTTACTAAGAAACCATTTCCATCGAAAGAGAAACACATCATTACTTGAGTTGATTCATAGTGATTTATGTGAATTTAATGGAATACTTACTCGAGGAGGAAAAGGTATTTCATCACATTTTGTGATGACTTTAGTCGATATATATATGTTTATCTCTTTGGGATCAAAAGATGAAGCTTTTGATGCATTTAAACGATATAAAGTCAAGTCGAAAATCAACTCGAAAGACACATTAAAATTCTTCGCTCGACAGAGGCGGGAATATTTCAACACGGAATTTGACACATTCTCGAAGAGAATGGTATCAAACATGAACGAACCGCACCATATAGCCCTCAATGTAATGGTTTGGCCGAGAGAAAGAACCAAACTTTAATCGAGATGGTAAATTGCATGTTGAACCAATCGGTCCGCCAAACAATATGTGGGGGAAGCACTATTGATCGCTTGCTACATTCACAATAGGATCACTAGTCGTGTGATCCCTACAAGTCCATATGAATTGTAGAAAGGAAAACCAAACCTAGACTATTTGAGAGTGTGGGGGTGTGTTGCTTATTATCGGATTCCCGATCCTAAGCGATCCAAATTGGGAGCACGAGCTATGAAGAGTGTGTTCATTGGATATGCTCATAATAGCAAGGCTTACCGATTATCGATATTGAATCGTGTTGTTGTAGAATCCAGAGATGTGGAATTCTTCGAGGATAAGTTTTCTAGAGATAATGAAAACTCTAATCCCACAACACCTCCAAGTACTTCTCGAGAAATACACCCACCTCGGTTGTAGAGGAACCAAGGAGAAGTACTAGAATCGAAAAGAGAAAACCTTTGGAGAAGATTTTTTCGCTTATTTGGTTGAAGGAAATCAAAAGAAAGTGACGAGAGAGGTCATTTCTGACATTAACTTGGATGATAATCCTAAGACCTTCAATGAAGCCATGACATCAAGAGATGCTCCTCTGTGGAAGGAAGTCACAATGATGAAATGGATTCAATTATGGGAAATGGAACTTGGGAATTAGTTGATCTACCCAAGGGAAAGAGACCCATAGGATCCAAATGGATTTTCAAGAGAAAGTTTCATCGAGATGGACCCATATCACCTATAAAGCAAGATTAGTCGCCAAGGGGTACAGACAATGAGAGGGTATCGATTATTTCGATACATATGCTCTGTTGCTAGAATTAGTTCTATTAGAACCCTTATAGCGATCTCGGCATTGAAAGGTCTATACATTCATCAAATGGATGTGAAGACAAATTTTACGAATGGATATCTCAACGAGGAGATATATTTGGAGCAACTTTGAAGGTTTCGTGATACAGGACAGAAAACAAAGTGTGTAGACTTATTAAATCTCTGTATGGTTTGAAACAAGCTCCTAAACGGTGGCATGAGAGATTTGACACCACTATAATTGCATTCGGATTTCAACACAATAGTCTTGACAGTGTATTTATTCTAAATACACAACCGAATACACTGTCATTATCTGTCTATATGTCGATGATATGTTGATCATTGGAACTCACCTAGAAGGTATTCTTGAGACGAAGAAATACCTATCCTCGAACTTTAAAATGAAAGATTTAGGAGAAGTCGATACCATTCTTGGTATCAAAGTGAAAAGGACAAGTAGTCAGATTTCTCTATGCCAATCTCATTACATAGAGAAAATACGACAAAGTTTCAACACTTGAATATTAAGGAATTCAACACTCCTTTTGATTCTAGTGTAAAACTTAATGTGAACTCTGGTCGGGCAAAGAGCTCAACTAGAATATGCAAGTGCAATCGGTAGCATGATGTATGCCACACACCGTACTCGACGACATCGCTTTGCCGTAAGCAAATTAAGTCGCACAATGTCAATCCTGGTACGGAGCACTGGAAGGCAGTGGGCAGAGTACTTGGGTACCTGAAAAGGACGAGTACTCTTGAGTTGACTTACACGTCATCTTACGGAATACTAGAAGGTTATTCCGATGCTACCGGATAGATCACAAGAGTGATTCTAAATCCACAAGTGGATGGATTTATACTCTTCTTTGGAGGAGCTATTTCTTGGGCGAGCAAGAAACAGACATGTATAGCTCACTCAACGATGGAGGCTGAGCTTATTGCCTTAGCCGCAGCAGGCAAAGAGGCAGAGTGGATCAGAGATCTACTATTGGATATCCGTCTGTGGGATACTCCTATGCCGAGTATTCCCATGTATTGTGACAGTGAGGCCACACTGTCAGCAATATACAATCTGTGTATAATGGGAAGTCTAGACATATTGGTCTACGACACAATTTTGTGAGACATCTTATTGATAATGGTACCATCAAAGTTGTCTATGTCAAGACGAGTAGGAACTTGGCAGATCCGTTTACCAAACCTCTGACGAGAGATTTGGTTACATCTACCGCAAGAGTCATGGGTCTAAAACCACAATAGAATCATTAGTGATGGAAACCCAACTTGACATTAGTGCTCCTAATTCTCAAGTTTAAAGGGTAATAACGAAGTCACTAATAATAGAAGGTACTATCATATGATGATAGATCCATGTGAGGTAGGATAGTACGTTGTTGCCGAGAACAAGGTTGAGTTGAGGCTCTTAACAAATTATAGAGACATCTATGCAACAAAGATGTTGTAAAAATTTGCCTATATGATCTAGAGGTGGTGCCGCCTCAAACGAAGACTAGTGGTTTGTCTTCTAGAGGGTCATGAAAAGGATTTTAGCGCATGGCCAAAATTAGCGCTCAGAGAGGATGCAAAGCTGACATGTGATGTGTGGGGGTAAACCGGAGAGGTCAAAAGATTATTGGTTTAAGCCTATAAGGATACCATTGAATCGGTCTCTTCTTGTTTATTCTCATAATGCTGGGGTTTAATCTTCGTGACACCAAAGTGACATCATTTGTCTGAGTGAAAGGAAACTTGCCAACCTTGTGGGGGATTGTTGGAAATATTTATACTAAATGGAGTTTGGCATGTTTCTTTTGTCCCACATTGGAAGAAGTAAGATACAAAAGGGAGTTTATAAGGTCTTTCTCTAGTTAGGCTCTCAAAGGCCTTAGTAGACTAGAGATGGGCCAAGCCCACATGCGCGCCGAGCCGGGCCGTGGACGCGAGACGCGATGTTCGCGAAATTGGCGCGTTGTAGGCGCACTTTGCACTTCGCACGCCGCATCGATCGCGAGGAGCTGAAGAGCCTTTAATTTTTAACGGAGCTCGGGTTCAGTCGGGTCGGACTGACCCGAATCGGATACGGATCTGGAAGGTTCCAGAACTGGGCTTGCTTGGTGGACAAGTTGGGCCTGAAAACCCTAGCCGCCAACGAAGAAAAAAACCTAGCCGCTTTTTGATGCATTCCTAGGGTTACGCATCTATAAATACACTCCATAGGAGCCGTATTCATCCATCCGAAAATCGCTCTGCACTCTCCTCTCTCTCGTGTTCTTTATTCTTTCTTTGAGTTTCCAAGTAGTCGCCTTTGCATTTATCGCTTTTTACCGCTTTGTTGGAACGACGATAACCGCATCAAATCCTCGGGTTCTACGCTGAAGCTTACACCGTTGAAGCGCGTAAAAACCTTTAAGGACAGGGAGTTTTCTCGGGCGGTTTTTCTTCAACTAAGAGATCCAAGAAACAGTTGGTCTTTTACAATTTTTGTTGTGCATTCAATTCGTCCCTCAACCGGATACCGCTTCTCTCCCCTTTCTTACTATCGGATCCGATCGTGAAGGATCATCTCGATTTTGGTTGATAAACTCAAGAATATAATAATAACAAAAATTATTTCAAAAAAGACTATTCTATTTTTTCTATCTTCCTTATTGTTTGTTTTGATAAATATATAATTCGGTATTAGTTTTCAATACTAATTACCGGATTGTGTGTCTATCTAGTAAAATTTTCAACATTCTTAAAGGTTTTTAATTTGTTAAATCGTGTTTAACAGTAACAGTCAAATGGACACTGAAATTTCATCTGCGAATTTCCGTCTGATGAACCAAGAGTTTGCCCGGCTTGACCGATTTGATGGACAAAACTATACCCGCTGGGCTGATAAGGTCAAGTTCATGCTTGCTGTGCTGAAACTTGGCTATGTCTTGGACCCATAACTTGCACCAATTCCCGCTAATCCAATTCCCGAAGCGGGAAAGGCTGTGGATCCAAAAGATATTTCAGATCTGGAAAAGCTAAGGGCTCTGCGTAGAGAGTCTGAGGAACTGTGTGTTGGCCACATCATGTAATACCCGTGATTTCGATTTCCGGTAATTTCTTTTTTTTCGGTGGAAGTCCATTTTGACGACTCGCTCATGACCGTTTCGTCATTCTGAGAATGATTAATTTTGCACTTTTTGTCATCCGAGTTCGTTTCGGTGTCGTTTTGTTGAGTTCCGTGCTTTTTAGCGGTTTTTCCGCACTTGAGTTCGATTCTTGCGGATCTCATCCGAAACTGTTGTTTCGACTTTCTTGTAAGTTCATTTAATGTTATTATTCATGTTGCAAGCTTCGTTTTGGTTATTCGATCACGTATCGTGATTTTCGGGCGTTTTGGGCCATTTTCGTAATTTCCCAAAGTTTGGGGTAATTACTTTCCGTTGTCGAATTTCGAGCCTTCGGGTGGTCGGAATCGTGTGTTCTCTTAGTGCTCGGATTCGTCTTTGCGAATACTTCGTAACCGTATCTTCGTTTCGCACTCAGGTTCGGGTTTCGGGGTCGTTCGGGCCGTCGGAGTTGGTCCCGGCCGAGTCATGGCCGGGCATGCTCGGGCGAGCCACTGGCCGAGTAACGCGGTAGTGACCGGCAGCTACGCACGTAAGGCCGATTACGTAAGGCCACGGCCGGTAACGCACGTAACGCCCGGCACTTTCCAGCAGGAGTTCGACCATGGCGGTTACGCACGTAAGCCATGGCGATTACGCACGTAACCCTACGGCAATGGCCTATTTAAGGCCCGGCGCTTTTTCTTGACCATTTCTCACTTCTCTTCTTCTCTTCCGAGGCTTACGTTGTGCTAATCATGTATAGATGTTGTTGGACAATAAATCCATGAAGTTTGGAGGTTCATATCATCAATCATCAGTTCTATAACATCATTCTATCTACTGACCAGTCAGATTTCCTAGAAATCTAGTTTTGGGGGTTTTAGTTGATTTTGTCCGATTTGATCGTTTTAACTCATATTTATGATGGATAATTGTAGATTAAGTAGTATTCTATCATTTTCATCATCTTTCCACGGTTTTACCATTTCCGATTCGTCGTTTATATGAACTTTCGTTTGACGCCTTCAAGGTGTCCGGGGAAATGCCGCAGAGAGAAAATTGGTCGTTTTGCGATGTTTTCCTCGTGTGATTTGTTGTTTATTTGATGATAGGATACTAGGGACGAATTCCCCACAAAAATCTAGTGTTGAGCCTTTCCGATCGCCGTTTTCATTGGAGTTCCGGATTTCTCCAATCAACCGCATTTTCTGAAGTATTCGTGAGAGATTTCCAAGGCAAGTACCTTGATATACGAATCAGAATCGCGTGAAATCATTGTTGTCGAAGTGTATGAATTTATACGGATGTATAAATGTGTATATATATATATATATGTGTGTGTGTGTATGTATATATATATATATCTAGTTTTATATATGTATATATATTTATATGTTAAATATATGTATGTATATACATATATTGATATAAGCGCCTATATTGGTGAATGACGAGTGATGAATACTAACACTAGATGACGTACTCGACTTGGATTGATGGGTAAACTATATTTACTCTTATAATATAGTAAGGTTATATATATACATATATATATATTCGGTTGAGTCGCAATATAGGGATATATGTGCGGTGTTGATTGGTTATGCTTGAAGGCTTATTGTGATTGAGTTTGATTGATAACGTGCGTGTTATTGTTTATTTGTGTAGTTATGGGTGGCGGAGAAAATTGTGTAACTTGATGTACCGAGTTGAAAATTGTTGTGACGTTTGTCCATGTGCTTGATGTTTGTGATAATGTGGATACTTGTTGTGAGAAACGTCGTATCCGGGAACCTCCGAGGGCGGGCGTGCACTCCGGCACGGTGTATGCCGCAATGTGCGGCTCCATATGTTTGGTGAACACCGGTGTTACCTAATGCGCGTGCAAGGGGCGGCTCTGTCGGGAGTGATCGCGGCGCGGTGACATGTTCAAGGGGCGGCCAACATAGTGGAGTGAACGCGGTACAGTGTGCGCAAGGGAGGCGCTGGCAGGCTTATTGGTTGCGGGTATTTGAGTGATAGCTAAGACCCGTTACCGAACGATGTTCTTATGTCATATTATTTCAACTCTCTTTTTACTATTTGTCTTGATATAGACCGCGATTCGTGTTTTTGAAAGTTTGTTTCAACTGTTTTTAAAGCGTTGGTATCAGGGTTAATTAACCAAGGAGGTTTGTGAAATCTCCGAGGTTAATTAATCGGGGTCTTGAGCAGATATGTCGAATGAGAGATTGTGCCGTTGATTGTATTGTGGTGCTATTCTGTATTGGGTCGAGGACCCTGTGAAATGTTGAGTTGTTGGTTCTCGTGATGATGTTATTTGGATTGTGTTGAGAACCTTGTGAGATGGTGTAATGATTTCGTTTGTGACAGTGTTCTATAAATTGGGTCAAGGATCCCAAGTAACATTGACATGGTTTTCGTGTAATTGTTTTCCTTATGTTGGGTCAAGGACTCGAGAGCTTTTGAACTAATTTCTTAAAGTATTCCCATTCAATTTTATAAACCCCAAGACGGCCCGAGTCATTAATAACGTTTTCAAACTATCTTATCAAAATACTTTCCCCTTTATTAAAATGGATTTTCAACTAAATCTTTTGACTCCTTGGGCTCGTTTAAAGTTTAATTGGTGTTATGTTCCATAAAGAGAATATGACTATGTGATTATTTCTCACCTTGTGTATGCGAGTGCTATACTGTGTTGACTATGGGAATGTATGGTTTGTGTTAAGGCTTCGCATTTGTTGAGTTTTGTGTTGTTATTATTCGTATATCTTGAACATTATGTACTTGCACTAGCAAAATTCCGGTTGCTAACCCCGAGTTTTCTGGGGTGGGTGCTGTTATGCGCTCAGTTTTGGCGGCTCGGGAGCATCCATGGATTGGCTTGGAAGGAGATGGAGGACAATGATACTAATCACGCCAGAGTCAGAGTCTTTTCCTTTGTTTCAGTTGGTCGGTATTTCTCTGTCGTTCGAGTATTCACCCTTGCATGGGTGCAGTTTTCATTTATTAAAATTGAGTTGTCATTCTTTTCGGTGTTCAAGTTTATTATTGTCATTGTAATGTGAATGTCGTTATTTTCTGAATTGGTTAATGACCTTGTCGGTCTGCTTTGCATTTAATTTTGACCCCGGTCGGTCAATCATTGAGTAGTCTTTTGGAGCTTAGCCTGGTAGATCCTTGTGATAAGGGTCTACGGCGTGTGACATTCCCGGTCGTATTCTGGGGGTGTTACATTTATGGTATCGGAGCTTAGGTTTGCGAAAAACCTATGCCGTTGGGTCAAGTCCATGTTCGGTGTAAGTCGCGCGCATCAGAGTTGTGATTAGTATCGTGGTTCCGACATCATCTTCCGGCAATCCGTGATGGTAAGCCTCCCGATCGTAAGTCCCCTTATATACGTATTTGATTATATTGTGCTAATATGTTTAATGTGAACTAGGAATTTGAAACTTGTCGGTGATATTATTGTTTTAAGATGTAACATGCGTATGCGGTCCGAGTAAAAATGGTTATGTAATATGCTTCGGAAGTCGAGCATATTTATTTGTTCTTGCACTTTATTAGAATAAACTTATGAATGTTAAATTTATCCGCTGCGTGAATATTTTGAGAGGGCTCTTGGTGTCTCGCAAACCGAGTTTTGATATTTTGATTTTGCACGTTTTGATTGTATTCTCATGATGGTATTTGATATTTTATAAATGACTTTTGTGAGTATTTGAGAATATTACCGACATCGGCCTTTTTGGCATTTTGAACATTTTTTTTTTAAAATGATTTTTAGCCTGGTGGGTTCCGGTACGGGGCCCACGGCGCTGTAGTATCACGAATATTTTAAAGTGGTGCTTTGAAATTTTCTAACGTTGTGGAAAGCCATGATTTAATGTCGTCATGTCAATTCGTCACGTATCTCGGTGGAAAATTCTTTCAAAATAAACGTTTTGGTAGGAGAGGGTAGATTTTCAAAATTGTGGTATTTGGGACTCAACACTTTTGAAATACTTCAAATTAGTTACAATTCATTTCCAATTTTCTTTTATACATCACTCGAAAATAAATTTTAGAGTCGTTGTATAAACTTCCTCTTCTGAAATAAAGGACAGTATTTACAAGCTTTGGGCGTAACGTGACTCGCTCTCTTTTTCAAAAATTTGTTTTCATTAAGCACATATATATATATATATAATGATCATCCTAGTCGAAGGACCGGAGTTAACTTCATAAAACTCTATGCTTTACGATATTACCGTTATGCTATAGATGTTAACTAAACCTTGTGTTGATAAGGGTGGTATACTGTACGACTGATTATTTGATAATGATGAATGGTACTATCTGTATTAGTATGTCGAGCCTTGGCGGACGTAAGTGTGATGACGGAAGTGGAAACGACAAGGTGGTTCGTACGACAACTATCCATGCTACAGTGAAGGAGTATCGAGATCAAACGATATGCTATGAAATCTCCTCAGTAATCGAGCCCACGAGCGAAGCAAAGAGACCGAGGGTATCGGGAAAATTTCTGGGCGGTGAGGAGACTAAGGCTCCCAAGCCCTCACGTTGTTCGAAAGCGTCATCTTCGCGGTCGGGAGTGAACGCTGGAAATCCCAAACCAAAGACGGTGACTCGCGGAAGAAGAGAAGATGTTTCAATCAGAATCGCTGTGACATGTTCGTGCAAATTGTCCCTCTCCACTCTTGACTTGTTAGGTGTGGTGTGAAGGTCATCGGGAGAAACACCGTGAGATGGTTCCGAATTGGCAAAGAATGCCGCCCGAGAGAGAGCAGAGCTAGTGATCGGAAGTGTCCCGAAACCCTATGTTTCCTTCGAAGATCCTAGCATGGGAGGATGAAGATTTTGTACTATGTCTTAATCGTTGTTGTTTCAAACAATCGTGACTTCGATCGTATTTCGTTTCATTGCTTTACGTTTCCAACTCTTGTTGTTCTAAGTTTCGGTCGTAATATTTTTTTCGTATGTGGGAATGTATTACCCGTACTTTTCTTGATATTTTCAGTATTGTGTGACCTTTCATTGTTGGTAATTCAATTGTGATCCCTCGACGATTTTAAACCACCTTGTTTTACTTAGCCTACCGCCTCCGAACGAATTTCGGAAATTTTTGCTAAATCTCGTGGATTACCGTGGCCTTTTCACATCCGAATTTGATTCTTGCAAATTTTGTTTGAAATCGTTGTTCCATCGCTCTCTATTTTAAGTTTCGGACGAAACTTCTTTTAAGGAGGGTAGAATGTAATACCCGTGATTTCGATTTCCTGTAATTTCTTTTTTCGCGGAAGTCCATTTTGACGACTCGCTCATGACCGCTTCGTCATTACGAGAATGATTAATTTTGCACTTTTTGTCATCCGAGTTCGTTTCGGTGTCGCTTTTGTTGAGTTCCGTGCTTTTTAGCGGTTTTCCGCACTTGAGTTCGATTCTTGCGAATCTCGTCAAATCGTTGTTTCGACTTTCTTGTAAGTTCATTTAATGTTATTATTCATGTTGCAAGCTTCGTTTTGGTTATTCGATCACGTATCGTGATTTTGGGCGTTTTGGGCCATTTTCGTAATTTCCCAAAGTTTGGGGTAATTACTTTCCGTTGTCGAATTTCGAGCCTTCGGGTGGTCGGAATCGTGTGTTCTCTTAGTGCTCGGATTCGTCTTTGCGAATACTTCAGAACCGTATCTTCGCTTCGCACTCGTGTTCGGGTTTCGGTCGTTCGGGCCGTCGGAGTTGGTCCCGCCGAGTCATGGCCGGCATGCTCGGGCAGGCCACCGCCGAGTAACGTGCGGTAGTGACCGGCGCTACGACGTAAGGCCGATTACGCACGTAAGGCCCCGGCCGGTAACGCACGTAACGTTCCGCACTTTCCAGCAGGAGTTCGACTATGGCGGTTACGCACGTAAGCCATGGCCGATTACGTCACGTAACCCGGCAATGGCCTATTTAAGGCCTCGGCGCTTTTTCTTCAGCCATTTCTCACTTCTCTTCTTCTCTTCCGAGGCTTACGTTGTGCTAATCATGTATAGATGTTGTTGGACAATAAATCCATGAAGTTTGGAGGTTCATATCATCAATCATCAGTTCTATAACATCCTTCGATCTACCGAATCGTGCCGATTTCCTAGAAATCTAGTATTTTGGGTTTTAGTTGATTTTGTCCGATTTGATCGTTTTAACTCATATTTATGATGGATAATTGTAGATTAAGTAGTATTCTATCATTTTCATCATCTTTCCACGGTTTTACCATTTCCGATTCGTCGTTTATATGAACTTTCGTTTGACGCCTTCAAGGTGTCCGGGGAAATGCCGCAGAGAGAAAATTGGTCGTTTTGCGATGTTTTCCTCGTGTGATTTGTTGTTTATTTGATGATAGGATACTAGGGACGAATTCCCCACAAAAATCTAGTGTTGAGCCTTTCCGATCGCCGTTTTCATTGGAGTTCCGGATTTCTCCAATCAACCGCATTTTCTGAAGTATTCGTGAGAGATTTCCAAGGCAAGTACCTTGATATACGAATTGTAACTGCGTGAAATCATTGTTGTCGAAGTGTATGAATTTATACGGATGTATAAATGTGTATATATATATATGTGTGTGTGTGTGTGTGTGTGTATATATATCTAGTTTTATATATGTATATATATTTATATGTTAAATATATGTATGTATATACATATATTGATATAAGCGCCTATATTGGTGAATGACGAGTGATGAATACTAACACTAGATGACGTACTCGACTTGGATTGATGGGTAAACTATATTTACTCTTATAATATAGTAAGGTTATATATATACATATATATATATATTCGGTTGAGTCGCAATATAGGGATATATGTGCGGTGTTGATTGGTTATGCTTGAAGGCTTATTGTGATTGAGTTTGATTGATAACGTGCGTGTTATTGTTTATTTGTGTAGTTATGGACTGGCGGAGAAAATTGTGTAACTTGATGTACCGAGTTGAAAATTGTTGTGACGTTTGTCCATGTGCTTGATGTTTGTGATAATGTGGATACTTGTTGTGAGAAACGTCGTATCCGGGAACCTCTGAGGGCGGGGCGTGCACTCCGGCCTGGTGTATGCTGCAATGTGCGGCTCCATATGTTTGGTGAACACCGGTGTTACCTAATGCGCGTGCAAGGGGCGGCTCTGTCAGGAGTGATCGCCGGCGCGGTGACATGTTCAAGGGGCGGCCAACATAGTGGAGTGAACGCCGGTACACAGGTGCGCAAGGGAGGCGCCTGGCAGGCTTATTGGTTGCGGGTATTTGAGTGATAGCTAAGACCCCGTTACCGAACGATGTTCTTATCTCAAATTCTTTCAACTCACTTTTAAATGTTTGTCTTGATATAGACCGCGATTCGTGTTTTTGAAAGTTTGTTTCAACCTGTTTTTAAAGCGTTGGTATCAGGGTTAATTAACCAAGGAGGTTTGACGAAATCTCCGAGGGTTAATTAATCGGGGGTCTTGAGCAGGATATGTCGAATGAGAGATTGTGCCGTTGATTGTATTGTGGTGCTATTCTGTGTATTGGGTCGAGGACCCTGTGAAATGTTGAGTTGTTGGTTCTCGTGATGATGTTATTTGGATTGTGTTGAGAACCTTGTGAGATGGTGTAATGATTTCGTTTGTGACAGTGTTCTATAAATTGGGTCAAGGATCCCAAGTAACATTGACATGGTTTTCGTGTAATTGTTTTCCTTATGTTGGGTCAAGGACTCGAGAGCTTTTGAACTAATTTCTTAAAGTATTCCCATTCAATTTTATAAACCCCAAGACGGCCCGAGTCATTAATAACGTTTTCAAACTATCTTATCAAAATACTTTCCCCTTTATTAAAATGGATTTTCAACTAAATCTTTTGACTCCTTGGGCTCGTTTAAAGTTTAATTGGTGTTATGTTCCATAAAGAGAATATGACTATGTGATTATTTCTCACCTTGTGTATGCGAGTGCTATACTGTGTTGACTATGGGAATGTATGGTTTGTGTTAAGGCTTCGCGGCTCTTGAGTTTTGTGTTGTTATTATTCGTATATCTTGAACATTATGTACTTGCACTAGCAAAATTCCAGTTTGCTAACCCCCGAGTTTTCGGGGGGTGGGTGCTGTTATGCGCTCAGGTTTTGGCGGCTCGGGAGCAACACAGATCGGCTTGGAAGGAGATGGAGGACAATGATACTAATCACGCGAGTCGAGTCTTTTCCTTTGTTTCAGTTGGTCGGTATTTCTCTGTCGTTCGAGTATTCACCCTTGCATGGGTGCAGTTTTCATTTATTAAAATTGAGTTGTCATTCTTTTCGGTGTTCAAGTTTATTATTGTCATTGTAATGTGAATGTCGTTATTTTCTGAATTGGTTAATGACCTTGTCGGTCTGCTTTGCATTTAATTTTGACCCCGGTCGGTCAATCATTGAGTAGTCTTTTGGAGCTTAGCCTGGTAGATCCTTGTGATAAGGGTCTACGGCGTGTGACATTCCCGGTCGTATTCTGGGGGTGTTACACATCAAGAATTCCTTGTCTGATCGCCTCTATGATCTGTACGCGTCGGTCACAGATCCACGAGAGCTTTGGAAAGCCTTGGAACTCAAGTACAAAGCACATGAGGAAGGTACTAACAAGTATCTTGTGTCCAAGTATGTAGAGTTTCAAATGGTTGATGACAAACCTATAATGGAGCAAGTGCATGAACTCCAGGTTATGGTCAACAAACTGAATTCGCTTTCCATCCCTCTGCCGGAACTCTTCCAGGTTGGTGTGATTATCACAAAACTGCCACCCTCCTGGAAAGACTTCTCTAAGAGGATGATGCACAAATCCGAGGACTACTCCTTGGACGATCTGTTGAAGCACCTCCGCATTGAGGAGGAGACTCGCAACAGGGACAAGCGTGGTAAAGTTGGATCGAGTGTGCATCACGTGACAGCTGGGGGTTCTGGAAATAAGGGAAAATCTGGGGGACAAAACCGAAAGAATTTTGGGCCCAAGAAACCTAACTTCAAAAGGCCTGGTAATCAACAACAAAAGAACCCTATATCAAAGCCTAAGAGGTCCGGAGCATGCCACGTCTGCGGAAAGACTGGCCATTATGCACGCGAGTGTAAAGATCGCAACTGAACCGGTGGTACATGCCGCCGAGGATGTTACTAATATGGAAGCAAGCGTGAACCTTGGAGAGGTGTTCATGATCTCTTCTCTGACACGTGCAATAGCGAGTCGAGGGTGGTTCGTTGATACGGGAGCCACCGTGCATGTCTGTGGACAACGAACTCGCTTCCGCACTTACTATCCAGCAGCTCCAGGGACGGTTGTGGTTTGTGCGGATGGCCACAAAGCTGATGTTTTAGGAAGAGGAGATGTTTTCTTAAAGTTCATAAGCGGTTGTTGGGTTACCCTTCATTATGTTTTACATGTTCCAGCCATCTCGAAGGGATTGGTTTCTGCAGACAAGTTTGACAAAGCCGGGTTCAAGATGGAGCTCGAGAATGGCAAGATTGAGATCACTAAGAATGGACAGTATGTGGGAAAGGCGGACAACTGTAAGGGTATGTACCATCTCTACCTTAGTGATGAGGGCAGTAAGAGTAGTTCAGATGGTAATGGTCCTAGTGTTTGTATTGTGTCTGATGTTGCCAACTTTGATGTGTTTGATGGAAATGTTGCTAATGAAATAAGTTTTTCTGGTTACTTTGTTTGTTCAATTTCTTTATGGCATAAACGATTAGCAAACACAAATGTTAAAAATATTGAAAAGATGCAATCTAAAGGAATGGTAAAATATGACGCAAAAGATTTTGAAAAATGTGAAACGTGTGTAAAATCAAAGTTTACTAAGAAACCATTTCCATCAGTAAAGAGAAACACATCATTACTTGAGTTGATTCATAGTGATTTATGTGAATTTAATGGAATACTTACTCGAGGAGGAAAAAGGTATTTCATCACATTTTGTGATGACTTTAGTCGATATATATATGTTTATCTGCTGGGATCAAAAGATGAAGCTTTTGATGCATTTAAACGATATAAAGCTGAAGTCGAAAATCAACTCGAAAGACACATTAAAATTCTTCGCTCAGACAGAGGCGGGGAATATTTCAACACGGAATTTGACACATTCTGCGAAGAGAATGGTATCAAACATGAACGAACCGCACCATATAGCCCTCAACAGAATGGTTTGGCTGAGAGAAAGAACCAAACTTTAACTGAGATGGTAAATTGCATGTTGAACCAATCGGGTCTGCCAAACAATATGTGGGGGGAAGCACTATTGACTGCTTGCTACATTCACAATAGGATCACTAGTCGTGTGATCCCTACAAGTCCATATGAATTGTAGAAAGGAAAAAACCAAACCTAGACTATTTGAGAGTGTGGGGGTGTGTTGCTTATTATCGGATTCCCGATCCTAAGCGATCCAAATTGGGAGCACGAGCTATGAAGAGTGTGTTCATTGGATATGCTCATAATAGCAAGGCTTACCGATTATTGGATATTGAATCAGGTGTTGTTGTAGAATCCAGAGATGTGGAATTCTTCGAGGATAAGTTTTCTAGAGATATTGAAAACTCTAATCCCACAACACCTCCAAGTACTTCTCGAGAAATACACCCACCTCCGGTTGTAGAGGAACCAAGGAGAAGTACTAGAATCAGAAAAGAGAAAACTTTTGGAGAAGATTTTTTTCGCTTATTTGGTTGAAGGAAATCAAAAGAAAGTGACGAGAGAGGTCATTTCTGACATTAACTTGGATGATAATCCTAAGACCTTCAATGAAGCCATGACATCAAGAGATGCTCCTCTGTGGAAGGAAGCTGTCAATGATGAAATGGATTCAATTATGGGAAATGGAACTTGGGAATTAGTTGATCTACCCAAGGGAAAGAGACCCATAGGATCCAAATGGATTTTCAAGAGAAAGTTTCATCGAGATGGACCCATATCAGCCTATAAAGCAAGATTAGTCGCCAAGGGGTACAGACAGCGAGAGGGTATCGATTATTTCGATACATATGCTCCTGTTGCTAGAATTAGTTCTATTAGAACCCTTATAGCAGTCTCAGCATTGAAAGGTCTATACATTCATCAAATGGATGTGAAGACAGCCTTTCTGAATGGATATCTCAACGAGGAGATATATTTGGAGCAACCTGAAGGTTTCGTGATACCTGGACAGGAAAACAAAGTGTGTAGACTTATTAAATCTCTGTATGGTTTGAAACAAGCTCCTAAACAGTGGCATGAGAGATTTGACACCACTATAATTGCATTCGGATTTCAACACAATAGTGCTGACAGGTGTATTTATTCTAAATACACAACCGAATACACTGTCATTATCTGTCTATATGTCGATGATATGTTGATCATTGGAACTCACCTAGAAGGTATTCTTGAGACGAAGAAATACCTATCCTCGAACTTTAAAATGAAAGATTTAGGAGAAGTCGATACCATTCTTGGTATCAAAGTGAAAAGGACAAGTAGTCAGATTTCTCTATGCCAATCTCATTACATAGAGAAAATATCGACAAAGTTTCAACACTTGAATATTAAGGAATTCAACACTCCTTTTGATTCTAGTGTAAAACTTAATGTGAACTGCAGTCGGGCGGTAGCTCAACTAGAATATGCAAGTGCAATCGGTAGCATGATGTATGCCACACACGTACTCGACGACATCGCTTTGCGTAAGCAAATTAAGTCGATAATCGTCAATCTGATGCGAACCTTTGGAAGGCGTGGGCGAGTACTTGGGTACTGAAAAGGACGAGTACTCTTGAGTTGACTTACACGTCATCTTACGGAATATTAGAAGGTTATTAGATGCAGTGGATAGATCACAAGAGTGATTCTAAATCCACAAGTGGATGGATTTATACTCTTCTTTGGAGGAGCTATTTCTTGGGCGAGCAAGAAGCAGGACATGTATAGCTCACTCAACGATGGAGGTGAGCTTATTGCCTTAGCCGCAGCAGCAAAGAGGCAGAATGGATCAGAGATCTACTATTGGATATCCGTCTGTGGGATACTCCTATGCCGAGTATTCCCATGTATTGTGACAGTGAGGCCACACTGTCAGCAATATACAATACTGTGTATAATGGGAAGTCTAGACATATTGGTCTACGACACAATTTTGTGAGACATCTTATTGATAATGGTACCATCAAAGTTGTCTATGTCAAGACGAGTAGGAACTTGGCAGATCCGTTTACCAAACCTCTGACGAGAGATTTGGTTACATCTACCGCAAGAGTCATGGGTCTAAAACCACAATAGAATCATTAGTGATGGAAACCCAACTTGACATTAGTGCTCCTAATTCTCAAGTTTAAAGGGTAATAACGAAGTCACTAATAATAGAAGGTACTATCATATGATGATAGATCCATGTGAGGTAGGATAGTACGTTGTTGCGAGAACAAGGTTGAGTTGAGGCTCTTAACAAATTATAGAGACATCTATGCAACAAAGATGTTGTAAAAATTTGCCTATATGATCTAGAGGTGGTGCCGCCTCAAACGAAGACTAGTGGTTTGTCTTCTAGAGGGTCATGAAAAGGATTTTAGCGCATGGCCAAAATTAGCGCTCAGAGAGAATGCAAAGCTGACATGTGATGTGTGGGGGTAAACTGGAGAGGTCAAAAGATTATTGGTTTAAGCCTATAAGGATACCATTGAATCGGTCTCTTCTTGTTTATTCTCATAATGCTGGGGTTTAATCTTCGTGACACCAAAGTGACATCATTTGTCTGAGTGAAAGGAAACTTGCCAACCTTGTGGGGGATTGTTGGAAATATTTATACTAAATGGAGTTTGGCATGTTTCTTTTGTCCCACATTGGAAGAAGTAAGATACAAAAGGGAGTTTATAAGGTCTTTCTCTAGTTAGGCTCTCAAAGGCCTTAGTAGACTAGAGATGGGCCAAGCCCACACGCGCGCCGAGCCGGGCCGTGGACGCGAGACGCGATGTTCGTGAAATTGGCGCGTTGTAGGCGCACTTTGCACTTCGCACGCCGCATCGATCGCGAGGAGCTGAGGAGCCTTTAATTTTTAATGGAGCTCGGGTTCAGTCGGGTCGGACTGACCCGAATCGGATACGGATCTGGAAGGTTCCAGAACTGGGCTTGCTTGGTGGACAAGTTGGGCCTGAAAACCCTAGCGGCCAATGAAGAAAAAAACCCTAGCCGTTTTTTTGATGCATTCCTAGGGTTCTGCATCTATAAATACAGCTCCATAGGAGCTGTATTCATCCATCCGAAAATCAGTCTCTGCACTCTCCTCTCTCTCGTGTTCTTTATTCTTTCTTTGAGTTTCCAAGTAGTCGCCTTTGCATTTATCGTTTTTACCGTTGCTGTTGGAACGACGATAAATCTGCATCAAATCCTGGGGTTCTACGCTGAAGCTTACAGCCGTTGAAGCGCGTAAAAACCTTTAAGGACAGGAGTTTTCTCCGTGCGGTTTTTCTTCAACTAAGAGATCCAAGAAACAGGTTGGTCTTTTACAATTTTTGTTGTGCATTCAATTCGTCCCTCAACCGGACAGTCTGCTTCTCTCCCCCTTTCTTACTATCGGATCTGATCGTGAAGGATCATCTCGATTTTGGTTGATAAACTCAGTAATATAATAATAACAAAAATTATTTCAAAAAAGACTATTCTATTTTTTCTATCTTCCTTATTGTTTGTTTTGATAAATATATAATTCGGTATTAGTTTTCAATACTAATTACCGGATTGTGTGTCTATCTAGTAAAATTTTCAACATTATTAAAGGTTTTTAATTTGTTAAATCGTGTTTAACAGTAACAGTCAAATGGACACTGAAATTTCATCTGCGAATTTCCGTCTGATGAACCAAGAGTTTGCCCGGCTTGACCGATTTGATGGACAAAACTATACCCATTGGGTGATAAGGTCAAGTTCATGCTTGCTGTGCTGAAACTTGGCTATGTCTTGGACCCAGAACTTGCACCAATTCCCGCTAATCCAATTCCCGAAGCGGGAAAGGCTGTGGATCCAAAAGAGATTTCAGATCTGGAAAAGCTAAGGGCTCTGCGTAGAGAGTCTGAGGAACTGTGTGTTGGCCACATCAAGAATTCCTTGTCTGATCGCCTCTATGATCTGTACGCGTCGGTCACAGATCCACGAGAGCTTTGGAAAGCCTTGGAACTCAAGTACAAAGCACATGAGGAAGGTACTAACAAGTATCTTGTGTCCAAGTATGTAGAGTTTCAAATGGTTGATGACAAACCTATAATGGAGCAAGTGCATGAACTCCAGGTTATGGTCAACAAACTGAATTCGCTTTCCATCCCTCTGCCGGAACTCTTCCAGGTTGGTGTGATTATCACAAACCGCCACCCTCCTGGAAAGACTTATCTAAGAGGATGATGCACAAATCCGAGGACTACTCCTTGGACGATCTGTTGAAGCACCTCCGCATTGAGGAGGAGACTCGCAACAGGGACAAGCGTGGTAAAGTTGGATCGAGTGTGCATCACGTGACACCGGGGTTACGGAAATAAGGGAAAACTGGGGACAAAACCGAAAGAATTTTGGGCCCAAGAAACCTAACTTCAAAAGGCCTGGTAATCAACAACAAAAGAACCCTATATCAAAGCCTAAGAGGTCCGGAGCATGCCACGTCTGCGGAAAGACTGGCCATTATGCACGCGAGTGTAAAGATCGCAAATCTGGTCCGGTGGTACATGCTGTCGAGGATGTTACTAATATGGTAGCAAGCGTGAACCTTGGAGAGGTGTTCATGATCTCTTCTCTGACACGTGCAATAGCGAGTCGAGGGTGGTTCGTTGATACGGGAGCCACCGTGCATGTCTGTGGACAACGAACTCGCTTCCGCACTTACTATCCAGCAGCTCCAGGGACGGTTGTGGTTTGTGCGGATGGCCACAAAGCTGATGTTTTAGGAAGAGGAGATGTTTTCTTAAAGTTCATAAGCGGTTGTTGGGTTACCCTTCGTGATGTTTTACATGTTCTAGCCATATCGAAGGGATTGGTTTCTGCAGACAAGTTTGACAAAGCCGGGTTCAAGATGGAGCTCGAGAATGGCAAGATTGAGATCACTAAGAATGGACAGTATGTGGGAAAGGCGGACAACTGTAAGGGTATGTACCATCTCTACCTTAGTGATGAGGGCAGTAAGAGTAGTTCAGATGGTAATGGTCCTAGTGTTTGTATTGTGTCTGATGTTGCCAACTTTGATATGTTTGATGGAAATGTTGCTAATGAAATAAGTTTTTCTGGTTACTTTGTTTGTTCAATTTCTTTATGGCATAAACGATTAGCACACACAAATGTTAAAAATATTGAAATGATGCAATCTAATGGAATGGTAAATTATGACGCAAAAGATTTTGAAAATTGTGAAACGTGTGTAAAATCAAAGTTTACTAAGAAAACATTTCCATCGGTAAGAGAAACACATCATTACTTGAGTTGATTCATAGTGATTTATGTGAATTTAATGGAATACTTACTCGAGGAGGAAAAAGGTATTTCATCACATTTTGTGATGACTTTAGTCGATATATATATGTTTATCTGCTGGGGTCAAAAGATGAAGCTTTTGATGCATTTAAACGATATAAAGCTGAAGTCGAAAATCAACTCGAAAGACACATTAAAATTCTTCGCTCAGACAGAGGCGGAGAATATTTCAACACGGAATTTGACACATTCTGCGAAGAGAATGGTATCAAACATGAACGAACCGCACCATATAGCCCTCAATGAATGGTTTGGTGAGAGAAAGAACCAAACTTTAATCGAGATGGTAAATTGCATGTTGAACCAATCGGGTCCGCCAAACAATATGTGGGGAAGCACTATTGACTGCTTGCTACATTCACAATAGGATCACTAGTCGTGTGATCCCTACAAGTCCATATGAATTGTGGAAAGGAAAAAACCAAACCTAGACTATTTGAGAGTGTGGGGGTGTGTTGCTTATTATCGGATTCCCGATCCTAAGCGATCCAAATTGGGAGCACGAGCTATGAAGAGTGTGTTCATTGGATATGCTCATAATAGCAAGGCTTACCGATTATCGATATTGAATCGTGGTGTTGTTGTAGAATCCAGAGATGTGGAATTCTTCGAGGATAAGTTTTCTAGAGATGATGAAAACTCTAATCCCACAACACCTCCAAGTACTTCTCGAGAAATACACCCACCTCCGGTTGTAGAGGAACCAAGGAGAAGTACTAGAATCAGAAAAGAGAAAACCTTTGGAGAAGATTTTTTCGCTTATTTGGTTGAAGGAAATCAAAAGAAAGTGACGAGAGAGGTCATTTCTGACATTAACTCGATGATAATCCTAAGACCTTCAATGAAGCCATGACATCAAGAGATGCTCCTCTGTGGAAGGAAGTCACAATGATGAAATGGATTCAATTATGGGAAATGGAACTTGGGAATTAGTTGATCTACCCAAGGGAAAGAGACCCATAGGATCCAAATGGATTTTCAAGAGAAAGTTTCATCGAGATGGACCCATATCAGCCTATAAAGCAAGATTAGTCGCCAAGGGGTACAGACAATGAGAGGGTATCGATTATTTCGATACATATGCTCCCGTTGCTAGAATTAGTTCTATTAGAACCCTTATAGCGCCTCAAGATTGAAAGGTCTATACATTCATCAAATGGATGTGAAGACCTTTACGAATGGATATCTCAACGAGGAGATATATTTGGAGCAACTCAAGGTTTCGTGATACATGGACAGAAAACAAAGTGTGTAGACTTATTAAATCTCTCAGACGGTTTGAAACAAGCTCCTAAACAGTGGCATGAGAGATTTGACACCACTATAATTGCATTCGGATTTCAACACAATAGTCTTTGACAGTGTATTTATTCTAAATACACAACCGAATACACTGTCATTATCTGTCTATATGTCGATGATATGTTGATCATTGGAACTCACCTAGAAGGTATTCTTGAGACGAAGAAATACCTATCCTCGAACTTTAAAATGAAAGATTTAGGAGAAGTCGATACCATTCTTGTTATCAAAGTGAAAAGAACAAGTAGTCAGATTTCTCTATGCCAATCTCATTACATAGAGAAAATACTGACAAAGTTTCAACACTTGAATATTAAGGAATTCAACACTCCTTTTGATTCTAGTGTAAAACTTAATGTGAACTCTGGTCGGGCAGTAGCTCAACTAGAATATGCAAGTGTAATCGGTAGCATGATGTATGCCACACACTGTACTCGACCTGACATCGCTTTTGCTGTAAGCAAATTAAGTCGATAATCGTCAATCACAGTACGGAGCGCTGGAAGGCGGTGGGCGAGTACTTGGGTACTGAAAAGGACGAGTACTCTTGAGTTGACTTACACGTCATCTTACGGAATACTAGAAGGTTATTCCGATGCAGTGGATAGATCACAAGAGTGATTCTAAATCCACAAGTGGATGGATTTATACTCTTCTCGAGGAGCTATTTCTTGGGCGAGCAAGAAATGTACATGTATAGCTCACTCAACGATGGAGGCCGAGCTTATTGCCTTAGCCGCAGCAGCAAAGAGGCGAGTGGATCGAGATCTACTATCGATATCCGTCTGTGGGATACTCCTATGCCGAGTATTCCCATGTATTGTGACAGTGAGGCCACACTGTCAGCAATATACAATACTGTGTATAATGGGAAGTCTAGACATATTGGTCTACGACACAATTTTGTGAGACATCTTATTGATAATGGTACCATCAAAGTTGTCTATGTCAAGACGAGTAGGAACTTGGCAGATCCATTTACCAAACCTCTGACGAGAGATTTGGTTACATCTACCGCAAGAGTCATGGGTCTAAAACCACAATAGAATCATTAGTGATGGAAACCCAACTTGACATTAGTGCTCCTAATTCTCAAGTTTAAAGGGTAATAACGAAGTCACTAATAATAGAAGGTACTATCATATGATGATAGATCCATGTGAGGTAGGATAGTACGTTGTTGCCGAGAACAAGGTTGAGTTGAGGCTCTTAACAAATTATAGAGACATCTATGCAACAAAGATGTTGTAAAAATTTGCCTATATGATCTAGAGGTGGTGCGCCTCAAACGAAGACTAGTGGTTTGTCTTCTAGAGGGTCATGAAAAGGATTTTAGCGCATGGCCAAAATTAGCGCTCGAGAGAATGCAAAGCCGACATGTGATATGTGGGGTAAACCGAGAGGTCAAAAGATTATTGGTTTAAGCCTATAAGGATACCATTGAATCGGTCTCTTCTTGTTTATTCTCATAATGCTGGGGTTTAATCTTCGTGACACCAAAGTGACATCATTTGTCTGAGTGAAAGGAAACTTGCCAACCTTGTGGGGGATTGTTGGAAATATTTATACTAAATGGAGTTTGGCATGTTTCTTTTGTCCCACATTGGAAGAAGTAAGATACAAAAGGGAGTTTATAAGGTCTTTCTCTAGTTAGGCTCTCAAAGGCCTTAGTAGACTAGAGATGGGCCAAGCCCACACGCGCGCCGAGCCGGGCCGTGGACGCGAGACGCGATGTTTGCGAAATTGGCGCGTTGTAGGCGCACTTTGCACTTCGCACGCCGCATCGATCGCGAGGAGCTGAGGAGCCTTTAATTTTTAACGGAGCTCGGGTTCAGTCGGGTCGGACTGACCCGAATCGGATACGGATCTGGAAGGTTCCTGAACTGGGCTTGCTTGGTGGACAAGTTGGGCCTGAAAACCCTAGCCGCCAACGAAGAAAAAAACCCTAGCCGTTTTTTTGATGCATTCCTAGGGTTCTGCATCTATAAATACAGCTCCATAGGAGCTGTATTCATCCATCCGAAAATCAGTCTCTGCACTCTCCTCTCTCTCGTGTTCTTTATTCTTTCTTTGAGTTTCCAAGTAGTCGCCTTTGCATTTATCGTTTTTACCGTTCTTTGTTGGAACGACGATAACCGCATCAAATCCTGGGGTTCTACGCTGAAGCTTACAGCCGTTGAAGCGTGTAAAAACCTTTAAGGAAAGGAGTTTTCTCCGTGCGGTTTTTCTTCAACTAAGAGATCCAAGAAACAGGTTGGTCTTTTACAATTTTTTTTGTGCATTCAATTCGTCCCTCAACCTAGATACCGCTTCTCTCCTTTTCTTACTATCGTATACGATCGTGAAGGATCATCTCGATTTTGGTTGATAAACTCAGTAATATAATAATAACAAAAATTATTTCAAAAAAGACTATTCTATTTTTTCTATCTTCCTTATTGTTTGTTTTGATAAATATATAATTCGGTATTAGTTTTCAATACTAATTACCGGATTGTGTGTCTATCTAGTAAAATTTTCAACATTCTTAAAGGTTTTTAATTTTTTAAATCGTGTTTAACAGTAACAGTCAAATGGACACTGAAATTTCATCTGCGAATTTCCGTCTGATGAACCAAGAGTTTGCCCGGCTTGACCGATTTGATGGACAGAACTATACCCGCTGGGCTGATAAGGTCAAGTTCATGCTTGCTGTGCTGAAACTTGGCTATGTCTTGGACCCAGAACTTGCACCAATTCCCGCTAATCCAATTCCCGAAGCGGGAAAGGCTGTGGATCCAAAAGAGATTTCAGATCTGGAAAAGCTAAGGGCTCTGCGTAGAGAGTCTGAGGAACTGTGTGTTGGCCACATCAAGAATTCCTTGTCTGATCGCCTCTATGATCTGTACGCGTCGGTCACAGATCCACGAGAGCTTTGGAAAGCCTTGGAACTCAAGTACAAAGCACATGAGGAAGGTACTAACAAGTATCTTGTGTCCAAGTATGTAGAGTTTCAAATGGTTGATGACAAACCTATAATGGAGCAAGTGCATGAACTCCAGGTTATGGTCAACAAACTGAATTCGCTTTCCATCCCTCTGCCGGAACTCTTCCAGGTTGGTGTGATTATCACAAAACTGCCACCCTACTGGAAAGACTTCTCTAAGAGGATGATGCACAAATCCGAGGACTACTCCTTGGATGATCTGTTGAAGCACCTCCGCATTGAGGAGGAGACTCGCAACAGGGACAAGCGTGGTAAAGTTGGATCGAGTGTGCATCACGTGACAGCTGGGGGTTCTGGAAATAAGGGAAAATCTGGGGGACAAAACCGAAAGAATTTTGGGCCCAAGAAACCTAACTTCAAAAGGCCTGGTAATCAACAACAAAAGAACCCTATCTCAAAGCCTAAGAGGTCCGGAGCATGCCACGTCTGCGGAAAGACTGGCCATTATGCACGCGAGTGTAAAGATCGCAAATCTGGTCCGGTGGTACATGCTGTCGAGGATGTTACTAATATGGTAGCAAGCGTGAACCTTGGAGAGGTGTTCATGATCTCTTCTCTGACACGTGCAATAGCGAGTCGAGGGTGGTTCGTTGATACGGGAGCCACCGTGCATGTCTGTGGACAACGAACTCGCTTCCGCACTTACTATCCAGCAGCTCCAGGGACGGTTGTGGTTTGTGCGGATGGCCACAAAGCTGATGTTTTAGGAAGAGGAGATGTTTTCTTAAAGTTCATAAGCGGTTGTTGGGTTACCCTTCGTGATGTTTTACATGTTCCAGCCATCTCGAAGGGATTGGTTTCTGCAGACAAGTTTGACAAAGCCGGGTTCAAGATGGAGCTCGAGAATGGCAAGATTGAGATCACTAAGAATGGACAGTATGTGGGAAAGGCGGACAACTGTAAGGGTATGTACCATCTCTACCTTAGTGATGAGGGCAGTAAGAGTAGTTCAGATGGTAATGGTCCTAGTGTTTGTATTGTGTCTGATGTTGCCAACTTTGATATGTTTGATGGAAATGTTGCTAATGAAATAAGTTTTTCTGGTTACTTTGTTTGTTCAATTTCTTTATGGCATAAACGATTAGCACACACAAATGTTAAAAATATTGAAAAGATGCAATCTAAAGGAATGGTAAAATATGACGCAAAAGATTTTGAAAAATGTGAAACGTGTGTAAAATCAAAGTTTACTAAGAAACCATTTCCATCAGTAAAGAGAAACACATCATTACTTGAGTTGATTCATAGTGATTTATGTGAATTTAATGGAATACTTACTCGAGGAGGAAAAAGGTATTTCATCACATTTTGTGATGACTTTAGTCGATATATATATGTTTATCTGCTGGGATCAAAAGATGAAGCTTTTGATGCATTTAAACGATATAAAGCTGAAGTCGAAAATCAACTCGAAAGACACATTAAAATTCTTCGCTCAGACAGAGGCGGAGAATATTTCAACACGGAATTTGACACATTCTGCGAAGAGAATGGTATCAAACATGAACGAACCGCACCATATAGTCCTCAACAGAATGGTTTGGCTGAGAGAAAGAACCAAACTTTAACTGAGATGGTAAATTGCATGTTGAACCAATCGGGTCTGCCAAACAATATGTGGGGGGAAGCACTATTGACTGCTTGCTACATTCACAATAGGATCACTAGTCGTGTGATCCCTACAAGTCCATATGAATTGTGGAAAGGAAAAAACCAAACCTAGACTATTTGAGAGTGTGGGGGTGTGTTGCTTATTATCGGATTCCCGATCCTAAGCGATCCAAATTGGGAGCACGAGCTATGAAGAGTGTGTTCATTGGATATGCTCATAATAGCAAGGCTTACCGATTATCGATATTGAATCGTGTTGTTGTAGAATCCAGAGATGTGGAATTCTTCGAGGATAAGTTTTCTAGAGATGATGAAAACTCTAATCCCACAACACCTCCAAGTACTTCTCGAGAAATACACCCACCTCCGGTTGTAGAGGAACCAAGGAGAAGTACTAGAATCGAAAAGAGAAAACCTTTGGAGAAGATTTTTCGCTTATTTGGTTGAAGGAAATCAAAAGAAAGTGACGAGAGAGGTCATTTCGACATTAACTCGATGATAATCCTAAGACCTTCAATGAAGCCATGACATCAAGAGATGCTCCTCTGTGGAAGGAAGTCACAATGATGAGATGGACTCTATTATGGGAAATGGTACTTGGGAATTAGTTGATCTACCCAAGGGAAAGAGACCCATAGGATCCAAATGGATTTTCAAGAGAAAGTTTCATCGAGATGGACCCATATCAGCCTATAAAGCAAGATTAGTCGCCAAGGGGTACAGACAGCGAGAGGGTATCGATTATTTCGATACATATGCTCCTGTTGCTAGAATTAGTTCTATTAGAACCCTTATAGCAATCTCAGCATTGAAAGGTCTATACATTCATCAAATGGATGTGAAGACAGCCTTTCTGAATGGATATCTCAACGAGGAGATATATTTGGAGCAACCTGAAGGTTTCGTGATACCTGGACAGGAAAACAAAGTGTGTAGACTTATTAAATCTCTGTACGGTTTGAAACAAGCTCCTAAACAGTGGCATGAGAGATTTGACACCACTATAATTGCATTCGGATTTCAACACAATAGTGCTGACAGGTGTATTTATTCTAAATACACAACCGAATACACTGTCATTATCTGTCTATATGTCGATGATATGTTGATCATTGGAACTCACCTAGAAGGTATTCTTGAGACGAAGAAATACCTATCCTCGAACTTTAAAATGAAAGATTTAGGAGAAGTCGATACCATTCTTGGTATCAAAGTGAAAAGGACAAGTAGTCAGATTTCTCTATGCCAATCTCATTACATAGAGAAAATACTCACAAAGTTTCAACACTTGAATATTAAGGAATTCAACACTCCTTTTGATTCTAGTGTAAAACTTAATGTGAACTCAGTCGGGCAAGAGCTCAACTAGAATATGCAAGTGCAATCGGTAGCATGATGTATGCCACACACCGTACTCGACCGACATCGCTTTGTCAGTAAGCAAATTAAGTCGATAATCGTCAATCCTGCACGGAGCAATCGGAAGGCAAAGGCGAGTACTTGGGTACTGAAAAGGACGAGTACTCTTGAGTTGACTTACACGTCATCTTACGGAATACTACAAGGTAATTCCGATGCCAGCTGGAAAGATCACAAGAGTTATTCTAAATCCAAAAGTGGATGGATTTATACTATTACTGAAGGAGCTATTTCTTGGGCGAGCAAGAAACAGACATGTATAGCTCACTCAACGATGGAGGCTGAGCTTATTGCCTTAGCCGCAGCAGGCAAAGAGGCAGAGTGGATCAGAGATCTACTATTGGATATCCGTCTGTGGGATACTCCTATGCCGAGTATTCCCATGTATTGTGACAGTGAGGCCACACTGTCAGCAATATACAATACTGTGTATAATGGGAAGTCTAGACATATTGGTCTACCACACAATTTTGTGAGACATCTTATTGATAATGGTACCATCAAAGTTGTCTATGTCAAGACGAGTAGGAACTTGGCAGATCCATTTACCAAACCTCTGACGAGAGATTTGGTTACATCTACCGCAAGAGTCATGGGTCTAAAACCACAATAGAATCATTAGTGATGGAAACCCAACTTGACATTAGTGCTCCTAATTCTCAAGTTTAAAGGGTAATAACGAAGTCACTAATAATAGAAGGTACTATCATATGATGATAGATCCATGTGAGGTAGGATATTACGTTGTTGTCGAGAACAAGGTTGAGTTGAGGCTCTTAACAAATTATAGAGACATCTATGCAACAAAGATGTTGTAAAAATTTGCCTATATGATCTAGAGGTGGTGCCGCCTCAAACGAAGACTAGTGGTTTGTCTTCTAGAGGGTCATGAAAAGGATTTTAGCGCATGGCCAAAATTAGCGCTCAGAGAGAATGCAAAGCTGACATGTGATGTGTGGGGGTAAACCGGAGAGGTCAAAAGATTATTGGTTTAAGCCTATAAGGATACCATTGAATCGGTCTCTTCTTGTTTATTCTCATAATGCTGGGGTTTAATCTTCGTGACACCAAAGTGACATCATTTGTCTGAGTGAAAGGAAACTTGCCAACCTTGTGGGGGATTGTTGGAAATATTTATACTAAATGGAGTTTGGCATGTTTCTTTTGTCCCACATTGGAAGAAGTAAGATACAAAAGGGAGTTTAGAAGGTCTTTCTCTAGTTAGGCTCTCAAAGGCCTTAGTAGACTAGAGATGGGCCAAGCCCACACGCGCGCCGAGCCGGGCCGTGGACGCGAGACGCGATGTTCGCGAAATTGGCGCGTTGTAGGTGCACTTTGCACTTCGCACGCCGCATCGATCGCGAGGAGCTGAGGAGCTGAGGAGCCTTTAATTTTTAACGGAGCTCGGGTTCAGTCGGCCTGACCGACCCGACCGGATACGGATCTGGAAGGTTCAGAATCGGGCTTGCTTGGTGGACAAGTTGGGCACGAAAACCCTAGCCGCCAACGAAGAAAAAAACCCTAGCCGCTTTTTTGATGCATTCCTAGGGTTACGCATCTATAAATACTGACTCCATAGAGCCGTATTCATCCATCCGAAAATCGATCCGCACTCTCCTCTCTCTCGTGTTCTTTATTCTTTCTTTGAGTTTCCAAGTAGTCGCCTTTGCATTTATCGCTTTTACCGTTCTTTGTTGGAACGACGATAAACCGCATCAAATCCCGGGTTCTACGCTGAAGCTTACACCGTTGAAGCGCGTAAAAACCTTTAAGGACAGGAGTTTTCTCCGTGCGGTTTTTCTTCAACTAAGAGATCCAAGAAACAAAGTTGGTCTTTTACAATTTTTGTTGTGCATTCAATTCGTCCCTCAACCGGATACCGCTTCTCTCCCCCTTTCTTACTATCGGATCTGATCGTGAAGGATCATCTCGATTTTGGTTGATAAACTCAGTAATATAATAATAACAAAAATTATTTCAAAAAAGACTATTCTATTTTTTCTATCTTCCTTATTGTTTGTTTTGATAAATATATAATTCGGTATTAGTTTTCAATACTAATTACCGGATTGTGTGTCTATCTAGTAAAATTTTCAACATTCTTAAAGGTTTTTAATTTGTTAAATCGTGTTTAACAGTAACAGTCAAATGGACACTGAAATTTCATCTGCGAATTTCCGTCTGATGAACCAAGAGTTTGCCCGGCTTGACCGATTTGATGGACAAAACTATACCCGCTGGGCTGATAAGGTCAAGTTCATGCTTGCTGTGCTGAAACTTGGCTATGTCTTGGACCCAGAACTTGCACCAATTCCCGCTAATCCAATTCCCGAAGCGGGAAAGGCTGTGGATCCAAAAGAGATTTCAGATCTGGAAAAGCTAAGGGCTCTGCGTAGAGAGTCTGAGGAACTGTGTGTTGGCCACATCAATAATTCCTTGTCTGATCGCCTCTATGATGCGTACGCGTGGCCACAGATCCACGAGAGCTTTGGAAAGCCTTGGAACTCAAGTACAAAGCACATGAGGAAGGTACTAACAAGTATCTTGTGTCCAAGTATGTAGAGTTTCAAATGGTTGATGACAAACCTATAATGGAGCAAGTGCATGAACTCCAGGTTATGGTCAACAAACTGAATTCGCTTTCCATCCCTCTGCCGGAACTCTTTCAGGTTGGTGTGATTATCACAAAACTGCCACCCTCCTGGAAAGACTTCTCTAAGAGGATGATGCACAAATACGAGGACTACTCCTTGGACGATCTGTTGAAGCACCTCCGCATTGAGGAGGAGACTCGCAACAGGGACAAGCGTGGTAAAGTTGGATCGAGTGTGCATCACGTGATGTACCGGGGTTCTGGAAATAAGGGAAAATCTGGGGGACAAAACCGAAAGAATTTTGGGCCCAAGAAACCTAACTTCAAAAGGCCTGGTAATCAACAACAAAAGAACCCTATATCAAAGCCTAAGAGGTCCGGAGCATGCCACGTCTGCGGAAAGACTGGCCATTATGCACGCGAGTGTAAAGATCGCAACTGGTCGGTGGTACATCCGTCGAGGATGTTACTAATATGGTAGCAAGCGTGAACCTTGGAGAGGTGTTCATGATCTCTTCTCTGACACGTGCAATAGCGAGTCGAGGGTGGTTCGTTGATACGGGAGCCACCGTGCATGTCTGTGGACAACGAACTCGCTTCCGCACTTACTATCCAGCAGCTCCAGGGACGGTTGTGGTTTGTGCGGATGGCCACAAAGTCGATGTTTTAGGAAGAGGAGATGTTTTCTTAAAGTTCATAAGCGGTTGTTGGGTTACCCTTCGTGATGTTTTACATGTTCCAGCCATCTCGAAGGGATTGGTTTCTGCAGACAAGTTTGACAAAGCCGGGTTCAAGATGGAGCTCGAGAATGGCAAGATTGAGATCACTAAGAATGGACAGTATGTGGGAAAGGCGGACAATCAGAAGGGTATGTACCATCTCTACCTTAGTGATGAGGGCGGTAAGAGTAGTTCGGATGGTAATGGTCCTAGTGTTTGTATTGTGTCCGATGTTGCCAACTTTGATGTGTTTGATGGAAATGTTGCTAATGAAATAAGTTTTTCTCAAGTTACTTTGTTTGTTCAATTTCTTTATGGCATAAACGATTAGCACACACAAATGTTAAAAATATTGAAAAGATGCAATCTAAAGGAATGGTAAAATATGACGCAAAAGATTTTGAAAAATGTGAAACGTGTGTAAAATCAAAGTTTACTAAGAAACCATTTCCATCAAGAAAGAGAAACACATCATTACTTGAGTTGATTCATAGTGATTTATGTGAATTTAATGGAATACTTACTCGAGGAGGAAAAAGGTATTTCATCACATTTTGTGATGACTTTAGTCGATATATATATGTTTATCTGCTGGGATCAAAAGATGAAGCTTTTGATGCATTTAAACGATATAAAGCTGAAGTCGAAAATCAACTCGAAAGACACATTAAAATTCTTCGCTCAGACAGAGGCGGAGAATATTTCAACACGGAATTTGACACATTCTGCGAAGAGAATGGTATCAAACATGAACGAACCGCACCATATAGCCCTCAACAGAATGGTTTGGCTGAGAGAAAGAACCAAACTTTAACTGAGATGGTAAATTGCATGTTGAACCAATCGGGTCTGCCAAACAATATGTGGGGGGAAGCACTATTGACTGCTTGCTACATTCACAATAGGATCACTAGTCGTGTGATCCCTACAAGTCCATATGAATTGTGGAAAGGAAAAAACCAAACCTAGACTATTTGAGAGTGTGGGGGTGTGTTGCTTATTATCGGATTCCCGATCCTAAGCGATCCAAATTGGGAGCACGAGCTATGAAGAGTGTGTTCATTGGATATGCTCATAATAGCAAGGCTTACCGATTATTGGATATTGAATCAGGTGTTGTTGTAGAATCCAGAGATGTGGAATTCTTCGAGGATAAGTTTTCTAGAGATGATGAAAACTCTAATCCCACAACACCTCCAAGTACTTCTCGAGAAATACACCCACCTCCGGTTGTAGAGGAACCAAGGAGAAGTACTAGAATCAGAAAAGAGAAAACCTTTGGAGAAGATTTTTTCGCTTATTTGGTTGAAGGAAATCAAAATAAAGTGACGAGAGAGGTCATTTCTGACATTAACTTGGATGATAATCCTAAGACCTTCAATGAAGCCATGACATCAAGAGATGCTCCTCTGTGGAAGGAAGTCACAATGATGAAATGGATTCAATTATGGGAAATGGAACTTGGGAATTAGTTGATCTACCCAAGGGAAAGAGACCCATAGGATCCAAATGGATTTTCAAGAGAAAGTTTCATCGAGATGGACCCATATCAGCCTATAAAGCAAGATTAGTCGCCAAGGGGTACAGACAGCGAGAGGGTATCAATTATTTCGATACATATGCTCCTGTTGCTAGAATTAGTTCTATTAGAACCCTTATAGCAGTCTCAGCATTGAAAGGTCTATACATTCATCAAATGGATGTGAAGACAAATTTTTCGAATGGATATCTCAACGAGGAGATATATTTGGAGCAACTTTGAAGGTTTCGTGATACAGGACAGAAAACAAAGTGTGTAGACTTATTAAATCTCTCATGCGGTTTGAAACAAGCTCCTAAACAGTGGCATGAGAGATTTGACACCACTATAATTGCATTCGGATTTCAACACAATAGTGCTGACAGGTGTATTTATTCTAAATACACAACCGAATACACTGTCATTATCTGTCTATATGTCGATGATATGTTGATCATTGGAACTCAACTAGAAGGTATTCTTGAGACGAAGAAATACCTATCCTCGAACTTTAAAATGAAAGATTTAGGAGAAGTCGATACCATTCTTGGTATCAAAGTGAAAAGGACAAGTAGTCAGATTTCTCTATGCCAATCTCATTACATAGAGAAAATATCGACAAAGTTTCAACACTTGAATATTAAGGAATTCAACACTCCTTTTGATTCTAGTGTAAAACTTAATGTGAACTCGGTCTGGGCAAAGAGCTCAACTAGAATATGCAAGTGCAATCGGTAGCATGATGTATGCCACACACCGTACTCGACTGATATCGCTTTTGCCGTAAGCAAATTAAGTCGATAATGTCAATCCCGATACGAACCTTTGGAAGGCGGTGGGCGAGTACTTGGGTACTGAAAAGGACGAGTACTCTTGAGTTGACTTACACGCCATCTTCTGGAATACTAGAAGGTTATTCCGATGCCAGCTGGATAGATCACAAGAGTGATTCTAAATCCACAAGTGGATGGATTTATACTCTTGCTGGAGGAGCTATTTCTTGGGCGAGCAAGAAACAGACATGTATAGCTCACTCAACGATGGAGGCTGAGCTTATTGCCTTAGCCGCAGCAGGCAAAGAGGCAGATTGGATCAGAGATCTACTATTGGATATCCGTCTGTGGGATACTCCTATGCCGAGTATTCCCATGTATTGTGACAGTGAGGCCACACTGTCAGCAATATACAATACTGTGTATAATGGGAAGTCTAGACATATTGGTCTACGACACAATTTTGTGAGACATCTTATTGATAATGGTACCATCAAAGTTGTCTATGTCAAGACGAGTAGGAACTTGGCAGATCCGTTTACCAAACCTCTGACGAGAGATTTGGTTACATCTACCGCAAGAGTCATGGGTCTAAAACCATAATAGAATCATTAGTGATGGAAACCCAACTTGACATTAGTGCTCCTAATTCTCAAGTTTAAAGGGTAATAACGAAGTCACTAATAATAGAAGGTACTATCATATGATGATAGATCCATGTGAGGTAGGATAGTATGTTGTTGCCGAGAACAAGGTTGAGTTGAGGCTCTTAACAAATTATAGAGACATCTATGCAACAAAGATGTTGTAAAAATTTGCCTATATGATCTAGAGGTGGTGCCGCCTCAAACGAAGACTAGTGGTTTGTCTTCTAGAGGGTCATGAAAAGGATTTTAGCGCATGGCCAAAATTAGCGCTCAGAGAGAATGCAAAGCTGACATGTGATGTGTGGGGGTAAACCGGAGAGGTCAAAAGATTATTGGTTTAAGCCTATAAGGATACCATTGAATCGGTCTCTTCTTGTTTATTCTCATAATGCTGGGGTTTAATCTTCGTGACACCAAAGTGACATCATTTGTCTGAGTGAAAGGAAACTTGCCAACCTTGTGGGGGATTGTTGGAAATATTTATACTAAATGGAGTTTGGCATGTTTCTTTTGTCCCACATTGGAAGAAGTAAGATACAAAAGGGAGTTTATAAGGTCTTTCTCTAGTTAGGCTCTCAAAGGCCTTAGTAGACTAGAGATGGGCCAAGCCCACACGCGCGCCGAGCCGGGCCGTGGACGCGAGACGCGATGTTCGCGAAATTGGCGCGTTGTAGGCGCACTTTGCACTTCGCACGCCGCATCGATCGCGAGGAGCCTTTAATTTTTTAACGGAGCTCGGGTTCAGTCGGGTCTGACCGACCCGATCTGATACGGATCTGGAAGGTTCAGGCCTGGGCTTGCTTGGTGGACAAGTTGGGCACGAAAACCCTAGCCGCCAACGAAGAAAAAACCCTAGCCGTTTTTGATGCATTCCTGTGGTTCTGCATCTATAAATACACTCCATAGAGCCGTATTCATCCATCCGAAAATCGCCCGCACTCTCCTCTCTCTCGTGTTCTTTATTCTTTCTTTGAGTTTCCAAGTAGTCGCCTTTGCATTTATCGCTTTTACCGTTCTTTGTTGGAACGACGATAACTGCATCAAATCCTCAGGGTTCTACTGTGAAGCTACAGTAGTTGAAGCGTGTAAAACCTTTAAGGACAGGAGTTTTCTCCGTGCGGTTTTTCTTCAACTAAGAGATCCAAGAAACAGTTGGTCTTTTACAATTTTTGTTGTGCATTCAATTCGTCCCTCAACCGATACCGCTTCTCCCCTTTCTTACTATCGGATCTGATCGTGAAGGATCATCTCGATTTTGGTTGATAAACTCAGTAATATAATAATAACAAAAATTATTTCAAAAAAGACTATTCTATTTTTTCTATCTTCTTTATTGTTTGTTTTGATAAATATATAATTCGGTATTAGTTTTCAATACTAATTACCGGATTGTGTGTCTATCTAGTAAAATTTTCAACAGAATTTATCGTCTCTCCCTCAACAAAAAAAATAGAAAATATGAGCCAAGCTCCAATTGCCCGCCTATCCCACCTCGACTTCTCTTGTCTTCATCAACACAGTTACACAATCTTGACATCATCCAATACGGACACGTTTACTTATTAATATTTTAAAATTATACTCGAAGTTAAAGCACGACAGAAGTAAGCTTACGAAATCCCGCGCGTGTACCACCGGTCCACCGAACTCCCCTTTAATTCTCACTGTTCTGTTTCGATTTTATCAAGGAGAAGAGTTCTTTTTTTTTTCGAAAGCAAGAAGAAGATCTTGTTCGATTTAGACGCCATGTCTGATCGGATGGTTCCATTCATGGTACACACTTACGTAGTACATCTCTTTCTGAATACACTACATGGAGTCTCTCTATGGACGGAACCCAGATCGGATACTTGGGTGCATCCCAATACACATTCAAAGTTCTAATCTAAAACATTATTTCACTATTTATTACTATTTAGGACCACACTATCGTGTAATATTTCATTCGTCCCTTAATACTAATTCTGTATGCAAATAAAATTTGTTCCATAATACATGTTATTTTCAAATTTTCATGCAAATTTGTAAAAAAATTCAAGAATACTCTTAATTTATTATGAGCTGTTCAACTTCAACATATACAAAAACATTAGTTGATAGCTAGTTTATTAAATTAATGTAATTAATAAGGACAGATATGAAATTAGCTAATTATCATTAGATTTTTTTAATAATTGTGTAATTTTGAAACATGAATAGTATTAAGGGACAGATGGAATACTTCTCAATTCTCTTATTATTGTAATGTGTTGATTGTTACAGTGTTCAAATACTTTTTTTTGTTCATTTTTGTGTTTTATATATATGAAAAATATAATTATGTAAGACCTTATTGGATTCATCTCGAAATATATTTTTAAAATATTAATTTTTTATAATTTTTAAAAATAATACATTAATGATATAAATAATCAAAATTGTGCATTGATAAGTATATAAATTCAGATATTGCAATTATATGAAAGCAAAAACAGTACTATCTTATATCATACCACCTCATTTTGCCAACGCATTTAGACTACTACTTGAGCTAGAGTTTGGATTCCATAGCATTTTGCAAGAACTAAACCCAGTTTTGGAAGAATTTTACTAGTGTTGAGACTGGTTCAATACATCTTACAATTTTAAAAATTTGGAACAGAAAAACCGATGATTTAAAATGGGTTCGTTTTATTTGTAGGAATCGAAGAAGAATCGAATCAAGTGGAACCGGTTCGATTCTTCGATTAATTTAAGCAACGACTTTAACTTATTAATCGTAAATACATTTCGGGTACCGGAAAACTAAGCCAAAAATCAAAAGAATTTCCCAGATCGCATGCGATTAACATATATAGTTAAAAGGTATCTTTGAGAGTAGTTCAAGAAGATAATGGAGTATAAAAGCATCATAATAAAAAAGTTAAAAGACTTCCACAATTAAAAATAAAACACATAAAAATAAGTTTGTTAAACTATCATCATTTTGGGGACATTTTCGGCAACCTTGCTAGTTTTCATAATTTTACTCTCCTACCAGGTTTATATTATAAATTGAGAAATGATCCACATCTTAAATGACACCCCATCCACACGACTTATCTAAGCAAATTTTAGATAATTATGGGACCCACAATTATTTTAGCCCACCTTAATATTTTTCTTCTATCCCTTTTTCCCATCATCGATCCCCCTTCTTTTTTTTTCTTTTCTTCCTCCTTCTCACCTAAACCTAAACCCGATCTACATCCAGCCCTCCATTTTCGGCGAAATCTGACGGCGGCCAACCATCTGCAAGGCTCTTGATCGGCGTCTGTCCTTAATCTCGTGAGGCTCTATTTCTCCGGTGAGGGTGTTGCTTGATAATGGAAGATGAAGTATCAAGTGGTTCTATGGAGGAGGTAAACGGGAACATGATTGATGCTGAAGTGGACGAAGAGGAGGGTGTGATTCTTGAAGGCGCGAAGATGGGAACTAGAATTATTGAACTTGTGCCGGGAATGGTATTTCATTCTTTGGGGGAGCTCATGACTTTTTACGCCACTTATGTTAGGAAAAAATGTTTTGCCATATCCAAAAAATCCTCAAAAAAAGTGGACAGTATTTTATCATATGTGATTATTCAGTGTACTCGTGGGGCGAAGCACAAGTCCAAATCACGCAATCCGCTTACGATGCGCCCAACCTCAAAAATGGATTGCAAAGCTATGCTTATGCATTTTATAACTCTGATGCAATATGGTATATTAAATCAGTTGAACATATTCATAACCATGAAAGAGTCCAGGTAAATCCCGATTTTACAAATGCAATAGGTAATTCAATCATGTGTGAGAAAGAGACTTATTTTGAATGATAAAGCTGGAATTTCAATGAACCAGAGTTATAATTCAGTAGTGATTGGTGGGGGAGGTTATGAGAATGTACCATTTATACAGCAGGATGCGAGAAATTTTGTGAACAAAGTTAGACGCTTACAGCTTGTTGAAGGTGATGCTACTGCGATGCAGAATTATTTCTTGAAAATGCAATCTGACAGTTCCGACTTCTTCCACATGATGGATTTAGATGAGGACGGTCGATTAAAGAATGTTTTTGGGCAGATGCAAGGATTAGGGCAGCATTCAAAGAATTTGGTGATGTTGTTACTTTTGATACAACATATTTAGTGAACAAATATGATATGCTGTTTGCACCGTTTGTAGAGGTTAACCATCATGGATAATCAGTATTGCTAGGGTGTGGATTGGTTTAGGGGTTAACCCTCGCCGGAGGAATAGAGCCTTACACGATTAAGGACAGATGTCGATCGAGAGCCTCACAGATGGTTGGCCGCTGTCAGATTTCGCCGAAAATGGAGGACTGAATGTAGATCAGGTTTAGGTTTAGGTGAGAAGGGGGAGAAGGAGGAAGAAAAGAAAAAAAAAAAAGGAAGGGGGATCGATGCTGGGGAAAAAGGGAGAGAAGAAAAATATTAAAGTGGGCTAAAATAATTGTGAGTCCCATAATTGTCTAAAATTTGCTTAGATGAGTCTAGTGTGGATGAGGGTGTCATTTAAGATGTGGCTGTATTATTTCTCTTATAAATTTCAAAGACAACTTACCATTTATTATTTATAACTTTATATATTTTATAATTTTATTTATAAAGAACATGTATGAGGGAGCTAGTAAAAGTGTACGTACTAATATTGGGAGAACAGAAGAATTCCCTATTACGATTGGGGTGCATCAATGATCTGCTCTTAGTCCTTTTCTCTTTGCCATAGTCATGGACGAATTGACAAGAGAAATTCAAAATGACGTTTCGTTGTGTATGATGTTCGCAGATGATATTGTGTTGATTGATAAAACGAAGGTTGGAGTGCAACAGAAATTGGAACTTTGTAGGGATACTTTGGAAGCTCGAGGCTTTAGGTTGAGCAGAAGTAAGAGTGAATATATGGAGTGTAGGTTTAGCGAAAATAGTGATAGAGATGCGGGGATGATCACATTTGATGAGAAAGATGTTCATGGATCCACTTTCTTTCGGTATCTTAGATCTATTATCCAAAAGGATGGAGAGCTAGATGGCGATGTGACTCACAGAATAAAGGCCGGGTGGTTTAAGTGGAAGAGTGCCACAGGGGTTTTATGTGATCCTGACATGCCTCATAGATTAAAGGGTAAATTTTACCGCACGGCAATTAGGCATGCGCTGTTATATGACACCGAGTGTTGGGCTGTAAAACAGTGTCACGTTCAAAAGATGAATGCGGCGGAAATGCGTATGCTACGATGGATGTGTGGTCATACAAAAAAGGATCGGCTCAGAAATGAAGTGATTAGAGAGAAGTTAAGAGTTGCGGCTATAGAAGACAAGATGATGGAAAATCGATTGCGATGGTTTGATCATGTGAGAAGAAGACCTGTTGATGCCCTAGTGAGGAAGCTAGAAAGTTGGGGAACAAGTAATGTTGTGAAAGGTAGAGGAAGACCCAAGAAAACTTGGATAAAGATGATTGAAAATGATATGCGATTTCTTGGAATTGGAGAAACTATGGCGATAGAGAGGCAAATGTGGCGGGAAAGAATACGGATGATGGATGGAATCTGATTCCTTTTTTTTATTCCTATTTTCTTTTTGTCCATGTTATCTTTTAGTTTATTTTTCAGGATTTTTCATTTTTTTTAACATTCATTCTCTTTTTTTATTTGCTTTTTTCTCTACCTTTTTCCCTCTTTTTCTCCTTTTATGTTATTTATGTAACGATCATTGACGGTTTCAAAGTTTGATTCATGTTAGCCGACCCCAAATCATTTTAGGATTAAGGCTTAGATGTTGTTGTATACAAATCTGCCCGTCTACCAAACTGAAAAAACTTCAGGAACCAGAATCGGGATTGATTCTTAAGAATTCATTCCGCAGTAACTTTCAACGAGAATCGAGGAGCCAATTTTTTCTTTTTTGGTTCGATTCCAAATTGAAGCATCTTTCTTTTTCGATTCTGAATATAGAGCCTCAGTTCTATCTTGTCTATTGGAGTCATGTGGTGTAGAGGTGGCATTTTGGAATCGAAAACAGAAAATCGAACTAAAAGACCAGAAAAATCGAAACCGAAGAAGACCGTAACGAAAAATAAAAAAAGAAACGAACGAACTGGTTTGGTTCGATTCTCGATTCGGGATCATACAGAACCGAACCGAACCGAGATGGACCAAAGTCAAAGTGGACATACTAAAATGATGTCGTTTTTGTGATTTTTGTCTGTTGAGATTTTGGTGTAATTTGTTTTTTTCTTTTTCAAGACCCTCGTGGGTCCAAGGAAGACGGATAATATGCTCATGTAATTTGTGATTCAACCAATTTAGGTTGGGAGAATAAGATAATGTGATTTGCAATGTTATATGTTTTGAGATATTTATAAATTGCTATGCTACTCTAGCTTTATCTTGAGTATATATATATATAACTCTTGTTGGCTTGTTGTTATATATAACTTATTCTATTGCATAAACATTTTAATTTATATTGTGAAGAACTGAAAAAATATCAAATCAAACCGAAATCGAACCGGATATTTATAAAACGAACTTAACCAAACGAACTTCAAAAAGAATCAAATCAAACCGAACACAAATATTTTATTCAATTCTGAATTTCGATCGAAAACCAAACCAAATGAAACCGTGTCCACCCTAATGTGGTGTATGCTAAAGTAGATATGGAAAAATAAATCCAGACCCGTGAACCAGACAACCCGTCTAAACTTTGATGGTCCAAAAAATGACCCAAACTTTTGTGGAAGAGAGAGAACGTGTTTCCCAAACCAACCCATATCTTAAGTTAGTTGTAGTTAAAAGGCTTAAATTAGAATATACTTAAAAAAAGCTTATTTATTTTTGATAGATTATATTATATGTTCATTATTAATACAGTTTGGCTCTGTTTTTTTGAGCTGAAATTTGATGAATTTAATTGAACTGAAATTATTTATATCACAAAAAAATTTAATTATATGTATAATATTTTCAAATTTAATTCATTTAAAATAATAATAATAATAATTATTATGTATAATACTTTCAAATTTAATTCATTTAAAATAATAATAATAATTATGTATAATATTTTTTAATTTAATTCATTTAGAAAAATTATAATAATAATTATGTATAATATTTTTTAATTTAACTTCATTTAAAAAATAATATAATTATGAATAACGTGGGATTTTTCATAATTGTTCATTTGACAGAATTTTTACATTTATTAATGTGAGATGACAAGAAAGTGCGCATGATATTACAGTATGGCGGGATTGTTTAACTTATTCAAAATATATTTTTCCGCACCACCTCAAGGTACAATTTTATTCTTTAACTTTCATATATTTATATATGAACTTTAATGTATATAGTAATGACTATTTGTAGAAAAATATTATTTGGTAGATTCGGGATATCCAAACACTCTTGGATATATGTCTTCTATTAGCGATGTAGGATTCAGATGCCACTTGCCATAATATAAGCATGCACCACATGTGGGTATTTCAGAATGTTTCAATCATCGACATTCATCATTGAGAATGAAAGTTAGTAATATTAGATAATAATATATATACAACAATGATAATAATAAAAGTTATAGCTTCGATTATCAATAATAATATTACGATCGATAAATTATCAGATTACCATTAAATAGTAATTATTAGATTACAACAACAACCAAAAACAATACAAACAATACTACTACTACTACCGATAAACTAAAATAATGAGATTAATAATAAAAGTTTATATGTAGTATTGTTGAATAATATCAATACTAATAATATTTAATATTATATAACAATATATACAGAAATAATTATTCTTGATAATATATATATATATATATATATTATTCTTGATAATTACTACCAACAATAAAAATAATTAATAATCGAATCGAACCGAATCAATCAATCAATTTTACCGAATCAATCAACTAAATCGAAAGTCTTGAAATTAAGCCCAAAAGAACTTAATATTTTCTCCATATTTCAAATAATGATTGAGTGTGTATAAGTGAGAATACACGAGGTAATATACATACTTTTTCCTTAATCTCTAGTTAACCCTTCCCCTATTTATATCACTATCCATTACCTATACCATGTGGGTGATGGATACAATCCCGGCCCATTTATACCAATTGATAATGGCAATAAATGAATAGTACATGCTTTTGTAAGATGAATGGAGTACTTTTGACTCGTTAAAGTACGAGTGACATCTTAAAATTAATTTGCAATAGATAGTATTTCAAAAATTCATACTATAGTATAAAGGATAATTTTTCCGTAGTGTGCATTTGAAAGACTATTCTACCCCCTCCTCTCTTTTTTTTTTGTGTTGAATTTAATAATAATATTAACCGTTTAACAATAATAAATTTAAAAATCTCAGAATATTAACTCTAAGATTACGATGATTTCCGACGGATCTCTACCCGGGCAGTTTTTCAAACAGGACTGCCGTCGGTCGTCGGCAGACCTCTGTAGGTCACAAGTTTCCAGGAGGGGGGGGGGGGGAGTGAATAGACTTATTAGACTTTTCCTGAATCTCAAGTGAGTTTCTTAGCTGTGATTAAGGCAAGGTGACTTATGTCGACTGCAGACAGATAATGCGGAAGACAGAGCTGATAATAATGCAGGTGAATTATGTCGACTGCAGATAACTTTCTAATGGAACAGTAAATATGTATGCAGCAGTTATGTATGATGTTTAAAGCAGTAAATCACATAAGCACTTATAGTGATTTTAGAGGTATCCTCTACTAATCCACTTCTCTCCAAACCAGTTGGAGATAAATTCACTATAAATGTCAACCAGTGATAAAGGTTACAATGAATTCTTCCTTGTTACAACAGCTTACAACCAGTGGAAATCCGTGCCGTTGCAACTCCCTCGACTGCCTAACACCTCTTGATCGAAAACCCGTGGATGCCTCAACAACTCTCGAGCTGTCTATCACCTTCTAATCAAGAACCCGTGGATGCCTTATCAGTCGCGAAACTTCTGAAACCTCGTTCACAGAAGTATCCCGAACTCAACTTTAAAGACAAGAGTGTTTGTCTTCTCCAACTTAAGAGCTTCTCAGAATATGATCTTTGAAACTTTGCTCTTCACGATGCTATAGATCTCTTGATAGCTTTGATTGCTTGTTTGCTTAGATTGCTTGTAAGTATAGTTCGCATCGTACTTTGCTCAATTCATATCTTCAAATATTTATAACACGATTCTTTGAGCTTCCTTCATATCTGTGGCATCTCTTGTAACAAATCCGTCCGTTGGAGAGTGAACTTCTTTGTTTATCTTATCATTTCGTTGCACAGCTTGATTCCCTTTTCATTTCCGACCGATTGAAAGACTTTCTTTGTTAGCGCCGCTATTTTTGTGTAGAATAATCATAAGTCTTCAGAGCGCGAATCTCAAGGAATATTTTATTCCTAACTTTCCGGGAATCTCTTCGCTTTGTCTCCTTACGTCTGCATGTGGATTTCCATTATTGTTGACTTTCAATGCTTGCTAACATGGACTGAGTATCTTGACCTTGGCTAATATCTTGACTGAGAACTTATCTGGTATCTCTTGGTCAAACCTGTCAGATGTGTGGTCAACCTTCTTTGATGTAAAACTTCTCCGATATATCTTGGTAGAAGTTCTTTGAGATAAAGTTCTCTGCTCTGATGGTATGATTAAAGTTCTCTGACATGTTCGTTCTCTAATTTGATGGTCAAACTTCATATGATATTTTGTGTTGACCACATCTCGTCTGATAACTCGACTGTGGATGGGTTTTGGTCAAACCTCTATGAGATTCTGTGTTAATCAAAACTGGTCTGATGTATCGCCTTCTTCAGAACTTAACTACAGCTTAGTTTTGGTCAAACCTCTCTGATATTTTGTGTTGACCAAAACTTCTTTGACAATAGACTTACCTGTAAACTTCTCTGATAAATGGCAGTTCTATACTTAGTCGATTTTGTTACTGATCAAGACTTAGCCTAATTTTTAAGGCCTATAGAAGATACTCCTTTGGTTGTTCTTTACAATGCCAAGTACTTAGATGCATACATTCGAATAATTAGCATACAGGGATGACATCATCAAAATCTAATAAGTATTCCTAACAAATTCCCTCTATTTTGATGATGGGAAAACTAAAGCATTTCAAATGTAAACAAGTCTGCACAAAATAAAGTGCAAGACACAGGTAAAACTCAGTCTTTCTGAGACAACCAGTGGTTGTTATTCAAGTAACTGTTATAAATTTTTATTGACGTTACATTACAGTGCAGTTTGAATGAAACAAAATACAAGTAAAAAATTAAAAGTATTACACAATTACAAGTAAATTACAAAATAAAAATTACAAGTAAATTATAAATAGAAGTTTATCTTCCTCTTCCTCTTCCTCTTCCTCTGACCCTGGATGGAGGGAGTGACTTCAATAGCTTGGCTCCAATTGGTTTCTTGGTTACTGGGGCCAACCCATATTTCCTTTTAATTACCAGTGAAGCAAGCTGTTGCTGCTATGGAGATGTGAAGTTATTTTCAATGCATAGTTCTCTGATTTCTTCCTAAGGAGCCATCTCATCAAGTTCATTATTCATCAGTCTAGGTGCTTCTTTAGGTATGAAATTAGGAATCATTGGATAGGCATTGAAATTCTTTGCATCATGTTTCTTCAAAACTTCCCAGAGTTCTAGAAAATTCATATCCATGAAGTTAATGAATGTTTACTATGGGGAGCAGTCATTGTCTTGAAGCATCTCCCAGAGATAGTACTTTTCTATAAACTACTTCATAGAACTTTCTCACATTAGCGCTTCCTCCACAGACAAGAATTCTTCAACATACTGTAGCTCATTGCCTTCCCATTGGAACCTCACCTCTAGTTCTTGTCCAGTTCTATTACTTTTGGCTGCAGGTGGGTCTGATGGTGCAGCTGGTTCTTTCCTTTTAGGTTAGAGGTTCCTGCCTGTATGAGAGGGAGGTCTTGTCTTATTAATTCTTCTCCGCCTTCTCCTTGCATTCTTTCTTTCCCATTTCCCTTATCTTCCCCATTTTTGCCAACATCAATAATTGTGGCTAGCTGCTCCTCTACCCTACTTATGAGGTCAGACATGCCAAGAGGCATTCTGGAGTTTGAGGGAGCTGGGGAAGGTGTAATATCCGACTGTAACTTTTCATTTTTACCTGTCGATGTATTATTCGGATAATCTGATTATCAGAAATCGTTGCATTTAGTATTATGTTGAGGTATTATAGATTTGAATATCATATCATTGTTAGTTCATTTCAAATATGATGATTCGATGTTAATTAGAGAGTTGTATTTTCGGAATTTTTCTATTGTTGTAGCGCACGTTACACAGTAAGAGTAGCGTACGCTAATCCTGTGTATTAGCGTGCGTAAGGTTTCCTCGGTTGCGTACGCTAAGAAGGAATCGACAGCGATTGACTTCAACACGTGATGCCTTTTAACCGGTAGCATGCATGCGATCTATGTCCGAGTCATGTCGGTGAGAATCTACTTTTGCTAGCGTGCGCTAACCCATTCTTCATTAGCGTGCGCTAACGGCCCGCAATAATTCAAGACAAGAGCCCTCGAAAACCGTTTACGCACGTAGTATCGTTCGGATAGCGACGTAAGGGCCTTAGCGACGCTAAATCGTCCCGATAGCGTGCGCTAAGTCTCGCATGATCTATTTATAGGACCACTGCTTTTTCATTTCTCCACGAACCAAACCGAATTTCTCTCTTCGCATATCATCCCTCCGCACTCTAAAACGTTATAAACCTTCACCAACTTATTTCTAAGCCTTGAATCTCGGAGTGGAGCTCATTTTCTTGGAGCCTTGGAGTTGTTTTCAAGCTTGGGATATATTCTCTCATATCATTGAAGTTATTCTTCATTTACGGAGGTTGGTGTGTTTTCTCCTCCGCATTATTTTCTTATATTGATTATTGATGACGAAATATACTTCACCTAGAGTACATTAAGCAAGTAAAACATGGTTATAATTAAACTCCTTAAGCACTTTTGATGAACATGTTAAATAAAGGTTTGTTGGAGGTGTTCTTGATGATATAGTGATTTTAGATCATGTTTGTAGTCGTCATTACTCAACTTCGGACGAATTTAGCTCAAGAGAACTTTGATGGATCGGTTAGTTTCTCGCATAATCGGATTTAATCAAGAACTTAATACCTTAAAGTGATTAAACCCCCATTTTAAGTATTTATTTACCTTGAGAAGAACTTGATGATGTTAAATATGAGATTAGATGATCTAGTCCAAACCTTAGAAGCTTTAATGTATCATAATTGTTCGCCACAAATCTTTGAAGAATGATAAGGATCTTATAACAAAAACTATTAATCAAACTATTTAGTTGATAAATTAGAGTGTGGTTCATCATCATGCTAAGTAGATTGTGTTCTTAAGTAGATGATCTTGGTTATGAATGATACTATCATGGTAGATTGAGTATCAAATTCTTTATGACTATCCTTTTTGTAATAAGAGATGTTGAAGAACATGAGAATTTGATTTAAACCAATATTATTGGCAAATTGAAGATGTTATTGTTCATGGAATATCAAGAGAATTTCAAGACACTTTTGGTATGATAATCGGATTTTGGAAGATGAATTAGTTGTTTTGGAAACCTTTCATTAATCGTTAAGGTATTCTTCACGGGGAGGGTGAATTGTTCGAGTAGGTTGCGGGCGTCGTTTCCTACGAATTGATATTAATATTATGTGAATATATTATTGAATGAATTACGTTTCATTCAAGGTTGCTCGTTCGATTGAGTGTTTAATCGAGGATACCGTCCGTTTGATCATTTGGAGAAGGACTATCTTTCACTTACGGATTTGAGGCAAGTTATCTTGCTTGGTTATAATGATGATTAGATTCTTCGATGGTTATATCTTTCATATGTATGAATTGTTAATGAAATGTTTGTCGTGATTTGATATTCGCCCTGACGTTATTCTCTTCTTCATGGGATGCATTCCTGGCACGCTGCTTTTGAATCATTGATCTCGTTGGCCTTATTTTCACTTCGGTGAGTTTTTCTTGATCCTTAATCGGATATGTGATTTGTTGAATTCGTTGTCATGTTGTATCGTGACATATCCGGAATCATATCTGCGTTCGATTGGTTATCGTAGGATTTTTAGCCAGCACATATAGTCATCGGCGGATATTATTCCGCGTTGACTGCACACGGGACGTAGTTTCGTGAGGCTAATTAGGCACATTGTCCGACGTATATTCGGATTCCATATACGGGGTGGACATGTGCACGGACACATTTCCGGATCGGGCATCGTGATGTCCATCTTTGAGCCATACCGAAAATCGTCCATAGTATTGGATGCTTGTGACTGATCGTTTCATACGCCCGAGGGGTATGATTGATAGTCGGAATGATTTCTTTGAAATCTATATATGTGAATTATATATGTCAGAAGAATTGATTATCATGTATATCTGACACTGTGTTGGGCGAAATACTTGTATTGTATTTTAGGTCGAGGCAAGGGCAAGGCACGGAAGAGCATGTCGACGAAGGATTCGGAGGATACTAGTTCGGGGGCCCCTCATCTTTGTTGTCCGGTTATGTTAAACCGTGTTGTGTTATTTCCTGTTCCGTTTAAATTACTTTTGGTTGTATTAGACATTTGAAGTATTTTCCATCTCCATATGGTTTATACTTGTTCTTTTCGGATCCTGTGTGTTGTAAGGCCGTTGGCCATATTTTGATAAACTCCTAATCGGAGAAATGACTTTTCGTTGTGATTCGGTATCACAAATAATATTTATTTAACCTGCTTTTGGATATCGCTGGTGGGTCCCAAAGGTGGGATTTCACGGCACCGTAATAACCGCCATTTGGGGTGTTACGTAAGATGGTATCAGAGAGTCGCTTTCATGAGTCATTGAGAAATGAACTAGTATCAAGAAACCTTCGTGTCACGTGTGACTGTGCAAGCGCGACCCCGCGAGCCAAATGCGGTATGTACTTTATGAGCCATGGTTTAATTACTGGCATGATATTGATATCAGTATAGGATCTCTTTGTTGATCATGTTATTTCAAGGAATTGTGACAAGGATTCATCTGATTGATAATCCGAGGTAAATGCTGAATTTATTGTATAATTGAAATTGTTCGACTTGACACCGATATGATACTCGGTACGACATTTGTGGTGTCGATAACCATTTTCCTTTAATATGTGATTCCTTGTTACTATTAATTCAGCGTGAATTTTGGTATCTTGAACTGTACTTATAGTTACCATCATGATTGACTCTTTCAAGATGGAAAGAAACTCGCGAGGTCGTGGCAGAGGGGGACGAGGCCGCGGAAGGGGCCGAATCCCAATACCTCGAGCCAACAGACGCGCGAATGCGGATCGAGTTCCGCAGACGGTGGTTCACCTTCTAGGGAACAATCGCACCACGGTGGGCGCGGGATGCACGTGTCGATCCTTACGCCGTAATGCGTGGCATGATGACACAGATGACCCGAGATGGGTCAACTAATGGAAGCTATGCAGAGGGCCGCCATCGCCGGCAGAAGGGGCTCATCCTCCTCCCCGTGATTGGCGGACCCGTGAGTCGGATTATCGCGACATCTCGCGCCGACCACCGACTTTTGAAGGCTCCTCCGAGCTCGCCGACATTGTGCATTGGATCGAGCATTTTGAGAAACTTTTCCGGATGGTGGATCGCCGAAGAGAATCGCGTCTCGGTAGCCGCGTATTATCTTAGCAAAGGCGCTCATACTGTGGCTTTCAAGAAGGCCGGTGATGGTGTTTACACTTGGGAGGAATTTAAAACCTCATGCTAGATCACATTATCCGCAGCACTCCGTGAGGCCAAACTATCGGAACTTTTGAACCCCGACCCGTCTCAAGACGATGATGTATTATCTCGTTCTCGAGAAATTCCAGCACTCCTTCCTTTTGCCACGACAATTATTCGAACAGAGGCCGACAAGATCAAATACTTTCTCAAGAGGCTTAAACCCCGAATGAGAATGCAAACATTGAATCACCACCGTACTACCTTACTGAGTTCATCGAAAAGGCTCGAATACGAACTCACCGCGAAAGAGATTTCCAAGAAACAACCACACCCAACAACAAAAGGTCCAAGAACCAGAATCGACCGAGAGTAACCGGGACATTCAGAAGCCCTAGTCATTGCCAAACCCCTCTGATCGTCCACCCATGGCATCGAAGCCAGCTGGATCGCACTCTCGAGCGGTCCCCTCATCTGTTGTGTGCTATAACTGTGGGGGCCAGGGGCATATCAATTTCAATTGCCCAAAGCCTGCCATCACATGCCATACTTGTGGGAAGAATGGTCACCGTGCTCGTTTTTGCAGGAATGGACCCGGACATGATCCAGTGGCATCTCATACTCCTATTCAATCCTCTGTCCAGAATCGGACGCCTCCGTCCGCTTCCTATCAGACCACCGGGGCGAATAAGGGAATGGGCCGTGGGAATCAAAGTGGTACACCTGGTGCCGGAACTGCGAAACCCAGGATTTACGAGATGAAGAAAGCTGATGATCCCGAGGCCAGCATGATTTCAGGTATACTCGAGATCCACTCCCAGCCTGTGTGTGTTCTTTTTGATACCGGTGCTTCACACTCCTTTATATCTTCTCCTTGTTTAAGTCGTTTGCCTCTAGACCATGTTATCAATTGTGAGCCCTACGTGATTGGTCTACCTGATGGTAGAAGAATTATTGGAAATCGTGAAGTTCAGGATTGTCCGATTCGTTTGAACGACCGTGAGTGGTTGTCAAATCTGATTGTAGTCGATCTACCTAAGGATGATATAATCTTGGGTATCGATTGGATGGATCGTCACGATGCAATACTCAGTGTCCGCAAGCGGATGGTTACCGTCACTTCTGATGATGGATTCGAGTGTATTTTTCGAGGTGATAATCCCAGTCGTTCTGGGAGAGTCATCAGCGCTATGAAAGCAGCAAAACTGCTTAATCAAGGGTGTATTGGTTATTGGTGCTACATGACCAAATCAGCCGATCGATCAGTTGAATTGGCCGACATTCCGGTAGTCCAAGATTACCCCGATGTATTTCCAGACGAGTTGCCAGGCTTACCTCCTCATCGTGATGTGGAATTTATTATTGAGTTAGAACTGTGCACGTCCCCGCTCTCAAAAGCACCGCACCGTATGGCTCCGACCGAGATGCAAGAATTGAAGAACCACTTGAGGAGTTGGTGACAAAGGCTATATTCGACCTAGTGCGTCCCTTGGGAGCACCGGTTATTTGTGCGGAAGAAAGATGGATCCCTACGCTTATGTATTGATTACCGTGAGTCGAACAGGTAACCATCAAGAAAAAGTATCCCTTGCCTCGTATTGACGATTTATTGGACCAACTTCAGGGAGCCGCCGTGTTTTCTAAGATCGACTTAAGATCCGGTTATCATCGATTGAGGATTCGAGAGTCGACATTTCAAAGACGGCATTCCGTACTCGCTATGGGCATTACGAGTTCGTGGTGATGCCATTTGACCGACTAATGCACCGGCAGTATTCATGGAGTTGATGAATCGAGATATTATTAACGATCTAGATCGCTTTGTAGTCGTTTTCATTGACGACATTCTGATTTACTCTCGCGACCACGAGGAACACGAGAATCACCTCCACCAAGTTCTCGATACTTTGAGGCGAGAACAACTTTATGGGAAATTTTCTAAGTGTGAGTTCTGGATGCCTGAAGTTGTCTTTCTCGGGCATGTGATATCAGCCGAAGGGGTGAGAGTGGACCCACAAAAGACGGAAGCCATTCGAGATTGGCTACCACCGAAGAACGTGAAGGAAGTTCGTAGTTTCCTCGGCCTAGCAGGTTACTACCGGCGATTCGTGGAGGGATTCTATAAAATTTCGCAACCGATGACTAACTTACTGCGGAAAGACAAGAAGTATTTGTGGTCAGAAGCATGTCAGAAGAGTTTTGAAGAGCTCAAGAGTCGATTGATTTCGGCACCTGTTTTGGTCTTACCAAAGGGAACGGAAGGATTTGTGGTATATAGTGACGCGTCGAGACAGGGTCTGGGATGTGTACTAATGCAGGAAGGGAAAGTAATCGCCTATGCATCGAGACAATTGCGACCCTATGAAGTTAACTATCCGACCCACGACTTGGAGTTAGCAGCCGTGGTGTTTGCTTTGAAAATCTGGCGTCACTATCTTTATGGAGTTACTGCGATCTTTACGGACCACAAGAGCCTAAAGTATATTTTTACTCAGAAGGAGTTGAACATGAGGCAGAGAAGGTGGCTAGAATTAATCAAGGACTATGATATCGAAATCCTTTATCATCCGGGTAAAGCAAATGTGGTTGCCGACGCATTGAGCCGTAAGACAAGACAGAGCAGATGCCGAGTCGTTTAACAAAGACAGAGGAATTGCAGTTGGACCTTATGAGGCCGAAATTGAAGTTTGGTTACAGCGTGTTCGGGGACAACTTTGCACCCTTGATATTTCTTCGTCTCTTGATGATATGATCAAATCGAAGCAAATTACGGACCCATTCTTATCTCGGATTCGGGATGAGGTAACCTGGGGAAAGCCCTCGGATTCGAGATCCACGAGGATGGATTGATACGTTTTAGAAATCGAGTTTGTGTACCCGCTGACGAAGAATTGAAGAACTCTATCATGAGAGAAGCCCATGCTACCCCGTACTCTATTCACCCGGGCTCTAGCAAGATGTATAAGGATTTGAAGCAGAATTATTGGTGGGGGAATATGAAGCGTGAGATTGCCGAATTCGTTTCGAGGTGTTTGACTGTCGGCAGGTTAAGATTGAGCACCGTGACTGCAGAATGTGAAACCGCTCCCGATTCCTGAATGGAAATGGGAAGACATATCTATGGACTTTATCACTAGCTTGCCGACGAGTCGTCGAGGAATGAATACGATTTGGGTGATTGTGGACCGTCTGACCAAATCAGCTCACTTTTTGGAAATTAAGGACACATGGGGCCCCGAGAGATTGGCCCAGCTGTTTATTAAGGAAATTGTGAGACTACACGGTACCCCCAAGAGCATTGTATCAGACCGTGACGGGCGATTTGTGTCACATTTCTGGAAGGCAGTTCATTGTGCGATGGGTACGCAGTTGAATTTCAGTACGGCTTTCCACCCACAGACTGATGGTCAGTCGGAGAGAACCATACAGACTCTAGAAGATATGTTGAGAGCATGTGTTCTTGATTGGAAGGACGATTGGGAAGCCCAACTGCCTTTGGTGGAATTCACTTATAATAATAGTTGGCACGCTTCGATTCAGATGGCACCGTATGAGGCATTATATGGCCGCCGTAGGTCCCCTTTGTGTTGGGACGAATCGGAATCTCCGGGTACGGAACCCGATATGTTGTTAGCCGCCCGTGAGAAGATCACTTTGATTAGGAGTCGGTTGTTAACGGCTCAAAGTAGACAAGTCTTATGGCCGACCATCGTCGAAGACCGCTTGAATTCGAGGTTGGTGATCATGTGTTAATGAAGGTGTCTCCTACTCGAGGTGTTTTTCGTTTCGGGAAAAGGGGTGTCGAGCCCAAGGTATATTGGGCCGTTTGAGGTTCTGGAGCGTGTAGGTGATCTGGCCTATCGACTAGCCTTGCCACCGACCTTGAGTAAGATTCACAACGTGTTTCATGTCTCTCAGCTGAGGAAATATGTTGCTGATCCGAGCCACGTACTTCAATTCGAAGACATTGATTTAGCAGAGGATCATTCGTACGAGGAGCGTCCTGTACAGATACTCGAGAGGAGAATCAAGCAATTGCGGAACAAGACGATTCCCTTACTGAAAGTTCAGTGGTCAAGACACGGAGTCGAGGAGGCTACGTGGGAGACCGAGGATAGTATGCGAGCAAGATACCCCGAGTTATTTACCCCTTAAGTTTCGGGGACGAAACTCTTTTTAAGGGGGGGAGTATGTAATATCCGACTGTAACTTTTCATTTTTACCTGTCGATGTATTATTCGGATAATCTGATTATCAGAAATCGTTGCATTTAGTATTATGTTGAGGTATTATAGATTTGAATATCATATCATTGTTAGTTCATTTCAAATATGATGATTCGATGTTAATTAGAGAGTTGTATTTTCGGAATTTTTCTATTGTTGTAGCGCACGTTACACAGTAAGAGTAGCGACGCTAATCCCGTATTAGCGTGCGTAAGGTTTCCTCGGTTGCGTACGCTAAGAAGGAATCTGACAACAGTTGACTTCAACACGTGATGCCTTTTAACCGGTAGCATGCATGCGATCTATGTCTGAGCTGTCATGTCGGTGAGAATCTACTTTTGCTAGCGTGCGCTAACCCATTCTTCATTAGCGTGCGCTAACGGCCTGCAATAATTCAAGACAGTAGCCCCTGAAAGCCGTTTACGTACGTAGTATCGTTCGGATAGCGTACGTAAGGGCCTTAGCGTACGCTAAACTGTCCTGATAGCGTGCGCTAAGTCTGCACAGTCTATTTATAGGACCAGCCTGTTTTTCATTTCTCCACGAACCAAACCGAATTTCTCTCTTCGCATATCATCCCTCTGCACTCTAAAAACGTTATAAACCTTCACCAACTTATTTCTAAGCCTTGAATCTCGGAGTGGAGCTCATTTTCTTGGAGCCTTGGAGTTGTTTTCAAGCTTGGGATATATTCTCTCATATCATTGAAGTTATTCTTCATTTCTGGAGGTTGGTGTGTTTTCTCCTCTGCATTATTTTCTTATATTGATTATTGATGACGAAATATACTTCACCTAGAGTACATTAAGCAAGTAAAACATGGTTATAATTAAACTCCTTAAGCACTTTTGATGAACATGTTAAATAAAGGTTTGTTGGAGGTGTTCTTGATGATATAGTGATTTTAATCATGTTTGTAGCTGTCATTACTCAACTCGGACGAATTTAGCTCAAGAGAACTTTGATGGATCGGTTAGTTTCTCGCATAATCGGATTTAATCAAGAACTTAATACCTTAAAGTGATTAAACCCCCATTTTAAGTATTTATTTACCTTGAGAAGAACTTGATGATGTTAAATATGAGATTAGATGATCTAGTCCAAACCTTAGAAGCTTTAATGATCATAATTGTTCGGCCACAAATCTTTGAAGAATGATAAGGATCTTATAACAATAACTTTTCATCAATCTATTGTGTTGATAACTTAGAGTGTGGTTCATCATCATGCTAAGTAGATTGTGTTCTTAAGTAGATGATGTGGTTATGAATGATACTATCATGGTAGATTGAGTATCAAATTCTTTATGACTATCCTTTTTTTTATAATATATGTTGATGAACATGATAATTTGATTTAAACCAATATTATTGGCAAATTGAAGATGTTATTGTTCATGGAATATCAAGAGAATTTCAAGACACTTTTGGTATGATATTCTGATTTTGGATGATGTATTTGTTGTTTTGGTATCCTTTCATGAATCGTTAAGGTATTCTTCTCGGTGTGGGTGATTTGTTCGAGTAGGTTGCGTGCGTGGTTTCGTACGAATTGATATTAATATTATGTGAATATATTATTGAATGAATTACGTTTCATTCAAGGTTGCTCGCTCGATTGAGTGTTTAGCGAGGATACCGTCCGTTTGTTCAGTTGGAGTAGGACTATCGTTCACTTAAGGTTTTGAGGCAAGTTATCTTGCTTGGTTATAATGATGATTAGATTCTTCGATGGTTATATCTTTCATATGTATGAATTGTTAATGAAATGTTTGTCGTGATTTGATATTCGCCCTGACGTTATTCTGCCTTCTTCATGGGATGCATTCCCAAGCACGTCGCTTTTGAATCATTGATCTCGTTGGCCTTATTTTCACTTCGGTGAGTTTTTCTTGATCCTTAATCGGATATGTGATTTGTTTAATACGTTTTCATGATGTATCGTGACATATCCTAATCATATCTGCTCCGATTGGTTCCGTGGTAGATTTTTAGCCGTGGCACATATAGTCATCGGCGGATATTATTCCGCGTTGGACTGTGCACACGGGACGTAGTTTCGTGAGGCTAATTAGGCACATTGTCCGACGTATATTCTGGATTCCATATACGGGGTGGACATGTGCACGGACACATTTCCGGATCGGGCGTACTGTGATGTCCATCTTTGAGCCATACCGAAAATCGTCCATAGTATTGGATGCTTGTGACTGATCGTTTCATACGCCCGAGGGGTATGATTGATAGTCGGAATGATTTCTTTGAAATCTATATATGTGAATTATATATGTCAGAAGAATTGATTATCATGTATATCTGACCTGTGTTGGGCGAAATACTTGTATTGTATTTTAGGTCGAGGCAAGGGCAAGGCACGGGAAGAGCATGTCGACGGCGAAGGATTCGGAGGATACTAGTTCGGGGGCCCCTCATCTTTGTTGTCCGGTTATGTTAAACCGTGTTGTGTTATTTCCTGTTCCGTTTAAATTACTTTTGGTTGTATTAGACATTTGAAGTATTTTCCATCTCCATATGGTTTATACTTGTTCTTTTCGGATCCTGTGTGTTGTAAGGCCGTTGGCCATATTTTGATAAACTCCTAATCGGAGAAATGACTTTTCGTTGTGATTCGGTATCACAAATAATATTTATTTAACCTGTTTTGGATATCGCCTGGTGGGTCCCAGTGTGGGATTTCACGGCACTGTAATAACCGCCATTTGGGGTGTTACAGAAGGTTCCTTACTGTTGAGCAAGGTGTCCATCTTGGCATTGAGGGACAGTAGGTCAGGTTTCACTTCAGTTGCTAGAAGCTTGACAACTGTTTCCTCTACAAGCCTTCTAATCAGGTCAGTCATTGCAGGTGAGAGTTGGACTTCAGGTGTTATCTGAGGGTTATTTTCACCTGAGTCTGTTACGAATTTTGGTGAACGCAAGTGCACGTTGTCGTAAGCAAGTAATAAAGTGGTAAGAAAGTTATCGTTCCCTCGACGACTAACTCACTAATTACCGATTTATGCGTATTCTAATTTTATTTGAACTATCGAAATTGGAGGTGCAAGTAATAATTAAAGAAAATTAATAAAAGAATAAATAGTAAAATCGATTGTTCGAAGAAAGAAGATCAAATAGGAAATTAATCTAGGATTGTGAATCCACCTCGGTTTATCCGAATTACTCTTGATTTATATGAATTAAGTGATTTCCCAATTTATTAAAGGCGAAGATTGCTAAAATACTCTACTGCCTCTCCTGAGGTCAATAAAATTTTCTAAGGCGAATAAAACACTCTATTCCTAGGTGAATTAATTCGTCAATAGGCAAAAAGTACAAAATCTTCAGACAGGCCACGTAATTCTTATGAGTGTATTCCTATCTCACAAGATAAAACGGTTCTCACTAATTTTTCCTACCAACTCTCCTCTCTCGATTCAAGTTGCGTAATCAAAACAAATCAATCATAGGCCACATAATTGATAGTAATTAAAACAATTGGGAAAACTCAATAAGAAAGGGAAATATATTTTAATAATGCAAAATCAAAAGTTAATTCGTCAAAACCTTGGTTTCATCAAAATCCTAGAATAGGGTTCTAGCCCGACATGCTAGAAAATAATACAGAAAGAATTGAAGAAAGCATAAAAGAAATCAAACACAGTTGAAGTACTTGGATTTCTCCGTTCTCTAGCTTCTGCTCTCTGCTTGATCAGTGTTTTTCTCCTTCTCTTCGATGATATCTCTTCAGACCTTTAATCCCTATTTATAACCACCATTAGTCTCCAAAACGCGTCCGGGAATTAGGTCGAAAACGGGCTTCAGAACAGTCCAAAAAATAAGGGCTGGATCAGCAAACCCGCGCCGGGGGCCACGGCCCGGCTTTAGTGTGCCGCGGCCCCAGTTGTGCTGCGCGTAGCCTGGGCGCAAATTTTCTTCATGGGCCACGGCTCGGCTTAAGTGTGCTGTGGCCCCCGGTACAGTAAGTACCGCTTCATGCTGTGTTGTGTGTGTGCCGCGGCTCAGCTTCATTGTGCCGCGGCCCCTGACCAGAATTTGTCATTTTCGCCCGTTTTTCATCGTTTAGGCTTCCAGACTCCAATTTCCTGCAAAACATATAAAGATAGTGCATTAAAAGATCATTTATGCAGATTTAGACTTGGAAATGGATATAAAATAATGATAAATAAGCCCATAAAAATACATCTAACAAATACCCCCAAACTTGAGCCTTTGCTTGTCCTCAAGCAAAAATCAATTTCAAATAAGAAGTATCGTGAATGATCGTGCAAGTCCATAATGCTCAACTTAATCAATACTACCTTGAAAATCTCAAAGAATAATACGAGTATCGTATTAGTGAGTCACATCACGGACACTGATTCCACAAAGTAACCATTTTTAGTGCTAATCAATCGTTCATGAAGAAAATCAAGCTCAAAGATTAACAAGCGTGAATTTAACCGACCGCCAATATGAAGGGTTAGATTAAAAAAATCCAACTCGCCCAGTCCCACAGTTTAGTGGCAAAAATTCAAGAATTTCATCGTCAAAAATAATCCTCGAACAACATTCCCTTATGTATGATCAATAAAATGATTCGAGTTAACCACTAGGTTTCGGATCTCGGGATGTTTCATCGGGATAACCCTAGGGTGGATTTCCATTCTCATGTATTGGGGAACCGTTTGACGTAAAAGACACTCATGGGGCACATGGATGCTTCTAGTTACTAAGTTTCCCTCTACAGCAGAGAAAAAACTCGAATAGCTATTCCTGCACGTCCTATTCGAGGTTGCTGCTTTATGCGAGAGTAAACAACGGGTGATGTGAATACCCCCGGTTACTAGGCTTTCCATCATCGGCAAATGCGATATCTCTAAACCATTGGTCTATTTAGGGTTGTCGTTTTATGTGCGAGAGTAAACAACGGGTTACGTGAATACCCCCGGTTACTAGACTTCACATCATAGAACATGTATAATTTCTCGACTTTTTTGGGAAAGACTATCCGACTCTAAACTCAATTTAAGTGCCAACAAGACTCATGTTACTGGACGACTAGCTACGCGAAAAGTGTAACCAAACGTATAGATGACGATTTGAAAACACGTATGTCTCTTTTCTTATATGCTAAGATTTCTACAATAACGAAAAAAATTTCAGCCTTAAATGAATACTCAAAGGAAACAGATATCGCTGACTGCAAACTCGACCAAAACTCAACCATTTCTTCAAAAATAAATCAGTATCATATCATCAGTTTTACACAATGAAGCACGTAAAATCCACGAATGCAAATAAATTCAAGACAAGCAAGGCTAGCGTAAAAAACAACGAAAAATATCAACGAATAAGTAAAAAGCAACTAAAAGTAAACCCCCCACAAACTTAGGACGTACATTGACCTCAATGGACACAGATAGTAATATGCAATAAGAGAAAAGGTCAAGTACTCCCCTAATATCAGCTCAGGAACTGGTGCCGGCCTCGTCCGGCGAGGAGGGTGGTGTGGATGGCCTGACTGGTGGGATGAAGGGCCCGTCCGGATGGAGTATATGGCTCGTCCACGCAGCAAGGTAGTCCTGATGGTAAGCATCCCTCGCCACCAAGCGCCTCTCCTCACGTCGATTGGCCCGACGGTCCTGCTCTCTCATCTCCTCCCGGACAGCTGCGAGGAGGCTCTCTCTCTCTGTCCGCATCGCCTCTCTCAAAGCAGCTAGATGGCTCTCTTTCTCTCTCCTCATCTCATCTCTCACAGCAACTAGATGGATCTCTCTCTCTCCGCATCTCCTCTTTCAGGCTGTCAAACATCGCCTGAAGGTGCTCTCTCTCGGGCGGCGGGCTGTACTCCACTTGCTCATGTGTCAGAAGAAGAGGCTCGGGGGACTGCTCATGTGGCTCGTCAAGAAAAAATCCTCGTCCCCGAGCGTGTGCCCGCGATCCACCCCACTGGTCAAAGTGAGAAATAATGCGATGATCTATCGGACCCTGGGGTGCTAGCGTTGGCTCATCATCTGACCAAGTCATGCCCGACTGGCGGCATAGAGCACAAATGAGAGAGGGGTGCTTCAGCCCCGTCTTGGCCCCTCCTTGAATGCACTGAAGGATAGATCGGACCAGATGAGGGGCCACATCGAATCTGAGTCCGGTAGTGATAGCATATAGTAGTCGGGCTCGAGAAAGTAAGACCGAGCGGATCTGCGAGGTAGGGTCGACTCGTGCACAGAGGAAGTAGAGCCAGGCTCGCCCGAGCCGACTGAGGCGAGAACTCTTAAAATAGAAGGCTGAAGAACCCGGGGCGTGTGTCTCCCAGACGGAACCAGGCTGAGTGAGTGCCTCCAGCAGAGCCTCCCTCGTGAGGCTACTCATAATCCGCGTATACTCCATATCGTCCACCACTGGTAACTCGTATAGTCTCCGAATTGCGGCCACCGAAAAATCCACAATTTGGTCTCGGACGGCGACCTCAGTTCGTGTATCTGGTCGTCCCATCATCTGCCCTGCCTGAATATGCCGCAAAAGAGCACTGGCGTAGAATTCCTGGACAATAGAGATCATCGCCGGCTCGGGGGGCGCAGTGAAACGAGTCCATCCCTTCTCGTTGATCATAGCCAAAAGCTCACCGTCCTGGGGGGCGGGAGTGAATCCCCGCTCCGGGATTATTGGTCGAGGCCGGATTCTCTTGTTGAATATTCTGTGAATGTCCGGATCGGAGAATTGGTGAGACCAAATCGGCTTGGTTTTGTGATGTCTCCCCTCTTGTGGGGGATGATCGTGTCCTGGCCCTCGTACTCATCTTCCTTTTTCTAGCCATGGTGAGGTTCCTGAAAAATAAGCACCGGAAATTACACAACTTTTAAAGAAAACTACACCACTCTCGACTTAAGATACACATAACGTGATTATAGAGTCGATTGAGCTTGCACCCCTGTAAGAGGGAATTAAGGATGAGCTTTCAAGTTTAAACATGATGTAAGGGTTGGGGGTACAATGTAATCCGATAATCAGCTTCGTTGCATATAGTTTGAAAACGTTTGGCTCAAAAATTTTCGTTGACGCATTTTATCAAACACCTAGTATGCATGGGTTTAAATGAAGAATAATAATGATAATGGCTTAATCCAATCCCCAACAATAATAACAACAATCGATAGTCGCAAATAACATCAACAATCCATAGATAATCAACAAATAACATCAACAATCAATCAATAATCACCATATTCCAACTCAACTTTCATAGAACTTTTAAGAAAACTAACAACATATTCAACCATGAATGAGGAACATTACCGCACTTTTAATTCTATGTTGCAATTAAGATTCAGAGATGAGAGTTACCTTGCTTTGGATTGAAGAAGGCAAGAAGAAGAAGAATTGAATAGAAGTTGTCCGAGCGCTGCGCAAAGAAGGGAATGAAACTTACCTGTTTGTGTCGGCCGATCGAGTTTATGAAAGAGTCATGGGCGGTTAAACTTCGCAGCAGGGGCCGCGGCACAGCTTAAGTGAGCCGCGACCCAGAGTACAGCTTGCCTGGGTGTTTTTGTTATTTTGCCGTGTGCCACGGCTCAACGTACGGGTGCCGCGACTCATTGTGTAAGTGTGCCGCGGCTCAGCGATTTCGTGCCGCGGCACGTAGTACAGGCTCCTGGGCATTTCTGGGGCGTTTGGCGTGCCGCGACTCAGTGTTCGGGTGTGCCGCGGCTCAGTAAGTTCGTGCCGTGGCACAGAGTATAGAAAAGTTGGCCCGATTTCTTGACTTGTATGTGCCACGGCCCGCTATTATTGTGCCGCGGCCCAAATCCCCTGGAAGGTTTCTGCACAGAAATTTCAAAGGAAAACACCTAGAACATGAGGGATAAGCATATCCAAGCAAAAATGACGAAAAAAATAGACTCTAAAATTGAATGAAAACACTGAAAAATAAAAATCTACAACTAAAACTCGGGTTGCCTCCCGAGAAGCGCTAAGTTTATAGTCTTCAGCCGGAGTTATTGAAAATCAGTTTGCATTTCGCAAAGACCATTTGGACTCCGCACAGTCCATCGAATCGTTATTACGTAATTTAAATTTTTGACCATTAGTTTTCAACCGTTCGACTTTTGGTTTGGACGTCCAACGTTCTTTGCAAAACGGCTTTAACAATAGTAGCCTCCCAAAACACCCATTTTGCAACTGACTTGGCACTCGTTTGACTTCCGACTTAATTTTCAATTCCACGGGCGAACTTATGACAGCATGAGAATTTTTCGATGGTGTATGAACGGATGTTGAAGACAACATATTCAAATGCTTAAGATACATGATTCGTTCTTCATTTTTTTAGACGTCGGAGCAGCTGAAACGGATTCTAAACACTTCGACTGACAACTCTCCCGGTGTGCGTCTTTCGCAAAGATATCTATGCTTTCAATTTGTGAACACTTCTCGACACTACTTGGACACGAAAAATATTGAAACACTTGGAAAGTGACTTGCTCATCTTGAACCCGTAGAGTGAGTTTCCCTTTTTCCACATCAATGAGAGTTCGGCCGGTAGCAAAGAATGGGCTTCCCAAAATAATTGGGATGTCTTGGTCCTCCTCCATATCGAGCACAATAAAATCGGCCGGAAAAATGAATTTATCGACCTTGACTAAAACATCTTCTATTACCCCCCTCGGGTACTTGATAGATCGGTCAGCTAATTGTAGCGAGATTGTCATCGGCTTGGCTTCCCCAATACCTAGCTTCTTAAAAATGGAAAGGGGCATAGGATTAATACTGGCACCGAGATCACACAATGCTCTATCAAAAGATAGGTTTCCAATAGTGCACGGTATATTGAAACTTCCTGGATCCTTCAATTTTGGTGGGAGCTTTTTCTGCAAGATGGCGCTGCACTCTTCCGTTAATGCCACAGTCTCATTTTCTTCGAGCTTCCTTTTGTTCGATAAGATTTCTTTCATGAACTTTACATAGCTCGGCATTTGTTCCAAGGCATCAGCAAATGGAATATTGATATGTAGTTTCTTGAAGACGTCAAGAAACTTGGAGAATTGTTTGTCCAATTTTTGCTTTTGCAATCGCTGCGGAAACGGGATGGGTGGCACATAGGCTGTCGGATTATCTGGAAACAATTTCGAGGATCTAGAAATTTGTGATTCCTCAGTCGCCGAATTTTTCTTCTCCTCATCATCACCTCTCTTTATGTTATGCCTGGGCTGCTCACACACTTCCTTCCCGCTTCTCAAACCAATGGCATTAATACTCTCTCTGGGGTTCGTATCAGTTGTACTTGGCAAGGTACCTTCAGGGCGGGCTGTTAACACATTTGCTATTTGACCCAATTGGACTTCCAAGTTGCGAATAGAGGCGGAATGGTTTTGCAAGGTTGCTTCCGTACGGGTCATGAACTGACTCATATTTGCTGCTAATTTCACCATTGCCTCCTCTAGAGAGATCTTTGGAGCGGGAGGAGGTTGCTGTTAGTGTTGAGCAAACTGAGGTTGGTTTAAGTTTTGTCCATTTTTACACAAAAAGTTAGGGTGATTTCGCCACCCAGGATTATATGTGTTGGAATATGGGTTGTTCTGCCTATTTTCGTTCCCCACAAACTGAGATTGTTCCATCGGAGATTGCTCGAAAGGATTTCCAACTTGACATTCCGCACTAGGGTGAGATCCGTTGCACCAATTACATGATTCCGTGGTAACAGAGGAAGGAGCATGTGAAAAATCTTACAATTGTTGAGTCAGCGCTGCGACTTGGGCTGATAGTGTAGAGATCGGATCGTTGTCGGAAACTCCCATAACTCGCTTTGGGTTCACTCGTTCGAAAGGCCACTGATAAGCATTTGCAGCCATAGCCTCTAATAGAGAATGAGCTTCCGCCATCGTTTTACCCATTAAAGCACCTCCAGCGCCTGCATCAATAAGAGTGCGTGTAGAAGCACTCAATCCGTTATAGAATGTCTGAATTTGCAGCCAATCCGGTAGACCATGGTGTGGGCATCTCCTTAGCAAATCCTTGTATCGCTCACAAGCTTCATGAAGCGACTCTATATCAAATTGCCCAAAAGTAGTTATCTCGTTCCTAAGTCTCGCTGTCTTCGACGGTGGAAAGAACTTAGCCATAAAGGCTTGTGCTAATTCTGCCCAAGTCGTGATAGAGCCCGGCGGTAGTGAATTCAACCAAAACTTGGCTTTGTCCCTCAGAGAGAAAGGGAAAAGTCGCAGACGAATAGCATCATCGGTAACACCGTTATTCTTGAACGTGTCACATATCTCGAGAAATGAAGCGATGTGTGCGTTGGGGTCATCGTTCGCCAGTCCACAAAATTGGCTTGCTTGCACCATCTGAATAATAGCCGGCTTAATCTCGAAGTTGTTCGCTTGGATGGTTGGACGCTGAATCCCCGAGAAATTTGAATTTATTTGTGGCATTGCATAATCTCGGAGTGCCAATGCCGGTTGAGCTTGCTGAATAGGGTTGTCTACTCCGTGATTTTCTGTGTTATCGGCCATGGTGTCTTTTGTTGATAGCTCGCGCTTTTCCTTCTTGTTTTTCCGTAGAGTGCGCTCGAGTTCAGTATCCAAAGGTAATAGGCCTTCGTTACCGAATTTTCTCATGTACAACACGAAACTCTTGAAAGGAAAACAAATAATAAAAAATTACAAAAAATAAAATGGTGTTCAAATTAAGACTAGAAATACTGAAATCGATATTAGTAAAACAATCACTCCCTAGCAACGGCGCCAAAAACTTGTTACGAATTTTGGTGAACGCAAGTGCATGTTGTCGTAAGCAAGTAATAAAGTGGTAAGAAAGTTATCGTTCCCTCGAGGACTGACTCACTAATTACCGATTTATGCGTATTCTAATTTTATTTGAACTATCGAAATTGGAGGTGCAAGTAATAATTAAAGAAAATTAATAAAAGAATAAATAGTAAAATCGATTGTTCGAAGAAAGAAGATCAAATAGGGAATTAATCTAGGATTGTGAATCCACATCGGTTTATCCGAATTACTCTTGATTTATATGAATTAATTGATTTCCCAATTTATTGAAGGCGAAGATTGCTAAAATACTCTACTGCCTCTCCCGAGGTCAATAAAATTTTCTAAGGTGAATAAAACACTCTATTCCTAGGTGAATTAATTCGTCAATAGGCAAAAAGTACAAAATCTTCAGACAGGCCACGTAATTCTTATGAGTATATTCCTATCTCACAAGATAAAACAGTTCTCACTAATTTTTCCTACCAACTCTCCTCTCCCGATTCGAGTTGCATAATCAAAACAAATCAATCATAGGCCACATAATTGATAGTACTCAAAACAATTGGGAAAACTCAATAAGAAAGGGAAATATATTTTAATAATGCAAAATCAAAAGTTAATTCGTCAAAACCTTGGTTTCATCAAAATCCTAGAATAGGGTTCTAGCCCGACATGCTAGAAAATAATACAGAAAGAATTGAAGAAAGCATAAAAGAAATCAAACACAATTGAAGAACTTGGAGTTCTCCGTTCTCTAGCTTCTGTTCTCTGCTTGATCGGTGTTTTTCTCCTTCTCTTCGATGATATCTCTTCAGACCTTTAATCCCTATTTATAACCACCATTAGTCTGCAAAATGCGTCTGGGAACTAGGTCAAAAACGGGCTTCAGAACAGTCCAAAAATGAGGATCGGATCGGCAAACCAGCCGGGCCGCGGCCGGCTTTAGTGTCAGCGTTCTGCTGCCGCGCGGCACTGTCGCAAATTTTCTTCATGGGCCGCAACTCGGCTTAAGTGTGCCGCGGCCCCCGGTACAGTAAGTACCGCTTCATGTCTTTATCGTGTGTGCCGCGACTTCGCCTTCATTGTGCCATGCCCCCGACTGAATTTGTCGCTTTTACTGCTTTTTCGTCGTTTAGGCTTCCGGACTCCAATTTCCAGCAAAACATATAAAGATAGTGCATTAAAAGCTCATTTATGCAGATTTAGACTTAGAAATGGATATAAAATAATGATAAATAAGCGCATAAAAATACATCTAACAGAGTCCTCTTATGCAGTTGACTTCTTGGCAGTTGACTTTTCGAAGGTAAGCTTATATCAGTTGCTTCCTGATTTGATGGGGTCTGATCAGGGGTGCCTGACTTATCCTCTTTTGTGGGCTGATGGGATCTACATGCTTGATCAGGTGCATCACCCTCATCATCCCTCATTACCTCATATTTCTTTTCTTCATCTTTTTCTTCCTTTTTTCTTCCTCTTTTTCCTTCTCTTCCTCCGCTTTCTCCTTGTCATTTTCCTTTTCTTTTTCAACTCCATCAACTTCTTCTTTTTTGAATTCTTATTCTTTTTCTTTTTCAACAACTTCAGATACTTTTTCAACTCCGGCCTCCTCTCCAACTTATGCCTCTTCTTCAACTTCTGCCACCTCTACAATATTTTCAACTCTATCACTTTCTTTAGCTTTCTCCTTTTCAACTACTTCTTGTTCAATTCAACAATGGTAGTGATTTTATTTACTCTTCTGTCTCTTTCCTCCTTCCTCCCTTCATCCTCACCTTCAAAAATTTTCCTCTGCAGTACACCTTTCATTACTTGCAGGATGAATTGGTCCATGTTTTGTTTGAAGTGGGAGATGAACCAATTCTCCTCAAGTAAGATCTGCACATCAGTCTGTTGACAAAAGCACATAACAAGTTGTTCCACAGCAATAGGATGTTCCCAGGTAATTATCTCCACAAATTCTTTAAGTTGAGAGAAGGAATACATTTTAAATTCTTTCCATTCCTCATACATGTTGATAAAGGAATAATTTAAAACTTCCTTTATTACCAACTGAAGTTGAGCTGTAGTAAGTCCCAAGGGGTTGATTGTCCTCAGGTTGAAAGTGTAGTCTGCAATAGGTATTTGAATTGTCTCCCCTACATCTTCTTTCTCTGTCATGCTTAGTAGAGTCAGGAGTAGAATTACTTCATCCATCAGCTCTGTCTGATCTGGCTGAGCTGGCTGATCTATGGTAGGAGCACGTGCAGGTGATATAATGAGATGCATCTGAGCTGAGGGTTCTTCGACTGGTGCAGGTGCAGGTGATCTCACAGTCTGCACTTCTTCTTCTTCTTCTTCTTCACCTTCTGATGGGTAGTCCACCAAGCCTCTTTGCTTCTTGGGGGACTTATCTGGAGATGATGTGATATGGACAACCTCCTCTGTTGCAGGTAACTTCCTCTTTAATAGCTCAGACAGAGGAAGGTTGTTGATGTCGGAGTCATCTGCAGGTAACTGCTCAACTGCAGGTGACTCCTCAACTGCAGGTAACTTTAGAATTTCAGCTGCATAAGGGGTTGAGGTTATCTCCTCTGCAGGTATCTCAGAGGGGTTTTAGTCAGCTGCATTAGAGCAAACTTCGTCTGAGTCCGAAGGCACTCTGTAGGGAGAAGTTCCACTTGTCATGTCCCTCAAAATGTTAGCTGCTTTTCTTTCTTCTCCCAAATTTTTCAAAGTTTCTTGGTCCAGGTGACCAAGCCTTTTGCTTCCGTGAAAGGTGTCTGCAACTCCTTTCGCCTTCCCGAGGAACTCCAAGATCCAACTGATCTGGGTTCCATAAGCTAGTTTCTTCTTTAATTTCTTCTCCTCTTCATTCCATCTAACTTTGTTTACTTCTCGTACTAACTGCCTGTAGATGTAGTCAGGCCAATTAATTCTTTGTTTCTGAATAAGAGCTCTCATCACTGTGAATTTGGCAGATAATAACTGATCATAGCTGTCGTCCATGCCCATTACAATTTTGTTTGTGATGTCAAGGACATATCTTTAATCCTTTTTGTGGTCACCTCTTTTCGCCGTAAGCTTGGCTTTGTTTGGTTGTTCTGGTAATTTGATTTCATACCAGATTTTAGTGGCGCTTTACTTTAGGGCTTCGACTGCAATGTACCTGTTCTCCATCTTGAAAGCATCATCAATGGTTTGAGTTGTGATGTTTATTTCTTCTCCAAAAATCGAGCTCGTGATAGCGTTCAATGACTCGTGCTTCCTTGAAGAAGCAAATGACGTCTTCCTTGAATAATTGCTTCGGGTTGATGTCAAGAAAATGGTAGATTCCATTCTTCTTCATCATTCGGATAACATGTTTCATTTCGTCAGTGTCTACCATGTTAGCTTCCAGCAATCCTTCGAAATCAACTACGATACTGAATATAATATGATCCTTCACCATTTTGAGGTTAACTCCTTCGAAGTATTGGGTGGAATCCATTTCTGCAAAAAAAAGGTTTTGATTTGAGTGCAGTGAATATTCAGAAGTTTTTCTGCTTTTGAAAACTAGGGTTCTTAGAGCTTGAAGACGACAAATATTTGTGAAATGATTTCTGCTGTCTTAAATAGTCATTCGAAGAGACTTTTGAATTTAATAATTAAAATAATCAAGCAGCGGTCCGATTTTTGATAAATAAGGAGTGATAGTTGAAATTGATCGGATGTCGTGGAGGTAGTGTGCTCATGTGTTTTGTCCACGTGTAAACAAATTATAAGTCGGTCAAGGAATGGAAACTTAGCTGATTGACTCTTTGACTCCTTGTCTGCTCTGCATCAGGTGAGTTATATCGCCTGTGGTTGATGTCAGCCAACTTTTCCTTGTATGGTATGATCAAGTTGCTTTCTCGCCTGGTCTCCGCATCAGGTAGCTTTTCCTCGTCTCTAGTCTGCTTCAGACCCGATGACTTTTCTTCAGATGACTTTTCTTCAGGGCAGATGACTTTTCTTCACTAGTCTGATCAGGTGACTTTTCCTCGTCTGGTATTCACATCAGGTAGCTTTTTTGTTGCTGGTTCAGATGACTTTTTCTCCAGCTTCAGGTCAGGTGACTTTTCTCGTCTGTACCAGATTCGCAATCTAGTAGTCCAAGTTCGCTGCTTAGCTCCAGAAACCTTTCTTATGGTAAAGGTTTTGTGAATATGTTAGCAATTTGGAACTCTGTGCTGACTCTCTCCACTCTTACTCTCTTGTTGAGCATATGATCTCTGATGAAATGATGTTTGACATCTATGTGCTTTGCTCTTGAGTGCAATACTGAATTGTTTGTTATTGCAATTGCACTGTTGTTGTCACACCAGATAGGAACTTCATTTGCAATGATGTTGTAGTCCCTTAGCTGCTGTCTGATCCATAAGATTTGAGCACAACAGCTACCTGCAGCTAAGTATTTTGACCTAGTTGTGGATATTAAGTTAGATACTTGCTTTTACGGAACCATGATATTAGTCTGGTTCCTAGGAACTGACATGTTCCACTGGTGCTTTTCCTGTCAATCTTACATCCTGCAAAATCTGCATCTGAATATCCTGAGAGTTCAAAGTTGTCACCCTTGGGATATCATAATCCAACATTGATTGCGGATTTAAGATATCTGATTATCCTCTTAGCTTCTTCCTGGTGATACTGCTCTGGCTTTGACTGAAATCTTGCACACACTCCTACTGCATATGAGATATCTGGTCTGCTTGCAGTGAGGTATAAAAGCGATCCAATTAGTCCTCTGTTATGTGTTGGATCCACTGAAATGCCTCCTTCATCTGCATCAAGGTGTAGGGATGTGCTCATGGGAACTCTTAGTGTTTTGGCTGAGTCCATGCCGAATCTTTTGATTAAGTCTCTTGTGTACTTTGCTTGGTTGATAAAAATTCCATTGTCAACTTGTTTGACTTGTAAACCAATAAAGAAATTTAGCTTTCCCATTATACTCATCTCAAATTATCCTTGCATGAGACTTGAGAATTTTTCACATAGCTCAGGGTTGGTTGAGCCAAATATAATATTATCCATATATTTATGAACAAGTAATTTGTGGTCTTCATGTTCCACTTTGAAGAGGGTCTTGTCCACCTTTCCTTTGCTGAATCCATTCTTCTCCAGAAATACAGATAGTGTCTCATACTATGATCTTGGTGCTTGTTTCAATCCCTATAGAGTTTTCAAAAGCTTGTATACTTTATCTCCTTTGACAAATCTGGGGGGTTGCTCTACATAGACTTTTTCTTCTAGTATTCCATTGAGAAAAGCACTTTTTATGTCTATTTTATAGATTTCAAAATCCTGAATGCTGTATATGCAAGGAGTAGTCTGATAGCTTCTAGTCTTGCTACAGGTACATATGTTTCATCAAAATCTATTCCTTCACATTGAGCATATCCTTTTGCAGCGAGTCTAGATTTATTCCTAACAACAGCTCCATCTTCATCACATTTGTTTTTATACACCCACTTGGTGCCTATGACTTTCTTGTGATCTGGCCTGTCTGTTAGTTCCCATACATTGTTCCTCTCCATTTGGTTGAGCTCTTCTTGCATTGAAATTATTCATGAGTAATCCTCCAGTGCTTGATCTGTTGTCTTGGGTTCCATTTGAGACATGAAACATGAGAACATTGCCATTCCTGCTGGTTCTGTAGATTGTCTGGTCCTGACTCCATCAGTCAGGTTTCCAATTATTTGTTGAATGGGATGATCTCTGAGCCATTTGGGGATATCATCTTCAGGGTTTGTTCCCCCTGTTGAGTTGCTTTGATGAACTTCATCTCTCTCTGCATCAGCTTTGTTTTGGCCTTCTTGAACTGCAACTAGATCAGCTACGGTCTTATCATCTGCAGATGGGGATCCTGTCTTCTCTGCAGGTGTTTCTTTATCAGATGCAGTTGGATCAGATAGGTTTTGTGATCCTATCAGATCTGCAGTTAAGTCCTCAGACTGATCTGCAGTTGCATCTTCTGGCTGATCTCCAGTTGGGTCTGCAGGTGAGTCCATCATTCCTGTGTCATGGATGATAACATCTTCTAAGGTGGTGGATTTGAGCTTTTTCTCAATTGATTCCACATATTTCCTGTACTCAACAGTCGACTCATCAAACACAACATGATGTGTTTCTTCCTCTGTATGCCTTGCTTATTTGTGGGTATCCCATAAAGAGACCATCATCAGTTTTAGCATCAAATGCATTCAGTTGGGTTTTACCATTGTTGTGGATGAAACACTTACAACCAAATATATAAAAGTATGCAACAATTGGTGTTCTGCCATTCCAAACCTTATAGGGAGTTTTGCCATGTCTCCCTACAATCATACTCCTGTTATGAGTATGGCATGCTGTGTTGACAGCTTCAATACAGAACCTCTATGGCAGGCCAGCTTCAGCAATCACTGACCTGGCAACTTCCGTCAAGGTTCTGTTTCTTCTTTCAGCAACACCATTTTGCTGTGGTGTTCTTGCGGCAGATGCTTAATGCTAGATTCCATTTTGATCACTATATTTAGTGATTGCCTTGTTGAGAAATTCTCCACCTCTGCTGATCTGATCTTGATGATGGAGAGGTATTTCTCATTTTGAATCTTCCTCAGCAGTTCAGGAAGCTTTGTTAGTATTTCACTCTTTTTATAGATAAAAACAACCCATGTAAATCTCGTGTAATAATCCACTACTACTAGAGTATTGCTTCCTTCCACTCAATGTCCTAGGCTTGATGGGGCCAAAGAGATCTATATGAAGTAGATCCAAAATACTGGTGGTGAGAGTGGTAGGCTGAACTGGTTTGAATGATACTCTGGTCTGCTTTACTTTCTGGCATGCATCATGGAGGGCTTCTTTCTTGAATGCTTCTTCTGGAAGTCCTCTGAATAGCTTTTGAGAGCTTATCTTGTTGATGGCTTTGAAATTCAGGTGACATAATCTCTTGTGCCATAGCCATCCATTCTCAGCAATTGTTTTCCATAGAAAACAGGTGTTTGGAGTGCCTGTATTCCAGTCTATGATGTAGACATCTCTTCTTCTGAATCCTTGTAGCTTCACTTCTCCAGATAGGATATCAATCACCATGCATTTCCAAATAGTGAAAACTACTAGGTTCTTTTCATCACAGAATTGGCTTATGCTCAATAGGTTGTATTTGAGCCCTTTGATATAATATACTTTGGATATGGTTATGTTTCCTCTGTATAGCTCTCCAAATCCTTCTGTCTGACCTCTAGAGCTATCTCCAAAGGTTACATCTGGACCTCTTTCTTTGATGTAGTTTGAGAGCACCTTCTTATTCCCTGTCATGTTCCTTGAGCATCCAGAATATTCAAACCATTCTTCACCTCCTATTGTTGAACTTGAGGAGATGTGGTAGTAGTCCTTCCACCTTTTCTACAATCAGACAAGCAGAGATTTAGGTACCTAAATTTGTGTGGGTCCTTTGGGGTTAGTAGGTTTCCTGGAGAATTAGTTTCTCCTTGGATTATAAAAGTTATGTTGACTACCCCTATAAGGTGTGTACTATCTGGGTCTATATCCCTGGTTAGGATTGTGTACTAGATATGCCTCATAAAATCTGTGGTGTGGGCCATTTCTAAATCTTGGCTGAGACCATTTGTTAAATCGTTGGGGTCTCTACACCTGTTCATTTTGGAACTTTGGATAACTTTGAGGTTTCCATTTACCTCTCCCATTTTGAAATTTGTTTTTGGGGAGTCTTTGGTAATAATTTGCATAATATTTTGACTGTTGCTTCTGCCTTGGCCATTGCCTAGTCTCATCTCTAGGTGGCTGCCTTGTAAACCTTGGTTGCTGCCTAAACTTTTGACTGGGCTGCTGCCTATTTTGAATACTGATTTATATGTAGGCTCAACAGTCTGGACAATTGTTTCTCCATTGACAAAAGTGGTTTTTAAACTAGAGGGAGTGTTGGGGTCATATCCAAGGCCTGATCTTGGGTTATGGATGCCTTTAAGGATGTTATTTCCTTAGCTTGTGTTTTACTTAGGTGTGTCAGTTTGACAAACTCAGATTTGACATGAGCACGTGCAGCTGATTTCTCACTGTTTAAAACAGTTAGCCTTTTAATCACAATATGGTATTATCAGCTGATTTTTTCAGTTTGTTTTCAGCCTATTTTTCAAATTTAGATTTGCTTTTTGTTAACTCTAGGCTGAGTTTTTCAAAGTTACTTTTCAGCTGCCTACTCTCATCTTGCAGCTGTGTTTTCTCGGTTGTCACAGTCAAGTGTGCAGATTTTAATTTTTCAAAGTCTTTGAGGAGCTGATTGACAGATTCATGTAAATCAATATATTAAGATATGTATGAGCTGTCATTGTTAGAAATTAAGGGTTTAGATGTCACCTCTTCATCAGCTATATTGGCCAAAGGCAGTTGTAGTCTTCATCATTATCAGAGAAGAATCCACTGCTAGATTCTACCCTTTCTTGGTCTTTTCCAATGAAAGCCTTTGTTTTGTCCTCTTTTCTGCCCACTTCTTTCTTGCCTTCATCCTTATTGAGTTCTAGACAGTCAAACTCGATGTATCCAGTTTTGTGGTAGTTGTAGCATTCCACCTTCCAGTTGCCAGCCTTTTGGTTCCTCCTTGGATTATCCTTGTAGTTCTTCTTGTACTTGGAATAATTCTTCCTGAAATTGCTGAACCTTTGCATGATGAAAGCCATCTCTTCTTCAAAATTCAAAGGCTGGGGGGACTGACTTCAGCTAGACTCTTTGCAGATGAATCTGCGGCAAATGCTATCCTATTTTCAGCTGGTTAATTAGATGATGAACAGGGCAACTCAAACTCATAGGCCTTCAGATCAGAGAATAGCTCTTGGATATTTATTTTGTTGAGATCCTTTGATTCTGTCATGGCCACAACTTTCATGCTCCATTCAAGGTTGAGAGATCTTAAGACTTTCAGGACCATCTCCCTGTTGCCATATGTTTTTCCCAGAGAATTTATTTCATTTATTATCTCTGTGAATCTTCCATCCACCTGGTCAATGTTTCTCCATTCTTCATTTTGAAGTTGTCAAACTTTTGGGTAGCTATTGACAACTTGTTTTCCTTGATCAGCTCGGTTCCCTCACACATTACAACTAATGTGTCCCAGATTTCTTTGGCATTCTTGCAATTTTTAATCTTGACCATGGTTGCTTTGTCAAGAGTCCGGTACAGCACATCTATAGCCCGATTGTCGAGATTGGCCAGCTTCCTTTCTTTAGGGGTCATCTCGGTTCTTTTCTTGGGAATCTTCTGTGGTTTCCCAGCGGTAATTTCTTCTGGTGTATTATCCTTCTCAAATATGAAGGGTCCTTCCTCAATGATACACCATATGTCATCATGAATGGATGACAGATGAGCCTGCATTCTTATTTTCCATAAGTCATAGTCATCAACAGAGAATACAGGTAATCTAGAGTGCATGTGTTACATGTGTTCCACTATACTGAGCGATTAAAATATATAATCAATATATGGATCTAGTTCTGTAAAAATTGAACCAACCTCTCTGATACCACTTTTAGGTCACAAGTCGTCAGGAATAAGTCTGGGAGGGGGGGTGAATATATTTATTAAACTCTTTTCCTGAATATTAGGTGAGTTTCTTAGTTGTGATTAAGTGCAGGTGACTTATGTCGACTGCAGACAGATGATGCAGAAGACACGACTGATAATAATGCAGATGACTTATGTCGACTGCAGATAACTTTTTAATGGAACAGTAAATATGTATGCAGTAGTTATGTATGATGTTAAAAGCAGTAAATCACACAAGCACTTATAGTGGTTTCAGAGGTGGGGTAATCCTCTACTAATCCACTTCTCTCCAAACCAGTTGGAGATAAATTCACTATAACTGTCAACTAGTGATAAAGGTTACAATGAATTCTTCCTTGTTACAACAGCTTCCAACTAGTGGAAATTCGTCCGTTGGATAGTGGACTTCTTTGTTTATCTTATCATTCCGTTGCACGGATTGATTCCATTTTCATTTCCGACCATTTGAAAGACTTCCTTTGCTTGATTAAAATAATCATAAGTCTTCAGAGCGTATATATCAAGGAATATTTTATTCCTAACTTTTCAGGAATCTTTTCGCTTTGTCTCATTACGTTAGCATGTGGATTTCCGTTATTGTTGAATTTCAATGCTTGCTGACGTGGACTGAGTATCTTGAACTTGGCTGATATCTTGACTGAGAACTTATCTGATATCTCTTGGTCAAACCTATCTGATGTGCGGTCAACCTTCTCTGATGTAAAACTTTCCTGACATATCTTGGCAGAAGTTCTCTGAGATAAAGTTCTCTGCTCTGATGGTATGACTGAAGTTCTCTTACCTGATGAATGTTCTCTGATCTGATGGTCAAACTTCAGTTGATATTTTGTGTTGGCCAGATCTTGTCTGATAACTCGACTGTGGATGGGTTTTGGTCAAACCTCTCTTATATTCTGTGTATCAAAACTTGTCTGATGTATCGTCTTGTTCAGAACTTAACTGCAGCTTGGTTTTGGGCAAACCTCTCTGATGTGTTGTGTTGAACAAAACTTCTTTGATAATAGACTTACCTGTAAACTTCTCTGATAAATGGCAATTCTATACTTAATCGATTTTGTTACTGATCAACACTTGATCAAGACTTAGCCTAATTTTTAAGTCCTATAGAAGATAGTCATTTGGTTCTTCTTTACAATGCCAAGTACGTAGATGCACACATTTGAATAATTAGCAATACAGGGATGACATCATCAAAATCTAACAAGTATTCCTAACAACCTCTGACAGCCGTCCTTGTTCTTTTTTCTTTAATGCCAGGCCCTCTAGCATGCTTTCTGGCTGGCCAATGCTGGCAGTAGGCCATTTTTTTCCTTTAGCGACAAGCGGCCGACCTGATTTCCTCCGGCGGTCGGCCAACTATTTTTCTTACGCCAAGTTTGTCAGCCTACTTTCGACGGTCCTTAATTTTTTTCCTTTTTTGTTTTAAGGCAGGCCCGTTGGCCGTCGATAGAATTTTGAGAATCAACTTTTTTTTCTAGCAAGTAATATGGTAATTTAATTATCTCAAAATTTGTAGCCTATAATATAAAGGACATTGGAATTTTTTTGGTAGTGTGCATCTTAAAAGACCATTCTACCTCTCTTCTCACTTTTCCTTCTCTTTGTGTTGAATTTAATGATAATAATCTCAAATGTTCAACAATAATTATTTTTAAAAAATACCCTTAGATTACTAAATTAAATTAAAGCGGCAACTAATACTCAAAATAATCTTTTTCCTGAATATCCGGACCTCCGCCCACCAGCTTCTCTAAGACGGCCGCGCCGCGAAAACCTCCAAATGGCCGGCCATTTTTTTTTCCTCCAGTTCGCCCGCTTTCAGGCAAGCACGCCGGAATTCCGGACGCCTACCATTTTTCTTTCTAAATGCCCGGATGCCGACCTATTTTTCCGGTGGGCCACGGCCGGCTGTCGGCTATTTTTTTTAATTTTTAACATCAGGACGTCGGCGACCGGCCAACATTTTTTTTAACCAGGCCTGCCGGTAGACGTCCATTTTTTTTACACCAGGCCCCTGGTCTGCTTTCCGGCGGGTCAATTTTTCACTCCAGGCCTGCTTTCTAGCGAACCCCATCGGCGGCAGGTTTCTTTTTTTTTTCCACACAAGGCTGCTTGTCTGCTTTCCGGCGGCCACCACTGGCGGTCGACAGAACTCTGGTGACCGGTCATTTTTTTTAACGTCAACCCTAAGACATTTTATTTTAGCATTTTAGTTTGGGTTTTGTTTGAATATTTTGATTTTGATAAGAACTCGAAAGAATGAACTCTTGTCTTGGATGCCTCAGAATTTATTTGGTTATTTTGATATAAAAGTTGAGGATGATTTGACGAGGAAAATTTGTACATAATCAAAAGGCTGGGGAATTAATAAATAGTGAATATCTTGGAAGTATGAAAATTTTTTTAACTTGTAATGAAAATCATGAACATCTTGGACCACGACTCGCATCCAATATTTCTACAGAATGATAACGATCATTTCCTTCTCCCAAATACGCCTTTGACGACAATTGATTGTTGGAAATAAAATGCAGTGGAAGTGAAGTTGGGGAAAATTTGATAAAGGTGTTTTACGCACCCACGAGCACAAAACCTATTTAGGCATGCTAATTAATTAACTATTAGGATTAATAAGCAATTTAAATATTATTTATTAAATAAATTTGTTGGTAAATTCAATATCCTATTCTAGATCGAAGATCATAAGATATTTACCATTTGAAGCGTAGTGTTTGCTTTCTTGATCTCTTCCTCAAAATATTCTAGAGTATGATTCCACCTTAATCCAAATGTTGTATGGGCAACGAGATACCGAATCATGTTTGGACTTCAATGAGATCGGCCGAATATATGTTCTTGTGAGTCACTCGAATTTTTCTTTGTTTTCCAGTATTATGTAAATACTCTTAGAAAATTGACGTGTTATATAAATTGTAGAATCAAAGACACAAGTCAAGATCTACAATTAAACGCAAGAAGAAAAATCGATCTCTCAAGCCCCAAGAATATGTCACGGCCAAACTCACCCTTAGAAGTTCTATTTATAGGCTTTGGACTACTATAGGGATCTTAAGGGGATTAGGTTTAAGACTTCTAGTGCATCCCAACTTTCCATATTAAGCCCTTCTTAATATGGTTGAGTTCACTAATATCAATTCAATCCACTAAAGAATTAATATTGCACTTTCAATCTAAATCCTAATTTTGAAATCAGGCTCCTTATTTAAATATATTATTTCCCGTGTTTAAGATATTGAATGTTCATTAATTAATTTAAGCTACTGACAACTTTAATTAATTAATTTCTTATCTAGAGTAGTACCATTGGAACCGTATTATTATATCAGAATTAAATCCACCTGCAGGGTTTAATATAATAATTATTATCGAGCTCATAAAGGTGGCATCATCAACCCGCACGAGTAGGGACATGATTTCTAGCTATAATAATAATTGTCGTATAAATAATATTATTACCCAAGACACGAAGCTTATTAAGTCAATCACTTTGACTCTCACCCATGGCAAATCAAAACAATAAATATTATAAATACACAATTAAATATTATATACTTAGAATTAAGAAATAATAATTATCTGAGATTTACGTTCTTTCAGTCAGTACAGAAAACACTATCTCACTTCGATCCAGTTCAATGTTTTCAAATACGCTAATGTATGCTAATAGTCAAGACCAACTAATCTAAAGCATACATTACAGCCTTTCACATAATTTGTCTAATAAGTATATAGATTGTGAACTATTTTATTTATAAGGCACCGATAATGTGATCTTCCATTTATTACCAACACACCACAATATCTACAATATAAAATAATTACACATTTCATTTGCATAACCATAATGTGAATAAATATGCAAAATATGTGATTAAATGTAATTAATATTCTCATAGGTAGTTACAGGAAAATAAGGTAATACAAGCATAAAGTATGCTTTGCAGTATACAACTCTAACAATCTCCCACTTATACTCAAAGCATACCTTTAAGTATACTACTCTATTACATAGTCTCTCATATGTCCCACTTATACTCAAAGCAATGCTGTCATACACCGTAATATCATTCCTTCTACATGCCTTTCAAAACTTTTGAGGCTAGGCCTTTCGTGAAAGGATTAACAAGATTATCTTTTGAGGCAACACTGGATACAACTTAGTCTCCTTCATTTACAAAGTATTGTATGATGTGGTACTTGCGGTTGATATGTTTACTTGCCTTATGGGCTCATGGTTCCTTCGAATTTGCGACTGCAATGATATTATCACAATAAAGTGTAATACCCTTTGGCAAATCGGGAATCACATCTAATCCCTGCAGGAAGTACTTGATCCATACCGCCTCTTTAGCTACCTCAGAGGTTGCCACATACTCGGCTTCCATAGTAGAGTCCGAGATGCATTTCTGCTTCACACTCAAACTAATGGCTCCATCTCACAGAGTAAACACATAACCCGAATTAGACTCGGACTTTTCTTTGTCTGATGAAAAATCTGATTCAGTATAACCCAGTGGACATAGGTCATCTGATTGATATACTAGCATATACTCCCTTGTCCTTCTCAGGTACTTGAGTATGTGCTTGACATCAATCTAGTGTCCTGGTACTGGGTTCGACTGATATCTAGCATCCATGCCTGCGGCATGACAGATATCTGGTCTAGTGCAAAGCATAACATACATGAGGCTTCCCATAGATGACACATAAGGGATCATCTTCATGTTATCTATCTCATTCTGTATCTGAGGAAAAATATCCTTATATATTTGAATTTCATGTCCGTAAGGTAAAACCATTATTGAAATTCTCCATGCTAAATTGCTTTAACACTATATTGATATAAGATGCCCGAGATAAGCACAACATCCTTCTCCTCTGATCACGAAAGATCCTGATTCCAAGGATGTGCAATGTTTCTCCTAAATCCTTCATATCGAACTGCTCAGATAGCCATACTGGTACATCCGATAATTCCTTCACATTGTTCCCAATCAGAACAATATCATTTACGTACAGTACAAGAAACACCAACACATTTTCATCACATTTATTATACACGCAACTCTCACTTGGGCATTTGACGAATCCATATGACTGGATAACCTCGTCAAATCGAGTTATCCAAGATCAAGATGCTTGGTTAAGTCCATACATAGATCTCTTAAGCTTGCACACTAAGTGCTCTTCTCCTTTAGCAATGAATCCCTCTAGTTGACGCATGTAGATTTCCTTGTCTAGACTTCCATTCAAGAATTAGTCTTTATAATATCCACACTTTTCATTTTCGATTATTCCATCTATTGTGAATCATTTGTACTCGATACGACTTTTGTGTAATTTACGTCGTGTATTGTATTCATTCTATTATCATGATTCTTGAGTTCTTTATTGATGTTCATCTTTGAATGTATCATATTGGATGGATATTTATATGTCTCGTCATGTCAATTTTTAGTTAGAACAGTACTGTTGATCCCTAAGCATAATGTACACTATGCTTGATATACGTAAGTTATCTCTTTTGCGTAGTTGAGTCAGTGGTCTCTGGAGTGATCTTTGCGTACGCTATCTTCCGGACGTAACATATGTAAGAGCTCATTACGTATATTATCTGTACTTTTCAACATACGTAATGATGCCTGGGCATCGGGTCAGTGAGCACTTGACATTTTGTTACGTACGCTATAGTTAGACTGCAGTGTATGCTAGCACCTTTTACGTATGTTAAGCTTGCCATGCAACGCACGTAATGTTACTTGTTCATCGAGGCAGTGGGTTCTGTGGGGTTTGTTGCGTGCGTAATGTAGACACCTTAGCGTACGTTAATATGTTAACGGACATAATAGCGAGGGTGTTGCGTACGTAATGTCATTCACTTATATAAGCAGGCTCTAGTCCAGATTTCGTAATTTTCATCTCTCTCCTCCTCTTCCTTGGAAAATTGCGACAATTTGGACAGAGTGGTGCAAATTTCAACCGATTGTCTCACCTTTCAATAATTTCGAGTTTCCAACACAAATTTAGCATCATTACAACATCCATCACCACCCTAATCGAGGTATTATTGCTAGAACCCTAATTTTTGGGATTTTGGGAGTTTTGTGATGATTTTATCTGTGACACCCCCGTGATTTACAGAGGTATAACAGCGCCGTAGATTCTTTTTGCAGAACCTACAAGGCTAGACCAACATAAAAGACAATAACCATCAATAGAAATGAGACATTCACACACTTAAAATCAACGTCAAGTTTCACGATGACATACATCACCAAAACATACTAACACAAGATTCTGTTGGATCACAACAAAAACAACAGCTCATGATTGATCCAACACATCAACCATAACCAACATTAATACATTAAATCGCAAGTATCCTCAGTCAAGAGGCTATCCGAAACAGCTCTCTTGGTCACCGTGAAACCGGCGTTCACTCCATGCAAGAAGCCGTCCCTTGAAGATGCCCACCGCGTACCCGCTCCTGAATGGTGGCACCGGATTGCAGTTCCCGACAGAATCCGCACACTCCTGCCCTCATCGACTTCGGACACTACCACAAAAACACATATGACAGTACCCGCGCGAGTACAAAACCAAAACACGACTCTGACCATGCCAAAACAACCACCAACTCACAATGACACGTGATATCAGTGTTGCTCGTCATCCTCGTGCCCTTCCTGCGCCAGCTTGCCACTAAGATCTGTATCTGAATACACAAAAAGTATATCCACCCCAACAGGGGTCACCAAACAGCTGGTGCAAGTACAACGATTTATGAATATGTACGACAAATGAATAAATAACCAAATCACTGTGCCATCATGTATTCCGGAATACCATACCATAATCATCATCTCAAAACAATCTCCCGAGCTGTATTGGCCCTGTACCTCACGCGAGATATACACCCCAGAAAGTCCTCGTCAGGCCCTCCCTGGTTGTACAACCTCAAAGAGTGATCCGCAAATACTCGCAGTCTAACGGATCCCAAGGGACCCACACTGGTTTTAACCCAGTTCACACATACTGAGTAACCACATGGCACAAACCACATTTTCTGAAATTACCACTTTTGACAAAATCACATTTTTCACATATTCACACGAAGTACATCAAACGTAATCAAAGTACTTGCCTCAATCACATTGGTGCAGGGAACGATGAACAAAAGGGCCTGCTGCTTGAATTTTCCTCAAAGATTAGGTCCTAGCACAACACAACACTATATCAAACACTGTACGACGAAAACGGGAAGGTTTACCTTAAGTTCTGCCCTTAGGGACAATCAAACGGACACTCTATAGGGTCAGCTCGGATCATACATGTTTACGGAAGAAAACTCGAAAATTAATCCGTAAGCTTCAACAAAAAGCAAAGGATTATAATTACAGCATCATAATCCAACACAACCACGGCTAGATCTGAACTTTAGGGCATAAAACCTCAAGAAAACCCTAAGGTATGAAGAACTCAGGTTTCGAAGGATTTACCTTGATCCGGACGATAAAATCTGTTAAGATCTTGTTAACTTTGTTCCAGGAACTCTAAAATGTTGTTGGGTAGTGAAAACTGGCCAAAACCTGCACTTCCGTACCTCCCGATTGCCCAACTGCCACAGATATGTTTGGTTTATTCTCGAAGCTTCTTTTCTCTTTTTAGGTTTAGATAACGAGTTAAGCGATTTGTGTTTATACATGAGAGTTTGTGCAGTATTATGACATACAGTCCATCAGTATAGATACCTTTGCAAACATATTCTCTATTTCTTCTAATAATATCATCACCATCAAAAGAAACTGAAAAACCATCACAACTCAACTTAGAAACCGAAATTAAATTTATTCTAAAATCGGGTACCAATAATACATTATTAAAGACTCATATTTTATCATTAATCTTTAACCGCACAACTCCCACTGCAACAGCCATAAGCATGGAATAATCGCCCCAGTTGAGGGTGATCTCGCTCGCACTAAGCTACTTGGTTACCTGAAAACCATGCGAGTCAAAGCAAACATGAACAGTAGAGCCTGAATCAACTATCTACGAAGTGGAAGAACAAGCTGCTAAATATATTTTAACTACTAGTGCACGCGACACACCTTTCTTAAGAGCAGGGCAGTCCGCTTTGAAATGTCCTTCCTGACCACACTTGTAGCACTTTCCCTTTGGCTTTTTGTTCGCCTCAGGCTGAGGAGCCTTGCCTTTTACCTTGAGAGTTGCCACTTGCTTCTGGCCAACTTGTTTCTTCTTCTTTCCCCATTTGGGTTTAGAAGTGAAACACCAGTTTACGCAAGAACTTGATACCCTTTCCTAAAGATACATTTTGTAGCTTGAAGCTCTGTCAATAATTCCTCCAAGGTACACTCCCTATGATTCATATTATAATTTAGGCAGAACTTATCAAAGCTCCTAGGTAAGCTGCCTAGGATGATATCGACTTGTGTTTCTGCATCGATAGTAGCCCCTAAGATATCAAGTTTATTTAGATGAGAAATCATCTTTAGAACATGATCCCTTATCGGGGTTCCTTCAGGCATTTGGGTCGTCATCAAGACCCTCATAGCATTTTGCCTAGCCGCCCGGTTATGATGACCAAACATCTCGCCGATATTTTTCATCATTTCCGCGGCTATGCACATACTCTGATGTTGATGCTGCAATACATTTGCTAAAGAAGCAAAGATGTAACAGCGAGCCATCTCATCAGATGTCTTCCATTTGCATATTCTTTCACCTCATTAGGTGTCGAATCCGCATCTGGTTCCAATGGGTATTCCTCGGTTTGAACAAACTTGTGTTCCTCAACAGTCAGGACAATATTAAGATTACGTTTCCAATCAGCAAAGTTAGTGTCATCTAGTTTGTTTTCTTTGAGAATTACAGCAATTAGATTGAGAGACATCTCAGATAAAAGTAAAAACATTCATCATATAATGCATATCAAATATATTAAAAAATCTCAAAACACAATATATATGTTAGCAACCAAAACCTCGAAAAATCCACATATGTAAGCCACGATCGTGTGGACATTTACACACACATTTTTTAAGTAGAGTTTTACATATTTAATTTTACTATCTAGTCAATTTACGTTATGACAAGTAAAATTAATAGTTGGTTCCTCTTCGCCATGTATTAATTAACATAGACTCCGATGGGGAACTTATTAATTAATACACCTAAGTGAACACCATAATTTAACAACCCTAAAATATTATCTTTTAAATAATAGTCTCACAGATGGAGAGGTTCCATCATAATTAATTAATTTAAGCTACCGACAGCTTTAATTAATTAATTAATTTCTTATCCAAGAGTAGTACCACTCGAACCTTATTATTATATCAAAATTAAATCCACCTGCACGGTTTAATATAATAATCATTATCGAGTTCCTCAAGGGGAAATCATCAACCCGCACGAGTCGGGATATGATTTCTAGTTAGAATAATAATTTTCATATAAACAATATTATTGTCCAAGATACGAAGCTTATTGAGTCAATCACTTTGACACTCACCCATGGTAAATCAAAGCGATAAATATTATAAATACACAATTAAATATTATATACTTAGAATTAAGAAATAATCCTTATCCGAGATTTACGTTCTTCTTATAGTCAGAACAGAATACACTATCTCACTTCGATCCCGATCAATATTTTCAAATACGCTAATGTATGCTAACAGTCAAGACCAACTAGTCTCAAGCATACATTACAACCTTTCATATAATTTGTCTAATAATTGTATAGGTTGTGAACTATTGTATTATTTTATCTTCCGTGTGACACCAACACACCACATTATCTACAATATAAAATAATTAGACATTTCATTTGCATAAACATAATGTGAATAATATGCAAAACATGTGATTAAATATATTTAATATTCTCATAGGTAGTTACATGGAAATAAGGTAATACAAGCATAAAGTATGCTTTGCAGTATACAACCCTAACATTGATAATATTTAGGATTTGGGAAATTTGCAAATGGCCACGGATTTGCACAAATCAGATCGTATGGCGGCAGACTTGGTTTCCCCAAATCAAAGTCCTCATTCTCGTAATGTTCGACCTAGGCGCTCTAATATCCGCAATTTCGGATTTCCGGTAATTTTCTTTTTTCGGCGGAGGTCTGTTTCGATGACTCGCTTGGGACCGTTTCATCATTCTGAGAATGATTAATTATGCACTTTTTATCATCCGAGTTCGTTTCGGTATTGTTTTGTTGAGTTCCGTATTTCTTAACGACTTTTCGGCACTCGAGTTCGATTCTTGTGAATCTCGTCCGAAATTAATTTTTCGAGTTTTCCGTAAGTCCGTTTAACTTTTTTAGACGTGTTTTGAACTTCGGTTTGGTTATTCAATCACGTATCGTGATTTTCGGATGTTTTGGGCCATTTTCGTAATTTCCCAAAGTTTGTGGTAATTACCTTCCGTTGTCGAATTTCGAGCCTTCGAGTGGTCAGAATTATGTGTTCTATTAGTGCTCGAATTAGTCTTTGCGAGTACTTTGTAACCGAATCTCCGATTCATATTCCGGTTCGGGTTTCGGGGTCGTTCGGATCGTCGTTGTGGCTCGGTCGTAAGTTTCGGTTTGTGTCTGGAGGTGGCTTTTAGGACCTGTGCGAAACGGCGTTGCCGAGCGCCGTGTCTTGCGCTGGGTCGGCCAGGACCAGCAAGCCTGCCGAGACACGACCGAGAACCCGCGCAAGATTTGTGCCGGGTGATGCGCCGTGTCGGATACGGCCGAGACACACGGCGCTGGTCTAGGCCGTTTGTTGCGCCGAGTTCGGCAGGTGTATAAATATGGCAGAACAGTAGGGTTTACACCCATTTTTCCCATTTCTTCACTTCCTTTCCGCGGCTAGGACTTGGATGGCACGAGGAGATGTTGTTTCACTGTAAATCCATAAAGTTCCTGAGTCCATAACATCGATTAATCATTCCATAACTTGCTCCGATCGACCGAATCAGGGTAAGTTTTCTCAAAATCTAATTTTGGGGATTTTGTTCTATTTGTCCGTTTAATCTGTTTTAATACAGAATAGTGATGGATTGATGATTGTTAAGCTATATTATCTCGAATTCCTTGTTATCCCACGGTTGGATTCCCACGGATTTGTCAATTTATTGAGTATCTTATCGACACCTTGAAGGTGTTCGATAAAATGTCACAAAGAGAATCCGAGCGTTCTAAGCTTATTCTTCCTCGTTCGTTCATTAATTTATTGATGGTATGATGTTAGGGTCAGATTCCTTGTGAAGAACTCGAGTCGGAACCCTTCCGTTCGTTGTCTTCTTCGTAGTACAAGCTTCCCGGTCGAACCGTGTTCTTCGGGGTATTCGGTATCGGTTATTAAGGCAAGTATCCTATTATACGACTTGTATCTTGCGACTAATAATCATGTATGAGATTTATGATGATTTTTGCTTGCCTTCGTAAATATGTTCCGTTTGAATTGGTTGTGTATTCCGCAATTTGAAGGCTTTGTGATAATAGTGTTATATTGGTATACATGTTAGGTGTTGTGCCATTTGTGCAGGATTGCGACGTACATATGGGATGGTTGTACACTTGGTTGTGTAATGTATTGTGTACCGAACGTATGTTATGTTGATTGTGTGTCGTTGATTGATGATAGTTGTTGCGAGTGTTGAGATTGTGTTATGTGCGTGTGATGTACGATTTTGTGGTGATCAACGTGATTGATTAATTGTGCTCATTGTTGTATGTAATGTGAATGTGAATGTGAATATGTGTGTGACCGCTAAGTTCAATCGTGTTGGTTCGACGGGACCTATGAGGATTCGTGGCAGTGGATTACGGGGTCAGAACTTAGTGAGGTACTGAGGTCCAATCGTGCTGGTCTGACGAGGCCTACGATAACGCATGGCAGTGGACCATGAATTTCGGACACAATACGTCCAACCGGGTGAGCTCTACGGGGCTTACGGTGACACGTGGCAGTGGACTACGGTGTCAGGACTGTGTGTGTGATTGTTGTGATTGATATAGTCTGTGTGGGTTGTCGAACCTACGGAGACACGTGACAGTGGATCACGATATCGGAATTGGTTATGTCTGGTTAATAGTCCGTGTGGGTTGTTGAACCTACGGAGACACGTGACAGTGGATCACGGTGTCAGAATTGATTATGTTTGTTTAATTGTGCGTGGTGTAGTCCGTGCGGGTTGTTGAACCTACGGAGACACGTGATAGTGGATCACGGTGTCATGAGCATGATTATTTTCAAATCAAAGTTTTGAAAGGAAGAGTTTTATGAAAATGAATGTTGGACCGAGTCCTAAGCTTGAGTAAATGTTTCCCGTATTGTAAACTGTTGAGTTATGAAACAAGATTTGGGTTAAGGCCCTAAAGTTTTTCGAAAGGTTTTGTGAATCAGGACTTGAGGTCTTAAGGTTTTGAAATTCTAAAAATTCCCGCGATGATAATCTTATTTTCGAATGCTTGATAGCTTATCTTCCCTTGTGAAAACCTCCCGGGAATATTTTGATACTTGATTATTATATTTGATTCACGATTATTATTTGCTTGTTACATTTCTTATGATTTGATACTTGCACTAGTAAAACAGTGGAGTTTTACTAACCCCTGAGTAATCGGGGGGTGGATGTCTATTTTGCGTCCAGGTACATGCAGATTCAGGGGAGCAGTCACATGATTGGCACAAGAGGATGACGAGCTGCGATACTAATCAAGGGTTGAGAGTTGTTTTGATTTTCGTTGTGTTGTCCGAGTTGATTTCAGTCTTCCACTGTATTGTGTTTCGACCCCTGTGTGGGTAACGTTGTATAAGTCAATTTTGTTGATGAGTTGTGTGACCTCATCGGTCTGTATTATTTTATTGTTTGACCTTGGCCGGGCAAGCAGTTGGTCGTTTTGTAAGGTATAGCCTGGTAAATCCTCGTAAAAAGGGGCCTACGGCGTGTAATATTCCCATATGGTTTTGGGGTGTTACATTTATGGTATCGGCGGTTTGGTTGCGGAAACCTAAGCTGTCGGGTCGAGTCAAGTCGTGATTTGTCGAGTAATGTGTTTTCTTGTCGTTCGAGTCGTCAGGTGACAAGTTGAGTTGTGCGTAGTCACAACGTGTCGGTTATGTTGTCGGATGAGATTAGTATCGTGGGCGACCGTCACCTCCGTGCGACCTGTGGATGTAAGTCTCCTCCTTTATGCGTAATACCTGTGTATCTCGATTTTATCTTAGTGAGTTAATTGCGGTGCATAATTTTATTTACACAGTATTGTGTAATATAGTTGTGTTTAATACTTGTGGCACATAGTATGTGTATAGAATCTGGCACGTTCTTGTTTTATCTTTGAACCACCGGGTGGGGTGGTATGTTGTGAAAGTTGTAAACCTTGATGGGTTTCTAAAAGGTACCGACGGTAGAGTTTGTGAGAAACTCCGATGAATGATTTTGCTGTGTGTTTAAACTTGATACCACGAGATGCATTTGATTGAATTGGCGACCCTGGTTGCCATTTGAGTATGTGGTTTTAAATTCGACTGTTTTTGGAATGTTGTAATTTTTGTCCACTATGGGTAAGTTTGAGAATGTTTCCTGAAGGACTTTACAGTTTGAGAATTTTGTAGAAATCGATTTTTGGAAAATATTTTGGTGGTGCGGTCAAACCACGGTTTATATGGATTTTTAAAATTTGTTAAATTTTGACAAATGGGCCGTGTATTTTCAAATGACACAATCAGATGGTATTTGAAAAATGTGTTTTGAAATACTTCGGACATTGTAAAATATTACCGTCGTTTTGGTTATGAACTAAAGGATTTTGGAAAATTTCTATTTTGCAAAACAACTTTGGCTTCTGTAAATTAGAACGTTATGTGTTTATGTATTGAGGTTAAGTCGTGTAGTGAGTTGCTATATTATTATTCTCGTCAGAAAATCTGGGTTGTATGCCCAAGTGGCGGGATACGTTGTTAGGTATCGTTCCCCACTTCAATGACCGAGGTATTAAACAAAGTGTTTTCAAAATTTCATCCCAGCAAAATCTTTCAAACTCGCGAATTTTTTTAAAATATTATCATTCGAACAAATACCTCGATAAACATGTTTTTTTTAGAATATTATCTGTGTTGGACCACAATGGTATGCTTAATGTTTTAACCGTGTATGCTGAGGTATAGGTCGTACATATTTGTCAATGTGAACGTGTGAATATTGCATTGTGCTGCTGATTGTGGGCTTATGTCGATTATGTGAAGTTTGTTTTATCTTGTTATTCTAATTGGTTGTCCGTTCAGTATGCTAAGGGGTCGAGGTCGAGGCCGTGGCCGTGGTCGTGGTGGTGGTCGTAATCGGGAGCAGGAGAGGGCGACTCCCTCCTTGCCGAGTACCAATCAGATCAGTACAGATCAGGGACATTCGACTAGCGTTAATGTTGACGTTGGCGCCGCCACCATCCTTCATCAGGTGGTTGACCAGTTAGTGCAGATGAATCAGGCCGTACGTCGGGATGAGAACCCAAATAGGGATAACGGAACTAGTAAGTGGTTACGAGATGTGATGAAGATGCAGCCGCCCCGTTTTGTGGGTTCGTCTGACTTGTTAGGCTGGGAAAACTGGCTCTTCCAGTTGGACAGAATATTTGATGCTGTAGCTTGTCCGGATGATAGGCGGGTACCCATTGCTCAGTACCTACTCGACAAAGAAGCTGCAGACTGGTGGCAGGCTGTAGTGCCTGCAGATCGTACACCTACATGGGATGAGTTTAAGACCGCCATGGAGGCAGAGTATTGCCCGTTGCCTGTTCGTGAATGCAGAATCGTTGAGTTTTTCTCGGCTACGTCCCAGGATGTGTTAACTGTAATACCCGAGATTTCTGATATGTATTTGGAACTTGTGATATTGTAATTGTTGCACTTTGATCTGAGAATTATTCTCCGTATTTCATAGTCCGGTGTTGTTGAGCGTATGATTTCATGATTGTGATTTAAAAATTGTGATTCTGCGCATGTAGCGCACGCTATCGTCTATGTGTAGCGTACGCTAACTTGGATCCATAGCGCACGCTACAAAGGAACCTTAGCGCACGCTATACGTGGTCAATATGATTGAGACGTGTTGGTAGGTGAGATCAGGCCGGGGATCTTGGTCGGATTGTGTCGGGATGAACCTAGACGGCTTTCGGGAAAAAGCCAAGTCAACGGTTAGCGCACGCTACTCATATGAGGATAGCGCACGCCAAAGGCTGAGTACAGTGAAATCAGTAACGTTTCAAATAGCCGTTAGCGCACGCTATGAATATGGACTAGCGCGCGCTAATAACCATTTTCTATATATACGACAACATCCTTTTTCATATTTTCAGATTTTTCACTCCCCCATCCGAATTCTTGAACTTAGAAAGACACTCTCTTCATCCTAAACACTTCTTGCTGGCATCCTAGCTCGTGTTGAAGATTGTAGATCTTTGGGGATTGGTGTTCAAGCGTTCGGCGTTGGAATGCTTCGAATTTCCTCCTTGTTCTTCACTACTTTGAGGTAGGTGATTCTTCACCAATATTAGTAGTATTCTGAAGGACGTTTTTGATCATGTTTTGGGATTTACCTAGTCAGTTAGATTCATAAGTAGTCGAACATCATGTGTTAGAAGGATATTTTTGACGTTTCGGCACTTATTCATCGTATAATCCATTGAACCTTTTTAGTATATGGACTCCTAAGCATATTCATGTATCTTCAAAACCGATTATGACCAGTATATGGAGATTACCTAGTTCTTATGTTTTACATAAGGAATCATATGTTTTGGGACTTGGAATGAATTGAACTTAGAATATTTTCTTGAAGATCAAGATGAATTATGGTGTAGTAATGATGATACGTATCCCTGTGTCTCGTAGACATTTAATCCATAAGGATCTTTCATAAACCGTATGAGCATTATGTGCACGGAGTTGGCACGTATTAACACTGAGGATTTCATGAGTTTTCATCACCTTTAGCTCAAGTTTTTACCCTGTAGTGACTGCCATGCACGATTAGCGCACGCTAAGATGTATATATTAACGTGCGCTATCGGGAATGAGTAACGTACGCTACGTTGGGTGCATGCGACGTTATGTCATCGAGCGGGCGATCGGCTCGAGAGAGGATCGTCGATACACAGCTAGCGCACGCTAAACTTGGTCATTTGCGTACGTTAACGGGCAGGCTTAGCGCACGTTACGTATAATACGTAGCGCGCGCTAAGTAGTTCAGGCAGAATTCATTTTTAGAGCTTGCGGCCGTAAACCGGACTGTTAGACGTTCATACGACTTGAGAGGAATTCTTTATTATTTCTTAGGTCCGAGCCATGCATTGCGGACGATCGAGGGGTGGTGGCATACGGACGCGTGTCATTTGTTGGAGTATTTCATTCTTGCCATTTTCGAGGCAAGTATCATATATTGAGTTTGATTTATATTGGAACTTTGATCATGCTTATGGTTTTGTTCATATTGTCGAATATGAGATGTATTTCTGTAATTTCTCGTGGTATTCGTTGTTAGTTGTTCGTATTGATGAACATATTAAAATGCATATATGTATGCATAATTGATTGGTTTATTGTATAAATGATCCAAGGGGATCATGAGGATCTATGCTGAGGGCGCTGGATCGAATGTCCACCATGCGTTGGTCCGACGGGATCATCATGAGGATCTATGCTGAGGGCGCTGGATCGCTGGACGGGTTTTCCACCATGCGTTGGTCCGACGGGATCATCATGAGGATCTATACCAAGGACGCTGGATCGCTGGATTACCCTGTATTGTGTTGATGGAATCGTGAGGATTCACATCGTTGGATTCCGATGACGGAAGTCCGTTTTGTATGTTTTATGATGCACTGATGATTTATGTACTATGATACTTGTACTAGCATTGTTTTGCTAACCCCTTCAGGGGTGGACATTGTTTTGATGCTCAGGTAGCTGAGGAGCGGGAAAGCAACCACAGTACCGACATGACGATGAAACGGCTCAGTGATGTGGTTCATGTTTATTGTTATTGTGATTTGTCTTCTTGGTTCATTAAGTACTCGAGTACGTATGTTTTAATAATGTCATTTTCGATATGGTTGTATAAGTTAACTCATTGGATCAGTTGAACCAAATCTGTATTTCGAACTTTAGTTGTACGATTGGATTATATTTACATTTCTTTTAAAATTAGCCTTGTAAATCCTCCTTAAAGGGTTTACAGCGCTGTAATTATTCCGAATATCTCGGGGTGTTACAGAATATGGTATCGGATCTAAGATTCATGGATATCTTGGCAGTCGGGTTAGTTGGGTCTGTTTACGTTATTTGATTATTCGTCGTTTGTGACATCACTGATGAGCCAGCATCGTCGTGTGGACTGTGGTTGTAAGTTTCCTAATCTCAAATACTACTGTTTTATTTAATTCATGTTTTATGAACATTAATGGACTTACTTTTAGAAAGATTGCCTTGGATATTGAGTATCTGTGTTTACAGTATGTTGAGGGGAGGTCGTGGACGCGGACGCGGACGTGGAAATGCGAGACAAGAAGATTCGGTGTCTACCCCAGAAATAACCGCTAGCCGAACGAATTCCCATTCCGGGGGACATCAGGGATCAGCAAATAATAATGCAGATCCTAACGTGCCGGGAGTGCTTCAGCAGGTGGTTGCTCATATAAACCAGTTTGCTCAAGTTGTGGATCGCATGCAGACGGCGATGGGACAGCAGGATAACGTGGATAATCGGGGAGATACATGGCTTACTGAGGTGATCAAATTGCATCCTCCGAAATTTGACGGTTCTGCTGAGACGGTTTCTTGGGATCACTGGCTGAAGGAATTATAGAAGATTTTTGCGGGGATTAACTGTCCCAATGATAGAAAGGTTCCGGTCGCCCAGTATCTTCTGACAGGGGAGGCTTTCGACTGGTGGGAGGCCATTCGACCTGAGGGGCATAATGTTGACTGGACGGAGTTCAAATTAATGATGGAAGCGCAGTATTGTCCTCGCCCAGTTAGAGAGGCCCGAGTCCGGGAGTTTTTCTCACCACAAAATTCAGAGGCATCAGTGACAGACGTGATTAAGACCTTTAATCACCAGCTGACTTATGTGCGCCACTTGGTCAGGACCGAGGCGGAGAGGATTTTCCATTTTGACATGCGAATGAAGCCGGAAATTCAGCAATATATGTCCGGATTTGAATGTACCACTTTGCGACAGTATCAGGACAAGGCGCTGGCCTATGATATGAAAGAGGCGGCAGTAGAGAAATCAACGGAAGCAAAGAAGCAGAAAGTGGCTGGCAACTTCACGGAGAATAAGAGTAGTGGGCCTCGCAGGGGCCAGTCCTCTTTTCATTCATCCAGGAGGCCTCCGCATCCTTCTCGAGGAGGAAAGAAGTTCCGGGCAGCACCAACCGTTTCAGACGCAGTGAAGAAATGTTATAACTGTGGCAAAGCGGGACATGTTCGACGTGACTGTTTCGCGCCTGCTGTGACCTGTTTCGAGTGTGGACAGGAAGGGCATCGCGCAACATTTTGTGGGAATGCGACTAGATCTTTTGGCACTCGCACTCCTGTACCGGTTCCGAAGGACACTAGTGTAAACCAGACGCAGCAAAGCGGTTTCCAGCAGCAGAATGTCGGGAAAAGAGAAGCATCTAGCGCCGGGTCCGTCCCTCCACGTATTTACGAAATGAAGAAGTCAGACGATCAGAACACAGTTGTTGCATCAGGTACGATTCAGATCCTTTTGCAACCAGTTAGTGTCTTATTCGATTCAGGGGCTACGCATTCTTTTATATCTTTGAACTGTGTTAATCGTTTGAAAATCTCGTGCTTGTATGATTGTGAACCTTATGTTGTGGGTTTACCGAGCGGAGAAAAAATTGTGGGAACCCTAGAAGCTAGAGATTTTCCAGTGTCTATGGGAGGGAGAGATTGGCCATCGAATCTTATTGTAGTTGACATCTACGGTGACGATTTAATTCTCGGAGACGATTGGCTCAACCGTTATGGAGCTATTCTGAATTACCAAAAGAGAGTCATTTCTATCATTGCGGATGACGGATCTGAACACTTATTCCAAGGATGGAGACCGGGAAGCTCGGGAAAATTGATCAAAGCAATGAAAGCCGTAAAATTACTGAAGCAGGGATGTCATGGACTTTGGTGCTATGCTATGAGGAAAGAGGAAGGAGTAGAGCTCTCGTCTATTTCAGTTGTGAATGAGTTCTCAGATGTATTTCCTGACGAACTACCTGGGTTACCTCCGCAGAGAGAAGTGGAGTTCACTATCGAATTAGAGCCTGGAGCAGCTCCTATTTCCAGAGCACCATACCGCATGGCGCCAACCGAGATGTATGAACTCGAAGCAAGCTGGAGGAATTGTTACGAAGGTTATATTCAACCTAGCGTGTCTCCTTGGGGAGCGCCCGTTCTCTTTGTCCGGAATAAAGACGGATCCCTCCAACTGTGTATTGATTACAGGGAGCTCAACAAGATGACGATCAAGAATAAGAATCCTATACATCGGATCGATGACTTGTTTGATCAACCGCAAGGGGCAAGGGTATTCTCGAAGATTGACTTGCGATCGGGATACCATCGATTGAGAATTAAGGAATCGGATATACCAAAGTCTGCTTTGTCGATGCAGGGCATTATGAATTTGTAGTGATGCCATTTGGACTTACCAATGCTCTGGTATTCATGCAATTGATGAATCGGGTATTCTTAGAATACTTGGATAAATTTGTGGTCGTCTTCATTGATGACATCTTGATATATTCGAAGGACGCAGAGGAGCATGCCGAACATTTGCGTGTGGTTTTGAGCACCTTGAGGAAGGAACAGCTATATGCGAAGCTTTCCAAATGCGAGTTCTAGCTTAGGGAAGTAACTTTCCTTGGACATGTGATATCAGCTTACGGAGTTCAAGTGGACCCGAAGAAAGTCGAAGCAATCTTGGAATGGGAAGCTCCTAATAACGTGAAGGAAGTCCGGAGTTTCTTAGGACTTGCTGGATATTATCGCCGTTTTGTAGAGGGATTTTCCAAAATTGCTCGTCCGCTCACTCAGCTATTACAGAAAACTCAAAAGTTCACGTGGGATGAGAGATGCCAGGCTGGTTTTGACGAACTTAAGAGGAGACTGACGACAGCACCTATATTAGCGTTACCAGAGGGAACTGATGGATTCATGGTATACAGCGACGCTTCAAATCAGGGTATGGGTTGTGTGTTGATGCAAAAGGATAAGGTGATTGCTTATGCTTCTCGGTAGTTGAAACCGTACGAGGTTAATTACCCGACTCATGATCTGGAGCTAGCAGCTGTAGTCTTTGCATTGAAAATTTAGAGACATTATTTGTACGGCACTCATTGTCAGATCATTACAGATCATAAGAGCCTCAAGTACATTTTCAGCCAGAAGGAATTAAACATGAGGCATAGAAGGTGGCTCGAATTGATCAAGGATTACGACTAGGAGATTCTCTACCATCCGGGTAAAGCAAACGTAGTAGCCGATGCTTTGAGCCGTAAACTTATCTCTCTTCGAGTGTTGGAAGCACTTACATCCCAAACCAGCATTCAACAGGAACTGATCCGCGAAGGGATTGAAGTATGGGCACCAGGAATCCAAGGACAACTATATGTGATGGAACTGACTTCATCACTAGTCGAGGAGATCAAATCTAAGCAGTTAAACGATTCTATGATCCTTCGGTTATGTGACGAAGTAAAGAAAGTAAAGGCCCCAGGATTCGTGATACAAGATGATGGAGTTCTGAGATTTCAGAGTCGACTTTGCGTTCCCGATAATGAGGAATTGAGACGGACAATTCTGAAGGAAGCTCATAGCGCGCCCTATTCTATTCACCCGGGCAGTAGTAAAATGTACAAGGATCTTAAACAAAACTTCTGGTGGGGGAATATGAAGAAGGACGTAGCAGAGTACGTTTCGAAGTGTTTAACTTGTCAGCAGGTTAAGATTGAACATCAGCGACCTGCCAGAATGTTAAAGCCGCTTCCGATCCCTGAGTGGAAGTGGGAGGATATCGCGATGGATTTATCACCAGTATGCCAAGGACCAAAACGGGAATGAATATGATTTGGGTTATAGTTGATCGACTAACCAAGTCGGCTCATTTCCTAGGAATTAAAGATACTTGGGGACCCGAGAGATTGGCGCGAGTATTCATTGCAGAAGTAGTCAGATTGCATGGGACGCCGAAGACCATTATTTCAGATCGAGATGGTCGCTTCGTGTTGCACTTCTGGAAGGCAGTTCACAGGGCTTTGGGGACTGAGCTCAACTTTAGCACGGCTTATCATCCCCAAACGGACGGTCAGTCCAAAAGGACTATACAAACAGTAGAGGACATGCTTAGAACTTGTGCCTTAGATTGGTCGACTGATTGGGAAGTTCATTTGCCATTGATTGAATTCACCTACAATAATAGTTGTCATGCTTCTATTAAGATGGCACCATTTGAAGCTTTGTATGGAAGAAGATGCCGATCACCCCTGTGCTGGGATGATTCTTCGGATTTGAGCGGGACGGAACCGGAATTGATAGTTCAGACTCAAGAGAATATAGCTTTGATTCTAGAGAGACTGTGGCGCCAGTCGGCGAAGTCTTATGCAGACGTACGTCGTCGCCCTCTAGAGTTCGACGTTGGGGACCATGTACTATTGAAGGTGTCTCCTACACGAGGGATTTTCCGTTTTCGGAGGAAAGGTAAGCTAAGTCCGAGATATATCGGGCCATTTGAGGTCCTCGAGAGAGTTGGGGATTTAGCATACAGGTTGGCCTTACTGCCATCGCTGAGTCACGTTCACAATGTGTTTCACGTATCCCAATTGTGGAAGTATGTACCGGACCCCAATCACGTCATTGATTTCGACGAGATAGAGATAGCTAATGACGGTACCTTCGAAGAGAGACCAATCAAGATACTTGAGAGTCGGATCAAACAATTGAGGAATAAACCAATACACTTGGTTAAAGTACAATGGTCACGACATGGAGCTGAAGAGGCCACTTGGGAAACAGAGGACAGTATGAAGGCTAGATATCCAGAGTTGTTTTCATCTTAAGTTTCGGGACGAAACTTCTTTTTAGGGAGGAAGGATGTAATACCCGAGATGATATGTATTTGGAACTTGTGATATTGTAATTGTTGCACTTTGATCTGAGAATTATTCTCCGTATTTCATAGTCCGGTGTTTTTGAGCGTATGATTTCATGATTGTGATTTAAAAATTGTGATTCTGCACATGTAGCGCACGCTATCGTCTATGTGTAGCGTACGCTAACTTGGATCCATAGCGCACGCTACAAAGGAACCTTAGCGCACGTTATACGTGGTCAATATGATTGAGACGTGTTGGTAGGTGAGATTAGGCTGGGGATCTTGGTCGGATTGTGTCGGGATGAACCTGGACGGCTTTCGGGAAAAAGCCAAGTCAACGCGTTAGCGCACGCTACTCATATGAGGATAGCGCACGCTAAAGGCTGAGTACAGTGAAATCAGTAACGTTTCAAATAGCCGTTAGCGCACGCTATGAATATGGACTAGCGCACGCTAATAACCATTTTCTATATATAGGACAACATCCTTTTTCATATTTTCAGATTTTTCACTCCCCCATCCGAATTCTTGAACTTAGAAAGACACTCTCTTCATCCTAGACACTTCTTGCCGGCATCCTAGCTCGTGTTGAAGATTGTAGATCTTTAGGGATTGGTGTTCAAGCCTTCAGCGTTGGATTGCTTCGAATTTCCTCCTTGTTCTTCACTACTTTGAGGTAGGTGATTCTTCACCAATATTAGTAGTATTCTGAAGGACGTTTTTGATCATGTTTTGGGATTTACCTAGTCAGTTAGATTCATAAGTAGTCGAACATCATGTGTTAGAAGGATATTTTTGACGTTTCGGCACTTATTCATCATATAATCCATTGAACCTTTTTAGTATATGGACTCCTAAGCATATTCATGTATCTTCAAAACCGATTATGACTAGTATATGGAGATTACCTAGTTCTTATGTTTTACATAAGGAATCATATGTTTTGGGACTTGGAATGAATTGAACTTAGAATATTTTCTTGAAGATCAAGATGAATTATGGTGTAGTAATGATGATACGTATCCCTGTGTCTCGTAGACATTTAATCCATAAGGATCTTTCATAAACCGTATGAGCATGATATGCACGGAGTTGGCACGTATTAACACTGAGGATTTCATGAGTTTTCATCATCTTTAGCTCAAGTTTTTACCCTGTAGTGACTGCCATGCACGATTAGCGCACGCTAAGATGTATATATTAACGTGTGCTATCGGGAATGAGTAACGTACGCTACGTTGGGTACGTAACGTACGTTATGTCATCGAGCGAGGCGATCGGCTATTCGAGAGATCGATTACCACGGCTAAGCGCACGCTAAACTTGGTCATTTGCGTACGTTAGCAGGCGGGCTTAGCGCACGTTACGTATAATACGAGGCGCGCTAAGTAGTTCGAGCATAATTCATTTTTAGAGCTTGCGGCCGTAAACCGGGCTGTTAGACGTTAAATACGACTTGAGAGGAATTCTTTATTATTTCTTAGGTCCGAGCCTTGCATAGGGGACGATCGAGGGGCGGTGGCATACGGACGCGTGTCATTTGTTGGAGTATTTCATTCTTGCCATTTTCGAGGCAAGTATCATATATTGAGTTTGATTTATATTGGAACTTTGATCATGCTTATGGTTTTGTTCATATTGTCGAATATGAGATGTATTTCTGTAATTTCTCGTGGTATTCGTTGTTAGTTGTTTGTATTGATGAACATATTGAAATGCGTATATGTATGCATAATTGATTGGTTTATGGTATAAATGATCCAAGGGGATCATGAGGATCTATGCTGAGGGCGCTAGATCGAATGTCCACCATGCGTTGGTCCGATAGGATCATCATGAGGATCTATGCTGAGGGCGCTGGATCGCTGGATGGGTTTTCCACCATGCGTTGGTCCGACGGGATCATCATGGGGATCTATACCAAGGGCGCTGGATCGCTGGATTACCCTGTATTGTGTTGATGGAATCGTGATGATTCACATCGTTGGACTCCGATGACGGAAGTCCGTTTTGTATGTTTTATGATGCACTGATGATTTATGTACTATGATACTTGTACTAGCATTGTTTTGTTAACCCCTTCGGGGGTGGACATTGTTTTGATGTTCAGGTAGCTGAGGAGCGGGAAAGCAACCACAGTACCGGCAGGACGATGAAATGGCTCAGTGATGTGGTTCATGTTTATTGTTATTGTGATTTGTCTTCTTGGTTCATTTAGTACTCGAGTACGTATGTTTTAATAATGTCATTTTCGATATGGTTGTATAAGTTAACTCATTGGATCAGTTGAACCAAATCTGTATTTCGATCTTTAGTTGTACGATTGGATTATATTTACATTTCTTTTAAAATTAACCTTGTAAATCCTCCTTAAAGGGTTTATGGCGCTGTAATTATTCCGAATATTTCGGGGTGTTACATCAATATCCCAGGCGATAGTCGATTATAATCGACAGTTGGCTTATGTTCGGGATCAAGTGAGAAGTGAAGCGGACAAGGTCCGATACTTTAATATGCGCATGAAACCCCATATCCGTGAGAGTATGGCTCCGCTTATGTGTACCACCCTGAAAGAATATCAGGACCGAGCTTTAGCCATTGAGATGGCTGTTTCTGTGTCGGAATCTGGTTCAGAAAGTAAGAGACAGAAGACCTCGAGAATTTTTTCAAGAGGCCAGAGAAGTGAGATCCGTGAGCCTGTTGCTTCGCATTTTCCTTCTGGGAGCACTCCTCGTTCGGTTGACCAGTCTAAGAACCTTACTCTGGAGGCGAGTAAGACGGTCGGTGTTGTAACACCCCCGATATATTCAGGAATATTACAGCACCGTAAATCCTTTACATAAGAATTTACAAGGCTGAATAAAGGAAATGAAAATAACAGATACCAATTTATGAAATTTCTGAAATAAAGTACAACCGTCTGGTTCAATACCGAGAATACAAATATCTAATGAAGAGTTATTAATACATCACTAAAATCCAAACATCATAAACTGACGACGTACTCGAGTACTTATTGAAATAACCAACAAACAACAAACAGTAAACCCGACTGGAACATCACTCTGCACCCTCGTCGTCATGCATCTCCAGTGGTTGTTTCCCCGCTCTCCTGGATCCTGAACATACACAAATGTTCACCCCCGAAGGGGTTAGCACAACGATGCTAGTACAAGTACAATAATCATACAACAGTGATATAATCAACAATTATATCATAACAAGTTTCTCCAACGAGAAATATCCACAACACATATCATATAATAACAGTTTCAACATACTGGTGGTATTCCAACGATCCAACGCACACATCTATAGATTCCCATGATGATCCCGTCGGACCAACACATGGTGGAACTACCTGTCCAACGATCCAGCGCACACAACTATAGATTCCCATGATGATTCCCATCGGATCAACGCATGGTGGACATATAATCACAACATATTTACACGATACAATCACATCATAATTGTCATAATATAAACAATTCTAATTAGAGTACTTGCCTCGGTTCGTTGTCAAGAATAAAACTTCCACGAATATCAAAATACTCGAAGGTCGTCCCCTTCGATCAACCACGTGTTAAGCCCGGACCTTAACAAAAGAAATAGTATAGAATTCATCTCATGCCGTACGAACGTCTAACAATTCAAATATTACGGTAGGAAGTCCTTAATATGCAATCTGTCTGGATCGCTTAACGCACACTACGAATCCTATGTAGCGTACGTTAATGCTACTCGTTAGTGCATGCAGTACACACATTCTAGCATACGCTAACCAGGCGTGGTCAGTGCTTCACTGATCAGCCGACTGACTCGCCTGATGACTTAACGCACGCTAAGTTCCAAACGTGGCGTACGTTAAACGTACTCGATAGCGCACGCTAAGCGTGCATGGCAGTTCACTGGAGGGCAGCAGATTATACAAATGGTGATGAAGTAAGCGAATTCCTCATTGATTAATGTTTGTTATCTGACTTCATGTTATGTTCATAACCTTTATGAATGATCTCATGGATAATAACAACTTCGAGGTGCAAGTATGCGTATAATCATCATAACACCATAATCCGTCTTGATTACAATTCTCATGCGAAGTTTGGTGATCTCCGGTTGATGTATCAGATTCTACTATCATTATACACGTTCAGGCTTCATCTTGAGGTGAAATAACAATTCCAACTTATACGAAAGAATATTTTCCAAGATGATTCTTCCTTTAATTTCTTATAACCGAAAATAATATCACCCCCAATTCATGTTTACAAAGATAACATAAATCATACGGATTGCTAACTTCAGAATGTTTCTCTCATCATTTGAAGTAGTAGGATTCCATCTTCAAGGTTCCAACAATAATATCGTAATCGTAGACATTTCCAATCTTCTAAACATGATGTTTGTTGAATAATTCACTAATGAGATTCAATATCTCGCTAACATGATCATCTAATTCCTTAGAATCCAAATCTAAGGCTGGAGATAGATTGAGCATACCTTAATATGACGAAATTACTGAACCGCAAGGTAGAATCCAACTCCGGTTGGTTATATGCCACTCCAAGGTGTTACTTCTCTTCAATGATCACTCACAAGTGATAACCAATATCCAAGGATCAATAAGATGTGTTCTAAGTGTGTTAGAAGGATGATTATAGCTCTCTGGCCTCTCAAGAATGAAGAATGGACGAAGGAAATGTAAGCCAAAACGGGTGGTTGTCTCATTTATAATATTCTGCACTTTAGCTAATTAGCGCACGCTACAATACATACTTAGCGCGCGCTAATAAGCGTTGACTCCAAATCTGTCCAGGTTCGTCCACGGGAATCTTATTTGGACCCATGTCCCGGCTGGCGCATGTGCTAGCCGCCTACCTCAATAATTCAGTGTCTAGCGCACGCAACTCCTACATACGTAGCGTGCGCTAGTAATAGCCGATAGCGCGCGTTAAGCTACATTCTTAGCGTGCGCTATCACGAGTTTGCATGAGAAAATTTGTATGTTGTTATACTTATGTACAAAGGTACCAATGCAAAAAATATCATACTCCAATAATCAAGACTACAAATCCGAATAATACAGGGTTCGAATACAGATGAAATACACAGTAATAAATCCGGATATTACATACTCTCCTACTAAAAAGGAGTTTCGTCCCGAAACTCAAGACGAAAATAATTCGGGATATCTGTACTTCATGCCATCTTCCATTTCCCATGTGGCTTCTTCCACTCCGTGACGTGACCATTGAACTTTGACCAAAACGATTGGTTTGTTCCTCAACTACTTAACTCGACTATCGAGTATCTTGACCGGTCTTTCTTCAAATGTCCCATCATGAGTGACTTCGATCTCGCCGAAATCAATGACATGACTAGGATCTGGTATATATTTTCGTAACTAGGATACGTGGAACACGTTATGAACATGGCACAATGACGGTGGCAATGCCAATCTGTATGCCAACTCCCCAACCCTCTCAAGGATTTCGAACGGTCCGATATATCTCGGACTCAGCTTTCCCCTTCTTCCAAAACGGAAGATTCCTCGAGTAGGAGAAACCTTTAAAAGTACGTGGTCTCCAGTATTGAACTCCAATGGGCGACGACGTACGTCTGCATAAGATTTCTGGCGGCTCTGGGTGGTCAACAGCCTTTCACGAATCAAGGCTATCTTCTCTCGAGTCTGTATGATCAACTCTGGTTCTGTCCCGATCAAGTCTGATGAATCGTCCCAACATAGGGGTGATCTACATCTCCTCCCGTATAATGCCTCAAACGGTGCCATCATAATGGAAGCATGCCAACTATTGTTGTAGGTAAATTCAATCAACGGTAGATGAACTTCCCAATCAGTTGACCAATCTAAGGCACAAGCCCCCAGCATATCTTCCACCGTTTGAATGGTCCTCTTGGATTGTCCGTCAGTCTGCGGGTGATAAGCTGTACTGAAGTTCAATTCGGTCCCCAAGGCCTTATGGACTGCTTTCCAAAAGTGAGACACAAAACGGCCGTCTCGATCAGAAATAATGGTCTTCGACGTACCATGCAATCGAACTATCTCCGAAATAGATACTCATGCCAACCTCTCTGGTCCCCACGTGTCCTTAATGCCTAGAAAATGAGCTGATTTGGTTAAACGATCAACTATCACCCAAATCATGTTCATTCCTGTCTTGGTTCTTGGCATACTGGTGATAAAGTCCATCGATATGTCCTCCCACTTCCACTCAGGAATCGGGAGCGGCTTCAACATTCTGGCAGGACGTTGATGCTCGATCTTAACCTACTGACAAGTCAAGCATTTCGAAACATAGTCTGCTACATCTTTCTTCATGTTGCCCCACCAGAAATTCTGCTTCAAGTCCTTATACATCTTACTGGTACCCGGGTGGATAGAATAGGGCGAACTGTGAGCTTCCTTCATAATTGTCTGTTTCAGAACATCGACATCGGATATGCAGAGTCGGTTCAGAAATCTCAAAACTCCATCATCATGGATTACGAATCCGGGGGCCTTCCCCTTGATCACTTCATCACGTAACCGAATCATTAGAGGATCATCTGCCTGTCTAGATTTGATTTCTTCGGTTAATGATGAAGTTATTTCTATCACGCACAGTTGTCCTTGGACTCTTTGTAACCACACTTCAATTCCTTCTCGAATCATCTCTCGTTGAAAGCTAAGTTGGGAGGTCAGAGTCTCCAGCATCTGAATAGAAATAGGCTTGCGGCTGAGTGCATTGGCCACTACATTTGCTTTGACTGGATGATACAAAATCTCCAGGTCATAGTCCTTGATCAGATCTAATCATCTTCTTTGCCGCATGTTCAACTCTTTCTGACTGAAGATGTATTTGAGACTCTTGTGATCCGTAAAGATCTGACAGTGAGTCCCGTACAGATAATGCCTCCAGATCTCTAAAGCAAAAATTACTGCTGCTAGCTCTAAATCATGTGTTGGATAATTCACTTCATAAGGTTTCAGCTGTCGTGAAGCATAAGCGATCACCTTGCATTCTGCATCAATACGCACTCGAGTCCTTGGTTCGAAGCATCACTGTAAATTATAAATCCTCCAGTTCCCTGTGGAAGTGATGGAATCGGTGCCGTCGTCAATCTCTTCTTTAATTCATCAAAACTAGGCTGACACGACTCGTTCCACTCCAACTTTTGAGTTTTCTGCAGGAGTCGAGTAAGTGGGCGGGAAATTTTGGAAAATCCTTCCACGAACCGACGATAATACCCAGCAAGTCCTAAGAAACTTCGGACTTCTTTCACATTCTTTGGAGGCTTCTAATCCAAAACCACTTCTATCTTCTGCGGATCTACTCGGACTCCTTCCGCTGATACCACATGACTGAGGAGCATTACTTCCTTTAGCCAGAATTCACACTTAGAGAGTTTGGCGTACAGTTGCTCGCTTCTCAAAAGTCCTAATACAATCCGCAAATGCTGTGCATGCTCTTCTGGGTTCTTAGAATACACCAGAATGTCATCAATGAACACGACCACAAATTTATCCAAATATTCGATGAACACTCGGTTCATCAACTGCATGAATACAGCAGGTGCATTAGTGAGACCAAACGGCATCACTACAAACTCATAGTGTCCGTAGCGAGTTCTGAACGCTGATTTCGGAACATCAGATTCTTTAATCCTCAGCTGATGATACCCTGATCTCAGATCGATTTTAGAAAATACTGTTGCCCCTTGCAACTGGTCAAACAGATCATCAATCCGTGGCAACGGATACTTGTTCTTAATCGTCATCTTGTTCAGCTCTCGATAGTCAATACACAGTCGAAGCGATCCATCCTTCTTTCGGACAAAAAGGACTGGCACTCCCCAGGGTTAAACGCTTGGCTGAATATAGCCTTTATCCAGTAATTCCTCCAGCTGCTTTTTCAGTTCGTACATCTCAGTAGGTGCCATACGATACGGCGCCTAAGAAATTGGTGTAGCTCCGGGTTCCAGCTCAATGGTGAATTCTACATCCCGTCGTGGAGGTAGTCCAGGTAATTCGTCAGGAAATACATCTGGAAATTCATTAATAAGAGGAATAGATGAAAGTTCCACAATTTCGTCTTCTCTCTTCATTGCATAGCACCAATATCCGGTACAGCCCTGTTTCAATAATTTGACAGCTTTCATTGCTTTGATCAACTTTCCTAAACTTCCTGGTTTCCATCCCTCAAGCATTACTTTGGAGCCATCATCAGCGATCAGCGAAATGTTCCTCCTTCGGTAGTTTACAATAGCTCCATAACGATTAATCCAATCATCTCCGAGTATCAGGTCGTCTCCTTGCATTTCTATCACAATCAGATTTGAGAGCCACTCTCTGCCTCTGAATGATATAGGGAAATTTCTGGTTTCTAAGTTCCCGACAATCCTCTCTCCACTCGGTAAACCAACAACATAAGCTTCACAAGCATGAAAACTGGAAATATTTAAACGATTTACACAAGACAAAGATATAAAAGAATGTGTAGCTCATGTATCGAATAAAACGCTAACTGGCTGCGAAAGGATCTGGATAGTACCTGATGCGATAGCAGCATCCTGATCGTCTGTCCTCCTCATCTCATACAGACGTGGGGGAACAGATCCGGCACTCGATGTCCCCTTTCGGTCCCATTGTCCTCTGCCTCGTCCGTGGCCAAAATTTTGAGGCATCTGAACACTTTGCTGCGTCTGTTGGATACTAGCTTCCTTCTGAACTGGCTGCGATGGACGGGTTCCATTGTACTTGGTGGCATCCTTGCAAAACATCGCACGGTGCCCTTCCTGTCCGCAGTCAAAACATGTAACTGGAGTGCACAAACAATCACGCCAAAGGTGGCCTGGGCGACCACAGTTAAAGCACTTCCTAACTGTATCCGTCGTGGTTGACATTGTTCCGTAATTCTTTCCGCTCATAGATGGGTGCGGAGGTTTCTTGAAAGAAAAAGAAGACTGGGCCTTGCGGGGCCCACTGCTCTTGTGCTCCGTAAAAGTACCAGAGACTTTCTGTTTCTTCGACTCCATAAACTTCTCCATTGCTGCTTCTTTTATTTCGTACGCCAACACCTTATCCTGGTATTGGCGGAGAGTGGTACATTCAAAACCGGACATGTACCTCTGGATTTCTGGTTTCATCCTCATTTCAAAGTGAATCATCATCTCTGCATCTGTTCTGACCAGATGTCGAACAAATGCTAACTGTTGATTAAACGTCTTAATTGTTTGGGATATGGGTTCGTCTGATGGCTGAGCGGAGAAAAACTCCCGAATTTTGGCTTCCCTCATAGGACGAGGGCAGTACTGAGCTTCCATCATCATTTTAAATTCTGTCCAATCAGCATCATGATCTGTAGGTCGGATAGCTTCCCACCACTCGGATGCCTCCCCAATCAGAAAGTACTGGGCAATAGGATCTCTCCTGTCGTCTGGGCAATTAATTCCAGCAAAAATTTTCTCCAATTCCTTCAACCAATGATCCCAAGTGGGAGTCTCGGAAAAGACATCAAATTTGGGTGGTTGCATTTTGGCTACCTCTTGCAACCATCGGTCACCTTGATTTCCCATTTCTGGGATCCTTTACTGTCCATCTCCCTGCTGAAGTCCCACTGCCATCTGCATTCGGTCCACGACATGAGCGAACTGAGTCATCTGATTCACCACTTGACGAAGGATTTCTGGTACAGCAGGTTCCGGTTCATTATTGATGGATTGTTGCAGCTTGCCTGAGCTATGACTAGCCTGATTAGAAGGCGACGCCTCCCTTTCAGCATTCCTTCGTCCGCGTCCACGACCGCAACCACGTCCACGTCCGCCTCTCAACATACTGTAAGCACAAATACTTAATATATAGGAAACAACATCGTTCTAATGTTCAAGTATAAAAAGGTACAACATGTAAAGAACGAGATAGAGTTTAGGAACTTACAACCACCGTTCGCATGAAGACGTAGGCAGTTAGACCCGGCAAAATAGGCCCAGGCCCGCGGGCCGGGCCAGCCCGCCCGTTTTTGGGCGGGCATTGGGCTGCATATTATTAGCCCAAAAAAACCCGGGCCTTTTTGGCCCGGCCCAGATTTGGCCCGCCCATAGAGGCCGACATGGCATGGCCGCCCCGCTTTTTTTTTTTTTTTTAATTTATGTTATGTGTAATTATATAATTAATTTTTTTTCCTTGTTTGTAAGATTATAATACATCTATATGTTAATTATTGATGTAATTTTATTTTTTTTGGGACTTTGTGATTATTTGTAGTATCTCATATCAATAATAATATTATTTTATGATTTTATAAGAAATTAGTAGTGATAAATGATATGATGATCAAATAAAAATATTTGTATATTTGTCTTTTGATTATGGTAGTGTAGTAAATAATGTAATTATCAAATAAAAATAATTGTATATTTATTTATCTGATTGTGATAGTATAGTGAATAATATAATAATTAAGGATCGAAAATTATTTGTATATATATTTCAGAATTAATATTTCAAAAAAAAAAAAAAAGTCGAGGCTCATTCGGCCGAGCCCGCCGAGGCGCCACGGGCCTAATAATTTTGGCCCAGGAAAAACCGGGCCTTTTTGGCCCGGCCCAAAAAAGACCCGCCCGTTTTATGCCCGACCCGTTTGGGCCGGGCCCGCCCGTTTGCCAGGTCTATAGGCAGTACAGTGATGTCATTCACGGCCAGTTACCTCAAAAGACGTAAATGACCCCTATTTTAACCCAATGGCCAAGATATCCATAATCTTAGCTCCGATACCATATTCTGTAACACCCCCGATATATTCAGGAATATTACAGTAAATCCTTTACATAAGAATTTACAAGGTGAATAAAGGAAATGACAATAATGAGATACCAATGTATGAAATTTCAAATAAAGTACAATAAATGCAGTTCAATACCGAGAATACAAATATCTAATGAAGAGTTATTAATACATCACTAAAATCCAAACATCATAAACTGACGACGTACTCGAGTACTTATTGAAATAACCAACAAACAACAAACAGTAAACCCGGCTAGAACATCACTCTGCACCCTCGTCGTCATGCATCTCCAGTGGTTGTTTCCCCACTCTCCTGGATCCTGAACATACACAAATGTTCACCCCCGATGGGGTTAGCACAACGATGCTAGTACAAGTACAATAATCATACAAAAGTGATATAATCAACAATTATATCATAACAAGTTTCTCCAACGATAAATATCCACAACACATATCATATCATAATAGTTTCAACATACTGATAGTATTCCAACGATCCAGCGCACACAGCTATAGATTCCCATGATGATCCCGTCGGACCAACACATGGTGGAACTACCTGTCCAACGATCTAGCGCACACAGCTATAGATTCCCATGATGATTCCCGTCGGATCAACGCATGGTGGACATATAATCACAACATATTTACACGATACAATCACATCATAATGGTCATAATATAAAAAATTCTAATTAGAGTACTTGCCTCGGTTCGTTGACAAGAATAAAACTTCCACGAATATCAAAATACTCGAAGGTCGTCCCCTTCGATCAACCACGTGTTAAGCCCGAACCTTAACAAAAGAAATAGTATAGAATTCATCTCATGCCGCATTTAACGTCTAACAATTCAAATATTACGGTAGGAAGTCCTTAATATGCAATCTGTCTGGATCGCTTAACGCACGCTACGAATCCTATGTAGCGTACGTTAATGCTACTCGTTAGCGCACGCAGTACACACAGTCTAGCGTACGCTAACCAAGCGTGGTCAGTGCTTCACTGATCAGCCGACTGACTCACCTGATGACTTAACGCACGCTAAGTTCCAAACGTGGCGTACGTTAAACGTACTCGATAGCGCACGCTAATTCACGTAGCTTAGCGCACGCTAAGCGTGCATGGCAGTTCACTGGAGGGCAGCAGATTATACAAATGGTGATGAAGTAAGCGAATTCCTCATTGATTAATGTTTGTTATCCGACTTCATGTTATGTTCATAACCTTTATGAATGATCTCATGGATAGTAACAACTTCGAGGTGCAAGTATGCGTATAATCATCATAACACCATAATCCGTCTTGATTACAATTCTCATGCGAAGTTTGGTGATCTCTGGTTGATGTATCAGATTCTACTATCATTATACACGTTCAGGCTTCATCTTGAGGTGAACTAACAATTCCAACTTATACAAAAGAATATTTCCTAAGATGATTCTTCCTTTAAGTTCTTATAACCGAAAATAATATCACCTCCAATTCATGTTTACAAAGATAACATAAATCATACGGATTGCTAACTTCAGAATGTTTCTCTCATCATTTGAAGTACTAGGATTCCATCTTCAAGGTTCCAACAATAATATCGTAATCGTAGACATTTCCAATCTTCTAAACATGATGTTTGTTGAATAATTCACTAATGAGATTCAATATCTCGTTAACATGATCATCTAATTCCTTAGAATTCAAATCTAAGGCTGGAGATAGATTGAGCATACCTTAATATGACGAAATTACTGAACCGCAAGGTAGAATCCGACTCCGGTTGGTTATATGCCACTCCAAGGTGTTACTTCTCTTCAATGATCACTCACAAGTGATAACCAATATTCAAGGATCAATAAGATGTGTTCTAAGTGTGTTAGAAGGATGATTATAGCTCTCTGGCCTCTCAAGAATGAAGAATGGACGAAGGAAATGTAAGCCAAAATGGGTGGTTGTCTCATTTATAATATTCTGCACTTTAGCTAATTAGCGCACGCTACAATACATACTTAGCGCGCGCTAATAAGCGTTGACTCCAAATTTGTCCAGGTTCGTCCGCGGGAATCTTATCCGGACCCATGTCCCGGATGGCGCATGTGCTAGCCGCCTACCTCAATAATCCAGTGTCTAGTGCACGCAACTCCTACATACGTAGCGTGCGCTAGTAATAGCCGATAGCGCGCGTTAAGATACATTCTTAGCGTGCGCTATCACGAGTTTGCATGAGAAAATTTATATGTTGTTATACTTATGTACAAAGGTACCAATGCAAGAAATATCATACTCCAATAATCAAGACTACAAATCCGAATAATACAGGGTTCGAATACAGATGAAATACACAGTAATAAATCCGGATATTACAGGTGTGAATACCTGCTTCAACTGCAGTCGTGTGGGCCATGCGAGACAGAATTGTCGTTCGCCACCGATTAATTGTTTTAAGTGCGGCCAACTGGGGCACCAAGTGGTGCATTGTGAGACCGTTGCCAAGATGTTTGGGAATCAGGTTTTCGTTCCTACTCGGGGAGTGCCCGATGGTGTCCCGTGATGTAGTTGTGTATCGTACTTCGTGCTGTAATTCGTGTAGAAATTGATATTTGTTGCGTGAAATTTTTGGTTTTGTTTGTATTCTACCATGATGTTTTATTTTAAGTTTCGGGATGAAACTTATTTTTAATAGGATAGAATGCAATATCCGGTATTCTCGTTTTCTGTTATCTTGAATTGTTTGTGTCTTGACGTCGGACATTTTCTTGTTGACGAGAATCAGAGTGAATTCTATCATAATACTATATTTGTTTCTACCGCATAGTCGTTGTGGTCAGGTGCGACTTGTTGTTGCGTGCGTTTCTTTGATTAAATGTGTGCATGTGATGTGTTGTTAACTACTCGTTGTTGTTTTGAAACGTAGTCGGTGGCGTTGTGTTAGTCGTCATGGGGCGTGTTTTCACGCCGTATATTCCTTTACGTTGCTTGTAATGTTTCGCCGTTGGGCGCGATTTTTTTTCAGTTTTTATGTATATCGTTGAGCTTTCCTGGCGGGATATTGCTTCTCCCTACTTGATTTAAGTTTCGGGACGAAACTTCTTTTAAGGAGGGTAGAATGTAATATCCGCAATTTTGGATTTCCGGTAATTTTATTTTTTCGGCGGAGGTCCGTTTCGACGACTCTCTTGGTACCGTTTCATCATTCTGAGAATGATTAATTCTGCACTTTTTGTCATCTGAGTTCGTTTCGGTATTGTTTTGTTGAGTTCCGTGTTTCTTAACGACTTTTCTACACTCGAGTTTGATTCTTGGGAATCTCATCCGAAATTACTGTTTCGAGTTTCCCGTAAGTCCGTTTAACATTATTAGACGTGTTGTGAACTTCAGTTTGGTTATTCGATCACGTATCGTGATTTTCGGACGTTTTGGGCCATTTACGTAATTTCCCAAAGTTTGGGGTAATTACCTTCCGTTGTCGAATTTCGAGCCTTCGAGTGGTCGGAATCGTGTGTTCTATTAGTTCTCGAATTCGTCTTTGCGAGTACTTCGTAACCGAACCTCCGATTCGTATTCAGGTTCAGGTTTCGGGGTCGTTCGGATCGTCGTTGTGGCTCGGTCGTAATTTTCGGTTTGTCTATGGAGGTGGCTTTTAGGACCTGTGCGAAACGGCCCTGGAAACGGTGCTGCCGAGCGCCGTGTCTTGTGCCGGGTCGGCCAGGACCAGCAAGCCTGCCGAGACACGGCCGAGAACCCGCGCAAGATTTGCGCCGGGTGATGCGCCGTGTCGGATACGGCCGAGACACACGGCGCTGGTCTGGGCCGTTTGCTGCGCCGTGTTCGGCAGGTGTATAAATATGGCAGAACAGTCGGGTTTACACCCATTTTTCCCATTTCTTCACTTCCTTTCCGCGGCTGGGACTTGGAGGGCACGAGGAGATGTTGTTCCACTGTAAATACATGAAGTTCTTGAGTCCAAAACATCGATTAATCATTCCATAACTTGCTCCGATCGACCGAATCAGGGTAAGTTTTTTCAAAATCTAGTTTTGGGGATTTTGTTCTATTTGTCCGTTTAATCCGTTTTAACGCAGAATAGTGATGGATTGATGATTGTTAAGCTATATTATCTCGAATTCCTTGTTATCCCATGGTTGGATTGCCACGGATTTGTCGTTTTATTAACTATCTTATCGACGCCTTGAAGGTGTTCGATAAAATGTCACAAAGTGAATCCGAGCGTTCTACGCTTATTCTTCCTTGTTCGTTCGTTAATTTATTGATGGTATGATGTTAGGGTCAGATTCCTTGTGAAGAACTCGAGTCGGAACCCTTCCGTTCGTTGTCTTCTTCGTGGTACAAGCTTCCCGGTTGAACCGTGTTCTTCGGGGTATTCGGTATCGGTTATTAAGGCAAGTATCCTATTATACGACTTGTATGTTGCGACTAATAATCACGTATGAGATTTATGATGATTTTTGCTTGCCTTCGTAAATATGTTCCGTTTGAATTGGTTGTGTATTCCGCAATTTGAAGGCTTTGTGATAATAGTGTTATATTGGTATACGTGTTAGGTGTTGTGCCATTTGTGCAGGATTGCGACGTACATATGGGATGGTTGTACACTTGGTTGTGCAATGTATTGTGTACCGAACGTATGTTATGTTGGTTGTGTGTCGTTGATTGATGATAGTTATTGCGAGTGTTGAGATTGTGTTATGTGCGTGTGATGTACGATTTTGTGGTGATCACCGTGATTGATTAATTGTGCTCATTGTTGTATGTAATGTGAATGTGAATGTGAATATGTGTGTTATCGCTAAGTTCACTCGTGTTGGTTCGACGGGACCTACGAGGATTCGTGGCAGTGGACTACGGGGTCAGAACTTAGTGAGGTACTGAGGTCCAATCGTGCTGGTCTGACGAGGCCTATGATAACGCATGGCAATAGACCATAAGTTTCGGACACAGTACGTCCAACCGGGTGAGCTCGACGGGGCTTACGGTGACACGTGGCAGTGGACTACGGTGTCAGGACTGTGTGTGGGATTGTTGTGATTGATATAGTCCGTGTGGGTTGTCGAACCTACGGAGACACGTGACAGTGGATCACGGTGTCGGAATTGGTTATGTCTGGTTAATAGTCCGTGTGGGTTGTTGAACCTACGGAGACACGTGACAGTGGATCACGGTGTCGGAATTGATTATGTTTGTTTAATTGTGCGTGGTGTAGTCCATGCGGGTTGTTGAACCTACGGAGACACATGATAGTGGATCACGGTGTCATGAGCATGATTATTTTCAAATCAAAGTTTTGAAAGGAAAAGTTTTATGAAAATGAATGTTGAACCGAGTCCTAAGCTTGAGTAAATGTTTCCCGTATTGTAAACTGTTGAGTTATGAAACAAGATTTGGGTTAAGACCCTAAAGTTTTTCGAAAGGTTTTGTGAATCAGGACTTGAGGTCTTAAGGTTTTGAAATTCTAAAAATTCCCGAGATGATAATCTTATTTTCGAATGCTTCATAGCTTATCTTCCCTTGTGAAAACCTCCCGGGAATATTCTGATACTTGATTATTATATTTGATTTACGATTATTATTTGCTTGTTACATTTCGTATGATTTGATACTTTCACTAGTAAAATAGTGGAGTTTTACTAACCCCCAAGTAATCGGGGATTGGATGTCTGTTTTGCGTCCAGGTACATATAGATTTAGGGGAGCAGTCACAGGATTGGTATAAGAGGACGACGATCTGCGATACTAATCAAGGGTTAAGAGTTGTTTTGATTTTCGTTGTGTTGTCCGAGTTGATTTCAGTCTTCCGCTGTATTGTGTTTCGACCCCTGTGTGGGTAACGATGTATAAGTCAATTTTGTTGATGAGTTGTGTGACCTCATCGATCGGTATTATTTTATTGTTTGACCCTCGCCGGGCAAGCAGTTGGTCATTTTGTAAGGTATAGCCTGGTAGATCCTCGTAAAAAGGGGTCTATGGCGTGTATATTCCCATATGGTTTTGGGGGTGTTACAGGCGCATGATAGATGAGGATAGGGTATAGAGGATTGAGGAAGAGGAGGCCTATGAGCACTACACCATATATGGCTTTCAACAACCTTTTTGTTGATGTTACAAGCAAAAGTGTAGCCTTAGATGCCTTAAAATTGGTCAAATTTGATTTAAAGCTACATATTTTTCTAACATTATTATTGATATAAATTAGTGTTACCATAGACTAAATTGAACATCTACGCTAACACAAAATTTGGTGTAGCCGTTGCTATTTAAAAAAAGGGTAACTAAATACTAAAAGAAATAGCCGGGCTTTCTAAAATATTTAAGGCGGTCCAAATAAATTATTTTCAACTGTAACGACCCGATTTTTCTAAGGTATTTTATAAATATATTTTTTTTATAATAAGAAAAACTTGTAGAAATTTCAAGTCGTTACGAAACATACATTTTCTAAAATATTTTGTGGAATTTAAAATAATTTTAAATCTCCAAGACAACCGTAAAATCCAGCAGGGTAAAATAATTGTAAAAAACAAGGTTAATTGTTTCATGTTAACTTGAGCTGAATATAAAAGAAATACGTAACATTAAATATTTTTATCATATGTCGGTCTGCTCTGCAAGCCGTTCTTTTCATTCCGAATTACGAAGGTAAAATTTGACTGGGGTGAAACTGAAAGAATTAGAAACTTAGGGCCTAAAATTAAAATCTAAGTAAAATTAAAATTAAAATTTGACTAGAATTAGAATCTTGGTTCATCATCTTAATCTCTTCTCTCAGAACTCGTAAGACTCTCTCTCCACCATGGAATCCCCTTTCCTCTTCTCCTGTGGAAACTCTCTGGTGATTAGCAGGACCGAGGGATGGAGCAACAGTGTCGATGATGTTATCGCTCAGAGCAGCGACTGTACGCTCACCGTGAATCATCCGGGTCGGGCTTCCACTAGTTTCAAATTCGGACTTCCGACGGAAAGGTAAAGGAGTTGGGCTTCGAGATGGGGTTTGGAGGCGATGGAGACGAGCGGCGATTCAGCGACGAATGACTGAGGGCTGGAGTTGCGACTGAAAGAAAATTTCAGGTTAGTTTTCTTGCTGTTCTAATTTTAATTCTAAAATAAATGGGGTTTCATGTATTATGTGAATTCTGGAAATGGTTGGTTTAATGAAGTGTGTGTTCCGATTTGATGAATTAGTTTTTGTTTATTTTCGATTTTGATTTGACGAATTGGTGTTTTGTGTGTTTATTTTCGATTTTGATTTGATGCCTTTTGTTCTCTGATGCCTTTTGATTTGATTTGGAATTTTATGAGCTTGATTTATTATTAGGTTTTCTGAAGATCGATTAGGAAGTATTTGGTGTGTCGTTTAAAATATGGTGCCAGATTTATCTAGTGTGAGGTCTGAAGTGACTCGTGATTCATGACGTATTTAGTTAGTCATCCTGCAACTGAAATGTGTTGCTTCTGTGCCAATTTCTGTTATTCACAACCTCATTACCTCCACTATCATGTCTGTTGGCTACGTTTAGTCATGTAATTAATATCCTTTGAGTGTGCTTGATATGATATATGATGAAGAAAAAGTATTTTAAACAAACTATTTTTTTTAATTGGCTTTGCTGTTATTTGATGTTTCAGGAGTCTCTTCAGAAGGATTTTGGATTGAAAACTGGAGAGATACTGTGGAACTTTAGTAGAGGGATAGATACTAGACTGGTTGGACTGATTCAGGTGAGTAGGAAGTACCTGATTTGTCCTGTCCTCAATAAGTTTGTAAATGGAGGCCCTAGTTTCTTATTTATGTGTAGGTAGCCTCAAGCTCCTACTTACTCTGTGTGTGTGCGTGGGTGGTAAACATGATGTAAATTAAGATGATATGTTTCCTATTAAATCTGTCATAATGTTTAGCTAGTCCCATGCAAATGGATCTAACTGTTTGAAACAGAATGCAGTTTTTCAGGTCTAAATGACATCTTTCTTTCTACATGGTTTGGCCCTTTTATTGGTCCACTTTATACTTATTATCCATTGAAGAGTTTAATAGAATTTGCTTGACGTGAAAATTGTTGCTCTGCAAGTAACTTATGATAATGGTTCAATTTGTAATCTTAATCTTATAACACCTAACTCTTGTGATTATATTAGTGTCACTTCATACTACCAATTTATTGAAGAAATGGCAAACCGTGCAGGTCGATGTTGTCTGCAAATATCTCATCCCGCCAAATTGTCGTTTTTTCATTCTTGCTTCTATTATATTTCCGCATTGGAACTTTGCTGTTTTTGGCTTTTTGCAAGAAAGTAAGTCCATTGGTGATGAAGTAAACTGGGGTGTGAGGTTCAGGAACCTAAATGATGTTAGTGGTCCATTGTAAAAATTAACAATTTTTATGCTTGAAAGTTCCTCTCGGTAACTCTTACTCTGATCTCAGACTCAGCATTTTCTCATGCACCTGTGCAAGGAGGTTGCACTTCGGTTGCAGGGATGCGGAGTGCATGGGCTTTTACTCTGAAGGTATTTGCTCAGTTTCTCTCACAGTGGAACGATTTTTATTTTGAACACACCATTGGTGCAACATGTTACTATATTTCGTACCTAAACTCATATGTCCTCATGTTATTTATTAAGGGACTGCTCAATCTTTATTACAGATAAAGAAAAAAAGAAGTGATGTGCTTATAGTAACTGGCCGAAAAGGGCAGCGAGCCAGTAAAGTACATGGGCTGTGGAGACTGCGAGAATCTAAGCCATACAATAACGGTAATGTAGAACTTACCATCAACTTAGCATAGGTTTTGTTGAAACTCTCGAAAACGATCTAGCAAAGTTGTGCGAGAAAGGTGTTGATGTGCAGATTGCATCTGGAGGAGGTCGCATGTATGTAACAATGGATCGCTATGAGGTAAAACCGTTCATTTTTGTTTAAGCTGCTGAGATATATTGACTTGCATGAATCTATCTATGTAAGAATTGATTGACAAAGCTTGCTGGTTGTACTCATAAATTATGAGATGGACTGAAACACAGTTTCATATATTTATTTGGGTTTAACCTAGTACTCCATCCATTCCTCGTGAGGAGGGTAATTCGAAAATAAAATCTAAATATCTATTATTATTTTTATATAATATTCTTTGAAATTAAAGTTTTCCGTTATATAGATTACAATATAGTAGATTGATTTTTTTTTAAACATGAGTGAGAATAGATAGTTTAAAACTGAGTCGTACCTTCATTAAAATGACTAAAATTATAAGGTTGTACCTTATCCAAATTACCATCTTCAAGTGGAACGGAGGGAGTATTATTAACTATGTGGTTTCTTTTTTTTTTCCGCTGAAGTTATCAAAATTGAAGATACTTAGTTGCAAATATGGATCATAGGAATTTTTATTATGTCTGTGAAAATATGTGCTTTATGTAATATCCGCATTTTTTATTCCCCCTTGTATTTTCTTTTTTCGGTGTATTTCTCGGTCGTGGTGACCCTCATGTACCTTACAGTATATCTTTCCCATCACCTATTGATCTGAGACTCGTAATTGTTGTGCGGAACCGCTGTTTCGGGGTTGCTGTGGATCCATTCTATGTTTTGATATGCTTTGAGGTGTTCCGTTTGATGTTTCGTTCATATTCCGGTGTTGTGAACCGTTTATATTTCGTAACCTAGCGCACGCTATCTTTTCTGCATAGCGCGCGCTAGGGGTCCCTTAGTAGCGCACGCTACGACTGATTCGTAGCGCGCGCTAGAGAGCAAGCCCTGGGAGTGGCAGTGCTATTTTCCAGCCTCCTGGACTGGCGTATTAGCGTACGCTACTTAGACTAACGCACGCTAATGTCGGGAGGCTAGCGCACGCTGACGATACCTGGTAGCGTGCGCTAGCGTGGGTGTCGATCTTTGGGCGATTTACTCGAACTTCGGTCAAGTGCGGTTAGCGCACGCTATGCTTGTATGGTAGCGCACGCTAACGGGTCAGGTGAGTAGTGGGCAGTTAACTTCTGGACTCGGCTGATGTCCAGGTAGCGCACGCTATTGGTCGATAGCGCGCGCTACCAAGAGGTTTTTAGCGCACACTACGTCTCGAGTAGCGCACGCTAACGGCCAGTCGCTCTTTGGATCGACGCTATCGCTTGGCTTGTAATTTTATCCCGTTAGCGCACGCTAACTTTGAGGATTAGCGCGCGCTGACACTCCCTGGCTATATAAACCAGGGAGTTGACCCAGATGCACATAATATTTTCATTTCTTCTCCCCCCGCGACGCAGAGCTTCTCCAGGCGATTTCCGAGCAATCCCTTCCTCCGATTATTTCAGGCATCCTCTGCCTTGAGTTTTTGAAGTAAATTAACAACACCAACTTGTGTTCTTCATCCTCAATCCAAGGTAAATCTCTTAGAACCCTACTTTTGGGCGATTTGGGGGTTTTGGGATTTTCTTCCGATCCGTTCCGTTTTGTTGGTGGATTCATGATGATTATGATTAATCTTGTTGGTATTCTAAGTTTCCTTACGGATTCATGGTATATTTCGTAGTTTTTGCGGAATCGAGAGGGTTTGGTTGTGGTCTACCCTCGTTGTTGTTTATATACGGATATACATGAATCGTAGGCGGGTTTTCAGGTGTATTCCATTTCCGTATTCGTATAAGAGTTGGTTGTAATTATGTTCTTCGAATCGTTAGGTTCGGTTCCGTTGATTTCCAGCGTTCGTCGGTGATTATCTTTTCCATTCGTTGCATCGTCGATTATTCAAGGCAAGTATTTTTTTGGAAACCTTTATGCTTAACGTGAAATGGTAATGTATATTGTGTGTGATTGCTCACCTCGGGAGGGTCCGGCGGGATCACGGAGGGAATCCAATGGTATAGCCCTGGATTCACGAGTTTGTTTCGCTAGCCAGCTCGGGAGGGTCCTTAGGGATCACGGAGCGGGATCAATGGTATAGCCCTGTTCCCAAGGCGATGCGTGTGCGTGATTTGTTTTATAATATGGCCATCTCGGGAGGGTCCTTAGGGATCACGGAGCGGGATCAATGGTATAACCCTGTTCCCATGGCAAATTGTTTGACTGTTTATTTCCGGAAAAGACATGTCTGGTTTTGGTTTTTGAAATGATATTGGTGCATGTACTATGAAATGTGTGCGATTGGTTTGCCTTGATTACTTGTACTAGCGTAATTGCTAACCCCTTTGGGGGACCCGTTTTGGGGAAATTCTTGTTATGGATTTCAGGTTATAATCATCCGGACGAGCGAGCGCTGGGACAGTACGAGGATGTTGGCCAGGGTCGTTGACATGTGCACTTGGGTCTACTTATTTCTTTTGTCCACTTCGATATGGTTGTTTCCTATATTTATAAACTGATAGACTCATCATGAGTACTTAGGCTTTTCAATTCAAACCCCGTGTTGTATTATTTTAAATTGCTACATTGTCGATTGTTGCTCATTTCGTCGGTTGCTTCGGGTGTATTTTCATGTGATGTATTATTTGATTGTGTATCCTCGCTAACCGAGATGGTTAGTCGAGGGGTGTTCGCTTGTTGTAGCCTGGTGGGTCCCATGTAGGGGTCCACGGCGCTGTAACATACTCCGAATATCTTGGGGTGTTACACTTTATTACTTGAAATTTGTATAGATATTAATGTATTGTTAAATGTTCCTAAAATGAATTTTATATTTTCTTATACAGATGAGAGAGATGATCTATCAAAAGTTGATTCAGATAAATTCAAATCAATGATTGAGGAAGTTGATAACTTGCATCAGCTACGTAACTTTTACAAAGAAATATTTTGCTGCGTGTCAATTCTCTTTTTCTTTATGTAAATGGTCTACTCTGTTACACACACAATCTCTCTCTCTCTTTCTCTCTCTCTCTCTCTCTCGCTCGCACACACACACACACACACACGCACACACACACACACACACATATATATATATATATATATATGACTCTCTTCTCTGAAATATGAGTCTATATGTGTATCATGTATCCGTCCTGGATTAAAGCTTATATGTTGATTTTATTTTTTACTTTTTTAAACTTTGATTAGTGCTAGAAGCTATGTTGTATGAACTTTGTAAGGAAAGAAGTCGGAGACGCAAAACATTCTGCTCGATGTAGACCATGAGGCAACTAGAGCTGTCGTTTTGGGGGGGCTGAGATGATGAAATTTTGCTAAGTGACTCAAGTAGTTTTATTGTATTTATCGATTGCGATAATAACTTGTTCTTAGCTATTAAATAGTACTTAAGCTAACTGTTGAATGGCATTTTAAGTTAGATTTTGGATGTTGGGTTATGTAAGTGCATTTGGCTGTTTGATTATGGATTGAATATTTGGGAGTTATGTATTTTGGATGTTGTTATGGTTGACGGTGTTTTAATGATATTGACTGTTTTATGGTAATATTTATTTTCCAATATAACATGTTGCTTTTTACCATGAAAAATATTGGTAAAAACCTGTAAAAATATAGCCATATAATCTAATTTATAATTCTTCTTGTTGGCAAAATATAGAAATTGCGTTGGTAAAGATTAAAAGTGTGTTGGCAAAAGTTAGAACTGTTCATATATAAGTGTAGCCATAGTGTTAAAGTTGTTGGTAAAGATGTCAAAGTGTTTCAAAGTTTAATGTTACATTAGACCTCATGAGTGTTACCATAGGTCTACAACTACACAAATATTTGTGTCACTAAATATATAAAAAGTGTAGCCTTAAGTCTACAGCAACACAAAATCTAGTGTAGGCACAGACAAGAAAAGTGTTGTCATAGGGGTCTATTGTTACACTTTTTTCACATGTTACCAAAAACAAGAAAGGTGTTACCTTGGTCCCCTATGGTTGTGGCCGTTTTTGTAACACCTTCAAATTTGGTCAAAGTGTAGCCGTAGCCTGTTTTTTTGCCTTCAGCAACACCTTTTGGACTTTTGAACACAGTTTATCAGGTGTTGCTGAAACCCATATATGGTGTAGTGAAGAGAGGGCCGGATGACGATAACGTTGAGAAATTCCCATGAATCGGCCTGAGTCATCCAGACAGGCTGAAGCTAGACATTCCTCATCTAGTTCGAGTCTTAAAGAGGAGTTTATGGGCTTCTGAGAGGAGACTAGATAACTCCATGATGAGATGTTGACTTTATTCCGACAAATACACGAGTGGCATTTCCAGCAGGGCCACGTTCCTCCGCCTCCTTAGTAGGACCGGTTGGAAGTATTTCTTGACCTCTTGTTTAAAATTCCATACTTTCCTTCGTATGTATATTCTTTAATTTAAATTTGGGGGAGATATTGGGTCAATAAATACTTGTACTTTTGATTTTTGTATTGCATTTAGTTTGCATTTAGGTTTGTTGCTTTAGCATATTTATTGCTTTCATAGGGGTAATATTTTCTAGCATTTTGGTTTGTGTTCTGTTTGAATATTTTGCTTTTGATAAAAACTCGAAAGAATGAACTCTTGTCTTGGATGCCTCGAAAGTTATTTGCTTATTTTGATATGCAAGTTGAGGATGATTTGATGAGGAGAAATTGTAGATAATTAAAAGGTGTGGAATTAATAAATAGTTTAATATCTTGGAAGTATGATCAAATATTAACTTGTGAGCTTTTGAGCCTTTGTGGATCATTGAAATATGCAAGTTTATTGTTGAGTGTACCATTCATCTCTTAGGGCTCTAGAACTTGCCTTGATAGCTTATCCGAAACCACAAGTGTGTGCAAACAAGTGAAAATGATCTTAAGCGATTCTTGATTTAGCCCTTCAATCCTTTTGGCCTACCCAACAAATAAAAATTCCCTAGTTAGCCCATCTGAGTATTTAAGCCTATTTTTTTTTGAAGCCACATAATGAGCTTTCCGTTCCAAAATATATTTTTTCTCTATACTTGAGCTTTTATAAAATTAATTGGTAGAAGGACAAATTAAGAACATGTGGTGGCAACTCGGAAAGTTTGTTTTTATTTCAATTTTGGGTTTGTTCATATCGATTTATCAAAATAAGTTGAAAAAATAGCCAGAAAAGATGGTGTTGTCTATTACATGAAGGGTCATATCGGGTATGATCGGGTTATTTGCCCAGATAATCAGAAAGTAGTAAAAAAAAAGGAAATGGCGAAATAAGGTGGCACTATTCACTGCTAAAATCATTTTCTGCTAGCATCATAAGCTAAGGGATTGAAAGAAGCAAATTTTAAGATGTTGAGATTCTTGGGTGTTTCATGGATGCGAAGTGATTAATTTGATTTAATTCTAATTGCTCAAGTCAAAGTCACTTAAGCCATATTTATCCTATCCCGACCAAAAAGCCTAAATTACAACCATTGAAGTCTTTTTTGATTCACACATTTGCATGCATAAAATCGTGGTAGAGATGTAGACGATTAGCAAGCGTATGGTATTCTTATTTCATTGAAATGAGTCTTGAGCGTATACACGTCCCTTTAAACAAGTCTAATTTTCTTTTTCCAACGCCAGGCCTGCCGCCTTACTTTCCGGCAGAGCTCCAACTATCGACCAGGTTATTCTTTTTAAACGAGGCTTGCTAGCCTCCTTTACGGCGGATGACCACTTTTTTTCTTTACACGCCAGGCCTGTCGGCTGATAAAGCTCCTATAACACCCCCAATCCACTCAGGGATATTACACGCCGTAGACCCCTTTCCGAAAGGATCTACCAGGCAGGAGACTACAAAAGAAAACCCACACACGGTCAACTGGACCAAAACATAAAACCGTACACCGATTAGGTCTTTCAAAACACAACATAGCTGTACATTTGATAAACCAAAATACAACTCGATCACATATTACATGACATGTCCATCCCCTCAAGGATGACAAGGAAAAACTCAGACCGACAGATCACTACCGGACAACCGACTACAACTGTGACTAGTATCGCTGCTTTACATCATCCTCCGAACCGATCCTGTGGTTGCTCTCTCTCTAGTCAGAACACCTGGAATAAATAACAAAATCCCCAATGAGGGGTTAGTGATGGAATCGCTAGCAAGTAACCAATCTATAAAGTTATACATCAAGAATACAACCGTTATGAAAACAACCTTTCAACAAGGTAACACGATCCCCGAGTCAAAAGTCTTTTTGAAACAGCCCACTAGGGAGGATCATACAGATAACTTCAAAACACATTTGAAAGAATAATTGAGGACGTCGGGGTTCTCAGTGTAAAATCATGAAAAGATTTGTAATTTTCCTTTTCAAAAGGGTTTTCTTTCAAAATCATATAAATGATTCAATTCTTCAAACAAGACTCAAAGATAGAACCATATTCGCCAATATAGCCGGGATTCAAGATTCAAACATTCACAATTCAGAAGTATCCAATCAATACTCATATCACCTCCGTGGCCTTGATGGGACCCACCCAGATTAGCTACCGACACAAACTCGAATCCACCCATAAGTTATCTTGACATCATACTCGAAAGTAACGATTCTCGGAGCCCTCTACAGGCCTACCCAATTAGATAACCTTATGGTCAAATCATATCATCTGGCCGTACTCGCAAGTAACGCACCGCTGGAGGCCCCATGGGTCCCTACCCGATTAACATCATTCAAACACGCCCACAAGTTATCGTGACATCACACTCACAAGTGACGATTCTCGAAGCCCTCTCCAGACCTATCCGATTCGATAGCCTTATGGCGAAATCATATCAATTGGTTGTACTCGCAAGTAACGCGCCGCCGGAGGTCTCATGGGTCCCTACCCGTGTAATATCTCAATTCACCGATTACACAACAATAAGGGTATAATATTCGCCACAATCAGAAACACGTAATATCATAAGCTAATGCATCATACACTTCCACAAATGTATAACATTCACGTCACACCATCATTCATGAAACATACTAGCAAGCGGACAATACAAACATTCCAAAATTCCTCGGATAATTACTCACTTCTAAATATCCGTATTAAGCATAATACAACATGAAATGGTTGTTATCATTCTTCGTGAAATTCAAGTTACGTTCGTATTTACTTTCATAGAATCACATATTCATTTAAAATTAAGTTACGGTTAAACGTTCTGTTGTGTCGAGAATTAAACTCTCCGACCGGCGATCACCTCAGAGATCGAGCGACCTAGCCATTGCCGAGCAGCTGAGGCAGAACTGCCGACCAGCGACCGGGCGGCCTAGCCTTAGCCCAGCAGTCAAGATAAATCGGCCAACCGAAGGTCCCAGGACAAGTCCCGGTGCCGAGCGATCGACATCAAATACGATCGTCTCTCGGTACTTGGCGACCGACTCCTGGCGACCGACTAGCGGACGATCATCTCCCGGCACTGGCCGACCGACCCTTGGTGACCGACCGATGTCGACCCTCAGCGACTGGCCGATGCCGACCTCGGTGACCAGCTAGAGACGACCGCCTCATGCCGATCAGAGCCGATGGCCATCCAGTCGGTAAAGGCCGAGCCTCAGGACAGAAACCACGGGCAGAGCCGAGATAAGATCCGAAATTCACGGATCATTGACCACAGCCTGTCAGCTTCCGTCCACCAGCCGACAAGCCCGCCGAAAGTTGTCAGTAGGACCGCATGTGACAGTGACTCCGGACGCGTGCTGGCTCCTCATTGGACCGCACAGCTGGCTGCCAGCATCTACCTTGGACTTTAGGCCGACAGCCCGTGTGATCGCCCCATTATAATATTGGCCGGCAAACGATCGCCCCATTATTATAATGGCCGGAAGGCGATCGCCCGCTAGAAGACAAGGCACCGCTGCCCCTATATATACAAGGCTCCCTGCACTTGGACTTCTCTCGGATTTTTTCTCACTAAGCACTCTCTGCATTCCCACGAGATTTCACACAGCACTTGGCTTTCTCCAACTCTTGGCAACAGCTATCTTTCGGTACTTACTTCTCTCGGCCTCTCTCACCAAGCAGACGATCGGCAGGGACGAAGAACACCGAGCTTCGCTCAAGAGCCGGATTAACAGAGTCTTTTTACACTCATTGTATTTAGATTTCTCACATTAATACTTGTATCCACGAATATTTGTATTAATAACATCTCGCGAGGCATTCAAGCCCGGGCCTAACAAACCCGGCAAATCTTGTGTTCATTCATATTCTCTCGGAAGTGCTCCCGCAAATTGTTGTTTGTTGTCCGTCTTCCAGCAGTATTTAATCTTCGGATAAATATTTTGGGCAACAACAATTGGCGCTAGAAGGAGGGGATCTACCCCTCAAATTTTTTATTCCTACCGTCTCGAAGAACACTCACTGTTCTCGGGGCATATACTTGAAGTGACACTCACTGCGCTTCAAAGAAATCCTTCAGAAATCATGTCTTCCGCCTCCGCGTCGAAGAAAGCCGCTGGCCAGCCGGCCAGACGCCTCGTTCCGTCCCAATCCGAGCCACAGCCGATGGTGGAAGGTAGCCGCCGCGGTCAGAGACGCTCGATCCCGTCCCTGGACGGCGGCCCAAGCCTCTCGCTCGATCAGTTCCGAACCAAGGAACAGATCGAAGAGGCCATAGCCGTCCTACAGGAGCGACGGAGTGCTCTCGACGCGCCTCCCGCTATCACCCCCTCGGCCATCCGCCGGAAGTCCAAGCGGAAGCTCAAGGCGTTACTGGCCGAGCGATCGCCAGGAGGCTCTCGTCCGCAAGAAGAGGCGCTCGCCAGCCGGGGTACCTCTGTTTTCGATCGCTTGGGCAGTGACCCATCTTGGCGACCGGGGCAGTCCGGCCCCAGCTACGAGACGATGGAGTTTGAGTCCGTCACCAGGAGCTCGACCTACTCAACTCCCAGAAGGCAGCCCATCCGTCTGGCTCCCCCTCGCCAAATAGCCGAGGTCGGCAGCAGCGGAGTCCGGAGATCGGTACACGATCGCCTCGGCTCCCGCTCCCAAAGCCAATCCGCAAGCAACCGAGCCACGGTGATGGCCGCAATGCAACGTCAGATCGACGACATGAAGGCGCTCCTGGAATCCAGGGCAGGCACCAAGTAGACGATCGCCGAGCCAAGCGAGCCGCTCGCGATCGACATCGAGCTCGCCCTCGTGCAGCACAATATCGCTCCCCCGCAAACACCTTTGTACGAGGGGAGATCAGACCCCCAAATGCACCTGAGCAAGTTCAACATCTACATGACCGGGTGTGGGGCATCTGACGCGACCAGGTGCCGAATGTTCCCTATGACGCTGGACGACCTCGCCTACAGGTGGTACACCTTATTGCCACCTCGGTCCATTGGCTCCTTTAACCAGCTGGCGCACGTCTTCACAGAGTACTTCGCCACCAGGGTCGCCCGGCCAGAAGGTCCCCTTCGCATGATGCAAATCAAGCAGGGAGAAGAAGAGTCCGACTCGGACTACATTGACCGAGTAGACGTGATCATCCTCAACGGCGAGCCCGTAAGCGATGTGATCGCCCTCTACTCGGTCCTAGGAGGATTCAATGGCTTTTCGCCTATGTTCAGGCATCTTACGAAGAGCCAACCCACGACCTACGCGACCTTCCGAGCAAGAGCCGCAGACTTTCTGGCAAGACAAAGGTTTCTTCTTAGCCTGTGAGCAGCGCGATTGGCGCCCGAACGACGATCTCCCACCCGATCTCCGATATCAACCTACGAATAAAGCGATCGGCAGCCGAGCGACGATCGCTAGTCTTCCAGCCCGATCGCCGATCATCACGCTACATCATCAACAACCCGAAGGACACGATCGCCATCTACAGTTCACCATCCAACATGATGGACTAAGGCACGAGATCGCCTCCACCACATATCATGAAGCCATGGTCCTGGTAGTCGATGGAACCGGCTGCTTCGGCCATGCAAGGTCCCTTTCGGCCGAGATCGCCCGCCCTTCGTTTAAATACGAGGCCGGCGTAGTCTGAGGGATCTCCAAAATTAATCAGTGGACACGATCGCCCGCCCTCAAGGATCATCATCTAACTTGGTGAACCCGGACAAAGCGACACGTGCCACTACCCCCGTCTCAACGTACACCGTCGAGGTTCGCCATCTCCATGGCGGGCCGAGGTGGAAGCAGAGCTAAAAATCCGCGGGCGTGGAGTTGAATCATCCGACGCTGCCCCGCGCAAGGACTCCTCTAGACCAAGACCGCAGGCCCTTCGTTTAAATACGAGGCGAGGCGCAGCCTAACAGAGGACCCTCATAATAAAGTGAGTCACGAGACACTCAATGTCTTCGCGCACCAAGACACGGTCATGGGGTCGGTCCATCGAACTCCGCGACTGTGCACAGTTCCTCAGCGACGAAACAACCTAGTTTCTACGAGGGATCAGCCAATGTTGTTTTTTGCAGGTACAAGACCGAAAGATAGATAGCCAATCGACCATGTTAGCCCAAGTCCGAATCCTAAGTCAGCTCAACAAGATCGCCCGTCCTCATCTTCCACGATCGCCAGCAAGAACCACCTCTCCCCATGTCTTGAACATCGGAGCAAGCTGGGGGACAATTGTTGTGTCGAGAATTAAACTCTCCGACCGGCGATCGCCTCGGAGATCGGGCGACCTAGCCATTGCCGAGCATCCGAGGCAGAACTGCCGACCAGCGACCGGGCGGCCTAGCCTTAGCCCAGCAGTCAAGATAAATTGGCTAACCGAAGGTCCCAGGACAAGTCCCGGTGCCGAGCGATCGACATCAAATACGATCGTCTCTCGGTACTTGGCGACCGACTCCTGGCGACCGACTAGCGGACGATCATCTCCCGGCACTGGCCGACCGACCCTTGGTGACCGACCGATGTCGACCCTCAGCGACTGGCCGATGCCGACCTCGGTGACCAGCTAGAGATGACCGCCTCATGCCGATCAGAGCCGATGGCCATCCAGTCGGCAAAGGCCGAGCCTCAGGACAGACACCACGTGCAAAGCCGAGACAAGATCCGCAATTCACGGATCATTGACCACAGCCTGTCAGCTTCCGTCCACCAGCCGACAAGCCCGCCGAAAGTTGTCAGTAGGGCCGCATGTGACAGTGAATCCGGACGCGTGCTGGCTCCTCATTGGACCGCACAGCTGGCTGCCAGCATCTACCTTGGACTTTAGGCCGACAGCCCATGTGATCGCCCCATTATAATATTGGCCGGCAGACGATCGCCCCATTATTATAATGGCCGGAAGGCGATCGCCCGCCAGAAGACAAGGCACCACTGCCCCTATATATACAAGGCTCCCTGCACTTGGACTTCTCTCGTATTTTTGCTCACTAAGCACTCTCTGCATTCCCACAAGATTTCACACAGCACTTGGCTTTCTCCAACTCTTGGCAATAGCTATCTTTCGGTACTTACTTCTCTCGGCCTCTCTCACCAAGCAGACGATCGGCAGGGAGGAAGAACACCGAGCTTCGCTCAAGAGCCGGATTAACAGAGTCTTTTTACACTCATTGTATTTAGATTTCTCACATTAATACTTGTATCCACGAATATTTGTATTAATAACATCTCGCGAGAGCATTCAAGCCCGGGCCAAACAAACCCGGCAAATATTGTGTTCATTCATATTCTCTCGGAAGTGCTCCCGCAAATTGTTGTTTGTTGTCCGTCTTCCAGCAGTATTTAATCTTCGGATAAATATTTTGGGCAACAACACGTTCAATTACTATCAAGTCCACGTTAAATTCATGACACGCCACATTATCAAAGTATAAAGATTATAGACGAGATACTCGCCTCAAGTCCAAAGTGTAATACCCAAGATTTTCGGTTCTGTTTATTTTTGAGTTTTTGTCGGTTGCACCGGTCATTTTGTCCTGTTGGCGATTTTTTGAGATTTTCCCCTATTTTGGCTGTGGCGTGATGTACCGTGTTGTGGTGTTCTTCGGGTTGGACTTATCGTTGCGTAAGTCGAGCTAATAGTATGTCGTGCTTTGTTATTTTTTTGTTTTCAGTTTGGATCATTGGTGTTGTTCGTTAGTATTTCGTTGCATGTTGAATAATCATTGTTTTGTCGAGGATTATCGTTGTTGTGTGTTTGGTCGGCTTTGTAAGATCACCACCGGCACGTATTAAATCTAAAAATTCTGAAACCTTACAATGTGATAGAGCATCAAATTAGCTTTTCATTGGTTTAAACGGCGAGTCAATCAGAGTCTGGACGAAGGAGTTATGGTCGAAATAGCAAAGACTACACAGTGTGTAATTAGCGCACGCTAAACGCATCTGTTAGCGCGCGCTAACGGAGTCTGGCAGAGGGTTCTGGACTGCATTTTACAGCCAATAGCACACACTACACATACCCTAGCGTGCGCTAACTATTGACAGTATATATAGGACTGCAGAGGTCAACTTTCGTCATTTCTTCCTCCCCGTTCTTCCTTCTGGCGATCTAGACAATCTTGAGGGTGTATAAGCATGGATTTTGGCCTGATATCATCACCCATCAACATCTTTGAGTTCCTAGTATGGATTTAACAACATCCCAACATCTTTCGCCATTTTAATCGAGGTATTTTCTTCTTAGAACCCTACTTGTGTAATTTTGGGGGTTTTGTTCTTGACTTCGATTTCAATACATTTTTGATAAATAGAGTAGTGTCAAATGATGTTTTTAAACATGTTATATGGATTCTATATCCATTTCCTTGATTCTTTCAACCCGATTGATGATTCGAGTGTTCTGGATGAACCGTGAACATTTATTGTTCGATTAAATGTTCATATGAGTTTTCCTTTGTTTATTTGAGGTGTTTCCCATTAATTTTGGTCTTGCTTATCATAGTGATTGTGTTGTTATTGATTTCTCGCGAAAGTGGCCGATTTTTGGGGATGTTTTGGGGCTGTTTTGGCCGAGCTGCGTTCATCGGAGTATTCACAAATTGATTTCGAGGCAAGTATCTTGCGCATACATTACGTGTTGTGCGTATTTAATAGTTGGTAATCGACGATATGTGCTGAATGAATGTTTATAGTTAACTTTCAAAGGAATCGATATGCTTTTCAATATTTCCTTAAACATGACTCGTATGATTTCGTTGTTAAATGTGCTTGTCTAAGTATGTGTATTATTGTTGAGTATAGGTATACCTTACTTTCGTAGGGTATCATTTTGTGTGATTATGTCGTTTGTAGATTTAAAGTTTAACCTTTCGTTGAGGTATGTGTGGGGGAACGTGTGTTTATTGATGATCATATGATATTGTGTGATAAAGGTGGTTACTCCTTTATGAGGAGGTTGTGCCGTTCGGCGTGGTTAGAAAGGTAATTTCTCTCATTGCTATGTTATTGGTACTAGCTGCATCGTTGAATTCTAGTGTTAATTGTATCGTTACTTGGTCGTGAGTATGTGTTGGATGAACTGGCCATTCTACTAGGGTACCTCGACTATATATACTGTGATTGACTTACGAGGCTTGTGGTTTGCAACTATGAATTATGATCTTTTGGGTGTGTGAGTTGTTGTCCTTCCACCCGGAGCGTTCGACGGGACGTCTGGGGGTCGATACTAAGGGGTACGGCCACGGAAGTGGACTTGGGTGCATGTGTTGTTGATCTTATGATAAGTGTCACATTTATACACTTATCCATGGTTTGTATAGATAAATATCACCCATAATTGAGCAAGTCTACTCGTCTTTTGCTTTTAATTAATTAGTTTTTAATAATTTTATTTTTATCGGATGATGATGTAAATCTAGTCTTAATCGGATTGAATTACTGATTTACTCCAGAAATAACATGTTTATAAAATATTCTCTTTGTTGAGTTTTTATGTATTCATGTTGTAGGGCTTTCCTAGATGAGTTCGGCAGTCTTTTCGGATTCAAAATCAGAGTTATATATCAAAAATTATCATCCGAAGAAGATTTGGGGCAAAAACGCAAAGTCTAAGAAATTCTGGGCTGAAAACGTAACTCACAAAGCAACCAGTGTACAAATTTATGAAGCCATATTACAGCCGTAACCACTGAATGTTACGTCCGTAAGACATCCTAGTTACGGCCGTAACTCCTGAATGTTACGGCCGTAACTCTTGACAGATTGTGATCATTTGTCTAATTTTTTGTACTTTTTGTGTATTATTGAGGGGATGGCTGGCATTGATCCGATCTATTGTAATAATGCTGGAGTTTTGGAGCTATTAGATGACTTTAGGTGTATAAATAGACCCCTTAGATCCTTCATCGTTCATCATTCAACTTATAATTTTTCCATTTTTTGTAATATTTTCTTTTTGTGTGAAGAACACACTTGTGTTCTTGAGTGATTTGTGAAATAGTGGTATAGCATATGTTGTTCATAGAGTTTATTGCTTCTTTCTCCTTTATCTACTAGGGGAGTTAGGATCAATTCTTTCTCTTGTTCAACTGATAATGACCACTCAAGCTTGTATTATGTATATTAAACCCTTCATGGGTTAAGTTACATTAGTTGGGATTATAAACAAGGTTAGTCATGTTATTTAAGTTTGTATAAAGATCTATTATGAATTACTTATTATTGTGTGTGATTTTCATTGTTTTAACAATCTTTATTTATTTGGCCAATAAATGACGATATTTATGGTCTTCACATGTTTCGAAAGAAAATATGTTTGATTAGATCAAATGATCTTCACTCTAAGTTGTTCTAGGGGATAGAAATATACCTCTAGACCTTGGATGGTTCTTTGAGTTATTTTCATAAATCCTAATGCTATGTATTGAAGCCAATCAACATAGAAATATAGTGGATTGATTCAATATATAAGGGGCGTTTTATAGTTCGAAAGAGAAACCGTCTTTTTAAGGAAAATCGAATCTACACAACATAATAAGTAAATTCATCTTATGATCTCCTATACATCTTCTATAACTAATGATGAACTAAGTTTGTAATCCCAACTATTTCATTTTATCTTCTATTAATCTATTATTAGTGTAATCTTTCAATTCCTTATATATTATAACTATTATTGCATTTTCTTTGCAATTATTAAACCAAACTCTTTAATTGTGTGTTTCACTCATCTTAGTATCTATAAAAATAGACTAATAATGTATAATTCAAATTATAACCAAACTTCCTCGTGGGATCGATAAACCGGACTCAAAAAGTCCACTTACTACTTGATACGATATTGTGCACTTGCGATAGTTACACTAAGAATTTGTCAAGTTTTTGGCGCCGTTTCCGGGGAAGTATAAGTGTTATTTTTGAAATCTTACATTGTAAACTATTTTTATAAATACAAATATCTCGACGTTGTAACTTAGTACTCAATTGTGTTTGTCCGGTCAAGTGGCGGATAATGGTACTCCGTGACTATTAAAGTCGAATTTTTCAGTTTCCCACAACAACTGATATTTGTAGATATTTTCTTCAATTATTTTCATTTTATTTTTTATTTTTATTTTTTTTATCATGGAAGAAACTTTGAATAAAATCGAAAAAAGATTTCCCTTTCTGAGAAAAAATGGCATTTTAAAGATTTATAAGACGAGACTTGAAAGGATGAGGTTGCTTATGAATAAAAGCATACCTTTTGACATAAGATTCATTATTGAAGCCAAAGTAAGAATAGAAGGTGAATTCACAGAAACACCGACTAGATTTTTACCAGGGCTAGGAAAAAGTTCATATGCCAAGAAATGACGAGCAAAGATGATAGCCATTTGGTATAAATGTGCTAGATGGAACTGTAATTTAAAATGTCGATCTTTAGGAATTCCATCTACAAACAGAGAAGATAAAATTCAGTTCATTAAGGATGGTTTGAATAAAGAGAATTTAGATAATATCAAAATTTCTCTTGACACGCATCCTAGTGGACTCGTACATTACGGAATTCGATGTTTGTGGAATAAATTCAAACCAGAATATGAACAACGTCTTGGGAATCTGACGTTAAAAGACCCTGTTTGCCAATTTGTAAGAAACTTGGATGGGAAGCTTCTCCCCGACTCATTGAAGGCGTTTAGGCCGTTTCTGAACGTAAAATCAGAGGAAGATGTGAGCCACAACCACAACTACTGTACATACACGTAAGTATCTTTTATTTTTGTCGTTTGGTGAGATTTTCTGAATAAAAAATGAGATACGCGATAAATGCATTCATTATTCTATTGAGTAGTTGAAGCGCAATCAACGCAATCAAAAACTTGTTAAATAATTTTTCCTCATTTCTCTTCTATAAATAAACATTGTGCTTGTTTCTTTTATTCATCCCTCAAACTTGTACTTTTCTCTTTTTCTCTCTTAAAAATTTCTTTTCAAAAATGGAGTCATCATCTTCAACAAAAAAATTTAGCACAGTCTGCATTTTTGGTGGAGCTAGTTATGGAAAAGAGGCATGCTTTCTTGACGACCCACAACTTGGGTCGTACCTTAGGAGAAAAATGCATTCATGTAGTTTACAGAGGAGGAAGTCTAGGATTAATGGGACGAGCTGCTGCTTCTGCCTATATGGAAGGAGTAAGAGTGTTGGGAATAATTCCAAAACCTCTAGCTGAAAGTAGAATTACCGGGGCAACTATTGGAGATGAGTTTAGATCTGTAAATATGCAAGATCGCATAACTCACATGATAAATAATTCTGGCGCCTTTATCACCCTTCCTGGTGGTTTTGGCACCCTTGAGGAACTTTTTCATGTGGTTACCAGAGCCCAGCTAAATATTCATCAAAAACCAATAGGTCTGCTTAATGTCAATGATTTCTTTGATGGTTTACTATCTTTCATCGACTACTCTGCTGAAAAGGGTTTTATTTTCGAGCGTGCTAAACGAATCATAGTCGTTGCAACAACACCAGAAGAACTAATCAAAAAAACTCAATGAATTCGTTCCTCAACCAGATCCAGCTCTAGATAAAATTGTCTGGATGGAAGATTTTACCGTGAGAAAACGAAAAGTGGATTCATTCCTCTCCCTTTGATAACCCATGTCGGACCTCTTGTATTTTTACTTTCTGTCGTGTGTAATAATCGTGCTAAATGGTGGCAGCTTAAGGAGTTTCTTCTTGATCTCTTGACGCGCATCTATTCGCGATTTATGTATTGTTATTTTTCTGTAATTTTTATTGTGTGTTTTTTATAAAAGCATTGATGGCAGCGTAAGGCGACTCTTCGGACTTTCTTGAAGCGCATCTTAAAAATTGTGTTATACTTCCGAGTATATTTTATTTTCTTTTGTTGTGTGCCTCGTATATTTATTCTCTTGCAGATTCTAAAAGGCGTTAGCTCAAGCATCAACTTTCTTAATAGGGAGTATTCTGCTTTTCTGCATTGCTTTTTTGTTTTTTTTTTTAAAAACTGAGGAGAGTTTTATTTTCAAGTTTGGGGGTGGTATGTTTTAATTATTTTGGTGTGTTAGTATTTTAGTGTGTTTTTGATTATTTTGGTTATTTGCCTTAAATTTATATATATATATATATATATATATGTATATATATATATATATATGTATATATATATATATATATTATTTTGATTTGTGAGATTTTTAGATCTGGCCATAACACCAATAAGTTAGCTATATACAAGCTTCTAAAATCGTTTTAAACCGGTTAAAAAAATTGTATATTCCAAAATTTTTTTGAGCCTTAATCTCTCTTTCCAAGCCTTGTAGTTATCATATAAAATCGAGTCATTCGTTACCTTGAGAAAAGAAGAATCAGTCGGTTGATGAAAAATAGAACTGAAATTTACTTAATTTGTGGAGTTTTTGATTTTTCATGCTTAACTAATAAATGATTTTTTGCAAAAATTCTACTCCCTAAAAAAAGGAGTCATTGGTGAAAAGAGCTACGCATTAGCAAATAACGGTGTGAAAGATATTACCTAAAAAAAATGACGAAAAGGAGAAGTGTTGAGCAGCAACAGCTGCCTAATTTTGGGGGTCTTAAAATTTTGCGAAAAATAATGGACTAACCATTGTTGGTGCGTAGCTGCCGTCTCACAGAAAAATTGGTGAAAAGAGCTACACGTTAGTAAATAACGGTGTGAAAGCTATCACCTTTTAAAAAAAAGAGATAGAAATTGTGTTAGTGAAAAGAGCTACACGTTAGCAAATAACGGTGTGAAAGCTATCACTAAAAGGGATGTAGTTTATGAGCAGATCTGAATTAATTAGCGGCTGAATTTCAATACACTCAATTTCGTGAAAAATCACAATATTTCATGACGCCAATGAAATTCTTCTTCATATTTAGTCGAAAAATAAATGAGTGATCGAGAGCAACCATTAAAGGGAGTCGTGTTTATCACGAGTGGGAAAGAAATAATCAACCTTTTGGGGGGAAAAACCTTGAATTTGGAATTACAAAATAAAACCGTGTTTTAACTTCAAAATCATTAGTAGATTTATTTTGAATCTTGATTCATTTCTATCTACTGTATTAAGCTGGTTGTTGTGTATTAATGGCATTTTAATCTCCTTTTCTCTTTTTATATTTTAATTTATGTGTGTATTAATTTTCTTATTTTTGTCTTATTTTTATTTTTTGGAGCGTGAATAATAAAGAATCTTGCTCGGGACTAGCAAGAATTTAAGTTTGGGGGTGTGATAAGTGTCAGTTTTATACACTTATCCATGGTTTGTATCGATAAATATCACTCATAATTGAGCAAGTCTATTCATTTTTTGCTTTTAATTAATTAGTTTTTAATAATTTTATTTTTATCGGATGATGATGTAAATCTAGTCTTAATCGGATTGAATTACTGATTTACTCAATAAATAACATGTTTATAAAATATTATATTTGTTGAGTTTTTATGTATTCATGTTGTAGGGCTTTCCGAGATGAGTTCGGCAGTCTTTCCGGATTCAAAATCAGAGTTATATATCAAAAATTATCATCCGAAGAAGATTTGGGGCAAAAACGCAAAATCTGAGAAATTCTGGGCTGAAAACATAACTCACAAAGCAACCAGTGTACAAATTTACGAAGCCATATTACGGCCGTAACCACTGAATATTACGGCCGTAACTCTTGACAGATTGTGATCATTTGTCTAATTTTTTATACTTTTTGTGTATTATTGAGGGGATGGCTCGTATTGATCCGATCTATTGTAATAATGCTAGAGTTTTGGAGATATTAGATGACTTTAGGTGTATAAATAGGCCCCTTAGATCCTTCATCTTTCATCATTCAACTTATAATTTTTCCATTTTTGTAATATTTTCTTTTTGTGTGAAGAACACACTTGTGTTCTTGAGTGATTTGTGTAATAGTGGTATAACATATGTTGTTCAGAGAGTTTATTGCTTCTTTCTCCTTTATCTACTAAGGGAGTTAGGATCAATTCTTTCTCTTGTTCAACTAATAATGACCACTCAAGCTTGTATTATGTATATTAAACCCTTCATAGGCTAAGTTACATTAGTTGGGATTATAAACAAGGTTAGTCATGTTATTTAAGTTTGTATAAAGATCTATTGTGAATTACTTATTATTGTGTGTGATTTTCATTGTTTTAACAATCTTTATTTATTTGGGATATAAATGACGATATTTATGGCCTTCATATGTTTTGAAGGAAAATATATTTGATTAGATCAAATGATCTTCACTCTAAGTTGTTCTAGGGGATAGAAATATACCTTTAGACCTTGGATGGTTCTTTTAGAAATTTTCATAATTCCTAATGCTATGTATTGAAGCCAATCAACATAGAAATATAGTGGATTGATTCAATATATAAGGGGCGTTTTATAGTTCGAAAGAGAAACCGTCTTTTTAAGGAAAATCGAATCTACACAACATAATAAGTAAATTCATCTTATGATCTCCTATACATCTTCTATAACTAATAATGAACTAAGTTTGTAATCCCAACTATTTCATTTTATCTTCTATTAATTTATTATTAGTGTAATCTTTCATTTCCTTGAATATTATAACTATTATTGCATTTTCTTTGCAATTATTAAACCAAACTCTTTAATTGTGTGTTTCACTCATCTTAGTATCTATAAAAATAGACTAATAGTGTATAATTCAAATTATAACCAAACTTCCTTGTGGGATCGATAAACCGGACTCAAAAAGTCCACTTACTACTTGATACGATATCGTGCACTTGCGATAGTTACACTAAGAACATGTCATCTTCCACCCGGAGCGTTCGGCGGGGCGTCTGGGGGCCGATACTAAGGGGTACGGCCATGGAAGTGGTTTCCCACCCGGAGCATTCGACGGGGCGTCTGGGGGCCGATGCTAAGGGGCACGGCCATGGATTACCAAGTGTGGTTTTTGTGATATTAATGTTGATGTTTTCGTTAATTGTGATATTGTTCGGAGTATCACAATGCTTTGTACTCTGGGTCGAGAGACATTATATATCGAGTCTTGGTGCTTGGCTAGAATGGCATAAGAATAATGTATTATGTGTAATGTGTCCTTGTAAGTGAATTGGAGAGGATGATCGGGTCGTGGACCCTGTGTTTTGTGACCGAAATGGTTGGGTCATGGACCCCGTGTTTTCTTAACGGATTTGCATTTTGAAAAATGAACTTTGGGGCTGTTGTAATACCCACAATTTTCGTTCCGGTTATTTTGGATTTTTTTCGGATATTTCCCGGTTGACGAGTTCCGGTATTATTTTCTCGACAACTGATTTTGGCGTTTAAGACCGTAGGTGATGATTTGTTATCCGTTGTTTTCATTTCGGACCGATGATGTTGTCCCCGAGTATTTTGTCGTGTTCGTTCCGTGCGATTTCGGAAAATCGAGTCGTTGAATCATGGTGGTCGGACACTGGCCGGACGGTTGGGGACGGTGGTCGACGGCCGCAGTACCGGCCGGACGGGTGCAGGCACCGGCCGGGCGGGTGCGGCAGAACCGACGTAGCGCACGCTATGGCCGAAAGGTAGCGCACGCTACGGCCGGGAGGCGGCGACGCTATTTAACGGTTGGCTACGCGCGCTAGTCGGCCGAGGCGTAGGGCGTAGGTTCTCGATCGGGAGGATCGGCGTAGCGCACGCCATCGTTTGACATCACAAGACGCTACGGCCGGCAGTAGCGCACGCCACGGCTCGGAAGGTCAGACGCTACTGGCCGAGCCAGGAAGTCCCCGGAATGTGGTGGGCCGACAGCGCACGTGTTCAGCGCATGATGGCGGGCCCGGCCGAACATTCTCGACCATGACCGCCCGCTAGCGCACGCTAGCTCGGCAGTCTAGCGCACGCTAGGCTGCACTAGTATAAATATTACCGAGCAGTCCTGTTTGCACTCATTTTTCATTTTCTCCCTTTCTCTTCCGCGGCTGGGTTCTTGGAGGTGACGAAGGCATGTTATTATACAACTAATCCACGAAGTTTTGGAGCTCATATCATCGATTAATCACTGCATAACATCCTTCAATCCAGCGAATCAAGGTTAGTTTTCTTAAAATCCTAGTTTTGGAAAAATTGGGGGTTTTGGTTGTTTTCGCCCGTTTGATCCATGATAACTTATATATGTGATGGATTGATGATTATTAAGTCATATTATACCAATTTCCTTGTCGATCCATGGTTCGATTGTTAAAGATTCTTCGTTTTGTTGAGTTCCTAATCGGTGCCTTGAAGGTGTCCGGTGAAAATCCTTAGAGGGGGGGTTTTGGGCGTTCTACGATTATTCTTCCTCGTACAATCGTTGATTATTGACGATATGGTGTTAGGGTCAGGTTCCTTGCGAAGAAATTGAGTTGGAACCCTTCCGTTCGCCGTTTCCCGATCGGTTATGTTACCGTCGTTTCCACCGGAGGGTTGTGGGCATTCGAGGTTTCCTAGTTGAGCCATGTTCGTCGGAGTGTCCGGTATCGACTATCGAGGCAAGTATCTTGCCCATACATTACGTGTTTTTTGAATATGATGACTGAAAATTGACGATACGTGTTAAATAATTGTTTACAACCATTTTTCTAAAGAATCGTTATAACTATAATCAAGGTTTTATTTAAAGAGGATTCTTGTGTTCGGGAATTAATGTGCTTAATTGACTATGCGTATTGGTGTCGAGTATAGGATCACATTATTTTCGAGTGATGCCATTATGTGTGATTTTGTTGTTGGTAAGTTAAAGTTCAATCATTTTGTTAAGATTTTGTGTGGAGTCATGCAGATGTGTGTGAATGTGTGAACTTGTGTGATATTGGTTGTGTCGATTGGTGCTGTTTAAATGGTGTGTTTGTGGATATTATAAATTTTGGGTCGTGAGTATGTGTTGGATAATATGGCCATTTTAGCAAAATACCTCGACTATATATATTGTGATTGACTCTTGAGGATTGTGGTTTTGGAAATGTGAATTGATGAGAGTTGTAAGGTTTTTCTCGGGTACTCTCACTCGGGGATTGACTCGACGGGGTCACACGGGGACCTGGTGGCTTAGCGGCTGGACCGGGTCGCGAGAGTTACTTCGAGTGGGCATTCTCACCTGGGGATTGCTCGACGGGGCACACAGGGACTTGGTGGCCTTACGGCGGGACCGGAGGGCTGGACCGGGTCGCGAGAATTGCCAGAGTGTTTGTACTGTTGATTAATTGTGATATGTCCGGAGTATCACAATGCTTGTTGCTCGGAGTCGAGAGACATTATATATCGAGTCTTGGTGTTTGGCTAAAATGGCATAAAAATAATGTGTTGTGTGTAATGTGTCGTTGGAAGTCAATTGAAGTGAATGAACGGGTCGCGGACCCTGTATTGATGATCGAAATGGTTGGGTCGTGGACCCTGTGTTTGGTGACTGGAGTGAATTGGGTTGTGAACCCCGTGTTTTGTTAATCGGATTTGCATTTTTGGAAAATGAATATTGGGGCGGTGACCCTAAGTGGCTTTTGGAGAATTAAGAACCTTACTATCGCAAATGTTTTCGAAAACTCCCGAGATTTGAAAATGTTTTCAAAGTCATTTCTTGTTTTGGTTTCTACTTTCAAGACTTGAACTATTTTAATTATCAAATATCTCGGGAAGACTTTTGTTGTATTCTCGGAATGTGTTTTGTATGGCTCGTATTTGCACTTTATACTTGTACTAGCAAAACAGTGGAGTTTTGCTAACCCCCGAGTATTCGGGGGTGGATGTCTATTTTTGCATCCAGGTACATGCAGGTTTGGGAGCAAAACACAGGATCGGCGCGAAGGATGATGGAAGGCGAATGATACTAATCACACGAAGGCCAGTGTTGGATACAGTCAGTCGGAGTTTGTGTATGGTCTTTCTTCTGTCGTACTTTTGGTTTGTGAGTGTATTTTACCCTTGTACGGGTATGAGTCGAGATGGAAATGTGTATTTTTGACTTGTATGTTAGTGACGAAAGACCAAGTTGGTCTACGGATTTGGTATTTTATCATGTCGGTATGTAATTTATTTTGTGGTTTCGATGTCTAGCCTGGTGGATCCTCACGGAGAGGGTCTGCGGCGTGTAATATTCCCGGTTTGATTCTGGGGGTGTTACATTTATGGTATCAGAGCTTAGGTTGCGGAAACCTAGGCTGTCGGGTCCAGTCGGGTATTGTCGTGTCTTGTTCTCGCAGATGGTCCTGGTCTAAGTCGTGTCGCGACGCTGCCGTCTGTGATGTCGGCCGTGATTAGTATCGAGGTGCGCCATCATCTTCGTGCACTGTGGATGTAAGTCTCCCTACTATATTGTGCCTTGTGATATACGAGCTTGTATGATTTTTGTTATGATGTGGAGTTAAAGGTGATTTGTGAGTATGTGGCCTATGTTGTTTGATTTTCGTATGATGACCTCAAGGTCAAAATTTTTGGAGAAATCCAACTACCGATATTTTATTTTCATTTGATATTATAAGTTTTCAAAACACGATTTTTGAACCCAAGTGAAGTTTACAAAATGTAGACAAGACGTGACTCTCGTTTTCAACTTATCGGTTTTATGACTGTTAGTCGAGAAATACGTGATGATGTTCTTGTTGTTCGGGCAGTGTTGCCAGTTTTAGATTAAAATAGTGATGTGAAGGCTAAGTTGTTTGGTTTAAGTTAAGATAGTCCTCTTTATTAATAGACGGGATTTCGATCTTGGATGACAGTTGTCCTTTGATGGTTGCTCGCGAAGTGTTGTAAGCATGTGAATCGATGGCATTTAGATTTGTATGCTGTCGTTGTTCATTTGTAACCATCGGTTCTAATAATGTCGTATATATATTCGCAATCACGTTGCTGAATTAGAGCTGTTAGCGCACGCTAAGTACAAGGCTAGCGCGCGGTAATGTGGCATGATAGCGCACGCTAAATAATTGTTGTAGCGTGCGTTTGTTAGCTGGGACAGAGGATGTGGAACCACATTTTTGCCGTTAGGCCTAACTTTCTGCAGTCAGTCGTCTGTGACTGTATTCTATGTGCGTTGTTTAGCGATGACAACCGTTTTGTGAGAACGTGTGTTGTGACCTTTCATTCGCACTCAGTGATAATTGATTTTGTTCGGTGAGTTGATAAATTATGTCTGATGTGTGTGTGTTCGAAATGTTTTCCTAAAACTTTCATAAGTTTGTGCAAGTTGCGGAAATCAATTTTTGAAACTAATTTTACGTTTCGATTAAGCCGGCAGCTTTGTATGAATTTTGGAAATTGTTTGAAATTTGCGAGCCGGCCTAGGATTCTCAAATAAAACCTCGACGGTATTGAAAGAGTTGTTTTAAAATACCTTGAACATTTTGTAAAATGTTACCGTCGTTGATTCTTGTGTAGTGTTGGGAGAATTTTCAGAAATGACTTTAATGTACTATTGTATTTTCGAATAATTCGAGTACATGATTTTCAAAAATCTTTCACATCATAAAATATTTTTTTTTCAAAAACCAATACGATTTCTTTTTCAAAAATATATAGTGAAAGATGAAAAATCTCACTCGATGTAAAGTTCAAACTCGGATTTGGAAATGTTAGAGTATGTAGGAATGGTTTGATGATCTTGCATGGTTAACTTGTTGGTTGTTAACGGTGATGGTGATGAGTAAAGGCATGACGATTTTGATAACGCCGGTTACAAGGAATTATTATTTTGGCAAATGATTTCAAACGAGGCGGTTAGAGTATGTTGATTACACGTTTTGATGAAATAACCCGAGGTACCAAAAGTACTTTTAAAGTTTATTTTGAATAACATACAAATCCAATGATTTTCAAAAGATTTTCTTTAAAGGGATACCTCGTGGATTTTCTTTGCGAGTTGTTATTGATTACCTTATGTGATATGTCATGCTAAGTTGGTACTTTAGCATATTTGTTTTTGCGAAGTGGTGCAATCATATTGAGTGAGAATCCGCTTAGTATGCCGAGGGACAGCGGACGCGACCGTGACCGCGGTACAGTTGGTTATGGAGATTAGATGCAGGACCAAGAGGATATGACCGGGAAGGTTGATATTCAAGCACTTCATTTTCGTTGTTTAGGTTTCGGGGATGAAACCTCTTTTAAAGGTGATATGATGATACCCACATTTCTTTTTCTCTCTTCTCTTTTTTGTTTCGTTCGATCGTATTGAGGCGATTGTGCTCGTTAATGCTTCTGACCTTGTGTTGTTTCTCTCATTTGTCATTCGAGCGAGTTCTGATATTGTTCCAAATTGATGTGCATATCGTTGTGATCTTTCCATGCTCGGATCGATTTCTTGTGAACCATGTTCGAAACTAACACCTCGTGCTTCCTACAAGTTATTGATGTCTTGATTTGAGGTATGAACTTCAAAGGTTATCGTTGTTGTTCGATCATTGCTATTCGTTCGTCGTTGTCCAATCATTATCGTTTGACCTCAAAATCGTGATTATTGTACATTTGGGCCATTTTGCGATTTCCATAAGTGTTGGGAAATTTTCTTCATATTTGATCTTCCAAATCTGTGAGTTACTGGAATTTCATACCTTTCAGCGTTGGAATCGTGACTTGATTTTTGTATTGCTTGGTTTTATCAACCGCAACGATTCATGCTCGTTGCTTTTCGTAAGCATTCTTGTGTATTGAATCGGATCGTAGTGGCTTTATACTGCATGGAGTTCTGGTGTGTTGTCGAGAGTCGCCTTGCTTTTGTTTTAAGTTTCGGGACGAAACTTATTTTTAGGAGGGTAGAATGTAATAACCACGATTTTCGTTCCGGTTATTTTGGATTTTTTTCGGATATTTCCCGGTTGACGAGTTCCGGTATTATTTTCTCGACAACTGATTTTGGCGTTTAAGACCGTAGGTGATGATTTGTTATCCGTTGTTTTCATTTCGGACCGATGATGTTGTCCCCGAGTATTTTGTCGTGTTCGTTCCGTGCGATTTCGGAAAATCGAGTCGTCGAATCATGGTGGTCGGACACTGGCCGGACGGTTGGGGACGGTGGCCGGACGGCTGCAGGCACTGGCCGGACGGGTGCAGGCACCGGCCGGGCGGGTGCGGCAGGAACCGGCGTAGCGCACGCTATGGCCGAAAGGTAGCGCACGCTACGGCCGGGAAGCAGCGCACGCTACGACCGGTTGGATGCGCGCGCTAGTCGGCCGAGGCAGTAAGGGCAGAAAGGTTCTGGACTGGGAGGATCGGCAGGTAGCGCACGCCATCGTTTGGACATCGCGACGCTATGGCGGCGGGTAGCGCACGCCACGGCTCGGTCGCAGACGCTACCTCGGACGAGCCAGAAGTCTCCGAATGTGGTCGGGCCGACAGCCGCACGTGTTCGGCGCATGATGGCGGGCCCGGCCGAACATTCTCGACCATGACCGCCGCTAGCGCACGCTAGCTCGGCAGCCTAGCGCACGCTAGCCGCACTAAAGATAAATATTACCGAGCAGTCCTGTTTGCACTCATTTTTCATTTTCTCCCTTTCTCTTCCGCGGCTGGGTTCTTGGAGGTGACGAAGGCATGTTATTATACAACTAATCCACGAAGTTTTGGAGCTCATATCATCGATTAATCACTCCATAACATCCTTCAATCCAGCGAATCAAGGTTAGTTTTCTTAAAATCCTAGTTTTGGGAAAATTGGGGGCTTTGGTTGTTTTCGCCCGTTTGATCCGTGATAACTTATATTTGTGATGGATTGATGATTATTAAGTCATATTATACTAATTTCCTTGTCGATCCATGGTTCGATTGTTAAAGATTCTTCGTTTTGTTGAGTTCCTAATCGGTGCCTTGAAGGTGTCCGGTGAAAATCCTTAGAGGGGGGGGGGGGGGGGGGGGTTGGGCGTTCTACGATTATTCTTCCTCGTACGATCGTTGATTATTGACGATATGGTGTTAGGGTCAGGTTCCTTGCGAAGAACTTGAGTCAGAACCCTTCCGTTCGCCGTTTCCCGATCGGTTATGTTACCGTCGTTTCCGCCGGAGGGTTGTGGGCATTCGAGGTTTCCTGGTTGAGCCATGTTTGTCGGAGTGTCCGGTATCGACTATCGAGGCAAGTATCTTGCCCATACATTACGTGTTTTGTGAATATGATGATTGAAAATTGACGATACGTGTTAAACAATTATTTACAACCATTTTTCTAAAGAATCGTTATAACTATAATCAAGGTTTTATTTAAAGAGGATTCTTGTGTTCGGGAATTAATGTGCTTAATTGACTATGCGTATTGGTGTCGAGTATAGGATCACATTATTTTCGAGTGATGCCATTATGTGTGATTTTGTTGTTGGTAAGTTAAAGTTCAATCATTTTGTTAAGATTTTGTGTGGAGTCATGCGGATGTGTGTGAATGTGTGAACTTGTGTGATATTGGTTGTGTCGATTGGTGCTGTTTAGATGGTGTGTTTCTTTGTGGATAGTATAAATTTTGGGTCGTGAGTATGTGTTGGATAATATGGCCATTTTAGCAAAATACCTCGACTATATATATTGTGATTGACTCTTGAGGATTGTGGTTTTGGAAATGTGAATTGATGAGAGTTGTAAGGTTTTTCTCGGGTACTCTCACTCGGGGATTGACTCGACGGGGTCACACGGGGACCTGGTGTCTTAGCGGCTGGACCGGGTCGCGAGAGTTACTTCGAGTGGGCATTCTCACCTGGGGATAGCTCGACGGGGCACACAGGGACTTGGTGGCCTTACGGCGGGACCGGAGGGCTGGACCGGGTCGCGAGAATTGCCAGAGTGTTTCTACTGTTGATTAATTGTGATATGTCCGGAGTATCACAATGCTTGTTGCTCGGAGTCGAGAGACATTATATATCGAGTCTTGGTGTTTGGCTAAAATGGCATAAAAATAATGTGTTGTGTGTAATGTGTCGTTGGAAGTGAATTGAAGTGAATGAACGGGTTGCGGACCCTGTATTGATGATCGAAATGGTTGGGTCGTGGACCCTGTGTTTGGTGACTGGAGTGAATTGGGTTGTGAACCCCGTGTTTTGTTAATCGGATTTGCATTTTTGGAAAATGAATATTGGGGCGGTGACCCTAAGTGGCTTTTGGAGAATTAAGAACCTTACTATCGCAAATGTTTTCGAAAACTCCCGAGATTTGAAAATGTTTTCAAAGTGCTTTCTTGTTTTGGTTTCTACTTTCAAGACTTGAACTATTTTAATTATCAAATATCTCGGGAAGACTTTTGTTGTATTCTCGGAATATGTTTTGTATGGCTCGTATTTGCACTTTATACTTGTACTAGCAAAACAGTGGAGTTTTGCTAACCCCCGAGTATTTGGGGGTGGATGTCTGTTTTTGCATCCAGGTACATGCAGGTTTGGGAGCAAAACACAGGATCAGCGCGAAGGATGATGGAAGGCGAATAATACTAATCACACGAAGGCCAGTGTTGGATACAGTCAGTCGGAGTTTGTGTATGGTCTTTCTTCTGTCGTACTTTTGGTTTGTGAGTGTATTTTACCCTTGTACGGGTATGAGTCGAGATGGAAATGTGTATTTTTGACTTGTATGTTAGTGACGAAAGACCAAGTTGGTCTACGGATTAGGTATTTTATCATGTCGGTATGTAATTTATTTTGTGGTTTCGATGTCTAGCCTGGTGGATCCTCACGGAGAGGGTCTGCGGCGTGTAATATTCCCGGTTTGATTCTGGGGGTGTTACAGCTGTGACCCTAAGTGGCTTTCGAGGAAATTAAGAACTTTTCAATCTCTAATATTTTCAAAACCCCCGAGACTTGGAAGTGTTTTCAAAGTGCTTACGTGTTTCATTTCTACTTTTAAGACTTGAATTATTTGAATTAACCAAAATATCTCGGGAAGTCTTTCGTTGTATTCTCGGAATGTGTTGTGTATGGCTCGTACTTGTATTTTATACTTGCACTAGCAAAATAGTGGAGTTTTGCTAACCCTTGAGTATTCGAGGGGTGGATGTCTGTTCTGCGTCCAGGTACATGCAGGTTTTGGGAGCAAAACACAGGATCGGTGCGAAGGATGATGGAAGACGAATGATACTAATCACATGAAGGCCAGTTTTGGGTACAATCGGTCGGAGTTTGTTGTATGGTATTTTCTGTTGTCGTACTTTTATTTGTGAGTGTATTTTACCCATGCATGGGTATGAGTCGAGAAAGAAATATATACTTTGATTTGTATGTTAGTAATAAAAGACCAAATCGGTCTATTGGTTTGTTATTTTGTTACGTCGGTATGTGATGTAATGTTCTGTTTCGATGTCTAGTCTGTTGGATCCTCACGGAGAGGGTCTGCGACGTGTAATATTCCCAGTTTGATTTCGGGGTTGTTACACAAAGCATGCGAAGCAACGGGAAGGCTCGACCGGAAACCCTCGAACACCTATAATCCCCCGGCCAAAAACAACGAATATACGATTACAACGAGATTCGAGGTAAAAAACAACGAAAATCCCACCAAACTATCGAAGGGAAACTCATTGGGACATTTAATCGAACACTCAACGTTCGATAACTCCCAAGAACACTCGAATCACCAATCAAGTTAAACAAACTCAAAATATGGATATACAGCCCATATAACATGATTATTAATGCTCAATGAAATCAACCGATTCATCACAATCGGATGAACAACGAAAATCAAGAAGAAATCCTGAAAGTCAAATTCTAGGAGATTTCAAGAAATTACCTCGATCCGACGAAGAATAAGGATTAGATGATGATAATAAACACTAATCAAGCTTACCAAATGATGCACAAGGAGTTTACCGGCCAAAATTCCGGAAACTCGCCGAAGAATCGCGGAGGAGGGTGAAAAATGGTGAAAAATGGGGTAAATGGCCGAGTGACCTGCTGCCTCGGCCTTATATGGCCGATCACTTACGGCCGTAACCGGCACCCCTTACGGCCGTAATCGGCATTGTCCGAATGCTGCCTGGCGCCCGTATGGCCATAGCCGATCACGCCTTACGGCCGTAGCCGGTCACGCCTTACGGCCGTAACCGATCACTTACGGCCGTAACCGGCACCTTACGGCCGTAAGGCGTGATCACTTACGGTCGTAACTCGGCCAGGCGAGTCCCTGCTCCAAAACGTGCGGCCATGACTCGGCCGTGGCCAACTCCGACAACCCGGTTAGGTGTTCGACAACGTTTCGGTCACACTAACGCACCGGTTATGATTCAAAACAATAACTAGCAAATTACAAAACATAACATACCACAAGTACGTATTTAATAAAAGAAATGCACGCTATACGAGTCTCACTCGGCGAACACTACAACAGAACACATCATACAGTGCATCATAGAAAAACGTATCCACATAATCATAATGAAACAAATAATCGGAACAAAACGACAAATAATTCAGGGCAACTGGAAAATAAAAATCTCGGGTATTACATTCTACCCCTCTAAAAAGATGTTTCGTCCCGAAACTTAAAAAGAAAGGGTGAAGTAAGCAGTCATCAAAGTGGCCGAACCATTAAACCTCAGCGATCTACACGAGTCGATCCTGATAATGGTGCTGAAGCTCGATTCTGGGAAACCTCATGGAATAATTCAAAATACTGAACCCTGTGGCCCTCGAGTCCACAGTTATTACAAGTAATCGACCGCGAAGGACAATTAGCCTGCACATGACCCACAACGTTGCAATTGAAACGCCTCCCACCGATTGTTGAATTTCAAGTGAATGAAATTACAACGAGAATCTACTGAACCTAGCAATTATTATTATTATTATTATTATTATTTTATATAATTGTAAAATTAGAAACACAAATAAAATTTCAGAAAGAAATTATGGTATAGATGCGTGAAAAGATAGCCAGGGCGAAAAAAATTCTTTTTATAAGATGAATATGTCCAGTATAGTACCTATGGATCTGAAGTATTATCTGGAAAGATATTACGATTGTATTTTTTAAACTATAGCATACAACAATTCTAAGCTTTAGCGAACTAGAACTGCGTAAGAATTGAGCAAAAAAACTACATACTATGCACGAGGTTTTGAGTGCATAAATGCTTTAATATGCTTGTAATACTGATTTATTTCAGCCTGGAATGGCCTTCTGTATAATGATCTCAACACATATGGGTGTTTTCTGCTCGACATCAATGGCTGGTAGTGACATTTAATATCTACGAAACAGCCCACATAATAGCATTACATAAGTGCCTTGTAACCCCTGAAAAATGGGATATAACTTCTGACCTATAACCACGGTTGGGTCAAGCCGAAGTTTCAAATTAAAGTAGCACACTACTAAAAAAATAGCCCTATTGACTTCAAAAAAAGTGAAGCCAATAAAATTGACCTTGAAACTTTTGTGCTTTACCGTCACTTATGTGAAGTCAATAGGTGAAGTTAAAGAAACTTAAGCTAAAGAAATGTGAAGTTAAAAACGTAACATTAGCTTCAATTATGTGAAGTTAAAGAAAAGTTCTGAACATATGAAATAATTACTTTAGCTTCACATAGGTGAAGCTAAAGCCGTATGAATATAATACTATATATAAGCTTTGGCAAACATATGTGTTGTCACAGAAAGGCCAATAATTTTAATCTGTTTATCTTTGGCGTCACATATGTGTCGCCAAAAAAGGCCATATCTTTAACTTGTTAAATTTATTTTCGTGAACATGGTGTCGCTAAAGAATTTAATAAATTATTATATATTTCTTGCGTCAATTTTGCGATGCTAAAATTTCAACGTATAGTTACAATATCCGATTATTTTACTTTTATTCTCTCAGCTCTATTAGCGTCACATATGTGATGCTAAAGTACTTTCGTTTTGAAAAAAAAAACTGAAATTAGCCAGAAAGATTTTGTTTTTGACTAATTTGTAACACCCCCAATCCACTCAGGGATATTACACGCCGTAGACCCTCTCCTCGAGGAGCTACCAGGCTGATAACTAAAATCAAACATCTAAACGTCGCCTTTAAGGCTAAGATGACTCAGTAGACCGATTTGGTCTTTCAACAAAAACATACAACTCAATTCCAAACACATACCCACGCAGGGGTCAAAATACAATAAACTCCCGTACAACGGGAAAAAAATACTGCAGCAGAAAAGAAAATACAACTAGACCAATACGACATCAACGGATCCTCGTGTGATTAGTATCGTTCATCTTTCATCATCCTTCGTGCCGACCCTGTGTTACGCTCCAAAACCTGAATGCAAAAATAGACATCCACCCCCCGAATACTCGGGGGTTAGCAAAACTCCACTGTTTTGCTAGTGCAAGAACAAAGTGCAAATACGAGCCATACAATTCACATTTCACGAATAACAATAACCAGGAATCCTCAAAAATCCAAACGTAACGAAAAGTACTTCCCGAGGCATGAGTTTGGTAAACATTTCTCAAAACCGAAAGATCACAAATAAAGGGAAACCATTTATAAAACAGTTTTAAAGATGCCATCGAGAGTTTTAATAGAAAACAATTTGCAAGAAAGTCACTCAATCAACACAAATGAGTCTTCACAAATATTTCCACGGGATTCTCGACCCAAAACCAAATAATATCGACACGAGATCAAACATCTCAACATCACTCGGGGTTCTCGACCCAAATCTAAATAATATCAACACGAGATCAATCATCTCAACATTCTGCAGGGTCCTTGACCCAATACACAGAATAGCACCACAATACAATCAAAGGTACAATCTCTCATTCGACATATCCTGCTCAAGACCCCGACATTAACCCTGAGATTTCGTCAAACCTCCTTGGTTAATTAACCCTGATACCAACGCTTTAAAAACAAGTTGAAACAAGCTTTCAAAAACACGAATCGCGGTCTATATCAAGACAAACATTTAAAAGTGAGTTGAAAGAATTTGAGATACGAACATCGTTCGGTAACGGGGTCTTAGCTATCACTCAAATACCCGTAACCAATAAACCTGCCAGGCGCCTCCCTTGCGCACCTGTGTACCGGCGTTCACTTCCATCATGTTGGCCGCTCATTGAACATGTCACCACACCGGCGTCACTCCCGCAAGAGCCGCCCCTTGCGCGCGCATTAGGTAACACCGGCATTCACCACCCATATGGAGCCGCACATTGCAGCATACACCAGGCCGGAGTGCACGCCCCGCCCTCAGAGGTTCCCGGATACGACGTTTCTCACAACAAGTATCCACATTATCACAAACATCATGCACACAGTCAATCGTTGTAACAATTATCAAATCGATACACCAATTCACATAATTCATCCGTCAGTCCACGACCACACGAATAAATAACAACACGCACGTCAACCATAACGCGACGGAAATAAGCAATACACGTACACACGCATTATCAAGCACAACATCAACACCAAATATATCCAAAGGATTCATGTAGTCACTTACAACCCACACAATTTACAAAACACACGCGTTTTGAAAGTGAGCCTTTAACGAGGCTAGCCGAATCCTTTGAAAACTCATTTCAAACAAATAAACAAACACACCAAGATGATCACCAATTATCATATCCACAAAACAAGAATGGTATGGACAAGGTACTTGCCTCGATACCACGAGCACGGAACCACGAACGGATACAGCTCAACCGGGAAGCTTCGGAACGCCCGATGCTAACGAAAAGGAAGACGACAACGAACGGAAGGGTTCAACACGGTTTCTTCACAAGAAACTAGACCCTAACAACAATATAATCAATAAATCATCGATCATACAAGGAAGGATAATCGTAGAACGCCCGAAAACCCCTCTAAGACATTTTACCGGACACCTTCAAGGCGTCGGTCAAGAACTCGACCCAAACAACGAATCGATACGATCCAAACATGGAATAATAAAGGAAATGATATAATACATCTAAATATTCATCAATCCATCATAATCCTAAGTTAAATCGGATTAATTGGACGAAAACAACCAAAATACCCAAATTCCCCAAAACTAGATTTCTAGGAAATCTGACCTGATTCGGTAGATCGGAGGATGTTATAGGATTGATGATTGATGATATGAACTTCAAGACTTCATGGATTTATTGTCCAACAATATCTCTCCATGATCAACACACCCCCAGCCGCGGAAGAGAAGAAAACCGAGTGAAAATGGCTGAAGAAAACGTCTCATTGCCTTAAATAAAGCCGATCACGGTCGGGTTACGACGTAATCGCCAAGGCTTACGACGTAACCGAAGTCATCGCCTAAAACCGCCGCCCGCTACGCATATAACCGCCGTGGCCTTACTTACGTAATCGCCTTACGTATGTAATCGCGATCACTACTGGCCAGACTCACGGCAGGCCGGGTTCGAACGACGGCCCGAACGACCCCGAAACCCGAACCTGAATACGAATCGAAGATATGGTTACGAAGTACTCGCAAAGACGAACTCGAGCACTAAGAGAACACACGATTCCGACCACCCGAAGGCTCGAAATTCGACAACGGAAAGTAATTACCCCAAACTTTGGGAAATTACGAAAATGGCCCAAAACGTCCGAAATACACGATACATGATCGAAACACCAAGCCGAAGCTTGCAACATGAATAATAACATTAAATGAACTTAAGAGAAAGTCGAAACAACAGTTTCGGACGAGATTCGCAAGAATCGAACTCAAGTGAGGAAAAACCGCTAAAAAGCACGGAACTCAACAAAACGACACCGAAACGAGCTCGGATGACAAAAAGTGCAGAATTAATCATTCTCGGAATGACGAAACGGTCAATATAGAGTCATCAAAACGGACTTTCTCCAAAAAATGAAATTACTAGAAATCGAAATTACGGGTATTACATTCTACCCTCCTTAAAAGAAGTTTCGTCCCGAAACTTAAAATAAGTAGGGAGAAGCAATATCCACTGTCAGGAAAACTCGACGAGATACCCAAAAACCGAAAACTCGCGCCCGACGGCGAAACGCTGCAAGAAACGCAAAGGAACATACGACGTGAAAACACGCTCCACGACGACCAACACAACGCCACCGATAGAGACATAATAAAACCAACAAGTGACAAGCGTCATCAAATAGATAATACAACCAAGTCGATTATCCGAACAATCACAAAACACAACGAACGAAAATCAATATGATTGACCACCCCAACGGTACATCAATCAAAACGCGAGCCAATCGCCGAAGAAATACGGAATTCCACCGCCCTAGGGTTGGAAGATCGAAAACGAGACAAATTTCCTGAATATAAGGAAATTAGGAAGGAGTCTGAATGCTCAACAATCACGAAACGAGATCAACAAAACCGAACAATCAAACAATCGAACCACAATGGTCGAGGCAACAAAAATCGAACAATCATGTTCGAATCACGAAGAACAATAAAATTCAAACAACAACTCCCAGTTTCACGTCTCGGCTCGAGACAATATTTGATCCGGTGAAAACAACAAGATGTGATTCACATAAGATCCACATGAAAGGGAATAGCAATTGAAAAGTCACAACGACAAACGAGTAATTTCGAAACACCACACTAGTTCGATCAATAAAAGCAATGGATAGGGCAAGCTCAGAAAATGTTAACGAACATAAACGAGTCGACAGAGTCGAAAATACAGAAGTTCAAAATCCGATCCACTTCGAATAAAAGAACTAGTAGAACCAAAGGGTGTTACTTCCGAACAAGGTTCACAAGAATCGAACCGAACACGGTACAGTCACAGCAATAACCAGATCGACCCAAAATAAGATCACAGCTCGTTCGAACGATGAAACCAAAATACAGAACAAGTTCAGAAAGTATCAACGAACACGAGCGAGTCGATAGACTTCAGAGAGAGAAAAAATGCGGAAGTCAAAAATGATACGGGCATTACATTCGACCTCTTATAAAAGAAATGTCATTCCCGTAAACCACAACAACGGGAGTAAGGTGACAACACAAAAAGCAAACGACAAAAACATCTCCCATAGGCCTCTCAGAGCCGATCCTCATATCTGCATCGAAGTTCGCGCCCCGAAAGACACGGAACCCAACTCGCAAAACAGGATCTTGTGTCTCTCGGGTCCACACTTGAAAAGTGTTACTAACGAGAGGGGCAATTTGCACGTACATTCCCCCGGCACAATACGTTCGAAATGCCTCGGCTCGGCATACCGAAAATATAGATGCTAGATACAATGGAACATAACGTCGCAAAACAACATAGCGGAGATGCCAACTCAGCACAACGAAGAATCATAACACATACCATATACAACGATTACCATCGTAAAGTAATACACACACACAAACATTACAGCAACGACGGTATCGTTCGGCAACCTCAACGGTCCGAACAATAGCCAGCACATAATTACAAACATCATGTAACAATCACACATGTACACAATCATATAAACCCAAGCTCTAAGAGCTCGCACAGGTGCGATAACACGCAAGTCACCATAAAATGATAACATTAAAGATCGTCATCATACCTCCCACAAAGGGCTAACAAAACATATGCGTGACGAACGACTCGACGCTCACGCCACCAATTCAATCACAATTCGGGGTTAACACCATAACGAAAGTTCGAAAACCATACATGCATTTCTGGTCCGCAAATAGGAATGATAGGTTTTAAAAATGAAAACCACCTTTTGAAAATAGTTTGGAACACCAGTTGATCTTGAGTATCACTTTACAAAAAGTAGTGCAAACATTGTTATCGAGACTTTGAAAATCATCTTGCGTTTGAACACAAATGTGGACACCTTCTCTTAGTGAAAAACTTTCAGAATATTCGACACTTGGGTCTAAGCAATTGCATTTCAAAAAAAAATAATTGAAAATATCTCAAAATATTTTGGTCCTCAATTGGAATAATTTTGAGACATATTGCGGCACTAGAAGGCACCTTGAAAGTACCGCGAGAAAATAATTCATTTTAAAAGTATGTCTCGAAATTTATTTTCTAAGATACTCAAGGTTTTCAAAGATAATTCAATGGGCTAGAATGCCCAAAAATTTCAGGTAATCACACGGAACATTATAGCGCCGTGGGTCCCACGCAGGAACCCACCAGGATTAAACCATTTACAAAAATGCCAAAAAGGCCGATGGCGGTAATATTTCAAAAACTCACAAAAGCCATTTACAAAATACTAAATACCGTCATAAGAATTTCGCCAAAATGATCAAGGCCATAATGCCAAAAACTCGGTTAAGGAAATCGGTTTTCGAAATAAAACTCAATCGGTAAAATACCGAAAGCCATTACAAAAGAACTCACGCAGCGGATAAAAGAAATAAAGTCAAACATACACAATCCAGCAACACTACTCCTCATAGGAACGAAATATGAGGGTCAAATAACCGCATATCAAGAAATCAAAATTCATAAGAGGATTCCATCACTTAACAAATAATCATAAAAATAGCTTGTGTCACACGAGGCACAACACAAAGAAGGGAGACTTACATCCACAGGTCACACGAAGATGATGATCGCCCCACGATACTAATCACGACCAATAAACTCAGACGACGCGTCGCGACACGACTCAGTCAGACAAAATCCGACGAGACAAAAACTAAACAGACACCACTGACCCGACAGCCTAGGTTTCCACAACCTAAGCTCTGATACCATTTATGTAACACCCCCAATCCACTCAGGGATATTACACGCCGTAGACCCTCTCCTCGAGGAGCTACCAGGCTGATAACTAAAATCAAACATCTAAACGTCGCCTTTAAGGCTAAGATGACTCAGTAGACCGATTTGGTCTTTCAACAAAAACATACAACTCAATTCCAAACACATACCCACACAGGGGTCAAAATACAATAAACTCTCGTACAACGAGAAAAAAATACTGCAGCGGAAAAGAAAATGCAACTAGACCAATACGACATCAACGGATCATCGTGTGATTAGTATCGTTCATCTTTCATCATCCTTCGTGCCGACCCTGTGTTACGCTCCAAAACCTGAATGCAAAAATAGACATCCACCCCCCGAATACTCGGGGGTTAGCAAAACTCCACTGTTTTGCTAGTGCAAGAACAAAGTGCAAATACGAGCCATACAATTCACATTTCACGAATAACAATAACCAGGAATCCTCAAAAATCCAAACGTAACGAAAAGTACTTCCCGAGGCATGAGTTTGGTAAACATTTCTCAAAACCGAAAGATCACAAATAAAGGGAAACCATTTATAAAACAGTTTTAAAGATGCCATCGAGAGTTTTAATAGAAAACAATTTGCAAGAAAGTCACTCAATCAACACAAATGAGTCTTCACAAATATTTCCACGGGATTCTCGACCCAAAACCAAATAATATCGACACGAGATCAAACATCTCAACATCACACGGGGTTCTCGACCCAAATCCAAATAATATCAACACGAGATCAATCATCTCAACATTCCGCAGGGTCCTTGACCCAATACACAGAATAGCACCACAATACAATCAAAGGTACAATCTCTCATTCGACATATCCTGCTCAAGACCCGACATTAACCCTGAGATTTCACAAACCTCCTTGGTTAATTAACCCCGATACCAACGCTTTAAAAACAAGTTGAAACAAGCTTTCAAAACACGAATCGCGGTCTATATCAAGACAAACATTTAAAAGTGAGTTGAAAGAATTTGAGATACGAACATCGTTCGAACGGGTCTTAGCTATCACTCAAATACCCGTAACCAATAAGCCCGCCAGCGCCTCCTTGCACACCCGTGTACCGCGTTCACTTCCATCATGTTGGCCGCTCATTGAACATGTCACCGCACCGCGTCACTCCCGCAAGAGCCGCCTGCGCGCGCATTAGGTAACACCGGCATTCACCACCCATATGGAGCCACACATTGCAAAGATACACTGTGCCGGAGTGCACGCCGCCTCGTAGGTTCCGGATATGACGTTTCTCACAACAAGTATCCACATTATCACAAACATCATGCACACAGTCAATCGTTGTAACAATTATCAAATCGATACACCAATTCACATAATTCATCCGTCAGTCCACGACCACACGAATAAATAACAACACACACGTCAACCATAACGCGACGGAAATAAGCAATACACGTACACACGCATTATCAAGCACAACATCAACACCAAATATATACAAAGGATTCATGTAGTCACTTACAACCCACACAATTTACAAAACACAAGCGTTTTGAAAGTGAGCCTTTAACGAGGCTAGCCGAATCCTTTGAAAACTCATTTCAAACAAATAAACAAACACACCAAGATGATCACCAATTATCATATCCACAAAACAAGAATGGTATGGACAAGGTACTTGCCTCGATACCACGAGCACGGAACCACGAACGGATACGGCTCAACCGGGAAGCTTTGGAACGCCCGATGCTAACGAAAAGGAAGACGACAACGAACGGAAGGGTTCAACACGGTTTCTTCACAAGAAAATAGACCCTAACAACAATATAATCAATAAATCATCGATCATACGAGGAAGGATAATCGTAGAACGCCCGAAAACCCCTCTAAGACATTTTACCGGACACCTTCAAGGCGTCGGTCAAGAACTCGACCCAAACAACGAATCGATACGATCCAAACATGTAATAATAAAGGAAATGATATAATACATCTAAATATTCATCAATCCATCATAATCCTAAGTTAAATCGGATTAATCGGACGAAAACAACCAAAATACCCAAATTCCCCAAAACTAGATTTCTAGGAAATCTGACCTGATTCGGTAAATCGGAGGATGTTATAGGATTGATGATTGATGATATGAACTTCAAGACTTAATGGATTTATTGTCCAACAATATCTCTCCATGATCAACACACCCCCAGCCGCGGAAGAGAAGAAAACCGAGTGAAAATGGCTGAAGAAAACGTCTGCTGGCCTTAAATAGGTCGATCGCCGGCCGTTACGACGTAATCGCCAAGGCTTACGACGTAACCGAGTCATCGCCTAAATCGCCGCCCATTACGACGTAATCGCCGTGGCCTTACGTACGTAACCGGCCTTACATACGTAACTGCCGATCACTACCGGCTGTAAGTCGGCCAGTGCCGGCCTGGGCCCGAACGACGGCCCGAACGACCCCGAAACCCGAACCTGAATACAAATCGAAGATACGGTTACGAAGTACTCGCAAAGACGAACTCGAGCACTAAGAGAACACACGATTCCGACCACCCGAAGGCTCGAAATTCGACAACGGAAAGTAATTACCCCAAACTTTGGGAAATTTCGAAAATGGCCCAAACAGTCCGAAATACACGATACATGATCGAAACACCAAGCCGAAGCTTGCAACATGAATAATAATATTAAATGAACTTACGAGAAAGTCGAAACAACAGTTTCGGACGAGATTCGCAAGAATCGAACTCAAGTGCGGAAAAACCGCTAAAAAGCACGGAACTCAACAAAACGACACCGAAACGAGCTCGGATGACAAAAAGTGCAGAATTAATCATTCTCGGAATGACGAAACGGTCATGAGCGAGTCGTCAAAACGGACTTTCTCCAAAAAATGAAATTACCGAAAATCGAAATTACGGGTATTACATAATTTCTCTTTTGGCTAATTTCAGGTAGGGCTGGGACTTTAGGTTCTTGAATAACAAAAGTCATACCCATTATCCGAACCGAATTAAATTTTCGGATACGGTTCTTTATTTTTTTTTTTGCATTACCCGAAAATACCCAAACCAAAATTCTGTCGGGTATTTTTATCGATTCTTCGGTTATTTCCAACAAATGACAATATTGTATATACTATATACATTTTCAAGTTCCAAACTTCAAATTACCAACACCAATTGTTCAAACTTCACTTTGCACATCAAATTACTAACATTAAATAGTAGCACAATAACAACAATAGCATCACAATTCACAACAATAGTATCACAACAATAGCATCATAATCTATAGCATCACAATAAATTATCCAACATTCAACAGCAGAACAACAACAAAAAAATGAATAAAAAAAAGAAACAGCAAAATAGAGCAACAAAAATTAAATAGTAGCACAACAACATTGGTGAGGGCATTTATTATCTAATATTCAACAGCAGAACAACAAAAAAATATTCGGATATCAGATTGTGATGCAGAACAACAAAAAATAGAAACAGCAAGAAAAATGAACAAAAAAAATAGCAACAAAAATATCAGCACAACACCAGCACCACAGCGCCAGCAGCAACATCAGCACAACAACACACTGCACAACACCAGAACAACAAAAAAAAATCTGTCAAAGTGCATAAAAAAATCCAAAATCATAACGGGAAAAGAAACAGCAACAAAAATATTTAACTCATCATATCTATACCTTTTATTTTTTAGAATCCCTTCTACCTGTTGTAACCTTACTAATTTTGTGCACTTAGAAACTTTAGATGCATTAGAAGTAGTGGAGATCCTTCCGATCTAGATAGGTCTAGGATTAGGCTCAGTGTCCTCCTCATTGCTTGCAATCATATTAACTTCAGCCTTTATTTCATCTTGTATCTCTGCAATAAACATTTATTCAGCTATTAGCCTTTAAATTCGCATTTCATATATAAAAAACAAAAACAAAAATTTCCAAAAATCAAGACAATTATCAATTATGAATTACCTTTTTCAACTGCTTCAAAGAATTCTATCTCTTCAATGGTTGGAACATATTCTAACCCCATTATACTATCACTCTTCAGCCACTTTTGGAAACAAATCATTGCCTCTATAGTTTTAGGTGTCATTGAGCTCCGATAAGGATCAATAACTCTTTTACTAGTGCTGAAACGTGATTCACTAGCCACTGTTGACACTTGAATTACCAACATATCCTTACTTATAGCTTGTAGGCTTGGATACTTGCTTCCATTGTGACTCTATCCTAGCCCATCATCCTCCTCCTAACATAATCAATTGCAAGCTTATTTGAAGCAGCATTATCTACAGAAATGGTAATCACGTTTTCAATTCCCCATTCAATTAATGCATCCTCTAAAATCTTTCCAATTGTGTTCCCATTATGGTTAAGGACAACACAAAATTTCAAAATCCTTTTGTGTATTTTCCAACCACAATCTATAAAATGAGCTGTGATCACCATATAGTTAACATTTTGGCAGCTAGTCCATGTATCAGTTGTAAGACATACAATATGTGATTGCAATTCACTCATCAACTCAACTTTTTTCCCTTCATACATTCTAAGAAAGTTTTTCACAATAGTTTTTCTACATGTCAGCACTAACTTAGGTATAGCAACCTCATAAAAATGTTTGAATCTAGGCCTCTCAATAGCACTAAATGGGAGCTCATCAATAACAATCATCCTGGTTGCAGGATCTATACAAGCATGTTCAGACCATACCTTAGTACTTAACCTCTTAGACCCTTCCACCAATTCAGAGCCCAACAGAGCCTGATTACCATCATCCTTATTCAAACATCCTAAACTACCAGGGTAAGCATGACAATGTATTTCAATATGATTTCTAAGAGTAGATGTACCATTACCGGATGAATCACGGGCAAAGATGTTATGGCAATATATACACTCAACCTTCTTGGTTGTTCCTACTTGAGTCTCCACTCCATCAACCTCAACAATAATAGGCATAACAATCTTTTCAAAATGCATCCACACCTTTGAGCGGACAGCAACGGCCTTCCTATCCCTTTTCCTCTTTGAAACTTTCGTAGCTGGAAGAAGTGAGGGCTTGACCTTCTTCCCTTTTGACTTCAATGGAGAAACATCCCTATTGGTTTGCTCGGTATGAATTTGGTTGCTATTATTTGATCCAGGAACACTTGAATCAGAAACAGAGTCATCTGCCATCTGAATTCTCAAAATCTAGGTTTTTAGTTTTTACTTAAAGGTTAGAAAATAGAGAGAGGCGATTTGAGGAGTCGATTTCAGAAAATATAGGTTTTTACTTCGGAGGAGGTTTAAAGAAGAGAGAGTCAGAGACCAGAGCCGGATAGAGAGGAGAATCAACTATCGAGTTTAGCCTTAGGGGTTGCAGAACAAAGGCAGAGCGATAGAACTTTATATATATATATATTAGCTAAATTAAAAATAAATAAATAAATAAGTTAATAAAAATGTAAAATAACCGGGAAACATATAGAATAACCGAAAATATATAGAATAACTGGGTATTTTGGTTATTTTTTATAAGATTTTAGGTATATCGGTTTCTCGGGTAATTTGGAGTTTGAAAAATCAGTAATCGTTATCCGAACTTCAGTTCGAAGTAGGATCCAATAGCCGAAAAATACAATTTTTTGTAAATAACCGAACCGAACCGAACCATTTTTACCAGTTCGGTTTGGTTATTCGGGTATTTGGGTCCTAAGTCCCAGCCCTAATTTCAGGTACATATATATTAATTTAATCATAAATATATTCCTAATATAAAATTTTATTGCAATTAAAGAATAAACGTCAAAAGCTACACTTTTAATTGTTATTACAAAAATAAACAACATTATACTAAAAATATATTTTTTTTAATTAGAAAATAAATATCAACATTTTTTTAAAATTGATTTTAAAAAGAGATAAATCACATTATGTTATATTCAAACATTATTGAAAAAAATATAAGAGAGAAGACATAATCTAGCCATATTGCTTAGTAAATTGTAATATTTGTCATGCAACTTAGTTTGTACAAATTGTAGCCAAAAAGAATAAATTTGGACCAATTTACCCCTGACCTCCCTTATTTCTCCCCCTGCCTCTCTCTCTCTCTCTCTCTCTCTCTCTCTCATTTTTACATTTTCTCTCTCTTCTCTCTTTCTCATTTTTACATTTTCTCCCTCCCTCACAACCATCTCCAGCTCTCTCTCGAGCCCTCCCTCCAACCGACTATCGGCTCTCACAACCATCCCCGTCGAACGGTGACGGTGACGGTTTTCGGCAACGGAAAGTAGATGGCGGCTGAGAAGAAGCCAACGGAGCAGTACCAGCGGGCAGAAGATGGTGCCCAGGTGGTGCCGAGAAGTGGCAGAAGTTGTTGTCGCCGGTGGAGGAGACGGGCATCAAAGCTGGCAATTTGGTAAGGGAAACACGGCGGAGGAAGAAGGTATCTCCGGCGGAGGTTGCGGGTTCTCGTCGGAGGTTGCTGCGGCCGAGAAGTAGAAGCCATGGAAGAAGGAAGAATCAACCGGACAAGGAAGGAGGCAGGCTTCCAGCGAGGTCAGGTAGGGTTCCGGAGAAGTCGGCGCCGGAAATAGGTAGGGTTCCGGCGAAGTTGGCGCCTGAGTTTTGAAGGCGCCTGCAACCAGAGCGTGGTGGTGTGGTGTGACTTGCTAGAGGAGATTGTCGAGTAGATCAAGCAGATCTGTGCATCGTCGGGTTCCGACGCGCCACCAAAAAGCTCTGCGATTCGGAACTCATCGGAGCGGGCGTGGGGCTTACTGGTGGAGAGTTTCTCGGCGACGGCGACGACGAGAAGGCACTGCAGCGACTGGCGACTGCGACGGCGTGGCGGAAGGCGACAGCGATGGTGCCGCTGAGGGAGACTTCGCGGCGATGGTGAGGAATGCCAGCGCGTCCATCATCAAGAGAGGAGATCTTGGAGACTGCCATTGTTAGGAAATAGCTTGAAATAATTAATTTTATTTCTCTTTCTCCAACTTTCTCTCTCTAAAAAAAATCATAGATCTAGCTTGAAATAAAGTTATTTTCATATTTGTTTTTGATGATTTACAAGTTTTCATATGATTTCTGGTGATTCGTGGTATATTTGGGGTGATTTTCGATCGATTTGTATGTATTGGTGTTTTTGATCTAGTTTTTCGCATGTTTGCATACGTGGTTACGAATTTACAGTTGTTACGATTTATTCATTTCGTACTGGGTTACCATGTTACAATATTATCATTTCGTATCACTATGCCTTGATTTTCTATTAAGATTTTATCATTTCGTATTAGTATGAAGTTACGAAATTCGAATTTCATAACACATTTGTGCCGATTTGAAATTTTCGTATTGGAGATTTGGTATACATGTTACGAATTCGTAACTGTTACGATTGGTAAGAAATTGTAACTTCTTACCAAGTGTAACTAGTGCGAAGTTACGAATTAATGACTTCGTATTAGTGTAACCGTAACTATTTCCAGCTACGAATTAGTAAGGGTGTCACTGTTTACACTCTGGTATATTGGTAAGAAATTGTAACTTCTTACCAAGTGTAACTAGTACGAAGTTATGAATTAATGACTTCGTATTAGTGTAACCGTAACTATCTCCAGCTACGAATTAGTATCTGTTTTAATGGGGTTCTGGTATATTGGTCAGAAATTGTAACTTCTTACCAAGTGTAACTAGTACGAAGTTACGAATTAATGACTTCGTATTAGTGTAACCGTAACTATTTCCAGCTATGAATTAGTATCTGTCTTAATGGGGTTCTGGTATATTGGTAAGAAATTGCAACTTCTTACCAAGTGTACCATTTAAACTTAACATGTTACTATATTGGTAACGAACGTAACGAAGCGTAACGAAAAACAAATAATAAATGATCAACTATTAATCGGGTAATGTAATGAATGTAACAAAAAATAAATATTGTTTCCGCTTACTGGTACTTCGCGTACAATATTCCAACACGGTAAATAAGATACGAAGTTACGATACAATAACACAAAAGGTAAACAACACATCGTAACGATACGGTACGAAATACATACGTCCAACCATGTCCTTTTTGGCTAGAATTTGTACAAACTAAGTCCCTTGACAAATATTATCATTGACTATGGCGAAGTGGCTAAAGGAGTGTATTTCCTCAAAATATAATTCATTTTTAAAAGTAAATAAAGAAAAAAACAAAATAAATATTAATAAGTTATTATAAAAAATAATGTAAGTAAATTTTTTAAAAAATTAAAAATAGTTTAGAAGTAACCTTGAAGATTGAGATGAAAGTTGAAGAGAGAGATGAAATGAGGATTGGAATGAATGAAGGTTTGTAGTGATATTGTATTTATAATATATTCTGGAAGCAAATAGCTTCACATATGTGAAGCCAAAGTATTTGAGTAGATTCAAATTTTCCCCCTCATTTACGCCAAAAATTTCAAACCTCCGCCAAATTTTTTGAAAAATTTCATATTGGCGTCACATATATGACGCATTTAGGATTTGATTTTTTTTCCTTGACTTTGGTTTCACATATGTGAAGCTAAAACTTATCAACTACCATATCCGTGTGAGCCACCTACCGCATGTGCAATCATATTGAACCTTCTTCTTTTGCTTGACATATGTGAAGCCAATATATGAGTAAATATATTACAAAACTGATACTTCGATCGGTAGAGAGTTATCTCAAAACTCTCTCATTTTTCTCGAGCAGCATATTTTTTTTCTGATTTTTTTTGAAATATATTAAGGATATATTGAGCATTTTAAAATAATATTCGTCGATATTTTAAGGTATCTAGAAACAGTTGAAATTTAATTTGCACTTGAATATATTAATTTTGGATGCCAAATTGATTATACTTATTTTCTTGTTGTTGATACGAAATAGAATTATCTTTTTAGTTGATAATTTAAATGTAGTTTATATCAATTTAAAACTTAGTTTGATGAAAGTTAGTTAAATTTCTCTTTATAATTTGAAATAAATTATTATATTTTTATAAGGCACGGATATGAATTTTATATTCAATTTAAAGTTAGTTGGTTATAGATATTCTTTTTGATTATAAATGTTATATTAAATCCAAAAATATTATTTATATTTTAGTTGATAATATATTATTTTGAAATACAACGAAAATCTTTTTTATATTTTGTAGTTATTTATTTTGAATAAAGTGATAAACAATATCAACTTTTAGAGACTGAATGTACGAAAAATATCATGGTGCCAATGGTATGATTACTAGAGAATTTATTGATGGTCTTAATATGTCTCTGTATTTTGGATTCGCTCGTGTAGTAGTTGGCAGATATTATGTCTGTGCAAAAAGTGCAAGAGTTGGCGTTAACATGATCGCAATACAATCATGCAACATTTAGATCAGTGTGGATTTGCATCGAGTTATCGTGTTTGGGTATGCCATGGTGAAGATCAAAAAAATTATGGGATCAATGATTACAACATAGTAGGATCATTTTCTACACCTGTAGAAAATTATTTTACATCACAAAGAGATATGGTCATGGATAGGTTTTCACAATTTTGCAATTACACGGGTAATGAACCGGCAGAGCTAAATCGTGAAGCAAAATTATCTTATGATCTATTAGAGTATGCTGATCGGCCTTTGTATGAGTTGCATAATAAGTCATTGTTGCAGTGGGTTACAGAGGTAATGAATTTCAAAAAGACGTATAATGCATCACAAAAAGCAACGGATTATTTCATCAAAAGCAACAAATGCATGCACCAGAGCAATATCATAGCCAAATCCCCGATAATTATTCTGAACTAAAAAATATCATGTTGAAACTTGGTCTCCGAGTGATCAAGTATGATGTTTCTAACAATAATTATTTTCTGTACGATGGGGAAGGTGAGAGTTTGAAATTTTGTCCTAGTTGTGCAGCGCCATGGTATGAGGAAGGTAAATCGAATGCACAAAGGAAGTTGTGGTATTTTCCAATCACTGATAGGTTGAAGCGGCTGTATATGTCGTGCAAAATTGCTGACACATGACATGCCACACAAAGTGCCATGATGAGTCAGAAAGAGTAATTCATCCTGCCAGCACTGAAGGTTGGCGACACTTTGATCATACGTATCATTCGTTCGCTTCAGATCCTCGAAATATCAAGCTCGGTCTTTGCTGAGTTGAGAGTCTTTACTCCCAAATGGATAGACAACCGCAGTGCAGAACAATACATAAGTTTAGATTTATATTTGTTCACTTTCTTGTATTATGAATATGTCAGTAAATTATAAATTATGTAGCTTGTTCACTTTTTGTGTTATGAATACTTGAAACAAGACTGATACAATAAGCTTATTGAGGAATTGCATTCCCCAAACCCCCCTCCGGAAGATGAATTTTGCCCAAACTTTTGGACTCAGGCGGATGACGGAGTTAGATAGGGTGGAAAGGTGAGAGGAATTTCAAAAGGGATAATCATAAATGAAATCATCGGCCAACCCACAAGTCATTGTCTGGTTGACACACGAGCATCATTACAACCTATCGAGGTCGACCAGTCTTTGGTCCTTTCAGGTGTAACACCCCCAGTCCGCTCAGAGATATTACACGTCGTAGATCCCTTTCCTCAAGGATCTACCAGGCAGGAGACTACAAAACAAAACCCACACGTGGTCAACCCGACCAAAGCATAAAACCGTAGATCGATTAGGTCTCTCAAGACACAACACAGCATTACAACTGATGAACCAAATTACAACTCGATCACAATTTACACAACATGTCCATCCTCTTAAGAATGACAAAGAAACTAGAAATGAACACTCAGACCGGCAGATCACTGACTAACAACCGACTACAACTGTGACTAGTATCGATGCTTTACATCATTCTCCAAGCCGATACTGTGGTTGCTCTTCTCGAATCGGAATGCCTGAAAAGTATAATATAATCCCCAATGAGGGGTTAGCGATGGAAATCGCTAGCAAGTAACCAAGCTATACAATTATACATCAAGAATACAATCATTATGAAAATAACCTTTAGACAAGGTATCAACACGATCCCCAAGTCTAAATTCTTTTCGAAAACAGTTTCCATCAGGAAGGTTCATAAGAATAACTTCAAAACACATTTAAAACAATAATTGAAGACATTGGGCGTCTTAGTATAAAATCATGAAAAGATTTATAATTCTTCTTTTCAAAGGGATTTTCTTTCAAAATCATATAAATGATTCAATTCTCAACCAAGTCTCAAAGACAAAACCATATTCACTAATATAACCGAAATCCAAGATTGAAGCATTCACAATTCAAAGATATCAAATCAAGCACTCAAATCACCTCCGTGGCCTCGATGAGACCCACTCGGATTGACTAATCAATAACTGTAATATTTGTACCCTTCCATTTTTAGCAGTTTTCATTTTTGGTGTATGTCTACTTTTATCGACTCGCTTGTAACCGTTTCTACATTTTGAATCTACTTTATTCTTGGAGTTTTTCCATTTGGACGAGTTTTGGTGATGTTTTCACGTAATTTCATTTTATGACATGTTTTGCCATATGAACGTTCGATTCTCGTAAAACGCATTCGTTTTCATTGCTTCTTGGTTTGTGCAAGTTCGTATGGTTGAGTTGGTCGTGTTGAGACTTTCGGTTCGTTAATCTGACGTCGTTTCGTTATTTTCGGGCACTTGGGCCATTTTTGTCATTTCCTATAAGTTTGGGGAATTCCATTATTGTTTGTCGCATTACGGACCCTCCGGTGGTCGGAATTATATTTTCTTTCAGCGCTTAGCTCTGTCGTCTTGTATATTTCGTGTTTATGTTTCTGGATTCCGGCCTTGTCGTGCGTTTCGAGTTTTGTCTCTTCGGCAGCAGCGTACTGAACTGCTGTGTGGGTAGCGCACGCTACTCCTTATTCCCTTGCGTGCGCTATCGGTGTGCAGTTAGCGTACGCTAACTAGTTATTGTTAGCATGCGCAATCGAGTGGTATTTAGCATGTGCTAAGCATGTGTAGCGCACACTAACGACGTCGGGCAGTAACTACTGGACTGTTTGTAGCCCAATTAGCACGCTCTACCTTTTGATGGTTAGCGTGCGCTAACTATGCAATTTAAATAGATCGGCAGGCAATTCAGAAACAGCAGTTTTCGTCCATTCTCGTTGTTTTCATCGACGTGTGACTTTAGAGGTGATTTCCACCTGCATTGCTCGAAGTTTTCTTCAAATTCCATCACCGTAGGTTCGTGCTAACATATCATCATCAACGTAATCATCCTCCATCGTCCGAATCCGAGGTATTTCCTTCAGGAACCCTAGCTTGTCTAATTTGGGGGATTTTCGGCTTTTTCGTGATTGATTCCGAATTGTTCATGTATGTTAGGAAATTCCTTACCGATTGTTGTTATTGGGTGATTCCCAATCCGTTTTCCTCGAGTTTAATCCATGAATTGTCGATACGGGGAGATTTTGCGTAAACCCTTGCCCGTATCGATTGAACATTTATTGTCATGATTTGTAATCGGGGTTATGGGTGTATTCCATTCGATTATTGTTGTTCGTTAGGACTGAGTTATGTTGATCCTTTGTTTAGGAACCGTCGTTTCCTGTCCGGATCATTCGTAGTCATTGTTCATCCCCTTTTCGTCGGAGATGTCTCAAAGGCAAGTACTTTACATTTGTTTACATGTTCTAGTATTTGAATTGTGGCTATTCGTGGTTGTTGTGGATGGATATGTGTATGTTCACCTAAGGACGGTCTGACGGGGCCTCTAAGGATACGTATTGCCGTGTGTGTGCGTATCACGAACTATGGTTAGCCACCCAGGGATGTCCGACGGGGCTCTGTGGGGTACGGTGGCCGTGAGTCTCATACCAAGGTTAACTTTGAATTGTTTTGTTGGAGAAAATGTGTTTTGTGCTTGTGCACCGTATAATATTCTGGAATATAAATGATTTCTAAAATGATTTTTGGCGCATATATTCATCTGATTAGAATGTAGTTCAAATGGATTGTACTTGCACTAGCAGTTGTCGCTAACCCCTTAAATGAGGGAAATACTTTTTGTATTTCAGGTACAGGTCTTGGAGACAAGCGAGCACTCGAGCCGTATGAGAATGATGGGTAAGCATTATACTGTTCAGTAGTCAATTGTTGGTTTTCTGCTCTGTCGGTTATTATCGATGTCTTGTTTTGGGATTTCTGTAATTTGAAATTGGTTTAAGTACTCGAGTACTTCCTTTGTGTGTTTGTTAACGTTGTGTTCCCGTTTTGGGAAATGGATTTGATGTCAGATCTTATTTGATGGATTGTAGTCTTTTATATGAATCGTCGTTTTGTTGATGGTTGTATGTCTTTGTCGGATGTTATTTTGGTGCGTTAGCTTGGTGGATTCCACGGAGTGGGGTCCACGGCGCTGTAATATGCCCTGATCATCTTTGGGGTGTTACAAAATATGGTATCAGAGCTTAGGTTTATGGATACCTAGGTTGTCGGTTATTTAGGTCTAGTCGAGTGTTGTTTTAGAACAGTATCACTGCTATGTCATCGTCTTAGTACGCCGGTGCTCGTAAGTTTTCCTAACTTGACTCATTGCGTTGTTCCATTCTATTCCTTTCTTGGTTTTTGTTGTGTTTTGCGTTTGAATTGTACTCACCCACTACTTCTTCAAAATTTCTACTGGTAGAGGACGCGGATGCGGTCGCGGACGCGGTAGGGGATGTGGCGCAGCCGGTGGGGCGGCCATGTCCGATAACTCAGGAACCGATTCGGCTATGCCTTCTTTGTCGAACAGTGTCCCGCCTAGTTCTGAGGGTCAGCAGGACCAGTCTGCTAATGCAAATGAGAATGTTGGAGTAGCGAACATTTTGCAGCAAGTAGCGAACCAGATGACGCTACTAACTCAAGCCGTCATGGTCGGCCAAGCTAATGCCAACCCGGTTCTGCCTACTGGATCCGGAAATGATAAGCTACTTCAGGACGTGATTCGTGTGCGTCCTCCGCAGTTTGATGGTGTTTCCGACCCTTTCGGTTGGGAGAGTTGGCTATTTGAGATGGAGAAAGTATTTGAGGCTGCTGATTGCTCTGAGGAGAGGAAGGTGCCCATCGCTCAGTACTTCCTCACCAAAGAGGCGGCAATGTGGTGGCAAGCGATGAAACCACGTGATCGAGCAGCCACATGGGTAGAATTCCGAGAGCTGATGGAAGACGAGTTTTGTCCGTGGCCAGTTAAAGAGGGGAGGATCCGAGCCTTCTTTGAGGCTAAGACCCAGGATGTTCCTATCTCTCAAGCTATCAAGGACTATAACCAACAACTTCATTATGTGAGAAACCAAGTCCGAGATGAGCTTGATAAGATCCGCCACTTTGATATGCGGATGAAACCGAGGGTGTGTCACTACATGTCTGGTATGGGATGCACAACTTTGAAAGAGTATCAGAATAAGGCGATGGCTTATGAGATATCATTTTCTGGCTGCAGTCGGTAGCCGAGGAAGAAACAGAGACCTCCGCCGCCGGAGGCAAGTCTGGTGGGCATCCGAAGGCTCAGTCTAGTTCGAGAGTCTTCGGGAGTCAGTCTCCATCATTTGGGCGAGGAAATGGTTCTAAGTCTGCTCCTACTGGTTCCATTCGCGGTCCTACGTGCTTTAACTGTGGTCGTCCGGGTCACATGATGAGTGAGTGTGATAGGCCCCCGATTCAGTGTCTGGCGTGCGGTCGGATGGGACATCGAGCTAAGTTTTGTACGGATGCAGTTCGAGCGCCAGTTACTCAGATATCAGCCCCAGCTGCGGGAGAGCCGAGTGTGAATCAGACACCGACAGTTCCTCAGCCACAGCAGAGTTTTGGTAGAGGTCGAGGATGTGGACAGCCTTCTAGAGGGGGAGCTTCTAGTGCGGGGTCTATTCCGCCCCGAGTATATGAGATGAGACGAGCAGTGGATCCTAACGCAACGGTGGCTACAGGTACCATTCACATCCTTGACCATCCTGTTTCCGTATTATTCGATTCTGGTGCTATGCGTTCTTTCATATCTATGGATTGTGTGCGTCGTCTGCATGTTTATTGCTTGGTTGCATGTGAACCATTTGTTGTTAAAATGCCTAGTGGGGATAGCATCGTGGGGGATCGTGAGGTTAGAGATTTTCCAGTGAGTATCGCGGGGAGGGTTTGGCCTTCTATTCTGATTGTGGTAGATATTAGAGATGAGGATTTGATTATGGGTGAGGATTGGCTGGACCTTCATGGGGCGATCATGAATTATAGAACGAGAACCGTTTCGATGTTAGCCTCTGACGGTACCGAGCATTCTTTTGTGGGGTGTAAGCGGAGTAGCCATAGATTCCTGATCAGCGCCTTGAGGGCGGTGAGACTTCTTCGAGGAGGTTGCACGGGGTATTGGTGTTACGCTTTGAGAACGGAAGAAGGGGGAGTCGAGCTCTCGTCTATTCCAGTAGTGTGTGAGTATCCTAACGTCTTTCTAGACGAGTTGCTGGGTTTGCCGCCGGACCGAGAAGTTGAGTTTACCGTCGATTTAGAGCCGGGTGCAGCACCGATTTCTAAGACACCATATCGTATGGCGCCTGCCGAGATGCTTGAGTTGAAGAAACAGTTGGGGGAATTGCTAGACATGGGGTATATTCGACCGAGGGCTTCGCCTTGGGGCGCACCAGTCCTGTTTGTGAAGAAGAAGGATGGGTCACTTCGTTTGTGTATCGACTACCGATAGTTGAACAAAGTGACCATCAAAAACAAGTATCCGCTCCCGAGGATCGATGATTTGTTCGACCAATTGCAAGGGGCAACCGTGTTTTTGAAGATTGATTTGAGATCGGGGTATTATCAGCTCCGAGTGAAGGATACCGATATTCCAAAGACGGCCTTTCGGACGAGATATGGTCACTACGAGTTTGTGGTTATGCCTTTTGGGCTAACCAACGCACCAGACGTGTTCATTCAGCTTATGAACAAAGTCTTTATCGAGTACCTCGGTAAGTGCGTAGTCATTTTTATCGATGATATCCTGATTTACTCGAGGAGCGAGGAGGAGCATGCCCGTCATTTGCATATCGTGTTAGATATTTTGAGAACTCAGCATCTCTTTGCGAAGTTCTCAAAGTGTGAGTTTTGGTTACGGGAAGTTATGTTTCTCGGCCACGTGATGAGAGGCAGAATAGTTTTGAGGAGTTGAAGAAGCGGTTGACGACCGCTCCTGTTTTGGCTTTACCGAGTGGTAATGAGGGTTTCTCAGTTTTTAGTGATGCTTTGGGGCAAGGGCTCGGATGTGTACTTATGCAGCACGGGAGGACGATTTCCTATGCTTCCCGTCAGTTGAAACCGTACGAGTTGAACTACCCTACGCACGATCTTGAGTTGGCTGCGGTTGTATTGGGGTTGAAGATCTGGCGTCATTACTTGTATGGCTCGTCGTGTCAGATTTTCACCGCTCACAAGAGCCTGAAGTACATTTTTACGCAGAAAGAGCTTAACATGAGACAGCGGAGATGGTTGGAGTTGATTAAGGATTATGAAGAGATAAATTTACCACTAGAAGGGGGTTGAATAGTGGTAATGCGGAATACCGAAATTTCTTGCGAGTAAAAGAAAGATAGTGCGGAATTTAAAGGCTCAAAGATTTATAGAGGTTCGGCAACTTGCCTAAGTCCTCTCTCCGACTTTCTTTTTCTATTGGCTCAAGAACAACCACAATCTTGACTCGTCTTCTATCGGTCCGAGTTCACAACCGTTACAATCGCTTGTCTTCTATCGGTCCAAGCTCAACCTCTCTCTCAATATAAATGTTTGTTTATCTAGTGTTCTATAGGAACTAAATAATCCTCACTATACGAATATGGGAGTTTAATCCTAACAATGTCGGATCAAAGATCCTAATAACACCGGATTAGTGACTCTTGATTCGTTTCTTTTACACTCAAGTGTAAGTGATGCAACACTTACAATCAAATGAAAGAATACAAGGTACAATAGATATTACAAAGAAAATCACTCTTGTATCTTTCTTTCTCACAACTTATAATATAGTAATCAGTAGCGATTTGAGCTCAAGAATGCTTGTATGCTTGTATGCTTGAAGTTGTGTGTTTGATACCCAAGTCCTTTGGGTATTTATAGGTGAGAGCCATCCTTCAAATCGAAAACGTATTATTAGCGTGCGCTAATAATGTCCTCTAGCGTGCGCTATCGGTCTTTGACTTGGCTTCTCCGAACGGTCACAAAGATCAAGCAACGGTAAAATAGTATGTCTAGCGTGCGCTAGTCATGTATCGGTAGCGCGTTATTGGCCGGTCAATGTGTCTTCAATCTTGACTTTGAAAAGTTGGTTTGTCTCCCCAACGTCTCTTTATCCAACGGCTAGATTTGAGATTAGCGTGCGCTAGCAAGTATACATAGCGTGCGCTAGCATTAATTAATTCCAACTATTCCAGATTTTGCGGATCTTCATTGACTCTTGGCTTCCAACAGTAGAAAATCAAACGGTAATATGCTGACTCCTTTTAGCGTGCGCTAATGCCTATACCTTAGCGTGCGCTAAATATTTCTTTCAGTAACGTACGTTACCCTGTGTAGCGTACGTAAATTCCTTGACATATTGAGTCCAGTAGCTACTGGACTACTGACCGTGATATCGGTAGCGTGCGCAAGAGCTGAGCAATAACGTGCACTACATCCTTGTTTTAGTGTACGTAAGTTGATGTATGTAGCGTGTGCAAAATCCATTTCCGATTTCCTTCCAAACCTCACTGTCCTCTGGAATGATACGATAGCGTGCGTTAATATTGATAGTATAGCATGCGCTAACTGTAGTTACTTAGCGTGCGCTAATATTGAATGACTTGCGTGCGCTATCCATCAGGTGACTTCACTTGGCTGCAGCTGACTCACTGGGCTGTACATGCATTTCTCGATAGCGTGCGCTGCTATGATATGAGTAGTGTGCGCTAACATTATTTAGCTCCTTCAATATAATATCGATCTGAGATTGATCTAATTAAATGTTTTGAATGGAATAATCATCAAAATACATTTTGAGTCAACAATCTCCCCCTTTTTGATGATGTCAAAACATTTAATTTATACCTGCAAAAACATTTTAAATGATTCGAATCAAGGTAACTTGTTCGATATATTAGTATATTTCGGTTTTTGTGGAGTATTCTCCCCCTTTTTGATAGAAACAAAAAGGAACTCCCCCTGAATTGTTGCATTTTAACAAATACCAACAAAAATGCCATTAACCAAAGCGAAATTACGTAAATAACAATACACAACAAATACCAAATGAAGTGAAATGCGAATATCATTAGGATAGAGTTCAAGCAATACATAAAGTTTTCATGACATGAGACATAGAGATTATTCGAATAATAAGATTCTACAACCAAGCATCAAAATCCTAAAATCTAAGGTGCAGGGTCGGAAGAGGACGAGGGGAAAGGAAACGAAAGGTGTGTGTAACGGATGAAATCGGAGATCAACCCCGCGAACTTCCCGGACTTCCGAACGGAGAGACCGAAAATCCTCTCGAATTTCTTGCTGAGAGGTCTCGATGCTCCACATCTGAGCGCAAAGGTCGCTTTCATCTTCCTCCGTGACGACATCTTTCATCGGGCGCTTCCCTTTCGTCTTCGGATGACGAACAAATGATTTGGATTGCAGCTCCCTAAGTGTATGGGGTCCTCGGTGCGTCACACGCTCGACCGGTGTAGGCATCCGTGTCCCCTTGGGTAATTGATCATCATCTCGGAGATACGGAAACAATACCCAACCTCGATTGAATGTCTCAACATAATGCATGGCCTTGAGGGTTAGGTCGCTTATTTCGTGTCCCCGAGACACCGGAACGTGTGCCTCATTAGACAAGTCGACGCGGAAATGCCGAAAAATCACTGTGAGAATTGAACCAAAAGGAAGTCCAGATTTCCGAGTTCTCGACATGTAATTTTTCGACCGAAAAGAATCCCCTTTTGCTTTCATCCAACTTAGGACAATACCAGTGAAATCCACTCTATCATCCTTCAACACCCGATATACCACATTCTTATCAACGCCTACGAGCTTGTGTTGGGTGTTAACTTTTGGCATTAAACATTTTGTTAGAGCGGCCAACAACAAGCGAATGTGGATACCGAAATCGTTATTCTCGAAGACGTCATCCGTGACTTCGATGACCGTTTTCAAACATAAAAAATCAGCAACATCTCTCTCGGACACAGTAGACTCTTCGGCAATGGTTTCCCACAACAATCATATCCGTCTTTCGATAAGCCAAATAACACGTGAAGAATTTCCGAAGAAATCTTCATCACAGTTCCATTCACTAGGCTATCGAGCACTAATCCTCCATTATCACCACTATCACCAAGGTGCAGATTCGCATAAAACTCACGGACACACGCAGGGTAAACAATCTCTTTGCACTCAACAAATCGTGCAATTCCTAATGCCTCAAAGAAATCGCGAATACTGACCTTAACCCGTTCAAGGCTGCTAAAATTGAAGAAGTAGCAATCGGTCAGACTCTCCTGAGGAAGGATATCGAAGAATACCTTCGATGCAACGTAGGAGACGAATCGGGTCGCGTCATAATCGTTATTGCGAGGGCGTTTGTAGTTTTTCTCCATGGCTTTTCTTCCCTTGCTAGACATTTTGAAGAAAATCGAAGTTTTGAGGGAGAAAATTGCAGTATTTGGTTCGGATTTGCGGCTAGGGTTTTTCGCTGGAAGGGAATTTTCTGGCGATTGCGTACGTTAGGAAGGGTGAATGTGTTTCTGGGTCGTACGGAATATATATAGTCAGCGAAGTTTTAATTAGCGTACGCTAGGGACATAGAGTTAGCGTACGTTAGGTAAAAATGAAAGGCTTACTGGACTGTACAGTAGCTAATATGGAATTCGAAAAGTTTTTAATTTAGCGTACGCAAGGCAGTGAGGTTAGCGTACGCTATTGAAAGCAGTTTTTAGCGCGCGTTAAGAAAGTGAAGCTAGCGCGCGCTAGCGAATGAAGTGAATCAAGGATATTGATTTCTTGAGTAGAAAACTTATTTAAAAAATTTTCTATATGTACCCTACCAAGTTGTAAACGAATGGAATTGAATGATTCTTCGGGAAGAGGTTTTGTAAAAATGTCAGCAAGTTGGTCCTTCGTCCCGACAAAAATTAAACAGATATCCTTTTTCTGAACATGATCACGTAGAAAATGATGTCTAATATCTATATGTTTAGTTCTACTATGCAACACAGGATTTTTACTCAGATTAATTGCACTAGTGTTATCACATAGGATAGGGGTATTTTCAAAATATATGCCGTAGTCGCGGAGTTGATTTTTAATCCATAACACTTGAGCACAAAGCGCTCCTCGCAATGACATATTCGGCCTCACCAGAGACAATGCTACACTGGTTTGCTTTTTACTTCCCCAAGATATTAAACATGATCCAACAAAATGACATGTACCACTAGTACTCTTTTTGTCAATTTTACATCCGCCGAAATCGGCGTCACTATATGCAATTAAATTAAAATCTAAGCAAGAAGGATACCATAGACCTAGTCCAATAGTTCCTTTCAAGTAACGAAAAATGCATTTGAAAACAGTTAAATGTGATTCCTTGGGATTAGCTTGGAATCGAGCACATAAACATGTAGCAAATATTATATCTGGCCTAGATGCAGTCAAATATAGCAAAGATCCGATCATACCTCGATATAATTTTTGATCTCCGGATTTGCCATTTTCATCTTTCTCAAGCTTTAATGATGAAGACATTGGCGTAGATATCACCTTGCTACTTTCCATATTGAATTTCTTGAGGAGGTCGTTTGAGTACTTCGTTTGATGGATAAAAATTCCATCTTCGCATTGTTTGATTTGAAGCCCGAGGAAGAACGTTAATTCTCCCATCATACTCATTTCGAACTCTCCTTTCATAAGATTAGAAAAATCTTGGCACAAAGATTCATTAGTAGCTCCAAATACAATGTCATCAACGTAGATTTGGCAAACAAGTATATCATCATTCAATATTTTAACAAACAAGGTATTATCGACTTTGCCTCTTTTATAATCATTTGCAATTAAAAATTGACTTAAACGATCATACCATGCTCGGGGTGCTTGCTTCAACCCGTAGAGTGCCTTTTTGAGCTTGTAGACATGATCCGGAAATTGATGATCTTCAAAACCGGGAGGTTGCTTGACAAAGACTTCTTCTTGAATGTACCCATTCAAGAATGCACTTTTCACATCCATTTGAAATAGTTTGATCTTTTTATGGGCAGCAAATGCACATAACAAGCGAATGGCTTCGAGTCGAGCCACGGGAGCAAAACTTTCTTCGTAATCAAGACCTTCCTCTTGATTATATCCTTGAGCGACCAAACGAGATTTATTTCGAATTGGATAGCCGTCTTCGTCACTCTTGATTTTATGCACCCATTTAGTTTCGATAATTGTTTTATCTTTAGGATCGGGAACTAAATTCCATACATTATTGTGCATGAATTGCACAAGCTCCTCTTGCATTGCCATCACCTAACTTTCATCATCGAGAGCTTCTGATATATTCTTGGGAACTATTTCGGATACGAAAGCACAATGAGCCATAAATTCGCTGGTTCTCCTTCGGGTTTGAACACCGTCTTCAATGTTTCCAATCACGATATCCTTTGGATGGTCTTTGATGTGCCTCCAATCTTTCGGTAAATCAACGATTGTGTTCGTTTCGATTTCCGAAATTTTCTTCACTTCGGGTGAGGGATCCGGAAAAGTACCTGCATCATCAAAATATTCTACCTTTCTCGGGGGTGCGATCATATCATTGAATTTAACATGTATAGACTCTTCAACTTTATTCGTTCTAATATTATAAACACGATATGCTTTACTATTAGTACAATAACCAAGAAATATTCCGGAGTCGGATTTAGCATCAAACTTGCCTAAGTTATCCTTGCCATTGTTCAAAATAAATACGTTGCAACCAAAAGGATGAAAATAAGCAATATTGGGCTTTTTGTCCTTCCATAATTCATACGGGGTTTTAAGATGAGTTCTACGAACATGAACCCGGTTAATCACATAGCATGCCGTAAAAATTGCTTCGGCCCAAAAGTATCGTGGCAGAGAGTATTCATTAAGCATTGTCCTCGACATTTCTTCCAAAGATTGTTTTTTCCTTTCAACAACTCCATTTTGTTGAGGCGTTCTAGGAGCCGAAAAGTTATGATTAATACCGTATTTATCACATAAAAGTTCAAACGGGGTGCAATCAAATTCACCTCCATGATCGGTGCGAATAGAAATTATGGAGAGATTTTTCTCATTTGATACCAAACGACACCATTTAGAAAACTCGGAAAATGCATCATCCTTATGTGCTAAAAATCTAACCCAAGTAAATCGAGAGAAATCATCAACAATAACTAAAGTGTACAGTTTGCCATTTAAACTAACATGTCTAGATGGTCCAATCAAATCCATATACACAAGTTCAAGAACTCGACTAGTGGAAACCTCAAATTTTGGTTTAAAAGATTCTCGAGTGTGTTTCCCTTTTATGCATGATTCACACAAATGCTTTCTATCAAACTTGAGTTCGGGCAATCCACGAACAAGGTCATGTCTAGATAAAATAGAAATGATAGGTAACGAAGTATGCCCCAATTTTCGATGCCATAAATATGCATTATCATCCAAAGTAATAAAACATTTTTCATTGAATGAACTTTTATCGTTAAGATCAACAATATAGATGTTTCCACATCTCAAACCAATGAATGCAATTTTATTATTTCTAAATGCCGTGCAATGCGTTTGCTCAAATAGAATTTTAAAACCTTCATCACAAAGTTGCGAAACGCTAAGAAGATTATGATGCAAACCTTCAACAAACAATACTTTGTTGATAGAGGGAGAAGGTTCCTTACCGACTTTGCCGATGCCTTTGATTTTTCCCTTTTGATTATCTCCAAAGGTCACATGTCCTTGTTCTTGATATTCGAGGTCTTCAAATAAGTCCTCGGAGCCGCACATGTGCCTTGAGCATCCGCTATCAATGTACCACTTGCTTTTCCTTGGTGCCGGTACCTACAAAAGTAGAATTTCTCGGTTGTTTCGGTACCCAAGCCCGTTTGGGTCCTCCAAAGTTAACTATGCTTATAGCATTCGGAACAATTGTCCCTTTAGGAACCCATATTTGCTTAACTTTGATGGTTCTCAACTTTGAATGAACATTAACACCATGAACTCGTTTGGAAGAATCTTTTGAGTTCTCGGTTTCAGTTTTCTTTATTTTGTCAAGGTTGATAAGGGATTGTTCCCGTTTAAAAGGATCGAAACCAAGACCGTGTTTGAGCAAGGGCGATTTTTGAATAGATAGAAGCCTTTCGAATTTCTCGTTTCCGAGAGTAAATTTGTTCAAAATATATTTTAGCTCCTTTTGAGTTTTTGTTAACTCGATTTTCAAAACATTTTCTTTTTCAAGGCATAATGTATGGTCGATCTCAATAGTTTTGCCTTTGTTTTGAAGAGAGGAATTTTCGAGTTCTAGAGATTTTATTTTCCTCTTTAAAGATATGTTTAATTTAACCATCTCGTCATACTCCGTATTCAAGGATTCAAACGCACTCAATAACTCATCATCATGATGAACTTCTTGTGAATAACAAAAATCAAAAGAGTCATATTCGTCATCATTGAGTTTAGAGCTTACCTCGATATTTCTTTCGGAGTCGAGTGCCATGAATGCAAGATTTGCGTCTAGAGATCTTTCAATCTCCTCCTCGTCATCACTCCAAGAAGCGATTAGGACCTCCTTCTTTTTGAATCTTTCCATTTGAGGTTTTGAAGAGGATCCTCGGCATTCTTTGGCATAGTGACCGGCTTGACCACATTTCCGACAATTATTGTCGAACTTATTTATGGGAGTATAGCCACTCTTCTTTTGCTCCGGTTTGCCATCCCGACCAAGAAAACTTCGCCTCTTTTGAATTAGGCTTTTATACATTCTAAAGTTTTTGGCATAGAGAGCGAGTTCCTCGTCGTTTTCATCTTCGGGAACATCTTCCTCAACGTCGCTATCAACATTGAATGCGACTACTCTTTCCCGAGGCTTTGGTTTGGTGCCTCTAGACTTGAGAACGATCTCATAATTGATGAGTGACCCGAATAGGGCACTAAATTCGAGCTTGTTGAGATCTTTGTACTCCATGATCGCGGTGACCGTGGCATCCCATTCTCGTGGCAACGATCGAAGAATTTTCTTAGCTTTGTCACTGCTCGATATAGGCTTTCCGAAAGATGCAAGACCATTGGTTATAGCCGAAAATCGATCTAACATATTTGTGATCGTTTCCTCGTCTTTCATGGAGAAAAGTTCGTAGTCATGGAGTAGCATATTAATTTTGGTCTCCTTGACTTGGGTGGTTCCCTCATGAGTGACTTCGAGAATTTCCCAAATTTCTTTTGCGCTTTCATAGGAAGATATCCTATTGAGCTCTTCGGGATTAAGAGCGCAATAGAGGAGTTGAGTAGCTCGTGAGTTGACGTATGTGTTTCTCCAATCCTCGTCGTTGAATTCTGCGATATTTTTCAACGATCCATCCTCTTTCTTAGCAAGTTTAGGACCAAGAGCAATAACTTTCCAGATTTCAATATCGTAGGCTTGAACGAAGATCGCCATCTTCTTTTTCCACGTCATGAAATTGGAACCGTCGAAGAAAGGAGGACGGTTGAGAGCATTTCCTTCAATTTGGCCTAGAAGTGCCATTTGCAGATCTTTTTCTCTTAGGTGGTTAAACCTTTAAAAAGCGACCCGCTCCGATACCAACTGAAGAGATAAATTTACCACTAGAAGGGGGGTTGAATAGTAGTAATGCGGAATACCGAAATTTCTTGCGAGTAAAAGAAAGATAGTGCGGAATTTAAAGACTCAAAGATTTATAGAGGTTCGGCAACTTGCCTACGTCCTCTCTCTGACTTTCTTTTTCTATTAGCTCAAGAACAACCACAATCTTGACTCGTCTTCTATCAGTCCGAGTTCACAACCGTTACAATCGCTTGTCTTCTATCGGTCCAAGCTCAACCTCTCTCTCAATATAAACGTTTGTTTATCTAGTGTTCTATAGGAACTAGATAATCCTCACTATACGAATATGGGAGTTTAATCCTAACAATGCCGGATCAAAGATCCTAATAACACCGGATTAGTGACTCTTGATTCGTTTCTTTTACGCTCAAGTGTAAGTGATGCAACACTTACAATCAAATGAAAGAATACAAGGTACAATAGATATTACAAAGAAAATCACTCTTGTATCTTTCTTTCCCACAACTTATAATATAGTAATCAGTAGCGATTTGAGCTCAAGAATGCTTGTATGCTTGTATGCTTGAAGTTGTGTGTTTGATACCCAAGTCCTTTGGGTATTTATAGGTGAGAGCCATCCTTCAAATACTGAAAAACGTATTATTAGCGTGCGCTAATAATGTCCTCTAGCGTGCGCTATCGGTCTTTTACTTGGCTTCTCTGAACGGTCACAAAGACTGTTGCAATGGTAAAATAGTATGTCTAGCGTGCGCTAGTCATGTATCGGTAGCGTGCGTTATTGGCTGGTCAACAGGTCTTCAATCTTGACTTTGAAAAGTTGGTTTGTCTCCCCAACGTCTCTTTATCCAACGGCTAGATTTGAGATTAGCGTGCACTAGCAAGTATGCATAGCGTGCGCTAGCATTAATTAATTCCAACTATTCCAGATTTTGCGGATCTTCATTGACTCTTGGCTTCCAACGGTAGAAAATCAAACGGTAATATGCTGACTCCTTTTAGCGTGCGCTAATGCCTATACCTTAGTGTGCGCTAAATATTTCTTTCAGTAACGTACATTACCCTGTGTAGCGTACGTAAAGTCCTTGACATATTGAGTCCAGTAGCTACTGGACTACTGACCGTGATATCGGTAGCGTGCGCAAGAGCTGAGCAATAACGTGCGCTACATCCTTGTTTTAGCGTACGTAAGTTGATGTATGTAGCGTGCGCAAAATCCATTTCCGATTTCCTTCCAAACCTCACTGTCCTCTGGAATGATACGATAGCGTGCGTTAATATTGATAGTATAGCATGCGCTAACTGTAGTTACTTAGCGTGCGCTAATATTGAATGACTTGCGCGCGCTATCCATCAGGTGACTTCACTTGGCTGCAGCTGACTGACTGGGCTGTACATGCATTTCTCGATAGCGTGCGCTACTATGATATGAGTAGCGTGCGCTAACACTATTTAGCTCCTTCAATATAATATCGATCTGAGATTGATCTAATTAAATGTTTTGAATGGAATAATCATCAAAATACATTTTGAGTCAACAGATTACGACCTTGAGATTCTCTATCATCCGGGCAAGGCAAATGTGGTGGAAGATGCCTTGAGCCAGAAATCGGTATCGCATCGGGTGCTTGAGTTGCTTACGGCTCAGTCGGGACTTTAGCGAGAGTTTACGAGGTTGAGCATTGAGGTTGTGCTACCAGAGAGTTCCGGGCAGTTGCATACACTTGAGATTTTGTCGTCTTTAGTCGACGACATTAAGTCGGGATAGTTAGAGGACCCAATGTTTATTCAGCTTCGAGAGAATGTAGGGAAGGGGAAAGCCCCGGGATTCGTGATACATGAGGATGGTACGTTGAGATTCCAAGGTCGGCTTTGTGTTCCGAACGACTTGGAATTGAGGCAGAATATTATGAGAGAGGCTCACGCGTCGCCTTACTCAATCCACCCGGGCTCGAGTAAAATGTATAAAGAGTTGAGGAAAATTTTTTGGTGGAACGACATGAAGAATGAGGTAGTTCAGTTTGTGGCTAAGTGTTTGACTTGTCAGCAAGTCAAAATCGAGCATCAGCGGCCAGCCGGATTGTTGAAACCACTTCCCGTCCCGGAATAGAAGTGGGAGGATATCTCCATAGATTTTGTCACGAACTTGACTAGGACGAAGACCGGAATGAATATGGTGTGGGTGATTGTAGACTGAATGACTAAGTCGGCACATTTTCTGGGCATCAAGGACACTTGGGGTCCGGAAAAGTTGGCTCGTGTTTTTATCGCACAGATAGTGAGACTTCATAGTACGCCGAAGACCATTATTTCGGACAGAGATGGCCGGTTTGTATCACATTTCTGGCAGGTGGTACATAAGGCATTGGGAACACGTTTGTGTTTGAGTACATCTTTCCACCCTCAGACCAACAGACAGTCCGAACGTACCATTCAGACGTTCGAGGATATGTTGCGCGCGTGTGTGTTAGACTGGAGTAGTGACTTGGAAGAGCATCTGGCCTCGATTGAGTTTACGTATAATAATAGTTGGCACGCGTCAATTAAGATGGCACCATATGAGGCACTTTATGGCCGACGTTGCCGATCACCGATATGTTGGGATGAACCATCCGATCTAGTTGGCACCGAGACGAACCTTGTGTTGGAGACGAGGGAGAAAGTTGAATTGATTAGAAAGAGAATGTTGGCGGCTCAGAGTTGACAAAAGTCTTATGCGGATGTTAGGCATCGACCTTTAGAGTTTGAGGTGGGAGATCATGTTCTGTTGAGAGTGTCCCCGACGAAGGGAGTTTTCCTTTTTAGGAAAAAGGGGAAGCTCAGCCCGAGGTATATTGGGCCTTTCGAGATATTGGAGAGAGTCGGTGAGTTGGCATACCGTTTGGCTTTGCCTCCATCGTTGAGTCATGTTCATAGCGTATTTCACATCTCCCAGCTGAGGAAGTATGTTCCGGACCCGTCCCATGTTATTGATTTCGGGGACGTGGAGATCGAGAAGGATGTTACGTTTGAGGAGAGGCCCGTCAGGATTTTGGAGCGTCGAGACAAGCAGTTAAGGCACAAAACCGTTCCTTTGGTTAAGGTTCAATGGTCGAAGCACAGAGTAGAAGAAGCGACGTGGGAGTTAGAGGAGGATACGTGTTCGAGGCAGCCCGGCCTTTTTGATTCTTAAGTTTCAGGACGAAACTTTATTTTAGAGGGGGAGAATGTAATATCCGTACCCTTCCATTTTTAGCAGTTTCCATTTTTGGTGTATGTCTACTTTTATCGACTCACTTGTAACCGTTTCGACACTTTGAATCTACTTTATTCTTGGAGTTTTTCCATTTGGACGAGTTTTGGTGATGTTTTCACGTAATTTCATTTTCTGACATGTTTTGTCGTATGAACATTCGATTCTCGTAAAACTCATTCATTTTTGTTGCTTCTTTGTTTGTGCAAGTTCGTATGGTTGAGTTGGTCATGTTGAGACTTTCGGTTCGTTAATCTGACGCCGTTTCGTGATTTTCGGGCACTTGGGCCATTTTTGTAATGTCCTATAAGTTTGGGGAATTCCATTATTGTTTGTCGCATTACGGACCCTCCGGTGGTCGGAATTATATTTTCTTTCAGCGCTTATCTCTGTCGTCTTGTATATTTCGTGTTTATGTTTCTGGATTCTGGCTTTGTCGTGCATTTCGAGTTTTGTACCTTCGGCAAGTGCAGATCCGAAAGCGATCAATCTGCGTGGGTAGCGCACGCTACTCCTTATTCCCTTGCGTGCGCTATCGGTGTGCAGTTAGCGTACGCTAACTAGTTATTGTTAGCGTGCGCTATCGAGTGGTATTTAGCGTGCGCTAAGCATGTCTAGCGCATGTCTAGTGCGCTATCGCAGCCCAGAGGCCACTGTCTTGCCTCGTACACGAGCTTACGTATGTAATGCCCATGCATTAGCGTACGTAACTTACACTGTTTAGCGTACGTAAGTCCTTGCATTTAGCGTGCGCTAATATCAGTTGACTTGCTACAGTCTACGCACCGCATGTGCCCCCACATGCCGATCTAACAAGGATAAGATTCCCTTTGACCGATCTACAATTAGCGTGCACTAAGCCTCATGCTTTAGCGTGCGCTAATACTTCAGGACAACAACCATTGACTTATCAGAACGTGCACCGAAAGCAGCCGGGTCCACACGCAGATTCCTTCCGATCTGACAGCATTTAGCGTGCGCTACATTCTGCCGCTAGCGTGCGCTAACCATGAACGATAGCGTGCGCTATACTTGAACATTAGCGCGCGCTAATCAGGCTATACTTAGCCATTTTCCAATTCTCCTCGTCCGTCTCGACATACCAAAATACGAACATACTGCATACTGAATACATGTACTGAATCCAATAACATCATCATACGATATACCCAATATCAAAAGTACGATAACCTGATACACGGTATCCTCAAAATAATTGTCGAACCACTACGACAGTTATACGAGTACAAATACTTGTCTCGCTTCTCAATTTATTTTATCCATCTTGTATAGACACCAAGCTATCCAAGATATCTTAGATAAAATAACGCGAAAAATTCATCGAAAATTCGGGTATTACATACTACCCTTAAAATAAGTTTCGTCCTCGAAACTTGCAACTCGCCCCAACAATGTATAAATCCAAAACTTTCCAACTCATCACAAAACAATCAAGTGTCGCCACAAGCGAATAACCAAACCAATATACTTACAGGTGCGTGAAGCCGATGATCTCCCGTGATACTAGCACACGACTCCCACACGAAGTCTCAAAACAATGCCAACACACGCCAATATCACAAATAACAATTTGAAAAGATCTCAAAATTTTTGGAAACTCCAAAATCGGTTTGACTCAAAAGTAAAAAAAAAAATCATTTTCAAAAATCACGCTACTACCATACCGGTAGAGCCACATAACACACACGCCTGGGTTCACAAAACCCAAGCTCCGATACCATCTTCTGTAACACCCCCAAAACCATCCGGGATATTACAGCGCCGTGGGTCCCGCGCCGGAACCCACCAGGCTAAAAACTATTTCAAAAACGTTTAAAAATGCCAAAAAGGCCAATGATGGTAATATTTTAAATACTCAAATATTTTCAAAAGCATAGTTCTCAAATACCGTCATAAAATACCATTTGAACATACAAGGCAGAATGCCAAATCTCGACAGTTTAAAATTTACGTGTAGCCACCCCTTAAACGTACCGATAAAACAGTTAGGAATAAGGGTTTAACGAAATAACCCAAGTTCGCAAAATGCCAAAAGACCATTTGAAAATACACACGAGTTGGTAAAGACACCGAAAAGCCATTTTAAAATACACACACACACAACGGATAAAACACAGTTCAAAATACACATTCGCAGTGGAAATACAACCAGAAAAGAATACTCGATACTCAAATAAATGTCACAGCCAGTATCACCCGGGAAGCTCACCCCTTCACGATCGCTACTAGCTCGATCTCCGAGTACCTAAAAATAAAGCCCACGACGGGGTCATCCACAATACTCAACAATGATATCGATTACATCATCATAAATAATTACATACCAATGTAGTAATACTGTAAGAAAACTACCAACGTAATCTTACCGTCATAACCTTACCAATCCATGGCAATTCATAACAAATCAATCCTTACCATAATCCATATTTCGCATTCTCAAATGACGAAATGAACTCAACAACAATTATCTCAGATCAATTCCAAAACACCAACAATCCTCAAAACATCATCATAACTCATAAGTGCGGAAATAATCCAATCTGTGCCAAATCCTGTCCATCGGATTACACAATCAAATATCAACATGTATAAACCAATAATAAACAACATATCTGTAGATCAACTACCACATGATAATGATAACGAATCCCGAACATCGACGTACAGTCCGAATGCTCATAAAGTCAATAACAACGATCAACCAATACACCACTGAGAATATCATCGATATGATGAGCTACAATACGACCAACCCAAGGTCAAAGTACAACCGAAATTATCATCAACATGATGAATTCCAATACGATCGACAAAGGATCAATAATAACCGAGAATACCCTCAACATGGTAAACTCCAAATGATCAACAAAGATTGACAATAACCGAGAATACCCTCAACAAGGTAGACTCCAAATGATCAACAAAGGACCAACAATAACCGAAAATACCCTCAACAAGGTAGACTCCAAATGATCAACAATAAAAGATCTCAAAGAAATAACTCTGACTGTCGAACATACCCCTCGGGCGTATGAACAACCAGTCGCAAACCGTCGAACATATCCAATCATACATGGATTATGAACGACCAAATGGTATGGCTCAAAGATGGACATCACAGTACGCCCGATCCGGAAATGTGTCCGTGCACAAGCCACCCCGGGTATCGATCAAATACACGTGTGGTCTTGTACCTAATTAGCCTCACGAAACTACGTCTCGTGTGCACGGTTCAATGCGGAATAATATCAACACATAACCATAATGTGCCCATCTAAAAACCCTACACAATAACCAATCGGAACGCAGATATGATTCCAGATATGTCACGATGCAACATGACAATGAAACTCAAAGAATCACATATTCAATAAGGATCAAAAGACTCCCCGAAGTGAACAACGACAATCTGACAAAGAAAAGTCGACACGACTAATCAATAATCAAAACAACAATCTTGGGATCACAAACCCCAAAGGATAATCCATACGATCAACAATTTCAGACAACAGTTCTGGGATCAACATCCCTCAATGAGGCGATCAACACGACCATTAATACCAACAATAGTCCTGGGATCAACACCCCTCAACGAACAACCAATATGAATCTCAATACACGAAGCCTCAACGTACAACATATACAACAACTCAACATAATAATTATCTCATAACTGGACATAAATTACCTCAAAGCCGAAGACAATATCGTTTCCACGAATAACATCCCTGAACGAATACACAATTATACGAATAATCTCAAATAAGGTACCATCCATTCAATACCAATAAACCTTTATCCCGATACTTACGTCATCACGATAATTATCCTCGATATCCGATATTCTATATCCCGGACCAAAGACAACTCACGTCTTCCTTGAACACAATTAAATCATATACCTTATGATTTAATACAAACCAGAGCATGGTATACAACTCATTATCTGACAACTTACATTTCTAACAACATTGCTATACGAATTATAAATGAAATGAAACGAAACCATTCATCAAGTATTATAAACTGAACAAGTATAAACTTGTCTCGATACCGATACCACGAAGCTGTTACCAGAATCCATTGCATTCGTCTCCGAGCTCCTCAGCCCCGACCAAAAGCAACCTACGAACTCTCCAACCTTGACCGCAACACAACGGCCATAATCAACGCTCAATTATCGCGACCTAATGCAATAATCAAATGACAACACATCCGATAATAATCAGTAACCGGTATAACCAACCAATCAAACTCAACGGTTCAACAATACCTCGATCATTTACAAAACCGAATAATACAACTCAAACAATTACGAACTCATATCAACAATACAAGCCGAAATCCGATAAATCATAATTATCAATCAATAACCGATCAATAACCCAACAGTTCCACAATATCTCTATTAAACACAGTCTTAAACAATCCAGTTCAAACCATCACGAATTCATAATCTCAACACGAAAATACTACACTGTCTGCCTACTTAGCGCGCGTTAAACACATAACGTAGCGTGCGCTAAGTTGTTCCCGTTAGCGTGCGCTAATGCTGTACAGTGGCATGCATTCCAAGCATCGACTAACACCTTGCGACTATGAATCCGAATGAAAAGGAAATCTTACTCCAAGATTAACAATAACTTTCCAGATCAAAACTCATCATCATGATCCATATCTTATCATACGAACTCAATCACTACAATCAACATAATGTTTAGTTTCAATTATCTTATCCATGTTAATAATCAAACCAACATATATCCATCCTCTTTGATGAGATATATACCAAGAACACTAAAAGTACCATGATTCCATAATCACGTTCATGACAACCATCATAATCCGATATGCTAACATGTAATTAATCACCTAAGTCATATATATCCGTATATCATCTTAACATCAAATCCGAAATGAAGGGAGACATAAATCGACATATCTCCTGAACACCATTCAAAACCATACAAAACATATCAATATCCGCATACCAACAATAACATCAACATTACCCAGAAAGCCACCTCAAAGTCATACTTATCAACTCATTAATATGATAAGCATCAACTCAAGAACACCAATATTCAATCCCCAAAACGAAATCCAAAGTGAAGATTAATTACCTCTTCGAAGAAAAGGATGGATTATCAAGGTTGAATCCGTTCCCAATCATTTCCAAGCTCCAAATGTTGATAAGGACGCTCAACTCCATTATAATCCAGTATTTGGAACCTCAAGACTCTCTCTATGAACTCCATTCCAAGACTCATTAATAATTTCAAGAACAAAGCTTTGAATCCATGCTCTCCATCTTAATCTCGTTAAAGATCATCATCTCAGAGTGTTTTAGGAACTCAAGTACCTCCCAAAGCTCTCTCTATCGAGTGAAAGGAAAGAAATGGACGAAATGCTTCATAACACCCGTCTGTCCCCTTATATAGAATACATTGCTAGCGCGCGCTACTGTCATAAAATAGCGTGCGTTATTGCCCTAGCGTGCGCTAACTGACTTTGTTAGCGTGCGCTATCGCAGCCCAGAGGCCACTGTATTGCCTCGTACATGAGCTTACGTATGTAATGCTCATGAATTAGCGTACGTAACTTACACTGTTTAGCGTACGTAAGTCCTTGCATTTAGCGTGCGCTAATATCAGTTGACTTGCTACAGTCTACGCACCGCATGTGCCCCCACATGCCGATCTAACAAGGATAAGATTCCCTTTGACCGATCTACAATTAGCATGCGCTAAGCCTCATGCTTTAGCGTGCGCTAATACTTCAGGACAACAACCGTTGACTTATCAGAATGTGCACCGAAAGCAGCTGGGTCCACACGCAGATTCCTTCCGATCTGACTGCATTTAACGTGCGCTACATTCTGCCTCTAGCGTGCGCTAACCATGAACGATATCGTGCGATATATACTTGAACATTAGCGCGCGCTAATCAGGCTATACTTAGCCATTTTCCAATTCTCCTGTCCGTCTCGACATAGCAAAAGAAGAACATACTGCATACTGAATACATGTACTGAATCCAATAACATCATCAAACGATATACCCAATATCAAAAGTACGATAACCTGATACAAGGTATCCTCAAAATAATTGTCGAACCACTACGACAGTTATACGAGTACAAATACAGTTGTCTCAGTTCTCAATTTATTTTATCCATACTGTATAGATACCAAGCTATCCAGTATATCTTAGATAAAATAACGCGAAAAATTCATACTGAAAATTCGGGTATTACATACTACCCCCCTTAAAATAAGTTTCGTCCTCGAAACTTGCAACCTGCCCCCAACAACAGATAAATCCAAAACTTTCCAACTCATCACAAAACAATCAAGTGTCGCCACAAGCGAATAACCAAACCAATATACTTACAGGTGCGTGAAGCCGATGATCTCCCGTGATACTAGCACACGACTCCCACACGAAGTCTCAAAACAACGCCAACACACGCCAATATCACAAATAACAATTTGAAAAGATCTCAAAAATTTTGGAAACTCCAAAATCGGTTTGACTCAAAAGTCAGAAAAAAAATCATTTTCAAAAATCACGCTACTACCGTACCGGTAGAGCCACATAACACACACGCCTGGGTTCACAAAACCCAAGCTACCATCTTCTGTATCACCCCCAAAACCATCCGGGATATTACAGCGCCGTGGGTCCCGCGCCGGAACCCACCAGGCTAAAAACCATTTAAAAAACATTTAAAAATGCCAAAAAGGCCAATGACGGTAATATTTTAAATACTCAAATATTTTCAAAAGCATAGTTCTCAAATACCGTCATAAAATACCATTTGAACATACAAGGCGGAATGCCAAATCTCGACAGTTTAAAATTTACGTTAAGCCACCCCTTAAACGTACCGATAAAACAGTTAGGAAAAAGGGTTTAACGAAATAACCCAAGTTCGCAAAATGCCAAAAGACCATTTGAAAATACACACGAGTTGGTAAAGATACCGAAAATCCATTTTAAAATACACACACACGCAGCGGATAAAACACAGTTCAAAATACACATTTGCAGCGGAAATACAACCAGAAAAGAATACTCGATACTCAAATAAATGTCACAGCCAGTATCACCCAGGAAGCTCACCCCTTCACGATCGCTACTAGCTCGATCTCCGAGTACCTAAAAATAAAGCCCACGACGGGGTCAGCCACAATACTCAACAATGATATCGATTACATCATCATAAATAATTACATACCAATGTAGTAATACTGTAAGAATACTACCAATGTACTCTTACCGTCATAACCTTACCAATCCATGGCAATTCATAACAAATCAATCCTTACCATAATCCATATTTCGCATTCTCAAATGACGAAATGAACTCAACAACAATTATCTGTACTGAATTCCAAAAACACCAACAATCCTCAAAACATCATCATAACTCATAAGTGCGGAAATAATCCAATCTGTGCCAAATCCTGTCCGTCGGATTACACAATCAAATATAAACATGTATAAACCAATAATACACAACATATCTGTAGATCAACTACCACATGATAATGATAACGAATCCCGAACATCGACGTACAGTCCGAATGCTCATACGGTCAATAACAACGATCAACCAATACACCACTGAGAATATCATCGATATGATGAGCTACAATACGACCAACCCAAGGTCAAAGTACAACCGAAATTATCATCAACATGATGAATTCCAATACGATCGACAAAGGATCAACAATAACCGAGAATACCCTCAACATGGTAAACTCCAAATGATCAACAAAGATTGGCAATAACCGAGAATACCCTCAACAAGGTAGACTCCAAATGATCAACAAAGGACCAACAATAACCGAGAATACCCTCAACAAGGTAGACTCCAAATGATCAACAATAAAAGATCTCAAAGAAATAACTCTGACTGTCGAACATATCCCTCGGGCGTATGAACAACCAGTCGCAAACCGTCGAACATATCCAATCATACATGGATTATGAACGACCAAACAGTATGGCTCAAAGATGGACATCACAGTACGCCCGATTCGGAAATGTGTCCGTGCACAAGCCACCCCGGGTATCGATCAAATACACGTGTGGTCTTGTACCTAATTAGCCTCACGAAACTACGTCTCGTGTGCACGGTTCAATGCGGAATAATATCAACACATAACCATAATGTGCCCAGCTAAAAACCCTACACAATAACCAGTCGGAACGCAGATATGATTCTAGATATGTCACGATGCAACATGACAATGAAACTCAAAGAATCACATATCCAATAAGGATCAAAATACTCACCGAAGTGAACAACGACAATCTGACAAAGAAAAGTCGACACGAATAATCAATAATCAAAACAACAATCTTGGGATCACAAACCCCAAAGGATAATCCATACGATCAACAATCTCAGACAACAGTTCTGGGATCAACATCCCTCAATGAGGCAATCAACACGACCATTAATACCAACAATAGTCCTGGGATCAACACCCCTCAACGAACAACCAATATGAATCTCAATATACGAAGCCTCAACGTACAACATATACAACAACTCAACATAATAATTATCTCATAACTGAACATAAATTACCTCAAAGCCGAAGACAATACCCTTTCCACGAATAACATCCCTGAACGAATACACAGTTATACGAATAATCTCAAATAAGGTACCATCCATTCAATACCAATAAACCTTTATCCCGATACTTACGTCATCACATTAATTATCCTCGATATCCGATCTTCTATATCCCGAACCAAAGACAACTCACGTCTTCCTTGAACACAATTAAATCATATACCTTATGATTTAATACAAACCCGAGCACGGTATACAACTCATTATCCGACAACTTACATTTCTAACAACATTGCTATACGAATTATAAATGAAATGAAAAGAAACCATTCATCAAGTATTATAAACTGAACAAGTATAAACTTGCCTCGATACCGATACCACGAAGCTGTTACCAGAATCCATTGCATTCGTCTCCGAGCTCCTCAGCCCCGACCAAAAGCAACCTACGAACTCTCCAACATTGACCGCAACACAACGGCCATAATCAACGCTCAATTATCGCGACCTAATGCAATAATCAAATGACAACACATCCGATAATAATCAATAACCGGTATAACCAACCAATCAAACTCAACGGTTCAACAATACCACGATCATTTACAAAACCGAATAATACAACTCAAACAATTACGAATTCATATCAACAATACAAGCCGAAATCCGATAAATCATAATTATCAATCAATAACCGATCAATAACCCAACAGTTCCACAATATCTCGATTAAACACAATCTTAAACAATCCAGTTCAAACCATCACGAATTCATAATCTCAACACGAAAATACTACACTGTCTGCCTACTTAGCGCGCGTTAAACGCATAACGTAGCGTGCGCTAAGTTGTTCCCGTTAGAGTGCGCTAGCTAGTAAGCTTAGCGTGCGCTAATGCTGTACAGTGGCATGCATTCCAAGCATCGACTAACACCTTGCGACTACCAATCCGAATGAAAAGGAAATCTTACTCCAAGATTAACAATAACTTTCCAGATCAAAACTCATCATCATGATCCATATCTTATCATACGAACTCAATCACTACAATCAACATAATGTTTAGTTTCAATTATCTTATCCATGTTAATAATCAAACCAACATATATCCTTCCCCTTTGATGATATATATACCAAGAACACTAAAAGTACCATGATTCCATAATCACGTTCATGACAACCATCATAATCCGATATGCTAACATGTAATTAATCACCTAAGTCATATATATCCGTATATCATCTTACCATCAAATCCGAAATGAAGGGAGACATAAATCGACATATCTCCTGAACACCATTCAAAACCATACAAAACATATCAATATCCGCATACCAACAATAACATCAACGTTACCCGGGAAGCCACCTCGAAGTCATACTTATCAACTCATTAATATGATAAGCATCAACTCAAGAACACCAATATTCAATCCCCAAAATGAAATCCAAAGTGAAGATTAATTACCTCTTTGAAGAAAAGGATGGATTATCAAGGTTGAATCCATTCCCAATCATTTCCAAGCTCCAAATGTTGATAGGGACGCTCAACTCCATCATAATCCAGTATTTGGAACCTCAAGACTCTCTCTATGAACTCCATTCCAAGACTCATTAATAATTTCAAGAACAAAGCTTTGAATCCATGATCTCCATCTTAATCTCGTTAAAGATCATCATCTCAGAGTGTTTTAGGAACTCAAGTACCTCCCAAAGCTCTCTCTATCGAGTGAAAGGAAAGAAATGGACGAAATGCTTCATAACACCCGTCTGTCCCCTTATATAGAATACATTGCTAGCGCGCGCTACTGTCATAAAATAGCGTGCGTTATTGTCCTAGCGTGCGCTAACTGACTTTGTTAGCGTGCGCTATCGCAACCCAGAGGCCACTGTCTTGCCTCGTACATGAGCTTACATATGTAATGCCCATGCATTAGCGTACGTAACTTACAGTGTTTAGCGTACGTAAGTCCTTGCATTTAGCGTGCGCTAATATCAGTTGACTTGATACAGTCTACGCACCGCATGTGCCCCCACATGCCGATCGAACAAGGATAAGATTCCCTTTGACCGATCTACAATTAGCGTGCGCTAAGCCTCATGCTTTAGCGTGCGCTAATACTTCAGGACAACAACCGTTGACTTATCAGAACGTGCACCGAAAGCAGTCGGGTCCACACACAGATTCCTTCCGATCTGACTGCATTTAGCGTGCGCTACATTTTGCCTCTAGCGTGCGCTAACCATGAACGATAGCGTGCGCTATACTTGAACATTAGCGCGCGCTAATCAGGCAATACTTAGCCATTTTCCAATTCTCCTCATCTGTCTCGACATACCAAAATACGAACATACTGCATACTGAATACATGTACTGAATCCAATAACATCATCATACGATATACCCAATATCAAAAGTACGATAACCTGATACACGGTATCCTCAAAATAATTGTCGAACCACTACGACAGTTATACGAGTACAAATACAGTTGTCTCAGTTCTCAATTTATTTTATCCATACTGTATAGACACCAAGCTATCCAGTATATCTTAGATAAAATAACGCGAAAAATTCATACTGAAAATTCGGGTATTACAAACCATAGCTTGTCTAATTTGGGGGTTTTTCGGGTTTTTCGTGATTGATTCCGAATTGTTCATGTATGTTACGAAATTCCATACCGATTGTTGTTATTGGGTGATTCCCAATCCGTTTTCCTCGAGTTTAATCCGTGAATTGTCGATACGGGGAGGTTTTGCATAAACCCTCGCCCGTATCGATTGAACTTTTATTGTCATGATTTGTAATCCGGGTTATGGGTGTATTCCATTCGATTATTGTTGTTCGTTAGTACTGAGTTATGTTGATCCTTCGTTTAGGAACCGTCGTTTCCATCCGGATCATTCGTAGTCGTTGTTCATCCCCTTTTCGTCAGAGATGTCTCAAAGGCAAGTACTTTACATTTGTTTACATGTTCTAGTATTTGAATTGTGGCTATTCGTGGTTGTTGTGGATAGATATGTGTATGTTCACCTAGGTACGGTCCGACGGGGCCTCTAGGGATACGTATTGCCGTGTGTGTGCATATCACGAACTATGGTTAACCACCCAGGGATGTCCGACGGGGTCTGCGGGGTACGGTGGCCGTGAGGCTCGTACCAAGATTAACTTTGAAATGTTTCGTTGGAGAAAATGTGTTTTGTGCTTGTGCACCGTATAATATTCCGGAATATAAATGATTTCTAAAATAATTTTTGGCGCATATATTCATCTGATTAGAATGTAGTTCAAATGGATTGTACTTGCACTAGCAGTTGTCGCTAACCCCTTAGATGGGGGAAATACTTTTTGTATTTCAGGTACATGTCCTGGAGACAAGCGAGCACTCGAGACGTATGAGAATGATGGGCAAGCATGATACTGTTCAGCAGTCAATTGTTGGTTTTCTGTTCTGTCGGTTATTATCGGTGTCTTGTTTTGGGATTCCTGTAATTTGAAATTGGTTTAAGTACTCGAGTACTTCCTTTGTGTGTTTGTTAACATTGTGTTCCCGTTTTGGGAAATGGATTTGATGTCAGATATTATTTGACGGATTGTAGTCTTTTATTTTAATCGTCGTTTTGTTGATGGTTGTATGTCTTTGTCGAATGTTATTTGGTATGTTAGCCTAGTAGATTCCACGGAGTGGGGTCCACGGCGCTGTAATATACCCTGATCGTCTTGGGGGTGTTACATAAACAAACTCAAACACACCCATAAGGGTAATATCCGAAATTTCTACTACTGTTGTTTAATATTATTTTATCTGAGTTGTGTTGTACAGCGTGGAATCTGTACAGTATGGATAAAATAAATTAAGGACTGATATGTCAGTATTGGTATAATTGTCGTATCTGGTCGACAATTGCATTTAAGGATGTAATGAGTTGAGTATACGTATTGAGTATGCCGTATGTTCATATTCTGCATGTCGAGACGTTGGACAAGAGTATCTGAAATAGCTAAGTACAGCCACACTAGCGCACGCTACGATGTACACTTAGCGTACGCTAAAACACAAGGATTACGTACGTTAAGGAGTAGAGTTAACGTACGTTAAGTTGCTAAGTGTTACGTACGCTATGCATAAGGCATTACGTACGTAACAAGGGAGTCAGACATGACGAGCTGTGGTTGGCAGGTGGGACCTTGTGTCGACAGCTTTAGGCAACGGATGTGAACAGGTGAGTCAACGGATGGATTTACGTACGCTATACAGGGTGTATTACGTACGTAATATGAGTATATTACTGTAGCAAGTCAACATACGTATTACGTACGCAATGGATTAAGTGTTACGTACGTTAGGAGGCAGCTGGCCGAGTCGTGGCCGAGGACTCGCTGGATGGCCGATCATGGTCGGCAGTGACTCGCAGGGATGGCCGATCAAGGTCGGCAGTGACTCGCTGGGGGTCAAGACTGGCCGATTACGGCGGTAAGGTTGTGGCCGGGTACGACCGTAAGGCCCTATTACGTATGTAAGCTGCTGCCGGTAACGGCCGTAAGGGTGTCGGCCAAATTAGACAGGAGGGTAGGCCATGGCCGGTTACGGCCGTAAGCCATGGCCAGTTACGGCCGTAGGGTACCGACAGGTCCCGGCTATATAAAGGCCTGGACCGGGTCACTTGGGCATTTTTCATGTTTTCTTCGTTCCTTTCACGATTTTTCACCATAAATAGATGGATTTGGATGGAAACATCATGGAGCAACATATTTTGGAAGTTTGATTCACGGCTAACATCATCTTCCACCCGGATCGAAGGTAAGAACACCTAAACTCTTGGTTTTGGGGATTTTTTGAGGTTTCTTGGTGTTTTGGCCGATTTCATCCGTTTTAAATCAGATTGTTGATACAACTTTATTGTATTCTTGAGATAATTCATTACTCTTGAAGTTTTGTGGAACAAATTCGAGAATTTCTCCGTTAATCGATTAAATTGGGTTATGCCCTCAAGGTGTCCGATAAAATGCTTCAATGGGTAGAACTTGGAAAGTTCTATATGTTTTCGTAGAATTGTGATTGAATTGATATCGTTGTGATTTAGGAACGAACTTTAGAAGGATGTTGGATCGGGACTCATTCCTTTCATCGTTTTCTTTGCACCGTGTTAATCAAGGGAAATGTTTTCTTGTATATTTCATCTTCTAAGAGGTATGTTGGGTAATCATCTCCTTGAATTCGAATTTTGATGTTATTGTCGATGAATGATTCGTATGAAGGTGATTATGGTTTTTTTGTTACGAATCGTGAGGTTATATGGATTATATGTTGATGGACATAAATATTTGTGATTGTGTTCTTCGTGTTCTTGACATGGTTGGTGTTTATTGATTGATGATCCGAGTATAACATTGAATTCCACCTTCAAGGTGTTTGGTTGAAGTTTTGAAAGAGAAATTGATTGGAATATTTTAGTTAAGTTTCTATACTCGCCGTATCAAATCGATATATGTGTAATATCCGCAATTTCAATTTTCCGGTAATTTTATTTTTTTGGAGGAAGTCCATCTTAGAGACTCCGTTGTGACCGTTTCGTCATTCCGGGAATATTTAATTCTACACTTTTCGTCATCCGAGTTCGTCTCGGTGTCGTTCTGTTGTTCTTAAGCGACTTTTCCACGTATGAGTTCGACTTTGTAAAATCACCATTAGTTCTTGGAAACTCCAAAAATTCTGAATCTTTATTATAGAGCATCAAGTTAGCTTTCCAATGGTTCAAACGGTGAGTCAATCGGAGTCCGGATGAAAGAGTTATGGTCGAAATAGCTAAGACTGCACCATGTGCCTTTTGGTGCTGGAGCGGGCTGTACCGCGGGCCGCGGCCCCTGCTGTAATACCCTCGCCTTTACTATTGTATTTTCTGATTTAAACCAAGTATTTTCACACCCTATCTGTACTGTTGTAGCAAGTATATCGACGAATTATGTTAAGTTAGAATCATGGTCATTCATACTATATTAATTGTTGGGTGATATTGGGAGAATTCCTTTTATGCATGTTATAGCACTTAACGTACGTTAAACTATCTTCTTTACGTACGCTATGTATGTAGCCTTACGTACGTAACGTTCATAAGTTAACGTACGTAATGCGAGAGATCCATCAACAGCTCGCCTTTCGATGGGTGGGGCCTAGCGGGGGTAGGTGGTCGGGAGTCGATCGCGACAGCCAAGTCAACGGCTATTACGTACGTAATAGCTATATATTTACGTACGTAACGATTTGCGTGTTTTGAGGTAGAAAGATCTGGTGAAATTGATTACGTACGTAATGTTCATGAGATTACGTACGTAAGGACTATAACGTACGTTAACCCCTTTTGTTAACGTACGTAATGCCGAGTTCAGATTATAAAAACATGACTTGCCATTCATTTCCTGCTCAACCCATTCAACCTCCCAACTGAGAAAAACGATTCCTTTCCCTGCCAACTCCGTTTCTAGCCCTTCTAACTTGTGTTGGAGCTTCAGCACTTGGGTTGTGACTTGGAGATTTGGAGATTGAAGTGTATCCCTTGAAGTGTTGGTGTTGTTCTTCATTTTGAGGTTGGTCTTTCCTTAACTCATATTAAATCTATGCTTATGATGATGTTAGTATATAAACACTTCACATAATGTTAGTTTAAGCTAGTGTAAACATGATAAGTTAATTGAATCATGCTCAAACTAAGTGAAGATTAACATTAAGGGTATTAGTATTACTTTGTTGGCCACTAAGTATAGTGGATACAGTTTGGAAAATGGTTTAAACAACAAACTGTATGGATTTTAAATCTGAGTGCGTAGCGGAAGTCTTGGATATAGTAGGTTGCTGTGGATACAGCAACTAAGTGTATAGTGTATACTTAATATATCACAGTAATTTAAAACAGTAAAAGCTGAAGGTAAATAACACAGTAATTAAAGTGGTTCGAGGTAAACCCTCTACGTCCACTGGTCCTCCACACAGGAGTAAAAAGTTTATTATAATTACTACGTACACAACTACGTAATTATAACAACACACACAATCAATATATCGTTCACACAGATTGATATAAAGATCTTAGCTTAAACCGTTCACACAGATTGGTTTTGAGCTAATGCTTTAACTTGCTTCTTCACACACAGTTCTGAAGCCTCGTCTTCTTCAATGCAAATCCTTCACACACAGTTCCGGAGAAGCATAGATGGTTCAGTCCACACAGGGCTGATCTTGAGTTTGTTCAACTTATAGAACAGATGGTGAACAACAACTTTGACTTTAAGAGCTTTCAGCTGATGAAGTGTTGTTCAGGATGATGAGCACTATATATCTCTTTAGATCTTAATTGCAGTAAGCTTTGGAGATATGTTTTGCTCTGATGATAACTTTTGATAGCTTGAGTGTTAGGTGACTGGTAACTGATCTTCAATAAGATATATATAGTCTCTGAAGCATATATCCGTTGGGATGTATCCGTTTGAATGAGATTTCGTTCCAACGGGATTATGACACGATCCAGATTTCGCGGGATTCTGAAGATCTGAAGACTGGCAGTATTTAAATACTTTATCCTTGAGTATTTAAATACTTCTTTATTCAACGGGACTTGACTTCTGGATATTTCTTCTTTGTCCTGTTGTGAGCTGTATGGAGGATAACTGTATTTTGAGTTTCGAGACAGTTTCCATACTTAGTCTTTTACAAGACTTCTTCTTTGATCTTGAAGAGCTTTACTATATGCTGTTTCGAGGCGGGTCTTCGATACAGGATAAAGCCTCAAAGCTTCGATACAGTTTCCTTTACTGTATTCGGATTGGCATATATGTCAAAACCACTTTATCAAATATCATTCGATACAGGGATCGGATATCCCGGCTGTTTCGATACAGGGTCTTTGTTTTCCCAACAATTTCCCCCTTTTTGACAATTTGCCAAGACTTACTTTCTTAACTTTTCAAGTCTTCTTGATGATGCCAAAACCTTCTTCATGAAGCGATCTTCTTTGATGACTTCTGGCAGATTTCTTGGTCTTTCGTCAAAGGGTCTGACTTAGCCTACAATAATGAACTGCTCGCAGGTAAGTTCGATACAGTTTAAGGATTATTACAACTTAAGCTTATGATTGGCGCGCAGGCACAATCTTACAATGTTTTCTAAGCTTACAACTGAAATTATGAACTGTTCGTAGACCGGTTAAATGCGACTTAATTTTCAATCAAGTTTATCTAACTTGAGATAGTTATCAAACAATTTAAGTAATCATACATCAACCCAGTAGATTACGAGTTGTAATCTTTCAAGACAAACAAACGCTTTTATTGATATTCAAAATGAATTGAGTACAAAGTTTGCTGTTTCGAAGAGAAATTACAAAGCAAAAATAATATACATAGATTTCAGCTCCTTATCTATAATCCACATGCCTCCATGGCTTTTTCCCTGGTTCATTCTCGGTACCACGCCACCAGTTCAAGAGAATCATTGCCTCGATCTGGTATATAGCTCTTCCATCATAGGATCGATCAAAGGCAAGTATCCAGTCTTACGGATGGGTGATCCGATCTCCTCTTACGTGTTTGGATTTCATCTCGATTTGGAGAGGGAGTTTCCCGTCTTCTAGCATCTTCGTAAATTTGTCTGCGGCCTCCGCTAACGTTTTATAGTTCTTGAATATGGCGGATTCCCTGATGAGTTTGACAAAGTATCTCATCAGTTCGTTCTTCCTCCAGTCCTTCACTTCGTCGGCAGTAGGATTGCGGTTGGTCGTGAGCGAATTTGAAGGTCTCTGAATAAGAGTTTGCCAAGGGACATTGGGATCATGAAATTCCGGTCGGGAGCCTGAAATTTTAAAACTTTGGGAGGGAGGTGCTAGTTTGTTCAATTCGGCAGTGATACTGTTTTGAGCAGCCTCAAATTCCCTTTCTTGTTGCATCCTGATTCTCCTAGCAGCTTCTCGTGCCTCTTCCCCCTTTTTGGCTTCATCAAGACTTTTCAGGATTTCTAGAGCAGCATCCTGTTTTGTCTCGATGCTAGTCATTCTCTCTACAAGGGAGGAAAGAGTCTGTGACATTTCCTGAATGCATTTGTCGTGGCCTTGTGATTGAGAGCTGTTTTCAATCATAGCACAAGCGGTCTTGGCTTCAGCTATCCTCGTTTTTGTTGCTTCTTCCTTCAGCAGTTGCTCCTGCTTATCTTCCATGATTTTTAAAGCTTGTTTGAAAACTTCTGGCAAAAGAATGAATGCGTCGACAACACGAGATACTTCATGTTGAAGAGTGGTCATTTCTTCTACGGCAGAAGTGTGCATCCAATTTAATGCTTTTTCAACAGAAGATAGAGCATTTACTGCATCCTGGATGAATACAGTTTGAAGGCGAAGTGCACGCAGGCGCTCTTTTCTTGCGGCAGAAATTGGAGAATCTGGTTGGTCAAGGTCTGCAGAGCTGTTCAACCTTCTTACATTCACGGATGGGCGTGAAGTAAGTTGGACATCCTCAGGTTCGATACCGTCCTCGGATTCCACGGTTGAAGGGGCGGGAGCAGCTTCCTGTGGTTCGGCGACAGGGGGTTGCGAAGCTTCCTGTTGCGAAGATTCTTCAGCATACATGGATACAGGAGGGACTGAATCCTCCTGTTGTCTTTCAGGAACAGCTTCTTCGGTCGCAGCAGGCTCGGGTGCCTGTTCCAAAATTTCTTCTACTTCCTCGACTGGAGCGACTGATTCCTCTTGGTCGGGAATGTTCTCATGCGGTGGCGAAGGGGGATTGTCTTGAGTAGAAGGCCCTTCGTCGTCTCTGGGTGGAGAGGCGTCTCGAGCTTCAGCCTCTTCACGACTCATCCTCAGACCTGCTTGTAAGGCATCGTCGTCGTCGTCTGAGTCATGATCTTCGTCGTCTTTTGGATTAGTGGGAGAATCCTCTGACTTTTTCTTTCCTTTCCTCCGAGTGTCAGATTTGTGCATAAGATGGCTTTCAATTAGGTCCTTGCAGGAGGGATTGTCCCATCGAAGCAGCGCCTCAATTTCTGTTGAGTCCGTCACTTCTGAGACGAATCTCTCTTCATGGCTCCAATCGCTCCAGTTGTACAGTGTATCGTACGGAGCTAGCCTGTAGCCTTTCCATTGCAAAAATCATTCGTAGGCGTGTTCAATTTGAACCGAAAGAAGGGTCTCATTAATAATCGAGTCAGGGTAGGGACTTCATACAGTGTCTGGAGACGCTGTATCGAGGGATTCCTGTACAGGTATGGGATCCTGTACGGAAGAGGGACTCCTTACAGGGGATGGTTCCCTGAAGGAAGATGGATCCTGTACGGGTGTGGGATCCCGCAGAGGAGAAGTAGCTTTTAGCTCCAAATGGGCAGCCGACTCGCTAAAGTCTTGATCGTTGGCAGATGTCTCAATATCCGTCCTAGCCGCCAAAGGCTCAGGATCTACTGTCGATACAGTAGGAGACACCTCTTCCACAGGGGTTGGGCCCTGGGGTTCTTCATCAGTGGGTTGAGCCACGGGGGAGACTTCCTTGGAGGGTTTGGCAGATTTGATTTTCGAAAGCCTCCTAAGTCTCTTCTTGGGCTTCTCACCAGCAGAGTGTTTCTTGCTGTGAGATCTATTTCGCTTCTTTGAAGATTCCACTTCTGGGAACTTCAATGATTCATCTCTTGGATTATCAGAAATTGGCATGTGTCTGGTTCTTGGGTGGTTGCAAGACAAGGTGCTCTGGTTATACGCAGTAGGCTTGACGCCTCCTAAGTATATCCTCGAGCTATTCTTCTTCGCATCGGCGAATTGCGTCAGTCCGCACTTCGTCAGGATATAGTTCAACATTAAACCAAAGGATTTCTTCTGGGTGGCAGGTTTGCACACCTCCTCTTGTAGGCGTTTCAGGATTATTTGGCACCAATTGACCTTTTCACAGGTCAAAATAGCCACCATCATCCTGAACCTTAACTTGGTACACATCTCGAATGCACCGGTTCGGTTTTCAATAATCCTGGAGCAAAAGTCATGAAGATACACATAAGGAAGAAGAAAATTTTTCTTGTGACAAGTGGTCGTCACCATGTCAACAACTTTGGACCCTGTGAATAGTCCATAAAATTTAGTAATGAGCTCTTGAGACCCGAATGTCTCAAGTTGATCCATGGTCAGGCCATCAGCGGGTAGCCTGTAGATGCTCTGGAGCAGATCGTGATCGATACAGATCTCAACTCCTGGATCAGCAGTGATGTCAGCAACATGACCTCCTTGGGCCAATGACAGAAAACGTACGGCGGCGTTGAGGTAGAATTCCTCAACCAGATGGGCGTCGAATTTGTCAGCAGTCTTGCTTCCAAGGTGATAGAGGCCTTGTTGTTGAAGACGAGTAATGATATATTTCATGGGTTCTGCGTCGTTGGTTTCTGAGAGAATACGCTCAATGATGACAGGTTTGGAGAAGATCCGACCATCAATGATGTTAGCAGATTTCTTCAGAGCAGGAGAAGAAGATTGTCCAGCCATTGATGTTTTATTAAGAAACAGGTGCAAGAAAATAATCGAAATATGCAGTAAAATGCAGAAAAATATGTAGGCTGTTTTTGCTTGAGAACTCTTAAATTTGCAGAAAGCGTAAAGAGTCTCTAATGGCAAATTCAGTCCTTTTATAGCTGGGCGGCGAAATAGGGTTTTGCAGAGTACGAATGGTCAGATTTTAAGGGATGGGAACTGGTTTTGAAATCAACGGTTAAGATGGACTGAGTGTAACTGGTACGCTAATCCATTGAAATGTTTAAAAATTGAGTGGGTCCCACTTCTGACATAGGCTGATGCCCTAAATGCCTAAAACGGCGGTTTAAAAATAATAAACATTTTAAAAACATCGCGGCTTTTAAGATTCAGTTGTCCATATGTCGTGTAAGGCATTTAATGTACATGACGTTTGACATAAAAACAGGGCACGTGGACAAAAATTATTTTGAAATGGAAATAATATTACATTATATACTGAATCAAAATCCTATAGCATGTGCTGTTTCCGCGTCGATACAGCGTTCCCCCTCAAAAAGGTGCTTATAGGTTTTGAATTCCATACAGCAATATTTGGATTAATGCTGTATTCATGGGTCCTACAGTATTCCCCCTTAATTATTGCACACATCAGCTGTAGGATTCATATGTCTTCGCTCGCTACAGTGCTGTATTGACGATTCTGAGTGTACAAATAATTAATGTTGGATACTGTATTCTTGGGTCTTACAGCATTCCCCCTCAATTGTTGAGTAAAACAGTAAATTACTTATAGGGAGTTTGGCTGTAGCATTCCCAATTCTTGTCTGAGCATGTTGAATCTTGCTGTGTCGAGTGGCTTGGTGAAGATGTCGGCTAGCTGAACGTCTATATGAACCTTTTCCAGGCGAACATCCTTGTTCTCGACGTGATTCCTTATAAAATGATGCTTCATGTTGATATGCTTAGTGCGCGAGTGCAGAACAGGATTGTGCGTGATTGCAATTGCACTCGTGCTATCACACATGATTGGAGTCTCTCTAGCATCGATTCCATAGTCGGCAGTTGTTCTTTGCATCCAAAGGATCTGCATACAGCATCTACCAGCAGCATAGTACTCTGATTCAGCTGTGGAAAGAGAGTTAGCCAATTGCTTCTTACTGAACCAAGAAACGAGTCTAGGTCCGAGAAAGTGACAAGTTCCACTTGTACTCTTCCTATCTAGCTTGCAGCCTCCGAGATCCGAGTCGCTGTATCCAACTAAATCGAATCCGCCTTCCTTAAGATACCATAGTCCTTCATCGACTGTTCCTTTAATGTACTTCATGATTCGTTTTGCTGTATTGAAGTGTGATTCCTTAGGTGCAACTTGGTATCTCGCACACACTCCAACAACAAACTGGATATCGGGCCTGCTAGCCGTTAGGTACAGGAGCGAACCAATGAGCTTCCTGTAGAGTGATTGGTCAAACGGCTTTCCGGCTTCATCAGCACTAATTTGCACGGAAGTGCTCATGGGGGTTGGCGAGGATTTGGAAGTGTTCATTCCAAATTTGTTGAGAAGCTCCTTGCTGTATTTCTCCTGGTTGATGAATATACACAGGCAAGCTGTTTTACCTGCAAACCTAGGAAATAACTAAGTTCCCCCATCATACTCATTTCAAATTTACTTTGCATGAGATGAGAGAACCTTTGACATAGAGCAAGGTTAGTTGAACCAAAAATAATATCATCCACATAGATTTGTACCATTAGAAGGTCATCACCTTCCTGTATCTTGAACAAGGTTTTGTCCACAGCACCTTTCTCAAATCCGTTGTTGGTTAGAATCTTTGGGACGGGGTTTCGTACTGTGCTCTAGGGGCTTGTTTAAGTCCATACAGTGCTTTCCTTAGCCTGTAAACTAGATCGATACCGTCTGTGTTGGCAAACCCTGGTGGTTGTTCAACATAAACTTCTTCTGCAAGATCTCCATTCAGAAAAGCACTTTTGACGTCCATTTGGTATACGATAAAACTCTTATGGGCGGCAAAGGCTAAAAATATCCTAATGGCTTCTAGTCTCGCTACAGGGGTGAAGGTTTCATCATAGTCGATTCCTTCTTCCTGACAATAGCCTTGCGCTACTAGTCTGGATTTGTTCCTTATGATAAGTCCATTTTGATCCTTTTTGTTTCGAAATACCCATTTGGTTCCTATAACCGATTGGTGTGTTGGTCTGGGTACAAGATACCATACATTGTTTCTTTCGAAACCATTAAGCTCTTCTTCCATAGATGTTATCCAATGAGAATTGTTAAGAGCGTCTATGGTCGAAACAGTTGATCGGGCTAAGAATACAGCGATAGTGCACATATTGAGTCTCCTAAGTTCGGATTGAGATTTCCATTCAGGAAACTGTGAAACTTCAGCATTAGATTCTTCTTGTGCACAAAGTACATTTCCTTGTGTACTCTGTATTCTCCTACGAGTAGAAACACCGGCATTAATGTTTCCAATGATCAGCTCTTGCGGGTGATCTCTCAACCATCTTCGGTCGGGTACTAATTCAGGATCCTGTACTGTATCGAAAGATTCTGTGGATACAGCTTCAGCTTGTACAGCGTCGGCTTCATCCACATCGATTCTTACAACTGCGGAGTTGAATTCACTACGCCATAAGTGCTCATATGCAATGCTTTTAGCTAGTGTTGCCGCTAAAGCGTTTCAATAGATTGCTGATTTTTGTTCTTTTGAAACACTACTGAAAGAGTATTGCACTAGATATACATTTAGTGTTGCAAGATAAAAATGGTGTTGAGCGACGTGCAACACCTGTGATGGTGTTGCATTATATCTAATTTTTTAATAATTTTTTCAAGTTATTGTAAAAAACAAGCACAATGAAATGAAATTTAAATTTTGATAATTTTTTACTCTTAAAGTTTGATATATATCATATGATAAATTTGATTCAAATTATTTATATTTAATATAAATACTTATTATATTTTTTAATATTGTAATTAAAATTATAAATATTTTTTATAATTTTAAAGTTTAATATATTATCAATATATATAATGAAATTTAAATTACGATATATGTTTTATTTTCAAAGTTTGATATATAATATAATATAAATTATAAATTATATATATTTAAATTATTTAATATAAATACATATTATAAATTATAATAATAAAATTTCAAAATTTTAAACTATAAAAAATAATACAATTCTTTTTAAAAATACTTATATAACGTTTAATTAGGAAGCGCTATGTAACAGTACACTTACATAGCGTTTTTAGAAAACGCTGCGTTAGGTTCCGTATTTTAAGTAATATTTCTTTAATTCTCGATCCGTCAATTAAAAAGGTATTTTGAACTTTTTATTTTGGATTTGATTTGAGGGATTAAATTCTTTTTTGTTTAGATTTGAATGATTGCTCAAGGGTTTCCTAATTTTTTCCCTATTTGATTGATTGCGAATGTATTTTACTGATGTGGTTATAGTATGTTAAAGCCCGAACCCGGGTCAAAGCCATGTCAGCTCTTTTTACTGGGAGCCGTCCGATTGAGATTATTAATCTCCCCTTCATCAGGACCGTCCGATACCCCCTTATAACCCACTAACCCTACTCACTCTTGTCACCGTCTCCCTCATTCTATTCTCGCAATCTCTCACAAAGTCGTCATCGTCGCACTAGTAGAATAAACATCAAAGACTTCGGTACGTCTCACTTCGGTAATGTATATTAGCAAAGTAAAAACAAACAACAACTTCGCTTTTCAATTTACTGAAGTAAAAAAGCCACATAGACTTCAGTAAATGGTACCAAACAAAAAAGCGGGAGCTAGTTAGAAATTTTAAGTTACAAAGACTTCGCTAATTTGATAATTACTGAAGTAAAAAGTTTGAAATTTTATTTTTTATAAATATTTTTTACAATAGCAAAATGTATGTCTTGAGACCGGGAATTAATATTTTGTGGTTAACTGACTAGGGCTAAAAATCATAAATTCTAAAACTTAAGGGCTAGATTGAATTAACCTAAAAAGTTTGGGTATAAAACCCCTATCACGCCGTTCGGCCGACATCATTCGTTTCTCTCTTCTTCACTCTTCTTCTCTTCCTCAACAATCCTTCTCGGACGCAACTCACAAAATTCACACACACTCACAAAATTCACACACAGAACACAGAACTCACACACACACACAGTTAAGATTCTATCTATTTCGACCCGCATCTCCACCTGGACCGTCCCATGAATTGACGTTTATACAAACTTTAAACCCTTCTTCCCCTTCGTTCACTCGTTCGTCTCGCGCCACCATTTTTGTTTACCATTTTTGTTCGAATCTTCAGCCTTCTCCGCCGCGGGTATGAGTAGTTGGAGGAGCCTGGTTCTTCGAATCGGTGAGAAATGCTCAGAGTACGGCGGGAATGCCGATTACAAAGACCAAATCATCAGTCTTAGTCTGTGAGTTTCTTTTGAAACCCTAAGTTTGCTTTTTTATTTATTATGTTTATGCCTGCCTGAGAAATAGCTGTAGAGTTAATTATTTCCTTAGTCATCAACTCTCGCATTTTATTTAATTTCACCAGTTCTCAAAATCTTGAAAAGTTTGCCCAAAAAGATTGGTAGTTTACTTACTTTCACTAGCCTTTTTCCGGTTGGAATACTGAATAATCTTTTTTTTTTCTCCCCTCATTTCAGGAAACTTGTTTCGGCGTGGTTCGCCGTGAATTGTTGCATTCCCGTGGCGATATTTTATCCGTGAGGATCTTCCTTCAATCTCTTTCTTTTGTTGCTCTTTGCCTTAATTTGGTTTCCTTGATTAATTGTTGTTTTTCGACTTGCTGGGTTACATTCTGTTATTTCTTGGTTTTAAACTCTACTTTATTATTGTTATGTTAGCTTTATTTGTGAACTTAAAAAAATTAAATAGATAAAGGGCTTAATAAAAATGAGTTTACAAAAAATGTGTTTCTTAGTGAGACAAGAGTGATCATTTTTCTTGTGTTGCTTTTTTTTTATGGATAAACTTTTCCCCTACTTATAATTTTGATTAAATGAATACCCCCCATCTTAAGAATTAAATACTCAGTAGCTCTCATCCTTTTTTTTTTTGAACATTTTCTTCCGATTTTGGAATAGCGATGTTTCCGCAGCATCCCCCCTCCCCCCCTTACGCCCTCATTATCACTGGTTTGCAAGTATGTAAACTGTGTAATATTAACTTGTCTAGTTGCATTTGTAACTATTTCTTGATCAATAACAAAGACTATGCTCCGTTATAGGCCATATTGTATTTCTTCTTCATCATATAGTTCAACTTGTTTTGGAAAGGTACAAGTATAAAAACTGGAAATATCCCTGTTAGTTTTGTATGTTATGAGTTGAAAAGTGTACTGTGGTTCCAACTTCTGAGAAGTTGTTAACAGAGGTATCCTTTTCTTATCCAGAGTTTGTCAGCCATCCTTAGGTTAAGGGCTAGCACCTATATGTGAATAAAAAAAAAGATGGTCAACTCCTGGAGATTTCCTTGTCTGTCGATCTTGCCTTGCCTATAGCCTATATTTGTTAAACACAACTTTTGTTAGATACTTGATATTGGGGAATGTTTTAACACTACGAAATCTGTTGTAGTTTTACGGTTATTAATATTTCCTTTCTACCCGTTTGTGGGACATTTCTTTAGCATTTGAAGCTTTGTGATGAATACATAAATGTCCTAATTGGGCTGTTTACTTGTAGTAAAGTTAAAACGTGAGATAATTGAATTTTGAACACGCTATGAATCTCAATTTTTTTCTTTCAACTTTTACAAACGACTCGAGATTTAAATAAAGTTTTTATTTTTTCATTCAGGGATGATCCTGATATGAAAAGTGAAACAGAAAAGTGGGAGAAGCTAATCCCGGCCTCAACGGGGATATTGGAGAATTTTGTGCAATGATATCAAGTGATCAAGATGATAATGCTACTCCTATGACTCAAGGCGGCACCACTTATCAGTTATTTCAATATGTAACTTTCGATCACTTGTATTTAGACTTAGTAATTTTGTACTTATTAAGTTAGATTGGTGGTGTTGCTTGGTTTTGTACTTTTGAAGTTAAATTGGTGGTTTGTTGCTTTGTATGAATTTAGGACTTTGTATTTTGTATTGGCATCCTTGTTGGTTTTGGATGCCTTGGTTTATTTTGGATGGTTTGATGTAAAAATAAAATGGTTATTTCAAAATATTTGTATGAAGTCTTGCCTTTTACTTTAACTGTTGTATTTTATAAAAGTAGTATTATAAAAAAAATGCCGATGTGGCATAGATGTGGGGCCCATTGCTGACTTGGCACAAATGTAGATCCCATTGCTAACGTGGCATCAAGATGGGATCCATTGATGGCATGGCATAAAGGTGGGACCCACTGATGATGTGGCATATGTGGACCCTATGTTCTATTTTTTTTAAATCTTAGGCAACATCGTTTGTTGTTGCCTTACTTGGTTATGTTGTTGTATTAGAGGCCTAATGCAATACTTTTCCGTTGTTGCAGTAGAGACTAAAAGTATTGTCTTAGGTGTCAAAGGCAACGGCCGTATTGGCAACAAGAGTTTGGTGTTGCATTTGGCCTAAGGCAACACTTTTTGTGTCTTCTGCTACAATAAACAGGCATTGCCTATGAGCACTTATGGCGTAGTGATTCTAAATCAACGACAGGTTCTTTGGGTGTTGGTGGATCCAAGATAGATAGATGGTGAATGTTCTGAGTGATATCATCTACTCCTGTAGGGTCATGGTGTGGTTCGTCGAACACTACATGAACTGATTCCTCGATCGTCAGCTTCCTTTTATTGAAGATTCTGAAAGCTTTGCTGACGGAGGAGTATCCTACGAATATTCCTTCATCTGATTTTTCATCAAAGGTTCTAAGTTGGTCCTTCCCATTGTTTAATACATAACACCTGCATCCAAAAAAGTGGAAATACGAAACTAATGGAGTTTTGTTATTCCATACCTCATATGCTGTTTTGTTGTGGTGCTTGTTGACGATACAGCGGTTTTGAGTGTAGCACGCTGTATTGGTTGCTTCACCCCAGAAACGCTGTGGCAACTTGCTTGCGGCAATCATTGTCCTTGTTGCTTCTTTCAACGTCCTATTCTTTCGCTCGGCAACACCATTTTGTTGAGGTGTACGGGCAACTGAGTATTCGTGCTGTATTCCATTCTCCGAACAGTATTGCTCTATATAGTGGTTAGTAAATTCAGTACCTCTGTCGGAACGAATGCACACGATACTCAATGCCTTTTCATTTTGCAACTTTCTCAGGAGCTCGGGCAGCCTTGATGTTGTTTCCTTCTTCTTGCTAAGAAAGATCGTCCAAGCATACCTGGAATAATCATCAACAACAACCATGCAGTATTTCTTACCTCCCAAACTTACTGGGTCTACAGGACCGTAGAGATCCATGTGTAGCATTTCCAACACTCTTTGGGTTGAAAGGTAGGATTTGCTTTTCAGGGTTGACTTGATTTTCTTGCCTTTCTGGCATGGTCCGCAGACGCTGTCCTTCTTGAATGACACATTTGGCAAACCTCTAACCATTCCCTGTCTTGAAAGCTTGTTGATCGTCTTGAAGTTGATGTGAGACATCCTCTTGTGCCATAACCAGCTAATATCTGCAGTGCCTTTGGCAACAAAACATGGAATTGAGGAGCTCATAGGCTTCCAGTCAGCAATATACATATTACCTGATCTGCTTCCTGTAAGCACAACTTCCTTGGTTTGGGTGTTCTTGACTCTACAACGATCTATATAGAACTTCACCGAGAACTGTTTATCACAAAACTAGCTAATACTAAGTAGATTATACTGTAAGCCTTCAACATATGCAACATTGGTGACCTTGAATTTCCCGACAAGTAGGTTTCCTTTCCCTCTTGTTCTTCCTTTAGACTTATCACCGAAGCGAACATTTGGACCGCGACCTTCTACAAAATCAGATAGCTTGCTCCTATCTCCAGTCATGTGACGAGAGCATCCACTATCAAAGTACCAGGTATCCTCCTCTAGAATGTCCTGTAACAAAGAAATTAGGTAGATTTAGGTCCCCTTTGATTTTTGGGTCCATGTATGTTAGTTCCTTTAGGTACCCAAGTTTTCCTGGCAGCAATTGGTTTACTGTAGGACATACTTGGTACAGTGTTGCGATATCTACGGGGGGGCATATCCGTAGTCGTTATAATCATGATAATTATTATGCATGTAAAATCCAGGGTTATTATTATTATTCCAGTACGAGTGCCATCTAGGAGGTGGAGCCATTTTCTTAGGCCTAACAGCTTGTATTCTGGGTCTCCAGTTGGATTCCCAATGCTGTTGTTGATACTGAACCGGCATCTGCTGTCTTGAGGGATAACGGGGCTCCTGTATCCAATACCTCGCGAGTCAGATCGATAAATCGCCGTGCGGGCCTTTGGTGGTTGGATACAGCCTTCCTTCTGAACGGCTGTTGACGCTGTTGATATGCTCTGTGAGCATGCTGTTGAGTGCGCCTCACAGGTTGGAATGGCTTATGATTCCGCTGTCTGGTATAGGATTGCGGGCGTAATGCAGCCTTCGGTTTTCTCGTGACAAGAGTTCCTTCACGGGACTAGGGGTATCTTCCGATTCGGAATGTGTTCCACACTCTTGACGAACACTGTACTAGTTTTCCCTTTGTTTGAACATGAGCTGTATCCTAAGCCACTTTTATCATGAGCATGTTGCCCAGTGCTCAGAATTTCTTCCATTCTTTTGGACGATTTTTCAAACGACTTCAGAATGGTCTCAAGTTCAGTTTCTCGCTTTTCGAGAGTTGTGATTTTGGTTTGTAGTAGAACCAAATCATTTGTCTTGCTCTCATTGTGGGTTTTAACCTCATTTAGTTCATGAGCAAGTTGATGATTGCTCTCCATGAGTTTTTCAAAATCGACCTTGCTGGTTTCACAATCAAGAGACATATTTTCATAATTTATTTTCAGCAAGTCATTTTCATCTTTCAGCTCTAAATTTGTTAATTGAAGCTGAATATTCTCAGTTTTTAGAGTCTCATGGGCCTTTTGAATGTTTTTAAATTCATTCATCATATTTTCGAAAGTATGAGATGCATTTGACGGAATAGCTGAGGTTGAACTTACCTCATCGTCGCTGTCTTCACCTCTCTGATACCACTTGTTGGCCACTAAGTATACTGGATACAGTTTGGAAAATGGTTTAAACAACAAACTGTATGGATTTTAAATCTGAGTGCGTAGCGGAAGTCTTGGATATGAGGTTCTTTGTGGATACAAAGCAACTAAGTGTATAGTGTATACTTAATATATCACGTAATTTAAAACAAGAAAAGTCGAAGGTAAATAACACAGTAATTAAAGTGGTTCGAGGTAAACCCCTCTACGTCCACCGGTCCTCCACACAGAGTAAAGTTTATTATAATTACTACGTACACAACTACGTAATTATAACAACACACACAATCAATATATCGTTCACACAGATTGATATAAAGATCTTAGCTTAAACCGTTCACACAGATTGGTTTTGAGCTAATGCTTTGACTTGCTTCTTCACACACAGTTCTGAAGCTTCGTCTTCTTCAATGCAAATCCTTCACACACAGTTCCGGAGAAGCACAGATGATTCAGTCCACACAGGGCTGATCTTGAGTTTGTTCAACTTATAGAAGAGATGGTGAACAACAACTTTGACTTTAAGAGCTTTCAGCTGATGAAGTGTTGTTCAGGATGATGAGCACTATATATCTCTTTAGATCTTAATTGCAGTAAGCTTTGGAGATATGTTTTGCTCTGATGATAACTTTTGATAGCTTGAGTGTTAGGTGACTGGTAACTGATCTTCAATAAGATATATATAGTCTCTGAAGCATATATCCGTTTGAATGAGATTTCGTTCCAACGGGATTATGACACGATCCGGATTTCGCGGGATTCTGAAGATCTGAAGACTGGCAGTATTTAAATACTTTATCCTTGAGTATTTAAATACTTCTTTATTCAACGAGACTTTACTTCTGGATATTGCTTCTTTGTCCTGTTGTGAACTGTATGGAGGATAACTGTATTTTGAGTTTCGAGACAGTTTCCATACTTAGTCTTTTACAAGACTTCTTGCTGTACTGAAGAGCTTTACTATATGCTGTTTCGAGGTGGGTCTTCGATACAGGATAAAGCCTCAAAGATTCGATACAGTTTCCTTTACTGTATTCGGATTGGCATATATGTCAAAACCTCTTTATCAAATATCATTCGATACAAGGATCGGATATCCCGGCTGTTTCGATACAGGGTCTTTGTTTTCCCAACATACTTCTTGATGTACATAACTTCATAATATGATTGTGTTGATAATGATATATATAAAACCTGATGTATAACATGATAATCGGAATTTGATTATAGTCTCAACACTAGGAACATGTTAAGGATGAAATCCTTAATGATTAGAGGTGGGAGATATTAAACTTGTCTTGAACATTCAATTGAATCTTGAAGGTAATATGGAACCATGATTTTGGCCTCTAAAACCAACACCTTTGTAATAAATTGTTGGAAGAATTATGTTAACCCTTTGAAGATGATCTTCACAAGATGGGATGAAGTTACCGAGTATCTAATGATATAACTAGGCTTTTAATAAATTCTTCAAAAGTAAAACAATGGATTTTGATAGAAGGAAGTTGTAATCTTCATATGATCTAGTTGATCGAGTTCGTTGACAGCTTAAAAGGGTGTTAAATGCTACATTAATATGTTAATAATGTTCTTAAGAGGATTGTAGTGAATATGGTCATACAAATGCGGTAGACGAGTAGCCGAATTCCATTTCATTAATCCGTGTATGTTAAGAGACGTAAATTTAAATGATGTTTTTAGTTCACTAAAAACTTGAACTTATGCCTCATATAGGAATCAATTTTAATGTAATCGTTGGTAAAATAATGAAGAACGTAATTAAACACGAACTTATATCGTAATCGGAAGTGGCGATAATTTGAAAAGATGTTTTCACAATGTTACATTGGTAATAAACTGGACTTTAAGTATTCGACATTAATGTTAGAATATGTGAATGAACATTAAAGTGATCAATAGGATAATTGATTTATTCAAGTAAATTATGAATATTATTTATGTAATAATACCATTATCGTACGAATGTGTTGTTGAATGAATTACATTTCATTCAAGGTTGCTTGTTCACGTGAGTATTGTTAGACGAGGATACCGTTCGTTTGATCGTTCAAAGAAGGATTATTCATCTACGGAATTGAGGCAAGTTATCTTGCTGGGTTATAATGATGGTTGAATTCTTATGATTATTATGCGTTTCGTGTGTATGAAATGTTCTGATAATCTATGATTTGTGATATGGTGATACCCTTATAATGGTGTTGGGATGATATACCCGAAATTACCGTTCTTGTTACCGTTGGTCCTTTTGAGCTTTGTTGACACTTTGGTGAGTTGTTCGATTCCTTGATAAAGGTGTAATTCGTTGAGTTTCGTTGTCATGTTGTATCGTGACATCTCTGGAGTCATATCTGCGCGCCGATTGGTTATGTGTAGGATTTTTAGCCGGGCACTTGATGATTATGCGTGGATGTTTTCCGCATTTAGATCGTGCACACGAGACGTAGTTCGTGAGGATAATTAGGTACATTGTATATTCTGGATTCCGTATATGGGGTGGACATGTGCACGGACACATTTCCGGATCGGGCGTACTGTGACGTCCGTCTTGAGCCATATTATATGGTTGTTCGTATATCTGGTTATGTTCGACAGTTGGGACTGATTGTTTATACGCCTTCGGGGTATATTCAGTAGTCGATTGTTTTCTTTGAGATCCGTATATATATGAATTGTATAATGTCATGAGAATTATTATCATGTATAGCTGAACCCGTGGTTTGGGGCGAAATACTTGTATTTCAGGGCGAGGAAAGGGCAAGGCACAGGAGGAGCACAATGGCGATGGAGGGTTTTGAAGTATGCTATTTCGGGGGGACCGAGTCTTTTGATGTTCAGTTATGTTTTATTGTGATTTTCATTTTATTTTGTGTCGGATGAATGTACTATAATCTGTTAGGTATTGCCCATTGTCATATGGTCTGTACCGAATTTGGATCCTGTGTACGTTGCTCGTATTAAAGACATGTATAACTTATACTCCACATCGGGGTTTGATAAATATTGTGGTACGGTGCCATGTTGTCAGGTTGTAAGTGTATATCGTGATATCGCCTGGTGGGTCCCGGTAGGGGTCCACGGCACTGTAATAGCCACTGTTTTCGGGCTGTTACAGAAGATGGTATCAGAGAGTGTGTTTTTATTTTGAGTCATTGTAGGATCGAAATAGCATCAAGAAACCTTCGTGCCACGTGTAACCTGTGCAAGCGCCTGACCCGTCGAATACGGTATGTTCTCATGAACCATAATTTGATTACTGGCATATTGGCATCTTGCTAACATGAGGTAAAATTCATCTGTTTGAGGTGAACCTAAATTAATTATGTGATTGGAATTGTTTCGACTTGATGTTGATATGATATTGAGTGTGTAACACCTGTGGTGCCAGTGATTCTTTACGAACTGCTTTGTTGGATATGAATTTCCCTGTTGCTATTAACTTAGAATGAATTATGATTGATAAATTGGATTGTACTTGTGACTTGATTCTTTCAGTATGGAAAGGAATCCGAGAGGCCGTGGCAGAGGGGGACGAGGCCGCGGAAGAGGTCGAATCCCGATACCACGAGCCAACAGACGCGCGAATGTGGAACAGAGTTCCACAGGCAGTGATTCGCCTTCTAGGGACCAATCACACAACACTGGAGAGAATGCACGTGTACTCGCACCACAGCAACTCGATTTTCCTCTGGGCACTCCACCATCTCGAACAGTTTCTCGAAATGCTCTATCCCGTGTACAATGTCAGCAGGCTCAGATGAGCCTTCAAAAGTCGGAGGTCGCTGTCGTGATATGTCGCTAATAATCCGGCTCACGATCCCGCCAGGCACCAGAGGCGGAGGCTGTTGCCCCTGCTGTTGACCAGTAGTATTCCTCTGCATAGCTTCCATCAGCTGACCCATTTGGGTCATCTGGGCCATCATGCCCTGCATCACGGTGTAATCTGTGAGGCCTGCCGATGGCGCGAGTACTTGGGAGGAATTCAAGAATCTTATGCTAGATCGTTACTATCCTGCACCCCTCCGTGAAGCCAAACTGTCCGAATTACTGAACCCCGATCCATCGGAAGACGAGGATGTGTTAGCGATTGCTGAAAAATTCCAAGCACTTCTCCCTTTTGCTACGTCAGTTGTCCGTTCGGAAGCTGATAAGATCAAATATTTCCTCAAGAGGCTTAAACCCCGAATGAGGATGCAATTACTCAATCACCACTGTACGACCCTACCGGAGTTTATTGAGAAGGCCTTGGAGTATGAACTTACTGCGAAGGAGATTTCCAAGAAGCAGCCTCAATTTTCCAACAAGAGATCCAGAAACTAGACCCAAGGAGACAGTAACCGGGGGATGTTCAAGAAACCACAGCCTGTACCAAATCCTTCTGAACGGCCACATATGGCACCGAAACCGACAGGAACGCACTCTTGGGCAATCAGCTCACCTGTCGTGTGTTATAACTGTAGGGACCAGGGGCATATAAGCTCCAAGTGTCCGAAGCCGGTCGTTGCCTGTCACACTTGCCGGAAGAACGGTCATCGTGCTCGCTATTGCAGGGTTGGACTCGGGCGTGCTCCAGTAGCATCTCTTGCTCCAGTACAGTCTTCTGTCCAGGAATGTGCTCCTCCGTCCGTTTCTTAGCAGACTACCGGGGCGAACAAAGGGATAGGCCGTGGGAATCAAGCTGGTACACCTGCTTCCGGGGTTGCAAAACCCAGAGTCTACGAGATGAAGAAAGCAGATGATCCCAAAGCCAGCATGATTGCAGGTACTCTCGAGATCCACTCTCAGCCCGTTTGTGTTCTTTTTGATACTGGTGCTTCACACTCCTTTTTGTCTAGTTCTTGTTTGAGTCGTTTGCATTTGAATCATGTTACCGATTGTGAACCTTATGTAATTGGTCTACCCGATGGTAGAAGAATTATTGGGAGTCGTGAAGTACAGAACTGTCCGATTAGCATGAACAACAGTGAGTGGTTGTCCGACTTGATTGTGGTTTATTTACCTAAAGATGATGTAAATTTGGGTATCGACTGGATGGATCGTCACGATGCCGTGCTTAGCGTCCGTAAGCGAATGGTGACCGTCACATATGATGATGGCGTCAAGTGTATTTTTCGGGGTGATAATCCCAATCATTCTGGGAGAGTCATCAGCGCTATGAAGGCTGTGAAATTACTGAACCAGGGATGCATTGGTTATTGGTGTTACATGACCAAGACAACTAACCGACCAGTCGAATTGGTTGATATTCCAGTAGTTCGAGACTATCCAGATGTATTTCCAGAAGAGCTTCCAGGACTACCCCCACAGCGAGAGGTAGAATTCACCATTGAGTTGGAGCCAGGGACGTCCCCGCTTTCGAAAGCACCATATCGTATGGCCCCGACTGAGATGCAGGAATTGAAAAGACAACTTGAGGAGTTAACTGAGAAAGGATATGTTCGACCCAGTGCATCCCCTTGGGGAGTGCCGGTGTTATTCGTACGGAAAAAGGACGGATCGCTGCGTTTGTGTATTGATTACCGGGAGCTGAACAAAGTAACAATTACGAACAAATATCCTTTACCTCGCATTGATGATCTATTGGATCAGCTCCAGGGAGCCGCTTTATTTTCCAAGATCGACTTGAGATCCGGGTACCACCAATTGCGTATTCGAGAGTCTGACGTCCCGAAGACAGCTTTTCACACTCGCTATGGGCATTATGAGTTCGTTGTCATGCCATTCGGACGGACTAATGCACCCGCAGTATTCATGGAATTGATGAATCGAGTTTTTATTAATTATCTGGATCGTTTTGTAGTCGTTTTTATTGACGACATCCTGATCTACTCTCGTGATCATGAGGAGCATGAGTGTCACCTCCGCCAGGTTTTCGAATCATTAAGGCAAGAACAACTCTATGGAAAATTTTCTAAGTGTGAATTCTGGATGTCTGAAGTTATTTTTCTGGGACATGTAATATCAGCAGATGGAGTAAGAGTAGACCCACAAAAGACAGAAGCTATCCGAGATTGGCTACCTCCGAAGAACGTGAAGGAAATTCGTAGTTTTCCGGGTCTAGCAGGCTTTTGCAGACGATTCGTGGAAGGATTTTCCAAAATTGCTCAACCGATGACTAATCTGTTGAGGAAAGATAAGAAGTACTTGTGGTCGGAAGCATGTCGGCAAAGTTTTGATGAACTCAAAAGTCGATTAATTTCAGCACCTGTTTCGGTTCTACCTAAAGGAACAGAAGGATTCGTGGTATATAGCGATGCATCGAGACAGGTCCTTGGCTGCGTATTAATCCAGGACGGGAAAGTGATTGCCTATGCGTCCAGACAGTTGCGTCCTTACGAGGTCAACTACCCGACTCATGACTTGGAGTTAGCAGCCATAGTGTTTGCCTTAAAAATCTGGCGCCACTATCTGTATGGAGTTACCTGCCGAATTTTTACGGACCACAAGAGCCTGAAGTATATTTTTACCCAGAAGGAGTTGAATATGAGACAAAGGATGTGGTTAGAGCTAATCAAAGACTACGATATAGAGATCCTTTATCATCCAGGCAAGGCAAATGTAGTTGCTGATGCCTTGAGCCACAAGATGGTGCAGGAACAGATACTGGCTCATTTGACCGCCTAGAGGGAGTTGCAATTAGAGTTCATGAGACCAGATATTGAGGTCCGACTACAACGCATTCAGGGACAACTGTGCACACTTGAGATTTCATCATCCCTTAATGAGACGATCAGGACGAAACAGATGATGGACCCATTCTTATCCAGAGTTCGGGGAGAAATCGATCAGGGGAAGGCCCCTGGATTTGTGGTTCACGAGGATGGACTGATACGCTTTAAAAACCGAGTATGTGTACCAGCAGACGAAGAGTTGAGGAATACTATTCTGAAGGAGGCTCATGCTACCCCGTATTCCATACACCCGGGATCGAACAAAATGTATAAGGATTTGAAGCCGTATTATTTGTGGGGTAACATGAAACGGGAGGTTTCCGAATTCGTTTCGAAATGCTTGACCTGTCAGCAGGTCAAGATTGAGCATCAACGACCAGCTGGCATGATGAAACCGCTTCCAATTCCCGAGTGGAAGTGGGAAGACATATCGATGGATTTTATTACTAGCTTGCTGACGAGCCGTCGATGCATGAATACGATTTGGGTGATTGTGGATCGATTGACTAAATCAGCCCACTTTTTGGAGATCAAGGATACTTGGGGCCCTGAGAGATTGGCCCAGTTATTCATCAAAGAGATTGTGAGACTGCATGGTACCCCTATGTAATACCACCAGTATTACATGTTTTTTTCACTTTGGGTACTCACGTCCATTTCTTTTATTTGATAAATAAATGTACTCCATTGCGATAAAAAATATTTTGTATAATATGGTTGTACTATATTTTTCGCATCTGTTATTCGTGTATTGTGATGGTGTGATGATTGACGAACTTTCAGTGACATACCTTGATGTCGTTAGGTAATTATCGGTGCGAATATGACGGTGGCCAACGTCTTGTTCCCTGAGAGATTTCCAGACGACATGGAGAGGGAGTCGTGTCATAAGAAATTAATGTGATAATAATTTAGTAAACAAAATTGGTCCTTACGTACGTTATACTCCGAGTCATTACGTACGCTATATCCGAGTCATTACGTACGTTAAAGATCGTCCCTTACGTACGTAACATCAGTCTTAGGTCTTCGGACAGGGATCTTCGTCAGGTAGTACGCATGCCGACCAACTTTCGGCGTGATTGCGACGGGCAAATCAACGAGGTGTTACGTACGTTAACCCATTTTCGTTACGCACGTAACGATGTGCGTAAATTGTTCCAGCGAGTTCCTTACGTACGTTAATACTTTACCATAACGTACGTAAAGTCCCTTACGTACGTAAACCGTCAGGCATAATGTACGTAAGGGCAATATGAGTTTATAAAAGAACACTTTGCCTTTCATTTTTTCCGTCCCAAAAATCATTCTTCTTTCATATACACTGCTCTCCACCATCCTTGAACCAATTCTAACCTCCCAATTCAAGTGCTATCCTATTAGAGTGCGTTAATCAAGCTTCGGGGAAGGTCTTGAAGGTGTTATCCTCTCGTTCTCCTTCGTCCACCGTCGTTCTTCATCATCTTTCGTCAGTAAAGGTAAGTTTATACAACCTTGAACTTATTTCAGTGTTGTTTAGTAAGTTATAGTAAACCTCGGATGCCTTGGGTAGCTTAGAACCCTCAGTAATAATCGGACTGGTATATAACTATCGCAATTGTTAATTGATATCCATCGAAGCTAGAAGTTGGAATGAATAATAATAGAACTCATAATCATGTTGCTAATCACCAACTTCTCGGAATCATCTTTGAAGGATTTCATGTATAACCATTTTATCTTGTTGAATAAAACCGTTAATAAATCCATGATGAACTTACCAGCAATTTCTAGTCGAATAGATACCGAAACATGTTAAGATGATGGATTAATCGTTCTAGACTTGCATATTAAGACAACGATGAAATCTAGGTGATTGTTGGTTATAATTAACGTAGGAATGTTGTGTTAAAACACTATTGTTTAGCGGAAGGATAATGTATAAAGAATGTTGTCGAACCTAAGAATTTAATGGCACGCATTATGGTTAGAAACAGAGAAATTCGATTCCGACATCATAAGCAACTAGGGTAGGGTTCTAACAGGCGGGAGGGGAAGGAACGTAGTTGATCATCATTGTTATCATAAGATGTTAATCGACAAACATGTAATAGGTCGGACTTCCAAGTGTGATCGTTCAAGCCGTTGCCTTGTCAAGAAATAACTCTCGTCGGATTTGAGGCAAGTGAATCTTGCTCGACTTTACGTCTTATAATTTCGGACATAGTAAATGTTACTATTGTGGAATGGTGCTCTTACGATTATCTTGTCCTGAGTATTCCCGAGTAGATACTACCGTGACCTCGCCGCGGCCTTGGGAGTTTTCTTGTTGGACGTGTTGCGGGATAAAACCCGAATGGTACCCACGCCCGAGTATTTCGTAGATACTTCCATGACCCTTGGTTGCGACCTTGGGAGTTTATGTGCCGATAAAAGGAATAACATGGAACATTCGGTGATAACTTTATTCCTTGAAATTATTAGATTTTACCTTTGAGTTTGGTTTGGATTGTTTCGACCTAGGCTGGGCACGACATGTCGTGCTGTAAATTTGTTGAATTTGTGCAGACACCCGAAGGTTACGGCAGTGCATGAGCCGTGTTGGAAGAAGGCACATTAATTTCTTAAATCAATTTGAACATTCCACGTTGTGTAATAACCGTATGTACGGACACTATTTTCTTTTGTACTTTGGGTTGTACGAATACTTTCTTAATTACTTCCGTATATTACCAGTTTAATAAAATATTTTAGAAAATATTTTCAAAAACTTGCCTTGTGGGTCCCTCATGGGATCTATGGCACTGTGGCGTCCCGGTTCATTTTGGGGGCATTACAGAAAATTGTATCAGAGCCAAACACTCACGTGGAAAGTTTTACCAAAATATTTTGAAAACGTTTTGCCTTCAAAAAAAAAAATCCAACACTTCTGACGACCGTAACTCCTCGAGGGATGTCGAGGTAAAATACACGTAAATTCTTAAGGATCAAGTATGATGTTTGGATTCAGTAAGAACTCAGAGAATGTTTGCCTTAAACTAACCTGTTAGATCGAACGAACATCACCAATGGCACGTCGAGGAGCTAGAAGAAACGTAAATGACGCAAAAGGTTCCGCTATGAACCAGCAGGGAGACAGAAACACCGGAGAAACTAATCCAGCCGGAAATCAACCACCGCCTGTTAATCAGAACGAACAGGAAGCGAAAAACCAGAACAAGTACCAGTCATTAACATAGAAGAGAACACCGGGAAGGATCGTTGGCTGGGAAAAATGCTGAAGGCCAGACCGCCATTATTCGACGGGTCAGGGGATAAGCACGTGGACGATTGGATCTCGGAGATGGAGACTGCCTTCGAGGTGATCGGCTGCCCAGGGAACCGAAAAGTACCACTCGGAATCAACCAGCTCCGTGACACCGCAGCCCGATGGTGGAGGACCTATAAGCCAGAGGACAAAATAGGATGGCCCGAGTTTTCCAAACTATTGAGAGACGAGTACTGTCCCCGATCAGTTCAAACTGCACGAGCGCGGAGTTTCTTCAGCGCAGGACCTCAGAAGTTGCCAGTACCAAAAATCATTCGAGCATACAGGACTGAGCTAAGCTATGTCGCACAGATGGTTCCATCCGAAGACCAGCAAATTTGTCACCTTGCTCAACGGTTGCCGGAGGATGTTCAACGTTACGCGGCGGGGTTTCACTGCACCACTTTGAGGGCATATGAGGACGTGGTCACAGCATACGCCGGAACGGTTGTCAGTTCGGATGCCGGGCACAACCAAAAGAAGCAGAAGACAACAAATCAGTCCGGGAGCACCAGCAGAGTGAACTTGGGAATTGGGTTTCCCTCCAAATCAGCATCTTCGTCCCAACAGAAAGGAACATCTGACGGGCCTTCTCGCCGTAGCTGTTTCAATTGTGGCATAGCAGGGCATACCATGAGTCATTGTCGTAAAGCGTCGACAAAGTGTTTTTCATGCGGAAGGGGTGGGCACATGTCTCGCTACTGCTCTCGGATCAAACCTACACCAAACCCAGCCCCTCAGAGTCATCAAGGCTCGGTACAGACATCCAGAGCGTCTGCCATGTCCGACTACCGATCTCCACCTCACCAAGCTCCTCTACACGGTGCCGGAAGAGGACGTGGTCGCGGGGGAGGCACTGCACCCTCCTCGGGGACATTGCCGTCCCGCGTGTTTGAACTAAGGGCTGCTGACGACCAGACTACACCTGCTGTCTCAGGTACACTCCTTATTAAATCTCAGCCTGTTCATGTACTGTTTGATACTGGAGCAACCCACTCGTTTATATCCGTAGAATGTGTTAACCGTTTGCATCTCTCTTGTGTACCTTGTGAGTCGTTTACTGTTAAACTACCCGAGGGTAGCAGGGTGGAGGGTAACTTGGAAGTTCGAAACTGTCCGATTCGTATCAATAATCTGGGCTGGACAGCCAATCTCATGGTCTTTCCACTCCAAAACGAAGATGTGATTTGGGTATGGACTGGATGACGATGCACAAGAGGGTATTGGATACCTATCACCTGACAGTTTCTATTACGACCCATGACGGTCCCACTCACACAATTAGAGGCCGAGAGCACTTCAGTACTAAAGGGTCCCTCAGTCTCCTTTCAGCAGTAACATCTCATGATGATCAAGGAACGTATTTCTGGTGTTATATTCTTCAGAAGGACACGTCACAACTGTCGGTTGCTAACATTCCTGTAGTGAACGAATTTCCGGACATATTCCCCGATGAACTACCTGGATTGCCACCACGAAGGGAGGTCAATCTCTCAATTGAACTTGAGTCAGGAACGACGCCTATCTCCAAGGCACCATACAGGATGGCACCAGCCGAAATGAAGGAACTAAAGTCACAACTCGAAGAATTGCTAAGGAAGGGGCTCATTCGTCCAAGTACTTCGCCATGGGGTGCGCCAGTTCTTTTTGTAAAGAAAAAGGACAGCTCTCTGCGCCTGTGTATCGATTACAGGGAACTTAATAAAGTCACTATTAAGAACCGTTACCCACTTCAAAGGATTGATGATTTACTGGACCAACTGCAAGGAGCGACTGTGTTTTCAAAGATCGACTTACGTTCGGGATATCACCAATTGAGAATTCGAGAGGAGGATATTCCTAAGACCGCATTTCGATCGAGATATGGACACTACGAGTACATGGTGTTGTCGTTTGGCCTGACTAATGCTCCAGCCGTTTTTATGGAATTGATGAACAGGGTTCTGACAGAGTTTCTTGAGAAGTGTGTGGTGGTTTTCATCGACGATATTTTAATTTATTCCCGAAGCCGATGGGAGCATGAGGAACACTTGAGGCAGGTGTTGAGCATTTTAAGGCAACATCAACTGTATGCTAAACTTTCTAAATGCGAGTTCTGGATGCCATAGGTAACCTTTTTGGGGCATGTGATTTCAGCAGAAGGCGTTAAAGTAGACCCCCAGAAGATCGAGATAGTTATGAGTTGGGAACCACCTAGAAACGTCAAAGAGGTGAGGAGTTTCCTGGGGTTGGCGGGATATTATCGACGGTTCGTCGAGGCCTTCTCCTGTGTCGCTCAGCCATTAACAAATCTGCTTAGGAAGAACACCAAGTTTTTCTGGACAACAGATTGTCAGGAGAGTTTCGACAAGCTAAAAAGAAAGCTTACTACCGCCCCAGTGTTGGTACTACCGCAGGGTACGGAGGGATTCGTAATATGCACCGATGCGTCTAAGCACGGGCTGGGATGTGTGTTCATGCAAAACGACAGGGTTATCACTTACGCCTCTCGACAACTTAAACCTTATGAGGTGAACTACCCGACACATGAATTGGAACTAGCTGCAGTGGTCCACGCTCTCAAGATTTGGAGACATTACATGTATGGGGTTACCTGCAAGATCTTTACGGACCACAAGAGTTTAAAGTATATTTTCACTCAGAAAGAGTTAAACATGAGACAGAGACGTTGGCTGGAGTTAATCAAGGATTACGATGTAGAGATTCTATATCACCCTGGAAAAGCCAACGTCGTAGCAGACGCACTGAGTCGGAAAACTGCGCAGGAGGTGACACTATCTGGTTTGACAGTACAGCTGGGATTGCAGCAAGATATCAGGAGAAATGACATTGAAGTGTGGATACAACACCGCCAGGGACAGTTGTGCTCGATTGATATTCGCTCGTCTCTGCTGGACGAGATACGCCTAGCACAGATGGAGGATCCAGAACTTCGTGCGATCGGCGCAAAGGCCGAAGGGGGAATTATTTCAGACTACAGGATCCAAGGAGGCTTAGTTAGATTCAGGAACAGGATTTGCATTCCACCTAATGACGAGCTTAAGCAAACTATACTCAAGGAAGCTCATTCTACTCCCTATTCGATACATCCCGGGGCGAGCAAAATGTACAAAGACCAGCGAAAGAGTTTCTGGTGGAAGAATATGAAGCAAGAGGTAGCAAGGTTTGTCGCTCGATGTATGATATGCCAACAGGTGAAGATTGAACACCGTAGACCGGCCGGAATCATGCAGCCCTTACCCATTCTGGAATGGAAATGGGAGAGCATATCAATGGACTTTGTCACCAAGTTACCAGTGACGGCGGGGGGAAAGGACACGATATGGGTTATTGTAGACCGACTGACAAAGTCGGCACACTTCATTCCAATTCAGGAGGCCATCGGAACAGAACAGCTGGCCACCATCTTTGTTTGGGAAATCGTGAGATTACATGGCATTTCCTCGGGGATTATTTCGGATAGAGACACTAGATATGTGTCCCGCTGGAAGGTCAGCCCACTGTGCCATGGGTACTAACCGCATTTCAGACCGCCTATCACCCTCAAACGGATGGACAAGTAACGCACCATACGCACTCGAAGATATGTTGAGAGCATGTGTACTCGATTGGGGCAAGGACTGGGTTAAACATCTCTGTTTAGCGGAATTCTCGTACAACAACAGCTGGCATGCAAGAATAGGCATGGCCCCCTTTGAGGCCTTGTATGGTAGAAGGTGCAAGTCTCCCCTATGTTAGGACGATGCATCCGATGTCGTCGCCACCGAGTTGGATCTAATCCAGGAATCTATTAAGAAGATATCCATTGTTCGAAAACACATGTTGGCAGTGCAGAGTCGCCAAAGGTCTTATGCTACGGACCGGCAGCGACCGTAGGAATTTATGGTTGGGGATCATGTTTGGGTTAAAGTATCGCCAATGCGGGGCATTCGACGCTTCGGCCAGAAGGGCAAGCTAAGCCCGAGGTTTATTGGCCCGTTCTAAATACTGGACCGAGTCGGTAGACTCGCTTATCGGCTAGCATTACCACCATCGTTAGACGGAGTGCATAATGTCTTCCACGTCTCCCAGCTGAGAAAGTACATGTACGATCCTCGCCACAAGATCAACTTCGAGGAAGTAGAGATTTCTAATGATGCTACCTTTAGGGAAGTTCCAACAGCGATTTTGTATCGACGCGTAAAGACACTAAGGAACAAGGACATACCCCTTGTTAAAGTTCAGTGGTCGCACCACGGTACGGAAGAAGCGACCTGGGAGACCGAGGCGAGCATGAGAGAGAATCATCCCGAGTTATTTTCTTAGTTTCGGGACGAAACTATTTTAAGGGGGGTGGTATGTAATACCACCAGTATTACATGTTTTTTTCACTTTGGGCACTCACGTCCATTTCTTTTATTTGATAAATAAATGTACTCCATCGCGATAAAACATATTTTGTATAATATGGTTGTACTATATTTTTCGCATCTGTTACTCGTGTATTGTGATGGTGTGATGATTGACGAACTTTCAGTGACATACCTTGATGTCGTTAGGTAATTATCGGTGCGAATATGACGGTGGCCAACGTCTTGTTCCCCGAGAGATTTCCAGACGACATGGAGATGGAGTCGTGTCATAAGAAATTAATGTGATAATAATTTAGTAAACAAAATTGGTCCTTACGTACGTTATACTCCGAGTCATTACGTACGGTATATCCGAGTCATTACGTACTTTAAAGATTGGCCCCTACGTACGTAACATCGGTCTTCGGTCTTCGGACAGGGATCTTCGTCAGGTAGTACGCATGCCGACCAACTTTCGGCGTGATTGCGACAGGCAAGTCAACGAGGTGTTATGTACGTTAACCCATTTTCGTTACGCACGTAACGATGTGCATAAATTGTTCCAGCGAGTTCCTTACATACGTTAATACTTTACCATAACGTACGTAAAGTCCCTTACGTACGTAAACCGTCAGGCATAACGTACGTAAGGGCAATCTAAGTTTATAAAAGAACACTTTGCCTTTCATTTCTTCCGTCCCAAAAATCATTCTTCTTTCATATACACTGCTCTCCACCATCCTTGAACCAATTCTAACCTCCCAATTCAAGTGCTATCCTATTAGAGTGCGTTAATCAAGCTTCGGGGAAGGTCTTGAAGGTGTTATCCTCTCGTTCTCTTTCGTCCACCGTCGTTCTTCATCATCTTTCGTCAGTAAAGGTAAGTTTATGCAACCTTGAACTTATTTCAGTGTTGTTTAGTAAGTTATAGTAAACCTTGGATGCCTTGGGTAGCTTAGAACCCTCAGTAATAATCGGACCGGTATATAACTATCGCAATTGTTAATCGATATCCATCGAAGCTAGAAGTTGGAATGAATAATAATAGAACTCATAATCATGTTGCTAATCACCAACTTCTCGGAATCATCTTTGAAGGATTTCATGTATAACCATATTATCTTGTTGAATAAAACCGTTAATAAATCCTTGATGAACTTACCAGCAATTTCTAGTCGAATAGATACCGAAACATGTTAAGATGATGGATTAATCGTTCTAGACTTGCATATTAAGACAACGATGAAATCTCGGTGATTGTTGGTTATAATTAACGTAGGAATGTTGTGTTAAAACACTATTGTTTAGCGGGAGGATAATATATAAAGAATGTTGTCGAACCTAAGAATTTAATGGCACGCATTATGGTTAGAAATAGAGAAATTCGATTCCGACATCATAAGCAACTAGGGTAGGGTTCTAACAGGCGGGAGGGGAAGGAACGCAGTTGATCATCATTGTTATCATAAGATGTTAATCGACAAACATGTAATAGGTCGGACTTCCACGTGTGATCGTTCAAGCCGTTGCCTTGTCAAGAAATAACTCTCGTCGGATTTGAGGCAAGTGAATCTTGCTCAGACTTTACGTCTTATAATTTCGGACATAGTAAATGTTACTATTGTAGAATGGTGCTCTTACGATTATCTTGTCCAGAGTATTGCTGAGTAGATACTACCGTGACCCTTGGCCGCGGCCTTGGGAGTTTTCTTGTTGGACCGTGTTGCGAGATAAAACCTGAATGCTACCCACGTCCGGAGTATTCCTGTGTAGATACTTCCGTGACCCTTGGTTGCGACCTTGGGAGTTTATGTGCTGATAAAAGGAATAACATGGAACATTCGGTGATAACTTTATTCCTTGAAATTATTACATTTTACCTTTGAGTTTGGTTTGGATTGTTTCTGACCTAGGCTACTGGCACGACATGTCGTGCCAGGTAAATTTGTTGAATTTGTGCAGGACACTCCCGAAGGTTACGGCCAGGCATGAGCTGTGTTGGAAGAAGGCCTGTTAATTTCTTAAATCAATTTGAACATTCCACATTGTGTAATAACCGTATGTACGGACACTATTTTCTTTTGTACTTTGGGTTGTACGAATACTTTCTTAATTACTTCCGTATATTACCAGTTTAATAAATTATTTTAGAAAATTTTTTCAAAAACTTGCCTTGTGGGTCCCTCATGGGATCTACGGCACTGTGGCGTCCCGGTTCATTTTGGGGGTGTTACACCCTAAGAGTATTGTATCAGATCGGGACGGACGGTTCGTGTCGCACTTATGGAAGGCGGTTCATTGTGCTATGGGTACACAGTTGAACTTCAGTACGGCTTTTCATCCTTAGACCGACGGTCAGTCTGAGAGAACTATTCAAACTCTAGATGATATGTTGAGGGCATGTGCTCTCGATTGGAAGCCCGACTGGGAAGCCCAACTGCCGTTGGTAGAATTCACATATAATAACAGCTGGCACGCCTCGATCATGATGGCACCTTATGAGGCATTGTATGGTCGTCGTTGTAGGTCCCCTTTGTGTTGGGACGATTTGTCTGAATCTATTGGTATGGAACCTGATATGTTATTGGCAGCCCGCGAGAAGATTTCCCTGATCAAGAGTCGTCTATTAACGGCCCAAAGCCGCCAGAAATCTTACGCAGATAATCGTCGACGACCACTCGAATTTGAGGCTGGTGACCATGTACTAGTCAAAGTATCTCCTACTAGAGGTGTTTTCCGATTCGGGAAGAGAGGCAAGTTGAGCCCAAGGTATATTGGTCCGTTTGAGATCCCGGAACGAGTAGGTGACCTAGCCTATCGTTTAGCATTACCACCAGCTTTGAGCCGGATTCACAACGTATTCCATGTATCTCAGTTGAGGAAGTATGTTCCTGACCCAAGCCACGTTATTCAATTCGACGAGGTCGAAATAGCCGATGACCATTCGTATGAAGAACGGCCTGTGCAGATACTTGAGAGAAGAATTAAACAGCTGAGGAACAAGGCGATTCCCTTATTAAAAATTCAGTGGTTGAGACATGGAGTCGAGGAAGCTACGTGGGAGACTGAAGATAGCATGCGAGATAAATACCCCGAGCTGTTTACCCCTTAGTTTCGGGGACGAAACTCCTTTTAAGGGGGGGAGTATGTAATACCCTCGCCTTTACTATTGTATTTTCTGATTTAAACCAAATATTTTGGCACCATATCTGTACTGTTGTAGCAAGTATATCGACGAATTATGTTAAGTTAGAATCATGGTCATTCATACTATATTAATTGTTGGGTGATATTGGGAGAATTCCATTTATGCATGTTATAGCACTTAACGTACGTTAAACTATCTTCTTTACGTACGATATGTATGTAGCCTTACGTACGTAATGTTCATAAGTTAACGTACGTAATGCGAGAGATCCATCAACAGCTCGCCTTTCGGCGGGTGGGGCCGAGCGGGGGTAGGTGGTCGGGAGTCGATCGCGACAGCCAAGTCAACGGCTATCACGTACGTAATAGCTATATATTTACGTACGTAACGATTTGCATGTTTTGAGGCAGAAAGATCTGGTGAAATTGATTACGTACGTAATGTTCATGAGATTACGTACGTAAGGACTATAACTTACGTTAACCCCTTTCGTTAACGTACGTAATGCCGAGTTCAGATTATAAAAACATGACTTGCCATTCATTTCCTGCTCGACCCATTCAACCTCCCAACTGAGAAAAACGATTCCTTTCCCTGCCAACTCCGTTTCTAGCCCTTCTAACTTGTGTTGGAGCTTTAGCACTTGGGTTGTGACTTGGAGATTTGGAGATTGAAGTGTATTCCTTGCAGTGTTGGTGTTGTTCTTCATTTTGAGGTTGGTCTTTCCTTAACTCATATTAAATCTATGCTTATGATGATGTTAGTATATAAACACTTCACATAATGTTAGTTTAAGATAGTGTAAACATGATAAGTTAATTGAATCATGCTCAAACTAAGTGAAGATTAACATTAAGGGTATTAGTATTACTTCTTGATGTACATAACTTCATAATATGATTGTGTTGATAATGATATATATAAAACCTGATGTATAACATGATAATCGGAAGTTGATTATAGTCTCAACACTAGGAACATGTTAAGGATGAAATCCTTAATGATTAGAGGTGGGAGATATTAAACTTGTCTTGAACATTCAATTGATTCTTGAAGGTAATATGGAACCATGATTTTGGCCTCTAAAACCAGCACCTTTGTAATAAATTGTTGGAAGAATTATATTAACCCTTTGAAGATGATCTTCACAAGATGGGATGAAGTTACCGAGTATCTAATGATATAACTAGGCTTTTAATAAATTCTTCAAAAGTAAAACAATGGATTTTGATAGAAGGAAGTTGTAATCTTCATATGATCTAGTTGATCGAGTTCGTTGACAGCTTAAAAGGGTGTTAAATGCTACATTAATATGTTAATAATGTTCTTAAGAGGATTTTAGTGAATATGGTGATACAAATGCGGTAGACGAGTAGCCGAATTCCATTTCATTAATCCGTGTATGTTAAGAGACGTAAATTTAGATGATATTCTTAGTTCACTAAAAACTTGAACTTATGCCTCATATAGGAATCAATTTTAATGTAATCGTTGGTAAAATAATGAAGAACATAATTAAACACAAACTTATATCGTAATCGAAAGTGGCGATGATTTGAAAATATGTTTTCACAATGTTACATTGGTAATAAACTGGACTTCAAGTATTCGACATTAATGTTAGAATATGTGAATGAACATTAAAGTGATCAATAGGATAATTGATTTATTCAAGTAAATTACGAATATTATTTATGTAATAATACCATTATCATACGAATGTGTTGTTGAATGAATTACATTTCATTCAAGGTTGCTTGTTCACGTGAGTATTGTTAGACGAGGATACCATTCGTTTGATCGTTCAAAGAAGGATTATTCATCTACGGAATTGAGGCAAGTTATCTTGCTTGGTTATAATGATGGTTGAATTCTTATGATTATTATGCATTTCGTGTGTATGAAATGTTCTGATAATCTATGATTTGTGATATGGTGATACCCTTATAATGGTGTTGGGATGATATACCCGAAATTACCGTTCTTGTTACCGTTGGTCCTTTTGAGCTTTGTTGACACTTTGGTGAGTTGTTCGATTCCTTGATAAAGGTGTAATTCGTTGAGTTTCGTTGTCATGTTGTATCGTGACATCTCTGGAGTCATATCTGCGTGCCGATTGGTTATGTGTAGGATTTTTAGCCGGGCACTTGATGATTATGCGTGGATGTTTTCTGCATTTAGATCGTGCACACGAGACGTAGTTCGTGAGGCTAATTAGGTACATCGTCCCACGTATATTCTGGATTCCGTATACAGGGTGGACATGTACACGGACACATTTCCGGATCGGGCGTACTGTGACGTCCGTCTTGAGCCATATTATATGGTCGTTCGTATATCTGGTTATGTTCGACAGTTGGGACTGATTGTTTATACGCCTTCGGGGTATATTCAGTAGTCGATTGTTTTCTTTGAGATCCGTATATATATGAATTGTATAATTTCATGAGAATTATTATCATGTATAGCTGACCCCGTGGTTTTGGGCGAAATACTTGTATTTCAGGGCGAGGAAAGGGCAAGGCGCAGGAGGAGCACAATGGCGACGAAGGGTTTTGAAGTATGCTATTTCGGGGGGCCCGAGTCTTTTGATGTTCGGTTATGTTTTATTGTGATTTTCATTTTATTTTGTGTCGGATGAATGTACTATAATCTGTTAGGTATTGCCCATCGTCATATGGTCTGTACCGAATTTGGATCCTGTGTACGTTGCTCGTATTAAATACATGTATAACTTATACTCCACATCGGGGTTTGATAAATATTGTGGTACGGTGCCATGTTGTCAGGTTGTAAGTGTATATCGTGATATCGCCTGGTGGGTCCCGGTAGGGGTCCACGGCACTGTAATAGCCACTGTTTTTGGGCTGTTACACCTGCTGGCCGGGCCGCAGCACTAAGATGGCTGGGAGCTTTTTTTTTATCCGTGGGCCGCGGCACACTCAGTCCGGGCCGCGGCACACGGGTCAGATCACCCTTTTTCAGCGGATTTTTGGAGGAAGGAAGCTCATTTCATCCTCCTCTTCATTTCTCCTCTCCTTGGGCGATTTTTGGACGAATTCTTGGGCGATTTATCATCATCAATCTCAGATATTTCAACCTCCTTGAGTTCTTGGTGTGGATTAACAACATCTTTTTTGGATTCTTCATCCCAAATCTAAGGTAAATTTTTCAACAACTTGGATTTCGATTTTTAGTTGGGATATGATTATTTAGATGTTGTAATCATGATATTGTTAGGAATATGCCCTCGAATGCCACTCAGAGGATGTTGAGTGAGGGTATTGTACTTGTAATTATGTAAATCATTTATATAAGGCAATGAATGTTTCTTTATTTACTGGTAGTTACTGGCGTTCCTAACTCGTAAATATACGTATAGAAACTAGTCTATGTATTTGAGAGCAAAACGTTCCACTCCTTATTGGATAAGGAGGTTGTCACTAGAAAGGTTTATAGCTCAAATACTTAATCGTTCGCGAGTCGATGAAACTTTACTGGGCATTAAGTTTATGTGAAGACTTGTATGACGTGTTCTTTGACATGGAGAGTGCCTGTCGAACGCTAATGGTTAGTGGGAGCACATGTTATAGGTATGCTAATTGGATTAGTATACTCGAACCGACTCACCCTCGATTCGTCACATGGATTTCACTCCGGGACAGTCAATGACGGAATCGAAAGGTTGTGATAGGTATTCGTGAACCTTCGACTTGAGGATTTAGTAGGGATGTGCTTGTGACATCAAGATTTTCATTAGAGTAGTTCGACCCTATAAACCGGGAGGCGGGGGTCAACCTAGACATGCATCTTGACGGGCAAGTAGCAGGTCCTATTGAATACCAAGATAGAATTCTTTCTCCCGTTAGTGAGCGGGTTAATTGTCCTATGCGGTTATTGGCAGATGAGATCATAAGTCTTTGGCCAAAGCATTGGAGCTAGTTGTATTGGATACACTAGAGCTCGATGATCTCGATTTGTATTAACGCATGCATAGCGTCAAGTACAGTTAGGGTTTGACCTCACCGTGACCCTATAACTTGATCGGGATATTTGAAAGAAGGGTTTATACGTATACTAGTATTCACGATAGAATGGTTCTTGAATGATCCCAATCATTCATTCTCAGTTGGGGTACAGTGTAGGCCGCCAGGCTGGCTAGGTGGTGCTACTACTCTTTGGTTCCTCCCATTGCTGACTGAGAAGAACCTACCGAGTCGCGCAATAGGATTGACGATGGAATGAATCGAGCTTATTCTCTCATTATGAATATTAGATATTGGATATCTAATTAATTGGGACATTGGATGTCTAAATTGATTTATTGGATAAATTAATTTACGGCCAAATGAATTAAATAAATTACTGGGTGATTAATTTAATTCATAAATATAATTATTTCTTGGAGAAATTAATTATGTTGTTATGTATTTGATATGATTAATTAATTGGATTAATTAATTAATATAAATACATCGGAACGGAATCAAAGTTTATTTGTTTGGACTCACGGGAGTCCGAAACGGACCAAACTCATATTCCCCTTCTAGATGGCTGCCACCCCCCTTTCACCTAACCCCTCTTGGTCTTTGTCTCCATTTTATAATGGAAGACAAATGACTTTAAGAGATATGGTATCTCTTATTATATGGTAAAGGTGATTTGAGGAGATAAGGTTGGAAGAATAAAAGGAAGACTTGCTCCCTGTTCCTAACCCCATTCCATACGTGAAAAAGCTGGAGGCAGTGAGAGAAAAAGAGTTGCTTTTATAGTCTTCACTTTTTTTTCCGTTTCTTTTTGACTTGTTCTTAGAGAAACATCAAGAGATAATATTGAGAGATATATATTTAAACACTTAGAGTGTTATAATTAAAGTTTCATCACTTGATTCTAGCCGTAACCTTAGAGGTTAATCGAGTTGTTGTTGCCCAAAATATTTATCCGAAGATTAAATACTGCTGGAATGGACGGACAACAAACAAATAAGGTTGCGGGAGCACTTCCGAGAGAATATGGATAAACACAAGATTTGTCGGGTTTATTAGGCCCGGGCTTGAATGCTCTCGCGAGATGTTATTAATATAAATATTCGTGGATATAAGTATTAATGTGAGAATCTAAGTACAATGAGTGTAAAAAGACTCTGTTAATCCAGCTCTTGAGCGAAGCTTGGTGTTCTTCGTCCCTGCCGATCGTCTTCAGTATGAGAGAGGCCGAGAGAAGAAAGAACCGATAGATAGCTGTTGCCAAGAGTAGGAGAAAGCCAAGTGTTGTGTATTGCTTCTGTATTGTGTGCTGAAATCGCGATAATGCCAGGGGGAATCCAAGTGCAGGCTGCCTTTTATTTATAGGGGCTGAGGAGCCTTGTATCCTAGCGGGCGATCGTCTTCCGACCAATATAATAATGGGGTGATCGTCCTCAAGGTCACATGGGCGGTCTGCCTAAAGTCCAAGGCTGCTGCTAGCAGCCAGCTGTGCGGTCCAATGAGGAGCCAGCACGCGTCCGGAGTCCCTGTCACATGCGGTCCTACTGACACCTTTCGGCAGGCCTGTCGGCTGGTGGGAAGATGCTGACAGGCTGTGTTCAATGATCCGTAAAAAGAGGATCTTGTCTCGGCCCTGCTGTAACACCCCCAAGATATTCGAGGTGTATTACAGCGCCGTGGACCCCTACATGGGATCCACCAGGCTAACACAAGAAAACACCTCTCGACTAACCGTCTCGGTTAGCAAGGAAACAATTGTTAACAACAAGAACATAAAACAACACGTCTGGTACAACCGGCATAATAAACATCAACCGACAAATACAGTAACTCCAACGAAGACCAATCACAATCCGAAAGGAAAAGCCTAAGTACTCGCGAGTACAATCTATAAGTTTACAATTTGGAAAACATCCACATCAAAAGAGACAGTAGGAAATAACAGAACTCAATTGCACATGTCAACAACCTTGGCCGACATCCTCGTACCATCCAGTAGCCCGCCGTCTGGGTGAACATAACACGAAATCCATAACAAGAATTTCCCGACAATGTGTCCCCAAAGGGGTTAGCAATTACGCTAGTACAAGTATTCAAGGCAAACCAATCGCTTACACATTTCATAGTACATGCACCAATATCAATTTCAAAAGCCAAAACCAGACATGTCTTTTCCGGAAACAAGCAGTCAAATAATTTGCCTAGGAGCGGGATGAAACCACGAATCCCACCCGAGGCCTCTAAGGACCCTCCCGAGCTGGCCATTTCATAAAACAAATCACGCACAGGCATCGCCTAGGACCGGGACAAAGCCACGAATCCCACCCGAGGCCTCTAAGGACCCTCCCGAGCTGGCTAGCGAAACAAACTCATGAATCCGAAGTGAAGTCATAGATTCCCCCGAGGCCCCGTCGGACCCTCCCAGGGTGAGCAAAGCACACACAATATACATTGCCATTTCACGTTAAGCATAAAGGTTTCCAAAAATACTTGCCTTGAATTATTGACGACGCAACGAACGGAAAGGAAAGTCACCGACGAACGCTAGGAACCAATGAAACCGAACCTAACAATTCGAAGAATACAATCACAACCATTTCTAAATGAATACGGAATTGGAATACACCCGAAAACCCGCCTACGATTCATGTATATTCGTATATAAACAACGAGGGCGGACCACAACCAAACCCTCTCGATTCCGTAAAAACCACGAAATATACCATGAATCCGTAGGGAAACTAAGAATACCAACAAGATTAATCATATTCATCATGAATTAATAAGCAAAACGGAACGAATCGGACAAAAACGCGAAAACCCCCAAATCTACCCAAAACTAGGGTTCTAAAGATCTAACCTTGATTCGCTGGATTGAAGGATGTTATAGGATGATTGATCGGTGATATAAACTCAGAAACTTCATGGATTTGTTGTTTAACAACATGACTTCATCCCCTCCAAAGCTCCAGCCGCGGACCGAAGAGAAAGGAAATGAAAAATGAATGAAAAAGTGGCTGGTCTGTCATATATATACTGGGCCGGAACTAGCGTGCGCTAGCCTTCCCGGACTAGCGTGCGCTATCGGCCAGTATCGGCCGAGCACTCTCGGCCATGGCCCGCATGACCCGGCACCACCGACCAATTCTGCCGACCATGACTGTCCGCCCGACTCCCGCTAGCGTGCGCTACGGCCGGAAGCCTGCGCGCGCTAGCCGACCTGTCCAGTAGCCTCTGGACTAACAAACTCACCCAGGTAACGTACGCTAGTCGGCCGACAGCGTGCGCTACCCCTGCCGGTTAGCGTGCGCTACGACCGACAGTAGCATGCGCTACCTTCCGATCCTGACCGAGTCCAGAACCTCCGAACCCCACTGCCCAGACCCGATAGCGTGTGTTAGGCTAGCCGATAGCGTGCCCTACACCTGCCGGTTAGCGCGCGCAGCCTTCCAGCCGTAGCGTGCGCTACGCCGGTTCCTGCCGCACCTGTCCGGCCGGTGCCCGCAATCGTCCGGCCAGTCCCGCAACCGTCCGGCGATGCGACCACTGTGGCTCGACGACCCGATTTCCGAAAACGTACGGAACGAACATGACGAAAAGTTCGCGGACAACATCAACGGCCCGAAATGAAAACATAATACCATAATTAATCATATGCGACCAAAAAATGGGTCGAGACAACAATTACAGATACGGATACCCGTAACTTTCAAGAAATTACAAAATGGCCCAAAATGCCCGGAAATCACGATACGTGATCGAATAACCAAACCGAAGTTCACAATACGTCTAACAAAGTAAAACAGACTTGCGGGAAACTCGAAACAGTAGTTTCGGACGAGATTCGCAAGAATCAAACTCAAGTGCGGAAAAGTCGCTAAAAAGCACGGAACTCAACAAAACAACACCGAAACGAACTCGGATGACAAAAAGTGTAGAATTAATCATTCTCAGAATGACGAAACGGTCATGAGCGAGTCGTCAAAACAGACTCCGGCCGAAAAAAGAAATTTACCAAAAATCGAAAATTGCGGATATTACATTCTACCCTCCTTAAAAGAAGTTTCATCCCGAAACTTAAAACAAGTAGGGAGAAGCAATATCCCGCCAGGAAAACTCAACAAGATACACAAAAACCGAAAACTCGCGCCCGACGGCGAAACGCTGCAAGAAACGCAAAGAGACATACGACGTGAAAATACGCTCCACGGCGACTAACACAACGCCACCGGTAGAGACATAATAAAATCAACGAGTGAAAAGCGTCATCAAATAGACAATACAATCGAGTCGATTATCCGAACAATCACAAAACTCAACAAACGAAAATCAATACGATTTACCAACCCAACGGTTCATCAACCAAAACACGAGTCAACGCTGAACAAATACGGAATTCCACCACCCAAGGGTTGGAAGATCGAAAACGAGACTAATTTCCCTAACTTAAGGGAATTACAAAGGAGCCTGAACGCTCAACAATCACGAAACGAGAACAAAAACCGAACAAACAAACGATTGAGACAACAAAAATTGAACAATCATGTCCGAAACACGTAGGATAATAAAATTCAAACAACAACTCCCAGGATGACCTGGTGAGAACAGCAAGACGTGCATTCCCACAAGATCTACAGGAAAGGGAATATCTATTGAAAAGCCACAACGACAGACGAGTTATTCCGAAACAATACCACCCTCGTTCGATCAACAAAAGTAAGGGATAGGGAAAGTTCAGAAATGTTAACGAGCATAAACGAGTCGATAGAGCCAAAAATACAGAAGTTCAAAATCCGATCCACTTCGAATAAAAGAACTATTAGAACCAAAAGATGTTACTTCCGAACAAGGTTCACAATAGTCGGACCGAATTCGGAAAAGTCACAACGATAACCAGATCGACTCAAAACCAGATTACAGCTCATTCGAACGATGAAACCAACGTACAGAACAAGTTCAGAAGGTATCAATGAACACGAGCGAATCGATAGACTGGAGAAAGAGAAAATATAGAAGTCAAAATAGTACGGGTATTACCTTTGACCTCGCCCCCGAAACTCACAACAACGGAACCAAGGTAACAATACAACAAGCAACCGACACAACGCGGAACAATCACCGATGCACACAATCATACCAAACCGATCTCTAACAGCTCGCATATATGCGATAACGCATAAACCGCTACGAGGCGACAACATTCAATACCAACATCACACCCCTCACAGAGGCTACCACGACAACTGTGTGGCGAACGACTCAACGCTCACACCACCAATTCAACAACAACTCGGGGGTTAACACCCTAACGAGAGTACGAACATCACAAATATATTTCCGGACCACAATTAGGAATGATAGGTTTTGAAAACGAAAACCACCTTTTGAAAATAATTTGCAAGCACCAGTTGATCTTGAGTATCATATATCAAAAAGTAGTACAAACATCGTCATCGAGACTTTTAAAAAAAATCATCTTGCGTTTGATAAAAAAAATGAAGACACCTTTCTTTAAATTAAAACTTTTCAGCAATATTCGACCTTCGGGTCTAAGCGAATGCGTTTCTAAATCATTAGAAATATCTCAAAATATTTTGATCCTCAAAGTAGAATAATTTTGAAACATAGCGTGGCGCTAGTAGGCATCTTGAGAACACTGTGAGAAAATAATTCATTTTAAAAATACGTCTCGAGGTTTATTTTCTAAGATACTCAAGGTTTTTCATAAGTACAATAGGCCAAAATGCCCAGAATTCACACGTGTCAACATTCACTTAAACACATCATAGCACACTCATTAAATCGTTCAAAATCACGACAGTGATATACAACCCCTAGGATATGTTTAACAACATCGTTAAAACAACAATCGGTTTATCAAAACTGGATGGAAAACGACATCAAGAACAAAACTCCAAAAAGTCAACTCTAGGGATTCAAGAAAATACCTAGATTCGGCGAAGAACAATGGATTAGATGATGTTAAAAATCATCTAGGATACTCCAAAACACCTTTGGATGGAAGAAAAAAATCAGCCCAGATGCGAACCCTAGTCGCTACATCTCAAACTCATGGAGGAAGAAGAAGAAATGAAGAAAAATGCAACTTCTAGACTGGTGTCCAGTACTTATACTGGACACAATTAGCGTGCACTAATCATTAAGGTTAGCGTGCGCTATCACGGCACCAAACAAAACTCTTGACCAAAAATACACTGTTAGCGCTAACCCCAAGTGTTAGCGTGCGCTAACGAGAACTTCAGACCTAGTCCAGTAGCTCCTGGACTGCCCTGAACTACAAGGTAGCGTGCGCTATCCTCCCCTTAGCGTGCTACCAACGCACTCTCGCGCTCGCTAGCCGCAAAGCGTAGCGTGCGCTAACGACCCACAGAGACAACAAGAGAACATATCAGAAAAATCACATGCCGTAAACCTTTCTCACAAGGATTTACCAGGTTAAGCATAATTTCCTACGTCATTTCGAAAATGCTAAAAAGACCAATGACGGTAATATTTTCCAAAACTCACAAACTCATTTGTCAAACCGTCATAAAATGTTCAAGGCTAAAATGCCAAAACTTGATTTAGGGAATCAGTTTTACGAAATAAAACTCAGTTTGCAAAATACCGAAAGCCGTTTGAAAGAACTCACGCAGCGGATAAAATGCGGTACGAAAATACATCAGCAGTGACGTCACTCCTCGTATAAACCAAATACGAGAGTCTAATAAACACATATCGTGAAATCAAAATCCACAGAAGGATTCCATCATTTAACGACTAATCATACAAATAACTCGTGTCACACGAGGCACAACACAAGGAAGGGAGTTTTACATCCATAGGTCGCACGTAAGTGACGACCGACCCTCGATACTAATCACGACCAATGATCTTAAACGACGCGTCGCGATGCGACTAAGTCAGACAAAATCCGACGAGACAAAACTCAACAAACACAACTTGACTCGACAAATTTAGGTTTCCCAGGCTAATCTGATTTTAAAATCGTATACTCTAGTTATTCGAAAATAAAACCGATAAGTTAAAAATCGTTTTCAAGACCCTTTCAAACACGACAAGGGCTCAACAGCGGTAGCATTTTATAAAATGTCCTAAACACTTTTATACACGACCTTTAAATACCGACACAAGGTTTTATTTGGAAATGCAAGGCTGGCTCGCCCAAATTCATGTCACTTTCAAAAACCCACAATACGATCAAGTCTAAGAAATTTTCAAGCATGCACGCCGCATGTATTATTATTAATAGAACCACATTGGTTGTAAATAACAATAATTAGCCAAGTACTAACGATTTCCGAACACTCGCATATACGGCATTCAAAAATCACCAGTTCAACAAGCGCAACTCGGAAATACTAATTCCAAGCATATGTCAAACTATCTCTTCAAGTTTAACAGCGTAACCAAAGATCACCGATTTGGACATATGTCGAAACCAGCTATGTGAGTTTCTCAACAAACTCTGCCATCAATACCTTTCCCAGAACATTTCAATGTTCAAAACTTCTACATCATACTGCACCCTTCGGTGTCCAAACCATCAGTACATTCGGCTCAACATACATTTAGTATATCGCAATTACCAAACACAGATTCCATCATACAACAAAAGACTAGAGGGTCAAGCCCTCTCACAGTATACCACGGAGCAAAACTCGGATCTTTCGATCACCAACGATCCCACCAACGCTAGGAAGTTTAGCGATGGAAGGCTCGCAAAACGACAAACGGTCAAGCCCAGAACGGCGCACATACTCCAGAGAGATAAAGGACTGCGCAATACTAGAATCAAAAGTACACGAACCGGATGGATCGAAAAACAACTCGACGATAAGTACGAGAGAGGCAATCACAGTTCAAGAAGTGGAATTTCAATACGAGAAAACAAGAGAATCGAGTAAGGAAAACTTACGAGCACTGGATGTACTGAGATGCTGGCAGCGGTGTGACAATGTGCAAAACAAAACACAACTAGACCCAAATAACCAACAAGCCTAGGTATCCATAAACCTAGAGCTCCGATACCATTTTCTGTAACATCCCCAAGATATTCGAGGTGTATTACAGCGCTGTGGACCCCTACATGGGATCCACCACGCTAACACAAGAAAACACCTCTCGACTAACCGTCTCGATTAGCAAGGAAACAATTGTTAACAACAAGAACATAAAACAACACGTCCGGTACAACCGGCATAATAAACATCAACCGACAAATACAGTAACTCCAACGAAGACCAATCACAATACGAAAGGAAAAGCCTAAGTACTCGCGAGTACAATCTATAAGTTTACAATTTGGAAAACATCCACATCAAAAGAGACAGTAGGAAATAACAAGACTCAATTGCACATGTCAACAACCTTGGCCGACATCCTCGTACCATCCAGTAGCAGCTCGTCTCTGTGAACATAACACGAAATCCATAACAAGAATTTCCCCGACAACGGGTCCCCAAAGGGGTTAGCAATTACGCTAGTACAAGTATTCAAGGCAAACCAATCGCTTACACATTTCATAGTACATGCACCAATATCAATTTCAAAAGCCAAAACCAGACATGTCTTTTCCGGAAACAAACAGTCAAATAATTTGCCTAGGACCGGGATGAAACCACGAATCCCACCCGAGGCCTCTAAGGACCCTCCCGAGCTGGCCATTTCATAAAACAAATCACGCACAGGCATCGCCTAGGACCAGGACGAAGCCACGAATCCCACCCGAGGCCTCTAAGGACCCTCCCGAGCTGGCTAGCGAAACAAATTCATGAATCCAGAGTGAAGTCATAGATTCCCCCGAGGCCCCGTCGGACCCTCCCAGGGTGAGCAAAGCACACACAACATACATTACCATTTCACGTTTAACATAAAGGTTTCCAAAAATACTTGCCTTGAATTATTGACGACGCAACGAACGGAAAGGAAAGTCAGCGACGAACGCTAGGAACCAATGAAACCGAACCTAACGATTCGTAGAATACAATCACAACCATTTCTAAATGAATACGGAATTGGAATACACCCGAAAACCCGCCTACGATTCATGTATATTCGTATATAAATAACGAGGGCGGACCACAACCAAACCCTCTCGATTCCGTAAAAACCACGAAATATACCATGAATTCGTAGGGAAACTAAGAATACCAACAAGATTAATCATATTCATCATGAATTAATCAGCAAAACGGAACGAATCGGACAAAAACGCGGAAACCCCCAAATCTACCCAAAAGTAGGGTTCTAAAGATCTAACCTTGATTCGCCGGATCGAAGGATGTTATAGGATGATTGATCGGTGATATAAACTCCGAAACTTCATGGATTTGTTGTTTAACAACATGGCTTCATCCCCTCCAAAGCTCTAGCCGCGGACCGAAGAGAAAGGAAATGAAAAATGAATGAAAAAGTGGCTGGTCTGTCATATATATACTGGGCCGGAACTAGCGTGCGCTAGCCTTCCCGGACTAGCGTGCGCTATCGGCCAGTATCGACCGAGCACTCTCGGCCATGGCCCGCATGACCCGGCACCACCGACCAATTATGCCGACCATGAATGTCCGCCCGACTCCCGCTAGCGTGCGCTATGGCCGGAAGCCTGTGCGCTAGCCGACCTGTCCAGTAGCCTCTGGACTAACAAACTCACCCAGGTAACGTACGCTAGTTGGCCGACAGCGTGCGCTACCCCTACCGGTTAGCGTGCGCTACGACCGACAGTAGCGTGCGCTACCTGCCGATCCTGACCGAGTCCAGAACCTCCGAACCCCACTGCCTGCACTCCGATAAGCGTCGTTAGGCGGCCGATAGCGTGCTACACACACTGCCGGTTAGCGCAGCCTTCCGACCAGAAGCGTGCGCTACGCCGGTTCGCCGCACTGTCCTGGTGCCTGCAATCGTCGGCCGGCCGCCTCAACCGTCCGGCGATGCGACCACCAGGGCTCGACGACCCGATTTTCGAAAACGTACGGAACGAACACGACGAAAAGTTCGCGGACAACATCAACGGCCCGAAATGAAAACATAATACCATAATTAATCATACGCGACCAAGAAACGGGTCGAGACAACAATTACAGATACGGATACCCGTAACTTTCAAGAAATTACAAAATGGCCCAAAACTCCCGGAAATCACGATACGTGATCGAATAACCAAACCGAAGTTCACAAGACGTCTAACAAAGTTAAACAGACTTGCGGAAAAGTCGCTAAAAAGTACGGAACTCAACAAAACAACACCGAAATGAACTCGGATGATAAAAAGTGTAGAATTAATCATTCTCAGAATGATGAAACGGTCATGAGCGAGTCGTCAAAATGGACTCCGGCCGAAAAAAGAAATTTACCGAAAATCGAAAATTGCGGATATTACACCTGCACGTGGGGTCTGTCCTGGGCTTCGGCCTTTGCCAACTGGATGATCATCGGCTTCGGGCGGCATGAGGTGGTTGGCTTTAGTCGGTCACCAGGGGTCGGCATCAGTCGGTCACCAAGGGTTGACCGCCAAGCGCCGAGAGATGATCGTTCGCTAGTCGGCCACCAGGAGTCGATCGCCAAGTGCCGAGAGACGATCGTCTTAGATGTCGATCGCTCGGCACCGGGACTTGTCCTGGGATCTTCGGTCAGTCAATCTACCTCGGTCGCCGAGCTAAGGCTAGGTCGCCTGGTCGCTGGTCGGCAGTTCTGCCTCGGCTGCTCGGCTGTGACTAGGTCGCCCGATCTCTGAGGCGATCGCCGGTCGGAGAGTATAATTATCGACAAAACAATTGCCCCCCAGCTTGCTCCGATGTTGAAGACATGGGGCGAGGTGGTTCTTGCTGGCGATCGTTTAAGATGAGGACGGGCAACTCGTTGAGCTGACTTTGGATTCGGACTTAGGCGATCATGTCGATTGGCTAGCTATCTATCGGTTCTTGTACCTGTAAAAAACAACATTGGCCGATCCCCCTCAGAAACTTGATGGTTTCGTTGTTTGAGGAATCGTGCACAGTGGCGGAGTTCGATGGACCGACTCCATGACCGTGTCTTGTACGCGAAGACATTGAGTGTCTCGTGACTCATTTTATTGTGAGGGTCCTCTGTTAGGCTGCGCCTCGCCTCGTATTTAAACGAAGGGCATTCGGTTTTGGTCTAGAGGAGTCCTTGCGTGGGGCGTCGTCGGATTAATCAACTCCACTTCCGCGGCTTGTTATCTCTGCTTCCACCTCGGCCCGCCATGAAGATGGCGAACCTCGACGGTGTACATTGAGACGGGGGTAGTAGCACGTGTCGCATTGTCCGGGTCTGTCATGTTAGATGACGAACCTTTGAGGGCGGGCGATCGTGTCCACTGATTAGTTTTGGAGAGCCCTCAGACTATCTCGGCCTCGTATTTAAACGAAGGGCGGGCGATCTTGGCCGAAAGGGACCTTGCATGGCCGAAACAGCCGGTTCCATCGACTACCAGGACCATGGCTGTAAGTTGATTGATAATGGCGATCGGGCTGGAAGACTGGCGATCGTCGCTCGGCCGCCGATCGGGTGATTCATAGGTTGATACCGGTGATCGGGCGGGAGATCATCATTCGGGCGCCGATCGCGCTGCTCAAAAGCTGAGAAGGATCCTTTGCCTGGCCAGAAAGTCTGCGGCTTTAGCTCGGAAGATCGCGAAGGTCGAGGGTTGGCTCTTCGTAAGATGCCTGAACATAGGCGAAAGGCCATGGAATCCTCCTAGGACCGAGTAGAGGGCGATCTCATCGCTTACGGGCTTGCCATTGAGGATGATCTCGTCTACTCAGTCGATGTAGTCCGAGTCGGACTCTTCTTCTCCCTGCTTGATTTACATCATGCGAAGGGGACCTTCCGGCCGAGCGACCCTGGTGGCGAAGTACTCTGTGAAGACGTTCGCCAGCTGGTTAAAGGAGCCGATGGACCGAGGCGGCAATGAGGCGTACCACCTGTGGGCGAGGTCGTCCAGCGTCAGAGGGAACATTCGGCACCTGGTCGCGTCTGATGCCCCACACCCGGTCATGTAGATGTTGAACTTGCTTATGTGTGTTTCGGGGTCTGATCTCCCCTCGTATAAAGGTGTTTGCGGGGGAGCGATCTTGTGCTGCACGGGGGTGAGCTCGATATCGACCGCGAGCGGCTCGCTTGGCTCGGCGATCTTGTTCTTGGCGCCTGTCCCGGATTCCAGGAGCGCCTTCATGTCGTCGAGTTGGCGTTGCATCGCGGCCATCGCCGTGGCTCGGTCGCTCGCGGATCGGCTTTGGGAGCGGGAGCTGAGGCGATCGTGTATCGATCTCCTGACTCCGCTGCGGCCGACCTCGACTATTTGGCGAGGGGGAGCCAGACGGCTGGGCTGCCTTCTGGGAGTCGGATAGGCCGAGCTCCAGGTGACGGACTCGAACTCCGTCGTCTCGTGGCTGGGGCCGGACTGCCCCGGTCGCCAAGATGGGTCGCTGCTGAGGCAATCGAAAACCGAGGTTCCCCGACTGGCGAGCGCCTCTCCTTGCGGACGAGAGCCTCCTAGCGATCGCTTGGCCAGTAATGCCTTGAACTTCCCCTTGGTCTTCCGGCGGATGGTCGATGGGGTGATAGCGGGAGGCGCGCCGAGAGCACTCCGTCGCTCCTGTAGGACGGCCATGGCCTCCTCGATCTGTTCCGCGGTTCGGAACTGATCGAGCGAGAGACTTGGGCCGCCGCCCAGGGTCGGGATCGAGCGTCTCGGACCGCGGCTGCTACCTTCCACCATCGGCTGTGGCTCGGACTGAGACGGAACGAGGCGTCTGGCGGGCTGGCCAGCGGCTTTCTTCGACGCAGAGGCGGAAGACATTTTTCTGAAAGCTTTCTCTGAAGAACAATGAGTGTTTCTTCAGGTATATGCCTTGGAGAATAGTGAGTGTTCTTCGAGACGGTAGGAATACAAATTTGAGGGTTAGATTGCCCTTCCTCTAGCGCCAATTGTTGTTGCCCAAAATATTTATCCGAAGATTAAATACTGCTGGAATGGACGGACAACAAACAAATAAGATTGCGGGAGCACTTCCGAGAGAATATGGATAAACACAAGATTTGTCGGGTTTATTAGGCCCGGGCTTGAATGCTCTCGCGAGATGTTATTAATACAAATATTTGTGGATACAAGTATTAATGTGAGAATCTAAGTACAATGAGTGTAAAAAGACTCTGTTAATCCAGCACTTGAGCGAAGCTTGGTGTTCTTCGTCCCTGCCGATCGTCTTCAGTATGAGAGAGGCCGAGAGAAGAAAGAACCGAGAGATAGTTGTTGCCAAGAGTAGGAGAAAGCCAAGTGTTGTGTATTGCTTCTGTATTGTGTGCTAAAATCGCGATAATGCCAGGGGAAATCCAAGTGCAGGCTGCCTTTTATTTATAGGGGCTGAGGAGCCTTGTATCCTAGCGGGCGATCGTCTTCCGGCCAATATAATAATGGGGCGATCGTCCTCAAGGTCACATGGGCAGTCTGCCTAAAGTCCAAGGCTGCTGCTGGCAGCCAGCTGTGTGGTCCAATGAGGAGTCAGCACGCGTCTGGAGTCCCTGTCACATGCGGTCCTACTGACACCTTTCGGCAGGCCTGTCGGCTGGTGGGAAGATGCTGACAGGCTGTGGTCAATGATCCGTGAAAATTGGATCTTGTCTCGGCCCTGCACGTGGGGTCTGTCCTGGGCTTCGGCCTTTTCCGACTGGATGATCATCGGCTTCGGGCGGCATGAGGTGGTCGGCTTTAGTTGGTCACCAGGGGTCGGCATCAGTCGGTCACCATGGGTCGATCGCCAAGCGCCGAGAGATGATCGTCCGCTAGTCGGCCACCAGGAGTCGATCGCCAAGTGCCGAGAGACGATCGTCTTAGATGTCGATCGCTCGGCACTAGGACTTGTCCTGGTACCTTCGGTCGGTCAATCTACCTCGGTCGCCGAGCTAAGGCTAGGTCGCCTGGTCGCTGGTCGGCAGTTTTGCCTCGGCTGCTCGGCTGTGACTAGGTCGCCCGATCTCTGAGGCGATCGCCGGTCGGAGAGTATAATTCTCGACACAACACGAGTGTTGTCATTCCTTTCGTTTCTCCGACGCGTGACAAGTAGAGACGCGGTTTTTCGGCGTTGGATCATCCAAGGGCATGGAGCATTTTGGATCGTTTGGGGAATAGCTCAAGAGAAGGAAATCCATATAATCAACGGACGACAAGGGTATGATTTCGAATCTTCATTTGTTTATTTTATATTCGTATATGCGTAGCTCGACCGATCCTCGTAGGGATTCGGATCGAATTAATTTTCGTTTTACCGTTTCCGCTGGGCCTTTGTTTTAGGCACCGAATCCCAACAGTGGTATCGGAGCGAGGTCTTGCGATGGTATATACGATATTTAGCATTTGGAATGCTTATTTTATGATTTAGAATCACTTTGATAATCGTAGATATTTTATTGTTCGTCGTAGTGTCGTTTTCCCGTGATTTTATGTTATGGTATAAATCAGGTTTTTTTTGGAAATATGATTTATATTAATAATATTCAGATCAGGAATAACAGGATTTTAGAAATCTACCCGAAAACAAGCTGTATCGAATCGTTGGACGATTTTCCATACAGCTACCGAGTATGGCCGAGCACGTCCGGCCCGTGGCCGGACGCTTGCTGTATTCCGCCGAGTCCGGCCGAGCAAGTTGCTGTATCGAGCCGAGTGCTCGCTGGATCCATCTGGACGCTTGCTATATTCTGCCGAGTCCGGCCGAGTGCGTTGCTGTATCAAGCCGAGTGCTCGCTGGATCCGGCCGGACGCTTGCTGTATTCTGCCGAGTCCGGCCGAGCGCGTTGCTGCATCGAGCTGAGTGCACGCTGGATCCGGCCGAATGCTTGTTGTATTCTGCCGACAGTGCTCGAGCGCGTTCCTGTATCGAGCCGAGTGCTCGCTGGAGCCGGCCGATCACTTGCTGTATCCGGCCGGATACGTGCTGTATCCTACCGGGCGTGTCCCGGCATGGCCGGGGCCGCCTTTCCTGTCTGGAGCCGGGCGTGGCCTGTAGGCTGCCGGGTGTGGCCTGTAGCCGCCGGTCGTGGTGCACAGTGCTTCTTGGCGCTTCAGTGTCGGGCACTGGGTCTCGTTTTTCAAGATATTTTCGATTATTGAATTTTCTGTATTAAAATCATTAATTTGGAATTTTTGATGAGGAAAATTCAAAGAAAATATTTTAAGGGTACACTACTACGAAAAATTAAATTGTCGATTATTGTTGAATTGATTGGATCAATTCTATTTATTGTTGATTATTGATTGGATCATATGTAATCTTCTGGCTATCCATTTATTGAGTATTTATTGGATGAATGTTTTATGAATGGGGATGTGGTTCATGGACTTAGTTTGAATCGTTCATTTTATTCGATTGGGTTGTAAATGCCGTTTTGAGCCTATTTATTTTACTAGAAATATTTGTATCTAGGATGCAATTTTCAATGTAAAATTTATATGTAATGACGAAGACCGGAGGAAGATCCGTTTCGATAAGACGAAGATTCAAGACGAAGACTTGTAATTAGATTACGGAGTTTTTGTTTTCTAGGAACGGTCCATGAACCACATGTTGTTAGCAACTAGGTTGTGAATGGTTGTTTCATATTGTATGAATGCAACAAATGCGCTAAAATGATTAATGTGCAAAGTGTAACGTTAATCGCGAAAATTCTCCCACAACAAATTATTAAGTTTATAAGGTTTCAAGGTTTTCCTTCCCTCCATCGAGTTTTCGGGAAATTGAAATCCAAACCGGATATGCTATGCTTCCTAGTTATCGAGGTAGTCATTCGGGGAGGACGGATAAATTACCGGGAGCGCATTGTATGCCTTCGGTTGGAGCAAATTTTATCCCTAAAAACCTGATAGGTTGCCGGATAAGATTCAATTGTGAAACTGATTTACGTCGATGGTATAAACTTAACTTGTTCACGAACCATAGAAACCGTATAGGTTGAGGGGAGTGAATAAGGGGACAAAGAAGATCGAATCATCCATTAGATGGGTTGGTGTTGGACACCACTTTATGAAAATTAATAGACTAGAAACAGGTTCGGTTGCCCTCTATTAAGATTTATAAAGAACTCGATCACCACTATGAAGTAGAGCGACGATACTTCCGGATTTCACATGGGAGTGTGTTGTTCCGATAAAAATAGTGGGAGCTGGGTAACAAGAATAGAAAAGACCTTAATTCTATACTCAGATCATAATATAACAAGTCACTAATTAATCTGTTATACTTAATGCAGACATAACTCTCAATATGACAATGAATCCACTCGCAATTCTACTCAAAAAGAACACCCTAATTGGACCTAACTTTTTGGACTGGCTCCGCAATCTAATGATTGTCCTCAGTATAGAGGCACTGGGATACATCTTGGAGACGGACATTCCGGTGCCTCCTGTGCGGACCAGAGCCAATCAGGAAGAGATTGAAAACCACGAAAAGTGGGTTAAGGATGACATAAAAGTTCGTGCTTACATGATGGATTCTATGTCTAATGAGCTTCAGAGAGCTCATGAGAAAATGACTTCTGCTAGGCAGATTCTATCTCACTTAATCGAGCTTTATGGTGAGCATAGCAGAACTGCTAGATATGAGATATCCAAGCAACTGTTTGGTGCAAGAATGAAGGAAGGTGAGAAGGTTGGGGAACACGTCCTCAAAATGATATCAATGATCGAGAGATTGGAGGCTCTTGATTTTAAAATGGATACTTCTCTCCAAACTGACCTTATCCTACAGTCTCTTCCTGATTCCTTCTCACAGTTTGTTATAAACTTTAACTGCAATGAGATTGCATGTAATTTAGCTGGGCTAATGAACAAACTTGTGACCACTCAGTCTCAGATGAAGACTCCGTGGATGAAGGAGTCTGCTCTTGTGATTTCTTCTGGACCTCGGAGGTCTAAGAACAAGAAGAAAAAGACCAAGAAGCAGACGGGACCACAAGCCAAGGACTTTAAGGGAAAAGGCAATGCCCCGATGGTTCCGAAGAACAAGAAGAAGAAGGATGCTTGTCTCAAGTGTGGTGAGCTGGGCCACTGGGCTAGAGACTGTCCGATTTTTCATGGCAATTCAGGTACAGAACTTTTAGTTTTGGAAACAAATTTTTCTCCTACTGTATTTTCTACTTCCTGGATACTGGATTCTGGTGCTATTTCTCATATTTGTACCATGAATCAGGATCTGGAACAAAGTAGGACGCTTGGAGCTGGAGAAGTTATGATCACAGTCGGAAGAGGGCATAGTGTCGAAGCGACCGACATAGGATCACTTCTTTTGGGTTTAGAATCCGGCTTTGTTTTGACTTTAGAAGATGTACTTATTTTGCCCAAGGGCCACAAAAACATTGTATCAATTCCGGTCATGGACCGAAAAGGCTTTTCATTTTTCATTAGTGATGGTTCCTGCAAAATTTATTTCAGAAATAAACTAGTGGGTACTGCTACATTGTTAAATGGATTGTATCATCTAAATCTTAGCAACAAAGTAGTTGTGAATAATATGACTAGAAAACGTGGTAGGGATGAAACCAATCAAGTTTTGAAATGGCATCTTAGACTTGGTCATGTTGGTCAGACCAAGGTTTACAAGATGGAAAAGATGGACTTATGGGTCCATTGGGATCGGATCCCTTTCCTACTTGTGAATCTTGCCTTAAAGGCAAAATGACTAAGTCCCCCTTCATAGGGACTTTTGTAAGAGCCGCTGATAAACTGGGATTAATCCATACCGACGTTTGTGGTGCTTTGGAAGCAGCACATGACGGATATCAATATTCCATTACGTTTACAGATGATCATACTAGGTATGCTTATGTATACTTAATGAAACATAAATCCGAGGCCTTTGAGAAATTCCAGGAATTCAAGGCCCTAGTTGATAAACAAACTGGTAATCATATCAAAGCACTTCGGTCGGACCGAGGTGGCGAGTATATGAGTACGGAGTTTGACGAGTTCCTTAAGGAACATGGAATAGTTTCACAACTAACACCTCCAGGTACTCCTTAGTTAAATTGTGTGTCAGAAAGAAGGAACCGGACTGTTGTGTCAACATTTATTCATCCCGACAGGCGATCGACTATAAGGCCGAGCGACCGAGTCAACACCAGTCAAACTATGTCTAGATCGCCTAATCGAAGATACCAGACCACCATCAGGTACCTAGCGATCGACTCCCAAGGCGATCACCCTTTGGCATCTGGCGATCGACTCTAGTGTCCGGCTAAGGACAATCGGCCTACACCCCGAACAGAGACGATCGCCCGGTAAAGTCTGTTAGAAATACTTGTTAGATTTTGATGACGTCATTAATATAAAATCAAATGTTTATTACTTGGCAAAAATATAAGGAAGAACCAAATGAGTATCTTCCATAGGCCAAATATGTTAAGTATAAAACTTGGCAAAATGTAAGGAAGAACCAAATGAGTATCTTCTGTAGGCCAAAAATTAGTTAGTCTAAAATAGGCTAAGTACTGAGTACAGCTAAGGTCATCAGAGAGGATCAGTCGAGCCGAGTCAGAGTAGTCCTGGTCAACATAATTTATCAGAGAGGTTTGACCAGACTGCAGCCAAGGTACCTCAGGCAAGTCACCTGATCAGATAAGTCACAAACAGTGAACAACAGAGAGGTCCAGACTGCAGAGATGTTAGCTGCTCATCAGCCTAGTCGAAGTCAGCCAAGTACTCCAAGTCTACGTCAGCATGCGTTGAAAAGTCAAGTATTACGGAAAGTTACATGCAACGTGGAGAGACAAATTGGAGTGATTCCCGCAAGAGATATGATTTAAATAAATCATCCAGACCCACCATGAAGACACTAATCGTTTTATATTCAAAAGATTCGACGCTCACATGCAGAGTCTTCACAACGGTCGGAAGATAGATTAAAATAATGGGAATCCAGCCTTGCAACGTTCAGAAAGAAAACAATGAAGTCTCCCTCTCCAACGGACGGATTTGTTCAAAAGATTTGCAACGGCTACAAGGAAAAAGCTCAGAGATCGTAACCTATATATATCCGAAGATTTGAAGCTGAGCAACTACCGGTGCGAACATACTTTCAAGCGATCAAAGCATTCAAGCAATCAAAAAGCAATCTATAGCATCGTGAAAAGAGCGGTTCTAAAAGTTCATACTTAAAGAAGCTCTTAGTTGGAGAAGACAAAAACTCTTGTCTATAATACTGAGTTCGGGGTACTTCACTGGTTGAAGTTAGAGACTGTAAAGGCATCCAAGGATCGAGGATCAAGAGGTGCAAGGCAGTCAAGTGTGGTACAACGGCACGGATTTCCACTGGTTGGAAGCTGTTGTAGTTTTGTTTGAATCACTGTAATATTTATCACTGGTTGAGAATTATAGTGAATTCATCTCCAACTGGTTTGGAGAAAAGTGGATTAGTAGAGGATTACCCCACCTCTGAGACCACTATAATCGCCTGCATTCTTTACTGTTTTATTGCATCATACTTAACTGCTGCATTCATTGTTAAGTGTTTCATTAGCTACTTTCTATTCGTCATCATCTGACTTCCGCATATATTAAAGAACAAACGACTCCAAGTCATTTGTTTACCTATCATCTGAAGAAACTCACTCTTCGTGAAAAAGAGTTTAAGAGTTTCTACAAGTCTATTCACCCCCCCTCTAGACTTGTACCTGGACAACTTGTGACCTACAAGTGGTATCGGAGAGGTTGGTTCATTTATTTCACGAACCAGATCTATATCAGATATATATATCTTTACTCTCACTTTATAATGGAACACATGCACTCTAGACTCCCTGTGTTTTCAGTTGACGAGTATGATCTGTGGAAGATAAGGATGCAGGCACACTTATCTTCGATTCATGACGACATGTGGTGTATCATCGAGGACGGTCCATTCATCTTTGAGAAGGACAACACAGCAGAGGAGATCGCAGCTGGGAAGCCAGAGAAGATTCCTAAGAAGAGGACGGAGCTGACTCCCGAAGAAAGCAAATTGTCCAATCTTGATAACCGGGCCAGAGATGTATTATATCAGACTCTTGACAAATCCACCATGGTCAAGATCAAGAACTGCAAGAATGCCAAGGAAATCTGGGACACATTAGCTTTAATGTGTGAGGGAACGGAGCTAATCAAAGAAAATAAATTGTTAATCGCTATTCAAAAGTTTGACAATTTCAAAATGAAGAACGGCGAATCCATAGATCAAGTGGACACAAGGTTCACTGAGATCATTAATGAGATCAACTCCCTCGGCAAAACCTATGGCAATAGGGAAATGGCACTAAAGGTTCTCAGATCTCTCAACCCTGAATGGAGCATGAAGGCCGTGGCCATGAGAGAGTCCAAGGACCTAAATAAGATAAAGATCCAAGAGCTATTCTCTGGTCTGAAGGCTTATGAGTTCGAGCTTCCAAGTTCATCCTCAACTGAGCCTGCAGAGAAGGGAATAGCATTTGCAGCCGAGTCCCCTACCAAGAGCCTATCTGACGTAAAGCCTCCAAATCCATTAGATTTTGAGGAAGAAATGGCGTTTATAATGCAAAGGTTCAGCAACTTTAGAAAGAACTACTCCAAATACAAGAAAAATTATAATGAGAATCCAAGAAGGAACCAGAAGACTGGAAGCTGGAAAGTAGAATGCTACAATTGTCACAAGACCGGACACATTCAAATGGACTGTCCTGAGCTCAAGAAGGACGAAACCAAGAAGGAGGTGGGCAGAAAAGAAGATAGAAGATAGTCCCTCATCGGAGAAGACCAGGAGCATGTCGAATCAAGCAGCGGATTCTTTTTTGATGAAGATGAGGAGTATGACTGCCTGATGGCAAACCTAGCTGATGAAGAGGTAACTTCTAAACCCACCGGTTCAAATAATACCTCAGCCATGTCACATGATATGGATATGCACGAATCGATAAATCAGTTATTTAAATATTTTGAGACACTCAAATCTGCACACCAAACTGTATAAGCAGAGAAGACTCAGCTGCAAGATGAGAATAGGCAGCTGAAATATGATTTCGAAAAACTCAGCCTAGATCTGAATAAGGTTGAGATAACTGCAGCTGACTTTAAAAACCAGGCTAATGTTAATACAGCTGAGATAAACAGACTGACCGTTGTACTTAAAGAAAAATCAGCTGCACTTGCTCATGCCAAAACTGAGTTTACTAAGCTGACACAGATAAATAAAACTCAGGCGCAGGAAATAACCTCCCTGAAGGTGTCTTCAACCCTGGAAGAATTGTGTACCAATAAAAGGCCACTATATTCCAAATCAGGCCTAGGATATGATCCTCACACTCCCTCTAGTTCTAAAAGAAAATTTATCAAGGGAGAAACAATTGTCTCAACTGTTGAGCCTACATATAAACTGATATTTAAAAACATGCAACAGCCAAGTCACATGTCTAGGCTGCAGTCAGGTTATACAAGGCAGCCACCTAGACAGGCGACTAGGCAGTGGCCCAGGCAGAAGCAGCAGCCCAGACAACATGCCCACTATTACCAACAACTACCTAAAAACAGATTTCATAATGGGAGGGGCAGATGGAAACCTCAAGGTTATCCTAATTACAAAAATGAACAAGTGTGGAGACCACAAAGATTTAATAAATGGTCTCAGCCTAGATTTAGAAATGGCCCACACTATCAACATTTTGAGGAATATCCGGTATACAATCCAAACAGGAGATTCAGAGCTCGACCTTACACTCCTTATGAGGGTTATAGTAATAATAACAACTTTTACAATCCAAGGAGAAATCAATTCTCCAGGAAACCAGCTAACCCCAAAGGACCCACACAGATTTGGGTACCTAAATCTCTGCTTGTCTGATTGCAGAAAAGGTGGAAGGACTACAACCACATCTCCACAAGCTCAAATTTTGGAGGTGAAGAATGGTTTGTAGATTCTGGATGCTCGAGGCATATGACCGAGAACAAGAAGATGCTGTCCAAATACACCAAAGAAAGAGGTCCCGATGTAACCTTTGGAGATAGCTCTAGAGGACAAACAAAAGGCTTTGGAGAGCTGCACCGAGGAAATATTGTGATATCCAAAGTTCATTATGTCAAAGGGCTCAAGTACAATCTCCTGAGCATAAGCCAGTTCTGTGACGAGAAAAACCTAGTAGTCTTCACCATCTGGAAATGTATGGTGATAGACATCTTATCTGGAGAAATAAAGCTACAAGGTTTCAGAAGGAGAGATGTCTACATGATTGATTGGAACACAGGAACACCTAACTCCTGTTTTCTATCCAAGACAGTAGCTGAGAATGGATGGATGTGGCACAAAAGACTATGTCACCTGAACTTCAAGGCCATCAACAAGATTAGTTCTCAGAAGCTGGTCAGAGGACTTCCAAATGAAGCATTCAAGAAGAAAGAGCTTTGTGATGCATGTCAGAAAGGAAAGCAGACCAGAGCATCGTTCAAGCCAGTTCAGCCTGCAACTCTCACAACAAGGATCTTAGATCTACTCCATATGGATCTATTTGGTCCTATCAAGCCAAGGACTCTGGGCGGCCGAAATCATGCACTTGTAATAGTAGATGATTATTCAAGGTACACTTGGATTATCTTCCTATACAAGAAAAGTGAAACCTTGACCAAGTTACCTGAGCTGCTGAGAAGGATCCAGAATGAGAAATCCCTATCCATCATCAAGATCAGATCAGATAGAGGAGGGGAGTTTCTCAACAAGGCGATAACTGATTACAGCGATTGGAATGGGATCCAACATGAGCTCTCTGCAGCCAGGATGCCCCAGCAGAATGGTGTTGCTGAAAGAAGAAACAGAACCCTGAAGGAAGCAGCAAGGTCCATGATTGCAGAAACGGACCTGCCCAAAAGGTTCTCGGGTCAAGTCACAACACACTGTCACACCTGCACAGAGTATGATAGTAGGGAGACATGGCAAAACTCCCTATGAGGTTTGGAATAATAGAACTCCTACTGTTGCTTACTTTCATGTTTTTGGTTGTAAGTGTTTCATCCACAACAACGGTAAAACACAGCTAAATGCCTTTGATGCTAAAACTGATGACGGTCTCTTTATGGGATATTCACAAAGAAGCAAGGCATATAGAGTTTTTAATAAAAGAACCTTAGTTGTGGAGGAAACACCCCATGTTGTTTTTGATGAATCTACTGTTGAGTACAGGAAGCAAGTTGAGCTAATTGAGAACAAGCTCAAGTCATCGACCCTTGAAGAAGTCATTGTACATGACACTGGAATGGTGGACTCGCCTGCAGACCAGCCTGATAACCCAACTGCAGCTGCTGAAGACCCAACTGCAGATCAGATAGGATCACCAAACCTATCTGATCCGGTTGCCGCTGATGAAGACCCAACCGTAGCTGATAAAGACTCACCTGCAGATCAGACCCAACCTGCAGATGACAAGACGGTAGCTGATCCAGTTGCAGACCAGAACCCAGCTGATGCAGAAATCCACCAGAGCAATCCAACAGGGGGAACAAACCCAGAAGAGGACGACATCCCCAAGTGGCTCAAAGATCACCCAATTCAGCAAATCATCGGAAAGTTGAATGATGGAGTTAAGACAAGACAGTCAACCCTACCGGCAGGAATGGCTATGTTCTCATGCTTTATGTCACAAATAGAACCTAAAACTACAGAAGAAGCCTTAGAAGATTATTCCTGGATAAATGCTATGCAAGAGGAATTGGAGCAGATGGAGAGAAACAAAGGTTGGGAACTAACAGACAGACCTGATCACAAGAAAGTTATTGGCACCAAATGGGTGTACAAAAATAAGAGTGATGAAGACGGAGCTGTTGTTAGGAATAAGGCCAGACTTGTAGCAAAAGGTTATGCACAATGTGAGGGAATAGATTTTGATGAAACCTATGCACCTGTTGCACGATTAGAGGCCATCAGACTATTCCTCGCATATGCTGCATTCAAGGATTTTGAAGTATATCAGATAGATGTAAAGAGTGCTTTTCTAAATGGAATCCTAGAAGAAGAAGTCTATGTAGAGCAACCCCCAGGTTTTTGTCAAAGGAGATAAAGTTTATAAGCTGTTAAAGGCTCTCTATGGACTTAAGCAAGCACCTAGAGCGTGGTATGAAACATTGTCTGTGTTTCTTGAGAAAAATGGTTTTTGCAAAGGAAAAGTGGACAAAACCCTATTCAGAGTAGAGCACGAAGGCCACATATTAATAGTCCAGATATATGTGGATGACATCATATTCGGATCAACCAATCCAGAGCTATGCGAGAAATTCTCCAACCTCATGCAAGGAGAATTTGAGATGAGTATGATGGGAAAGCTTAACTTCTTTCTCGGACTACAAGTTAAGCAGATGGAAAAAGGAATTTTCATCAACCAAGCTAAGTATACCAAAGATCTGATCAAGAGATATGGAATGGAATCAGCCAAGCCAGCAAGAATTCCTATGAGCACAAGTACTCACCTGGATGCAGACGAGGCAGGCATATCAGTGGACTCAACCCACTACAGAGGACTCATTGGATCTCTTCTGTACCTCACTGCAAGCAGGCCAGACATATCCTATGCCGTAGGAGTTTGTGCACGATTCCAGTCCAAGCCGAAGCAATCACACCTAGATGCAGCCAAGAGGATAATAAAATACCTTAAGTCTACAATCAATGTTGGACTATGGTATCCCAAGGATGATAATTTCGAGCTGTCAGGATACTCAGATGCAGATTTCGCAGGATGCAAAATCAACAGGAAGAGCACTAGTGGAACGTGTCAATTCCTAGGAACGGTGACCGATATCCCGATTTAGCAAGAAGGTGTTTCTAACTCTATCTCCACTACAGAGTCAGAATACCTAGCTGCAGGTAGCTGTTGTGCACAGATTTTATAGATTAGACAGCAGCTAAGGGATTATAATATCATTGCAAATGAAGTTCCTATCTGGTGTGACAACAATAGTGCTATAGCAATAACCAACAACCCGGTTTTGCACTCAAGGACGAAGCACATTGATGTTAAGCACCACTTCATCAGAGACCATGTGCTTAACAAAAGGGTTAGAGTTGAAAGAGTCAGCACAGACTACCAGATAGCTGACATCTTTACCAAACCCTTGCCAGAAGAAAGATTTTTAGAGCTGAGCAGAGATCTTGGATTACTAGATTGGGAATCTAGTATTTTAGCAAGCTGAAGCATTTCAGAGGAAAGACGGAACCAGCTGAAGAATCAGATCCTAGCTGATGCAGACAAGAAGACGAAGGACGGACAAAGCAACCCAGCTGATCAGAATATCAGGCGAGAAGTCAACTCACGTGATACAGAGCGGTCAACAGTCAACAAATCAGACCAGCTAAGTTTTCTAAACTGACCTCTGAATATTTATTTATTATCTGCCATATTTATAATATTATTATATTAATTTTGATTAACAACTGGCATTTAAATATATATTTTTCTAAGCCAAGTGGCAATTTTAATACACGTGTCAATCGCTTATTAAATCGACCTCCACGGTGGCCAATCAGAATCAACCATCAAATTTTAAAAATGGGCCACCGATTCAAATTTGAAATTCAAAAGAATATCAAAAGGCGTACCACCATTTCAAATATATAATAAATTAATCCATACGTCTTTTCATCTTCTTTATAAGGAATGAAAACCAGTTACTTTACCTTTTACGATTACCAGAAACCCTAGATTTTTCAGAGCAAAAATTTCTTGAACACCAAATACACTAAAATATTTTATTTGCAGAAATGGCATCCTACTTCGAAGGCGTTAATCTGAAGGCGGTCAAAGACCAGATCATTTTCTCGCTGGTCGTCCATTTTGAAGGCTTATTGGAAGCGAATCTGGAGGATTACGATGTGCTTGACCTAATTCGCGCAATGAAGCTCAATGGGATCTACCCATTCCTAGACATCAACCCTCAACATCTATACAAGGAGGATGTTATCGCGTTCTATCACGAAGCTTGTTTAATTCAAGACGGAATTCGAAGCACTGTTCGCGGAAGGCAAGTCGACATAACGCGAGAGTCAATTCGCAGAGTTTTCGGTATGAAGCACCGCGGCATAGCCGTCGAAGCTCTCAAGCAGTCTTCTGCCGAAATCTGGAAGAAGATTAAGGTGGAGAATATCCCCGAAAAGCTGAAACTAACTGCCAAGAGGAATGAGCTTAAGAAAGTTTATCGTTTCGCGTTGGACATAACCAACAAAATAATCATGGGGATGGCCGGCAGTTATGATCGACTGTCGTCGGCAAAATTTATGGTGCTGGGAGCACTAATTCAGGAAGAAGAAATTGACTGGGCCGATTACATATTCAGGCAACTCGTGCGAGAGGTCAACAAAGTCGAGTGGCTTGACGATGAGAAGAGATTTAAGACAAAGCTGGCGTTTGGAACGCATCTGAGTTGGATGCTGGAGAAGACAGGCATAGCGAAGGGAAGCACTGACCCCTTTCATCCCAACAAAAGACTTGGTCATATGGACCACGAGAAGGTGAGAAAATTGGGAGGCGCAAAGAGAGCAGCCCAGATGCTGAAAGACCTACCTGACACAAGGCCTTATCCAAGATATTATTCGTCAGGAGAGTCGGACCGACCTGCAGCCGACATCCCAACTGCACTCGAGTCAGACACCGAGTCCGACGACACTCCCATAGCAGTCAGATTTAAGAGAAGGGGACCAGCCCCTGAAGGACCTTCTATTATGCAGTCCTCACCAGAACCCTCTCCCAAGAGGCCAAGGAAACTGCAATTTAGTGAGGAAGAGCAGTCTGAACATCTTGCCAGCCCCTCAGCCAGGTCACCAACTCATCTGGAAGACCAGCCTGCCCCAGGCACCCACGAGACTCGGATTGTGGCTGTACTCACCCCCTCAGCCTACATCTCTGATGAAGAAGAAGCAGGTCTAATAATTTCTATCCCTGAAGCCAACTATATATTTAACCTCTTAGAAAATAACACTTTCAATCTATCCATCGAACAACTACAACTTGTAAAACCTCTAGCTTTAAAGCAATCGTTCTTTGAAATTTTGAAGAATGGAAATTTTTGAAATCCTTATCCTTTGTCAAACTTCAATCTTTTATTGACACTTGTGGTTGGGACTATCCCCAAGCCACGGAGGATGCGCTGATAGATTTTTGCAAAACATTAGACATAATTTTGATCCTTCAGGAGGACTGGTTCATGTCCAATTTTAAAACCAACATGGACCAGTTCATCCACTGCATTATGCTTAGTATTTTTGACGGATCTTATGATAAAGATGTTGAGGAGGTAGTTGAAAAGGAAATTAGGATTGAGGAGATAGATGGAGAAGAAAATAAAGAAGTTGTTGTCTTGGATGATGAAGAAGAAGAAGAGGAAGAGAGCATAGAAGAAGAAAAGATCTTAGTTGAAAATCAAGATGATGAAGTATAGAAGACAGAAGAATTGAATGAAGAAGAAGAAGAAGAAGGAGAAGAAGTAGAACAAAATGAAGATGAGAAGGAGGATGATGATGAAAAGGAGAATGATGATGAAGGAGAAAAGGATGAGAAGGATGATGATGATGGAGGAGATGAAGGAGCTGAAAAAGAAAAAGAAAAGGAAAAGGATGGGGAAAAAGAAAAGGAAAATATTGAAGAAGAAAAGGAGAAAGAAGAATAAGAAAAGGAGGAGGAACAGGAGAAAGAGGAAGAGAAGGCAGAAGAAAAAAAGGAGCCAGAGCCAGAGCCAGAGCCGTCTCAAGAAGCTGCAGATAGGACTGTGGTACCTGCCCAGTATACCAGCCTAGACGCGGAGTTAGCTGAGGACTCCAGGTCAGGGACCCCAGAGAAGACCCCCTCTGGAGTACCAGCTACAGACAGGAGCTTGCAGTCCAGTGGTTCGATTGCAGAAGGCTCAGGAGAGCACTCTCCATCAGCTCAGATATCTCCTGCCATGACTGAGCTGATCAGGCAGATAGTGAAAGATACAATTGGAGAGCTGCTGGCAACTCAGGTCACTCCTGACCTTCAATCCATTAATGCAAAGATCGACACTCTGCTGCAGAGAGAAGTTCCTTAGCCCCCTCCCCCAACCAACAACAGAATGCCATTTGGCATGTCTAATTGGATTAGCAGAATAGAGCAGCAATTAACTACCCTAGTTGATGCTGGCAAAAAGGGAGAAGAAAGAATGCAGGGGGAAGGAAGTAATCAAGGAGAGATAAGGGCATAGATAAGAACAAAGAAGAGGCAAGATGTTCTTCAAATTGAAGGACCATCAAGCCTGAAAAGAAAGGAGATTTCTGCCCCCAGTCAACCTGAAGAGCAGCCCATGGAGAAGAAGAGAAGAAAGCAAGAAGAGCTACAAAGATTCGAATGGGAAGGCAAAGAATTGTGGTTTGTTGAAGAATTCTTGCCAACAGAATTCATGACTCGTTGGGCGGATGCCAAGAAACAATTCATAGAGCAATTCTATCTCTGGGAGATACTTGATGATAAAGAATGCTCGCCCCAACAGTCATTCATCAACTACATGGATAATACATGGCCTACTCTGTGGAAGTTAATTCTTAATTATGCAGCCAAATGGCAGGCTTATCCTATGATTCCCAGATTCAGAGCAGAGGAAGCACCGACCCGTTTGGACAATGAGCTTAATGAGCTATAGCTTCAAAGAGAAATTAGGAAGCTATGTGAAGAGCACAAGTTCTCTTCAAAAGAAGACCAAGACTTTGATGCTCTAGTCGTAAGAAGGAAATATGGTCTTGCTCCAGTCAAGATAAGACCAATTGGAGCTAAACCCTTCAGACTTGCCAAACAGCCTATTCGAAGAGGCAGAGGAAGAGGCAGATGACTTTATTTCTTTAGACTTGTAATTTTATTTCTGTACCTGTAAAAATCTTCTTGTAAATTTCAATCATAATCAAGTCAGAAAGTTTTATAACAGTCTGTTGAATGACAATTTCCAGTTGTCTCAATATTAGACTGATTTCAGTTTGTGTCTTGCACTTAAGTGCAGACTTGATCATTTGATTACTTGTTTAAAGTTTTGCCATCATCAAAATAGGGGGAATTTGTTAGGAATACTTGTTAGATTTTGATGATGTCATTAATATAAAATCAAATGTTTATTACTTGGCAAAAATGTAAGGAAGAACCAAATGAGTATCTTCCATAGGCCAAATATGTTAAGTATAAAACTTGGCAAAATGTAAGGAAGAACCAAATGAGTATCTTCTGTAGGCCAAAAATTAGTTAGGCTAAAATCGTCTAAGTACTGAGTACAGCTAAGTTCATCAGAGAGGATCAGTCGAGTCGAGTCAGAGTAGTCCTGGTCAACATAATTTATCAGAGAGGTTTGACCAGACTGCAGCTAAGGTACCTCAGGCAAGTCACCTGATCACATAAGTCACAAACAGTGAACAGCAGAGAGGTCCAGACTGCAGAGATGTTAGCTGCTCATCAGCCTAGTCGAAGTCAGCCAAGTACTCCAAGTCCACGTCAGCATGCGTTGAAAAGTCAAGTATTACGGAAAGTCACATGCAACATGGAGAGACAAATTGGAGTGATTCCCGCAAGAGATATGATTTAAATAAATCATCCAGACCCACCTTGAAGACTTTAATCGTTTTATATTCAAAAGATTCGGCGCTCACATGCAGAGTCTTCACAACGGTCGGAAGATAGATTAAAATAATGGGAATCTAGCCTTGCAACGTTCAGAAAGAAAACAATGAAGTCTCCCTCTCCAACGGACGGATTTGTTCAAAAGATTTGCAACGGCTACAAGGAAAAAGCTCAGAGATCGTGACCTATATATATCCGAAGATTTGAAGCTGAGCAACTACCGGTGCGAACATACTTTCAAGCGATCAAAGCATTCAAGCAATCAAAAAGCAATCTATAGCATCGTGAAAAGAGCGGTTCTAAAATTTCATACTTAAAGAAGCTCTTAGTTGGAGAAGACAAAAATTCTTGTCTATAATACTGAGTTCGGGGTACTTCACTGGTTGAAGTTAGAGACTGTAAAGGCATCCAAGGATCGAGGATCAAGAGGTGCAAGGCAGTCAAGTGTGGTACAACGGCACGGATTTCCACTGGTTGGAAGCTGTTGTAGTTTTGTTTGAATCACTGTAATATTTATCACTGGTTGAGAATTATAGTGAATTCATCTCCAACTGGTTTGGAGAAAAGTGGATTAGTAGAGGATTACCCCACCCCTGAGACCACTATAATCGCCTGCATTCTTTACTGTTTTATTGCATCATACTTAACTGCTGCATTCATTGTTAAGTGTTTCTTTAGCTACTTTCTATTCGTCATCAGCTGACTTCCGCATATATTAAAGAACAAATGACTCCAAGTCATTTGTTTACCTATCAGCTGAAGAAACTCACTCTTCGTGAAAAAGAGTTTAAGAGTTTCTACAAGTCTATTCACCCCCCTCTAGACTTGTACATGGACGACTTGTGACCTACAAAGTCATCGAAGACTGGATCTCAGAACAGCACCCACGTGCAGATCCACAAAAGGCGCTGACAGACAAGACATTTGACCCCAGCCTGTCACCTACCTCACCTACTGACAAGTACTCCGAAAGTTACGAAGTGGGACCGCCCGTGACAGCAACTCAGGACGCGTGCAGGCTCCCCATTGGACCGTACAGTTATATGGCAGATGCTATGGAGTCTCCCCCTCAGCCCAGAAGACGATCGGCAGAGGCAAGAAGTCTCCACAAGACAGATTCCAGGAGATTCATAAGCCCAGGAGCTCAAGCATCCAGCTAATACTCGTCGTGAGAGACTGTCGATCTCTCACCGCCGCGACTGTTCATCTCCTTTATTACAATAACTCACAGAGCATCACATCTGGTTCTTCCGGCAATCTACACGCTCACTAGCTAAGATAACAAGAATCTTTACACTCATTGTAATTGTATTCTTACATTAGTACTTGTATCCCCGAATATTAGTATTAATAATATCTCGCGAGAGCATTTAAGCCCGGGACTAACAACCCCGGCAAATCTTGTGTTATTTATCTTTCTCACGGAAGTGTTCTCGCATTTGTTTGCTATCCATCCATTCCAGCAATATCTATCTCCGGATAATATTTTGGGTAGAAACAATTGGCGCTAGAGGAAGGGGCATCTAACCCTCAAAATTTCATTCCTACCGTCCCGAAGAACACTCACTGTTCTCGGGGCATATACTTCAAGTGACACTCACTGCGCTTCAAAGAAAACCTTCAGAATCATGATATCCGCCGGTACATCGAAGAGAGCCACTCTCCGAACCGCCGGACACCATATCCCAGCTCAATCCGAACCCCAGCCGACGACCGGGGGAAGCCGCGGCAACACGAGACTCTCGATCCCGCACCTGAGAGATGGCCCCAACCTTTCACTCGACCAGTTCCAAACCGAGGAACAGATCGACGAGGCTATGGCCATCCTAGAGGAGCAACAGAGAGCATGCGCGTCGCCCGCAATAACTCCCTCGATCGTCTGCCGCATGGGAAAACATAAATTCAACGGGATACTGGGCGAGCGATCGCCAGAAAGCCCCAATTCGCGAGAAAGGGCTCTCGCACGACCGGACGGATCCGTATTCAATCGCTTGGGGCGCGACCAATCCTGGCGACCGGGGCATTCTGTCTCCAACCACGAAAAGACGGAATCCGAATCCGTCACCAGGAGTTCAACCTACCCAACTCACAACCGAACGCAGGTCAGCCGTTTGACTCCCGCCCCGATCGCCGGGGGATCAGTACTCGATCGTCTCGGTTCCCGCTCCGAGCGTCGAGCCGCGAGCAGCCAGGCCACGGCGATGGCCGCTATACAACGCCAGCTCGACGAGATGAGAGCACTCTTGGACACTGGGGCAAGCGCCAGCAGAAATATCACCGGGCCGACCGAGCCACCCGCGGTCCACATCGAGCTTGCCCCCGTGCAACCAACGATCGCTCCTCCTAAAACACCTCTGTATGAAGGGAGATTGGACCCCGAAACCCACCTGAGTAAATTCCGAATCTACATGACTGGGTGTGGGGCATCTGATGCAACCAAGTGCCGGATCTTCCCGTTAACATTGGGCGAGCTGGCCCATAGGTGGTACGCCTCACTACCACCACGATCGATCATCTCCTTTGAGAAACTGGCGAATGACTTCACGTCATACTTCGCCACCAAGGTCGCCAGACCAGAAGGCCCCCACCGCGTGATGAAAATCAGGCAGGGGAAAGATGAAACCGACGCAGATTACATCGATCGAGTAGACGAAATCATCCTCACCGGCGAACCCATTAGTGACGAGCTCGCTCTCTATTCGGTCCTAGGGGGATTCTACGGTCATTCACCCATGTTTAGACACCTCCCAAAGGATATTCCCCCAACCTACGCGATCTTCCGCGCTAAAGCTGCCGACTTTCTGGCCAGGCAAAGGCTACTCACCTTCCACCAAGGCGAAGAAGCGCCACCTCCTGCCCGAAAGAAGGCGATCGCCAAATCAAATAAGGCGATCGTCAAGCCACCCGGAGATCTCAAGGCCTTCGAGGACATGTAAGCCCATCTCCTCCATACGTTCAACCGAACTCCGGCCCACATTTTCTATGCCATCAAGGGGCACGGACCGCTAAACAAGCCAAAGGCGATAAGGGACCACAATCACCTGGACAACAATCAATATTGTGCCTACCATAAGAGTCCCGGACACAGCACCAACCAATGCCGCGACCTCCTCAAACAGCTCTGGAGATTGTTCGAGGAGGGCTAGTTGGACAGCTTATTGGCTTAGCCGAAGCCCTGACCAATCTCTATACAGGATCGTCCGAGTCGAACACAAATAGGTTGGGAAGCTCATACGAGCCGACCCCTAGATCAACCTCGGCGACCGTCTCTACATGCTTCAATCAAGAGAAGGGAACCTCGGAAGTCTCCCCGATCTCCCTCCTTATTTATGAAACTGGAGGACTCGCTTGCCATCTACAGTTCACCATCTAACATGATGGACTAAGGCACGAGATCGCCTCCCCCGCACAACGCACACCGTCGAAGGTCGGCATCTACATGACGATCCAAGGTAGAAGAGTGCAGCCATGGTCCTGGTGGTTGATGGAACCGACTGCTTAGGCCATGCAAGGTCCATTTGGGCCAAGATCGCCCGCCCTTCGTTTAAATACGAGGTCGGCGTAGTCTGAGGGCCCTCCAAAACTAATCAGTGGACACGATCGCCCGCCCTCAAAGGTTCATCATTTAACGTGGTGAACCCGGACAATGCAACACGTCACTACCCCCGTCTCAACGTACAACGTCGAGGGTCTCCATCGTCATGGCGACCCGAGGTGGAAGCAGAGCTAACAAGCCGCAGGCGTGGAGTTGAATCACCCGACGCTGCCCCGCGCAAGGACTCCTCTAGACTAAGACCGCACGCCCTTCGTTTAAATACGAGGCGAGGGGCAGCCTAACAGAGGACCCTCACAATAAAATGAGTCACGAGACAGATAATGTCGTTCGCGCACAAGACATGATCAGGGAGTCGGTCCGTCGAACTCCGTGATCGTGCACGGTTCCTCAAGACGGACGACCGTCCTCGAGGATTCGAAAAAACTGAAGACCGCTCACTCAACGAATTATTTTCATCCCCTTACTTTCACTAAGTGAATAAAAACAAGGGGGAAGAGCGCAGACTACCTATACGACGATCGTCCCTATTCAACCACATACGGAGGTCGTCATTTTTCAGATGTTGTGCAGTGATTGAATTTGTTGTAAAAGTTATCTTTATGAGTTTATCAATTCATTTGGAACTACCCTCGCAACGATCTCTCCTCACACATTTGTACAAAGTCAAACAAAGACTCAAAAATAACAATCATTCAAGTGATAAGTCAGAAAATCAAACATTCATTTCATTGCTTGAAGGATCAAAATACATGGTCGCCCGAAGGCCAAAATGCTACAAAGAGGAAACTACAAAACTACGAGACAAAAAGGTAAAACAAACAAGCAAGAGTGAAGAGCCTCAGGCCCCGCCTGGCCTTCGCCTTCAGTCGTCGGCTCGACCTGTGGTCCTTCCCCAGTTTCCGGAGCGACCTCCCCGTCCTCCGGATCTTCAGGATGAACGATGTTCGCCGGAGTCGGATACCAGCTCAGATCCACGCCAAGCTCCGAGAGATCCAAAATCGGCAAGGAAAAAGCAGGATGGAGAGGATCCTCCAACGCATACGCCTTGAAGTTCTCAGCAAGAGGCCCGACCTCTAAACCTCCCTTCTTAGCTGCTCGGATCGAGTCGGCGAATGCCATATAATAGGCGAACTCGCTGACAAACTCCAAGTTTTGAAAGGGATCAGCCTTGGTCGCCTCTACCTCTCTTTTCAGCTCCGCCATCGCCTGTTGCGACCCTTGGAGCTCGGCCTCCCTCGCAGCTACCTTCTCCCTCGACTCCGCCAGCTCGCTAGTCAACCGAGCGATCATCACCTTCTGACGAGCGGCCTCCTCCTCAGCAACCTTCTGCGCCCGGACGGCATTCATCATCTTGTCCCGAAATCGGTCAAACGCCAAACGAGACAACTCGGTTTCCTTCCTCGCCAGATTAAGCTCTTGGCTCACCCGCTTGGCTGCCTCTAAAGAGTCCTTCTCCATTGCCACGATCTTATCGGCGAACTCGGCGTTCTCTTTCCGAGCCGCCTCGAGATCCGCCTGCAGGCGAATAGTGAAAGGTCGCCCCTCAAACTCCTGCGCAGCCTGGACAGCCATGGTCTCCGTCTGGAGAGAAAGGGCGAGAACAGCCTGCATCGTACTCCCCGATCGCTGACGAGCGATAGCATCTAGATTGGTCGTCCAGGCCTTCGGTAGAGCAGAAGCGGCCTTGCTGACGTATTGCGGGATGTCACAGGACTGGCGAGGAGATCGGCTGGCTAAGAAATCCAACACCATCCGCGGGCAAGATGGATCTGTGCGACGGATCCTACATCAATACAACAAAGTTAACACAACTCCTACGCAATTGCAAGTTTCAACCCAAAATTGCAATCTACCTCTCAGCCCTCTCGGGGTCGCGACCGAAGTACGGTTTCCCTCGAGGAGTCTCGGCGTCAGCGATCGCCATCTCTCGCAAAAAAGCCGCAGAGGGCGGCTCATTCTCCAGAGAAAGAACGGTGATCGGAAGATCGGCACCTCATTGGCAGGGGCAGAAACCGGAGTTTCTTCCGGCCTCGGCCTTTTGCGATTCGTTCGAAGCCCCTCTTCCGGAACTCCCTCCTCAGCCACGATCGGCTCCACGCGGGGCTCCGCCTCCGGAATAATTGGCAGCGCAACAGGTGGGGCCCGAGATGACTTCTTGTGGCGGAGACGGCCCAGAACTCCAGGATTCGACATGGCGATCTCCGGTGGGGGCTCCAAAAAGCAAGAAAAGCGAACATCTACAGTTAAGACGATCGATCAACAGTTAGATATTTTCCTCAAGTAAGGCGATCGCCTAGAAAGTGAAGGTCGTAGAAACTCATACCTGGTACCGAGAGATGTCTCGAGAAATGGAATAGCCGAGCCGACAACCAACGACTTTCCTTATTGATCCGGCTAGCGTCAAGGTCGTCGTCCGACAAGCTCCGTATCCGCTCCCAGACAACCAGGAAAACAAAGGGCAGCTCCTCGACCGCCGGAATGTGAAAACCTGCAAAACCGAAATCAAATTAGATCAGTTCAAAACGCATCCGAACGAAGGGAGAGTCTAAACCCTTACTGGGATTCCTCTCCCGAAACTCGGTAGGGATATCCAGATCGCCCGAAGGATTGTCGCTCGTAGAAGCCCTCCACACACCGGGGACCCAGAACCACTTCGACAGGTCGCCCCGCGCCTTATTCGGGACTCCGAGAATTACCCGACCAGATCGGCCCTGAATATGGTAACCTCCGACCGACCCTTTCTGAGCCATCAGCTAGAACAAATGGTTCATCTCCGACGGCGATGGGAGGCGGTACAGGCGGTGACCGCCGAAAAGAGTGAGAGTGCAGATAATTTGGAGCGAAGCGTTCGGCGTCAGCTGAAGTGGCGCCACGTTCCAAGCGGCCAGCAGGTGGGAGACAGCAAAAGATAGAGGGAAGCGCAGCCCGGCCTCCATAATCGCCTCATTCACGGCGACCATACCCATCGGGGGTTGATTGGCGCGCTCATTCTCCGCCGGCGCAAATATTTCCACATCTGAAGGAACGTGGAACCTCATCCTCCAGACGGCCAGATCTTTCCTGGTCGCCGAACTCCGGATTTGGCCAAGCGACCACAAAGATCGTTGCGCAGCCCGGTACTGCGACCGTTTGGGAAGCTGATAAGGGTAGGCGACTGAGTAACCCCGGAAATCGAATCTCGGAGATGGACCGGCCAACTTCTCCATAATCTCAGCAAAAGCCAGATAGGCCCGGCCGAAAGCGCTATGCTGCTCCCAGTAGGCCCTAATCGTCAGATCTCTCTCCATCTGCGATCGTCTGTCTTCAGCAGCCGCTTCTTTAGCGACGTCGGCTTCATTAAATAAAGCCTTGATTTCAGCAGGGTCAATTCCGGCCCGAATAGCCTCAGCGGCCATCTCCAGGTGGAAGTCAGAAGAAGGTCCTCCCCGGACAGTCGATGTCCCGGCGGCGGAACTGGTACCCACTCCATGTGATGATGACGTTCCAGCCATTCTCAAAGAAAGAAAGGAGAGAAGGATTTTTTCTTACCCAAAGATGAAATTGATCGACGATCGGCAGTCGAATCTCTCAGAAGCGTTCTTCATCAAAGTCCTTCTTTCTCCAGTGATGAAGCACGTAAGAGTTTTGACGCTGCATCCTCACGTCCTTTTATAGGATGCAAAAAGGACTCCTGTGCAAATAAGAAGAATCTCAGGGTTCGGAAGTGCAGCCGTCGCATTCATTGACTCCCTCGAGACCTGCGTACGCGTCTTTTCAAGGACGCGTCAGTCGAGGAGTCATTAATGACCGTTGATATCCTCCAACAGAAGCCCGACACGTGCGCGGAGACTTTTCCACGCCTATTGCCATTTCCCGCGCAGTTTAGCGGTCAACCAGGTCGTCCAAATTCAGTTTCAATCAGCTCAATGATGATCGCCAGTTCAGTTAAACGCAGAGTCGCTCGACAAAAGTTCATCGATCGCCAGCAGAACCACCTCACCCCACGTTTCTAACATAGGAGCGAGCTGGGGGGCAATTGTTGTGTCAAGATTTATTCATCCCGACAGGCGATCGACTATAAGGCCGAGCGACCGAGTCAACACCAGTCAAACTATGTCTAGCTCGTCTAATTGAAGATACCAGACCACCATAAGGTACCTAGCGATCGACTCCCAAGGCGATCACCCTTTGGCATCTGGCGATCGACTCTAGTGTCCATCTAAGGACAATCGGCCTACGCCCCGAACAGAGACGATCGCCCGGTAAAGTCATCGAAGACTGGATCTCAGAACAGCACCCACGTGCAGATCCACAAAAGGCGCTGACAGACAAGACCTTTGACCCCAGCCTGTCACCTACCTCACCTACTGACAAGTCCGCCGAAAGTTACGAAGTGGGACCGCCCGTGACAGCAACTCAGGACGCGTGCAGGCTCCCCATTGGACCGTACAGCTGGCTGCCAGCTGCAGCCGCGGACTTTAAGGGAACAAGCCCATGTGCTAAAAGACGATCGCCCGATTATTATAATACAAAAAAGGCGATCGCCCGGCATATCCAAGTCCTATAAATAGAGAACCCCCTCCTACTGAAAAAGGTTCCGAATTCATTCACTTAGGTTCCCAACTCATTCACTTACATTCCGAATTCATTCACGGAAATACAGAGAAACATACATACCATCAAGCTCCCATCTTTCTCGCCGGAATCCATCTTAGGATTTCTTTCTCCGAATCTCTCATCCAGAAGACGATCGGCAGAGGCAAGAAGTCTCCACAAGACAGATTCTAGGAGATTCATAAGCCCAGGAGCTCAAGCATCCAGCTAATACTCGTCGTGAGAGACTGTCGATCTCTCACCGCCGCGACTGTTCATCTCCTTTGTTATAATAACTCACAGAGCATCACATCTGGTTCTTCCGGCAATCTACACGCTCACTAGCTAAGATAACAAGAATCTTTACACTCATTGTAATTGTATTCTTACATTAGTACTTGTATCCCCGAATATTAGTATTAATAATATCTCGCGAGAGCATTCAAGCCCGGGACTAACAACCCCGACAAATCTTGTGTTATTTATCTTTCTCACGGAAGTGTTCTCGCATTTGTTTGCTATCCATCCATTCCAGCAATATCTATCTCCGGATAATATTTTGGGTAGCAACACGGACCTTGTTGAACATGGTCTGTTCCATGCTAGGCTATACTGACTTACCGATTTACCTGTGGGGGTATGCACTCCTGACTTCCGCCTACATCGTGAACAGATGTCCTTCCAAATCCGTTCCTAAAACTCCACATGAGATGTGGGAGGGCAGGAAACCAAGTCTTAATCATATTAGGATTTGGGGATGTCCCGCCTATGTCAAGAAAACTAAGGTGGAGAAGTTGGAAGCTAGGTCCGCGAAGGGACGTTTCATTGGATTCCCATCTGGGACAATGGGATATCTATTCTACATGCCCGAAGATCGAAAGATCTTTGTTGATTTACAAGCACACTTCCTGGAAGATGAGTTCATTCAGGAAGGCGGAGCAGGTAGAAGTATTTCTTTAGAAGAATACAATGAAACTCCTCGGAAGACACCTGTGCAAGAAACTGGAACCGAACCTTCTGAAACACAAGTACAACCACCTCGTAGGTCTAGTAGGGTGTCTCATTTACTTGAGAGGTATGGGCTTGTGCACTTGGAGGAACTAGGTCTCCATGAGGTTCCAAGTGATAGCCAAGAGACTGACCCAACGACCTATGACCAAGCAATGGTGGATGTAGACTCCGCGAAATGGCGTGAAGCTATGGAAGCTGAGATAGACTCGATGCATGTCAATCAGGTCTGGACTCTAGTAGACCGCCCCAAGGGCATAGTGCCTATTGGGAACAAGTGGATCTACAAGAGAAAGACTGATGGTGATGGCAAGGTTGACGCCTATAAGGCCAGGCTTGTGGCAAAGGGTTATACCCAGAAAGAAGGGATCGATTACCACGATACCTTCTCGCCCGTAGCCATGATCAAGTCTATTCGCATGATGCTTGCTATAGCTGCCTACCACGATTATGAGATATGGCAAATGGACGTAAAGACGGCTTTCCTTAATGGATTCCTCGAGGAGGAAATCTATATGGAGCAGCCTAAAGGCTTTGTGTCCGAAGTCGATATTCAGAAAGTGTGCAAGCTTCAGCGTTCCATTTATGGACTGAAGCAAGCGTCGCGTAGTTGGAACCTTCGTTTTGACAAGGCAGTCAAAGAGTTTGACTTCGTGCAAAATAAAGAGGAACCTTGTGTATACAAGAGGGTTAGTGGGAGCAAGATGGCATTCTTAGTACTACATGTAGATGATATTCTACTAATAGGAAATGATGTGGGAATGCTCAGTTCTGCGAAAGCTTGGCTTTCGAGTAATTTCTCCATGAAAGACTTGGGAGAAGCTACCTATATTCTTGGTATTCGACTCTACCGGGATAGAGCGAAGAGAACAATAGTTCTTTCCCAAGCCCTCTATATAGATAAAATCTTAAAGCGATTTAAGATGGATGATTCTAAAAGAGGGTTCCTACCGATACAACATGGAATAAAACTCTCCTTGAAGATGTGTCCTCAAAGTGAGGAACAACGAAAGGAAATGAGTAACATACCATATGCTTCGGCCGTGGGTAGCCTTATGTATGCTATGTTGTGTACGAGACCTGACATTGCGCATGCTGTAAGCGTGGTGAGTAGGTTTCAGGCAAACCCAGGTAGGGAACATTGGACTGCCGTAAAGAACGTTCTCAAGTACTTGAGAAGGACTAGAGATATGGTTCTGATGTATGGCAGTGAAGAATTAGATGTGGTGGGATTTACTGATTCGGACTTCCAAGGACTGAAGGACGACTCGATGTCTACTTCTGGCTACATATTTACTCTTAATGGAGGAGCAGTATCTTGGCGTAGCACCAAGCAAAGCACGACTGCTGATTCCACCTGTCAGGCTGAGTATCAAGCGGCCTCGGAGGCTTCCAAGGAAGGGTTCTGGATTAAGAAGTTTCTGGGAGAACTTCAAGTGATACCATGTCCGATTGCCTCTTCCACCGCATCGCGACAACGAAAGAGCTGTAGCGCAGGCCAAGGAGCCGAGGTTTCACAACAGCACCAAACATATTGAGAGGAAATATCATCTCGTAAGAGAATTTGTTCGCAAGGGATACATTGTGCTGCACAGAGTAGACTCAGCCGACAACGTCGCTGATCCACTGACCAAGCCACTTTATCAGACTAGCTTGGAGTGTCATCTGGAGAATATGGGTATTAGATACCATAGTGTGTAGCATTGAGTGCAAGTGGGAGATTGTTAGGAATATGCCCTCGAATGCCACTCAGAGGATGTTGAGTGTGTCACACCTCCATATCCGACTGGGAATATTACAGCATCGTGGGCCCCGAGATGGAACCCACAAGGCTGAAGGAAATTTTCGCAAACATTTACAAACGTCTAAGAGGCTAACGACGGTATTATATATTTAAAACATTCGAAGACTTTATAAAACTCGTTTATCAAAACCGTCGTAAAATCTCATTTGAAACCACAAGGCCCGAAATGCTAAAACTCAACAATTTAAAAACATACGTTAATCTATCGCTTACACGTATCGACAGAATAGATTTAGAAAATGATTGCCAAAGTAACCTATGTTACCAGATACCAAAAGGCCATTTAAAAATACTCACGCAGCGGATGAAGACAAACAATTAAAATACTCTAGCAGCGGAATACAACAGCAGATCAGAAGCTCAATACACAAATACATGTCCTAGATAGTACCTCCGGGAAGCTCATCTCTTCACGACTGCTACAAGCTTGATAATCCAAGAACCTAAAAAGAAAGCCCACGACGGGGTCAGCCATAATATCCAACAATGTTAACCATCACATCACGTCAATAATTACATATCAATGGAAATACTAAGTAAGAATACGACCAATGTAATCTTACCATCGTAACTTTACAAAAATCCACGATTCGTATCCTTAACAACACAATAAGATAATACCGAAATATCTGTATGGTATCTCAACAATACTCAAGGTTCTTAAAACATTATCATAATTCGCGATACAGAAATTATACCAACTCTGGCCAATTCAATCCATCGGATAACGTCGACAATTCCAATACGATAATCGATTGTCCATCAAAGACAAGTATCAAGGAAATATGGAACATACCACAAGATACGAAATACCATGACGAAATCACGTCAGTCTAATCCAAGATCAGATCAACACAACATACGAACATGGTCCTAACGCAAGAGCTGCAAATGCACACTCATGTGACAACGTCAATATGTTCACAACAATAACAATAATGTATACTTATGGCAAACCCATAATATACATATGCACAATAACAACAACACATATGGTAATCCAACGATCCAGCGCACACAGCTATCGATTCCCATGATGATCCCGTCGGACCAACGCATGGTGGCATTACATCGGCGATCCAAATAAGACACAAATATAGATTCCCATGATGATCCCGTCGGACCAACGCATGGTGGACATACGACAACAATGCACGACTGCACAAGACAATAGTACACAATGCACGACAAAACCCGTGCACAAATGCATGGCAACAACGATACACGAATGTATCACAACATGATCGACACAAAATGACAAAAATGATTAGAGTACTTGTCTTGAGTCCTTCGAGAGCAATCTCGATGTCCAAACCTGTAATATCCGGATTTATTACTGTGTATTTTACCTGTATTCGAACCCTATATTATTCGGAATTGTGATCTTGATGATTGGAGTATGATATTTCTTACATTTATATCTTTGTACATAAGTATAACAACATGCAAAATTTCTCATGCAATCTCGTGATAGCGCACGCTAAGAATGTAGCTTAACGCGCGCTATCGAGCTACTACTAGCGCACGCTACATATGTAGGAGTTGCGTGCGCTAAGTACTCAATTATTGAGCTGGGCGGCTAGCACATGCGCCAGCCGGGACATGGGTCCGGATAAGATTCCCGCAGACGAACCTAGACAGTTTTGAAGTCAACTCTTATTAGCGCACGCTAAGGAATGCTTAGTAGCGTGCGCTAATCTGCTTCGTGCAGAAAATTTATATATGGGCCAGCACTCCATTTTTATTCCCATTTCCTTCGTCTATACTTCATTCTTGAGAGACTAGAGAGCAAGAATTTCCCTTCTAACACACTTAGAAAACATCTTCTCGATCCTTGAATATTGGATATTACTTGTGAGTGATCATTGAAGTGGAGTAGCACCTTGGAGTGGCATACAACCAACCGGAGTCGGATTCTACCTTACGGTTCAGTGATTTTCGTCATATTAAGGTATGTTCAACCTATCTCCAGACTTAGAGTTGGATTCTAAAGAATTAGATGATCATGTTAACGAGATATTGATTTTCATTAGTGAATTATTCAACAAGCATCATGTTTGGAATATGGAGATGGTTATGCCTCAAGTACCTTGATTATGAACATCATGATTCGAATCTTATTACAATGAACAAGTATAGGAAGCTTCTATCATTGGTAATCCAAATCTAGTAGATGACTTCATAGCAATCATGGATTTGACTTTAACATCATTATTGTTAGATGAATCTAAGGGATTGATCATGGAAGGATTTATCTAGTATATATGGAATGTTAAACAACTACAGTATGATAATTTTGATTGATATAAAGGTGTCGATATCAACCGTTAAGCCTTTCGAATTGTCGTATGAAGATTTGTAGCCGAAATGGAATATAGTTTTATAATAGTATACATATTCTTGAATCCGAAGTTGTTGTTATCCGTAAGATCATTCATAATCGTATGAACATGATATTCATGGAGGTAACATGAATTATCACGGAAGATTTCATTGTTTTGATCATGATGAGAACAGTCTTCTGCCCAGTAGTGAACTGCCATGCACAGTTAGTGCATGCTAAGCTATGTAAATTAACGTGCGCTATCGAGCACCAGTTAACGTACGCTACGTCTGGTACGTAACGTACGCTAGGCCATCAGATGATTCAGTCAGTTGATCAGTGAAGTATTGACCATGCATAGTTAGCGTACGCTAGGCTTTGTTGTTTGCGTGCGCTATCGAGCAGACTTAATGCACGCTACACAGAGCACTTAGCGTGCGTTAAGCAGTTCAGGCAGATTACATTTTATGAGCTTTTGGCCATAAATCGAATTCTTAGGCATTCGTACGACGTGAGATAAATTCTATATTATTTCTTTTGTTAAGGTTCGAGCTTGTTACGTGATTGATTAAGGGGGGCGACCTTCAAGTGTTCGTTTTGTGGAAGTATTGTTCTTGTCTTCGAATCGAGGCAAGTACCCTATTTGTTTTACGTATTGATGTTATACATATTGTCATGCATGTATGTCGTTGTTGTATGTCCACCTCGTGTTGGTCCGACGGGATCATCGGGGGATCTATGCTAGCGTGCGCTGGATCATCGGACGGGTTTTTCCACCACGGGTTGGTCTGACGGGATCATCGTGGGTTCTAGGCAGTGAACGCTGGATCGTCGGAATTACCATGTGTATGTTATGATATCATGTTGTGATTATCAGTTGTGTATGTTATGTATGAGTTTCTTGCAGGAGAAGACTCGTTTGACATTTTATCATTTACGTTATTATTATTCTGCGTGTGGCGTTGGATAATATGTTGTGGTACTTGTACTAGCATCGTTGTGCTGACCCCTTCGGGGGTGAACATTTTGTTTATGTTCAGGATCCAGGAGAACGGGAAAACAACCACTGGAGCTGCATGACGACGAGGGTGCAGAGTGATGTTTCGGACGGGTTCATTTGTGTGTTGTTTATTGGTTATTTCAATAAGTACTCGAGTACGAAGTCATTTATGATGAATTTGAATTTGGTGATGTATTATTAAGTTTCTGTTGAACAATTGTATTTTCGATTTGGTCGAATCGTTGTATCTTAATTCCGTTATTTCCATTCGTTAGTACCTTTTAATGTCTGTTCAATTCCTCAGCCTTGTAAATCCTTATGTAAAGGATTTACGGCGCTGTAATATTCCTGAATATATCGGCAGTGTTACAGAATATGGTATCGGAGCTAAGATTATGGATATCTTGCCCAATGGGTTAAAATAGGGGTCATTTACGTCTTTTGAGGTAACCGGCCGTGAATGACATCACTGCACTGCCTACGTCTTCATGCGAACGATGGTTGTAAGTTCCTAAACTCTATCTCGTTCTTTACATGTTGTGTCTCTTTATACTCGAATATTAGAACGATGTTGTTTCCTGTATATTGAGTATTTATGCTTACGGTATGTTGAGAGGCGGACGTGGACATGGTCGCGGTGGTGGACGCGGACGAAGAAATGCTGAAAGGGAAGCGTCGCCTAATCAAGCCGGGCCATAGCTCAAAGCGAGCCGCAACAATCTATTAATAACGAACCAGAACCTGCTGTACCTGAGATCCTTCGTCATGTGGTGAACTAGATGACTCAGTTCGCCCAAGTCGTGGACTGAATGCAAGTGGCGGTGGGACTACAGTAGAGAGAGAGACAGCAAGGGATCCCAGACATGGGGAATCGAGGTGACCAGTGGCTGCAAGAGGTGGCGAAGATGCAACCACCCAAATTCGACGGTATTTCTGAGACTTCCACCTGGGATCATTGGTTGAAGGAACTGGAGAAAATCTTTGCCGGAATTAACTCCCCAGACGACCGGAGAGCCTCTATCGCTCAATACTTTCTGATAGGGGAAGTGTCCGAATGGTGGGAAGCCATCCGGCCTATAGACCACGATGCTGATTGGACAGAGTTTAAATTGATGATGGAAGCTCAGTACTGCCCTCGTCCTGTGAGGGAAGCTAAGGTTTGGGAGTTTTTCTCCGCTCAGCCTTCAGATGTGCCAGTATCCTAGGAAATTAAGACGTTTAACCAGCACCTGGCATTTGTTCGACATCTGGTCAGAAAAGATGCAGAAATGATGATCCATTTTGATATGAGGATGAAACAGAAATCCAGAGGTACATGTCCGGTTTTGAATGTACTACACTCCATCAATACCAGGATAAGGCGTTGGCGTATGAGATCAAGGAAGCAGCTATGGAGAAATTTTCGGAATCCAAGAAGCAGAAAGTCTCTGGCACTTTTACAGAGCATAAGAACAGCGGGCCCAGCAAGGCCCAGTCATCCTTTCACTCTTTCAAGAAACCTCCTCACCCAGTTAGGAGCGGAAAGAACTTTGGAGCAACATCAACCATGACTGATGTTACCAGGAAATGCTTTAACTGCGCCCAGACGGGGCACTATCGACGGAATTGCCCCCTACCTGCCGTGACTTGTTTTGATTGTGGTCGAGAGGGACATCGTGCGGTGTTCTGTGAAGAAGCTGCAAAGTCTTTTAGAGCCCGTACACCACAGCCAGTCCAGAAGGAAGCCAGTATCCAACAGACACAGCAAAGTGTTCAGATGCCTCAGAATTTTGGCCGCGGGCGAGGCAGAGGACAGTGGAACCGAAAGGGTACATCGAGTGCCGGATCTGTTCCCCCACGTCTGTACGAGATGAGGAGAACATACGATCAGGATGCTGCTGTCGCATCAGGTACTGTCCAAATCCTTTCCCATTCAGTTAGCGTTTTATTCGATACAGGAGCTACGCATTATTTTATATCCTTGTCATGTGTAAATCGTTTGAATATTTCTAGTTTTCATACTTGTGAACCTTATGTTGTTGGTTTACCGAGTGGAGAAAGGATTGTCGGGGACTTAGAAACCAGAACTTTCCCTGTATCATTTGGAGGCAGAGAGTGGCTCTTAAATTTAATTATGATAGAAATGCAAGGAGACGACCTGATACTCGGAGATGATTGGCTTAATCGATATGGAGCAATTGTAAACTACCGAAGGAGGAATATCTCGTTGATCGCTGACGATGGTTCCGAAATACTGTTTGAGGGATGGAAACCCAGAAGCTCAGGAAAGTTGATCAAAGCGATGAAAGCTGTCAAACTGTTCAAACAGGGCTGCACCGGATACTGGTGCTATGCAATGAAGAAAGAAGACGAAATTGTGGAACTTTCATCCATTCCTGTTATAAATGAATTTCCAGATGTATTTCCTGACGAGTTACCTGGACTACCTCCACGAAGGGATGTAGAATTTACCATTGAGCTGGAACCCGGAGCTACACCAATTTCTAAGGCGCCGTATCATATGGCACCTACTGAGATGTACGAACTGAAAAAGCAGCTGGAGGAGTTACTGGACAAAGGCTATATTCAGCCAAGCGTTTCGCCCTGGGGAGCGCCAGTACTTTTTGTCCGAAAGAATGATGGATCGCTTCGACTGTGTATTGACTATCGAGAGCTGAACAAGATGACGATTAAGAACAAGTATCCGTTGCCACGGATTGATGATCTGTTTGACCAGTTGCAAGGGGCAACAGTATTTTCTAAAATCAATCTGAGATCAGGGTATCATCAGCTGAGGATTAAGGAATCTGATGTTCCGAAATCAGCGTTCAGAACTCGCTACGGACATTATGAGTTTGTAGTGATGCCGTTTGGTCTCACTAACGCACCTACTGTATTCATGCAATTGATGAACCGAGTGTTCATCGAATATTTGGATAAATTTGTGGTCGTGTTCATTGATGACATTCTAGTGTATTCTAAGAGCCCGGAAGAGCATGCTCAGCATTTGCGGATTATATTGGAACTTTTGAGAAGCGAGCAATTGTACGCCAAACTCTCTAAGTGTGAATTTTGGCTGAAGAAAGTAATGTTCCTCGGCCATGTGGTATCAGCTAAAGGAGCCCGAGTTGACCCTCAGAAAATCGAAGCAATTATAGATTGGAAACCTCCAAAGAACGTGAAAGAAGTCCGAAGCTTCTTAGAACTTGCTGGGTATTATCGTCGATTCGTGGAAGGATTTTCTAAAATTTCCTGCCCACTTACTCGACTCCTGCAGAAAACTCAAAATTTTGAGTGGAACGAGTCATGTCAGACTAGTTTTGATGAATTAAAGAAGAGATTGACGACGGCATCGATTCTATCACTTCCACAGGGAATTGGAGGATTTATAGTTTACAGTGATGCTTCGAACCAAGGACTCGGGTGCGTATTGATGCAGAATGACAAGGTGATCGCTTATGCGTCGCGACAGCTGAAACCTTATGAAGTGAATTACCCAACACATGATTTGGATCTAGCAGCAGTAGTTTTTGCTTTGAATATCTGGAGGCATTATCTGTACGGGACTCACTGTCAGATCTTTACGGATCACAAGAGTCTAAAATACATCTTCAGTCAGAAAGAATTGAACACGCGGCAAAGAAGATGGTTAGAACTGATTAAGGACTATGACTTGGAGATTTTGTATCATCCAGGCAAAGCGAATGTAGTGGCCGATGCACTCAGCCGCAAGCCTGTTTCTATTCAGATGCTGGAGACTCTGACCTCCCAACTTAGCCTTCAACGAGAGATGATTCGAGAAGGAATTGAAGTGTGGTTACAAAGAGTCCAAGGACAACTGTGCGTGATGGAAATAACTTCATCATTAACCGAAGAAATCAAATCTAGACAGCATGATGATCCTCCGATGATTCGGTTACGTGATGAAGTGATCAAAGGAAAGGCCCCCGATTCATAATTCATGATGATGGAGTTTTGAGATTCCGTAATCGACTGCTCCCGATGTCGATGTTCTGAAGTAGACGATTATGAAAGAAGCTCACAGTTCGCCCTATTCTATCCACCCAGGCACCAGTAAGATGTATAAGGACTTAAAGCAGAATTTCTGGTGAGACAACATGAAGAAAGATGTAGCGGACTATGTTTCGAAATGCTTGACTTGTCAGCAGGTTAAGATCGAGCATCAACAGCCTGCCGGAATGTTGAAGCCACTCCCGATTCCTGAATGGAAGTGGGAGGACATATCGATGGACTTTATCACTAGTATGCCGAGAACCAGGACAGGAATGAACATGATTTGGGTGATAGTTGATCGTATAACCAAATCAGCTCATTTTCTAGGCATTAAGGATACGTGGGGATCAGAGAAGTTGGCACGAGCATTTATTTCGGAGATAGTTCGATTGCATGGTACGCCGAAAACCATTGTTTCTGATCGAGATGGCCGTTTTGTGTCTCACTTTTGGAAAGCAGTTCATAAGGCCTTGGGGACCGAATTTAACTTCAGCACAGCTTATCACCCGCAGACTGACGGACAATCCGAGAGGACTATTCAAACGGTGGAAGACATGTTAAGGGCCTGTGCCTTAGATTGGTCAAACGATTGGGAAGTTCATCTACCGTTGATTGAATTTACCTACAACAATAGTTGGCATGCTTCCATTAAGATGGCACCATTTGAGGCATTATACGGGAGGAGATGTAGATCGCCCCTATGTTGGGATGATTCATCAGACTTAATCGGGACAGAACCAGAGTTGATCGTACAGACTCGAAAGAAGATAGCATTGATTCGTGAAAGGCTGTTGGCCGCCCAGAGTCGCCAGAAATCTTATGCAGACGCCGTCGCCCTTTGGAATTCAGTACGGGAGACCACGTACTTTTAAAGGTTTCTCCTACTCGGGGAATCTTTCGTTACGGAAGGAAAGGAAAGCTGAGTCCGAGATATATCGGACCATTTTAGATCCTTGAGAGAGTTGGAGAGTTGGCATACAGATTGGCATTGCCGCCGTCATTGTGCCATGTTCGTAACGTGTTCCAGTATCCCAGTTACGAAGGTATATACCAGATTCTAGTCATGTCATTGATTTCGGCGAGATCGAAGTCGCTCAAGATGGGACGTTTGAAGAAAGACCGGTCAAGATACTCGAGAGTCAAGTTAAGCAGTTGAGAAACAAACCCATCGTTTTGGTCAAAGTTCAATGGTCACGCCATGGAGTGGAAGAAGCCACATGGGAAATGGAAGATGGCATGAAGTCCAGATATCCCGAGTTATTTTCGTCTTGAGTTTCAGGACGAAACTCCTTTTTAGTAGGAGAGTATGTAATATCCGGATTTATTACTGTGTATTTTACCTGTATTCGAACCCTGTATTATTCGGAATTGTGATCTTGATGATTGGAGTATGATATTTCTTACATTGATATCTTTGTACATAAGTATAACAACATGCAAAATTCCTCATGAAAACTCGTGATAACACACGCTAAGAATGTACCTTAACGCGCGCTATCGAGCTACTACTAGCGCACGCTACGTATGTAGGAGTTGCGTGCGCTAAGTACTCAATTATTGAGCTGGGCGGCTAGCACATGCGCCAGCCGGGACATGGGTCCGGATAAGATTCCCGCGGACGAACCTGGACAGTTTTGAAGTCAACTTTTAGTAGCGCGCGCTAAGGAATGCTTAGTAGCGTGCGCTAATCTGCTTTGTGCAGAAAATTTATATATGGGCCAGCACTCCATTTTTATTCCCATTTCCTTCGTCTATACTTCATTCTTGAGAGAACAGAGAGCAAGAATTTCCCTTCTAACACACTTAGAAACCATCTTCTCGATCCTTGAATATTGGATATTGCTTGTGAGTGATCATTGAAGTGGAGTAGCACCTTGGAGTGGCATACAACCAACCGGAGTCGGATTCTACCTTACGGTTCAGTGATTTTCGTCATATTAAGGTATGTTCAACCTATCTCCAGACTTAGAGTTGGATTCTAAAGAATTAGATGATCATGTTAACGAGATATTGATTTTCATTAGTGAATTATTCAATATGCATCATGTTTGGAATATGGAGATGGTTATGCCTCAAGTACCTTGATTATGAACATCATGATTCGAATCTTATTACAATGAACAAGTATAGGAAGCTTCTATCATTGGTAATCCAAATCTAGTAGATGACTTCATAGCAATTATGGATTTGACTTTAACATCATTATTGTTAGATGAATCTAAGGGATTGATCATGGAAGGATTTATCTAGTATATATGGAATGTTAAACAACTACATTATGATAATTTTGATTGATATAAAGGTGTCGATATCAACCGTTAAGCCTTTCGAATTGTCGTATGAAGATTTGTAGCCGAAATGGAATATGGTTTTATAATAGTATACATATTCTTGAATCCAAAGTTGTTGTTATCCGTAAGATCATTCATAATCGTATGAACATGATATTCATGGAGGTAACATGAATTATCATGGAATATTTCATTGTTTTGATCATGATGAGAACAATCTTCTGCCCAGTAGTGAACTGCCATGCACATTTAGCGCACGTTAAGCTATGTAAATTAACGTGCGCTATCGAGCACCAGTTAACGTACGCTACGTTTGGTATGTAACGTACACTAGGCCATCAGACGAGTCAGTCAGCTGATCAGTGAAGTACTGACCATGCATAGTTAGCGTACGCTAGGCTTTGTTGTTTGCGTACACTATCGAGCAGACTTAACGCACGCTACACAGAGCACTTAGCGTGCGTTAAACAGTTTAAGCAGATTACATTTTATGAGCTTTTGGCCATAAATCGGATTGTTAGACATTCGTATGACGTGAGATAAATTCTATATTATTTCTTTTGTTAAGGTTCGAGCTTGTTACGTGATTGATTAAGGGGGGCGACCTTCAAGTGTTCGTTTTGTGGAAGTATTGTTCTTGTCTTCGAATCGAGGCAAGTACCTTATTTGTTTTACGTATTGATGTTATACATATTGTCATGCATATATGTCGTTTTTGTATGTCCACCTCGTGTTGGTCCGACGGGATCATCGGGGGATCTATGCTAGCGTGCGCTGGATCATCAGACGGGTTTTTCCACCACGGGTTGGTCTGACGGGATCATCGTTGGTTCTAGGCAGTGAACGCTGGATCGTCGGAATTACCATGTGTATGTTATGATATCATGTTGTGATTATCAGTTGTGTATGTTATGTATGAGTTTCTCGCAGGAGAAGACTCGTTTGACATTTTATCATTTACGTTATTATTATTCTGCGTGTGGCGTTGGATAATATGTTGTGGTACTTGTACTAGCATCGTTGTGCTAACCCCTTCGGGGGTGAACATTTTGTTTATGTTCAGGATCCAGGAGAACGGGAAAACAACCACTGGAGCTGCATGACGACGAGGGTGCAGAGTGATATTTCGGACGGGTTCATTTGTCTGTTGCTTATTGGTTATTTCAATAAGTACTCGAGTACGAAGTCATTTATGATGAATTTGGATTTGGTGATGTATTATTAAGTTTCTGTTGAACAATTGTATTTTCAGTATTTGGTCAGAACTGTTGTATCTTAATTCCGTTATTTCCATTCGTTAGTATCTTTTAATGTCTGTTCAATTCCTCAGCCTTGTAAATCCTTATGTAAAGGATTTACGGCGCTGTAATATTCCTGAATATATCGGGAGTGTTACAAAACCATCACGGACAATTATCCTTAATACTCGACGGTACAAATTACCATGGACGGTAAATATTTCACGTCTTCATCTATACCACAATGTATCCTCGATACCAAGTATACCAACAATAAATGTAAATCATATACCTTATGATTTAATTCCCAAAACTCGAATACAATCTATAATCCCAAATCCCCTGTGATTACGATTATAAACATTGCTATACGAATTATAAACGAATGAAACTGAAACCATTCATTAAATATTATAAACTCAGCAAGTAATAACTTGCCTTAATACCGATGAAGCAGTTACCAATTCCATTGCCGTCATCTACAAGTCCCTCGGTCCCGACCAAAGTAATTCACGAACATACTCGAACACGACCGCAGCATACGGTTATAACCACCGATCAATATTCTCAACCTAGTAATTCGATAAACAACAAGTTCGATAACAATCAACAATCGATAAAAATCAATTCACAAACCCAATGACTCAACAATATCTCGGTTAACCACAATTCTGATCAAACCAAGTTAAACGATTACGAATTCATAACCGAAACAGAATATACTACCCTGCCTGATGACTTAGCGCACATTAATCACTTAACGTAGCGTGCGCTAAGTTGTTCCCGTTAGCGTGCGCTAGAGAATAAGCTTAGTGTGCGCTAATGCTGTACAGTTTGCATGCTTTTCAGGTACCGATCAACATATGACGATTATCAAGAACACTAAGTGATCCAAAACCATGTTTATAGTCATCAAAACAACGAAATCCGATATCCTTTAACATACAAACAATCATTCAACTTATAATCCAAGTCCTATATCCATATATCATCTTCCTCAATATCAACATCATGAAACATTAAGAACGTAACAACACTTTCATAATCTATCATTACAGGGAGTAATCATCAAAAATAACATCAACATCCGCAAAGGAGAATGAGGATTAACCAACTTATCTCAAGAAAATGAACTACACAATATAAATCACCCAAATCATATTAATATCATCATACTCCGGTATCCATCTCATAATCATGTTTATCAACTTGTTTATGTAATAATCATCAACTCAAGAACATCAACATTCAATCCAAAATGAAATCCAAAGATGAAGAGGGATTACCTTTTTGAAGAAATGGATTGAATCCCAAGTTTGAATCCATTTCCAAGAATGGCCAATGATTTAAAGAACAAAGCTTTAATCCATGATTTTCATCTTTAATCTTGATAAAGATCATCACCTCGGAGTGTTTCTGGACCTCAAGTACCTCCCAAGGTTCTCTCTATCGGTTGCAAGAAGAGAATGGACGAAATGCTTCATAATACCCGTCTGTCCCTTTTTATAAAGTATATTACTAGCGTGCGCTAAACCTTATGTTTAGCGTGCGCTACGGCCATAGCGTGCGCTAACTGACTTTGTTAGCGTGCGCTATCGCAATCCAGAGGCTACAGTGTGGCTTCGTACATGGGCTTACATACGTAACGCCCATGCAATAGCATACGTAACTTACACTCTCTAGCGTATGCAAGTCCTTGCGTTTAGCGTGCGCTAATATCAGTTGACTCGTTTGTCTGTATGCTCCGAAGACTGGTCCACACGCCGAAAGTGCTGACGAGGATAAGATTCCTTTTTGTCCAATATACCATTAGCGTGCGCCAACCTTTAGGGTTTAGCGTGCGCTAGTACTAGATTACAAACATCCGTTGACTTTTCAGAACGTGCGCCGAAAGTAGCTTGGTCCACACGCAGATTCCGTCCGATCTTACTGCATTAGCGTGCGCTATGATTTTACCTTTAGCGTGCTCTAACCCTGCATGGTAGCATGCGCTAAGCTTAACTATTAACGTGCGCTAATAAGGCTATACTTAGCCATTTTCAGCTATTCTTGTCCAACGTCTCAACATATCGGATACGTATACATGACGCACTATATCCTCTAATACAATTATCGACCAAGTACGACAATTATACCGATACTGACATCTCAGTCCTTCATTTATTTTATCTATACTGTACAGATTTCACGCTGTACAATATAACTCGGATAAAATAATATTAAACGGTAGTAGAAATTCCGGATATTACATACTACACCACTTAAAATAAGTTTCGTCCTCGAAACTTGTAATCCGTCATAGAAAAACAAACAAACCGTTCAACCAAAATATTTCGAAACCATCACGACAATGATCAATCATCATCATTCACGAATAACCGAAACAGCATACTTACCAGTGCGCAAAGTCGACGATCTCTTGAGATACTAGTAAGTGACATCACTGTACAATCTCAATAGGCTTACAATCACATTCCATGAATCTCAACAAAAATATATCATCTTCGGATGAAATAATCTATCCGTTTCAAATCCTGTCTGCCTGATTACACAATCAAGACCAAATCCTGATACAAGTAAATAATACACGATGTGAAACAACTTCCCAACACAATGGCAACAAACCCCGAAATATCCACACAAAATCTGAACGCTCAGATGATCACTAGCAATGATCAACCAATAAATTAACCGAGAATATCATCGACATGATAACCTCCAATATGACAAACGAACGATCAACGATAATCGAGAATACCCTCACACGGTAAGCTCCAACATGATCAACATAGAACCGTAGAAACTGATATACGAAAGAACAAAATTCTCAAAACATTAAACAAATCACATACAGTGAATCTCAACAAAACACAACTGACTGGTGAACATTCCCCTCGGCATATGAACAACCAATCGCAAATCGATGAACATACCAATCATAAGTGGAGTGGGAACGACCACTCGATATCCAAAACAACCAGTATGGGGTCACCATCCCCAAATCTATACTTACAAAGAAATCATTCAGAAATCGCTATGGTACAAATCGCGCTACTACCATACCAATGGAATTACATAGCACATATGCCCCGATTTCGCAAAATCCAAAGTTCCAAAATTACATCCTGTGCAAGAATCTACAACACGCAGCATATTGCTCTTATCCGGTCAATCAACCGATCATCTCTGGATAACCAAACTATCATACTAGAGTTCAGATCCCTTTCCATAGTTCCATACTGATGTCTCATCCAGTTTGTGAGTTACACTCATAACGTCATCATGATATGCACTATGCACTAAATGCGTATGTATATCAGTCACATTTTCAAAACCAGTTTGAAATCATATAGTCTCGTCAAGAAGACAAATTTTCGAAATTTCTTACAAAAATTTCAAAACTCAAAACAAAATTTTCGTAAGACCACAAAATAATTTTTTTTGAAAAGTTAAACTGGCTCGCTAATGCCAAGTATTCGGTAACAGTTTCCTTCGAATCCTCACGATTTCGAAGTCTTAAAATGAAAACTACGCAAATGATTGACCACACCCATACTCATGTATACCAATTCAGCTCGCTATTCCATCGGAAAACCACACGATAAAGTTCCGAAATTTCAATATATAAATTCCGATTAAAAACTCTTTTTTCCACATATGACTCGCCATGTCAATCATTAATCCATCCTGGATCACCTCAAATATGCCATGACAAAACACTGAAACAAATCATCACAGCGAAAGACTTCCCAAGAGGTTTCATTTGAACAAATAAGCCAAAACCCCGAAAGGCAGGAACGAAATAGATAAACGATTAATAAAGTGTTTTACAATTATCGGGAGTTTTAAGAAAACGGAAAGGCCTTTTGAAACATTATGGTCTCAGCCCGTATCTCGTTCCGCATTACAAGAAGTTTAAAAAGTAGAAAACCCTTTTTCGGACCCCAAGTCCTGAGTTATAAAACAATTTCAAAAATCTATTGGGTCTCGACCCAAAAATCATTTATGGTAAAACATCCGTAAAATATTCATTTTGAAAAGTACCATTTTCAAATGCTCAAAAACAGTTTATATATATCATAAAATGAATTAACATGACTACACGTTCTCCTGAACAATCCACAATATTTCTTCCAAATGCACAACTCCGTTCCAAAGCTTAACCGACATATTGATTTCCAAAATCATAACTTCTCGAGATCATCAATCATGTCCCAACTCTGTCACCTTATACTGTAACGCATAATATTTGCTGAATCTCAAAGCATATCAACTTAGAACGGCAATAAATCTCAATATAATTCAAGAATCCAAATACTTACAGATCGTGAAGCCGATGATTCCCCGTGATACTGGCACATGTCTCGACTCAAGAAAATACTCGACACAGATATTTTCAAATCACACATTTTGCAAACTCAGTTCAACTCGAGAACACAACACAACTCTATCTGAAGAAACACGTTAACACCATTTGGAAAAGTTACAACAATCCCAGTACCACACTGGTAAATCACATAACGCACAAGCCCGAGTGAACAACAAAAACCCAGAGCTCAAACACTTGTCAACCGACAATTCAAATGACATGACAAAAGCATGACCCAACTCGACCCGACTGCCTAGGTTTTCACAACCTAAGCTCCGATACCATATTCTGTAACACCCCCAGATCCGACTGGCAATATTACAGCACCGTGGGCCCCGAGATGGAACCCACAAGGCTGAAGGAAATTTTCGCAAACATTTACAAACGTCTAAGAGGCTAATGACGGTATTATATATTTAAAACATTCGAAGACTTTATAAAACTCGTTTATCAAAACCGTCGTAAAATCTCATTTGAAACCACAAGTCCCGAAATGCTAAAACTCAACAGTTTAAAAACATACGTTAAGTTATCGCTTACACGTATCGACAGAATAGATTTAGAAAATGATTGCCAAAGTAACCTATGTTACCAGATACCAAAAAGGCCATTTAAAAATACTCACGCAGCGGATAAAGACAAACAATTAAAATACTCTAGCAGCGGAATACAACAACAGATCAGAAGCTCAATACACAAATACATGTCCTAGCCAGTATCCTCCGGAAAGCTCATCTCTTCACGACCGCTACAAGCTTGATAATCCAAGAACCTAAAAAGAAAGCCCACGACGGGGTCAGCCATAGTATCCAACAATGATAACCATCACATCATGTCAATAATTACATATCAATGGAAATACTAAGTAAGAATACGACCAATGTAATCTTACCGTCGTAACTTTACAAAAATCCACGATTCGTATCCTTAACAACACAATAAGATAATACCGAAATATCTGTACGGTATATCAACAACACTCAAGGTTCTCAAAACATTATCATAATTCGCGATACGGAAATTATACCAACTCTGGCCAATTCAATCCATCGGATAACGTCGACAATTACAATACGATAATCGATTGTCCATCAAAGACAAGTATCAAGGAAATATGGAACATACCACAAGATACGAAATACCATGACGAAATCACGTCAGTCTAATCCAAGATCAGATCAACACAACATACGAACATGGTCCTAACGCAAGACCTACAAATGCATACTCATGTGACAACGTCAATATGTTCACAACAATAACAACAATGTATACTTATGGCAAACCCATAATATACATATGCACAATAACAACAACACATATGGTAATCCAACAATCCAGCGCACACAGATATAGATTCCCATGATGATCCCGTCGGACCAACGCATGGTGCCATTACCTGTCCAGCGATCCAGCGCACACAGCTATAGATTCCCATGATGATCCCGTCGGACCAACGCATGGTGGACATACGACAACAATACACGACTGCACAAGACAATAATACACAATGCACGACAAAAACCGTGCACAAATGCATGGCAACAACGATATACGAATGTATCACAACATGATCGACACAAAATGACAAAAATGATTAGAGTACTTGTCTCGAGTCCTTCGAGAGCAATCTCGATGTCCAAACCATCACGGACAATTATCCTCAATACTCGACGGTACAAATTACCATGGACGGTAAATAATTCACGTCTTCGTCTATACCACAATGTATCCTCGATACCAAGTATACCAACAATAAATGTAAATCATATACCTTATGATTTAATTCCCAAAACTCGAATACAACCTATAATCCCAAATCCCCTGTGATTACGATTATAAACATTGCTATACGAATTATAAATGAATGAAACTGAAACCATTCATTAAATATTATAAACTGAGCAAGTTATAACTTGCCTTAATACCGATGAAGAAGTTACCAATTCCATTGCCGTCATCTACAAGTCCCTCTGTCCCGACCAAAGTAATTCACGAACATACTCAAACACGACCGCAGCATACGGTTATAACCACCGATCAATATTCTCAACTTAGTAATTCGATAAACAACAAGTTCGATAACAATCAACAATCGATAAAAATCAATTCACAAACCCAATGGCTCAATAATATCTCGGTTAACCACAATTCTGATCAAACCAACTTAAACGATCATGAATTCATAACCGAAACAGAATATACTACCCTGCCTGATGACTTAGCGCACGTTAATCACTTAACGTATCGTGCGCTAAGTTGTTCCCGTTAGCGTGCGCTAATGCTTTTCATGTACCGATCAACATATGACAATTATCAAGAATACTAAGTGATCCAAAACCATGTTTATAGTCATCAAAACAACGAAATCCGATATCCTTTAACATACAAACAATCATTCAACTTATAATCCAAGTCCTATATCCATATATCATCTTCCTCAATATCAACATCATGAAACATTAAGAACGTAACAACACTTTCATAATCTATCATTACAGGGAGTAATCATCAACAATAACATCAACATCCGCAAAGGAGAATGAGGATTAACCAACTTATCTCAAGAAAACGAACTACACAATACAAATCACCCAAATCATATTAATATCATCATACTCTGGTAATCCATCTCATAATCATGCTTATCAACTTGTTTATGTAATAATCATCAACTCAAGAACATCAACATTCAATCCAAAACGAAATCCAAAGATGAAGAGGGATTACCTTTTTGAAGAAATGGATTGAATCCCAAGTTTGAATCTATTTCCAAGAATCGCCAATGATTTAAAGAACAAAGCTTTAATCCATGATTTTCATCTTTAATCTTGATAAAGATCATCACCTCGGAGTGTTTCTGGACCTTAGGTACCTCCCAAGGTTCTCTCTATCGGTTGCAAGAAGAGAATGGACAAAATGCTTCATAATACCCGTCTGTCCCTTTTTATAAAGTATATTACTAGCGTGCGCTAAACCTTATGTTTAGCGTATGCTACGGCCATAGCGTGCGCTAACTGACTTTGTTAGCGTGCGCTATCGCAGTCCAGAGGCTACAGTGTGGCTTCGTACATGGGCTTACGTACGTAACGCCCATGCATTAGTGTACGTAACTTACACTCTCTAGCGTATGCAATTCCTTGCATTTAGCGTGCGCTAATATCAGTTGACTCGTTTGTGTGTATGCTCCGAAGACTAGTCCACATGCCGAAAGTGCTGACGAGGATAAGATTCCTTTTTGTCCAATATACCATTAGCATGCGCTAACCTTTAGGGTTTAGCGTGCGCTAGTACTACATTACAAACATCCATTGACTTGTCAGAACGTGCGCCGAAAGTGGCCTGGTCCACACGCAGATTCCTTCCGATCTTACTGCATTAGCGTGCGCTATGATTTTACCTTTAGCGTGCGCTAACCCTGCATGGTAGCATGCGCTAAGCTTAACTATTAACGTGCGCTAATAAGGCTATACTTAGCCATTTTCAGCTATTCTTGTCCAACGTCTCGACATATCGGATACGTATACATGACGCACTATATCCTCTAATACAATTATCGACCAAGTACGACAATTATACCGATACTGTCATCTCAGTCCTTCATTTATTTTATCTATACTGTACAGATTCCATGATGTACAATATAACTCGGATAAAATAATATTAAACGGTAGTAGAAATTCCGGATATTACAGAGTGAGGGTATTATACTTGTAGTTATGTAAATCATTTATATAAGGCAATGAATGGTTCTTTATTTACTGGTAGTTACTGGCGTTCCTAACTCGTAAATATACCTATAGAAACTAGTCTATGTATTTGAGAGCAAAACGTTCCACTCCTTATTGGATAAGGAGGTTGGCACTGGAAAGGTTTATAGCTCAAATACTTAACTGTTCGCAAGTCGATGAAACTTGACTGGGCATTAAGTTTATGTGAAGGCTTGTATGACGTGTTCTTTGACATGGAGAGTGCCTGTCGAACGCTAATGGTTAGTGGGAGCACACGTTATAGGTATGTTAATTGGATTAGTATACTCGAACCGGCTCACCCTCGATTCGTCACACGGATTTTACTCGGGGACAGTCAATGACGGAATCGAAAGGTTGTGATAGGTATTCGTGAACCTTCGACTTGAGGATTTGGTAGGGATGTGCTTGTGACGTCAAGATTTTCATTAGAGTAGTTCGACCCTATAAACTGGGAGGCGGGGGTCAACCTCGACGTGCATCTTGACGGGCAAGTAACAGGTCCTACTGAATACCAAGATAGAATTCTTTCTCCCGTTAGCGAGCGTGTTAATTGTCCTATGCGGTTATTGGCAGATGAGATCATAAGTCTTTGGCCAAAGCATTGGAGCTAGTTGTATTGGATACACGAGAGCTTGATGATCTCAATTTGTATTAACGCATGCATAGCGTCTAGTACAGTTAGGGTTTGACTGACCGTGACCCTATAACTTGATCGGGACATTTGAAAGAAGGGTTTATACGTATACTGGTATTCAAGACAAAATGGTTCTTGAATGATCCCAATCATTCGTTCTCAGTTGGGGTACAGTGTAGGCCGCCAGGCTGGCTAGGTGGTGCTACTACTCTTTCGTTCCTCCCATTGCTGACTGAGACGAACCTACCGAGTCGCACAATAGGATTGACGACGGAATGAATCGAGCTTATTCTCTCATTATGAATATTAGATATTGGATATCTAATTAATTGGGACATTGGATGTCTAAATTGATTTCTTGGATAAATTAATTTACGACCAAATGAATTAAATAAATTACTGGGTGATTAATTTAATTCATTAATATTATTATTTTTTGGAGAAATTAATTATGTTGTTATGTATTTGATATGATTAATTAATTGGATTAATGAATTAATATAAATACATCGGAACGGAATCAAAGTTTATCTGTTTGGACTCACGGGAGTCCGAAACGGACCAAACTCATATTCCCCTTCTAGATGGATGCCACCCCCTTTCACCTAACCCCTCTTGGTCTTTGTCTCCATTTTATAATGGAAGACAAATGACTTTAAGAGATATGGTATCTCTTATTATATGGTAAAGTTGATTTGAGGAGATAAGGTTGGAAGAATAAAAGGAAGACTTGCTCCCTATTTATAACCCCATTCCATACGTGAAAAAGCTGGAGGCAGTGAGAGAAAAAGAGTTGCTTTTATAGTCTTCACTTTTCTTCCTTTTCTTCTTGATTTGTTCTTAGAGAAACATCAAGAGATAATATTGAGATATATATATTTAAACAATTAAAGTGTTATAATTAAAGTTTCATCACTTGATTCTAGCCGTAACCTTAGAGGTTAATCGAGTGTTGTCATTCCGTTCGTTTCTCCGACGCGTGACAAGTAGAGAAGCTGTTTTTTCGGCGTTGGATCATCCAAGGGCTTGGAGCATTTTGGATCGTTTGGGGAATAGCTCAAGATAAGGAAATTCATATAATCAACGGACGACAAGGGTATGATTTCGAATCTTCCTTTGTTTATTTTATATTCGTATATGCGTAGCTCGACCGATCCTCGTAGGGATTCGGATCCAATTAATTTTTGTTTTACCATTTGCGCTGGGCCTTTGTTTTAGGCACTGAATCCCAACAGATATATGAAGGGATATACATATAATTATGAGTTTTTATGAATTATCATTGGATTGTTGGAGGATTATTCAAGAACATGTTGGATGTTGATTTTGGAATTGGGGGTTTCGATTAGATGTTGTTGGAATCTCGAATTGTGTATTCCTATGAGAATATTGATTGTATATAAGATGTTTTGTTGGATTGAATCATTCATTAGAGGTTTGGTATCGATATAATCGAGATTAGTTGTAAACAATTGGAGGTTGTCTACAACGTGTTTGTTGAATTGCTTCAATGAGTTTGGGTATTGTTGTATCGACTTTTGAGTTGGTTGTGATCATGCTTGATTCGTATATTAAGCGAATCGTTGGTAATTGTGTTATTCAAGGTTGTTTCGAGGACCGATAATCACTTTAAGGACGTTGCTCGTGGAAGGACTTTCTCGCCGTCGGTTTGAGGCAAGTTTTATACTTGTACTAGTCAATGAGATTAATGTTATCATATATGTGTATGAATGTGTTGTATCATTACGAGACTTAGTCTCTTCATAAGTTCATTGATATTAGGGGATCGTTCAATACGATACTCTTCGGCAATTATGCCAAATGTTTATTATCATTCATTAATGGCCGGTAAGGCATTGAGATATTCGTTGTTAATGTTATGATCGATCACCGGTTCGCGGTATCGATGTATCGGTTGTTGTTGTTAATATTGATGTCGATCTAAGACGTTGTTGTAATCATTGTAATTAATGTTGGTGTCCTGTCATTCATGTTGTATTGGCCGATTGAAGGCATTGTCGTATTCGTTCTCATCTTTGTCGTCGGTAGCCGATTAAAGGTGCCGAGGCATTCATTGTATCATTGTTATCGATTAGCCATTCTAAGGCAATCGAGGTGCTCAATCATTCATTGTATCATTGTCATCGATTAGCCATTCTAAGGCAATCGAGGTGCTCAGTCATTTATTGTATCATTGTCATTGATTAGCCGTTCTAAGGCAATCAAGGTGCTCAATCATTCGTTGTATCATTGTTATCGATTGACCATTATAAGGCAATCGAGATATTGAATCATCCGTTGCATCATTGTTATCGGTTGGCCATTCTAAGGTGATCGAGGTATTGAATTGGGACTATCGAGTACGATGCCCATCCGTGAGTCATCATTATCGTGTTGGCCGATTCAAGGTAGCACACTATCATTCTCGTGAATTCGGTAATCTACGAATCGTTGTCGTTTGTGATTTATTATATTTTGGAGGTTAGTCTCGGCTAGTGCTTATGAGTGAGTTTGGGGCTTGAACCTTCGCGGTTGGCTTCCCAACACCTACAACTCAGTAGGTCACGGTCGTGTTTATGATCTTATGGGTAAGTTTGGGGCTTGAAACTTTGCGGTTGGCTTCCCAACACCTACAACTCAGTAGGTCACGGTCGTGTTTATGATCTTATGGGTAAGTTTGGGGCTTGAACCTTCGCGGTTGGCTTCCCAACACCTACAACTCAGTAGGTCACGGTCGTGTTTATGATCTTATGGGTAAGCTTGGGGCTTGAACCTTCGCGGTTGGCTTCCCAATACCTACAGCTTAGTAGGTCACGGTGGTGGTTATTACCTTATTACCCCTCATTAACTACAGGGTTGTTCCGGTTTCATGTGATTGTGATATTTGACAGCTTCGGCTAAGTGGCTTTCAGGCCTTTGTGATTGTCTTTGTAATTTCATTGGAGCCTTCGGGCATTGTGATTCATAATTAATTCAGTTCTGGTTTGGTTCATGTCGTGTAATTCATTATGGTACTCTATGATTATGATTCGTCGTTGGGCACTTATGTTCTAACCTGCTGAACAGGTACTAATAGTATGCCGTGGGAATAGTGTTTCACGAATGCTCGGTTCTTACATTGGTTTGTGAGCATCTCGTATTATTATTATCATTGTACCATTTCATTTTGCCTTTGGATGCATATCATGTTATACATGTATTTGATGTTCATTATCTGGATGACTGACCCCGTGGGGGCAGAAAATGTTTTCATGTTTTAGGTGCTTGCGAGGAAAGAGTTGAGACATAGGGGCATGATGATGGCGACGAGGAATTCGAGCGATACTAGTCCGAGTTGTTCATGTTGGTCAGTCAGTTAGAGTGTTCTCCAGTTTGTCAGTCATTGTCATTATGTATTACCCGAGCAGATGCTCGTGGATGTTGTTGTAATTTTTTTTATTTTGGCCATGTAGGCCCATCGTTGTCATTGAAATTCCTTATCGGAATATTGTGTCGGATATCATGGTAGGGACTGTGATGTCCCTTGTTGGTTAATTTTAAGGTATTTTAGTCATGTTCGCCTGGTGGATCTCTGGGTGTGGGGTCTACGGCACTGTAATAACCCAATGGGATTTGGGGGTGTTACAGAAGATGGTATCAGAGATTTTGGGTTGTGAGATACCCTGATATGTGAGTTATGTGGCTCTACCGATGTGGTAGTAGTGGGACTGTCAGGTTATGAAAATATGGACAGTCGGGTTTTGTGAGTCGTAATATTAGTACGACTGCACGAGTCATTCATTCATCGAGTCTTCGTCAGTTGAGACTAGTATCGTGAGACCTCGAAGCTTCGTATAACCTGTGTAAGGACTCGATTCTCTTTATGTTCATACATTCATCATGTCATTAATTATTCACGCCTTGTTGAAACCTATATGTGATATTATTGTTATAATTGATTCATGACGAATTGTATTGAAGTACGTTTGACCATGAAAGTGATAAGGATCAACTTATTCATCAGTTAATAATCCTCAATCATCATTCTGATCTTGTCGATCATGTTAATTCATTCATCACTCAGTTAATTCGTTCATTACTCAGTTAATCCATTCATCACTCAGTTAATTCATTCATCACTCAGTTAATTCATTCATCACTCAGTCAATTTCGTTACTCAGTTAATTCATTCATCACTCAGTTAATTCATTCATCACTCAGTTAATTCATTCATCACTCAGTCAATATCATTACTCAATTAATTCATTCATTACTCAGTTAATTCATTCATCACTCAGTTAATTCATTCATCACTCAGTCAATATCATTACTCAGTTAATTCGTTCATCACTCAATTAATCTCATCGTTCAGTTAATTCATTCATCACTCAGTCAATCTCATCATTCAGTTAATTCATTCATCACCCAGTCAACCTCATTGTTCAGTTAATTCATTCATCACTCAGTCAATCTCATCGTTCAGTTAATTCATTCATCACTTAGTCAATCTCATTGTTCAGTTAATTCATTCGTCACTCAGTCAATCTCATTGCTCAGTTAATTGATTCATCACTCAGTCAATCTCATTGTTCAGTTAATTCATTAATCATCCAATCCATCTCACGGTTTAGTTGTTGATCTTGTGGATCGAATTTTCAACCTTGTTAACTTGTGCAAGGTAATCATTTCAGGAATTTCATCAGATAATCATGTTACCTCACCTGATCTTTCATGCGATCTTATCATATTCCGGCATCATGTCGACGATCATTTCATTGCATTATTAATGCATTCATTGTGTTAGAGCATGTATGCTCATTGTTATCATTCTGTCTCATAATCATAATGCGATCTTCATACGAGATCTGTAATTATCACGTGACTTTCCTGCCTCGGTATGGAAAGAGCTGTCAGAGGGACATCGGACTCCGACGTCCAAGAGATTGTTTTCTAGTCGTCTTTGTGCTGGGAGAGCATCTTCATCTCAGACGACGAGTTCGACTGTTGTTTGCTTTAACTGTGATCATCACCGGTTTTGAGCAAGTTAATTCTTGCTCGGTAATAGGATAATCATTCATTTCATCATCGTTCATTCATTCGAATAAGTCATTCATCATATATAAATCACGTTGAGACTTATAATTATCAAACTAATCATTCACTTCACGGGGAACATTGGTTCCAATCATTTCATTTGAGCTATCACTCGTTACGTTATCATTTCACCCCGGTGAGCCATTCTTGATCCTTGTTGGATTTCGACTCATTATCATTTATTGTGATCATTCTTGTTCGTGTGTATCTCGTTGATTTTTCCTGGCGGGATATTGCTTCTCCATACTTGTTTTAAGTTTCGGGACGAAACTTCTTTTAAGGGGGGTAGTATGTAATATCCGCAATTTTGATTTTCCGGTAATTTTCTTTTTCTGGAGGAATTCCATCTTAGAGACTCCGTTGTGACCGTTTCGTCATTCCGGGAATATTTAATTCTACACTTTTCGTCATCCGAGTTCGTATCGGTGTCGTTCTGTTGTTCTTAAGCGACTTTTCCACGTATGAGTTCGACTTTGTAAAATCACCATTAGTTCTTGTAAACTCCAAAAATTCTGAATCTTTATTATAGAGCATCAAGTTAGCTTTCCAATGGTTCAAATGGTGAGTCAATCGGAGTCCGGACGAAGGAGTTATGGTCGAAATAGCTAAGACTGCACCATGTGCCTTTTGGTGCTGGAGCGGGCTGTATCGCGGGCCGCGGGCCCTGCTGGCCGGGACGCGGCACTAAGATGGCTGGGAGCTTTTTTTTTAGCCATGGGCCGCGGCACACTCAGTCCGGGCCACGGCACACGGGTCAGATCACCCTTTTTCAGCGGATTTTTGGAGGAAGGAAGCTCATTTCATCCTCCTCTTCATTTCTCCTCTCCTTGGGCGATTTTTGGACGAATTCTTGGGCGATTTATCATCATCAATCTCAGATATTTCATCCTACTTTAGTTCTTGGTCTGGATTAACAACATCTTTTTTGGATTCTTCATCCCAAATCTAAGGTAAATTTTTCAACATCTTGGATTTCGATTTTTAGTTGTGATATGATTATTTAGATGTTGTAATCATGATATATGAAGGGATATACGTATGATTATGAGTTTTTATGAATTATCATTGGATTGTTGGAGGATTATTCAAGAACATGTTGGATGTTGATTTTGGAATTGGGGGTTTCGATTAGATGTTGTTGGAATCTCGAATTGTGTATTCCTATGAGAATATTGATTGTAGATAAGATGTTTTGTTGGATTGAATCATTCATTGGAGGTTTGGTATTGATATAATCGAGATTATTTGTAAACAATTGGAGGTTGTCTACAACGTGTTTGTTGAATTGCTTCAATGAGTTTGGGTATTGTTGTATCGACTTTTGAGTTGGTTGGGATCATGCTTGATTCGTATATTAAGCGAATCGTTGGTAATTGTGTTATTCAAGGTTGTTTCGAGGACCGATAATCACTTTAAGGACGTTGCTCGTGGAAGGACTTTCTCGCCGTCGGTTTGAGGCAAGTTTTATACTTGTACTAGTCAATGAGATTAATGTTATCATATATGTGTATGAATGTGTTGTATCATTCCGAGACTTAGTCTCTTCATAAGTTCATTGATATTAGGGGATCGTTCAATACGATACTCTTCGGCAATTATGCCAAATGTTTATTATCATTCATTAATTGCCGGTAAGGCATTGAGATATTCGTTGTTAATGTTATTATCGATCATCAGTTCGCGGTATCGATGTATCGGTTGTTGTTGTTAATATTGATGTCGATCTAAGACGTTGTTGTAATCATTGTAATTAATGTTGGCGTTCTGTCATTCATGTTGTATTGGCCGATTGAAGGCATTGTCGTATTCGTTCTCATCTTTGTCGTCGGTAGCCGATTAAAGGTGCCGAGGCATTCATTGTATCATTGTTATCGATTAGCCGTTCTAAGGTAATCGAGGTGCTCAATCATTCATTGTATCATTGTCATCGATTAGCCGTTCTAAGGCAATCGAGGTGCTCAGTCATTCATTGTCATTGATTAGCCGTTCTAAGGCAATCGAGGTGCTCAATCATTCGTTGTATCATTGTTATCGATTGATCGTTATAAGGCAATCGAGATATTGAATCTTCCGCTGCATCATTGTTATCGGTTGGCCATTCTAAGGTGATCGAGGTATTGAATTGGGACTGTCGACTACGATGCCCATCCGTGAGTCATCATTATCGTGTTGGCCGATTCAAGGTAGCACACTATCATTCTCGTGAATTCGGTAATCTACGAATCATTGTCGTTTGTGATTTATTATATTTTGGAGCCTAGTCTCGGCTAGTGCTTATGGGTAAGTTTGGGGCTTGAACCTTCGCGGTTGGCTTCCCAACACCTACAACTCAGTAGGTCACGGTCGTGTTTATGATCTTATGGGTAAGTTTGGGGCTTGAACCTTTGCGGTTGGCTTCCCAACACCTATACTAGTCCGAGTTGTTCATGTTGGTCAGTCAGTTGGAGTGTTCTCCAGTTTGTCAGTCATTGTCATTATGTATTACCCGAGCAGATGCTCGTGGATGTTGTTGTATTTTTTTATTTTGGCCATGTTGGCCCATCGTTGTCGTTGAAATTCCTTATCGGAATATTGTGTCGGATATCATGGTAGGGACTGTGATCTCCCTTGTTGGTTAATTTTAAGGTATTTTAGTCATGTTCGCCTGGTGGATCTCTAGGTGTGGGGTCTACGGCACTGTAATAACCCAATGGGATTTGGGGGTGTTACAATAGGGACCTTGAGGAATAATGGGAATGAATTCGTAATTGTTTAAGTTAGATTGTTCGGACTTGTGTTTAATCAAGATATTTTGAAATCGTTAGGGTTGTTGATTGGATATATCGATTGTTGACTGTTATCGAACTTGTTGTTTATTGATTATTGTAATAGGTTGAGATTATTGATCGGCGATTATAACCGTATGTTGCAGTCATGTTCGAGTATGTTCGTGAATTGCATTGGTTGGGGTCGAGGAGCTCATAGACGAAGGCAATGATATTGGTAGTGGCTTCATCATCGTCGTATCGGTATCGAGGCAAGTTATTACTTGCTCAGTTATAATATTCAATGAATGGTTTCCGTTTCATTCGTTTATAATTCGAATAGCAATGTTTATAATCGTAATCACAGGAGATTTGAGATTATAAATTGTATTCGAGTTTTGGGAGTTAAATCATAATGTATATGCTTTATCTCGGTTATTAGTATATTCGGGTATAAAGGTTACGTTGCGATAAAGATGAGGATATGAATATCTATAGTTCATGGTACGTTTGGATCGCCGAGCATTGAGGATAATCTCCGGTGATGATTTGACATCGAGATTGCTCCTGAAGGACTCGGGACAAGTATCTTAGTTTTGATTTCGGTTTAGTGTTGATGATGTTGATCATGCAAGTTGCCTTTCATGTTGTTGAACATGAGGTCGTCCTAGTTGTTTTGTCATAATGTCGTTCATGTTATTGAGTCATGTATTGTTCATGTCGATGAACATATTGATTTGCATATGTGTATGTATAATTGTATTGTTTATGTTGTGTTGATCCGTTGGGATCGTGTGATCTATGCTGAGGGCGCTGGATAAGATGTCCACCTCGTTATGGTTGTAACACCCCCAATCCGCTCAGGGATATTACACGCCGTAGAACCTTTCCTCAAGGATCTACCAGACTGGTAACAACATCGAACATCTCAACAATGCCTTTAAGGCTAAAATGACTCAGTAGACCGATTTGGTCTTTCAATAAATACATACAACTCAAACACATTACATGTAACACCCCCAATTTCAAACCGGGAATATTACACGCCGCAGACCCTCTCCGTGAGGATCCACCAGGCTAGACATCCAAACAACACAACTCATTACATACCGACATGAAATACCAAATCAACATACTAACTTGGTCTTTCATCACAAACATACAAGTCAAAATGCACATTTCTATCTCGACTCATACCCATGCAAGGGTAAAATACACTCACAAACCAAAAGTACGACACAAGAAAGACCATACACAAAATCCGACTGACTGCATCTAACACTGGCCTTCGTGTGATTAGTATCATTCGCCTTCCATCATCCTTCGTGCCGATCCTGTGTTTTGCTCCCAAACCTGCATGTACCTGGATGCAAAAACAGACATCCACCCCCGAATACTCGGGGGTTAGCAAAACTCCACTGTTTTGCTAGTACAAGTATAAAGTGCAAATACGAGCCATACATAACACATTCCGAGAATACAACAAAAGACTTCCCGAGATATTTTGATAATTAAAAATAGTTCAAGTCTTGAAAGTAAAACGAAACAAGTAAGCACTTTGCAAACACTTCCAAATCTTGGGAGTTTTGAAAACATTTGTGATTGAAAAGTTCTTAATTCTACCAAAACCACTTAGGGTCACCGCCCCAAAGTTCATTTTCCAAAAATGCAAAACCGATTAACAAAACACGGGGTTCACAACCCAATTCATTCCAGCCATAAAACACAGGGTCCACGACCCAACCATTTCGATCACCAACACAGGGTCCACGACACGTTCATTCACTTCAATTCACTTCCAACGACACATTACACATAACACATTATTTTTATGCCATTTTAGCCAAACACCAAGGCACGATATATAATGTCTCTCGACTCCGAGCAACAAGCATTGTGATACTCCGGACATATCACAATTAATCATCGTTACAAACATTCTTGCAATTCTCGCGACCCGGTCCGGCCCTCAAGCCACCATGTCCCTGTGTGCCCCGTCGAGCAATCCCCAGGTGAGAATGCCCACTCGAAGTAACCCTCGCGACCCGGTCCAGCCGCTAAGCCACCAGGTCCCTGTGTGACCCCATCGAGTCAATCCCCGAGTGAGAGTACTCGAGAAAAACTTACAACTCTCATCAATTCTCATTTCCAAAATCGCAATCCTCAAGAGTCAATCACAATATATATAGTCGAGGTATTTTGCTAAAATGGCCATATTATCCAACACATACTCACGACCCAAAATTAATACTGTCCACAAAGAAACACACTTATCTCAACAATACCGAACGACACAACCAATATCACACAACTCATATATCCACCGATAACCACATGAATCCACGCACAATTTATAACAAAAGGATTTAACTACAAATTACCGACGACATATTCACACATAATGAAATCATCCGAAGGTAGGGAGTTCCTATACTCAACACTAACACACATATTCGAATAAGCACATTAAGTCTCGAACACAAGATTCGTCCTTTAAGAAAACCATAATTGTAAATATACCGATTCTTTTGAGAAAAGGTTGTAAATATTCATTTAGCACATATCGTCAATTTTCAACCACTATATTCACAAAACACGTAATGTATGGGCAAGATACTTGCCTCAATAGTTGATACTGGACACTCCGACGAGCGTGGCTCAACCGGAAAACTTCGAATGCCCACAACTCTCCGGCGGACACGACGGTAACACCATCGATCGGAAAACGGCGAACGAAAGGGTTCCGGCTCGAGTTCTTCGCAAGGAACCTGACCCCAACATCATACCATGAATAAATTGACGATCGGACGAGGAAGAATAATCGTAGAACGCCCGAATCCCCTTTGTGACATTTTATCGAACACTTTCAAGGTGTCGATTAGAAACTCAATAAAACGACGAATCCTCGGCAATCCAACCGTGGAAAAACAAGGGATTCGATATACACAACTTAATAATCATCACTCCATCACTATTCTAAGTTATAACGAATCAAACGGACGAAATCAACAAAATCCCCAATTTTTCCCAAAACTAGGATTTTAGGAAAACTAACCGTGATTCGCTGGATTGAAGGATGTTATGGAGTGATTAATTGATGATATGAGCTCCCAAACTTCGTGGATTAATTGCATAACAACCTGCCTTCATGATCTCCAAGGATCCAGTCGCGGAAGAGAAGGAGAGAAATGGGAAAAATGACTGAAACTGGACTGCTCGGTCATATTTATATTGGTGCAGCCTAGCGTGCGCTAGACTGCCGAGCTAGCGTGCGCTAGCGGGCGGTCATGGTCGAGAATGTTCGGCCGGGGCCCGCCATCATGCGCTGAACACGTGCGTTGTCGGCCCGGGCCACAATCCAGAGACTTCCTGGATCGGCCAGGTAGCGTGCTGTCACGGCCGACAGTCGACAACGAGACATGGGTGCGCAGACGGTCGCACGGGGTGCCGAGGGACCTACACGAGCAGGACGCCAAGGATGGCATCGGGATGCAAGTGAAGAGTCAGCCTTCAGGACGGCGTGATCGGACGGAGAATCACGCGTGGAATCCGTGGGAGCACGGACGCCGCTATGGGAAGCGGATCGCCCAAGGGGCATTGCGGACGGGACATGTTAGGGACTTTCCAGCAGCGCAGGGGGCACGGGCAAGGCCGGACGAGCAGCAGTCGTGTGGGACAAGGCACGACGGGACAAGGCCGAGTCGGGGAACAAGACTCGAGCAGGGCAGCCAGACGCGGGCGTGTGATGCCGGGCGCGGCCGACGTGCGCGGGCGCGCGCGCGCGAGGTGCGAGAGAGACCCTCCCCACCTATAATAGGCTTAGACGGAAAAGCCTTGTGGAGGCAGTGGACATTGAAAAGCTGAGGAGTCACTCAGCAGGGAAGACTCGACCGGAAGCAGCTAGAAGCGGACCGGCTTGGTCCAGGAGGTTCGGGAAGAGTCTAGAACATTGCAGAGACAGACCCAGATGGTCGGGCCGATGCGGGCCGGGCCGGGCCGATGCGGGCCGGGACGGACAAAGACGGGCCGGGCGCCCCGGATGATGGAAGAACCTTCTAGGACCCTCCTAGAAGGATGTACTACTTGAAGATTATAGAGCATTCTAGATTTGTACTTAGTATTGTACTTGTAGAATACTCTAGAATGTGTTTGTAAGCCTTGTATGTAGACTTGTGTGGATGATTCTAGAGATAGGTTCTAGAATTGGTATGTTGTAGGTTGTTCTAGAATCCTCCAAATGAGGAGGTGGCATAGAAGGATCTAGAGTATAGGAGTAGTATAAATAGGCTTGAGGTTGGCTCATTTGCTCCCAACCCTCAAAGACTCAACATTCTTGTGTACTTGTAAAGTTTGTGAAATAGTGAAGTTTTCACTCAACTCCCAAGTGTTAACCCCTTCTTACACACATAGCAACCAAGTGAGTTAGGCTTACTAGCTAGATCGAGGCAATTCTAGTCTGGTGCCGCATGGGTCCGAAGAGCTTTCGAGTGCTCAAACCCAACCCCGTGACAAGTGGTATCGGAGCCACGCTAGTGGTTCAAGGAGTTTCCACATTGAGACGTTGCTGAGAGGTTTTGTGCAAGGAGGACCAATGGAGACTACGTCCAGCGTCACCAAAGTTCAACCCGGCCAGGAGAAGGACAAGTCCAGGAAAGGGTCTAGGGACAAGTCCGTGGAAAGAGGTGTTGCCATGGAAGCACGAGTGGCTCGGCTGGAGGAAACCATGGGCAGACATGAGGATGCTCTCGAGGCATGGAGCAGAGTGGCTGACTAGGTGACGGAGATGAGCGAGTCGTTAGAGGAGCTTGAGAACCGGGTGACGGGCACCCTTAATGCATTGCGACGTGACTTGTGTGAAGAGATCCTTGAGGCTGTCAGGAAGGAGGTTCGGTCGATGATCGCAGCCTTTCGAGAGGAGATCATAGGGAGGATAGAGACCATCGAAGGAAGGATAGCACTGTACGAGCGGGCGATGGCCCACGGCAGGGACCAGCGGGGTGCGGCACCCCATTGAATCGACATCCCCCCGCCGTGTTCGTTCCAAGGATCGAGGAATGGTAGGGAAGTGGATGACTTCCTGTGGAACATGGAGCGTTACTTTGGTGCATCGGGGATAGCAGATGATGCGACCAAGTTGCAGAGGGCTCCATTCTTTCTAGCCGATGTGGCGCTACTGTGGTGGAGAAGGCGCGAAACAGAGATCGCACGTGGTACATGTCGGATGGAGACATGGGATGATTTCAAGGCCGAGTTCAAGCAGCAGTTTTACCCGGAGAATGTTGAGTTTGAGGTCCGGGCTAGGTTGAAGGAGTTGACACACAGCAAGACGATCAAGGACTATGTGAAGGAGTTCCAGGAGATCGTGCTGGAGTCGCCTAGCCTTAGTGAGCAGGAAGCTTTGTTCGCGTTCGTGGATGGACTGAAACCGTGGGCAAAGTTAGAGGTGCAGAGGGCCAAGGCACAGAATGTGTCCGAGGCGATTGCGATAGCAGAGCGGCTGATCGAGTTGAAACCAGCCGGGGAGAGCCGAAAGTCCAGGAGGGATGAGGACGACATCGATACGCAGGACAAGTCACACCAGGGTAGTGCGGATAGGGGCGCGAGGATGGCCAGGCCCAAGGACGGCAAGCAGTCAGGGTGGACTCAGACTTGCCATGGGTGCGGGAGTGCAGACCATCTCGTAGCAGCGTGTCCGAAGAAGAAGAAATGTGAGATTTGCTGGAGCACGGAGCATTCGACGAGGCAATGCTCGAAGTTTCCGCCGCCATGGAGTACACCAAGGCACGGGACGATGCCGAGGGTGATGGGACATCGATGGCGCTTCAAGTGTTGAACTCAGCCATAGGGATGGCATCGCGGGACGGAGCACCGCTTGAAGGAAACTTGATGTATGCGATGGGACTGATCAATGGGAAACCCATCAAGGCATTGGTCGACACAGGGGCCGATTACAACTACATTGACGAGGCTGAAACAAAGAGGTTGGGGCTTCAGGTCACCGAGGGACGGGGCTGGATGAAGTTAAATACTGCACCACCCGTTCGGGTTACAGGAGTCGCCAATGGGGTGCGACTAAAGATTGGCACGTGGGAACTGCGCGTGCACTTCAAGGTGACGAGCATGGATGATCGGGACATAATACTGGGCATGGACTTCCTGAGGAAGAACAATGTTGGCGTAGTTCCGCACAAGAGGGCGCTGTACGTGTGTGATCAAGCCAAGCTGCAGGAAATATGCTTGACCATAGAGCCTTCGGGACAAGCTATGTCGGCACTCAAGTACGTGAGGAAGCTTGAGGAGGAGCCGAGTTACCACCTTGGAGCAGTTCGGTTCATCGAGGGGATGCCACGTCGACGAGGACATCGACGAAATGGGCGGGGGAGAATGTCACGTCCGACAGTCGACAACGAGACATGGGTGCACAGACAGTCGCACGGGGTGCCGAGGGACCGGCACGAGCAGGACGCCAAGGATGGCATCGGGCTGCAAGTGAAGAGTCAACCTTCAGGACGGCGTGATCGGATGGAGAATCACGCGTGGAATCCGTGGGAGCACGGACGCCGCTATGGGAAGCGGATCGCCCAAGGGGCATTGCGGACGGGACATGTTCGGGATTGTCCAGCAGCGCAGGGGGCGCGGGCAAGGCCGAACGAGCAGCAGTCGTGTGCGACAAGGCACGACGGGACAAGGCCGAGTCGGGGAACAAGACTAGAGCAGGGCAGCCGGACGCGGGCGTGGGATGCCGGGCGCAGCCGACGTGCGCGGGCGCGTGCGCGCGAGGTGCGAGAGAGACCCTCCCCACCAATAATAGGCTTAGACAGAAAAAGCCTTGTGGGGGCAGTGGACATTGAAAAGTTGAGGAGTCACTCAGCAGGGAAGACTCGACCGGAAGCAGCTAGAAGCGGACCGGCTTGGTCCAGGAGGTTCGGGAAGAGTCTAGAACATTGCAGAGATGGACCCAGATGGTCGGGCCGAGTCAGGACGATGCGGGCCGGGACGGACAGAGACGGGCCGGGCGCCCCGGATGATGGAAGAACCTTCTAGGACCCTCATTGAAGGATGTACTACTTGAAGATTGTAGAGCATTCTAGATTTGTACTTAGTATTGTACTTGTAGAATACTCTAGAATGTGTTTGTAAGCCTTGTATGTAGACTTGTGTGGATGATTCTAGAAATAGGTTCTAGAATTGGTATGTTGTAGGTTGTTCTAGAATCCTCCAAATTAGGAGGTAGCATAGAAGGATATAGAGTCTAGGAGTAGTATAAATAGGCTTGAGGTTGGCTCATTTGCTCCCAACCCTGAAAGACTCAACATTCTTGTGTACTTGTAAAGTTTGTGAAATAGTGAAGTTTTCTCTCAACTCCTAAGTGTTAACCCCTTCTTACACACTTAGCAACCAAGTGAGTTAGGCTTACTATCTAGATCGAGGCAATTCTAGTCTAGTGCCGCACGGGTCCGAAGAGCTTTCGAGTGCTCAAATCCAACCCCGTGACAGTGCGCAGCCTTCCGGCCGTAGCGTGCGCTACCTGCCGGCCGTAGCATGCGCAGTGTCTGACAGTAGCGTGCGCTACCTGCCGATCCGCCCGAGTCCAGAACCTTTCTGCCCCTACTGCCTCGGCCGACTAGCGCGCGCAACCAACCGGCCGTAGCGTGCGCTGCCTCCTGACCGTAGCGTGCGCTACCTTCCAGCCATAGTGTGCGCTATGCCGGTTCCTGCCACACCCGCCCGGCCAGTGCCTCCACTCGTCCGGCCAGTGCCCGCAACCGTCCGGCCAGTGCCCGACCACCATGATTCGACGACTCGATTTTCCGAAATTGCACGGAACGAACACGACAAAACACTCGGGGACAACATCATCGATCCGAAATGAAAACAACGGATAACCAATCATCACCTACGGTCTTAAATGACAAAATCAGTTGTCGAGAAAATAATACCGGGACTCGACAACCGGGAAATATCCGAAAAAAATCCAAAATAACCAGAACAAAAATCGTCGGTATTATATTCTATCCCCTAAAAATAAGTTTCATCCCGAAACTTAAAACAAAAGCAAGGCGACTCTCGACAACACACCAGAACTCCATGCAGTATAAAGCCACTACGATCCGATTCAATACGCAAGAATGCTTACGAAAATCAACGAGCATGAATCGCTGCGGTTGATAAAACCAAGCAATACAAAAATCAAATCACGATTCAAACGCTGAAAGGTATGAAATTCCAGTAACTCACATATTTGGAAGATCAAATACGAAGACAATTTCTCAACACTTATGGAAATTACGAAATGGCTCAGATGTTCAATAATCACGATTTCGAGATCAAACAATAATGATTGTACAATGATGAACAAATAGCAATGATCGAACAACAACGATCAACTATGACGTTCACACCTCAAATCAAGACATCGATAAACTCGTAGAAATCACAAGGTGTTAATTTCGAACAAGGTTCACAAGAAATCGATCTGAACTTGGAGAGATCACAACGATATACACATCAATTTGGAACAATATCAGAACTCGCTCGAATGACAAAGGTGAGAAACAATATAAGGTCAGAAGCATTAACGAACACAATCGCCTCAATACGGTCAAACGAAACGGAAACGAGAAAAAAAATATGGGTATTACATCATATCACCTTTAAAAGAGGTTTCGTCCCTGAAACCTAAACAACAAAAACGAAGTGCTTGAATAGCAACCTTCCCGGCCATATCCTCCTGGTCCCGCATCTAATCTCCATAACCAACTGTACCGCGGTCACGGCCGCATCCTCTGTCCCTCAGCATACTAAGTGAATTCTCACTCAATATGATTTCACCACTTCGCAAAATATTATACTAAAGTACCAACTCAGCACGATATATCACATAAGGTAACTAATAATAGCTCGATAATAAAATCCACGAGGTATCCTTTTAAAGGAAATCCTTTGAAAATCCTAGGATTTGTATGCTATTCAAAATAAACTTTAAAAGTACTTTTGGTACCTCGGGTTGTTTCATCAAAACTTGTAACCAACATACTTTAACCGTCTCATTTGAAATCATTTGCCAAAATAATAATTCCTTGAAACTGGCGTTATCAAAATCATCATGCCTCTACGCATCATCATCACTGTTAACAACCAACAAGTTAACCATGCAAGACCATCAAACCATTCTTACATACTCTAACATTTCCAAATCCGAGTTTAAACTTTACATCGAGTGAGATTTTTTTTCATCTTTCACTATATATTTTTGAAAAAGAAATCGTATTGGTTTTTGGAAAAAATTTGTGTGAAAGATTTTTGAAAATCATGTACTCGAATTATTCGAAAATATAATAGTACGTTAAAGTCATTTCCGAAAATTCTCACAAGAATCAACGGCGTTAACATTTTACAAAATGTTCAAGGTACTTTAAAACAACTCTATCAATACCGTCGAGGTTTTATTTGAGAATCCTATGCAATTTAAATAGATCAGCAGGCAATTCAAAAACAGCAGTTTTCGTCCATTCTCGTTGTTTTCATCGACGTGCGACTTTAGAGGCGATTTCCACCTGTATTGCTCGGAGTTTTCTTCAAATTCAATCACCGTAGGTTCGTGCTAACATATCATCATCAACGTAATCATCCTCCATCGTCCGAATCCGAGGTATTTCCTTCAGGAACCCTAGCTTGTCTAATTTGGGGGTTTTTTGGCTTTTTCGTGATTGATTCCGAATTGTTCATGTATGTTACGAAATTCCTTACCGATTGTTGTTATTGGGTGATTCCCAATCCGTTTTCCTCGAGTTTAATCCATGAATTGTCGATACGGGAAGATTTTGCGTAAACCCTCGCCCGTATCGATTGAACGTTTATTGTCATGATTTGTAATCGGGGTTATGGGTGTATTCCATTCGATTATTGTTGTTCGTTAGGACTGATTTATGTTGATCCTTCGTTTAGGAACCGTCGTTTCCCGTCCGGATCATTCGTAGTCATTGTTCACCCCCTTTTCGTCGGAGATGTCTCAAAGGCAAGTACTTTACATTTGTTTACATGTTCTACTATTTGAATTGTGGCTATTCGTGGTTGTTGTGGATGGATATGTGTATGTTCGCCTAGGGACAGTCTGACGGGGCCTCTAAGGATACGTATTGTCGTGTGTGTGCGTATCACGAACTATGGTTAGCCACCCAGGGATGTCCGACGGGGCTCTGCGGGGTACGGGGCTCTACGGGGTTAACTTTGAATTGTTTTGTTGGAGAAAATGTGTTTTGTGCTTGTGCACCGTATAATATTCTGGAATATAAATGATTTCTAAAATGATTTTTGGCGCATATATTCATCTGATTAGAATGTAGTTCAAATGGATTGTACTTGCACTAGCAGTTGTCGCTAACCCCTTAAATGGGGGAAATACTTTTGGTATTTCAGGTACAGGTCTTGGAGACAAGCGAGCACTCGAGCCGTATGAGAATGATGGGTAAGCATGATACTGTTCAGTAGTCAATTGTTGGTTTTTTGCTCTGTCGGTTATTATCGATGTCTTGTTTTGGGATTTCTGTAATTTGAAATTGGTTTAAGTACTCGAGTACTTCCTTTGTGTGTTTGTTAACGTTGTGTTCCCGTTTTGGGAAATGGATTTGATGTCAGATCTTATTTGATGGATTGTAGTCTTTTATATGAATCGTCATTTTGTTGATGGTTGTATGTCTTTGTCGGATGTTATTTTGGTGCGTTAGCCTGGTGGATTCCATGGAGTGGGGTCCACGGCGCTGTAATATGCCCTGATCATCTTGGGGGTGTTACAGAATATGGTATCAGAGTTTAGGTTTATGGATACCTAGGCTGTCGGTTATTTGGGTCTAGTCGAGTGTTGTTTTAGAACAGTATCACTGCTATGTCATCGTCTTAGTACGCCGGTGCTCGTAAGTTTTGCTAACTTGACTCATTGCGTTGTTCCATTCTATTCCTTTCTTGGGTTTTTGTTGTGTTTTGCGTTTGAATTGTACTCACCCACTACTTATTCAAAATTTTTACTGGTAGAGGACGCGGATGCGGTCGCGGACGCGGTAGGGGACGTGGCGCAGCCGGTGGGGCGGCCATGTCCGATAACTCGGGAACCGATTCGGCTATGCCTTCTTTGTCGAACAGTGTCCCACCTAGTTCCGAGGGTCAGCAGGACCAGTCTGCTAGCTCCGGTAATGCAAATGAGAATGTTGGAGTAGCGAACATTTTGCAGCAAGTAGCGAACCAGATGACGCTACTAACTCAATCCGTCCTGGTCGGCCAAGCTAATGCCAACCCGGTTCCGCCTACTGGATCCGGAAATGATTAGCTACTTCAGGACATGATTCGTATGCGTCCTCCGCAGTTTGATGGTGTTTCCAACCCTTTCGGTTGGGAGAGTTGGCTATTTGAGATGGAGAAAGTATTTGAGGCTGCTGATTGCTCTGAGGAGAGGAAGGTACCCATCGCTCAGTACTTCCTCGCCAAAGAGGCGGCAACGTGGTGGCAAGCGGTGAAACCACGTGATCGAGCAGCCACATGGGCAGAATTCCGAGAGCTGATGGAAGACGAGTTTTGTCCGTGGCCAGTTAAAGAGGGGAGAATCCGAGCCTTCTTTGAGGCTAAGACCCAGGATGTTCCTATCTCTCAAGCTATCAAGGACTACAACCAACAACTTCATTATGTGAGAAACCAAGTCCGAGATGAGCTTGATAAGATCCGCCACTTTGATATGCGGATGAAACCGAGGGTGTGTCACTACATGTCTGGTCTGGGATGCACAACTTTGAAAGAGTATCAGAATAAGGCGATGGCTTATGAGATATCATTTTCTGCGACAGAGTCGGTAGCCGAGGGGAAGAAACAGTAGACCTCCGGCCAGTTTTCGGGAGGCAAGTCTGGTGGGCATCCGAAGGCTCAGTCTGGTTCGAGAGTCTTCGGGAGTCAGTCTCCATCATTTGGGAGAGGAAATGGTTCTAAGTCTGCTCCTACTGGTTCCATTCGCGGTCCTACGTGCTTTAACTGTGGTCGTCCGGGTCACATGATGAGTGAGTGTGATAGGCCCCCGATTCAGTGTCTTGCGTGCGGTCGGATGGGACATCGAGCTAAGTTTTGTACGGATGCAGTTCGAGCGCCAGTTACTCAGATATCAGCCCCAACTGCGGGAGAGCCGAGTGTGAATCAGACACCGACAGTTCCTCAGCCACAGCAGAGTTTTGGTAGAGGTCGAGGATGTGGACAGCCTTCTAGAGGGGGAGCTTCTAGTGCAGGGTCTATTCCGCCCCGAGTATATGAGATGAGACGAGCAGTGGATCCTGACGCGACGGTGGCTACAGGTACCGTTCACATCCTTGACCATCCTGTTTCCGTATTATTCGATTCTAGTGCTACGCATTCTTTCATATCTATGGATTGTGTGCATCGTCTGCATGTTTATTGCTTGGTTGCATGTGAACCATTTGTTGTTAAACTGCCTAGTGGGGATAGCATCGTGGGGGATCGTGAGGTTAGAGATTTTCCAGTGAGTATCGCGGGGAGGGTTTGGCCTTCTATTCTGATTGTGGTAGATATTAGAGATGAGGATTTGATTTTGGGTGAGGATTGGCTGGACCGTCATGGGGCGATCATGAATTATAGAACGAGAACAGTTTCGATGTTAGCCTCTGACGGTACCGAGCATTCTTTTGTGGGGCGTAAGCGGAGTAGCCAGAGATTCCTGATCAGCGCCTTGAGGGCGGTGAGACTTCTTCGAGGAGGTTGCACGGGGTATTGGTGTTACGCTTTGATAACGGAAGAAGGGGGAGTCGAGCTCTCGTCTATTCCGGTAGTGTGTGAGTATCCTGACGTCTTTCTAGACGAGTTGCTGGGTTTGCCGCCGGACCGAGAAGTTGAGTTTACCGTCGATTTAGAGCCGGGTGCAGCACCGATTTCTAAGACACCATATCGTATGGCGCCTGCCGAGATGCTTGAGTTGAAGAAACAGTTGGGGGAATTGTTAGACATGGGGTATATTCGACCGAGGGCTTCACCTTGGGGCGCACCAGTCCTGTTTGTGAAGAAGAAGGATGGGTCACTTTGTTTGTGTATCGACTACCGAGAGTTGAACAAAGTGACCATAAAAAACAAGTATCCGCTCCCGAGGATCGATGATTTGTTCGACCAATTGCAAGGGGCAACCGTGTTTTCGAAGATTGATTTGAGATCGGGGTATTATCAGCTCCGAGTGAAGGATACCGATATTCCAAAGACGGACTTTCGGACGAGATATGGTCACTACGAGTTTGTGGTTATTCCTTTTGGGCTAACCAACGCACCAGACGTGTTCATTCAGCTTATGAACAAAGTCTTTATCGAGTACCTCGATAAGTGTGTAGTCGTTTCTATCGATGATATCCTGATTTACTCGAGGAGCGAGGAGGAGCATGCCCGTCATTTGCATATCGTGTTAGATATTTTGAGAACTCAGCATCTCTTTGCGAAGTTCTCAAAGTGTGAGTTTTGGTTACGGGAAGTTATGTTTCTCGGCCACGTGATCTCGGCCGAGGGTGTTCGTGTGGACCCACATAAGATAGAGGCAGTGTTGGATTGGGCACCGCCCAAGAACATGAAGGAGGTCCGTAGTTTTCTGGGTTTGGCCAGATATTACCGTAGATTCGTCGAGGGGTTCTCTAAGCTTGCTCGACCGCTGACTCAGTTGTTACAGAAGTCAAAGAAGTTTGTGTGGACTGATGAGAGGCAGAATAGTTTTGAGGAGTTGAAGAAGCGGTTGACGACCGCTCCTGTTTTGGTTTTACCGAGTGGTAATGAGGGTTTCTCAGTTTTTAGTGATGCTTTGGTCCAAGGGCTCGGATGTGTACTTATGCAGCACGGGAGGACGATTGCCTATGCTTCCCATCAGTTGAAACCGTACGAGTTGAACTACCTTACGCACGATCTTGAGTTGGCTGCGGTTGTATTTGGGTTGAAGATCTGGTGTCATTACTTAAATGGCTCGTCGTGTCAGATTTTCACCGATCACAAGAGCCTGAAGTACATTTTTACGCAGAAAGAGCTTAACATGAGACAGCGGAGATGGTTGGAGTTGATTAAGGATTATGAAGAGATAAATTTACCACTAGAAGGGGGGTTGAATAGTGGTAATGCGGAATACCGAAATTTCTTGCGAGTAAAAGAAAGATAGTGCGGAATTTAAAGACTCAAAGATTTATAGAGGTTCGGCAACTTGCCTACGTCCTCTCTCCGACTTTCTTTTTCTATTGGCTCAAGAACAACCACAATCTTGACTCGTCTTCTATCGGTCCGAGTTCACAACCGTTACAATCGCTTGTCTTCTATCGGTCTAAGCTCAACCTCTCTCTCAATATAAACGTTTGTTTATCTAGTATTCTATAGGAACTAGATAATCCTCACTATACGAATATGGGAGTTTAATCCTAACAATGCCGGATCAAAGATCCTAATAACACCGGATTAGTGACTCTTGATTCGTTTCTTTTACGCTCAAGTGCAAGTGATGCAACACTTACAATCAAATGAAAGAATACAAGGTACAATAGATATTACAAAGAAAATCACTCTTGTATCTTTCTTTCTCACAACTTATAATATAGTAATCAGTAGCGATTTGAGCTCAAGAATGCTTGTATGCTTGTATGCTTGTATGCTTGAAGTTGTGTGTTTGATACCCAAGTCCTTTGGGTATTTATAGGTGAGAGCCATCCTTCAAATACTGAAAAACGTATTATTAGCGTGCGCTAATAATGTCCTCTAGCGTGCGCTATCGGTCTTTGACTTGGCTTCTCTGAACGGTCACAAAGACTGTTGCAACGGTAAAATAGTATGTCTAGCGTGCACTAGTCATGTATCGGTAGCGTGCGTTATTGGCTGGTCAACAGGTCTTCAATCTTGACTTTGAAAAGTTGGTTTGTCTCCCCAACGTCTCTTTATCCAACGGCTAGATTTGAGATTAGCGTGCGCTAGCAAGTATGCATAGCGTGCGCTAGCATTAATTAATTCCAACTATTCCAGATTTTGCGGATCTTCATTGACTCTTGGCTTCCAATGGTAGAAAATCAAACGGTAATATGCTGACTCCTTTTAGCGTGCGCTAATGCCTATACCTTAGCATGCGCTAAATATTTCTTTCAGTAACGTACGTTACCCTGTGTAGCGTACGTAAATTCCTTGACATATTGAGTCCAGTAGCTACTGGACTACTGACCGTGATATCGATAGCGTGCGCAAGAGCTGAGCAATAACGTGCGCTACATCCTTGTTTTAGCGTACGTAAGTTGATGTATGTAGCGTGCGCAGAATCCATTTCCGATTTCCTTCCAAACCTCACTGTCCTCTGGAATGATACGATAGAGTGCGTTAATATTGATAGTATAGCGTGCGCTAACTGTAGTTACTTAGCGTGCGCTAATATTGAATGACTTGCGTGCGCTATCCATCAGGTGACTTCACTTGGCTGTAGCTGACTGACTGGGCTGTACATGCATTTCTCGATAGTGTGCGCTACTATGATATGAGTAGCGTGCGCTAACACTATTTAGCTCCTTCAATATAATATCGATCTGAGATTGATCTAATTAAATGTTTTGAATGGAATAATCATCAAAATACATTTTGAGTCAACAATCTCCCCCTTTTTGATGATGTCAAAACATTTAATTTATACCTGCAAAAACATTTTAAATGATTCGAATCAAGGTAACTTGTTCGATATATTAGTATATTTCGGTTTTTGTGGAGTATTCTCCCCCTTTTTGACAGAAACAAAAAGGAACTCCCCCTGAATTGTTGCATTTTAACAAATACCAACAAAAATGCCATTAACCAAAGCGAAATTACGTAAATAACAATACACAACAAATACCAAATGAAGTGAAATGCGAATATCATTAGGATAGAGTTCAAGCAATACATAAAGTTTTCATGACATGAGACAGAGAGATTATTCGAATAATAAGATTCTACAACCAAGCATCAAAATCCTAAAATCTAAGGTGCAGGGTCGGAAGAGGACGAGGGGAAAGGAAACGAAGGGTGTGTGTAACGGATGAAATCGGAGATCAACCCGCGAACTTCCCGGACTTCCGAAGGGAGAGACCAAACATCCTCTCGAATTTCTTTCTGAGAGGTCTCGATGCTCCGCATACGAGCGCAAAGGTCGCTTTCCTCTTCCTTCGTGACGACATCTTTCATCGGGCGCTTCCCTTTCGTCTTCGGATGACAAACAAATGATTTGGATTGCAGCTCCCTAAGCGTATGGGGTCCTCGGTGTGTCACACGCTCGACCGGTGTAGGCATCCGTGTCCCCTTGGGTACTTGATCATCATCTCGGAGATACGGAAACAATACCCAACCTCGATTGAATGTCTCAACATAATGCATGGCCTTGAGGGTTAGGTCGCTTATTTCGTGTCCCCGAGAAACCGGAACGTGTGCCTCATTAGACAAGTCGATGCGGAAATGCCGAAAAATCACCGTGAGAAATGAACCAAAAGGAAGTCCAGATTTCCGAGTTCTCGACATGTAATTTTTCGACCGAAAAGAATCCCCTTTTGCTTTCATCCAACTTAGCACAATACCAGTGAAATCCACTCTATCATCCTTCAACACCCGATATACCACATTCTTATCAACGCCTACGAGCTTGTGTTGGGTGTTAACTTTTGGCATTAAACATTTTGTTAGAGCGGCCAACAACAAGCGAATGTGGATACCGAAATCGTTATACTCAAAGACGTCATCCGTGACTTCGATGACCATTTTCGAACATAAAAAATCAGCAACATCTCTGTCGGACACAGTAGACTCTTCGGAAATGGTTTTCCCACAACAATCATATCCGTCTTTCGATAAGCCAAATAACTCGTGAAGAATTTCCGAAGAAATCTTCACCACAGTTCCATTCACTAGGCTATCGAGCACTAATCCTCCATTATCACCACTATCACCAAGGTGCAGATTCGCATAAAACTCACGGACACACGCAGGGTAAACAATCTCTTTGCACTCAACAAATCGTGCAATTCCTAATGCCTCAAAGAAATCTAGAATACTGACCTTAACCCGTTCAAGGCTGCTAAAATTGAAGAAGTAGCAATCGGTCAGACTCTCCTGAGGAAGGATATCAAAGAATACCTTCGATGCAACGTAGGAGACGAATCGGGTCGCGTCATAATCGTTATTGCGAGGGCGTTTGTAGTTTTTCTCCATGGATTTTCTTCCCTTGCTAGACATTTTGAAGAAAATCGAAGTTTTGAGGGAGAAAATTGCAGTATTTGGTTCGGATTTGCGGCTAGGGTTTTTCGCTGGAAGGGAATTTTCTGGCGATTGCGTACGTTAGGAAGGGTGAATGTGTTTCTGGGTCGTACGGAATATATATAGTCAGCAAAGTTTTAATTAGCGTACGCTAGGGACATAGAGTTAGCGTACGTTAGGTAAAAATGAAAGGCTTACTGGACTGTCCAGTAGCTATTATGGAATTCGAAAAGTTTTTAATTTAGCGTACGCAAGGCAGTGAGGTTAGCGTACGCTATTGAAAGCAATTTTTAGCGCGCGTTAAGAAAGTGAAGCTAGCACGCGCTAGCGAATGAAGTGAATCAAGGATATTGATTTCTTGAGTAGAAAACTTATTTCAAAAATTGTCTATATGTCCCATACCAAGTTGTAAACGAATGGAATTAAATCATTCTTCGGGAAGAGGTTTTGTAAAAATGTCAGCAAGTTGGTCCTTCGTCCCGACAAAAATTAAACAGATATCCTTTTTCTGAACATGATCACGTAGAAAATGATGTCTAATATCTATATGTTTAGTTCTACTATGCAACACAGGATTTTTACTCAGATTAATTGCACTAGTGTTATCACATAGGATAGGGGTATTTTCAAAATATATGCCGTAGTCGCGGAGTTGATTTTTAATCCATAACACTTGAGCACAGGCGCTCCCTGCAGCGACATATTCGGCCTCAGCTGTAGACAATGCTACACTGGTTTGCTTTTTACTTCCCCAAGATATTAAACATGATCCAACAAAATGACATGTACCACTAGTACTCTTTTTGTCAATTTTACATCCGCCGAAATCGGCGTCACTATATGCAATTAAATTAAAATCTAAGCAAGAAGGATACCATAGACCTAGTCCAATAGTTCCTTTCAAGTAACGAAAAATGCGTTTGCAAGCAGTTAAATGTGATTCCTTGGGATTAGCTTGGAATCGAGCACATAAACATGTAGCAAATATTATATCTGGCCTAGATGCAGTCAAATATAGCAAGGATCCGATCATACCTCGATATAATTTTTGATCTACGGATTTGCCATTTTCATCTTTCTCAAGCTTTAATGATGAAGACATTGGCGTAGATATCACCTTGCTACTTTCCATATTGAATTTCTTGAGGAGGTTGTTTGAGTACTTCGTTTGATGGATAAAAATTCCATCTTCGCATTGTTTGATTTGAAGCTCGAGGAAGAACGTTAATTCTCTCATCATACTCATTTCGAACTCTCCTTTCATAAGATTAGAAAAATCTTGACACAAAGATTCATTAGTAGCTCCAAATACAATGTCATCAACGTAGATTTGGCAAACAAGTATATCATCATTCAATATTTTAACAAACAAGGTATTATCGACTTTGCCTCTTTTATAATCATTTGCAATTAAAAATTGACTTAAACGATCATACCATGCTCGGGGTGCTTGCTTCAACCCGTAGAGTGCGTTGTTGAGCTTGTAGACATGATCCTGAAATTGATGATCTTCAAAACCGGGAGGTTGCTTGACGAAGACTTCTTCTTGAATGTACCCATTCAAGAATGCACTTTTCACATCCATTTGAAATAGTTTGATCTTTTTATGGGCGGCAAATGCACATAACAAGCGAATGGCTTCGAGTCGAGCCACGGGAGCAAAACTTTCTTCGTAATCAAGACCTTCCTCTTGATTATATCCTTGAGCGACCAAACGAGATTTATTTTGAATTGGATAGCCGTCTTCGTCACTCTTGATTTTATGCACCCATTTAGTTCCGATAATTGTTTTATCTTTAGGTGCGGGAACTAAATTCCATACATTATTGTGCATGAATTGCACAAGCTCCTCTTGCATTGCCATCACCCAACTTTCATCATCGAGAGCTTCGGATATATTCTTAGAAACTATTTCGGATACGAAAGCACAATGAGCCATAAATTCGGTGGTTCTCCTTCGGGTTTGAACACCTTCTTCAATGTTTCCAATCACGAGATCCTTTGGATGGTCTTTTATGTGCCTCCAATCTTTCGGTAAATCAACGATTGTGTTCGTTTCGATTTCCGAAATTTTCTTCACTTCGGGTGAGGGATCCGGAAAAGTACCTGCATCATCAAAATATTCTACCTTTCTCGGGGGTGAGATCATATCATTGAATTTAACATGTATAGACTCTTCAACTTTATTCGTTCTAATATTATAAACACGATATGCTTTACTATTAGTACAATAACCAAGAAATATTCCAGAGTCGGATTTAGCATCAAACTTGCCTAAGTTATCCTTGCCATTGCTCAAAATAAATACGTTGCAACCAAAAGGATGAAAATAAGCAATATTGGGCTTTTTGTCCTTCCATAATTCATACGGGGTTTTAAGATGAGTTCTACGAACATGAACCCGGTTAATCACATAGCATGCCGTAAAAATTGCTTCGGCCCAAAAGTATCGTGGCAGAGAGTATTCATTAAGCATTGTCCTCGACATTTCTTCCAAAGATCGGTTTTTCCTTTCAACAACTCCATTTTGTTGAGGCGTTCTAGGAGCCGAAAAGTTATGATTAATACCGTATTTATCACATAAAAGTTCAAACGGGGTGCAATCAAATTCACCTCCGTGATCGGTGCAAATAGAAATTATGGAGAGATTTTTCTCATTTGATACCAAACGACACTATTTAGAAAACTCGGAAAATGCATCATCCTTATGTGCTAAAAATCTAACCCAAGTAAATCGAGAGAAATCATCAACAATAACTAAAGTGTAAAGTTTGCCATTTAAACTAACATGTCTAGATGGTCCAATCAAATCCATATGCACAAGTTCAAGAACTCGACTAGTGGAAACCTCGAATTTTGGTTTAAAAGATTCTCGAGTGTGTTTCCATTTTATGAATGATTCACACAAATGCTTTCTATCAAACTTGAGTTTGGGCAATCCACGAACAAGGTCGTGTCTAGATAAAATAGAAATGATAGGTAACGAAGTATGCCCCAATTTTCGATGCCATAAATATGCATTATCATCCAAAGTAATAAGACATTTTTCATTGAATGAACTTTTATCGTTAAGATCAACAATATAGATGTTTCCACATCTCAAACCAATGAATGCAACTTTATTATTTCTAAATGCCGTGCAATGCGTTTGCTCAAATAGAATTTTAAAACCTTCATCACAAAGTTGCGAAACGCTAAGAAGATTATGATGCAAACCTTCAACAAACAATACTTTGTTGATAGAGGGAGCAGGTTCCTTACCGACTTTGCCGATGCCTTTGATTTTTCCCTTTTGATTATCTCCAAAGGTCACATATCCTTGTTCTTGATATTCGAGGTCTTCAAATAAGTCCTCGGAGCCGCACATGTGCCTTGAGCATCCGCTATCAATGTACCACTTGCTTTTCCTTGGTGCCGGTACCTACAAAAGTAGAATTTCTCGGTTGTTTCGGTACCCAAGCCCGTTTGGGTCCTCCAAAGTTAACTATGCTTATAGCATTCGGAACAATTGTCCCTTTAGGAACTCATATTTGCTTAACTTTGATGGTTCTCAACTTTGAATGAACATTAACACCATGAACTCGTTTGGAAGAATCTTTTGAGTTCTCGGTTTCAGTTTTCTTTATTTTGTCAAGGTTGATAAGGGATTGTTCCCGTTTAAAAGGATCGAAACCAAGACCGTGTTTGAGCAAGGGCAATTTTTAAATAGATAGAAGCCTTTCGAATTTCTCGTTTCCGAGAGTAAATTTGTTCAAAATATATTTTAGCTCCTTTTGAGTTTTTGTTAACTCAATTTTCAAAACATTTTCTTTTTCAAGGCATAATGTATGGTCGATCTCAATAGTTTTGCCTTTGTTTTGAAGAGAGGAATTTTCGAGTTCTAGAGATTTTATTTTTCTCTTTAAAGATATGTTTAATTTAACCATCTCGTCATACTCCGTATTCAAGGATTCAAACGCACTCAATAACTCATCATCATGATGAACTTCTTGTGAATCACAAAAATCAAATGAGTCATATTCGTCATCATTGAGTTTAGAGCTTACCTCGATATTACTTTCTGAGTTGAGTGCCATGAATGCAAGATTTGTGTCTAGAGATCTTTCAATCTCCTCCTCGTCATCACTCCAAGAAGCGATTAGGACCTCCTTCTTTTTGAATCTTTCCATTTGAGGTTTTGAAGAGGATCCTCGGCATTCTTTGGCATAGTGACCGGCTTGACCACATTTCCGAAAATTATTGTCGAACTTCTTTATGGGAGTATAGCCACTCTTCTTTTGCTCCGGTTTGCCATCCCGACCAAGAAAACTTCGCCTCTTTTGAATTAGGCTTTTATACCTTCTAAAGTTTTTGGCATAGAGAGCGAGTTCCTCGTCGTCTTCATCTTCGGGAACATCTTCCTCAACGTCGCTATCAACATTGAATGCGACTACTCTTTCCCGAGGCTTTGGTTTGGTGCCTCTAGACTTGAGAACGATCTCATAATTGATGAGTGACCCGAATAGGGCACTAAATTTGAGCTTGTTGAGATCTTTGGACTCCATGATCGCGGTGACCGTGGCATCCCATTCTCGTGGCAACGATCGAAGAATTTTCTTAGCTTTGTCGCTGCTCGATATAGGCTTTCCGAAAGATGCAAGACCATTGGTTATAGCCGAAAATCGATCTAACATATTTGTGATCGTTTCCTCGTCTTTCATGGAGAAAAGTTCGTAGTCATGGAGTAGCATATTAATTTTGGTCTCCTTGACTTGGGTGGTTCCCTCATGAGTGACTTCGAGAATTTCCCAAATTTCTTTTGCGCTTTCATAGGATGATATCCTATTGAGTTCTTCGGGATTAAGAGCGCAATAGAGGAGTTGAGTAGCTTGTGAGTTGACGTGTGTGTTTCTCCAATCCTCGTCGTTGAATTCTTCGATCTTTTTCAACGATCCATCCTCTTTCTTAGCAAGTTTAGGACCAAGAGCAATAACTTTCCAGATTTCAATATTGTAGGCTTGAACGAAGATCGCCATCTTCTTTTTCCACGTCATGAAATTGGAACCGTCGAAGAAAGGAGGATGGTTGAGAGCATTTCCTTCAATTTGGCCTAGAAGTGCCATTTGCGGATCTTTTTCTCTTAGGTGGTTAAACCTTTAAAAAGAGACCCGCTCCGATACCAACTGAAGAGATAAATTTACCACTAGAAGGGGGGTTGAATAGTGGTAATGCGGAATACCGAAATTTTTTGCGAGTAAAAGAAAGATAGTGCGGAATTTAAAGACTCAAAGATTTATAGAGGTTCGGCAACTTGCCTACGTCCTCTCTCCGACTTTCTTTTTCTATTGGCTCAAGAACAACCACAATCTTGACTCGTCTTCTATCGGTCCGAGTTCACAACCGTTACAATCACTTGTCTTCTATCGGTCCAAGCTCAACCTCTCTCTCAATATAAACGTTTGTTTATCTAGTGTTCTATAGGAACTAGATAATCCTCACTATACGAATATGGGAGTTTAATCCTAACAATGCCGGATCAAAGATCCTAATAACACCGGATTAGTGACTCTTGATTCGTTTCTTTTACGCTCAAGTGTAAGTGATGCAACACTTACAATCAAATGAAAGAATACAAGGTACAATAGATATTACAAAGAAAATCACTCTTGTATCTTTCTTTCTCACAACTTATAATATAGTAATCAGTAGCGATTTGAGCTCAAGAATGCTTGTATGCTTGTATGCTTGTATGCTTGAAGTTGTGTGTTTGATACCCAAGTCCTTTGGGTATTTATAGGTGAGAGCCATCCTTCAAATACTGAAAAACGTATTATTAGCGCGCGCTAATAATGTCCTCTAGCGTGCGCTATCGGTCTTTGACTTGGCTTCTCTGAACGGTCACAAAGACTGTTGCAACGGTAAAATAGTATGTCTAGCGTGCGCTAGTCATGTATCGGTAGCGTGCGTTATTGGCTGGTTAACAGGTCTTCAATCTTGACTTTGAAAAGTTGGTTTGTCTCCCAACGTCTATTTATCCAACGGATAGATTTGAGATTAGCGTGCGCTAGCAAGTATGCATAGCGTGCGCTAGCATTAATTAATTCCAACTATTCCAGATTTTGCGGATCTTCATTGACTCTTGGCTTCCAACGGTAGAAAATCAAACGGTAATATGCTGACTCCTTTTAGCGTGCGCTAATGCCTATACTTTCGTGTGCGCTAAATATCTCTTTCAGTAACGTATGTTACCCTGTGTAGCGTACGTAAAGTCCTTGACATATTGAGTCCAGTAGCTACTGGACTACTGACCGTGATATCGGTAGCGTGCGCAAGAGCTGAGCAATAACCTGCGCTACATCCTTGTTTTAGCGTACGTAAGTTGATGTATGTAGCGTGCGCAAAATCCATTTCCGATTTCCTTCCAAACCTCACTGTCCTCTGGAATGATACGATAGCGTGCGTTAATATTGATAGTATAGCGTGCGCTAACTGTAGTTACTTAGCGTGCACTAATATTGAATGACGTGCGTGCGCTATCCATCAGGTGACTTCACTTGGCTGCAGCTGACTGACTGGGCTGTACATGCATTTCTCGATAGCGTGCGCTACTATGATATGAGTAGCATGCGCTAACACTATTTAGCTTCTTCAATATAATATCGATCTGAGATTGATCTAATTAAATGTTTTGAATGGAATAATCATCAAAATACATTTTGAGTCAACAGATTACGACCTTGAGATTCTCTATCATCCGGGCAAGGCAAATGTGGTGGAAGATGCCTTGAGCCAGAAATCGGTATCGCATCGGGTGCTTGAGTTGCTTACGGATCAGTCGGGACTTCAGCGAGAGTTTATGAGGTTGAGCATTGAGGTTGTGCTACCAGAGAGTTCCGGGCAGTTGCATACACTTGAGATTTCGTCGTCTTTAGTCGACGACATTAAGTCGGGTAGAGGACCCAATGTTTATTCAGCTTCGAGAGAATGTAGGGAAGGGGAAAGCCCCGGGATTCGTGATACATGAGGATGGTACGTTGAGATTCCAAGGTCGGCTTTATGTTCCGAACGACTTAGAATTGAGGCAGAATATTATGAGAGAGGCTCACGTGTTGCCTTACTCAATCCATCCGGGCTCGAGTAAAATGTATAAAGAGTTGAGGAAAATTTTTTGGTGGAACGACATGAAGAATGAGGTAGTTCAGTTTGTGGCTAAGTGTTTGACTTTTCAGCAAGTCAAAATCGAGCATCAGCGGCCAGCCGGATTGTTGAAACCACTTCCCATCCCGGAATAGAAGTGGGAGGATATCTCCATGGATTTTGTCACGAACTTGCCTAGGACGAAGACCGGAATGAATATGGTGTGGGTGATTGTAGACCGACTGACTAAGTCGGCACATTTTATGGGCATCAAGGATACTTGGGGTCTGGAAAAGTTGGCTCGTGTTTTTATCGCACAGATAGTGAGACTTCATGGTACGCCGAAGACCATTATTTCGGACAGAGATGGCCGGTTTGTATCACATTTCTGGCAGGCGGTACATAAGGCATTGGGAACACGTTTGTTTTTTAGTACATCTTTCCACCCTCAGACCAATAGACAGTCCGAACGTACCATTCAGACGTTCGAGGATATGTTGCGCGCGTGTGTGTTAGACTGGAGTAGTGACTTGGAAGAGCATCTGGCCTCGATTGAGTTTACGTATAATAATAGTTGGCACGCGTCAATTAAGATGGCACCATATGAGGTACTTTATGGCCGACGTTGCCGATCACCGATATGTTGGGATGAACCATCTGATCTAGTTGGCACCGAGACGAACCTTGTGTTGGAGACGAGGGAGAAAGTTGAATTGATTAGAAAGAGAATGTTGGCGGCTCAGAGTCGACAAAAGTCTTATGCGGATGTTAGGCATCGACCTTTGGAGTTTGAGGTGGGAGATCATGTTCTGTTGAGAGTGTCCCCGACGAAGGGAGTTTTCCTTTTTGGGAAAAAGGGGAAGCTCAGCCCGAGGTATATTGGGCCTTTCGAGATATTAGAGAGAGTCGGTGAGTTGGCATACCGTTTGGCTTTGCCTCCATCGTTGAGTCATGTTCATAGCGTATTTCACATCTCCCAGCTGAGGAAGTATGTTCCGGACCCGTCCCATGTTATTGATTTCAGGGACGTGGAGATCGAGAAGGATGTTACGTTTGAGGAGAGGCCCGTCAGGATTTTGGAGCGTCGAGACAAGCAGTTAAGGCACAAAACCGTTCCTTTGGTTAAGGTGCAATGGTCGAAGCACAGAGTAGAAGAAGCAACGTGGGAGTTAGAGGAGGATACGTGTTCGAGGCACCCCGGCCTTTTTGATTCTTAAGTTTCAGGACGAAACTTTATTTTAGAGGGGGAGAATTTAATATCCGTACCCTTCCATTTTTAGCAGTTTCCATTTTTGGTGTATGTCTACTTTTATCGACTCACTTGTAACCGTTTCGACACTTTGAATCTACTTTATTCTTGGAGTTTTTCCATTTGGACGAGTTTTGGTGATGTTTTCACGTAATTTCATTTTATGACATGTTTTGTCGTATGAACATTCGATTCTCGTAAAACTCATTCATTTTTGTTGCTTCTTTGTTTGTGCAAGTTCGTATGGTTGAGTTGGTCATGTTGAGACTTTCGGTTCGTTAATCTGACGCCGTTTCGTGATTTTCGGGCACTTGGGCCATTTTTGTAATGTCCTATAAGTTTGGGGAATTCCATTATTGTTTGTCGCATTACGGACCCTCCGGTGGTCGGAATTATATTTTCTTTCAGCGCTTAGCTCTGTCGTCTTGTATATTTCGTGTTTATGTTTCTGGATTCTGGCTTTGTCGTGCATTTCGAGTTTTGTACCTTCGGCAGCAGCGTACTGATCTGAGCAGTACTGAACTGCTGCGTGGGTAGCGCACGCTACTCCTTATTCCCTTGCGTGCGCTATCGGTGTGCAGTTAGCGTACGCTAACTAGTTATTGTTAGCGTGCGCTATCGAGTGGTATTTAGCGTGCGCTAAGCATGTCTAGCGCATGTCTAGTGCGCTATCCCAGCCCAGAGGCCACTGTCTTGCCTCGTACACGAGCTTACGTATGTAATGCCCATGCATTAGCATACGTAACTTACACTGTTTAGCGTACGTAAGTCCTTGCATTTAGCGTGCGCTAATATCAGTTGACTTGCTACAGTCTACGCACCGCATGTGCCCCCACATGCCGATCTAACAAGGATAAGATTCCCTCTGACCGATCTACAATTAGCGTGCACTAAGCCTCATGCTTTAGCGTGCGCTAATACTTCAGGACAGCAACCGTTGACTTATCAGAACGTGCACCGAAAGCAGCCGGGTCCACACGCAGATTCCTTCCGGTCTGACTGCATTTAGCGTGCGCTACATTCTGCCTCTAGCTTGCGCTAACCATGAACGATAGCGTGCGCTATACTTGAACATTAGCGCGCGCTAATCAGGCTATACTTAGCCATTTTCCAATTCTCCTCGTCCGTCTCGACATACCAAAATACGAACATACTGCATACTGAATACATGTACTGAATCCAATAACATCATCATACGATATACCCAATATCAAAAGTACGATAACCTGATACACGGTATCCTCAAAATAATTGTCGAACCACTACGACAGTTATACGAGCACAAATACAGTTGTCTCAGTTCTCAATTTATTTTATCCATACTGTATAGACACCAAGCTATCCAGTATATCTTAGATAAAATAACGCGAAAAATTCATACTGAAAATTCGGGTATTACATACTACCCCCCTTAAAATAAGTTTCGTCCTCGAAACTTGCAACCTGCCCCCAACAACAGATAAATCCAAAACTTTCCAACTCATCACAAAACAATCAAGTGTCGCCACAAGCGAATAACCAAACCAATATACTTACAGGTGCGTGAAGCCGATGATCTCCCGTGATACTAGCACACGACTCCCGCACGAAGTCTCAAAACAATGCCAACACACGCCAATATCACAAATAACAATTTGAAAAGATCTCAAAAATTTTAGAAACTCCAAAATCGGTTTGACTCAAAAGTAAAAAAAAAAATCATTTTCAAAAATCACGCTACTATCGTACCGGTAGAGCCACATAACACACACGCCTGGGTTCACAAAACCCAAGCTCCGATACCATCTTCTGTAACACCCCCAAAACCATCCGGGATATTACAGTGCCGTGGGTCCCGCGCCGGAACCCACCAGGCTAAAAACCATTTCAAAAACGTTTAAAAATGCCAAAAAGGCCAATGACGGTAATATTTTAAATACTCAAATATTTTCAAAAGCATAGTTCTCAAATACCGTCATAAAATACCATTTGAACATACAAGGCGGAATGCCAAATCTCGACAGTTTAAAATTTACGTTAAGCCACCCCTTAAACGTACCGATAAAACAGTTAGGAAAAAGGGTTTAACGAAATAATCCAAGTTCGCAAAATGCCAAAAGACCATTTGAAAATACACACGAGTTGGTAGAGATACCGAAAAGCCATTTTAAAATACACACACACACAGCGGATAAAACACAGTTCAAAATATACATTTGCAGCGGAAATACAACCAGAAAAGAATACTCGATACTCAAATAAATGTCACAGCCAGTATCACCCGGGAAGCTCACCCCTTCACGATCTCTACTAGCTCGATCTCCGAGTACCTAAAAATAAAGCCCACGATGGGGTCAGCCACAATACTCAACAATGATATCGATTACATCATCATAAATAATTACATACCAATGTAGTAATACTGTAAGAATACTACCAACGTAATCTTACCGTCATAACCTTACCAATCCATGGCAATTCATAACAAATCAATCCTTACCATAATCCATATTTCGCATTCTCAAATGACGAAATGAACTCAACAACAATTATCTGTACTGAATTCCAAAAACACCAACAATCCTCAAAACATCATCATAACTCATAAGTGCGGAAATAATCCAATCTGTGCCAAATCCTGTCCGTCGGATTACACAATCAAATATCAACATGTATAAACCAATAATACACAACATATCTGTAGATCAACTACCACATGATAATGATAACGAATCCCGAACATCGACGCATGGTCAATGCTCATACGGTCAATAACAACGATCAACCAATACACCACTGAGAATATCATCGATATGATGAGCTCCAATACGACCAACCCAAGGTCAAAGTACAACCGAAATTATCATCAACATGATGAATTCCAATACGATCGACAAAGGATCAACAATAACCGAGAATACCCTCAACATGGTAAACTCCAAATGATCAATAAAGATTGACAATAACCGAGAATACCCTCAACAAGGTAGACTCCAAATGATCAACAAAGGACCAACAATAACCGAGAATACCCTCAATAAGGTAGACTCCAAATGATCAACAATAAAAGATCTCAAAGAAATAACTCTGACTGTCGAACATACCCCTCGGGCGTATGAACAACCAATCGCAAACCGTCGAACATATCCAATCATACATGGATTATGAACGACCAAATGGTATGGCTCAAAGATGGACATCACAGTACGCCCGATCCGGAAATGTGTCCGTGCACAAGACACCCCGGGTATCGATCAAATACACGTGTGGTCTTGTACCTAATTAGCCTCACGAAACTACGTCTCGTGTGCACAGTTCAATGCGGAATAATATCAACACATAACCATAATGTGCCCAGCTAAAAACCCTACACAATAACCAATCGGAACGCAGATATGATTCCAGATATGTCACGATGCAACATGACAATGAAACTCAAAGAATCACATATCCAATAAGGATCAAAAGACTCACCGAAGTGAACAACGACAATCTGACAAAGAAAAGTCGACACGACTAATCAATAATCAAAACAACAATCTTGGGATCACAAACCCCAAAGGATAATCCATACGATCAACAATCTCAGACAACAGTTCTGGGATCAACATCCCTCAATGAGGCGATCAACACGACCATTAATACCAACAATAGTCCTGGGATCAACACCCCTCAACGAACAACCAATATGAATCTCAATATACGAAGCCTCAACGTACAACATATACAACAACTCAACATAATAATTATCTCATAACTGAACATAAATTACCTCAAAGCCGAAGACAATATCCTTTCCACGAATAACATGCCTGAATGAATACACAGTTATACGAATAATCTCAAATAAGGTACCATCCATTCAATACCAATAAACATTTATCCCGATACTTACGTCATCACGATAATTATCCTCGATATCTGATATTCTATATCCCGGACCAAAGACAACTCACGTCTTCCTTGAACACAATTAAATCATATACCTTATGATTTAATACAAACCAGAGCACGGTATACAACTCATTATCCGACAACATACATTTCTAACAACATTGCTATACGAATTATAAATGAAATGAAACGAAACCATTCATCAAGTATTATAAACTGAACAAGTATAAACTTGCCTCGATACCGATACCACGAAGCTGTTACCAGAATCCATTGCATTCGTCTCCGAGCTCCTCAGCCCCGACCAAAATCAACCTACGAACTCTCCAACCTTGACCGCAACACAACGGCCATAATCAACGCTCAATTATCGCGACCTAATGCAATAATCAAATGAAAACACATCCGATAATAATCAATAACCGGTATAACCAACCAATCAAACTCAACGGTTCAACAATACCTCGATCATTTACAAAACCAAATAATACAACTCAAACAATTACGAACTCATATCAACAATACAAGCCGAAATCCGATAAATCATAATTATCAATCAATAACCGATCAATAACCCAACAGTTCCACAATATCTCGATTAAACACAGTCTTAAACAATCCAGTTCAAACCATCACGAATTCATAATCTCAACACGAAAATACTACACTGTCTGCCTACTTAGCGCGCATTAAACGCATAACGTAGCGTGCGCTAAGTTGTTCCCGTTAGCGTGCGCTAATGCTGTACAGTGGCATGCATTCCAAGCATCTACTAACACCTTGCGACTACGAATCCGAATGAAAAGGAAATCTTACTCCAAGATTAACAATAACTTTCCATATCAAAACTCATCATCATGATCCATATCTTATCATACGAACTCAATCACTACAATCAACATAATGTTTAGTTTCAATTATATTATCCATGTTAATAATCAAACCAACATATATACTTCCTCTTTGATGAGATATATACCAAGAACACTAAAAGTACCATGATTCCATAATCATGTTCATGACAACCATTATAATGCGATATGCTAACATGTAATTAATCACCTAAGTCATATATATCCGTATATCATCTTAACATCAAATCCGAAATGAAGGGAGACATAAATCGACATATCTCCTGAACACCATTCAAAACCATACAAAACATATCAATATCCGCATACCAACAATAACATCAACGTTACCCAGGAAGCCACCTCGAAGTCATACTTATCAACTCATTAATATGATAAGCATCAGCTCAAGAACACCAATATTCAATCCCCAAAACGAAATCCAAAGTGAAGATTAATTACCTCTTTGAAGAAAAGGATGGATTATCAAGGTTGAATCCGTTCCCAATCATTTCCAAGCTCCAAATGTTGATAAGGACGCTCAACTCCATCATAATCCAGTATTTGGAACCTCAAGACTCTCTCTATGAACTCCATTCCAAGACTCATTAATAATTTCAAGAACAAAGCTTTGAATCCATGCTCTCCATCTTAATCTCGTTAAAGATCATCATCTCAGAGTGTTTTAGGAACTCAAGTACCTCCCAAAGCTCTCTCTATCGAGTGAAAGGAAAGAAATGGACGAAATGCTTCATAACACCCGTCTGTCCCCTTATATAGAATACATTGCTAGCGCGCGCTACTGTCATAAAATAGCGTGCGTTATTGCCCTAGCGTGCGCTAACTGACTTTGTTAGCGTGCGCTATCGCAGCCCAGAGGCCACTGTCTTGCCTCGTACATGAGCTTACGTATGTAATGCTCATACATTAGCGTACGTAACTTACACTGTTTAGCGTACGTAAGTCCTTGCATTTAGCGTGCGCTAATATCAGTTGACTTGCTACAGTCTACGCACCGCATGTGCCCCCACATGCCGATCTAACAAGGATAAGATTCCCTTTGACCGATCTACAATTAGCGTGCGCTAAGCCTCATGCTTTAGCGTGCGCTAATACTTCAGGACAACAACCGTTGACTTATCAGAACGTGCACCGAAAGCAGCCGGGTCCACACGCATATTCCTTCCGATCTGACTGCATTTAACGTGCGCTACATTCTGCCTCTAGCGTGCGCTAACTATGAACGATATCGTGCGCTATACTTGAACATTAGCGCGCGCTAATCAGGCTATACTTAGCAATTTTCCAATTCTCCTGTCCGTCTCGACATACCAAAATACGAACATACTGCATACTGAATACATGTACTGAATCTAATAACATCATCATACGATATACCCAATATCAAAAGTACGATAACCTGATACACGGTATCCTCAAAATAATTGTCGAACCACTATGACAGTTATACGAGTACAAATACAGTTATCTCAGTTCTCAATTTATTTTATCCATACTGTATAGATACCAAGCTATCCAGTATATCTTAGATAAAATAACGCGAAAAATTCATACTGAAAATTCGAGTATTACATACTACCCCCCTTAAAATAAGTTTCGTCCTCGAAACTTGCAACCTGTCACCAACAACAGATAAATCCAAAACTTTCCAACTCATCACAAAACAATCAAGTGTCCCCACAAGCGAATAACCAAACCAACTTACAGGTGCGTGAAGCCGATGATCTCCCGTGATACTAGCACACGACTCCCACATGAAGTCTCAAAACAATACCAACACACGCCAATATCACAAATAACAATTTGAAAAGATCTCAAAAATTTTGGAAACTCCAAAATCGGTTTGACTCAAAAGTCAGAAAAAAAAATCATTTTCGAAAATCACGCTACTACCGTACTGGTAGAGCCACATAACACACACGCCTGGTGTAATACCCGATTGTAATTCAGTTATTATCATTCAGTATTTATCATTCAGTAATTGTCATTCAGTAATTTCACTCATTAATGATCATTTGTCACTCATATTCAATCATGGTATTCATCATTCAGAGTAATTGTATCGTGTATCAATCGTCATTCATCACTAATCTAATTGGAGTTTCGTGCCGTGTTTATCATCGTCGTCATTTTCATTGTGGACTGTGTGTGAGGAAGTAGCGCACGCTACGTCCTCTTTTTAGCGCACGCTAATTGAGTATAGGTAGCGCACGCTACCACTCATCATTAGCGCACGCTAATGTTACCCTGGCTGCAGTCCAGAAGGTACTGGACTGCAGGTGAGTTATAAGTAGCGCACGCTACGAGTGGTAAGTAGCGCGCGCTAGTGGGTTGTAGTAGCGCACGCTAATAATTGCTGTAGCGCGCGCTAAGGACGGATCAGGTTGAGTCCAGTGGCTACTGGACTGCACTGGATTAATTCATAGCGCACGCTATGAGTGATATTTAGCGTACGCAAATGGTGTAGTAGCGCACGCTACTTCTTGGTTGTAGCGCACGCTACCGAGGTCAGATCAGAGGACAGACAGTTTCTGGATTCTAGTACTGGGCATCAAATAATTCGTTAGCGCACGCTAACTATGAGTATTAACGCACGCTAATGGTATGGTTGTAGCGCACGCTACAAAAAGGTACGTAGCGCGTGCTACCGATTTCGGACAGTGGGTACTGGACTACCCAAATTACCCGTTAGCGCACGCTACGCACAAGGGCTAGCGCACACTAACCTGGAGTGACTATATAATGGATAGTTAGCTTGAGTTTCGTCATTTCTCACTTCCTTTCGTTTTTGGTGCGACTTCGGGCGATTTTGGGCGACTTGGAGTGTTTTCTTCGAGCTGCTATCACCTATCATCATATTCAAGGCTTTGAGTTGGATTATCATCACTTCATCATCTCCTTAACATCAAATCAAAGGTATTAATCACTTGGATCTAGAATTTCGGATTTTTGGGTTTTTCCTTCCGATTTCTTTGTGTAAGCTTGGATTATTATTGGAATATGTTAGATATGGATTATCTACCTTGGATAAATATATCCCTACAGATTTAATGGCTATTTTCGGAATTATTTCAAGAACTCTTGGGGTTGACTTCGGTTAATTGGGGATTTTCCGATTGATGTTGTTGTAATCTTGAATTGTGGATTCCTATTAGATTATTGATATCATTGAAGTGTTTTGTTAGTTTGAAATACTCATTTTGGTGTTGGTTTCGATAAATTCGGGATTGGATATTTTTCGAAGTTGTGTGGTTGGTTACGTATTCGTTAGAATGCCCCTATGAGTTTGATTATCGTTGTATCGACCTTTGGGTTAGTTGTGTTTTGTTGCTTGATATGTGTATTGAACGGTTGTTGGTACTTATTGTTTTTCAAGGTTGTTCGAGCGACCGGTATCTCGATTAGGACGTTGTTCGTGGAAGGACATTGTCATCGGTATTGTGTAAGTTAATTCTTACTCGGTTAAAAGGATACTCATTCCTTTTGTTGTTGATTGCTCATAATCATAACTCATTCATCATGGTATTAATCATATTGAGACTTGTAATTGTCGAATAATCATTTCATTCACGAGGAACGACGGTTCCAAATCATTTCATTGGGTTATCAATCACGTCACTATTATTTTCATCTCGGTGAGTCATTTTGGCCTTGTCGAATTATTATTCATTGATTTTCATGGTGGTCATTCTCGTTCATATGACCTTCTGGGTTCATATTGCGTGGCCGGGTGTGGCTGTGTGGAATTTTTAGTCGGGCACATGATGGTCATGTATTGGGTTCACCGATACATTGGACCGTGCACACGGTAACGCTTACCTCCGTGAGACTAATTAGGTACAAGGACGGGTGTGTCCGGTCATTCGTCGTGTACACTTGCACAGAACATTGCGGGCGTACTATGATACTCCTCTTCAGCGTAACTCATAACTAAGGATATTTCATAACTTCAGTTAATTCATGATTGTGTATTTTCAACCCTTGAGGATTGTTGTTACGTAATCGACCCGTTGGGGGATTTTGTTTTCAGGTCACGGCAAGGCAAAGGCACGGGAAGAGCATGCTGATGGCGAGGAGTCCCAGTGATACTAGTAGGGGGCCCCAGTCATTCCGTTCATTTCAGTCATTTCAGCCATTTCAGTTATTCCGTCATTTGTATTTTCCGCTGCAAATTCCGTTTGAGATGTTTAATTGTTCAGGGTAGCGTATTTTATCTCCATATAAAATATACTAGTATTCAGTTTAGTCCTGGTCTGTTGTACTTAAACTCCTCATCGGAGTACTTGGTAATATAATGTGGTTCGGTACTACAATTATATTATTTCATTCATCATTTTCATTTGCCTGGTGGGTCCCAGTCGGGGATTCACGGCACTGTAATATCCGCCTAGTTTGGGGTGTTACAGAGTTGGTATCGGAGCGTGGTTTTGAATACTACCCTCCAAGTCATGTCTCATTTGAAATCGTCGTCATCGGACTAGTATCATTGGACTTTCGCGTCACGTGTGACCTGTGCAAATGCCGAGCCAATCAGACCAAGAACTGTAAGATTTCTAACGCCATGGTATAATTTCTGGCAAGAATCATTCATTCATAATTCATCAGTTAACAATCCTCAACCATCATTTTCATTTGACCAGGATGGTCATGTTAACTCATTAATCACTCAATTCATTTCATTATTCAGTTGTTGATCAGGAAGATCAAATCGTTAATCATGTTAACTTATTCAAGATAATCATGTCACGTCAGTTAATCATTCATGTAATCACTGTGTTAGAGCGCGTATGCTCATTTTCATCATCTCATGTCATAATCATAACGTGATATTCATGCGGGAAATATAATCATCATGTGACTTTCCTACTTCAGTATGGAGAGGGCAAGAAGAGGACGTGGAGGACGAGGCCATGGAGCGGGCCAAATCCCGAGAGCTCGTGTGAATACACGTGCAAACGCGAGAAATAATGTTAATTCATCGAGCAGCGATGCTGCCACTCACTCTCCTGGACGCGATCATTCTCTATCGGGGAGTCGTACCCGGGACACGGCTCAGTCAGAAGGTGTCCGGGTTGACCCACTCGCTTTTATGCAGGGCATGATGGCCCAAATGACCCAGATGGCACAGCTGATGGAGACGATGCATAACTCCGTCAATCAAAATCAGCAGGCTCCTCTGCCGCCACCTCAGAGGCAAGAGAGGAATGTGAGCAATATCATTGGCGACATCTCTCGCCAGAGGCCACCTACTTTTGAGGGCTCGTCTGAGCCGGCGGATATTATTCATTGGCTCGAGCATTTCAAGAAGTTGTTTGCTATGGTAGAGTGTCCTGAAGGACACAAAGTTTCTGTTGCGGCTTACTACCTGGGTAAGAGCGCTCATTCTTGGTGGTTATCGTTGAAACCCACCGAAGGATCATGTACTTGGGCTCAGTTCAAGACTCTCATGATGGAGAGGTATTATCCGGCCCCACTCAGAGAGGCCAAGCTGTCAGAATTACTCACCCCCGACCCCTCAGCAGACGGGGATGTTCTCGCCATTGCCGAGAAATTTCAGGAACTTCTTCCGTTCGCCTCATCTATCATTCATTCCGAGGCAGATAAGATTAAGTATTTCAGCAAGAGGCTGAAACCCCATATGAGACTATAGTTGCTTAATCATAATTGCACCACGTTGGCTGAATTCATTGAGAAAGCTCTTACCTATGAGCTTACTGCTAAAGAGATTGCTAAGCAGCAACCTTCGTCTGCTAGCAAGAAATCGAAGAATCGTAATCACCAAGGCGGTCGACAACCTTCAAGAAACCCCGTGCGGGCTCGCTTTTCCGAGCGACCTCTGTGTCATCTAAACCCGCGGAATCTCGGTCTCGAGCGCGCCTCGCCATCACCTGTTTTAACTGTGGGGATCTTGGTCATCTCAGTACCAAGTGTCCGAGACAGACTATCACGTGTCATAATTGTGGGATTGCTGGGCATAAGGCCCGTTTTTGCCGTAGGGACTCCAAACCTACTCAGACGTCATCTCAGGCCCCTAAGCAGTCAGCCGTTCAGAATCAGGCCACTCAATCAGCGTCGTTTAAAACGACAGGAGCGACTAAAGGTGGAGCCTATAGCCAGCAAATGGGAGCATCCGGTGCCGGGACTAGCAAGCCCCGGATTTATGAGATGAAGAAGACCGATGATCCAGAGGCCCGAATGATCTCAGGTACACTCGATATTCTATCTCAACCTGTGTGTACCCTTTTTGATACTGGTGCATCACATTCATTCATTTCCGAGTCATGTTTGAGTAGACTACGTCTGGGTAGTGCTACTAGTTGTGAGCCTTATGTCATTGGCCTACCTGATGGTAGACGAATTATCGGTAATCGTGAGATTCAGAATTGTCCGATTCAGTTTCATGGTCGTGTATGGCCAGCGGACCTAATCGTAGTAGATTTGCCGAGGGACGACGTCATCTTGGGTATTGATTGGATGGATCGTCATGATGCCATCATTAGTGTCCGTAAGCGTATGATCACTATCATTTCAGACGATGGGGTTGAATGTGTGTTTCAGGGAGGTAATCCCGGCTGTTCTGGTAAGGTCATTAATTTGATGAAAGCAGTGAGATTACTCAATCAGGGGTGTGTTGGTTATTGGTGCTATATGACCAAAACCGAGAAATCATCAGTAATGTTGACGGATATTCCGGTAGTGAGGGAATATGCCGATGTTTTTTCAGACGAGTTACCTGGTTTGCCTCCACAAAGGGATGTGGAATTCACGATTGAGTTGGAGCCTGGTACGTCCCCGATATCGAAGGCACCATACCGGATGGCCCCGAACGAAATGCAGGAGTTAAAGAACCAACTCGAGGAGTTGTTCGAGAAGGGTTATATTCGACCGAGTGCGTCCCCGTGGGGAGCACCAGTGTTATTTGTCAAGAAGAAGGATGGTTCTTTTCGCTTGTGTATCGGTTATCGGGAGTTGAACAGGGTGACAATCAAGAATAAGTATCCCTTACCCCGTATTGATGATCTCTTAGATCAACTTCAGGGAGCTTCAGTATTTTCCAAGATCGACTTAAGATCTGGATATCATCAGTTGCGGATTCGAGAGTCGGATATCGCGAGGATGGCGTTTCGAACACGCTATGGTCATTATGAGTTTGTGGTTATGCCGTTTGGATTGACTAATGCACCTGCGGTATTCATGGAGTTAATGAATCGGGTTTTCATTGACTTTTTGGATCAGTTTGTTGTTGTCTTCATCGATGACATTTTGATTTATTCTCGTGACCGAGAGGAACACGAGGTTCATCTTCATCAGGTTCTCGACGTGTTGAGACGAGAGCAACTTTATGGGAAGTTTTCCAAATGTGAGTTCTGGATGTACGAAGTGGCGTTTCTCGGACACGTAATTTCTTCAGACGGAGTTCGTGTCGATCCTCAGAAGACGGAGGCTATCCGAGATTGGTTACCTCCGAAGAATGTTAAGGAAATCCGAAGTTTTCTCGGATTAGCGGGTTATTATCGGCGCTTCGTAGAGGGATTTGCTAGACTCGCTCAACCCCTGACGAACCTTTTGCGAAAGGATAAGAAATACACGTGGTCCGACGCGTGTCAGCGGAGTTTTGAGGAACTCAAGAGCCGGTTAATGTCAGCACCTGTACTTTCCTTGCCGCAGGGGACGGAAGGATTTGTGGTTTATAGTGATGCGTCCGGACAGGGTCTCGGATGTGTGCTCATGCAGAATGGAAATGTTATTGCCTATGCTTCACGGCAATTGAGACCTTACGAGGTTAATTATCCGACACACGACCTGGAGCTAGCAGCCGTGGTGTTCACTTTGAAGATTTGGCGTCATTATCTTTATGGCGTTACCTGTCAGATATTCACCGATCATAAGAGTTTAAAGTATATATTTACTCAGAAGGAGTTAAATATGCGACAGAGACGGTGGTTGGAACTAATCAAGGATTATGATATCGAGATCCTTTACCACCCGGGCAAGGCGAACGTTGTCGCCGACGCCTTGAGTCGTAAGTCCGTTCAGGAGCAGATGCTTGCTCGTTAAGATTCGAAGGAGCTTCGAGAATTCCTTAGACCCGAGATCGAGGTCTGGCTTCAGCGAGTTCAGGGACAGCTTTGTATGTTAGAGATTTCATCGTCACTCGAGGAGGCAATCCGAGAGAATCAGAGTTCAAACCCTTCATTGTTGCGCATCCGTGAGGATGTGACTCAAGGGAAAGCCCCTGGATTTGTGGTCCACGAGGATGGACTTTTGAGGTTTAAGAATCGATTGTGCGTACCGACGAATGACGAGTTGAAAAACTCGATTTTGATAGAAGCTCATGCTACCCCTTATTCTGTTCATCCGGGGTCTAGCAAGATGTACAAGGACTTGAAACAAAATTACTGGTGGAGTAATATGAAGCGAGAAGTCGCGGAATTTGTTTCGAGATGCTTAACCTGTCAACAAGTCAAGATTGAACATCAGCGGCAGGCGGGTATGCTGAAACCTCTTCCTATTCCCGAATGGAAGTGGGAAGACATTTCTATGGATTTCATCACGAGTTTGCCGACGAGTCATCGTGGCATGAATACGATCTGGGTGATCGTGGACCGCTTAACTAAATCAGCTCATTTCCTTGAGATCAAGGAGACGTGGGGTCCCGAGAGACTTGCTCAACTGTTCATCAAAGAGATAGTCAGACTGCACGGTACTCCTAAAAGTATCATTTACGATCGTGACGGACGGTTTGTGTCGCATTTTTGGAAATCAGTTCATCGTGCTATGGGAACCCAACTTAATCTCAGTACCGCTTTTCATCCTCAGTCCGACGGACAATCAGAGAGAACCATTCAGACATTAGAGGATATGTTGAGGGCATGTGTCCTCGATTGGAAAGACGATTGGGAAGCCCAACTACCATTGATTGAGTTCACGTATAATAATAGTTGGCATGCTTCGATTAAGATGGCACCTTATGAGGCCTTGTATGGTCGTCGTTGTCGATCTCCGTTGTGTTGGGACGACCTATCAGAATCCATCGGCACCGAGCCCGATATGCTTATAGCCGCCCGTGAGAAGGTAGCTTTGATCAGGAGTCGTTTGTTGACCGCTCAGAGTCGACAGAAATCATATGCAGATAACCGTCGTCGACCATTAGAGTTCGAGGCAGGTGACCACGTGTTGGTCAAGGTATCCCCGAGTCGTGGTATCTTCCGTTTTGGGAAGAGGGGAAGTTGAGTCCGAGGTTCATTGGACCGTTTGAGATTTTGGATCGAGTAGGCGAGTTAGCTTATCGACTGGCTTTACCTCCGGCGTTGAGCCGAATTCATAATGTGTTTCATGTCTCTCAGTTGCGGAAGTATGTTGCCGACCCGAGTCACATACTTCAGTTCGATGAAATCGAGATCGCCAACGATCATTCATATGAGGAGCATCATATGCGAGTTTTAGAGCGGCGAATCAAACAGTTGAGGAATAAGACGATTCCTTTGGTTAAAATTCAGTGGTCTAGACACGGAGTCGAAGAGGCTACTTGGGAAACCGAGGATAGTATGCGGGAGAGTTATCCCGAGTTGTTTGACCCTTAGTTTCGGGGACGAAACTCTTTTAAGGGGGGGTGTATGTAATACCCGGTTGTAATTCAGTTATTATCATTAAGTATTTATCATTTAGTAATTGCCATTCAGTAATTTCACTCATTAATGATCATTTGTCACTCATATTCAATCATGGTATTCATTATTCAGAGTAATTGTATCGTGTATCAATCGTCATTCATCACTAATCTAATTGGAGTTTCGTGCCGTGTTTATCATCGTCGTCATTTTCATTGTGGACTGTGTGTGAGGAAGTAGCGCACGCTACGTACTCTTTTTAGTGCACGCTAATTGAGTACAGGTAGCGCACGCTACCACTCAGCATTAGCGCACGCTAATGTTACCATTTGCCGATCCGGAAGGTACCGACCGCAGTGAGTTATAAGTAGCGCACGCTACGAGTGGTAAGTAGCGCGCGCTAGTGGGTTGTAGTAGCGCACGCTAATAATTGTTGTAGCGCGCGTTAAGGACGGATCAGGTTGAGTCCAGTGGCTACTGGACTGCACTGGATTAATTCATAGCGCACGCTATGAGTGATATTTAGCGTACGCAAATGGTGTAGTAGTGCACGCTACTTCTTGGTTGTAGCGCACGCTACCGAGGTCAGATCAGAGGACAGACGGTTTCTGGATTCCAGTACTGGGCATCAAATAATTCGTTAGCGCACGCTAACTATGAGTATTAACGCACGCTAATGTTATGGTTGTAGCGCACGCTATAAAAAGGTACGTAGCGCGCGCTACCGATTTCGGACAGTGGGTACTGGACTACCCAAATTACCCGTTAGCGCACGCTACGCACAAGGGCTAGCGCACGCTAACCTGGAGTGACTATATAATGGACAGTTAGCTTGAGTTTCGTCATTTCTCACTTCCTTTCGTTTTTGGTGCGACTTCGGGCGATTTTAGGCGACTTGGAGTGTTTTCTTCGAGCTGCTATCACCTATCATCATATTCAAGGCTTTGAGTTGGATTATCATCACTTCATCATCTCCTTAACATCAAATCAAAGGTATTAATCACTTGGATCTAGAATTTCGTATTTTTGGGTTTTTCCTTCCGATTTCTTCGTGTAAGCTTGGATTATTATTGGAATATGTTAGATATGGATTATCTACCTTGGATAAATATATCCCTACAGATTTAATGGCTATTTTCGGAATTATTTCAAGAACCCTTGGGGTTGACTTCGGTTAATTGGGGATTTTCCGATTGATGTTGTTGTAATCTTGAATTGTGGATTCCTATTGGATTATTGATATCATTGAAGTGTTTTGTTAGTTTGAAATACTCATTTTGGTGTTGGTTTCGATAAATTCGGGATTGGATATTTTTCGAAGTTGTGTGGTTGGTTACGTATTCGTTAGAATGCCCCTATGAGTTTGATTATCGTTGTATCGACCTTTGGGTTAGTCGTGTTTTGTTGCTTGATACGTGTATTGAACGGTTGTTGGTACTTATTGTTATTCAAGGTTGTTCGAGCGACCGGTATCTCGATTAGGACGTTGTTCGTGGAAGGACATTGTCATCGGTATTGTGTAAGTTAATTCTAACTCGGTTAAAAGGATACTCATTCCTTTTGTTGTTGATTGCTCATAATCATAACTCATTCATCATGGTATTAATCATATTGAGACTTGTAATTGTCGAATAATCATTTCATTCACGAGGAACGACGGTTCCAAATCATTTCATTGGGTTATCAATCACGTCACTATTATTTTCATCTCGGTGAGTCATTTTGGCCTTGTCGAATTATTATTCATTGTTTTTCATGGTGGTCATTCTCGTTCATATGACCTTCTGGGTTCATATTGCGTGGCCGGGTGTGGCTGTGTGGAATTTTTAGTCGGGTACACGATGGTCATGTATTGAGTTCACCGATACATTGGACCGTGCACACGGTAACGCTTACCTCCGTGAGACTAATTAGGTACAAGGACGGGTGTGTCCGATCATTCGTCTTGTACACTTGCACAGAACATTACGGGCATACTATGATACTCCTCTTCAGCGTAACTCATAACTAAGGATATTTCATAACTTCAGTTAATTCATGATTGTGTATTTTCAACCCTTGAGGATTGTTGTTACGTAATCGGCCCGTTGGGGATTTTGTTTTCGTGTCACGGCAAGGCAAAGGCACGGAAGAGCATCTTGACGGCGAGAGTCGATGATACTAGTAGGTGCCCCAGTCATTCCGTTCATTTGATCATTTGATCATTTGATTATTCCGTCATTTGTATTTTCCGCTGCAAATTCCGTTTGAGATGTTTAATTGTTCAGGGTGGTGTATTTTATCTCCATATAAAATATACTAGTATTCGGTTTAGTCCTGGTGTGTTGTACTTAAACTCCTCATCGGAGTACTTGGTAATATAATGTGGTTCAGTACTATAATTATATTATTTAATTCATCATTTTCATTTGCCTGGTGGGTCCCAGTCGGGGATTCACGGCACTGTAATATCTGCCTAGTTTGGGGTGTTACACCTGGGTTCACAAAACCCAAGCTCCGATACCATCTTCTGTAACACCCCCAAAACCATCCGGGATATTACAGCGCCGTGGGTCCCGCGCCGGAACCCACCAGGCTAAAAACCATTTCAAAAACGTTTAAAAATGCCAAAAAGGCCAATGACGGTAATATTTTAAATACTCAAATATTTTCAAAAGCATAGTTCTCAAATACCGTCATAAAATACCATTTGAACATACAAGGCGGAATGCCAAATATCGACAGTTTAAAATTTACGTTAAGCCACCCCTTAAACGTACCGATAAAACAGTTAGGAAAAAGGATTTAACGAAATAACCCAAGTTCGCAAAATGCCAAAATACCATTTGACAATACACACGAGTTGGTAAAGATACCGAAAAGCCATTTTAAAATATACACACACGCAGCGGATAAAACACAGTTCAAAATACACATTTGCAGCGGAAATACAACCAGAAAAGAATACTCGATACTCAAATAAATGTCACAGCCATTATCACCCGGGAATCTCACCCCTTCACGATCGCTACAAGCTCGATCTCCGAGTACCTAAAAATAAAGCCCACGACGGGGTCAGCCACAATACTCAACAATGATATCGATTACATCATCATAAATAATTACATACCAATGTAGTAATACTGTAAGAATACTACCAACGTAATCTTACCGTCATAACCTTACCAATACATGGCAATTCATAACAAATCAATCCTTACCATAATCCATATTTCGCATTCTCAAATGACGAAATGAACTCAACAACAATTATCTGTACTGAATTCCAAAAACACCAACAATCCTCAAAACATCATCATAACTCATAAGTGCGGAAATAATCCAATCTGTGCCAAATCCTGTCCGTCGGATTACACAATCAAATATAAACATGTATAAACCAATAATACACAACATATCTGTAGATCAACTACCACATGATAATGATAACGAATCCCGAACATCGACGTACACTCCGAATGCTCATACGGTCAATAACAACGATCAACCAATACACCACTGAGAATATCATCGATATGATGAGCTCCAATACGACCAACCCAAGGTCAAAGTACAACCGAAATTATCATCAACATGATGAATTCCAATACGATCGACAAAGGATCAACAATAACCGAGAATACCCTCAACATGGTAAACTCCAAATGATCAATAAAGATTGACAATAACCGAGAATACCCTCAACAAGGTAGACTCCAAATGATCAACAAAGGACCAACAATAACCGAGAATACCCTCAACAAGGTAGACTCCAAATGATCAACAATAAAAGATCTCAAAGAAATAACTCTGACTGTCGAACATACCCCTCGGGCGTATGAACAACCAATCGCAAACCGTCGAACATATCCAATCATACATGGATTATGAACGACCAAATGGTATGGCTCAAAGATGGACATCACAGTACGCCCGATCCGGAAATGTGTCCGTGCACAAGACACCCCGGGTATCGATCAAATACACGTGTGGTCTTGTACCTAATTAGCCTCACGAAACTACGTCTCGTGTGCACGGTTCAATGCGGAATAATATCAACACATAACCATAATGTGCCCAGCTAAAAACCCTACACAATAACCAATCGGAACGCAGATATGATTCCAGATATGTCACGATGCAACATGACAATGAAACTCAAAGAATCACATATCCAATAAGGATCAAAAGACTCACCGAAGTGAACAACGACAATCTGACAAAGAAAAGTCGACACGAATAATCAATAATCAAAACAACAATCTTGGGATCACAAACCCCAAAGGATAATCCATACGATCAACAATCTCAGACAACAGTTCTGGGATCAACATCCCTCAATGAGGCGATCAACACGACCATTAATACCAACAATAGTCCTGGGATCAACACCCCTCAACGAACAACCAATATGAATCTCAATACACGAAGCCTCAACGTACAACATATACAACAACTCTACATAATAATTATCTCATAACTGAACATAAATTACCTCAAAGCCGAAGACAATATCCTTTCCATGAATAACATCCCTGAACGAATACACAGTTATACGAATAATCTCAAATAAGGTACCATCCATTCAATACCAATAAACCTTTATCCCGATACTTACATCATCACGATAATTATCCTCGATATCCGATATTCTATATCCCGGACCAAAGACAACTCACGTCTTCCTTGAACACAATTAAATCATATACCTTATGATTTAATACAAACCAGAGCACGGTATACAACTCATTATCCGACAACTTACATTAATAACAACATTGCTATACGAATTATAAATGAAATGAAAAGAAACCATTCATGAAGTATTATAAACTGAACAAGTATAAACTTGCCTCGATACCGATACCACGAAGCTGTTACCAGAATCCATTGCATTCGTCTCCGAGCTCCTCAGCCCCGACCAAAAGCAACCTACGAACTCTCCAACCTTGACCGCAACACAACGGCCATAATCAATGCTCAATTATCGCGACCTAATGCAATAATCAAATGACAACACATCCGATAATAATCAATAACCAGTATAACCAACCAATCAAACTCAACGGTTCAACAATACCTCGATCATTTACAAAACCGAATAATACAACTCAAACAATTACGAACTCATATCAACAATACAAGCCGAAATCCGATAAATCATAATTATCAATCAATAACCGATCAATAACCCAACAGTTCCACAATATCTCGATTAAACACAGTCTTAAACAATCCAGTTCAAACCATCACGAATTCATAATCTCAACACGAAAATACTACACTGTCTGCCTACTTAGCGCGTGTTAAACGCATAACGTAGCGTGCGCTAAGTTGTTCTTGTTAGCGTGCGCTAGCTAGTAAGCTTAGCGTGCGCTAATGCTGTACAGTGGCATGCATTCCAAGCATCGACTAACACCTTGCGACTACCAATCCGAATGAAAAGGAAATCTTACTCCAAGATTAACAATAACTTTCCAGATCAAAACTCATCATCATGATCCATATCTTATCATATGAACTCAATCACTACAATCAACATAATGTTTAGTTTCAATTATCTTATCCATGTTAATAATCAAACCAACATATATCCTTCCCCTTTGATGATATATATACCAAGAACACTAAAAGTGCCATGATTCCATAATCACGTTCATGACAACCATCATAATCCGATATGCTAACATGTAATTAATCACCTAAGTCATATATATCCGTATATCATCTTACCATCAAATCCGAAATGAAGGGAGACATAAATCGACATATATTCTGAACACCATTCAAAACCATACAAAACATATCAATATCCGCATACCAATAATAACATCAACGTTACCCGGGAAGCCACCTCGAAGTCATACTTATCAACTCATTAATATGATAAGCATCAACTCAAGAACACCAATATTCAATCCCTAAAACGAAATCCAAAGTGAAGATTAATTACCTCTTTGAAGAAAAGGATGGATTATCAAGGTTGAATCCGTTCCCAATCATTTCCAAGCTCCAAATGTTGATAAGGACGCTCAACTCCATCATAATCCAGTATTTGGAACCTCAAGACTCTCTCTATGAAATCCATTCCAAGACTCATTAATAATTTCAAGAACAAAGCTTTGAATCCATGCTCTCCATCTTAATCTCGTTAAAGATCATCATCTCAGAGTGTTTTAGGAACTCAAGTACCTCCCAAAGATCTCTCTATCGAGTGAAAAAAAGAAATGGACGAAATGCTTCATAACACCCGTCTGTCCCCTTATATAGAATACATTGCTAGCGTGCGCTACTGTCATAAAATAGCGTGCGTTATTGCCCTAGCGTGCGCTAACTGACTTTGTTAGCGTGCGCTATCGCAGCCCAGAGGCCACTGTCTTGCCTCGTACATGAGCTTACATATGTAATGCCCATGCATTAGCGTACGTAACTTACACTGTTTAGCGTACGTAAGTCCTTGCATTTAGCGTGCGCTAATATCAGTTGACTTGCTACAGTCTACGCACCGCATGTGCCCCCACATGCCGATCGAACAAGGATAAGATTCCCTTTGACCGATCTACAATTAGCGTGCGCTAAGCCTCATGCTTTAGCGTGCGCTAATACTTCAGGACAACAACCGTTTACTTATCAGAACGTGCACCGAAAGCAGCCGGGTCCACACACAGATTCCTTCCGATCTGACTGCATTTAGCGTGCGCTACATTCTGCCTCTAGCGTGCGCTAACCATGAACGATAGCGTGCGCTATACTTGAACATTAGCGCACGCTAATCAGGCTATACTTAGCCATTTTCCAATTCTCCTCGTCTGTCTTGACATACCAAAATACGAACATACTGCATACTGAATACATGTATTGAATCTAATAACATCATCATACGATATACCCAATATCAAAAGTACGATAACCTGATACACGGTATCCTCAAAATAATTGTCGAACCACTACGACAGTTATACGAGTACAAATACAGTTGTCTCAGTTCTCAATTTATTTTATCCATACTGTATAGACACCAAGCTATCCAGTATATCTTAGATAAAATAACGCGAAAAATTCATACTGAAAATTCGGGTATTACAAACCCTAGCTTGTCTAATTTGGGGGTTTTTCGGGTTTTTCGTGATTGATTCCGAATTGTTCATGTATGTTACGAAATTCCATACCGATTGTTGTTATTGGGTGAATCCCAATCCGTTTTCCTCGAGTTTAATCCGTGAATTATCGATACGGGGAGGTTTTGCGTAAACCCTCGCCCATATCGATTGAACTTTTATTGTCATGATTTGTAATCCGGGTTATGGGTGTATTCCATTCGATTATTTTTGTTCGTTAGTACTGAGTTATGTTGATCCTTCGTTTAGGAACCGTCGTTTCCATCCGGATCATTCGTTGTCGTTGTTCATCCCCTTTTCGTCAGAGATGTCTCAAAGGCAAGTACTTTACATTTGTTTACATGTTCTAGTATTTGAATTGTGGCTATTCGTGGTTGTTGTGGATGGATATGTGTATGTTCACCTAGGGACGGTCCGACGGGGCCTCTAGGGATACGTATTGCCGTGTGTGTGCGTATCACGAACTATGGTTAACCACCCAGGGATGTCCGACGGGGTCTGCGGGGTACGGTGGCCGTGAGTCTCGTACCAAGATTAACTTTGAAATGTTTCATTGGAGAAAATGTGTTTTGTGCTTGTGCACCGTATAATATTCCGGAATATAAATGATTTCTAAAATGATTTTTGGCGCATATATTCATCTGATTAGAATGTAGTTCAAATGGATTGTACTTGCACTAGCAGTTGTCGCTAACCCCTTAGATGGGGGAAATACTTTTTATATTTCAGGTACATGTCTTGGAGACAAGCGAGCACTCGAGACGTATGAGAATGATGGGCAAGCATGATACTGTTCAGTAGTCAATTGTTGGTTTTCTGTTCTGTCGGTTATTATCGATGTCTTGTTTTGGGATTCCTGTCATTTGAAATTGGTTTAAGTACTCGAGTACTTCCTTTGTGTGTTTGTTAACATTGTGTTCCCGTTTTGGGAAATGGATTTGATGTCAGATATTATTTGACGGATTGTAGTCTTTTATTTGAATCGTCGTTTTGTTGATGGTTGTATGTCTTTGTCGAATGTTATTTTGGTATGTTAGCCTAGTGGATTCCACGGAGTGGGGTCCACGGCGCTGTAATATACCCTGATCGTCTTCGGGGTGTTACATAAACAAACTCAAACACACCCATAAGTGTAATATCTGAAATTTCTACTACTGTTGTTTAATATATTTTATCCGAGTTGTGTTGTACAGCGTGGAATCTGTACAGTATGGATAAAATAAATTAAGGACTGAGATGTCAGTATTGGTACAATTGTCATATCTGGTCGACAATTGCATTTAAGGATGTAATGAGTTGAGTATACGTATTGAGTATGCCGTATGTTCATATTCTGCATGTCGAGACGTTGGACAAGAGTAGCTGAAATGGCTAAGTACAGCCACACTAGCGCACGCTACGATGTACACTTAGCGTACGCTAAAACACAAGGATTACGTACGTTAAGGAGTAGAGTTAACGTACGTTAAGTTGCTAAGTGTTACGTACGCTATGCATAGGGTATTACATACGTAACAAGGGAGTCAGACATGACGAGCTGTGGTCGGCAGGTGGGACCCTGTGCCGACAGCTTTCGGCAATGGATGTGGACAGGTGAGTCAACGGATGGATTTACGTACGCTATACAGGGTGTATTACGTACGTAATATGAGTATATTACTGTAGCTAGTCAACGTACGTATTACGTACGCAATGGATTAAGTGTTACGTACGTTAGGAGGCAGCTGGCCGAGTCGTGGCCGAGGACTCGCTGGATGGCCGATCATGGTCGGCAGTGACTCACAGGGATGGCCGATCAAGGTCGGCAGTGACTCGCTGGGCGTCAAGACTGGCCGATTACGGCGGTAAGGTTGTGGCCGGGTACGACCGTAAGGCCATATTACGTATGTAAGCTGCTGCCGGTAACGGCCGTAAGGGTGTCGGCCAAATTAGACAGGAGGGTAGGCCATGGCCGGTTACGGCCGTAAGCCATGGACGGTTACGGCCGTAAGGTACCGACAGGTCCCGGCTATATAAAGGCCTGGACCGGGTCACTTGGGCATTTTTCATGTTTTCTTCGTTCCTTTCAAGATTTTTCACCATAAATGGATGGATTTGGATAGAAACATCATGGAGCAACATATTTTGGAAGTTTGATTCACGGCTAACATCATCTTCCGCCCGGATCGAAGGTAAGAACACCTAAACTCTTGGTTTTGGGGATTTTTTTAGGTTTCTTGGTGTTTTGGACGATTTCATCCGTTTTAAATCAGATTGTTGATAGAACTTTGTTGTATTCTTGAGATAATTCATTACTCTTGAAGTTTTGTGGAACAAATTCGAGAATTTCTCCGTTAATCGATTAAATTGGGTTATGCCCTCAAGGTGTCCGATAAAATGCTTCAATGGGTAGAACTTGGAAAGTTCTATATGTTTTCGTAGAATTGTGATTGAATTGATATCGTTGTGATTTAGGAACGAACTTTAGAAGGATGTTGGATCGGGACTCTTTCCTTTCATCGTTTTCTTCGCACCGTGTTAATCAAGGGAAATGTTTACTTGTATATTTCATCTTCTAAGAGGTATGTTGGGTAATCCTCTCCTTGAATTCCGATTTTGATGTTATTGTCGATGAATGATTCGTATGAAGGTGATTATGGTTTTTTTGTTACGAATCGTGAGGTTATATGGATTATATGTTGATGGACATAAATATTTGTGATTGTGTTCTTCGTGTTCTTGACATGGTTGGTGTTTATTGATTGATGATACGAGTATAACTTTGAATTCCGCCTTCAAGGTGTTTGGTTGAAGTTTTGAAAGAGAAATTGATTGGAATATTTTAGTTAAGTTTCTATACTCGCCGTATCAAATCGATATATGTGTAATATCCGCAATTTCGATTTTCCGATAATTTTCTTTTTTTGGAGGAAGTCCATCTTTGAGACTCCGTTGTTACCATTTCGTCATTCCGGGAATATTTAATTCTACACTTTTCGTCATCCAAGTTCGTCTCGATGTCGTTCTGTTGTTCTTAAGCGACTTTTCCACGTCTGAGTTCGACTGTGTAAAATCACCATTAATTCTTGGAAACTCCACAAATTCTGAATCTTTATTATAGAGCATCAAGTTAGCTTTCCAATGGTTCAAACGGTGAGTCAATCGGATTCCGGATGAAGGAGTTATGGTCGAAATAGCTAAGACTACACCATGTGCCTTTTGGTGCTGGAGCGGGCTGTATCGCGGGCCGCGGCCCCTGCTGTAATACCCTCGCCTTTAGTATTGTATTTTCTGATTTAAACCAAGTATTTTCACACCATATCTGTACTGTTGTAGCAAGTATATCGACGAATTATGTTAAGTTAGAATCATGGTCATTCATACTATATTAATTGTTGGGTGATATTGGGAGAATTCCATTTATGCATGTTATAGCACTTAACGTACGTTAAACTATCTTCTTTACGTACGCTATGTATGTAGCCTTACGTACGTAACGTTCATAAGTTAACGTACGTAATGCGAGAGATCCATCAACAGCTCGCCTTTCGGCGGGTGGGGCCGAGCGGGGGTAGGTGGTCGGGAGTCGATCGCGACAGCCAAGTCAACGGCTATTACGTACGTAATAGCTATATATTTACTTACGTAATGATTTGCGTGTTTTGAGGCAGAAAGATCTGGTGAAATTGATTACGTACGTAATGTTCATGAGATTACGTACGTAAGGACTATAACGTACGTTAACCCCTTTTGTTAACGTACGTAATGCCGAGTTCAGATTATAAAAACATGACTTGCCATTCATTTCTTGCTCAACCCATTCAACCTCCCAACTGAGAAAAACGATTCCTTTCCCTGCCAACTCCGTTTCTAGCCCTTCTAACTTGTGTTGGAGCTTCAACACTTGGGTTGTGACTTGGAGATTTGGAGATTGAAGTGTATCCCTTGAAGTGTTGGTGTTGTTCTTCATTTTGAGGTTGGTCTTTCCTTAACTCATATTAAATCTATGCTTATGATGATGTTAGTATATAAACACTTTACATAATGTTAGTTTAAGCTAGTGTAAACATGATAAGTTAATTGAATCATGCTCAAACTAAGTGAAGATTAACATTAAGGGTAGTAGTATTACTTCTTGATGTACATAACTTCATAATATGATTGTGTTGATAATGATATATATAAAACCTGATGTATAACATGATAATCGGAAGTTGATTATAGTCTCAACACTAGGAACATGTTAAGGATGAAATCCTTAATGATTAGAGGTGGGAGATATTAAACTTGTCTTGAACATTCAATTGAATCTTGAAGGTAATATGGAACCATGATTTTGGCCTCTAAAACCAACACCTTTGTAATAAATTGTTGGAAGAATTATGTTAACCCTTTGAAGATGATCTTCACAAGATGGGATGAAGTTACCGAGTATCTAATGATATAACTAGGCTTTTAATAAATTCTTCAAAAGTAAAACAATGGATTTTGATAGAAGGAAGTTGTAATCTTCATATGATCTAGTTGATCGAGTTCGTTGACAGCTTAAAAGGGTGTTAAATGCTACATTAATATGTTAATAATGTTCTTAAGAGGATTGTAGTGAATATGGTGATACAAACGCGGTAGACGAGTAGCCGAATTCCATTTCATTAATCCGTGTATGTTAAGAGACGTAAATTTAAATGATGTTCTTAGTTCACTAAAAACTTGAACTTATGCCTCATATAGGAATCAATTTTAATGTAATCGTTGGTAAAATAATGAAGAACGTAATTAAACACGAACTTATATCGTAATCGGAAGTGGCGATGATTTGATAAGATGTTTTCACAATGTTACATTGGTAATAAACTGGACTTCAAGTATTCGACATTAATGTTAGAATATGTGAATGAACATTAAAGTGATCAATAGGATAATTGATTTATTCAAGTAAATTACGAATATTATTTATGTAATAATACCATTATCGTACGAATGTGTTGTTGAATGAATTAAATTTCATTCAAGGTTGCTTGTTCACGTGAGTATTGTTAGACGAGGATACCGTTCGTTTGATCGTTCAAAGAAGGATTATTCATCTACGGAATTGAGGCAAGTTATCTTGCTTGGTTATAATGATGGTTGAGTTCTTATGATTATTATGCGTTTCGTGTGTATGAAATGTTCTGATAATCTATGATTTGTGATATGGTGATACCCTTATAATGGTGTTGGGATGATATACCCGAAATTACCGTTCTTGTTACCGTTGGTCCTTTTGAGCTTTGTTGACACTTTGGTGAGTTGTTCGATTCCTTGATAAAGGTGTAATTCGTTGAGTTTCGTTGTCATGTTGTATCGTGACATCTCTGGAGTCATATCTGCGCGCTGATTGGTTATATGTAGGATTTTTAGCCGGGCACTTGATGATTATGCGTGGATGTTTTCCACATTTAGATCGTGCACACGAGACGTAGTTTGTGAGGCTAATTAGGTACATCGTCCCACGTATATTCTGGATTCCGTATATGGGGTGGACATGTGCACGGACACATTTCCGGATCGGGCATACTGTGACGTCCGTCTTGAGCCATATTATATGGTTGTTCGTATATCTGGTTATGTTCGACAGTTGGGACTGATTGTTTATACGCCTTCGGGGTATATTCAGTAGTCGATTGTTTTCTTTGAGATCCGTATATATATGAATTGTATAATGTCATGAGAATTATTATCATGTATAGCTGACCCCGTGGTTTGGGGCGAAATACTTGTATTTCAGGGCGAGGAAAGGGCAAGGCACAGGAGGAGCACAATGGCGACGGAGGGTTTTGAAGTATGCTATTTCGGGGGCCCCGAGTCTTTTGATGTTCGGTTATGTTTTATTGTGATTTTCATTTTATTTTGTGTCGGATGAATGTACTATAATCTATAGGTATTGCCCATCATCATATGGTCTGTACCGAATTTGGATCCTGTGTACGTTGCTCGTATTAAAGACATGTATAACTTATACTCCACATCGGGGTTTGATAAATATTGTTGTACGGTGCCATGTTGTCAGGTTGTAAGTGTATATCGTGATATCGCCTGGTGGGTCCCGGTAGGGGTCCACGGCACTGTAATAGCCACTGTTTTCGGCCTGTTACAGAAGATGGTATCAGAGAGTGTGTTTTTATTTTGAGTCATTGTAGGATCGAAATAGCATCAAGAAACCTTCGTGCCACGTGTAACCTGTGCAAGCGCCTGACCCGTCGAATACGGTATGTTCTCATGAACCATAATTTGATTACTGGCATCTTGCTAACATGATGTAAAATTCATCTGTTTGAGGTGAACCTAAATTAATTATGTGATTGGAATTGTTTCGACTTGATGTTGATATGATATTGAGTGTGTAACACATGTGCTGCCAGTGATTCTTTACGAACTGCTTTGTTGGATATGAAATTCCCTGTTGCTATTAACTTAGCATGAATTATGATTGATAAATTGGACTTTACTTGTGACTTGATTCTTTCAGTATGGAAAGGAATCCGAGAGGCCGTGGCAGAGGGGAACGAGGCCGCGGAAGAGGCCGAATCCCGATACCACGAGCCAACAGACGCGCGAATGTGGAACAGAGTTCCACAGGCAGTGATTCGACTTCTAGGGACCAATCACACCACACTGGAGAGAATGCACGTGTCGATCCTTACATCGTGATGCAGGGCATGATGGCCCAGATGACCAAAATGGGTCAGCTGATGGAAGCTATGCAGAGGAATACTACTGGTCAACAGCAGGGGCAACAACCTCCGCCTCTGGTGCCTGGCGGGATCGTGAGCCGGATTATTAGCGACATATCACGACAGCGACCTCCGACTTTTGAAGGCTCATCTGAGCCTGCTGACATTGTACACTGGATAGATCATTTCGAGAAACTGTTCGAGATGGTGGAGTGCCCAGAGGAAAATCGAGTTGCTGTGGCAGCCTACTACCTTAGTAAGAGTGCCCATACTTGGTGGCTTTCTGTGAGGCCTGCCGATGGCGCGAGTACTTGGGAGGAATTCAAGAATCTTAGGCTAGATCGTTACTATCCTGCACCCCTCCGTGAAGCCAAATGCAATTATCAACCCCGATCCATCAGAAGACGAGGATGTGTTAGCGATTGCTGAAAAATTCCAAGCACTTCTCCCTTTTGCTACGTCAGTTGTCCGTTCGGAAGCTGATAAGATCAAATATTTCCTCAAGAGGATTAAACCCCGAATGAGGATGCAATTACTCAATCACCACTGTACGACCCTACCGGAGTTTATTGAGAAGGCCTTGGAGTATGAACTTACTGCGAAGGAGATTTCCAAGAAGCAGCCTCAATTTTCCAACAAGAGATCCAGAAACCAGACCCAAGGAGACAGTAACCGGGGGATGTTCAAGAAACCACAGCCTATACCAAATCCTTCTGAACGGCCACCTATGGAACCGAAACCGACAGGAACGCACTCTCGAGCAATCAGCTCACCTGTCGTGTGTTATAACTATAGGGACCAGGGGCATATCAGCTCCAAGTGTCCGAAGCCGGCCGTTGCCTGTCACACTTGCGGGAAGAACGGTCATCGTGCTCGCTATTGCAGGGTTGGACTCGGGCGTGTTCCAGTAGCATCTCTTGCTCCAGTACAGTCTTCTGTCCAGGAACGTGCTCCTCCGTCCGCTTCTTACCAGACTACCGGGGCGAACAAAGGGATAGGCCGTGGGAATCAAGCTAGTACACCTGCTTCCGGGGTTGCAAAACCCAGAGTCTACGAGATGAAGAAAGCAGATGATCCCGAAGCCAGCATGATTGCAGGTACTCTCGAGATCCACTCTCATCCCGTTTGTGTTCTTTTTTATACTGGTGCTTCACACTCCTTTTTGTCTAGTTCTTGTTTGAGTCGTTTGCATTTGAATCATGTTACCGATTGTGAACCTTATGTAATTGGTCTACCCGATGGTAGAAGAATTATTGGGAGTCGTGAAGTACAGAACTGTCCGATTAGCATGAACAACCGTGAGTGGTTGTCCGACTTGATTGTGGTTTATTTACCTAAAGATGATGTAATCTTGGGTATCGACTGGATGGATCGTCACGATGCCGTGCTTAGCGTCCGTAAGCGAATGGTGACCGTCACATCTGATGATGGCGTCGAGTGTATTTTTCGGGGTGATAATCCCAATCATTCTGGGAGAGTCATTAGTGCTATGAAGGCTGTGAAATTACTGAACCAGGGATGCATTGGTTATTGGTGTTACATGACCAAGACAACTAACCGACCAGTCGAATTGGTTGATATTCCAGTAGTTCGAGACTATCCAGATGTATTTCCAGAAGAGCTTCCAGGACTACCCCCACAGCGAGAGGTAGAATTCACCATTGAGTTGGAGCCAGGGACGTCCCTGCTTTCGAAAGCACCATATCGTATGGCCCCGACTGAGATGCAGGAGTTGAAAAGACAACTTGAGGAGTTAACTGAGAAAGGATATGTTCGACCCAGTGCATCCCCTTGGGGAGTGCCGGTGTTATTCGTACGGAAAAAGGACGGATCACTGCGTTTGTGTATTGATTACCGGGAGCTGAACAAAGTAACAATTACGAACAAATATCCTTTACCTCGCATTGATGATCTATTGGATCAGCTCCAGGGAGCCGCTGTATTTTCCAAGATCGACTTGAGATCCGGGTACCACCAATTGCGGATTCGAGAGTCTGACGTCCCTAAGACAGCTTTTCGCACTCGCTATGGGCATTATGAGTTCGTTGTCATGCCATTCGGACTGACTAATGCACCCGCAGTATTCATGGAATTGATGAATCGAGTTTTTATTAATTATCTGGATCGTTTTGTAGTCATTTTTATTGACGACATCCTGATCTACTCTCGTGATCATGAGGAGCATGAGTGTCACCTCCGCCAGGTTCTCGATGCATTAAGGCAAGAACAACTCTATGGAAAATTTTCTAAGTGTGAATTCTGGATGTCTGAAGTTATTTTTCTGGGACATGTAATAATAGCAGATGGAGTAAGAGTAGACCCACAGAAGACAGAAGCTATCCAAGATTGGATACCTCCAAAGAACGTGAAGGAAGTTCGTAGTTTTCCGGGTCTAGCAGGCTATTACAGACGATTCATGGAAGGATTTTCCAAAATTGCTCAACCGATGACTAATCTGTTGAGGAAAGATAAGAAGTACTTGTGGTCGGAAGCATGTCGGCAAAGTTTTGATGAACTCAAAAGTCGATTAATTTCAGCACCTGTTTCGGTTCTACCTAAAGGAACAGAAGGATTCGTAGTATATAGCGATGCATCGAGACAGGGCCTTGGCTGCGTATTAATGCAGGACGGGAAAGTGATTGCCTATGCGTCCAGACAGTTGCGTCCTTACGAGGTCAACTACCCGACTCATGACTTGGAGTTAGCAGCCATAGTGTTTGCTTTAAAAATCTGGCGCCACTATCTGTATGGAGTTACCTGCCTAATTTTTACGGACCACAAGAGCCTGAAGTATATTTTTACCCAGAAGGAGTTGAATATGAGACAAAGGAGGTGGTTAGAGCTAATCAAAGACTACGATATCGAGATCCTTTATCATCCAGGCAAGGCAAATGTGGTTGCTGATGCCTTGAGCCACAAGACGGTGCAGGAACAGATACTGGCTCATTTGACCGCCCAGAGGGAATTGCAATTAGAGTTCATGAGACCAGATATTGAGGTCCGGCTACAACGCATTCAGGGACAACGGTGCACACTTGAGATTTCATCATCCCTTGATGAGACGATCAGGACGAAACAGATGACGGACTCATTCTTATCCAGAGTTCGGGGAGAAATCGATCAGGGTAAGGCCCCTGGATTTGTGGTTCACGAGGATGGACTGATACGCTTTAAAAATCGAGTATGTGTAACAGCAGACGAAGAGTTGAGGAATACTATTCTGAAGGAGGCTCATGCTACCCCGTATTCCATACACCCGGGATTGAACAAAATGTATAAGGATTTGAAGCCGTATTATTGGTGGGGTAACATGAAACGGGAGGTTTCCGAATTCGTTTCGAAATGCTTGACCTGTCAGCAGGTGAAGATTGAGCATCAACGACCAGCTGGCATGATGAAACCGCTTCCAATTCCCGACTGGAAGTGGGAAGACATATCGATGGATTTTATTACTAGCTTGCCGACGAGCCGTCGAGGCATGAATACGATTTGGGTGATTGTGGATCGATTGACTAAATAAGCCCACTTTTTGGAGATCAAGGATACTTGGGGCCCTGAGAGATTGGCCCAGTTATTCATCAAAGAGATTGTGAGACTGCATGGTACCCCTATGTAATACCACCAGTATTACATGTTTTTTTCACTTTGGGCACTCACGTCCATTTCTTTTATTTGATAAATAAATGTACTCCATTGCGATAAAACATATTTTGTATAATATGGTTGTACTATATTTTTCGCATCTGTTATTCGTGTATTGTGATGGTGTGATGATTGACGAACTTTCAGTGACATACCTTGATGTCGTTAGGTAATTATCGGTGCGAATATGACGGTGGCCAACGTCTTGTTCCCTGAGAGATTTCCAGACGACATGGAGAGGGAGTCGTGTCATAAGAAATTAATGTGATAATAATTTAGTAAACAAAATTGGTCCTTACGTACGTTATACTCCGAGTCATTACGTATGCTATATCCGAGTCATTACGTACGTTAAAGATCGTCCCTTACGTACGTAACATCAGTCTTCGGTCTTCGGACAGGGATCTTCGTCAGGTAGTACGCATGCCGACCAACTTTCGGCGTGATTGCGACAGGCAAGTCAACGAGGTGTTACGTACGTTAACCCGTTTTCATTACGCACGTAACGATGTGTGTAAATTGTTCCAGCGAGTTCCTTACGTACGTTAATACTTTACCATAACATACGTAAAGTCCCTTACGTACGTAAACCATTAGGCATAATGTACGTAAGGGCAATCTGAGTTTATAAAAGAACACTTTGCCTTTCATTTCTTCCGTCCCAAAAATCATTCTTCTTTCATATACACTGCTCTCCACCATCCTTGAACCAATTATAACCTCCCAATTCAAGTGCTATCCTATTAGAGTGCGTTAATCAAGCTTCGGGGAAGGTCTTGAAGGTGTTATCCTCTCGTTCTCCTTCGTCCACCGTCGTTCTTCATCATCTTTCGTCAGTAAAGGTAAGTTTATCCAACCTTGAACTTATTTCAGTGTTGTTTAGTAAGTTATAGTAAACCTCGGATGCCTTGGATAGCTTAGAACCCTCAGTAATAATCGGACCGGTATATAACTATCGCAATTGTTAATCGATATCCATCGAAGCTAGAAGTTGGAATGAATAATAATAGAACTCATAATCATGTTGCTAATCACCAACTTCTCGGAATCATGTTTGAAGGATTTCATGTATAACCATATTATCTTGTTGAATAAAACCGTTAATAAATCCTTGATGAACTTACCAGCAATTTCTAGTCGAATAGATACCGAAACATGTTAAGATGATGGATTAATCGTTCTAGACTTGCATATTAAGACAACGATGAAATCTCGGTGATTGTTGGTTATAATTAACGTAGGAATGTTGTGTTAAAACACTATTGTTTAGCGGAAGGATAATGTATAAAGAATGTTGTCGAACCTAAGAATTTAATGGCACGCATTATGGTTAGAAACAGAGAAATTCGATTCCGACATCATAAGCAACTAGGGTAGGGTTCTAACAGGCGGGAGGGGAAGGAACGTAGTTGATCATCATTGTTATCATAAGATGTTAATCGACAAACATGTAATAGGTCGGACTTCCAAGTGTGATGGTTCAAGCCGTTGCCTTGTCAAGAAATAACTCTCATCGGATTTGAGGCAAGTGAATCTTGCTCAGACTTTACATCTTATAATTTCAGACATAGTAAATGTTACTATTGTGGAATGGTGCTCTTACGATTATCTTGTCCGGAGTATTCCTGAGTAGATACTACCGTGACCCTTGGCCGCGGCCTTGGGAGTTTTCTTGTTGGACCGTGTTGCGGGATAAAACCTGAATGGTACCCACGTCCGGAGTATTCCTGTGTAGATACTTCCGTGACCATTGGTTGCGACCTTGGGAGTTTATGTGCTGATAAAAGGAATAACATGGAACATTCGGTGATAACTTTATTCCTTGAAATTATTAGATTTTACCTTTGAGTTTGGTTTGGATTGTTTCTGACCTAGGCTACAGGCACGACATGTCGTGCCAGGTAAATTTGTTGAATTTGTGCAGGACACCCCCGAAGGTTACGGCCAGGCATGAGCTGTGTTGGAAGAAGGCCTGTTAATTTATTAAATCAATTTGAACATTCCACGTTGTGTAATAACCGTATGTACGGACACTATTTTCTTTTGTACTTTGGGTTGTACGAATACTTTCTTAATTACTTCCGTATATTACCAGTTTAATAAAATATTTTAGAAAATATTTTCAAAAACTTGCCTTGTGGGTCCCTCATGGGATCTATGGCACTGTGGCATCCCGGTTCATTTTGGGGGCATTACAAGAAAATGGTATCAAAGCCAAACACTCACGTGGGAAGTTTTACCAAAATATTTTGAAAACGTTTTGCCTTCAAAAAAAAAATCCAACACTTCTGACGAACGTAACTCCTCGAGGGATGTCGAGGTAAAATACACGTAAATTCTTAAGGATCAAGTATGATGTTTGGATTCAGTAAGAACTCAGAGAATGTTTGCCTTAAACTAACCTGTTAGATCGAACGAACATCACCAATGGCACGTCGAGGAGCTAGAAGAAATGTAAATGACGCACAAGGTTCCGCTATGAACCAGCAGGGTGACAGAAACACGGGAGAAACTAATCCAGCCGGAAATCAACCACCGCCTGTTAATCAGAACGAACAGGAAGCAGAAAACCAGAACAACGGGGGATTTGATCCAACCTTCGTTCAGACTCTCGCCAAGGCCATTGCTATGGGAATCACTCAGGTCAACCGGGCAGAACAAGTACCAGTCATTAACATAGAAGAGAACACCGGGAAGGACCGTTGGCTGGGAGAAATGCTGAAGGCCAGACCGCCATTATTCGACGGGTCAGGGGATAAGCACGTGGATGATTGGATCTCGGAGATGGAGACTGCCTTCGAGGTGATCGGCTACCCAGGGAACCGAAAAGTACCACTCGGAATCAACCAGCTCCGTGACACCGCAGCCCGATGGTGGAGGACCTATAAGCCAGAGGACAAAATAGTCGGATGGCCCGAGTTTTCCAAACTATTGAGAGACGAGTACTGTCCCCGATCAGTTCAAACTACACGAGCGTGGAGTTTCTTCAGCACAGGACCTCAGAATTTGCCAGTACCAGAAATTATTCGAGCATACAGGACTGAGCTAAGCTATGTCGCACAGATGGTTCCATCCGAAGACCAGCGAATTTGTCACCTTGCTCAACGGTTGCCGGAGGATGTTCAACATTACGCGGCGGGGTTTCACTGCACCACTTTGAGGGCATATGAGGACGTGGTCACAGCATACGCCGGAACGGTTGTCAGTTCGGATGCCGGGCACAACCAAAAGAAGCAGAAGACAACAAATCAGTCCGGTAGCACTAGCAGAGTGAACTTGGGAATTGGGTTCCCCTCCAAATCAGCATCTTCGTCCCAACAGAAAGGAACATCTGACGGGCCTTCTCACCGTAGCTATTTAAATTGTGTCATAGCAGGGCATACCATGAGTCAGTGTCGTAAAGCGTCGACAAAGTGTTTTTCATGCGGAAGGGGTGGGCACATGTCTCGCTACTGCTCTCGGATCAAACCTACACCAAACCCAGTTCCTCAGAGTCAGCAAGGCTCGGTACAGACATCCAGAGCGTCTACCATGTCCGACTACCGATCTCCACCTCACCAAGCTCCTCTACACGGTGCCGGAAGAGGACGTGGTCACGGGGGAGGCACTGCACCCTCCTCGGGGACACTTCCGTCCCGCGTGTTTGAACTAAGGGCTGCTGACAACCAGACTACACCTGCTGTCTCAGGTACACTCCTTATTAAATCTCAGCCTGTTCATGTACTGTTTGATACTGGAGCAACCCACTCGTTTATATCCGTAGAATGTGTTCACCGTTTGCATCTCCCTTGTGTACCTTGTGAGTCGTTTACTGTTAAACTACCCGAGGGTAGCAGGGTGGAGGGTAACTTGGAAGTTCGAAACTGTCCGATTCGTATCAATAATCTGGGCTGGCAGCCAATCTCATGGTCTTTCCACTCCAAAACGAAGATGTGATTTTGGGTATGGACTGGATGACGATGCACAAGACGGTATTGGATACCTATCACCTGACAGTTTCTATTACGACCCATGACAGTGCCACTCACACAATTAGAGGCCGAGAGCACTTCAGTACTAAAGGGTCCCTCAGTCTCCTTTCAGCAGTAACATCTCATGATGATCGAGGAACGTATTTCTGGTGTTATATTCTTCAAAAGGACACGTCACAACTGTCGGTTGCTAACATTCCTGTAGTGAACGAATTTCCGGACATATTCCCCGATGAACTACCTGGATTGCCACCACGAAGGGAGGTCGATCTCTCAATTGAACTTGAGTCAGGAACAACGCCTATCTCCAAGGCACCATACAGGATGGCACCAGCCGAAATGAAGGAACTAAAGTCACAACTCGAAGAATTGCTAAGGAAGGGGCTCATTCGTCCAAGTACTTCGCCATGGGGTGCGCCAGTTCTTTTTGTGAAGAAAAAGGACAGCTCTCTGCGCCTGTGTATCGATTACAGGGAACTTAATAAGGTCACTATTAAGAACCGTTAACCACTTCCAAGGATTGATGATTTACTGGACCAACTGCAAGGAGCGACTGTGTTTTCAAAGACCGACTTACGTTCGGGATATCACCAATTGAGAATTCGAGAGGAGGATATTCCTAAGACCGCATTTCGATCGAGATATGGACACTACGACCACATGGTGGTGTCATTTGGCCTGACTAATGCTCCAGCCGTTTTTATGGAATTGATGAACAGGGTTCTGACAGAGTTTCTCGATAAGTGTGTGGTGGTTTTCATCAACGATATTTTAATTTATTCCCGAAGCCGATGGGAGCATGAGGAACACTTGAGGTAGGTGTTGAGCGTTTTAAGGCAACATCAACTGTATGCTAAACTTTCTAAATGCGAGTTCTGGATGCCAGAGGTAACCTTTTTGGGGCATGTGATTTCAGCAGAAGGCGTTAAAGTAGACCCCTAGAAGATCGAGACAGTTATGAGTTGGGAACCACCTAGAAACGTCAAAGAGGTGAGGAGTTTCCTGGGGTTGGCGGGATATTATCGACGGTTCGTTGAGGCCTTCTCCTGTGTCGCTCAGCCATTAACAAATCTGCTTAGGAAGAACACCAAGTTTGTCTAGACAACAGATTGTCAGGAGAGTTTCGACAAGCTAAAAAAAAAGCTTACTACCGCCCCAGTGTTGGTACTACCGCAGGGTACGGAGGGATTCGTAATATGCACCGATGCATCTAAGCACGGGCTGGGATGTGTGTTCATGCAAAACGACAGGGTTATCGCTTACGCCTCTCGACAACTTAAACCTTATGAGGTGAACTACCCGACACATGACTTGGAACTAGCTGCAGTGGTCCACGCTCTCAAGATTTGGAGACATTACCTGTATGGGGTTACCTGCAAGATCTTTACGGACCACAAGAGTTTAAAGTATATTTTCACTCAGAAAGAGTTAAACATGAGACAGAGACGTTGGCTGGAGTTAATCAAGGATTACGATGTAGAGATTCTATATCACCCTAGAAAATCCAACGTCGTAGCAGACGCACTGAGTCGGAAAACTGCGCAGGAGGTGACACTATCTGGTTTGACAGTACAGCTGGAATTGCAGCAAGATATCAGGAGAAATGACATTGAAGTGTGGATACAACACTGCCAGGGACAGTTATGCTCGATTGATATTCGCTCGTCTCTGCTGGACGAGATACGCCTAGCACAGATGGAGGATCCAGAACTTCTTGCGATCGGCGCAAAGGCCGAAGGGGGAATTATATCAGACTACAGGATCCAAGGAGGCTTAGTTAGATTCAGGAACAGGATTTGCATTCCACCTAATGACGAGCTTAAGCAAACTATACTCAAGGAAGCTCATTCTACTCCCTATTCGATACATCCCGGGGTGAGCAAAATGTACAAAGACCTGCGAAAGAGTTTCTGGTGGAAGAATATGAAGCAAGAGGTAGCAAGGTTTGTCGCTCGATGTATGATATGTCAACAGGTGAAGATTGAACACCGTAGACCGGCCGGAATCATGCAGCCCTTACCCATTCCGGAATGGAAATGGGAGAGCATATCAATGGACTTTGTCACCATGTTACCAGTGACGGCAGGGGGAAAGGACACGATATGGGTTATTGTAGACCGACTGACAAAGTCGGCACACTTCATTCCAATTCAGGAGGCCATCGGAACAGAACAGCTGGCCACCATCTTTGTTCGGGAAATCGTGAGATTACATGGCGTTCCCTCGGGGATTATTTCGGATAGAGACACTAGATATGTGTCCCGCTTCTGGAAGGCTGTCCACCAGGCCATGGGTACTCAACTGCATTTCAGCACTGCCTATCACCCTCAAACGGATGGACAAACAGAACGCACCATACAGACCCTGGAAGATATATTGAGAGCATGTGTACTCGATTGGGGCAAGGACTGGGCTAAACACCTCTGTTTAGCGGAATTCTCGTACAACAACAGCTGGCATGCAAGCATAGGCATGGCCCCCTTTGAGGCCTTGTATGGTAGAAGGTGCAAGTCTCCCCTATGTTGGGACGATGCATCCGATGTCGTCGCCACCGAGTTGGATATAATCCAGGAATCTATTAAGAAGATATCCATTGTTCGAAAACACATGTTGGCAGCACAGAGTCGCCAAAGGTCTTATGCTACGGACCGGCAGCGACCGTAGGAATTTATGGTTGGGGATCATGTTTGGGTTAAAGTATTGCCAATGCGGGGCATTCGACGCTTCGTCCAGAAGGGCAAGCTAAGCCCGAGGTTTATTGGCCCATTCGAAATACTGGACCGAGTCGGTAGACTCGCTTATCGGCTAGCATTACCACCATCGTTAGACGGAGTGCATAATGTCTTCCACGTCTCCCAGCTGAGAAAGTACGTGTATGATCCTAGCCACAAGATCAACTTCGAGGAAGTAGAGATTTCCAATGATGCTACCTTTAGGGAAGTTCCAACAGCGATTTTGGATCGACGCGTAAAGACACTAAGGAACAAGGACATACCCCTTTTTAAAGTTCAGTGGTCGCACCACGGTACGGAAGAAGCGACTTGGGAGACCGAGGCGATCATGAGAGAGAATCATCCCGAGTTATTTTCTTAGTTTTGGGACGAAACTATTTTAAGGGGGTGGTATGTAATACCACCAGTATTACATTTTTTTTCACTTTGGGCACTCACGTCCATTTCTTTTATTTGATAAATAAATGTACTCCATTGCGATAAAACATATTTTGTATAATATGGTTGTACTATATTTTTCGCATCTGTTATTCATGTATTGTGATTGTGTGAGACGAACTTTCAGTGACATACCTTGATGTCGTTAGGTAATTATCGGTGCGAATATGATGGTGGCAACGTCTTGTTCCCCGAGAGATTTCCAGACGACATGGAGAGGGAGTCGTGTCATAAGAAATTAATGTGATAATAATTTAGTAAACAAAATTGGTCCTTACGTACGTTATACTCCGAGTCATTACGTACGCTATATTCGAGTCATTACGTACGTTAAAGATCGGCCCTTACGTACGTAACATCGGTCTTCGGTCTTCGGACAGGGATCTTCGTCAGGGAGTACGCATGCCGACCAACTTTCGGCGTGATTGCGACAGGCAAGTCAACGAGGTGTTACGTACGTTAACCCGTTTTCGTTACGCACGTAACGATGTGTGTAAATTGTTCCAGCGAGTTCCTTACGTATGTTAATACTTTACCATAACGTATGTAAAGTCCCTTACGTACGTAAACCGCCAAGCATAGCGTACGTAAGGGCAATCTGAGTTTATAAAAGAACACTTTGCCTTTCATTTCTTCCGTCCCAAAAATCATTCTTCTTTCATATACACTGCTCTCCACCATCCTTGAACCAATTCTAACCTCCCAATTCAAGTGCTATCCTATTAGAGTGCGTTAGTCAAGCTTCGGGGAAGGTCTTGAAGGTGTTATCCTCTCGTTCTCCTTCGTCCACCGTCGTTCCCCATCATCTTTCGTCAGTAAAGGTAAGTTTATCCAACCTTGAACTTATTTCAGTGTTGTTTAGTAAGTTATAGTAAGCCTCGGATGCCTTGGGTAGCTTAGAACCCTCAGTAATAATCGGAACGGTATATAACTATCGCAATTGTTAATCGATATCCATCGAAGCTAGAAGTTGGAATGAATAATAATAGAACTCATAATCATGTTGCTAATCACCAACTTCTCGGAATCATCTTTGAAGGATTTCATGTATAACCATATTATCTTGTTGAATAAAACCGTTAATAAATCCTTGATGAACTTACCAGCAATTTCTAGTCGAATAGATACCGAAACATGTTAAGATGATGGATTAATCATTCTAGACTTGCATATTACGACAATGATGAAATCTCGGTGATTGTTGGTTATAATTAACGTAGGAATGTTGTGTTAAAACACTATTGTTTAGCGGGAGGATAATGTATAAAGAATGTTGTCGAACCTAAGAATTTAATGGCACGCATTATGGTTAGAAACAGAGAAATTCGATTCCGACATCATAAGCAACTAGGGTAGGGTTCTAACAGGCGGGGGGGGAAGGAACGTAGTTGATCATCATTGTTATCATAAGATGTTAATCGACAAACATGTAATAGGTCGGACTTCCAAGTGTGATCGTTCCAGCCGTTGCCTTGTCAAGAAATAACTCTCGTCGTATTTGAGGCAAGTGAATCTTGCTCAGACTTTACGTCTTATAATTTCAGACATAGTAAATGTTACTATTGTGGAATGGTGCTCTTACGATTATCTTGTCCTGAGTTTTCCTGAGTAGATACTACCGTGACCCTTGGCCGCGGCCTTGGGAGTTTTCTTGTTGGACCGTGTTGCGGGATAAAACCTGAATGGTACCCACGTCCGGAGTATTCCTGTGTAGATACTTCCATGACCCTTGGTTGCGACCTTGGGAGTTTATGTGCTGATAAAAGGAATAACATGGAACATTCGGTGATAACTTTATTCCTTGAAATTATTAGATTTTACCTTTGAGTTTGGTTTGGATTGTTTCTGACCTAGGCTACTGGCACGACATGTCATGCCAGGTAAATTTGTTGAATTTGTGCAGGACACTCCCGAAGGTTACGGCCAGGCATGAGCTGTGTTGGAAGAAGGCCTGTTAATTTCTTAAATCAATTTGAACATTCCACGTTGTGTAATAACCGTATGTACGGACACTATTTTCTTTTGTACTTTGGGTTGTACGAATACTTTCTTAATTACTTCCGTATATTACCAGTTTAATAAAATATTTTAGAAAATATTTTCAAAAACTTGCCTTGTGGGTCCCTCATGGGATCTACGGCACTGTGGCGTCCCGGTTCATTTTGGGGGCGTTACACCCTAAGAGTAGTGTATCATATCGGGACGGACGGTTCGTGTCGCACTTCTGGAAGGCGGTTCATCGTGCTATGGGTACACAGTTGAACTTCAGTACGACTTTTCATCCTTAGACCGACGGTCAGTCTGAGAGAACTATTCAAACTCTAGATGATATGTTGAGTGCATGTGCTCTCGATTGGAAGCCCGACTGGGAAGCCCAACTGCCGTTGGTAGAATTCACATATAATAACAGCTGGCACGCCTCGATCATGATGGCACCTTATGAGGCATTGTATGGTCGTCGTTGTAGGTCCCCTTTGTGTTGGGACGATTTGTCTGAATCTATTGGTATGGAACCTGATATGTTATTGGCAGCCCGCGAGAAAATTTCCCTGATCAAGAGTCGTCTATTAACGGCCCAAAGCTGCCAGAAATCTTACGCAGATAATCGTCGACGACAACTCGAGTTTGAGGCTGGTGACCATGTACTAGTCAAAGTATCTCCTACTAGAGGTGTTTTCCGATTCGGGAAGAGAGGCAAGTTGAGCCCAAGGTATATTGGTCCGTTTGAGATCCCGGAACGAGTAGGCGACCTAGCCTATCGTTTAGCATTACCACCAGCTTTGAGCCGGATTCACAACGTATTCCATGTATCTCAGTTGAGGAAGTATGTTGCTGACCCAAGCCACGTTTCTCAATTCGACGAGGTCGAAATAGCCGATGACCATTCAAATGAAGAACGGCCTGTGCAGATACTTGAGAGAAGAATTAAACAGCTGAGGAACAAGGCGATTCCCTTATTAAAAATTCAGTGGTTGAGACATGGAGTCGAGGAAGCTATGTGGGAGACTGAAGATAGCATGCGAGAGAAATACCCCGAGCTGTTTACCCCTTAGTTTCGGGGACGAAACTCCTTTTAAGGGGGGGACTATGTAATACCCTCGCCTTTACTATTGTATTTTCTGATTTAAACCAAGTATTTTGGCACCATATATGTACTGTTGTAGCAAGTATATCGACGAATTATGTTAAGTTAGAATCATGGTCATTCATACTATATTAATTGTTGGGTGATATTGGGAGAATTCCAGTTATGCATGTTATAGCACTTAACGTACGTTAAACTATCTTCTTTACGTACGCTATGTATGTAGCCTTACGTACATAATGTTCATAAGTTAACATACGTAATGCGAGAGATCCATCAAGAGCTCGCCTTTCGGCGGGTGGGGCCGAGCGGGGGTAGGTGGTCGGGAGTCGATCGCGACAGCCAAGTCAACGGCTATTACGTACGTAATAGCTATATATTTACGTACGTAACGATTTGCATGTTTTGAGGCAGAAAGATCTGGTGAAATTGGTTACGTACGTAATGTTCATGAGATTACGTACGTAAGGACTATAACGTACGTTAACCCCTTTCGTTAACGTACGTAATGCCGAGTTCAGATTATAAAAACATGACTTTCCATTCATTTCCTGCTCGACCCATTCAACCTCCCAACTGAGAAAAACGATTCCTTTTCCTGCCAACTCCGTTTCTAGCCCTTCTAACTTGTGTTGGAGGTTCAGCACTTGGGTTGTGACTTGGAGATTTGTAGATTGAAGTGTATTCCTTGAAGTGTTGGTGTTGTTCTTCATTTTGAGGTTGGTCTTTCCTTAACTCATATTAAATCTATGCTTATGATGATGTTAGTATATAAACACTTCACATAATGTTAGTTTAAGCTAGTGTAAACATGATAAGTTAATTGAATCATGCTCAAACTAAGTGAAGATTAACATTAAGGGTATTAGTATTACTTCTTGATGTACATAACTTCATAATATGATTGTGTTGATAATGATATATATAAAACCTGATGTATAACATGATAATCGGAAGTTGATTATAGTCTCAACACTAGGAACATGTTAAGGATGAAATCCTTAATGATTAGAGGTGGGAGATATTAAACTTGTCTTGAACATTCAATTGATTCTTGAAGGTAATATGGAACCATGATTTTGTCCTCTAAAACCAACACCTTTGTAATAAATTATTGGAAGAATTATGTTAACCCTTTGAAGATGATCTTCACAAGATGGGATGAAGTTACCGAGTATCTAATGATATAACTAGGCTTTTAATAAATTCTTCAAAAGTAAAACAATGGATTTTGATAGAAGGAAGTTGTAATCTTCATATGATCTAGTTGATCGAGTTCATTGACAGCTTAAAAGGGTGTTAAATGCTACATTAATATGTTAATAATGTTCTTAAGAGGATTGTAGTGAATATGGTGATACAAATGCGGTAGACGAGTAGCCGAATTCCATTTCATTAATCCGTGTATGGTAAGAGACGTAAATTTAGATGATGTTCTTAGTTCACTAAAAACTTGAACTTATGCCTCATATAGGAATCAATTTTAATGTAATCGTTGGTAAAATAATGAAGAACGTAATTAAACACGAACTTATATCATAATCGGAAGTGGCGATGATTTGAAAAGATGTTTTCACAATGTTACATTGGTAATAAACTGGACTTCAAGTATTCGACATTAATGTTAGAATATGTGAATGAACATTAAAGTGATCAATAGGATAATTGATTTATTCAAGTAAATTACGAATATTATTTATGTAATAATACCATTATCGTACGAATGTGTTGTTGAATGAATTACATTTCATTCAAGGTTGCTTGTTCACGTGAGTATTGTTAGACGAGGATACCGTTCGTTTGATCGTTCAAAGAAGGATTATTCATCTACGGAATTGAGGCAAGTTATCTTGCTTGGTTATAATGATGGTTGAATTCTTATGATTATTATGCGTTTCGTGTGTATGAAATGTTCTGATAATCTATGATTTGTGATATGGTGATACCCTTATAATGGTGTTGGGATGATATACCTGAAATTACCGTTCTTGTTACCATTGGTCCTTTTGAGCTTTGTTGACACTTTGGTGAGTTGTTCGATTCCTTGATAAAGGTGTAATTCGTTGAGTTTCGTTGTCATGTTGTATCGTGACATCTATGGAGTCATATCTGCGCGCCGATTGGTTATGTGTAGGATTTTTAGCCGGGCACTTGATGATTATGCGTGGATGTTTTCCGCATTTAGATCGTGCACACGAGACGTAGTTCGTGAGGCTAATTAGGTACATCGTCCCACGTATATTCTGGATTTCGTATACGGGGTGGACATGTGCACGGACACATTTCCGGATCGGGCGTACTGTGACGTCCGTGTTGAGCCATATTATATGGTCGTTCGTATATCTGGTTATGTTCGATAGTTGGGACTGATTGTTTATACGCCTTCGGGGTATATTCAGTAGTCGATTGTTTTCTTTGAGATCCGTATATATATGAATTGTATAATGTCATGAGAATTATTATCATGTATAGCTGACCCCGTGGTTTGGGGCAAAATACTTGTATTTCAGGGCGAGGAAAGGGCAAGGCACAAGAGGAGCACAATGGCGACGGAGGGTTTTGAAGTATTCTATTTCGGGGCCCCCGAGTCTTTTGATGTTCGGTTATGTTTTATTGTGATTTTCATTTTATTTTGTGTCGGATGAATGTACTATAATCTGTTAGGTATTGCCCATCGTCATATGGTCTGTACCGAATTTAGATCCTGTGTACGTTGCTCGTATTAAAGACATGTATAACTTATACTCCACATCGGGGTTTGATAAATATTGTGGTACGGTGCCATGTTGTCAGGTTGTAAGTGTATATTGTGATATCGCCTGGTGGGTCCCGGTAGGGGTCCACGGCACTGTAATAGCCATTGTTTTCGGGCTGTTACACCTGCTGGCCGGGCCGCGGCACTAAGATAGCTGGGAGCTTTTTTTTTAGCCGTGGGCCGCGGCACACTCATTCCGGGCCGCGGCACACGGGTCAGATCACCCTTTTCAGCGGATTTTTGGAGGAAGGATGCTCATTTCATCCTCCTCTTCATTTCTCCTCTCCTTGGGCGATTTTTGGACGAATTCTTGGGCGATTTATCATCATCAATCTAAGATATTTCATCCTCCTTGAGTTCTTGGTGTGGATTAACAACATCTTTTTTGGATTTTTCATCCCAAATCTAAGGTAAATTTTTCAACATCTTGGATTTCGATTTTTAGTTGGGATATGATTATTTAGATGTTGTAATCATGATATTGTTAGGAATATGCCCTCGAATTCCACTCAGAGGATGTTGAGTGAGGGTATTGTACTTGTAATTATGTAAATCATTTATATAAGGCAATGAATGTTTCTTTATTTACTGGTAGTTACTGGCGTTCCTAACTCGTAAATATACGTATAGAAACTAGTCTATGTATTTGAGAGCAAAACGTTCCACTCCTTATTGGATAAGGAGGTTGTCACTGGAAAGGTTTATAGCTCAAATACTTAATCGTTCGCGAGTCGATGAAACTTGACTGGGCATTAAGTTTATGTGAAGACTTGTATGACGTGTTCTTTGACATGGAGAGTGCCTGTCGAACGTAATGGTTAGTGGGAGCACATGTTATAGGTATGCTAATTGGATTAGTATACTCGAACCGACTCACCCTCGATTCGTCACACGGATTTCACTCCGGGACAGTCAATTACGGAATCGAAAGGTTGTGATAGGTATTCGTGAACCTTCGACTTGAGGATTTAGTAGGGATGTGCTTGTGACATCAAGATTTTCATTAGAGTAGTTCGACCCTATAAACCGGGAGGCGGGGGTCAACCTCGACGTGCATCTTGACGGGCAAGTAGCAGGTCCTATTGAATACCAAGATAGAATTCTTTCTCCCGTTAGTGAGCGGGTTAATTGTCCTATGCGGTTATTGGCAGATGAGATCATAAGTCTTTGGCCAAACCATTGGAGCTAGTTGTATTGGATACACTAGAGCTCGATGATCTCGATTTGTATTAACGCGTGCATAGCGTCAAGTACAGTTAGGGTTTGACTGACTGTGACCCTATAACTTGATCGGGATATTTGAAAGAAGGGTTTATACATATACTAGTATTCACGACAGAATGGTTCTTGAATGATCCCAATCATTCGTTCTCAGTTGGGGTACAGTGTAGGCCGCCAGGCTGGCTAGGTGGTGCTGCTACTCTTTGGTTCCTCCCATTGCTGACTGAGACGAACCTACCGAGTCGCGCAATAGGATTGACGATGGAATGAATCGAGCTTATTCTCTCATTATGAATATTATATATTGGATATCTAATTAATTGGGACATTGGATGTCTAAATTGATTTATTGGATAAATTAATTTACGGCCAAATGAATTAAATAAATTACTGGGTGATTAATTTAATTCATAAATATAATTTTTCTTGGAGAAATTAATTATGTTGTTATGTATTTGATATGATTAATTAATTGGATTAATTAATTAATATAAATACATAGGAACGGAATCAAAGTTTATCTGTTTGGACTCACGGGAGTCCGAAACGGACCAAACTCATATTCCCCTTCTAGATGGCTGCCACCCCCCTTTCACCTAACCCCTCTTGGTCTTTGTCTCCATTTTATAATGGAAGACAAATGACTTTAAGAGATATGGTATCTCTTATTATATGGTAAAGGTGATTTGAGGAGATAAGGTTCGAAGAATAAAAGGAAGACTTGCTCCCTATTCCTAACCCCATTCCATACGTGAAAAAGCTGGAGGCAGTGAGAGAAAAAGAGTTGCTTTTATAGTCTTCACTTTTCTTCCGTTTCTTCTTGACATGTTCTTAGAGAAACATCAAGAGATAATATTGAGAGATATATATTTAAACACTTAGAGTGTTTTAATTAAAGTTTCATCACTTGATTCTAGCCGTATCCTTAGAGGTTAATCGAGTTGTTGTTGCCCAAAATATTTATCCGAAGATTAAATACTGCTGGAATGACAACAAACAAATAAGGTTGCGGGATCACTTCCGAGAGAATATGGATAAACACAAGATTTGCCGAGTTTGTTAGGCCCGGGCTTGAATGCTCTCGCGAGATGTTATTAATATAAATATTCGTGGATACAAGTATTAATGTGAGAATCCAAGTACAATGAGTGTAAAAAGACTCTGTTAATCCAGCTCTTGAGCGAAGCTTGGTGTTCTTTGTCCCTGCCGATCGTCTTCAGTATGAGAGAGGCCGAGAGAAGAAAGAACCGAGAGATAGCTGTTGCCAAGAGTAGGAGAAAGCCAAGTGCTGTGTATTGCTTCTGTATTGTGTGCTGAAATCGCGATAATGCCAGGGGGAATCCAAGTGCAGGCTGCCTTTTATTTATAGGGGCTGAGGAGCCTTGTATCCTAGCGGGCGATCGTCTTCCGACCAATATAATAAAGGGGCGATCGTCCTCAAGGTCACATGGGCAGTCTGCCTAAAGTCCAAGGCTGATGCTGGCAGCCAGCTGTGCGGTCCAATGAGGAGCCAGCACACGTCCGGAGTCCCTGTCACATGCGGTCCTACTGACACCTTTCGGCAGGCCTGTCGGCTGGTGGGAAGATGCTGACAGGCTGTGTTCAATGATCCGTGAAAAGAGGATCTTGTCTCGGCCCTGCTGTAACACCCCCAAGATATTCGAGGTGTATTACATCGCCGTGGACCCCTACATGGGATCCACCAGGCTAACACAAGAAAACACCTCTCGACTAACCGTCTCGGTTAGCAAGTAAACAATTGTTAACAACAAGAACATAAAACAACAAGTCCGGTACAACCGGCATAATAAACATCAACCGACAAATAAGTAACTCCAACGAAGACCAATCACAATCCGAAAGGAAAAGCCTAAGTACTCGCGAGTACAATCTATAATTTTACAATTTGGAAAACATCCACATCAAAAGAGACAGTAGGAAATAACAAGACTCAATTGCACATGTCAAGAACCTTGGCCGACATCCTCGTACCATCCCAGCGCCCGCTCGTCTGGCTGAACATAACCTGGAATCCATAACAAGAATTTCCCCGACAACGGGTCCCCAAAGGGGTTAGCAATTACGCTAGTACAAGTATTCAAGGCAAACCAATCGCTTACACATTTCAAAGTACATGCACCAATATCAATTTCAAAAGCCAAAACCAGACATGTCTTTTCCGGAAACAAACAGTCAAATAATCTGCCTAGGACCCGGATGAAACAACGAATCCCACCCGAGGCCTCTAAAGACCCTCCCGAGCTAGCTATTTCATAAAACAAATCACGCACAGGCATCGCCTAGGACCGGGACGAAGCCACGAATCCCACCCGAGGCCTCTAAGGACCCTCCCGAGCTGGCTAGCGAAACAAACTCATGAATCCAGAGTGAAGTCATAGATTCCCCCGAGGCCCCGTCGGACCCTCCCAGGGTGAGCAAAGCACACACAATATACATTACCATTTCACGTTAAGCATAAAGGTTTCCAAAAATACTTGCCTTGAATTATTGACGACGCAACGAACGGAAAGGAAAGTCACCGACGAACACTAGGAACCAATGAAGCCGAACCTAACGATTCGAAGAATACAATCACAACCATTTCTAAATGAATACGGAATTGGAATACACCCGAAAACCCGCCTACGATTCATGTATATTCGTATATAAACAACGAGGGCGGACCACAACCAAACCCTCTCGATTCCGTAAAAACCACGAAATATACCATGAATCCATAGGGAAACTAAGAATACCAACAAGATTAATCATATTCATCATGAATTAATCAGCAAAACGGAACGAATCGGACAAAAACGCGAAAACCCCCAAATCTACCCAAAAGTAGGGTTCTAAAGATCTAACCTTGATTCGCTGGATCGAAGGATGTTATAGGATGATTGATCGGTGATATAAACTCAGAAACTTCATGGATTTGTTGTTTAACAACATGGCTTCATCCCCTCCAAAGCTCCAGCCGCGGACCGAAGAGAAAGGAAATGAAAAATGAATGAAAAAGTGGCTGGTCTGTCATATATATACTGGGCCGGAACTAGCGTGCGCTAGCCTTCCCGGACTAGCGTGCGCTATCGGCCAGTATCGGCCGAGCACTCTCGGCCATGGACCGCATGACCCGGCACCACCGACCAATTCTGCCGACCATGACTGTCCGCCCGACTCCCGCTAGCGTGCGCTACGGCCGGAAGCCTGCGCGCGGTAGCCGACCTGTCCAGTAGCCTCTGGACTAACAAACTCACCCAGGTAACGTACGCTAGTCGGCCGACAGCGTGCGCTACCCCTGCCGGTTAGCGTGCTCTACGACCGACAGTAGCATGCGCTACCTGCCGATCCTGACCGAGTCCAGAACCTCCGAACCCCACGGCCCAGACCCGATAGCGTGCGTTAGGCCAGCCGATAGCGTGCCCTACACCTGCCGGTTAGCGCGCGCAGCCTTCCGGCCGTAGCGTGCGCTACGCCGGTTCCTGCCGGACCTGTCCGGATGGTGCCCGCAATCGTCCGGCCAGTCCCGCAACCGTCCGGCCAGTACCCGACCACCAGGGCTCGACGACCCGATTTCCGAAAACGTACGGAACGAACACGACGAAAAGTTCGTGGACAACATCAACGGCCCGAAATGAAAACATAATACCATAATTAATCATATGCGACCAAAAAACGGGTCGAGACAACAATTACAGATACGGATACCCGTAACTTTCAAGAAATTACAAAATGGCCCAAAATGCCCGGAAATCACGATACGTGATCGAATAACCAAACCGAAGTTCACAACACATCTAACAAAGTAAAACAGACTTGCGGTAAACTCGAAACAGCAGTTTCGGACGAGATTCGCAAGAATCGAACTCAAGTGCGGAAAAGTCGCTAAAAAGCACGGAACTCAACAAAACAACACTGAAACGAACTCGGATGACAAAATGTGTAGAATTAATCATTCTCAGAATGACGAAACGGTCATGAGCGAGTCGTCAAAACGGACTCCAGCCGAAAATTTTTTTTTACCGAAAATCGAAAATTGCGGATATTACATTCTACCCTCCTTAAAAGAAGTTTCGTCCCGAAACATAAAACAAGTAGGGAGAAGCAATATCCCGCCAGGAAAACTCAACAAGATACACAAAAACCGAAAACTCGCGCCCGACGGCGAAACGCTGCAAGAAACGCAAAGAGACATACGGCGTGAAAATACGCTCCACGACGACTAACACAACGCCACCGGTAGAGACATAATAAAATCAACGAGTGACAAGCGTCATCAAATAGACAATACAATCGAGTCGATTATCCGAACAATCACAAAACTCAACGAACGAAAATCAATACGATTTACCAACCCAACGGTTCATCAACCAAAACGTGAGTCAACGCTGAACAAATACGGAATTCCACCGCCCAAGGGTTGGAAGATCGAAAACGAGACTAATTTCCCGAACTTAAGGGAATTACGAAGGAGCCTGAACGCTCAACAATCACAAAACGAGAACAAAAACCGAACAAACAAACGATTGAGACAACAAAAATTGAACAATCATGTCCGAAACACGTAGGATAATAAAATTCAAACAACAACTCCCAGGATGACCTGGTGAGAACAGCAAGACGTGCATTCCCACAAGATCTACAGGAAATGTAATATCGATTGAAAAGCCACAACGACAGACGAGTTATTCCAAAACAATACCACCCTCGTTCGATCAACAAAAGCAAGGGATAGGGAAAGTTCAGAAATGTTAACAAGCATAAACGAGTCGATAGAGCAAAAAATATAGAAGTTCAAAATCCGATCCACTTCGAATAAAAGAACTATTAGAACCAAAAGATGTTACTTCCGAACAAGGTTTACAATAGTGGGACCGATTTCGGAAAAGTCACAGCGATAACCAGATCGACTCAAAACCAGATTACAGCTCATTCGAACGATGAAACCAAGATACAGAACAAGTTCAGAAGGTATCAATGATCATGAGTGAATCGATAGACTGGAGAAAGAGAAAATATAGAAGTCAAATTAGTACGGGTATTACCTTTGACCTCGCCCCGAAACTCACAACAACGGAACCAAGGTAACAATACAACAAGCAACCGACACAACGTGGAACAATCACCGATGCACACAATCATACCAATCCGATCTCTAACAGCTCGCATATATGCGATAATGCATAAACCGCTACGAGGCGACAACATCCAATACCAACATCACACCCCTCACAGAGGCTACCACGACAACTGTGTGGCGAACGACTCAACGCTCACACCACCAATTCAACAACAACTCGGGGGTTAACACCCTAACGAGAGTACGAACATCACACATATATTCCCGGACCACAATTAGGAATGATAGGTTTTGAAAACGAAAACCACCTTTTGAAAATAATTTGCAAGCACCAGTTGATCTTGAGTATCATATATCAAAAAGTAGTACAAACATCGTCATCGAGACTTTTAAAAAAATCATCTTGCGTTTGATAAAAAAATGAAGACACCTTTCTTTAAATTAAAACTTTTCAGCAATATTCGACCTTCGGGTCTAAGCGAATGCGTTTCTAAATCATTAGAAATATCTCAAAATATTTTGATCCTCAAAGTAGAATAATTTTGAAACATAGCGTGGCGCTAGTAGGCATCTTGAGAACACTGTGAGAAAATAATTCATTTTAAAAATACGTCTCGAGGTTTATTTTCTAAGATACTCAAGGTTTTTCATAAGTACAATAGGCCAAAATGCCCAGAATTCACACGTGTCAACATTCACTTAAACACATCATAGCACACTCATTAAATCGTTCAAAATCACGACAGTGATATACAACCCCTAGGATATGTTTAACAACATCGTTAAAACAACAATCGGTTTATCAAAACTGGATGGAAAACGACATCAAGAACAAAACTCCAAAAAGTCAACTCTAGGGATTCAAGAAAATACCTAGATTCGGCGAAGAACAATGGATTAGATGATGTTAAAAATCATCTAGGATACTCCAAAACACCTTTGGATGGAAGAAAAAAATCAGCCCAGATGCGAACCCTAGTCGCTACGTCTCAAACTCATGGAGGAAGAAGAAGAAATGAAGAAAAATGCAACTTCTAGACTGGTGTCAAGTACTTATACTGGACACAATTAGCGTGCGCTAATAATTAAGGTTAGCGTGCACTATCACGGCACCAAACAAAACTCCTGACCAAAAATACACTGTTAGTGTGCGCTAACCCCAAGTGTTAGCGTGCGCTAACGAGAACTTCAGACCCAGTCCAGTAGCTCCTGGACTGCCCTGAACTACCAGGTAGCGTGCGCTATCCTCCCCTTAGCGTGCTACCAACGCACTCTCGCGCGCGCTAGCCGCAAAGCGTAGCGTGCGCTAACGACCCACAGAGACAACAACAGAACATATCAGAAAAATCACATGCCGTAAACCTTTCTCAGAAGGATTTACCAGGTTAAGCACAATTTCCTACGTCATTTTGAAAATGCTAAAAAGACCAATGACGGTAATATTTCCCAAAACTCACAAACTCATTTGTCAAACCGTCATAAAATGTTCAAGGCCAAAATGCCAAAACTTGATTTAGGGAATCGGTTTTACGAAATAAAACTCAGTTTGCAAAATACCGAAAGCCGTTTGAAAGAACTCACGCAGCGGATAAAATGCGGTACGAAAATACATCAGCAGTGACGACACTCCTCGTATAAACCAAATACGAGAGTCTAATAAACACATATCGTGAAATCAAAATCCACAGAAGGATTCCATCATTTAACTACTAATCATACAAATAACTCGTGTCACACGAGGCACAACACAAGGAAGGGAGTTTCACATCCATAGGTTGCACGTAAGTGACGACCGCCCCTCGATACTAATCACGACCAATGATCTCAAACGACGCGTCGCGATGCGACTAAGTCAGATAAAATCCGACGAGACAAAACTCAACAAACACAACTTGACTCGACAGCCTAGGTTTCCCCAGGCTAATCTGATTTTAAAATCGTATACTCTAGTTATTCGAAAATAAAACCGATAAGTTAAAAATCATTTTCAAGACCCTTTCAAACACGACAAGGGCTTAACAGCGGTAGCATTTTATAAAATGTCCTAAACACTTTTATACACGACCTTTAAATACCGACACAAGGTTTTATTTGGAAATGCAAGGCTGGCTCGCCCAAATTCATGTCACTTTCAAAAACCCACAATACGATCAAGTCTAAGAAATTTTCAAGCATGCACGCCGCATGTATTATTATTAATAGAACCACATTGGTTGTAAATAACAATAATTAGCCAAGTACTAACGATTTCCGAACACTCGCATATACGGATTCAAAAATCACCAGTTCAACAAGCGCAACTCGGAAATACTAATTCCAAGCATATGTCAAACTATCTCTTCAAGTTTAACAGCGTATCCAAAGATCACCGATTTGGACATATGTCGAAACCAGCTATGTGAGTTTCTCAACAAACTCTGTCATCAATACCTTTCCCAGAACATTTCAATGTTCAAAACTTCTACATCATACTGCACCCTTCGGTGTCCAAACCATCAGTACATTCGGCTCAACATACATTTAGTATATCGCAATTACCAAACACAGATTCCATCATACAATAAAAGACTAGAGGGTCAAGCCCTCTCACAGTATACCACGGAGCAAAACTCGGATCTTTCGATCACCAACGATCCCACCAACGCTAGGAAGTTTAGCGATGGAAGGCTCGCAAAACGACAAACGGTCAAGCCCAGAACGGCGCATATACTCCAGAGAGATAAAGGACTGCGCAATACTAGAATCAAAAGTACACAAACCGGATGGATCGAAAAACAACTCGATGATAAGTACGAGAGAGGCAATCACAGTTCAAGAAGTGGAATTTCAATACGAGAAAACAAGATAATCGAGTAAGGAAAACTTACGAGCACTGGATGTACTGAGATGCCGGCAGCGGTGTGACAATGTGCAAAACAAAACACAACTAGACCCAAATAACCAACAAGCCTAGGTATCCATAAACCTAGAGCTCCGATACCATTTTCTGTAACACCCCCAAGATATTCGAGGTGTATTACAGCGCTGTGGACCCCTATATGGGATCCACCAGGCTAACACAAGAAAACACCTCTCGACTAACCGTCTCGGTTAGCAAGGAAACAATTGTTAACAACAAGAACATAAAACAACACGTCCTGTACAACCGGCATAATAAACATCAACCGACAAATACAGTAACTCCAACGAAGACCAATCACAATCCGAAAGGAAAAGCCTAAGTACTCGCGAGTACAATCTATAAGTTTACAATTTGGAAAACATCCACATCAAAAGAGACAGTAGGAAATAACAAGACTCAATTGCACATGTCAACAACCTTGGCCGACATCCTCGTACCATCCCAGCGCCCGCTCGTCTGGCTGAACATAACCTGAAATCCATAATAAGAATTTACCCAACAACGGGTCCCCAAAGGGGTTAGCAATTATGCTAGTACAAGTATTCAAGACAAACCAATCGCTTAGACATTTCATAGTACATGCAGCAATATCAATTTCAAAACCCAAAACCAGACATGTCTTTTCCGGAAACAAACAGTCAAATAATTTGCCTAGGACCGGGATGAAACCACGAATCCCACCCGAGGCCTCTAAGGACCCTCCCGAGCTGGCCATTTCATAAAACAAATCACGCACAAGCATCGCCTAGGAACGGGACGAAGCCACGAATCCCACCCGAGGCCTCTAAGGACCCTCCCGAGCTGGCTAGCGAAACAAATTCATGAATCCAGAGTGAAGTCATAGATTCCCACGAGGCCCCGTCGGACCCTCCCAGAGTGAGCAAAGCACACACAATATACATTACCATTTCACGTTAAGCATAAAGGTTTCCAAAAATACTTGCCTTGAATTATTGACGACGCAACGAACGGAAAGGAAAGTCACCGACGAACGCTAGGAACCAATGAAACCGAACCTAACGATTCGAAGAATACAATCACAACCATTTCTAAATGAATACGGAATTGGAATACACCCGAAAACCCGCCTACGATTCATGTATATTCGTATATAAACAACGAGGGCGGACCACAACCAAACCCTCTCGATTCCGTAAAAACCACGAAATATACCATGAATCCGTAGGGAAACTAAGAATACCAACAAGATTAATCATATTCATCATGAATTAATCAGCAAAACGGAATGAATCGGACAAAAACGCGAAAACCCCCAAATCTACCCAAAAGTAGGGTTCTAAAGATCTAACCTTGATTCGCTGGATCGAAGGATGTTATAGGATGATTGATCGGTGATATAAACTCAGAAACTTCATGGATTTGTTGTTTAAGAACATGGCTTCATCCCCTCCAAAGCTCCAGCCGCGGACCGAAGAGAAAGGAAATGAAAAATGAATGAAAAAGTGGCTGGTCTGTCATATATATACTGGGCCGGAACTAGCGTGCGCTAGCCTTCCCGGACTAGCGTGCGCTATCGGCCGATGCTCGGCGAGCACTCTCGGCCATGGCCCGCATGACCCGGCACCACCAACCAGTCTGCCGACCATGGTATCGCCCGACTCCGCTAGCGTGCGCTACGGCCGGAAGCTCGTACGCTAGCCGACTGTCCCGTAGCCTCACGGACTAACAAACTCACCCAGGTAACGTACGCTAGTTGGCCGACAGCGTGCGCTACCCCTACCGGTTAGCGTGCGCTACGACCGACAGTAGCGTGCGCTACCTGCCGATCCTGACCGAGTCCAGAACCTCCGAACCCCACTGCCCAGACCCGATAGCGTGCGTTAGGCCAGCCGATAGCGTGCCCTACACCTGCCGGTTAGCGCGCGCAGCCTTCCGGCCGTATCGTGCGCTACGCCGGTTCCTATCGCACCTGTCCGGCCGGTGCCCGCAATCGTCCGGCGATCCCAATCGTCCGGCGATGCGACCACGTGGCTCGACGACCCGATTTCCGAAAACGTACGGAACGAACACGACGAAAAGTTCGCGGACAACATCAACGGCCCGAAATGAAAACATAATACCATAATTAATCATGCGCGATCAAGAAACGGGTCGAGACAACAATTAAAGATACGGATACCCGTAACTTTCAAGAAATTACAAAATAGCCCAAAACGCCCGGAAATCACGATACGTGATCGAATAACCAAACCGAAGTTCACAAGACGTCTAAAAAAGTTAAACAGACTTGCGGAAAAGTCGCTAAAAAGCACGGAACTCAACAAAACAACACCAAAACGAACTCGGATGACAAAAAGTGTAGAATTAATCATTCTCAGAATGACGAAACGGTCATGAGCGAGTCGTCAAAACGGACTCCGGCCGAAAAAAGAAATTTACCGAAAATCGAAAATTGCGGATATTACACCTGCACGTGGGGTCTGTCCTGGGCTTCGGCCTTTGCCGACTGGATGATCATCGGCTTCGGGCGGCATGAGGTGGTCGGCTTTAGTCGGTCACCAGGGGTCGGCATCAGTCGGTCACCAAGGGTTGACCGCCAAGCGCCGAGAGATGATCGTCCGCTAGTCAGCCACCAGGAGTCGATCGCCAAGTGCCGAGAGACGATTGTCTTAGATGTCGATCGCTCGGCACCGGGACTTGTCCTGGGACCTTCGGTCGGTCAATCTACCTCGGTCGCCGAGCTAAGGCTAGGTCGCCTGGTCGGCAGTTCTGCCTCGGGTGTGACTAGGTTGCCCGATCTCTGAGGCGATCGCCGGTCGGAGAGTATAATTATCGACACAACAATTGCCCCCCAGCTTGCTCCGATGTTGAAGACATGGGGCGAGGTGGTTCTTGCTGGCGATCGTGTAAGATGAGGACGGGCAACTCGTTGAGCTGACTTTGGATTCGGACTTAGGCGATCATGTCGATTGGCTAGCTATCTATCGGTTCTTGTACCTGCAAAAAACAACATTGGCCGATCCCCCCCAGAAACTTGATGGTTTCGTTGTTTGAGGAATCGTGCACAGTCGCGGAGTTCGATGGACCGACTCCATGACCGTGTCTTGTACGCGAAGACATTGAGTGTCTCGTGACTCAATTTATTGTGAGGGTCCTCTGTTAGGCTGCGCCTCGCCTCGTATTTAAACGAAGGGCGTGCGGTCTTGGTCTAGAGGAGTCCTTGCGCGGGGCGTCGTCGGATTAATCAACTCCACTTCCGCGGCTTGTTAGCTCTGCTTCCACCTCGGACCGCCATGAAGATGGCGAACCTCGACGGTGTACGTTGAGACGGGGGTAGTAGCACATGTCTCATTGTCCGGGTCCGTCATGTTAGATGATGAACCTTTGAGGGCGGGCGATCGTGTCCACTGATTAGTTTTGGAGAGCCCTCAGACTATGCCAGCCTCGTATTTAAATGAAGGGCGGGCGATCTTGGCCGAAAGGGACCTTGCATGGCCGAAGCAGCCGGTTCCATCGACTACCAGGACCATGGGTGTAAGTTGATTGATAATGGCGATCGGGCTGGAAGACTGGCGATCGTCGCTCGGCCGCCGATCAGGTGATTCATAGGTTGATACCGGCGATCGGGCGGGAGATCGTCGTTCGGGCGCCGATCGCGCTGCTCAAAGGCTGAGAAGGATCCTTTGCCTGGCCAGAAAGTCTGCGGCTTTAGCTCGGAAGATCGCGTAGGTCGAGGGTTGGCTCTTCGTAAGATGCCTGAACATAGGCGAAAGGCCATGGAATCCTCCTAGGACCGAGTAGAGGGCGATCTCATCGCTTACGGGCTCGCCATTGAGGATCATCTCGTCTACTCGGTCGATGTAGTCCGAGTCGGACTCTTCTTCTCCCTGCTTGATTTGCATCATGCGAAGGGGACCTTCCGGCCGAGCGACCCTGGTGGCGAAGTACTCTGTGAAGACGTTCGCCAGCTGGTTAAAGGAGCCGATGGACCGAGGCGGCAATGAGGCGTACCACCTGTGGGCGAGGTCGTCCAGCGTCAGAGGGAACATTCGGCACCTGGTCGCGTCTGATGCCCCACACCCGGTCATGTAGATGTTGAACTTGCTCAGGTGTGTTTCGGGGTCTGATCTCCCCTCGTACAAAGGTGTTTGCGGGGGAGCGATCTTGTGTTGCACGGGGGCGAGCTCGATATCGACCGCGAGCGGATCGCTCGGCTCAGCGATCTTATTCTTGGCGCCTGCCCCGGATTCCAGGAGCGCCTTCATGTCGTCGAGCTGGCGTTGCATCGCAGCCATCGCCGTGGCTCGGTCGCTCGCGGATCGTCTTTGTGAGTGGGAGCCGAGGCGATCGTGTATCGATCTCCTGACTCTGCTGCGGCCGACCTCGGCTATTTGGCGAGGGGGATCCAGACGGTTGGGCTACCTACTGGGAGTCGGATAGGCCGAGCTCCAGGTGACGGACTCGAACTCCGTCGTCTCGTGGCTGGGGCCGGACTGCCCCGGTCGCCAAGATGGGTCGCTGCCGAGGCGATCGAAAACCGAGGTGCCCCGACTGGCGAGCGCCTCTCCTTGCGGACGAGAGCCTCCTGGAGATCGCTCGGCCAGTAACGCCTTGAACTTCCGCTTGGTCTTCCGGCGGATGGTCGATGGGGTGATAGCGGGAGGCGCGCCGAGAGCACTCCGTCGCTCCTGTAGGACGGCCATGGCCTCCTCGATCTGTTCCGCGGTTCGGAACTGATCGAGCGAGAGACTTGGGCCGCCGCCCAGGGTCGGGATCGAGCATCTCGGACCGCGGCTGCTACCTTCCACCATCGGCTGTGGCTCGGACTGAGACGGAACGAGGCGTCTGGCGGGCTGGCCAGCGGCTTTCTTCGATGCGGAGGCGGAAGACATTTTTCTGAAAGCTTTCTCTGAAGAACAATGAGTGTTTCTTCAGGTATATGCCCCGGAGAATAGTTGTAATACCCGGTTGTAATTCAGTAATTATCATTCAGTATTTATCATTCAGTAATTGATACTCAGTAATTTTCACTCATTATTAATCAATTGTCACTCAGATTCAGTCATGGTATTCATCATTCAGAGTAATTGTATCGTATATCAATCGTCATTCATCACTAATCGGTTTGGAGTTTCGTGCCGTGTTTATCATCATTGTTATGTTCGTTGCGAGCTGTGCGTGAGTAGTAGCGCACGCTACGTACTCCTTTTAGCGTACGCTAATTGGGTATAGGTAGCGCACGCTACCACTCAGCTTTAGCGCACGCTAAGGTTGTCCTGGCTGCGATCCGGAAAGGTACTGCGGTGAGATTATTTGTAGCGCACGCTACGAGTGGTAAGTAGCGCGCGCTAACGGGTTGTAGTAGCGCACGCTATATGTGTGGAGTAGCGCGCGCTAGGGACGGATCGAGTTGAGTCCAGTGGCTCTTTGGATCGCATCGATTATTTCATAGCGCACGCTATGTGTTGTTGTTAGCGTCATAACCGATATATTAGCGCACGCTAAACTATGGTTGTAGCGCACGCTATCGAGTCGAATCGAGGCGAGTTTTACGGACTCCGATCGGGCATCAATATTTCGTTAGCGCACGCTAATAATGGATCTTAGCGCACGCTAGTAATATGGCCGTAGCGCACGCTACAAGAAGGTACGTAGCACGCGCTACCGTGTTCGGACAGTGGGTACTGGACGACCCAAATTACTCGTTAGCGCACGCTACGCACAAGGGCTAGCGCACGCTAACCTGGACTGACTATAAATTGGACAGTTTAGTCAGAGTTCGTCATTATTCATCTCATTTCATTCCTTTGGTAGTTTTGGGCGATTTCGAACGATTCAGAGAGGATTCTTCAAGGTGTAATCATCAATCATCATCTTCAAGACTTTGAGTTGGATTAATCATCACTTCATCATCTCCTATTCATCGAATCAAAGGTATTAAATTCTTGGATCTAGAATTTCGGATTTTTTTGGGTTTTCCTTCCGATTTCTTCGTGTAAGCTTGGATTATCATTGGAATATGTTAGTTATGGACTATCTAACTTGGATAAATATATTCCTACGGATTTAATGGTTATTTTCGGAATTATTCCAAGAACCCTTGGGGTTGACTTCGGTTATTTTGGGGATTTCCGATTGTCGTTATTATTAACTTGAATTGTGGATTCCTATGAGAGTATTGATGTCATTGATAATGTTTTGCTGGTTTGAATCAATCATGTTGGAGTTGGTTCGATAATTCGGGTTTGGTTTTAACCAACGCGTATCTCAATGTTTTCGTTAGAGTTCATCTACGAGTTCGGATATTGTTGTATCGACGTTTGGGTCGGTTATGATCGTATTTGATTCGTGTATTGATCGGTTGTTGGTAATTATTGTTGTTCTTTGTAACTGACCCCGTTTGGGGATTTTGTTTTTCAGGTCATGGCCAGGCAAACGCACGGGGAGAGCACGTTGACGGCGAGGAGTCCTAGTGATACTAGTAGGGGGCCCCGATCTTTCGGTTATTCATGTTATTGTCCTTTATTTTCCGCTGCAGACTTTCATTTGAATACTCCGTTTCATTCAGTGTTGTGTATTTTATCTTCATATAAAATACACTAGTATTCGGTATTGTCCTGGTGTGTTGTAACTAAACTCCTCATCGGAGTAATTATTGTTGTAACGTAGTTCGGTACTACATTTATCCTGTGTAATTCATTCATTTTCATTTGCCTGGTGGGTCCCAGTTGGGGATCTACGGCACTGTAATATCCGCCTAGTTTGGGGTGTTACAGAGTTGGTATCGGAGCGTGGTTTTGAATACTACCCTCCAAGTCATGTCTCATTTGAAATCATCGTCATCGGACTAGTATCATTGGACTTTCGCGTCACGTGTGACCTGTGCAAATGCCGAGCCAATCAGACCAAGAACTGTAAGATTTCGATGCCATGGTATAATTTAAGCAATAATCATTCATTCATAATTCATTAGTTAACAATCCTCATTCATCAATTTCAATTGTGATCAAGTCGATAATGTTAACTCATTAATCACTCAATTCATTTCATTACTCGGTTGTGATCTTGAAGATCATATCTTCAATCTTGTTAAATTGTTCAAGATAATCATTTGATAATTTCATCGAGATAATCATGTCACGTCAATTAATCATTCATGTAATCGTCGTATTTGAGCGCGTATGCTCATTTTCATCATTTTATAATATAATCATAATGTGATACTCATGCGAGATATATAATCATCATACGACTTTCCACTTGATATGGAAAGGGTGGCAGAGGACGTGGAGGACGAGGCCGCGGTGCGGATCGAAACACGAGAATTAATCACTGTTGCCGGGAAATCGTGCAGGCTCGGCTCGATCGAGAAGATGTTCGGGTTGATCCACTCACTTTTATGCGAGCCATGATGACCCATGTGCGGTTGCTCAATCATCATTGCGCCACTGGCCGGATTAATCGAGAGAACTCTCCGTATGAGCAGTGCTAAGGAAAGTCTGAACAACAACCTTCATTTGTCGGCAAGAAATCAACGAGCGTAACCAATCCGAAGGCGGTCGATCAACCTTCAAGAAGCCTCGTGTGAGTCCTATCGGTTACGGCGACCTCTACGGCGCATAATCGTGCGGAATCTCATTCCCGGCGGCCAATTCTCGCCATCACTGTTATAACTGCGGGGACCTTGGTCATGTCGGTACCAAGTGTCCGAGACAGTCTGTCATGTGCTATAATTGTGGGAATTTTGGGCATAAGGCCCGTTTTTGCCGAAAGGACTCTGTGTCGGCTCGCGGCATCTCGAGCCCGAAGCAACCAAGCGTTTGATCGATCGCTTTGTCATCGTCGTTTAAGACAATGGAAGCAAGTAGAGTTAGAGCTCGTATTTATCAGACGGGAGCGTCCGGTTCGGGGGCCGGCAAGTCCCAGATTCATATGATGAGGAGGATCGACGATCCGGTGGCCCGAATGATTTCAGGTATACTCGTAATTTTATTTCAACTTGTGTGTACCTTTTGATGCTGGTACACCGCATTCATTCATTTTCGAATCATGCTTGAATAGACTTATTTCGGGATAGTCCTATTGCTTGTGGACCTCATACCATCGGTCTACCTGACGATGGAAGAATTTTCGGAATCATACGAAGGTAAGCTTAATGACCGCAATTGGTTAGTGGACCCAATCGTGGTGAATTTATCTAAGGACGATGTAATATTGAGTGTTAATTAGATGGATTGTCATGATGCCGTTCTCAATGTTCGTAAGCGCATGGTCACTATCATTTTCGTCGTTGGTCGTCGAATGTGTACTTCAGGGAGGTAATCTTCGTTGTCCCAGAAGGATTACTAATATGATGGAGGCAGAGAAATTCCAAGCGAGTTATTGATCATTCATTGTATCATTTTCATCGATTGGCCTTTCTAAGGCAATCGAGCTATTCAATCATTCATTGTATCATTTTCATCGATTGGCCTTTCTAAGGCAATCGAGTTATTCAATCATTCATTGTATCATTTTCATCGATTGGCCTTTCTAAGGCAATCGAGTTATTCAATCATTCATTGCATCATTTTCATCGATTGACCTTTCTAAGGCAATCGAGTTATTCAATCATTCATTGCATCATTTTCATCGATTGGCCTTTCTAAGGCAATCGAGTTATTCAATCATTCATTGCATCATTTTCATCGATTGGCATTTCTAAGGCAATCGAGATGTTCAATCATTCATTGTATCACTTTTTATCGATTGACCATTCTCGGGCAATCGAAATGTTCAATCATTCGTGGTATCATTGTCATCGTTTGACGATGTATTCCAGACGAGTTATCTGGTTGCTTTCTCATAGAGTAGTGGAATTCAGGAGCGAGTTGGAACCGGTACGTCCCCATTATCGAAGACACCGTATCGGATGGCCCCGACCAAATGCAGGAGTTGAAGAATCAACTTGAGGAATTGTTCGGGAAAGGTTATATCCAACCGAGTGCGTCCCCGTAGGGAGCACCGATCTTGTTTGTCAAGAAGAAGGATGGTTCTTTTCGCTTGTGTATCGATTATCGGGAGTTGAACAGGGTGATGATCTAGAGTAGTATCCCTTACCCCATATTGATGATCTTTTAGATCAACTTCAGGGAGCTTCAGTATTTCCAAGATCGACTTAAGATCTGGATATCATCAGTTGCGGATTCGAGAGTCGGGTATCACGAGGACGGCTTTTCGAACACGCTTTGGTCATTATGAGTTTGCGGTTATGCCGGTTGGGTTGATTATTGCACCTGCGGTATTCATGGAGTTAATGAATCAGGTTTTCATCGACTTTTGGATCAGTTTGTTGTTGTCTTCATCGATGACATTTTGATTATTCTCGTGACCGGGAGGAACACGAGGTTCATTTTCATCAGGTTTCCGACGTGTTAAGATGAGAGCAACTTTATGGGAAGTTTTCCAAAGGTGAGTGCTGGATGTCCGAAGTGACTTTTCTCGGACCTATAATTTCATCAGATGGAGTGCGTGTTGATCCTCAGAAGACGAAGGCTATCCAAGATTGGTCACCTCCGAAGAATGTTAAGCAAATCCGAAGCCTTCTCGGATTAGCCGGCTATTATCGGCGGTTTGTGGTAGGATTTTCTAAAAATTGTTCAGTAAATTCATTCATCACTCAGTTGACCTCATTGTTCAATTAATTCATTCATCACTCAGTCAATCTCATTGTTCAGTCAATTCATTCATCACTCAGTTGACCTCATTGTTCAATTAATTCATTCATCACTCAGTCAATCTCATTGTTCAGTCAATTCATTCATCACTCAGTTGACCTCATTGTTCAATTAATTCATTCATCACTCAGTCAATCTCATTGTTCGGTCAATTCATTCATCACTAGATCAATCTCATTGTTCACCAATTCATTCATCACTCAGTTAATCTCATTGTTCAATTAGTTCATTCATCACGGAGTCAATATCATTGTTCGATTAATTCATTAACCATCCAGTCCATCTCACGGTTCAGTTGTTGATCTTGTGAATCAAATTTTTCAATCTTGTGAACTTGTTCAAGGTAATCATTTCAGGAATTTCATCAGATAGGCTTGTCACCTCACTTGATTTTTCATGCGATATTCTCATATTACGGCGTCATGTCGACGATCGTTTTACTGCATTATTAATGCATTCATTTTGTTAGAGCATGTATGCTCATTGTTATCATTCCATCTCGTAATCATAATGCAATCTTCATACGAGATCTGTAATTATCACGTGAATTTCTTGCCTCGGTATGGAAAGAGTTCAGAGGGACATCGGACTCCGACGTCCAAGAGATTGTTTCTAGTCGTATTCATGCTGGGAGAGCATCTTCATCCCAGACGACAAGTTCGATTGTTGTTTGCTTAAACAGTGATACAACAGGACATTCATCACCGGTGTTGAGCAAGTTAATTCTTGCTCGGTAATAGGATAATCATTCATTTCATCGTCGTTCAATTGTTCGCATAGGTCATTCATCATATATCAATCACGTTAAGACTTATATCTATCAACCAATCATTCACTTCTCGGGGAATAATGATTCCAATAATTTCATTTGAGTTACCACTCATTTCGTTATTAGTTCACCTCGGCGAGTTATTCTTGGTCCTTGTCGGATTTCTAATCAATTATCATTCATCTTAGTCACTCTCGTTTTGGTAACCTTTCGGGGTCATTTAAAGCAGTGAGTTCAGAATTGGGTCTTCGTTGAATCGTTGGGATCGAAGAGATCGATGATTTGGAGGATATCGATGTTGGGTACATTTGATATATAGCCTTGTCTTTCAGATGACTATATAACTCAATCCGTAATAATGTGTCGTGGTTGTGGATCATTTATTGTTGATCTATCTTATAATGATCGTATTTGAGAATCTTGAGATTTTGAGATCGTTTGATGCATTCCTTTTGGTGTCATACCGAGACTTCGTGATATTTTTGGGAAATCGTTCATTGTGATCCGAGACGTCAAGACTTGGGGACTTGGGCGTGCGATTGATTTGGTCCCGAGAACTATTTGGACATTATTGTTTGCAGATCGTGATGGATAGTTCATGTCCCGAGTTGTTTACCCTTAGTTTCGAGGACGAAACTCTTTTAAGGGGGGGTGTATGTAATACCCGGTTGTAATTCAGTAATTATCATTCAGTATTTATCATTCAGTAATTGATACTCAGTAATTTTCACTCATTATTAATCAATTGTCACTCAGATTCAGTCATGGTATTCATCATTCAGAGTAATTGTATCGTATATCAATCGTCATTCATCACTAATCGGTTTGGAGTTTCGTGCCGTGTTTATCATCATTGTTATGTTCGTTGCGAGCTGTGCGTGAGGAGTAGCGCACGCTACGTACTCCTTTTAGCGTACGCTAATTGGGTATAGGTAGCGCACGCTACCACTCAGCTTTAGCGCACGCTAAGGTTGTCCTGGCTGCAGTCCAGAAGGTACTGGACTGCAGGTGAGATTATTTGTAGCGCACGCTACGAGTGGTAAGTAGCGCGCGCTAACGGGTTGTAGTAGCGCACGCTATATGTGTGGAGTAGTGTGCGCTAGGGACGGATCAGGTTGAGTCCAGTGGCTACTGGACTGCACTGGATTATTTCATAGCGCACGCTATGTGTTGTTGTTAGCGTACGCAACCGATATATTAGCGCACGCTAAACTATGGTTGTAGCGCACGCTATCGAGTCGAATCGGAAGGCGAGCAGTTTTACGGACTCCGATCGGGCATCAATATTTCGTTAGCGCACGCTAATAATGGATCTTAGCGCACGCTAGTAATATGGCCGTAGCGCACGCTACAAGAAGGTACGTAGCGCGCTACCGTGTTCGGACGGTGGACCGGGCGACCCAAATTACTTGTTAGCGCACGCTACGCACAAGGCTAGCGACGCTAACCTGGGTGACTATAAATTGGACAGCTTTAGTCGAGTTCGTCATTATTCATCTCATTTCATTCCTTTGGTAGTTTTGGGCGATTTCGAGCGATTGAGAGGATTCTTCAAGGTGTAATCATCAATCATCATCTTCAAGACTTTGAGTTGGATTAATCATCACTTCATCATCTCCTATTCATCGAATCAAAGGTATTAAATTCTTGGATCTAGAATTTCGGATTTTGGGTTTTCCTTCCGATTTCTTCGTGTAAGCTTGGATTATCATTGGAATATGTTAGTTATGGACTATCTAACTTGGATAAATATATTCCTACGGATTTAATGGTTATTTTCGAATTATTCCAAGAACCCTTGGGGTTGACTTGGTTATTTTGGGGATTTCCGATTGTCGTTATTATTAACTTGAATTGTGGATTCCTATGAGAGTATTGATGTCATTGATAATGTTTTGCTGGTTTGAATCAATCATGTTGGAGTTGGTTCGATAATTCGGGTTTGGTTTTAACCAACGGGTATCTCAATGTTTTCGTTAGAGTTCATCTACGAGTTCGGATATTGTTGTATCGACGTTTGGGTCGGTTATGATCGTATTTGATTCGTGTATTGATCGGTTCTTGGTAATTATTGTTGTTCTTTGTAACTGACCCCGTTTGGGGATTTTGTTTTTCAGGTCATGGCCAGGCAAACGCACGGGGAGAGCACGTTGACGGCGAGGAGTCCTAGTGATACTAGTAGGGGGGCCCGATCTTTCAGTTATTCATGTTATTGTCCTTTATTTTCCGCTGCAGACTTTCATTTGAATACTCCGTTTCATTCAGTGTTGTGTATTTTATCTTCATATAAAATACACTAGTATTCGGTATTGTCCTGGTGTGTTGTAACTAAACTCCTCATCGGAGTAATTATTGTTGTAATGTAGTTCGGTACTACATTTATCCTGTGTAATTCATTCATTTTCATTTGCCTGGTGGGTCCCAGTTGGGGATCTACGGCACTGTAATATCCGCCTAGTTTGGGGTGTTACAATAGTGAGTGTTCTTCGAGACGGTAGGAATAAAAATTTGAGGGTTAGATTGCCCTTCCTCTAGCGCCAATTGTTGTTGCCCAAAATATTTATCCGAAGATTAAATACTGCTGGAATGGACGGACAACAAACAAATAAGGTTGCGGGAGCACTTCCGAGAGAATATGGATAAACACAAGATTTGTCGGGTTTGTTAGGCCCGGGCTTGAATGCTCTCGCGAGATGTTATTAATACAAATATTCGTGGATACAAGTATTAATGTGAGAATCCAAGTACAATGAGTGTAAAAAGACTCTGTTAATCCAGCTCTTGAGCGAAGCTTGGTGTTCTTCGTCCCTGCCGATCGTCTTCAGTATGAGAGAGGCCGAGAGAAGAAAGAACCGAGAGATAGCTGTTGCCAAGAGTAGGAGAAAGCCAAGTGCTATGTATTGCTTCTGTATTGTGTGCTGAAATCGCGATAATGCCAGGGGGAATCCAAGTGCAGGCTGCCTTTTATTTATAGGGGCTGAGGAGCCTTATATCCTAGCGGGCGATCGTCTTCCAGCCAATATAATAATGGGGTGATCGTCCTCAAGGTCACATGGGCAGTCTGCCTAAAGTCCAAGGCTGCTGCTGGCAGCCAGCTGTGCGGTCCAATGAGGATCCAGCACGCGTCCGGAGTCCCTGTCACATGCGGTCCTACTGACACCTTTCGGCGGGCCTGTCGGCTGGTGAGAAGATGCTGACAGGCTGTGGTCAATGATCCGTGAAAAGCGGATCTTGTCTCGGCCCTGCACGTGGGGTCTGTCCTGGGCTTCGGCCTTTGCCGACTGGATGATCATCGGCTTCGGGCGGCATGAGGTGGTCGGCTTTAGTCGGTCACCAGGGGTCGGCATCAGTCGGTCACCAAGGGTCGATCGCCAAGCGCCGAGAGATGATCGTCCGCTAGTCAGCCACCAGGAGTCGATCGCCAAGTGCCGAGAGACGATCGTCTTAGATGTCGATCGCTCGGCACCAGGACTTGTCCTGATACCTTCGGTCGGTCAATCTACCTCGGTCGCCGAGCTAAGGTTAGGTCGCGTGGTCGCTGGTCGGCAGTTCTGCCTCTGCTGCTCGGCTGTGACTAGGTCGCCCAATCTCTGAGGCTATCGCCGGTCGGAGAGTATAATTCTCGACACAACACGAGTGTTGTCATTCCGTTCGTTTCTCCGACGCGTGACAAGTAGAGACGCGGTTTTTCAGCGTTGGATCATCCAAGGGCTTGGAGCATTTTGGATAGTTTGGGGAATAGCTCAAGAGAAGGAAATTCATATAATCAACGGACGACAAGGGTATGATTTCGAATCTTCCTTTGTATATTTTATATTCGTATATGCGTAGCTCGACCGATCCTCATAGGGATTCAGATCGAATTAATTTTCATTTTACCGTTTCCACTGGGCCTTTGTTTTAGGCACCGAATCCCAACAGTGGTATCGGAGCGAGGTCTTGCGATCGTATATACGATATTTAGCATTTGGAATGCTTATTTTGTGATTTAGAATCACTTTGATAATCGTAGATATTTTATTGTTCGTCGTAGTGTCGTTTTTCCGTGATTTTATGTTATGGTATAAATCAGGTTTTTTTTTTGGAAATATGATTTATATTAATAATATTCAGATCAGGAATAACAGGATTTTAGAAATCTGCCCGAAAACAAGCTGTATCGAATCGTTGGACGATTTTCCATACAGCTACCGAGTATGGCCGAGCACGTCTGGCCCGTGGCCGGACGCTTGCTGTATTCCACCGAGTCCGGCCGAGCAAGTTGCTGTATCGAGCCGAGTGCTCGCTGGATCCGGCCGGACGCTTCTTTATGGCCGAGTCGGCCGAGTGCGTTCTTTATGTCGAGCCGAGTGCTCGCCGGAATCTGGCCGGGCGCTTGTTGTATTGCCGAAGTCCGGCGAGCGTTCTTTATCGAGCCGAGTGCACGCTGGATCCGGCCAACGCTTGCCGTATTGTGCAGCGGTGCCGGCGCGTTCTGTATCGAGCCGAGTGCTCGGCGGAGCCGATCGATCACTTGCGTATCCGGCCGGAGTACGTCTTGTATCTAAGGCGTGTCCGGCATGGCGAGGCCCCTTTTCTGTCTGAGCCGGGCGTGGGCGTAGGCTGCCGGGTGTGGCTGTAGGCTGCCAGTCGAGTGCACAGTCTTCTTGGCGCTTTCAGTGTCGGGCACCGGGTCTCGTTTTCAAGATATTTTTTATTATTGAATTTTCCTGTATTAAAATCATTAATTTGGAATTTTTGATGAGGGAAAATTCAAAGAAAATATTTTAATGGTACACTACGGACGAAAATTAAATTGTCGATTATTGTTGAATTGATTGGATCAATTCTATTTATTGTTGATTATTGATTGGATCATATGTAATCTTCTCGCTATCCATTTATTGAGTATTTATTGGATGAATGTTTTATGAATGGGGATGTGGTTCATGGACTTAGTTTGAATCGTTCGTTTTATTCGATTGGGTTGTAAATGCCGTTTTGAGCCTATTTATTTTACTAGAAATATTTGTATCTAGGATGAAATTTTCAATGTAAAATTTATATGTAATGACGAAGACCGGAGGAAGATCCATTTCGAGAAGACGAAGATTCAAGACGAAGACTTGTAATTAGATTACGGAGTTTTTGTTTTCTAGGAACGGTCCATGAACCACATGTTGTTAGCAACTAGGTTGTGAATAGTTGTTTCATATTGTATGAATGCAACAAATGCGCTAAAATGATTAATGTGCAAAGTGTAACGTTAATCGCGAAAATTCTCCCACAACAAATTATTAAGCTAATAAGGTTTCAAGGTTTTCCTTCCCTCCATCGAGTTTTCGGGAAATTGAAATCCAAACCGGATATGCTATGCTTCCGAGTTATTGGAGTAGTCATTCGGGGAGGACGGATAAATTACCGGGAGCGCATTGTATGCCTTCGGTTGGAGCAAATTTTATCCCTAGAAACCTGATAGGTTGCCGGATAAGATTCAATTGTGAAACTGATTTGCATCGATGGTATAAACTTAACTTGTTCACGAACCATAGAAACCGTATAGGTTGAGGGGAGTGAATAAGGGGAAAAAGAAGATCGAATCATCCATTAGATGAGTTGGTGTTGGACACCACTTTATGAAAATTAATAGACTAGAAACATGTTCGGTTGCCCTCTATTAAGATTTATAAAGAACTCGATCACCACTATGAAGTAGAGCGATGATACTTCCGGATTTCACATGGGAGTGTGTTGTTCCGATAAAAATAGTGGGAGCTGGGTAACAAGAATAGAAAAGACCTTAATTCTATACTCAGATCATAATATAACAAGTCACTAATTAATCTGTTATACTTAATGCAGACATAACTCTCAATATGACAATGAATCCACTCGCAATTCTACTCGAAAAGAACACCCTAATTGGACCTAACTTTGTGGGTGGCTCGCATGTCGATGATTGTCCTCAGTATAGAGGCACTGGGATACGTCTTGGAGACGGACATTCCGGCGTCTCCTGTGCGGACCAGAGCCAATCAGGAAGATATTGAAAACCACGAAAAGTGGGTTGAGGATGACATAAAAGTTCGTGCTTACATGATGGCTTCTATGTCTAATGAGCTTCAGAGAGCTCATGAGAAAATGACTTCTGCTAGGCAGATTCTATCTCACTTAATCGAGCTTTATGGTGAGCACAGCAGAACTGCTAGATATGAGATATCCAAGCAACTATTTGGTGCAAGGATGAAGGAAGGTGAGAAGGTTGGGGAACACGTCCTCAAAATGATATCAATGATCGAGAGATTGGAGGCTCTTGATTTTAAAATGAATACTTCTCTCCAAACTGACCTTATCCTACAGTCTCTTCCTGATTCCTTCTCACGGTTTGTTATAAACTTTAACTGCAATGAGATTGCATGTAATTTAGCTGGGCTAATGAACAAACTTGTGACCACTCAGTCTCAGATGAAGACTCCGTGGATGAAGGAGTCTGCTCTTGTGATTTCTTCTGGACCTCGGATGTCTAAGAACAAGAAGAAAAAGACCAAGAAGCAGACGGGACCACAAGCCAAGGACTTTAAGGGAAAAGGCAATGCCCCGATGGTTCCGAAGAACAAGAAGAAGAAGGATTCTTGTCTCAAGTGCGGTGAGCTGGGCCACTGGGCTAGAGACTGTCTGATTCTTCATGGCAATTCAGGTACAGAACTTTTAGTTTTGGAAACAAATTTTTCTCCTACTGTATTTTCTACTTCCTGGATACTGGATTCTGGTGCTATTTCTCATATTTGTACCGTGAATCAGGATCTGGAACAAAGTAGGAAGCTTGGAGCTGGAGAAGTTATGATCACAGTCGGAAGCGGGCATAGTGTCGAAGCGACCGACATAGGATCACTTCTTTTGGGTTTAGAATCCGGCTTTGTTTTGACTTTAGAAGATGTACTTGTTTTGCCCAAGGGCCACAAAAACATTGTATCCATTCCGGTCATGGACCAAAAAGGCTTTTCATTTTTCATTAGTGATGGTTCCTGCAAAATTTATTTCAGAAATAAACTAGTGGGTACTGCTACATTGTTAAATGGATTGTATCATCTAAATCTTAGCAACAAAGTAGTTGTGAATACTATGACTAGAAAACGTGGTAGGGATGAAACCAATCAAGTTTTGAAATGGCATCTTGGACTTGGTTATGTTGGTCATACCAAGGTTTACAAGATGGAAAAAGATGGACTTATGGGTCCATTGGGATCGGATCTCTTTACTACTTGTGAATCTTGCCTTAAAGGCAAAATGACTAAGTCCCCCTTCACAGGGACTTTTGAAAGAGCCGCTGATAAACTGGGATTAATCCATACCGACGTTTGTGGTGCTTTGGAAGCAGCACATGACGGATATCAATATTTCATTACGTTTACAGATGATCATACTAGGTATGGTTATGTATACTTAATGAAACATAAATTCGAGGCCTTTGAGAAATTCCAGGAATTCAAGGCCCTAGTTGAGAAACGAACTGGTAATCATATCAAAGCACTTCATTCGGACCGAGGTGGCGAGTATATGAGTACGGAGTTTGACGAGTTCCTTAAGGAACATGGAATAGTTTCACAACTAACACCTCCAGGTACTCCATAGTTAAATTGTGTGTCAGAAAGAAGGAACCGGACTGTTGTGTCAAGATTTATTCATCCCGACAGGCGATCGACTATAAGGCCGAGCGACCGAGTCAACACCAGTCAAACTATGTCTAGCTCGCCTAATCGAAGATACCAGACCACCATCAGGTACCTAGCGATCGACTCCCAAGGCGATCACCCTTTGGCATCTGGCGATCGACTCTAGTGTCCGGCTAAGGACAATCGGCATACGCCCCGAACAGAGACGATCGCCCGGTAAAATCTGTTAGAAATACTTGTTAGATTTTGATGATGTCATTAATATAAAATCAAATGTTTATTACTTGGCAAAAATGTAAGGAAGAACCAAATGAGTATCTTCCAAAGGCCAAATATGTTAAGTATAAAACTTGGAAAAATGTAAGGAAGAACCAAATGAGTATCTTCTGTAGGCCAAAAATTAGTTAGGCTAAAATCGGCTAAGTACTGAGTACAGCTAAGTTCATCAGAGAGGATCAGTCGAGTCGAATCAGAGTAGTCCTGATCAACATAATTTATCAGAGAGCTTTGACCAGACTACAGCCAAGGTACCTCAGGCAAGTCACCTGATCAGATAAGTCACAAGCAGTGAACAACAGAGAGGTCAGTGCGAGAGATGTTAGTCGCTCATCGGCTGGTCGAAGTCAGCCAAGTACTCCAAGTCCACGTCAGCATGCGTTGAAAAGTCAAGTATTACGAAAAGTCACATGCAACGTGAAGAGACAAATTGGAGTGATTCCCGCAAGAGATATGATTTAAATAAATCATCCAGACCCACCTTGAAGACTTTAATCGTTTTATATTCAAAAGATTCGGCGCTCACATGCAGAGTCTTCACAACGGTCGGAAGATATATTAAAATAATGGGAATCAAGCCTTGCAACGTTCAGAAAGAAAACAATGAAGTCTCCCTCTCCAACGGACGGATTTGTTCAAAAGATTTGCAATGGCTACAAGGAAAAAGCTCAGAGATCGTGACCTATATATATCCGAAGATTTGAAGCTGAGCAACTACCTGTGCGAACATACTTTCAAGCGATCAAAGAATTCAAGCAATCAAAAAGCAATCTATAGCATCGTGAAAAGAGCGGTTCTAAAAGTTCATACTTAAAGAAGCTCTTAGTTGGAGAAGACAAAAACTCTTGTCTATAATACTGAGTTCGGGGTACTTCGGTGGTTGAAGTTAGAGACTGTAAAGGCATCCAAGGATCGAGGATCAAGAGGTGCAAGGCAGTCAAGTGTGGTACAACGGCACGGATTTCCACTGGTTGGAAGCTGTTGTAGTTTTGTTTGAATCACTGTAATATTTATCACTGGTTGAGAATTATAGTGAATTCATCTCCAACTGGTTTGGAGAAAAGTGGATTAGTAGAGGATTACCCCACCTCTGAGACCACTATAATCGTCTGCGTTCTTTATTGTTTTATTGCATCATACTTAACTGCTGCATTCATTGTTAAGTGTTTCATTAGCTACTTTCTATTCGTCATCAGCTGACTTCCGCATATATTAAAGAACAAACGACTCCAAGTCATTTGTTTACCTATCAGCTGAAGAAACTCACTCTTCGTGAAAAAGAGTTTAAGAGTTTCTACAAGTCTATTCACCCCACCCTCTAGACTTGTACCTGGACGACTTGTGACCTACAAGTGGTATCGGAGAGGTTGGTTCATTTATTTCATGAACCAGATCTATATCAGATATATATATCTTTACTCTCACTTTATAATGGAACACATGCACTCTAGACTCCCTGTGTTTTCAGTTGACGAGTATGATCTGTGGAAGATAAGGATGCAGGCACACTTATCTTTGATTCATGACGACATGTGGTGCATCATCGAGGACGGTCCATTCATCCTTGAGAAGGACAACACAGCAGAGGAGATTGCAGCAGGGAAGCCAGAGAAGATTCCTAAGAAGAGGACGGAGCTGACTCCCGAAGAAAGAAAACTGGCCAATCTTGATAACCGGGCCAGAGATGTATTATATCAGACTCTTGACAAATCCACTATGGTCAAGATCAAGAACTGCAAGAATGCCAAGGAAATCTGGGACACATTAGCTTTAATGTGTGAGGGAACGGAGCTAATCAAAGAAAATAAATTGTCAATCGCTATTCAAAAGTTTGACAATTTCAAAATGAAGAACGGCGAATCCATAGATCAAGTGGACACAAGGTTCACTGAGATCATTAATGAGATCAACTCCCTCGGCAAAACCTATGGCAACAGGGAAATGGCACTAAAGGTTCTCAGATCTCTCAACCCTGAATGGAGCATGAAGGCCGTGGCCATGAGAGAGTCGAGGACACTGAATAAGATAAAGATCCAAGAGCTGTTCTCGATCGAAGGCTTATGAGTTCGAGCTTCCAAGTTCATCCTCAATCGAGCTGCGAGAGAAGGGAATAGCATTTGCAATGAGTCCCACCAAGAGCCTATCTGATGTAAAGCCTCCAAATCCATTAGATTTTGAGGAAGAAATGGCATTTATAATGCAAAGGTTCAGCAACTTTAGAAAGAACTACTCCAAATACAAAAAAAAAATATAAGGAGAATCCAAGAAGGAACCAGAAGACTGGAAGCTGGAAAGTAGAATGCTACAATTGTCACAAGACCGGACACATCCAAATGGACTCTCCTGAGCTCAAGAAGGACGAAACCAAGAAGGAGGTGGGTAGAAAAGAAGATAGAAGAAAGGCCCTCATCGGAGAAGACCAGGAGCATGTCGAATCAAGCAGCGGATTCTTTTCTGATGAAGATGAGGAGTATGACTGCCTGATGGCAAACCTAGCTGATGAAGAGGTAACTTTTAAACCCACCGGTTCAAATAATAGCTCAGCCATGTCACAAGATATGGATCTGTACGAATCGGTAAATCAGTTATTTAAAGATTTTGAGACACACAAATATGCACACCAAACAGTATCAGCAGAGAAGACTCAGCTGCAAGATGAGAATAGGCAGCTGAAAAATGATTTCGAAAAACTCAGCCTAGATCTGAATAAGGTTGAGATAACTGCAGCTGACTTTAAAAACCAGGCTGATGTTAATACAACTGAGATAAACAGACTGACCATTGTACTTAAAGAAAAATCAGCTGCACTTGCTCATGCCAAAACTGAGTTTACTAAGCTGACACAGATAAATAAAACTCAGGCGCAGGAAATAACCTCCCTGAAGGCGTCTTCAACCCTGGAAGAATTGTGTACCAATAAAAGGCCACTATATTCCAAATCAGGCCTAGGATATGATCCTCACACTCCCTCTAGTTCTAAAAGAAAATTTATCAAGGGAGAAACAATTGTCTCGACTGTTGAGCCTACATATAAACCGATATTTAAAAACAGGCAACAACCAAGTCACATGTCTAGGCTGCAGTCAGGTTATACAAGGCAGCCACCTAGACAGGCGACTAGGCAGTGGCCCAGGCAGAAGCAGCAGCCCAGACAACATGCCCACTATTACCAACAACTCCCTAAAAACAGATTTCATAATGGGAGGGGCAGATGGAAACCTCAAGGTTATCCTAATTACAAAAATGAACATGTGTGGAGACCACAAAGATTTAATAAATGGTCTCAGCCTAGATTTAGAAATGGCCCACACTATCAACATTTTGAGGAATATCCGGTATACAATCCAAACAGGAGATTCAGACCTCGACCTTACACACCTTATGAGGGTTATAGTAATAATAACAACTTTTACAATCCAAGGAGAAATCAATTCTCCAGGAAACCAGCTAACCCCAAAGGACCCACACAGATTTGGGTACCTAAATCTCTGCTTGTCTGATTGCAGAAAAGGTGGAAGGGCTACAACCACATCTCCACAAGCTCAAATTTTGGAGGTGAAGAATGGTTTGTAGATTCTGTATGCTCGAGGCATATGACCGGGAATAAGAAGATGCTGTCCAAATACACCAAAGAAAGAGGTCCCGATATAACCTTTGGAGATAGCTCTAGAGGACAAACAAAAGGCTTTGGAGAGCTGCACCGAGGAAATATTGTGATATCCAAAGTTCATTATGTCAAAGGGCTCAAGTACAATCTCCTGAGCATAAGCCAGTTCTGTGACGAGAAAAACCTAGTAGTCTTCACCATCTGGAAATGTATGGTGGTAGACATCTTATCTGGAGAAATAAAGCTACAAGGTTTCAGAAGGAGAGATGTCTACATGATTGATTGGAACACAGGAACACCTAACTCCTGTTTTCTATCCAAGACAGTAGCTGAGAATGGATGGCTGTGGCACAAAAGACTATGTCACCTTAACTTCAAGTCCATCAACATGATTAGTTCTCAGAAGCTGGTCAGAGGACTAAATGAAGCATTAAAGAAGGAAGCGCTTTGTGATGCATGTCAGAAAGGAAAGCAGACCAGAGCATCATTCAAGCCAGTTCAGCCTACAACTCTCACAACAAGGATCTTAGATCTACTCCATATGGATATATTTGGTCCTATCAAGCCAAGGACTCTGAGCGGCCGAAAACATGCACTTGTAATAGTATATGATTATTCAAGGTACACTTGGATTATCTTTCTATACAAGAAAAGTGAAACCTTGACCAAGTTACCTGAGCTGCTGAGAAGGATCCAGAATGAGAAATCCCTATCCATCATCAAGATCAGATCAGATAGAGGAGGGGAGTTTCTCAACAAGGCAATAACTGATTACAGCGATCAGAATGGGATCCAGCATGAGCTCTCTGAAGCCAGGACGCCCCAGCAGAATGGTGTTGCTGAAAGAAGAAACAGAACCCTGAAGGAAGCAGCAAGGTCCATGATTGCAGAAGCGGACCTGCCCAAAAGGTTCTGGACTGAAGCTGTCAACACAGCCTGTCACACCCAGAATAGGAGTATGATAGTAGGAAGACATGGCAAAACTCCCTATGAGGTTTGGAATAATAGAACTCCTACTGTTGCTTACTTTCATGTTTTTGGTTGTAAGTGTTTCATCCACAACAACGGTAAAACACAGCTAAATGCCTTTGATGCTAAAACTGATGATGGTCTCTTTATGGGATATTCACAAAGAAGCAAGACATATAGAGTTTTTAATAAAAGAACCTTAGTTGTGGAGGAAACACCCCATGTTGATTTTGATGAATCTAACGTTGAGTACAGGAAGCAAGTTGAGCTAATTGAGAACAAGCTCAAGTCAGTGACCCTTGAAGAAGTCATTGTACATGACACTGGAATGGTGGACTCACCTGCAGACCAGCCTGATGACCCAACTGCAGCTGCTGAAGACCTAACTGCAGATCAGACAGGATCACCAAACCTATCTGATCCGGTTGCCGCTGATGAAGACCCAGCCGTAGCTGATAAAGACTCACCTGCAGATCAGACCCAACCTGCAGATGATAGGACGGTAGCTGATCCAGTTGCAGACCAGAACCCATCTGATGCAGAAATCCACCAGAGCAATCCAACAGGGGGAACAAACCCAGAAGAGGACGACATCCCCAAGTGGCTCAAAGATCACCCAATTCAGCCAATCATCGGAAAGTTGAATGATGGAGTTAAGACAAGACAGTCAACCCTACCAGCAGGAATGGCTATGTTCTCATGCTTTATGTCACAAATAGAGCCTAAAACTACAGAACAAGCCTTAGAAGATTATTCCTGGATAAATGCTATGCAAGAGGAATTGGAGCAGATGGATAGAAACAAAGTTTGGGAACTAACAGACAGGCCTGATCACAAGAAAGTTATTGGCACCAAATGGGTGTACAAAAATAAGAGTGATGAAGATGGAGCTGTTGTTAGGAATAAGGCCAGACTTGTAGCAAAAGGTTATACACAGTGTGAGGGAATAGATTTTGATGAAACCTATGCACCTATTGCAAGATTAGAGGCCATCAGACTATTCCTCGCATATGCTGCATTCAAGGATTTTGAAGTATATTAGATGGATGTAAAGAGTGCTTTTCTAAATGGAATCCTATAAGAAGAAGTCTATGTAGAGCAACCCCCAGGTTTTGTCAAAGGAGACAAAGTCTATAAGCTGTTAAAGGCTCTCTATGGACTTAAGCAAGCACCTAGAGCGTGGTATGAAACATTGTCTGTGTTTCTTGAGAAAAATGGTTTTTGCAAAGGAAAAGTGGACAAAACCCTATTCAGAGTAGAGCACGAAGGCCACATATTAATAGTCCCGATATATGTGGATGACATCATATTCGGATCAACCAATCCAGAGCTATGCGAGAAATTCTCCAACCTCATGCAAGGAGAATTTGAGATGAGTATGATGGGAAAGCTTAACTTCTTTCTCGGACTACAAGTTAAGCAGATGGAAAAAGGAATTTTCATCAACCAAGCTAAGTATACCAAAGATCTGATCAAGAGATATGGAATGGAATCAGCTAAGCCAGCAAGAATTCCTATGAGCACAAGTACTCACCTGGATGCAGACGAGGCAGGCATATCAGTGGACTTAACCCACTATAGAGGACTCATTGGATCTCTTCATGCCTCACCGCAGCGAGCCGGACATATCCTATGCCGTAGGAGTTTGTGCACGATTCCAGTCCAAGCCGAAGCAATCACACCTAGATGCAGCCAAGAGGATAATAAAATATCTTAAGTCTACAATCAATGTTGGACTATGGTATCCCAAGGATGATAATTACGAGCTGTCAGGATACTCAGATGCAGATTTCGCAGGATGCATAATCAACAGGAAGAGCACTAGTGGAACATGTCAATTCCTAGGAACCAGACTGATATCCTGATTTAGCAAGAAGCAGGTTTCTAACTCTATCTCCACTACAGAGTCAGAATACCTAGCTGCAGGCAGATGTTGTGCATAGATTTTATAGATTAGACAACAGCTAAGGGATTATAATATCATTGCAAATGAAGTTCCTATCTGGTGTGACAACAATAGTGCTATAGCAATAACCAACAACCCGATTTTGCACTCAAGGACGAAGCACATTGATGTTAAGCACCACTTCATCAGAGACCATGTGCTTAACAAAAGGGTTAGAGTTGAAAGAGTCAGCACAGACTACCAGATAGCTGCCATCTTTACCAAACCCTTGCCAAAAGAAAGATTTTTGGAGCTGAGCAGAGATCTTGGATTACTAGATTGGGAATCTAGTACTGAAGCAAGCTGAAGCATTTCAGAGGAAAGACGGAACCAGATGAAGAATCAGATCCTAGCTGATGTAGGCAAGAAGACGAAGGACGGACAAAGCAACCCAGTTGATCAGAATATCAGGCGAGAAGTCAACTCACCTGATACAGAGCGGTCAACAGTCAACAAATCAGACCAGCTAAATTTTCTAAACTGACCTCTGAATATTTAATTATTATCTGCCATATTTATAATATTATTATATTAATTTTGGTTAACAACTGGCATTTAAATATATATTTTCCTAAGCCAAGTGTCAATTTTAATACACGCGTCAATCGCTTATTAAATCGACCTCCACGGTGGCCAATCAGTATCAACCGTCAAATTTTAAAAATGGGCCACCGATTCAAATTTGAAATTCAAAAGAATATCAAAAGGCGTACCACCATTTCAAATATATAATAAATTAATCCATACGTCTTTTCATCTTCTTTATAAGGAAAGAAAACCAGTTACTTTACCTTTTACGCTTACCGGAAACCCTAGATTTTTCAGAGCAAAAATTTCTTGAACACCAAATACACTAAAATCTTTTATTTGCAGAAATGGCATCCTACTTCGAAGGCGTTAATCTGAAGGCGGTCAAAGACCAGATCATTTTCTCGCTGGTCGTCGATTTTGAAGGCTTATTGGAAGCGAATCTGGAGGATTACGATGTGCTTGACCTAATTCACGCAATGAAGCTCAATGGGATCTACCCATTCCTAGACATCAACCCTCAACATCTATACAAGGAGGATGTTATCGCGTTCTATCGCGAAGCTTGTTTAATTCAAGATGGAATTCGAAGCACTGTTCGCGGAAGGCAAGTTGACATAACGCGAGAGTCGATTCGCAGAGTTTTTGATATGAAGCACCGCGGCATAGCCGTAGAAGCTCTCAAGCAGTCTTCTGCCGAAATCTGGAAGAAGATTAAGGTGGAGAATATCCCCGAAAAGCTGAAACTAATTGCCAAGAGGAATGAGCTTAAGAAAGTTTATCGTTTCGCGTTGGACATAACCAACAAAATAATCATGGGGATGGCCGGTAGTTATGATCAACTGTCGTCGGCAAAATTTATGGTGCTGGGAGCACTAATTCAGGAAGAAGAAATTGACTGGGCCGATTACATATTCAGGCAACTCGTGCGAGAGGTCAACAAAGTCGAGTGGCTTGATGATGAGAAGAGATTTAAGACAAAGCTGGAGTTTGGAACGCAGCTGAGTTAGATGCTAGAGAAGATAGGCATAGCGAAGGGAAGCACTGACCCCTTTCATCCCAACAAAAGACTTGGTCATATGGACCACGAGAAGGTGAGAAAATTGGGAGGCGCAAAGAGAGCAGCCCAGATGCTGAAAGACCTACCTGACACAAGGCCTTATCCAAGATATTATTCATCAGGAGAGTCGGACCGACCTGCAGCCGACATCCCAACTGCAGTCGAGTCAGACACCGAGTCTGAAGACACTCCCATAGCAGTCAGATTTAAGAGAAGGGGACCAGCCCCTGAAGGACCTTCTATTATGCAGTCGTCACCAGAACCCTCTCCCAAGAGGCCAAGGAAACTGCAATTTAGTGAGGAAGAGAAGTCTGAACATCTTGCCAGCCCCTTAGCCAGGTCACCAACTCATCTGGAAGACCAGCCTGCCCCAGGCACCCACGAGACTTGGATTGTGGCTGTACTCACCCCCTCAGTCTACATCTCTGGGGAAGAAGATGCAGGTCTAATAATTTCTATCTCTGAAGCCAACTATATATTTAACCTCTTAGAAAATAACACTTTCAATCTATCCATCGAACAACTACAACTTGTAAAACCTCTAGCTTTAAAACAATCGTTCTTTGAAATTTTGAAGAATGGAAATTTTTGAAATCCTTATCCTTTGTCAAACTTCAATCTTTTATTGACACTTGTGGTTGGGACTATCCCCAAGCCACGGAGGATGTGCTTATAGATTTTTGCAAAACATCAGACACAATTTTGATCCTTCGGGAGGACTAGTTCATGTCCAATTTTAAAACCAACATGGACCAGTTCATCCACTGCATTATGCTTAGTATTTTTGACGGATCTTATGATAAAGATGTTGAGGAGGTAGTTGAAAAGGAAATTAGGATTGAGGAGATAGATGGAGAAGAAAATAAAGATGTTGTTGTCTTGGACGATGAAGAAGAAGAAGAAGAGGAAGAGAGCAGAGAAGAAGAAAAGATATTAGTTGAAAATCAAGCTGATGAAGTATAGAAGACAGAAGAATTGAATGAAGAAGAAGAAGAAGAAGGAGAAGAAGTAGAACAAAATGAAGATGAGAAGGAGGATGATGATGAAAAGGAGAATGATGATGAAGGAGAAAAGGATGAGAAGGATGATGATAATGATAATGATGATGATGGAGGAGATGAAGGTGCTGAAAAAGAAAAAGAAAAGGAAACGGATGAGGAAAAAGAAAAGGAAAATATTGAAGAAGAAAAGGAGAAAGATGAAGAAGAAAAGGAGGAGGAACAGGAGAAAGAGGAAGAGAAGGCAGAAGAAGAAAAGGAACTAGAGCCAGAGCCAGAGCCGTCTCAAGAAGCTGCAGATAGGACTGTGGTACCTGCCCTGTACACCAGCCTAGATGCGGAGTTAGCTGAGGACTCCAGGTCAGAGACCCCAGAGAAGACCCCCTCTGGAGTACCAGCTGCAGACAGGAGCTTGCAGTCCAGTGGTTCGATTGCAGAAGGCTCAGGAGAGCACTCTCCATCAGCTCAGATATCTCTTGCCATGACTGAGCTGATCAGGCAGATAGTGAAAGATACAATTGGAGAGCTGTTGGCAACTCAGGTCACTCCTGACCTTCAATCCATTAATGCAAAGATCGACACTCTGCTGCAGAGAGAAGTTCCTCAGCCCCCTCCCCCAACCAACAACAGAATGCCATTTGGCATGTCTGATTGGATGAGCAGAATGGAGCAGCAATTAACTACCCTAGTTGATGCTGGCAAAAAGGGGGAAGAAAGAATGCAGGGGGAAGGAAGTAATCAAGGAGAGATAAGGGCAGAGATAAGAACAAAGAAGAGGCAAGATGTTCTTCAAATTGAAGGACCATCAAGCCTGAAAAGAAAGGAGATTTCTGCCCCCAGTCAACCTGAAGAGCAGCCCATGGAGAAGAAGAGAAGAAAGCAAGAAGAGCTACAAAGATTCGAATGGGAAGGCAAAGAATTGTGGTTTGTTGAAGAATTCTTGCCAACCGAATTCATCACTCGTTGGGCGGATGCCAAGAAACAATTCATAGAGCAATTCTATCTCTGGGAGATACTTGATGATAAAGAATGCTCGCCCCAACAGTCATTCATAAACTACATGGATAATAGATGGCCTACTCTGTGGAAGTTAATGCTTAAGTATGCAGCCAAATGGCAGGCTTATCCTATGATTCCCAGATTCAGAGCAGAGGAAGCACCGACCCGTTTGGACAATGAGCTTAATGAGCTAGAGCTTCAAAGAAAAATTAGGAAGCTATGTGAAGAGCACAAGTTCTCTTCAAAAGAAGACCAAGACTTTGCTTCTCTAGTCGTAAGAAGGAAATATGGTCTTGCTCCAGTCAAGATAAGACCAATTGGAGCTAAACCCTTCAGACCTGCCAAACAGCCTATTCGAAGAGGCAGAGGAAGAGGCAGATGACTTTATTTCTTTGCACTTGTAATTTTATTTCTGTACCTGTAAAAATCTTCTTGTAAATTTCAATCATAATCAAGTCATAAAGTTTTATAACAGTCTGTTGAATGACAATTTCCAGTTGTCTCAATATTAGACTGATTTCAGTTTGTGTCTTGCACTTAAGTGCAGACTTGATGATTTGATTACTTGTTTAAAGTTTTGCCATCATCAAAATAGGGGGAATTTGTTAGGAATACTTGTTAGATTTTGATGATGTCATTAATATAAAATCAAATGTTTATTACTTGGCAAAAATGTAAGGAAGAACCAAATGAGTATCTTCCATAGGCCAAATATGTATAAAACTTGGCAAAATGTAAGGAAGAACCAAATGAGTATCTTCTGTAGGCCAAAAATTAGTTAGGCTAAAATCGGCTAAGTACTGAGTACAGCTAAGTTCATCAGAGAGGATCAGTCGAGTCGAGTCAGAGTAGTCCTGGTCAACATAATTTATCAGAGAGGTTTGACCAGACTGCAGCCAAGGTACCTCAAGCAAGTCACCTGATCAGATAAGTCACAAACAGTGAGCAATGAGAGAGGTCAGATGCAGAGATGTTAGCTGCTCATCAGCCTAGTCGAAGTCAGCCAAGTACTCCAAGTCCACGTCAGCATGCGTTGAAAAGTCAAGTATTACGGAAAGTCACATGCAACGTGAAGAGACAAATTGGAGTGATTCCCGCAAGAGATATGATTTAAATAAATCATCCAGACCCACCTTGAAGACTTTAATCGTTTTATATTCAAAAGATTAGGCGCTCACATGCAGAGTCTTCGCAACGGTCGGAAGATAGATTAAAATAATGGGAATCAAGCCTTGCAACGTTCAGAAAGAAAACAATGAAGTCTCCCTCTCCAACGGACAGATTTGTTCAAAAGATTTGCAACGGCTACAAGGAAAAAGCTCAGAGATCGTGACCTATATATATCCGAAGATTTGAAGCTGAGCAACTACCGGTGCGAACATACTTTCAAGCGATCAAAGCATTCAAGCAATCAAAAAGCAATCTATAGCATCGTGAAAAGAGCGGTTCTAAAAGTTCATACTTAAAGAAGCTCTTAGTTGGAGAAGACAAAAACTCTTGTCTATAATCGAGTTCGGGGTACTTCTTTGGTTGAGGTTAGAGGCGTAAAGGCATCCAAGGATCGAGGATCAAGAGGTGCAAGGCGATCAAGTGTGGTACAACGGCATGGATTTCCCGGTTGGAAGTCTGTTGTAGTTTTGTTTGAATCACCGTAATATTTATCATTTGGTTGAGAATTATAGTGAATTCATCTCCAACTGGTTTGGAGAAAAGTGGATTAGTAGAGGATTACCCCACCTCTGAGACCACTATAATCGCCTGCGTTCTTTACTGTTTTATTGCATCATACTTAACTGCTGCATTCATTGTTAAGTGTTTTATTAGCTACTTTCTATTCGTCATCAGCTGACTTCCGCATATATTAAAGAACAAACGACTCCAAGTCATTTGTTTACCTATCAGCTGAAGAAACTCACTCTTCGTGAAAAAGAGTTTAAGAGTTTCTACAAGTCTATTCACCCCCCCTCTAGACTTGTACCTGGACGACTTGTGACCTACAAAGTCATCGAAGACTGGATCTCATAACAGCACCCACGTGCAGATCCACAAAAGGCGCTGACAGACAAGACCTTTGACCCCAGCCTGTCACCTACCTCACCTACTGACAAGTCCGCCGAAAGTTACGAAGTGGGACCGCTCGTGACAGCAACTCAGGACGCGTGCAGGCTCCCCATTGGACCGTACAGCTGGCTGCCAGCTGCAGCCGCGGACTTTAAGGGAACAAGCCCATGTGCTAAAAGACGATCACCTGATTATTATAATACAGAAAAGGCGATCGCCCGGCATATCCAAGTGCTATAAATAGAGAACCTCCTCCTACTGAAAAAAGGTTCTGAATTCAATCACTTAGGTTCCCAACTCATTCACTTACATTCCGAATTCATTCACGGAAATACAGAAGAACATACATACCATCAAGCTCCCAGCTTTCTCGCCGGAATCCATCTTAGGATTTCTCTCTCCGAATCTCTCATCCAGAAGACGATCGGCAGAGGCAAGAAGTCTCCACAAGACAGATTACAGGAGATTCATAAGCCCAGGAGCTCAAGTATCCACTAATACTCGTCGTGAGAGACTGTCGATCTCTCACCGCTGCGACTGTTCATCTCCTTTGTTACAATAACTCACAGAGCATCACATCTGGTTCTTCCGGCAATCTACACGCTCACTAGCTAAGATAAAAAGAATCTTTACACTCATTGTAATTGTATTCTTACATTAGTACTTGTATCCCTGAATATTAGTATTAATAATATCTCGCGAGAGCATTCAAGCCCGGGACTAACAACCCCGTCAAATCTTATGTTATTTATCTTTATCACGGAAGTGTTCTCGCATTTGTTTGCTATCCATCCATTCCAGCAATATCTATCTCCGGATAATATTTTGGGTAGCAACAATTGGCGCTAGAGGAAGGGGCATCTAACCCTCAAAATTTCATTCCTACCGTCCCGAAGAACACTCACTGTTCTCGGGGCATATACTTCAAGTGACACTCACTGCGTTTCAAAGAAAACCTTCAGAATCATGACATTCGCCGGTACATCGAAGAGAGACACTCTCCGAACCGCCGGACACCATATCCCAGCTCAATCCGAACCCCAGCCGACGACCGGGGGAAGCCGCGGCAACGCGAGACTCTCGATCCCGCACCTGAGAGATGGCCCCAACCTTTCACTCGACCAGTTCCAAACCGAGGAACAGATCGATGAGGCTATGGCCATCCTAGAGGAGCGACAGAGAGCATGCGCGTCGCCCGCAATAACTCCCTCGATCGTCCGCCGCATGGGAAAATGTAAATTCAACGGGCTACTGGGCGAGCGATCGCCAGAAAGCCCCAATTCGCGAGAAAGGGCTCTCGCACGACTGGACGGATCCGTATTCAATCACTTGGGGCGCGACCAATCCTGGGGACCGGGGCATTCTGTCTCCAATCACGAAAATACGGAATCCGAATCCCTTACCAGGAGTTCAACCTACCCAACTCACAACCGAACGCAGGTCAGCCGTTTGACTCCCGCCCCGATCTCCGGTGGATCAGTACTCGATCGCCTCGGCTCCTGCTCCGAGCGTCGAGCCGCGAGCAGCCAGGCTACGGCGATGGCCGCTATACAACTCCAGCTCGACGAGATGAGAGCACTCTTGGACACTGGGGCAAGCGCCAGCAGAAAGATCACCGGGCCGACCGAGCCACTCGCGGTCCACATCGAGCTTTCCCCCGTGCAACCAACGATCGCTCCTCCCAAAACACCTCTGTATGAAGGGAGATCGGACCCCGAAACCCACCTGAGTAAATTCCGAATCTACATGACTGGGTGTGGGGCATCTGATGCAACCAAGTGCCGGAACTTCCCGTTAACATTGGGCGAGCTGGCCCATAGTTGGTACGCCTCACTACCACCACGATCGATCATCTCCTTTGAGAAACTGGCGAATGACTTCACGTCATACTTCGCCACCAAGGTCGCCAGACCAGAAGGCCCCCACCGCGTGATGAAAATCAAGCAGGGGAAAGACGAAACCGACGCATATTACATCGACTGAGTAGACGAAATCATCCTCACTGGCGAACCCGTCAGTGACGAGCTCGCTCTCTATTCGGTCCTAGGGGGATTCTACGGTCATTCACCCATGTTTAGACACCTCACAAAGGATATTCCCCCAACCTACGCGATCTTCCGCGCTAAGGCTGCCGACTTTCTGGCCAGGCAAAGGCTACTCACCTTCCACCAAGGCGAAGAAGCGCCACCTCCTGCCCGAAAGAAGGCGATCGCCAAATTAAAGAAGGCGATCGTCAAGCCACCCGGAGATCTCAAGGCCTTCGAGGACATGGAAGCCCATCTCCTCCATACGTTCAACCGAACTCCGGCCCACATTTTCTATGCCATCAAGGGGCACGAACCGCTAAATAAGCCAAAGGCGATAAGGGACCACGGTCACCTAGACAACAATCAATATTGTGCCTACCATAAGAGTCCCGGCCACAGCACCAACCAATGTCGCGACCTCCTCAAACAGCTCTGGAGATTGTTCGAGGAGGGCAAGTTGGACAGCTTATTGGCTTAGCCGAAGCCCTGACCAATCTCTATACACGATCGTCTGAGTCGAACACAAACAGGTTGGGAAGCTCATACGAGCTGACCCCTAGATCAACCTCGGCGACCGTCTCTACATGCTTCAATCAAGAGAAGGGAACCTCGGAAGTCTCCCCGATCTCCCTCCTTATTTAGGAAACTGGAGGACTCGCTTGCCATCTACAGTTCACCATCTAACATGATGGACTAAGGCACGAGATCGCCTCCCCCGCACAACGTACACCGTCGAAGGTCGACATCTACATGACGATCCAAGGTAGAAGAGTGCAGCCATGGTCCTGGTGGTCGAGGGAACCGACTGCTTAGGACATGCAAGGTCCCTTTGGGCAAATATCGCCCGCCCTTCGTTTAAATACGAGGCCGGCGTAGTTTGAGGGCCCTCCAAAACTAATCAGTGGACACGATCGCCCACCCTCAAAGGTTCATCATTTAACGTGGTGAACCCGGACAATGCGACGCGTCACTACCCACGTCTCAACGTACACCGTCGAGGGTCTCCATCGTCATGGCGACCCGAGGTGGAAGCAGAGCTAACAAGCCGCGGGCGTGGAGTTGAATCATCCGACGCTGCCCCGCGCAAGGACTCCTCTAGACTAAGACCGCACGCCCTTCGTTTAAATACGAGGCGAGGCGCAGCCTAACAGAGGACCCTCACAATAAAATGAGTCACGAGACAGACAATGTCGTTAGCGCACAAGACATGATCAGGGAGTCGGTCCATCGAACTCCGTGATCGTGCACGGTTCCTCAAGACGGATGACCGTCCTCGAGGATTCGACAAAACTGAAGACCGCTCACTCAATGAATTATTTTCATTCCCTTACTTTCACTAAGTGAATAAAAACAAGGGGGAAGAGCGCAGACTACCTATACGAAGATCATCCCTTTTCAACCACATACGGAGGTCGTCATTTTTCAGATGTTGTGCAGTGATCGTATTTGTTGTAAAAGTTATTTTTATGAGTTTATCAATTCATTTGGAACTACCCTCGCAACGATCTCTCCTCACAAATTTGTACAAAGTCAAACAAAGACTCAAAAATAACAATCATTCAAGTGATAAGTCAGAAAATCAAACATTCATTTCATTGCTTGAAGGATCAAAATACATGGTCGCCCGAAGGCCAAAATGCTACAAAGAGGAAACTAGAAAACTACGAGACAAAAAGCTAAAACAAACAAGCAAGAGTGAAGAGCCTCAGGCCCCCGCCTGGCCTTCGCCTTCAGTCGTCGGCTCGACCTGTGGTCCTTCCCCAGTTTCCAGAGCGACCTCCCCGTCCTCCAAATCGTCAGGATGAACGATGTTCGCCGGAGTCGGATACCATCTCAGATCCACGCCAAGCTCCGAGAGATCCAAAATCGGCAAGGAAAAAACAGGATGGAGAGGATGCTCCAACGCATACGCCTTGAAGTTCTCAGCAAGAGGCCCGACCTCCAAACCTCCCTTCTTAACTGCTCGGATCGAGTCGGCGAACGCCATATAATAGGAGAACTCGTTGACAAACTCCAAGTTTTGAAAGGGATCAGCCTTGGTCGCCTCTACCTCTCTTTTCAGCTCCGCCATCGCCTGTTGCGACCCTTGGAGCTCGGCCTCCCTCGCAGCTACCTTCTCCCTCGACTCCGCCAGCTCGCTAGTCAACCGAGCGATCATCACCTTCTGACGAGCGGCCTCCTCCTCAGCAACCTTCTGCGCCCGGACGACATTCATCATCTTGTCCCGAAATCGGTCAAACACCAAACGAGACAACTCGGTTTCCTTCCTCGCCAGATCAAGCTCTTGGCTCGCCCGCTTGGCTGCCTCCAAAGAGTCCTTCTCCATTGCCAAGATCTTATCGGCGAACTCGGCGTTCTCTTTACGAGCCGCCTCGAGATCCGCCTGCAGGCGAATAGTGGAAGGTCGCCCCTCAAACTCCTACGCAGCCTGGACAGCCATGGTCGCCGTCTGGAGAGAAAGGGCGAGAACACCCTGCATCGTACTCCCCGATCGCTCACGAGCGATAGCATCTAGATCGGTCGTCCAGGCCTTCGGTAGAGCAGAAGCGGCCTTGCTGACGTATTGCGGGATGTCACAGGACTGGCGAGGAGATCGGCTGGCTAAGAAATCCAACACCATCGGCGGGCAAGATGGATCTGTGCGACGGATCCAACATCAATACAACAAAGTTAACACAACTCCTACGCAATTGCAAGTTTCAACCCAAAATTGCAATCTACCTCTCAGCCCTCTCGGGGTCGCGACCGAAGTACGGTTTCCCTCGAGGAGTCTCGGCGTCAGCGATCGCCATCTCTCGCAAAAAATCCACAGAGGGCGGCTCATTCTCCGGAGAAAGAACGGTGATCGGAGGCGCGGCGATCGGCACCTCATTGGCAGGGGCAGAAACCAGAGTTTCTTCCGGCCTCGGCCTTTTGCGATTCGTTCGAAGCCCCTCTTTCGGAACTCCCTCCTCAGCCACGATCGGCTCCACGCGGGGCTCCACCTCCGGAATAATTGGCAGCGCAACAGGTGGGGCCCGAGACGACTTTTTGTGGCGGAGACGGCCCACAACTCTAGAATTCGACATGGCGATCTCCGGTGGGGGCTCCAAAAAGTGAGGAAAGCGAACATCTACAGTTAAGACGATCGATCAAAAGTTAGATATTTTCCTCAAGTAAGGCGGACGCCTAGAAAGTGAAGGTCGCAGAAACTCATACCTGGTACCGAGAGATGTCTCGGGAAATGGAATAGCCGAGCTGACAACCAACGACTTTCCTTATTGATCCGGCTAGCGTCAAGGTCGTCGTCCGACAAGCTCCGTATCCGCTCCCAGACAACCAGGAAATCAAAGGGCAGCTCCTCGACCGCCGGAATGTGAAAACCTGCAAAACCGAAATCAAATTAGATCAGTTCAAAATGCATCCGAACGAAGGGAGAGTCTAAACCCTTACTAGGATTCCTCTCCCGAAACTCGGTAGGGATATCCAGATCGCCCGAAGGATTGTCGCTCGCAGAAGCCCTCCACGTGCCGGGGACCCAGAACCACTTCGACAGGTCGCCCCGCGCCTTATTCGGGACTCCGAGAATTACCCGACCAGATCGGCCCTGAATATGGTAACCTCCGACCGACCCTTTCTGAGCCGTCAGCTTGAACAAATGGTTCATCTCCGACGGTGATGGGAGGCGGTACAGGCGGTGACCGCCGAAAAGAGTGAGAGTGCAGATAATTTGGAGCGAAGCGTTCGGCGTCAACTGAAGTGGCGCCATGTTCCAAGCGGCCAGCAGGTGGGAGACAGCAAAAGATAGAGGGAAGCGCAGCCCGGCCTCCATAATCGCCTCATTCACGGCGACCATACCCATCGGGGGTTGATCGGCGCGCTAATTCTCTGCCAGCGCAAATATTTCCACATCTGAAGGAACGTGGAACCTCGTCCTCCAGACGGCCAGATCTTTCCTGGTCGCCGAACTCCGGATTTGGCCAAGCGACCACAAAGATCGCTGCGCAGCCCGCTACTGCGACCGTTTGGGAAGCTGATAAGGGTAGGCGACTGAGTAACCCCGGAAATCGAATCTCGGAGACGAACCGGCCAACTTCTCCATAATCTTAGCAAAAGCCAGATAGGCCCGGCCGAAAGCGCTATGCTGCTCCCAGTAGGCCCTAATCGCCAGATCTCTCTCCATCTGTAATCGTCTGTCTTCAGCAGCCGCTTCTTTAGCGACGTCGGCTTCATTAAATAAAGCCTCGATTTCAGCAGGGTCAATTCCGGCCCGAATAGCTTCAGCGGACGTCTCCAGGTGGAAGTCAGAAGAAGGTCCTCCCCGGACAGTCGATGTCCCGGCGGCGGAACTGGTACCCACTCCATGTGATGATGACGTTCCAGCCATTCTCAAAGAAAGAAAGGAGATAAGGATTTTTTCTTACCCAAAGATGAAATTGGTCGACGATCGGCAGTCGAATCTCTCAGAAGCGTTCTTCAGCAAAGTCCTTATTTCTCCAGTGATGAAGCACGTAAGAGTTTTGACGCTGCATCATCACGTCCTTTTATAGGAGGCAAAAAGGACTCCTGTGCAAATAAGAAGAATCTCAGGGGTCGGAAGTGCAGCCATCTCATTCATTGACTCCCTCGAGACCCGCGTACGCGTCTTTTCAAGGACGCGTCAGTCGAGGAGTCATTAATGACCGTTGATATCCTCCAACAGAAGCCCGACACTTGCGCGGAGACTTTTCCACGCCCATTGCCATTTCCCGCGCAGTTTAGCGGTCAACCAGGTCGTCCAAATTCAGTTTCAATCAGCTCAATGATGATCGCCAGTTCAGTTAAACGCAGAGTCGCTCGACAAAAGTTCATCGATCGCCAGCAGAACCACCTCACCCCACGTTTCTAACATAGGAGCGAGCTGGGGGCAATTGTTGTGTCAAGATTTATTCATCCCGACAGGCGATCGACTATAAGGCCGAGCGACCGAGTCAACACCAGTCAAACTATGTCTAGCTCGTCTAATTGAAGATACCAGACCACCATAAGGTACCTAGCGATCGACTCCCAAGGCGATCACCCTTTGGAATCTGGCGATCGACTCTAGTGTTCGTCTAAGGACAATCGGCCTACGCCCCGAACAGAGACGATCGCCCGGTAAAGTCATCGAAGACTGGATCTCAGAACAGCACCCATGTGCAGATCCACAAAAGGCGCTGACAGACAAGACCTTTGACCCCAGCCTGTCACCTACCTCACCTACTGACAAGTCCGCCGAAAGTTACGAAGTGGGACCGCCCGTGACAGCAACTCAGGACGCGTGTAGGCTCCCCATTGGACCGTACAGCTGGCTGCCAGCTGCAACTGCGAACTTTAAGGGAACAAGCCCATGTGCTAAAAGACGATCGCCCGATTATTATAATACAGAAAAGGCGATCGCCCGGCATATCCATTCCTATAAATAGAGAACCTCCTCCTACTGAAAAAGGTTTCGAATTTATTCACTTAGGTTCCCAACTCATTCACTTACATTCCGAATTCATTCACGGAAATACAGAAGAACATACATGTTAGGCGTATTTTTATACGCTTATTTATCATTATTTTGTAGTATTTTGGAGAGTGAAATTGTCTAAATGAGCCTTTAATGCCTTAATTTTGTATGATTGACAGGAAATTGAAGTCCGGAAGCTAAAACGAGGCAAAACGGGCGAAAACGGCAAATCTGGACTCTGAGCCGCGGCACAAGGAAGTAGGGCCGCGGCACAGGAAGACACCCAGCCAAAGGCAGAGTAAACTGTACTCTGTGCCGCGGCACAGTCCAGGTGATCTGCGGCACAGAAGAAATTGAGGACACTCAGGCATCCAGCTGAAGCCCCTGTGCCGCGGCACACTTGGCGGTTTTTGTATGTCCGCACGGATTTTGGGCCGTTTCGAATCCAGTTTTCGACCGACTGATACGGACGCGATTTGGAGATGTGCTGAGCTATAAATAGGGTTTAAGACCCTAATTAAGAAATCTTTGGATCTTTTAATCTTTTGGAGCTAAAGCTTGGAGACGGCAGAAGAAGAGGGAAGCAGAAGACTTCAAGGGCAGAGGGCGGAAGCTGAAGAACGGAGGAATCCGAGCTTCATCTGCGTTTGATTTTTATGCTTTCATTTATCTATTCTGTATTTTCAATTATTAGTATGTCTGGCTAAAGCCCTAATCTAGGGTTTTGATGAAACCTATGTTTTGACAAATTTCTTGAGATTATCCAATTAATTACCTTTTTATTGAGTTGTCCCAATTGTGTTTAATGCTTGCAATTATCTGGCCAATAGTTGTATTGATTTAATCATTCAATTCGAATCGGGAGAGGAGATTTGGTGAGGAACTATTGGTGAGGACCGTTTTATTCTGTGAGATAGGAATATACTCATAGGAACTACGTGGCTTTTGGGAGATTTTATGCTTTTCGCCTATTGACGAATTAATTCACGTAGGGATAGAGTGCCTTATTCGCCTTTAGATAAATCTATTGACCTCGGGAGAGGCGGTAGAATACATTAGCAATCTCCGCCTTCAATAAATTGGGAAAATTATTTATTAACGGATAATCGAGAGTAAATTCGGATAAACTGAGGTGGATTCAGAATCCTAGACTTATTCATCATTTGATTTATTTTATTCAAGCCATCGTTTTCTACTAGTCTTTTAGTTATTAATTGCAAAAAAACCCAAATTCGATTGTTCAAATAAAATTGGAATACACAAAAATCGGTAGTTAGAGATTCAGTCCTCGTGGGAACGATACTCTACTTATCACTTTATTACTTGTAAACGATGACGTGCACTTGCGTGTAAGAAATATCGCAACAAGTTTTTGGCGCCGTTGCCGGGGACTGAAATTTTCTAATATCGATTTAAGTATTTCCACTCTTAATTTGAACGTTTTATTTTTATTTGTGTGTATTTAATTTCGTTTATTTATTTTTCCTTTCAGGACCTTTCGTGTAGTGCATGAGAAAACTCGGTAACGAAGGCCTACTACCTTTGGATACCGAGCTCGAGCGCACGCTGAGAAGGAACAAGAAGGAGAAAAGAGAGTTGCAGACGACGGTCAACATGGCCGAGAATATCGAAGTCCAAGGAGGAGATAACCAAGTGCGGCAAGTTCAACCAGAACTAGCTCTTCGAGATTATGCCATGCCGCAGATCAATGCTAATTTTTCGAGAATTCGGCGTCCCACTATCCAAGCCAATAATTTTGAGATCAAGCCCGATATTATTCAGATGGTGCAGGCGAACCAATTCTGTGGACTGCCGAATGACGACCCGAATGCCCATATTGCTTCTTTCCTTGAGATATGCGACACGTTCAAGACTAATGGTGTCACCGACGATGCCATCCGATTGAGGCTTTTCCCTTTCTCTTTGAGGGATAAAGCGAAATTTTGGTTAAATTCCTTACCGCCGGGGTCGATTACAACATGGGAGGGGTTAGCGCAAGCCTTCCTTGCCAAATTCTTCCCACCTGCTAAGACGGCGAGGTTGAGAAACGAAATAACCACCATTGGTCAGTACGATATGGAATCGCTCCACGAGGCGTGGGAGCGATATAAAGATTTGCTACGAAGATGCCCTCATCACGGCCTTCCTGATTGGCTTCAGATTCAGACATTCTATCTTGGTTTGAGTGCTTCTACACGCACTCTCATGGATGCGGCCTATGGTGGGGCCTTGATGGGAAAGAGTATGGCCGAGGCACACTCTCTTTTGGAAGCTATGGCCGCAAATGCGTACCAATGGCCATCGGAAAGATTGACACCGAAGAGAGTTATGGAAGTTTCAAGTAATGATCCGATTTCCACCTTGTCAGCTCAAGTCGCCGCTTTGACCCAACAGCTCCAAGCATTTTCGCACGCACCAGCCCCTGTTACCATATAGACATGCAATTGGTGTAACGGATCACACTCGAGCGCGGAATGTCAAGTTGGAAACCCGTTTGAACAACATCAGATGGAGCAGGCTCAATTCGTGGGAAATGGGAATCGGCAGAATAACCCGTACTCCAACACTTATAATCCGGGGTGGCGCAATCATCCAAACTTTTCATGGAGAAACGGACAGAACTCAAACCAACCCCCGTTCGCTCAGAATCAACTGCAGCCCCCTCCCGCTCCCAAAGTGTCTCTCGAGGAAGCACTTGCAAAATTGGCGGCAAATACGAGTCAATTTATGACCCGTACTGAAGCAACATTGCAAAATCATTCCGCTTCCATTCGGAACTTGGAGGTCCAGCTGGGCCAAATTGCTAATGTGTTGACAGCTCGCCCGGAGGGAGCATTGCCGAGTACAACAGAGACAAATTCTAGAGAGAGTCTAAACGCAATCAGTTTGAGAAGCGGGAAAGAGGTGCTGGATCAGCCCGAGAGGTGTGAAAAGAAGAAGGAAATTGAGGAAGAGAAGGATTTAAATCCATAGGAGTCGAAGGATTTGAAACCTTCAATAAAGTTGCCGGATAACTCGAAGACATGTGTGCCCCCCGTCCCGTTTCCGCAGAGATTACAGCAAAGAAGGGCGGACAAACAATTTTCTAAGTTCCTTGATGTGTTTAAGAAGCTTCACATAAACATTCCTTTCGCCGACGCATTGGAACAGATGCCGAGTTACGTTAAGTTCATGAAAGAGATATTATCGAAGAAAAGAAATCTTGAGGAGTTTGAAACGGTCGCCTTGACAGAGGAGTGCAGTGCAATTCTTCAAAAGAAGCTCCCACCTAAATTGAAAGATCCGGGAAGCTTCAACATACCGTGCACCATGGGGAATCTTTCTTTTAATAAGGCACTATGCGATCTTGGTGCTAGTATCAACCTCATGCCTCTGTCGATTTTTAAAAAGCTGGATATTGGGGAAGCCAATCCAACAACAGTCTCCTTACAATTGGCAGATCGATCCATCAAATACCCAATGGGAGTGATAGAGGACGTTTTAGTCAAAGTTGATAAGTTCATCTTTCCAGCCGATTTCATCGTACTCGACATGGAGGAAGATGAAGATATTCCAATCATCTTGGGACGACCATTTTTAGCGACTGGCCGAACCCTTATAGACGTGGAAAAAGGGGAGTTAACTCTGAGGGTCCAAGACGACCAAGTTACTTTTCAAGTATTCAAATCGTTTCCATGTCCCGGAAGTGTTGATTAAAGGTCACAAATTGAAAGTGTAAATGCCATTGAAAGAGGAAAGCACCGAAAACATAGTCGGTTGAAAAATTCAGATTCGGTGGCAGATGGTTCAATTTTTAAGAAGGATGTAGAACAAGTAGCATTTCTCGAGCATGAGGACAAATGTGCTGCAGTCTTGAGTGCGTTTGTGAAGGAGGAGAGTAAGCCGAAAGCCCAGCGGACAATTAGTCATGGAAAAACGGGTGTTTCGGGAAGTTGTTCACGTCGAAACCTTTCCGCAAACAACATTTGATGACCGAACCGAAAGTCGAATCGCTGACGACCAATGGTCATAATTTTAACAAATATATGAACGGTTCGATGAACGGGGCGGAAATCAAATGGAGTTTGCGAAAAGCGAACTAATGTTTTCCAATAGGTCCGGCTGAAGACTATAAACTTAGCGCTTCTCGGGAGGCAACCCGAGTTCGTAGTTGTAGATTTTTGCGTTCCTTTATTTTTCTTGCATCTTTGATTTCTATTTTTTCTTCATTTTTGTGCTTCAATTTGCTTCTGCCTCTCGCTTTTAATGACTTCTGCTCAAAATTCTGTGCAGAAAAGTCCGAGGGAAGAAACTGAAGTATGAGCCGCGGCACAAGTATTGTGAGCCGCGGCACGCACAAAACGAAGGAGATGAGCTAAACACACTGTACCTTGTGCCGCGGCACGGCATAAATGAGCCGCGGCACACTTGAGCAGGCCGCGGCACACGTGTCGTGCCGCGGCACACGACAAAACGAGCAAGCAGGTAAAAGGGACTGTACCCTGTGCCGCGGCTCACTTTAGCTGTGCCGCGGCACACTATGCGGAATCTGAAAGGCCCTGGTAGCTTATAATTCTCAATCGGCCGAACACCCAGGTATTTCTTCTTCCCTTCTCTTTCCCTCCCCAGCGCGCGATTTGGCCGAAGTTGTCTTCCAATTTTTGTTGCGATTTCTTCTTGCAATCTTCACAAAACCAAAAGGTACGTTCCAATCTTTAATCTTTACTTGCTTATGGTTTAAATTTGAAAGTTGTTTATGCTTTGGATGGATTGAACATGTTTATTCTCCTTCAAAAATTTCTAGGATGGTTTAGGGAATAACATGGTAGTTTTAATCGAATTTTCATGGTTAAATCGGAATATCAATGAGTTGAGTGTGTTGTGTTGATAATGATTGAATTGTGTTTCTGTTCTTGGGGGTTGAATCGAGCTATAGCCATGTTTATTCTTCAAGTAAACTTGTGCCCTCAAGGTGTTTGATAAATTACCTAAGTGAAAAATTTTCTTTGGAAAAGCAATCTTTTGAATTTTCGTGCAACATATACGTTCTGAATTTATAGCAAGTCCAACCCTTACATCCAGGTTAAACGTTTAAGTCCAATTTCATCCTTCTCTCACGAATGCGCTATTTTGTTAAATTCGGGATTTCTGGCTGGACATCCTTAGCCGAGTGTAGATCATTGTTATTATTGTTTGCGTGAATAAACCCTCGTGTTGTACTTTTCAGGACTGATTATGGCGAGAACAAAGAAACTGAGCAAGAGAGCTAGGACCCAGTCATCCCCTACTCGAGGGGAGACCTCCCGTGGTCGGGCCGAGGCGGAGGGGCACCAATTTTCGGACCCTGAAATTCACAAGATATTCAATGAAAAGATCCGGCCACGACCGCTTATTCCAGAGAGGGGATTTACTCCAGCTCCTCAGGACGGGGAATTGCTCACTATGATTGATGAGATGGGGTGGGCCAGATTTGCTGCACCCCCCGAGCCAGCGGTTATCTCGATTGTGCAGGAGTTCTACGCCAGCGCACTGCTGAAGCACATTCGGGCAGGGCATACGTTGCCGTCATTAGAGTCTCGGACTCAGGTCGATGTCAGGGTTACTGGTTGATTTCTCCACTTTGCTATTCGGAGGTCGTTTGGGCTTCAGGTGGTTGATGAGTCGGACTATGACCTAGTGATGACCAGCCTCAAGAAGGAGGCCTGCTCGAGACCCTTGCACGGCCGTCTGGGACCGGGAGCAGCGAGCACAGGGTTCTTCCACTTTCCACTTCAGGAGCTCGCGCCTCAGCCGCCTCGGGCGTGCCTGGCTTTATTTTATCTGTGCACGCATTGACCCCACCTCCCAGATCCGTACTGTCTTTCTCTCCCGTGCTCGGACACTTTATGCTATCACTTCCGGGCTGCGTTTCGATGTGGCCCCCATCCTGGTCCGATCTATCTTCCAGTGTATCCAGGGGGGGCCAAGACGGGGTTGAAGCACCCCTCTCTCATCTGCGCTTTGTGCCGGCAGTCGGGGCTGACGTGGTCAGACGACGAGCCGATGCTTGCCCCCCAGGCCCCGATCGACCACCGCATCATATCACACTTTGACCAGTGGGGAGGAGCGCCGGCGCACGCTCGGGGGAGAGGATTTCTGCTAGAGGAGGCCCACGAGGGGTCCCCCGAGCCGCTTTTGTTGACACATGGAGATGCCGGCCCGCCACCCGACAGAGCGAGGTTGCAGGAGTTGTTTGATGGGCTGAGGGAGGATCTGAGGAGAGAGAGAGAGGAGCTGAGAGAGGAGACGAGGAGAGAGAGAGATGAGATGAGGAGAGAGAGGGAGAGATTGATGGCTGCCATGCGGGAGGAGCAGCAGACGGAGCGGGAGAGCGTTATTGCTGCCGTCAGAGCCGAGATGCGAGAGCAGGCCCACCGAGCCAGCCGACGAGAGGCTAGGCGTCTTGATGCGAGGGATGCTTATCATCAGGAGCACCTCGCCGCATGGACGACCCATATCATGCATCCCGACGGGCCATTTATTGCAACCGCCCGGCCAGCCACACCACCCTCCTCACCGGATGATGCCGGCACCAGCTCCTGAGCAGACTGGAGGGGAGTACTTGACCTTTTACTTTTATTGCATATCATTTTTTGTCCATTGAGGTCAATGTACGTCCTAAGTTTGGGGGGGATTTACTTCCAGTTGCTACATTCATTGCTGTACTTTATTTCGTTGCTGTACTTTATTTCGTTGCACTTTTCATTACTTTGCATAATTTTTTTTTAGATAGCCTTGCTTGTCTTAGTTTTTCTTTATTCGTGAATTTTTCGTGCTTCTATTTGTGTGATACCTATGTTACGACACTGTTTTTCTCTCTGAAGAAACGGTCGAGTTTTAGTCGAGTTGTAGTCAGTTATTTCTGTTCTGCTTAGTATTCATTTAGGTCCAAAATTTTTCGTGATTGTAGAGGTCTTGGCAGATAAGAGACGATACATACTTGTTTTAAAATCACCGTCAATACGTTTGGTTACATTTTCCGGATAGTGAGTCGTACTGTTTCATTAGTCGTGTTGGCACTTAGATTGAGTTTAGAGTCGGTCAGTTTTTCCCAAAAGTCGAGATAATGTTGTTATATGAAGGGAAGTCTAGTAACCGGGGGTATTCGCGTGACCCGCTATTTACTCTCGCGTAAAACGATAACCCTGATTAGACTAGTGATTTAGATATTTCACATGTGCCAATGATAGGGAGCCTAGTAACCGGGGGTATTCGCATGACCCGCTGTTTACTCTCGCGTAAAACGGCGACCTTGATTCGGACATGCGGAAATTATATATTCGAGTTGTTTCTACGCTGTAGACGGGAACTTAGTAACTAGAAGCATCCATGTGCCCCATGAGTGTCTTTTACGTCAAACGGTTTCCAAATACATGAGAATGGAAGTTCCACCCTAGGATTATCCCGATGAAACATCCCGAGATCCTAACCTAGTGGTCAACTCGAATCAAATTCTTGAACATATATATAAGGGGATACTGTCCGAGGTTTATTTGTTATGAAACTCGTGAAAATTGTGCCACTAGGCGTGGAGCAGGACGAACTAGCTTGTTTATTTTAGCCTTTCATATTGACGGTCGATTTGACTCACGTTTTGTTAATCTTTGAGCTGGATTTTCTCCATGAACGAGTGATTAGGACTGAACTTGATTACTTTGCGGAATCATTATTCTGAGTGCAGCTCGCTTTTATGACACTCGTATTTTTTAGAGAGAATTACAGGATAGTATTGATTAGGTTGAACACTATGAGTTGCACGATGATTCACGACATTCTTTTATTGAATTTAATTCTTTTTGCTTGAGGACAAGCAAAGGCTTAAGTTTGGGGGTATTTGTTAGGCGTATTTTTATACGCTTATTTATCATTATTTTGTAATATTTTGGAGAGTGAAATTGTCTAAATGAGCCTTTAATGCCTTAATTTTGTATGATTGACAGGAAATTGAAGTCCGGAAGCTAAAACGAGGCAAAACGGGCGAAAACGGCAAATCTGGACTCTGAGCCGCGGCACAAGAAAGCAGGGCCGCGGCACAGGAAGACACCCAGCCAAAGGTAGAGTAAACTGTACTCTGTGCCGCGACACAGTCCAGGTGAGCCGCGGCACAGAAGAAATTGAGGACGCCTGTGCATCAGTGAAGGCCCCGTGCCGCGGCACAGTTTAGTGCGCCGCGGCACACTTGGCGGTTTTTGTATGTCCGCGGATTTTGGGCCGTTTGAAGCTTGATTTCGACTGATACGGACGCGATTTGGAGATGTGCTGAGCTATAAATAGGGTTTAAGACCCTAATTAAGAAATCTTTGGATCTTTTAATCTTTTGGAGCTAAAGCTTGGAGACGGCAGAAGAAGAGGGAAGCAGAAGACTTCAAGAGCAGAGGGCGGAAGCTGAAGAACGGAGGAATCCGAGCTTCATCTGCGTTTGATTTTTATGCTTTCATTTATCTATTCTGTATTTTCAATTATTAGTATGTCTGGCTAAAGCCCTAATCTAGGGTTTTGATGAAACCTATGTTTTGACAAATTTCTTGAGATTATCCAATTAATTACCTTTTTATTGAGTTGTCCCAATTGTGTTTAATGCTTGCAATTATCTGGCCAATAGTTGTATTGATTTAATCATTCAATTCGAATCGGGAGAGGAGATTTGGTGAGGAACTATTGGTGAGGACCGTTTTATTCTGTGAGATAGGAATATACTCATAGGAACTACGTGGCTTTTGGGAGATTTTATGTTTTTCGCCTATTGACGAATTAATTCACCTAGGGATAGAGTGCGTTATTCGCCTTTAGATAAATCTATTGACCTCGGGAGAGGTGGTAGAATACATTAGCAATCTCCGCCTTCAATAAATTGGGAAAATTATTTATTAACGGATAATCGAGAGTAAATTCGGATAAACTGAGGTGGATTCAGAATCCTAGACTTATTCATCATTTGATTTATTTTATTCAAGCCATCGTTTTCTACTAGTCTTTAGTAATTCTTTTAGTTATTAATTGCAAAAAACCCAAATTCGATTGTTCAAATAAAATTGGAATACACAAAAATCGGTAGTTAGAGATTCAGTCCTCGTGGGAACGATACTCTACTTATCACTTTATTACTTGTAAACGATGACGTGCACTTGCGTGTAAGAAATATCGCAACAAGAAATATTGCAACAATACATACCATCAAGCTCCCAGCTTTCTCGCCGGAATCCATCTTAGGATTTCTCTATCCGAATCTCTCATCCAGAAGACGATCGGCAGAGGCAAGAAGCCTCCACAAGACAGATTCCAGGAGATTCATAATCCCAGGAGCTCTAGCATCCAGCTAATACTCGTCGTGAGAGACTGTCGATCTCTCACCGCCGCGACTGTTCATCTCCTTTGTTACAAGAACTCACAGAGCATCACATCTGGTTCTTCCGGCAATCTACACGCTCACTAGCTAAGATAACAAGAATCTTTACACTCATTGTAATTGTATTCTTACAATAGTACTTGTATCCCCGAATATTAGTATTAATAATATCTCGCGAGAGCATTCAAGCCCGGGACTAACTACCCCGGCAAATCTTGTGTTATTTATCTTTCTCATGGAAGTGTTCTCGCATTTGTTTGCTATCCATCCATTCCAGCAATATCTATCTCCGGATAATATTTTGGGTAGCAACACGGACCTTGTTGAACATGGTCCGTTCCATGCTAGGCTATACTGACTTACCGATTTACCTGTGGGGGTATGCACTCCTGACTTCCGCCTACATCGTGAACAGATGTCCTTCCAAATCCGTTCCTAAAACTCCACATGAGATGTGGGAGGGCAGGAAACCAAGTCTTAATCATATTAGGATTTGGGGATGTCCCGCCTATGTCAAGAAGACTAAGGTGGAGAAGTTGGAAGCTAGGTCCGCGAAGGGACGTTTCATTGGATTCCCATCTGGGACAATGGGATATCTATTCTACATGCCCAAAGATCGAAAGATCGTTGTTGCTTTACAAGCACACTTCCTGGAAGATGAGTTCATTCAGGAAGGCGGAGCAGGTAGAAGTATTTCTTTAGAAGAATACAATGAAACTCCTCGGGAGACACCTGTGCAAGAAACTGGAACCGAACCTTCTGAAACACAAGTACAACCATCTCGTAGGTCTAGTAGGGTGTCTCATTTACCTGAGAGGTATGGGCTTGTGCACTTGGAGGAACTAGGTCTCCATGAGGTTCCAAGTGAAAGCCAAGAGACTGACCCAACGACCTATGACCAAGCAATGGTGGATGTAGACTCCGCAAAATGGCGTGAAGCTATGGAAGCTGAGATAGACTCGATGCATGTCAATCAGGTCTGGACTCTAGTAGACCACCCCAAGGGCATAATGCCTATTGGGAACAAGTGGATCTACAAGAGAAAGACTGATGGTGATGGCAAGGTTGACGCCTATAAGGCCAGGCTTGTGGCAAAGGGTTATACCCAGAAAGAAGGGATCGATTACCACGATACCTTCTCGCCCGTAGCCATGATCAAGTCTATTCGCATCATGCTTGCTATAGCTGCCTACCACGATTATGAGATATGGCAAATGGACGTAAAGACGGCTTTCCTTAGTGGATTCCTCGAGGAGGAAATCTATATGGAGCAGCCTAAAGGCTTTGTGTCCAAAGTCGATATTCAGAAAGTGTGCAAGCTTCAGCGTTCCATTTATGGACTGAAGCAAGCGTCGCGTAGTTGGAACCTTCGTTTTGACGAGGCAGTCAAAGAGTTTGACTTCGTGCAAAATAAAGAGGAACCTTGTGTATACAGGAGGGTTAGTGGGAGCAAGATGGCATTCTTAGTACTACATGTAGATGATATTCTACTAATAGGAAATGATGTGGGAATGCTCAGTTCTGCGAAAGCTTGGCTTTCGAGTAATTTCTCCATGAAAGACTTGGGAGAAGGTACCTATATTCTTGGTATTCGACTCTACCGGGATAGAGCGAAGAGAATAATAGTTCTTTCCCAAGCCCTCTATATAGATAAAATCTTAAAGCGATTTAAGATGGATGATTCTAAAAGAGGGTTCCTACCGATGCAACATGGAATAAAACTCTCCTTGAAGATGTGTCCTCAAAGTGAGGAACAACGAAAGGAAATGAGTAATATACCATATGCTTCGGCCGTGGGTAGCCTTATGTATGCTATGTTGTGTACGAGACCTGACATTGCGCATGCTGTAAGCGTGGTGAGTAGGTTTCAGGAAAACCCAGGTAGGGAACATTGGACTGCCGTAAAGAACGTTCTCAAGTACTTGGGAAGGACTAGAGATATGGTTCTGATGTATGGCGGTGAAGAATTGGATGTGGTGGGATTTACTGATTCGGACTTCCAAGGACTGAAGGACGACTCGATGTCTACTTCTGGCTACATATTTACTCTTAATGGAGGAGCAGTATCTTGGCGTAGCGCCAAGCAAAGCGCGACTGCTGATTTCACATGTCAGCCTGAGTATCATGCGGCCTCGGAGGCTTCCAAGGAAGGGTTCTGGATTAAGAAGTTTCTGGGAGAACTTCAAGTGATACCATGTCCGAGCCGCTGTTCCACCGCATCGCGACAACGACAGAGTCAGCGCAGCCAAGGAGCCGAGGTTTCACAACGGCACCAAACATATTGAGAGGAAGTATCATCTCGTAAGAGAATTTGTTCGCAAGGGATACATTGTCTTGCCGAGTAGACTCAGCCGACAACGTCGCTGATCCACTGACCAAGCCACTTTCTCAGACTAGCTTGGAGCGTCATCTGGAGAATATGGGTATTAGATACCATAGTGTGTGGCATTGAGTGCAAGTGGGAGATTGTAAGGAATATGCCCTCGAATGCCACTCAGAGGATGTTGAGTGTGTAACACCCCCAGATCCGACTGGGATTATTACAGCACCGTGGGCCCCGAGATGGAACCCACAAGGCTGAAGGAAATTTTCGCAAACATTTACAAACGTCTAAGAGGCTAACGAGGGTATTATATATTTAAAACATTCGAAGACTTTATAAAACTCGTTTATCAAAACCGTCGTAAAATCTCATTTGAAACCACAAGGCCCGAAATGCTAAAACTCAACAGTTTAAAAACATACGTTAAGCTATCGCTTACACGTATCGACAGAATAGATTTAGAAAATGATTGCCAAAGTAACCTATGTTACCAGATACCAAAAATCCATTTAAAAATACTCACGCAGCGGATAAAGACAAACAATTAAAATACTCTAGCAGCGGAATACAACAACAAATCAGAAGCTCAATACACAAATACATGTCCTAGACAGTACCTCTGGGAAGCTCATCTCTTCACGACCGCTACAAGCTTAATAATCCAAGAACCCAAAAAGAAAGCCCACGACGGGGTCAGCCATAATATCCAACAATGTTAACCATCACATCACGTCAATAATTACATATCAATGGAAATACTAAGTAAGAATACGACCAATGTAATCTTACCATCGTAACTTTACAAAAATCCACGATTCGTATCCTTAACAACACAATAAGATAATACCGAAATACCTGTACGGTATCTCAACAATACTCAAGGTTCTCAAAACATTATCATAATTCGCGATACGGAAATTATACTAACTCTGGCCAATTCAATCCATCGAATAACGTCGACAATTCCAATATGATAATCGATTGTCCATCAAATACAAGTATCAAGGAAATATGGAACATACCACAAGATACGAAATACCATGACGAAATCACGTCAGTCTAATCCAAGATCAGATCAACACAACATACGAACATGGTCCTAACGCAAGACCTACAAATGCATACTCATGTGGCAACGTCAATATGTTCACAACAATAACAATAATGTATACTTATTGCAAACCCATAATATACATATGCACAATAACAACAACACATATGGTAATCCAATGATCCAGCGCACACAGCTATAGATTCCCACGATGATCCCGTCGGACCAATGCATGGTGGCATTACCTGTCCAGCGATCCAGCGCACACAGCTATAGATTCCCATGATGATCCCGTAGGACCAACGCATGGTGGACATACGACAACAATGCATGACTGCACAAGACAATAGTACACAATGCACGACAAAAACCGTGCACAAATGCATGGCAACAATGATACACGAATGTATCACAACATGATCGACACAAAATGACAAAAATGATTAGAGTACTTGTCTCGAGTCCTTCGAGAGCAATCTCGATGTCCAAACCTGTAATATCGGGATTTATTACTGTGTATTTTACCTGTATTCGAACCCTGTATTATTCTGAATTGTGATCTTGATGATTGGAGTATGATATTTCTTACATTGATATCTTTGTTCATAAGTATAACAACATGCAAAATTTCTCATGCAATCACGTAATAGCGCACGCTAAGAATGTAGCTTAACGCGCGCTATCGAGCTACTACTAGCGCACGCTACATATGTAGGAGTTGCGTGCGCGAAGTACTCAATTATTGAGCTGGGCGGCTAGCACATGCGCCAGCCGGGATATGGGTCCGGATAAGATTCCCGCAGACGAACCTGGACAGTTTTGAAGTCAACTCTTATTATCGCGCGCTAAGGAATGCTTAGTAGCGTGCGCTAATCTGCTTTGTGCAGAAAATTTATATATGGGCCAGCACTCCATTTTTATTCCCATTTCCTTCGTCTATACTTCATTCTTGAGAGACCAGAGAGCAAGAATTTCCCTTCTAACACACTTAGAAAACATCTTCTCGATCCTTGAATATTGGATATTACTTGTGAGTGATCATTGAAGTGGAGTAGCACCTTGGAGTGGCATACAACCAACCGGAGACGGATTCTACCTTACGGTTCAGTGATTTTCGTCATATTAAGGTATGTTCAACCTATCTCCAGACTTAGAGTTGGATTCTAAAGAATTAGATGATCATGTTAACGAGATATTGATTTTCATTAGTGAATTATTCAACATGCATCATGTTTGGAATATGGAGATGGTTATGCCTCAAGTACCTTGATTATGAACATCATGATTCGAATCTTATTACAATGAACAAGTATAGGAAGCTTCTATCATTGGTAATCCAAATCTAGTAGATGACTTCATAGCAATCATGGATTTGACTTTAACATCATTATTGTTAGATGAATCTAAGGGATTGATCATGGAAGAATTTATCTAGTATATATGGAATTTTAAACAACTACAGTATGATAATTTTGATTGATATAAAGGTGTCGATATCAACCGTTAAGCCTTTCGAATTGTCGTATGAAGATTTGTAGCCGAAATGGAATATGGTTTTATAATAGTATACATATTCTTGAATCCGAAGTTGTTGTTATCCGTAAGATCATTCATAATCGTATGAACATGATATTCATGGAGGTAACATGAATTATCATGAAAGATTTCATTATTTTGATCATGATGAGAACAGTCTTCTGCCCAGTAGTGAACTGCCATGCACAGTTAGCGCACGCTAAGCTATGTAAATTAACGTGCGCTATCGAGCACCAGTTAACGTACGCTACGTTTGGTACGTAACGTACACTAGGCCATCAGACGAGTCAGTCAGCTGATCAGTGAAGTACTGACCATGCATAGTTAGCGTACGCTAGGCTTTGTTGTTTGCGTGCACTATCGAGCAGACTTAACGCACGCTACACAGAGCACTTAGCGTGCATTAAGCAGTTCAGGCAGATTACATTTTATGAGCTTTTGGCCATAAATCGGATTGTTAGACATTCGTACGACGTGAGATAAATTCTATATTATTTCTTTTGTTAAGGTTCGAGCTTGTTACGTGATTGATTAAGGGGGGCGACCATCAAGTGTTCGTTTTGTGGAAGTATTGTTCTTGTCTTCGAATCGAGGCAAGTACCTTATTTGTTTTATGTATTGATGTTATACATATTGTCATGCATATATGTCGTTGTTGTATGTCCACCTCGTGTTGGTCCGACGGGATCATCGGGGGATCTATGCTAGCGTGTGCTGGATCATCGGATGGGTTTTTCCACCACGGGTTGGTCTGACGGGATCATCGTTGGTTCTAGGCAGTGAATGCTGGATCGTCGGAATTACCATGTGTATGTTATGATATCATGTTGTGATTATCAGTTGTGTATGTTATGTATGAGTTTCTTGCAGGAGAAGACTCGTTTGACATTTTATCATTTACGTTATTATTATTCTGCGTGTGGCGTTGGATAATATGTTGTGGTACTTGTACTAGCATCGTTGCGCTAACCCCTTCGGGGGTGAACATTTTGTTTATGTTCAGGATCCAGGAGAACGGGAAAACAACCACTGGAGCTGCATGACGACGAGGGTGCAGAGTGATGTTTCGGACGGGTTCATTTATCTGTTGTTTATTGGTTATTTCAATAAGTACTCGAGTACGAAGTCATTTATGATGAATTTGAATTTGGTGATGTATTATTAAGTTTCTGTTGAACAATTGTATTTTCAGTATTTGGTCAGAACTGTTGTATCTTAATTCCGTTATTTCCATTCGTTAGTACCTTTTAATGTCTGTTCAATTCCTCAGCCTTGTAAATCCTTATGTAAAGGATTTACGGCACTGTAATATTCCTAAATATATCGGGAGTGTTACAGAATATGGTATCGGAGCTAAGATTATGGATATCTTGCCCATTGGGTTAAAATAGGGGTCATTTACGTCTTTTGAGGTAACCGGCCGTGAATGACATCACTGCACTGCCTACGTCTTCATGCGAACGGTGGTTGTAAGTTCCTAAACTCTATCTCGTTCTTTACATGTTGTGTCTCTTTATACTCGAATATTAGAACGATGTTGTTTCCTGTATATTGAGTATTTATGCTTACGGTATGTTGAGAGGCGGACGTGGACGTGGTCGCGGTCGTGGACGCGGACGAAGAAATGCTGAAAGGGAAGTGTCGCCTTCTAATCAGGCCAGTCATAGCTCAGGCGAGCCGCAAAAATCTATTAATAACGAACCAGAACCTGCTGTACCAGAGATCCTTCGTCAAGTGGTGAACCAGATAACTAAGTTCGCCCAAGTCGTGGACCGAATGCAAGTGGCGGTGGGACTACAGTAGAGAGAGAGACAGCAACGGATCCCAGACATGGGGAATCGAGGTGACCAGTGGCTGCAAGAGGTGGCGAAGATGCAACCACCCAAATTCGACGGTATTTCTGAGACTCCCACCTGGGATCATTGGTTGAAGGAACTGGAGAAAATCTTTGCCGGAATTAACTGCCCAGACGACCGGAGAGCCTCTATCGCTCAATACTTTCTGATAGGGTGAGCGTCCGAATGGTGGGAAGCCATCCGGCCTGTAGACCATGATGCTGATTGGACAGAGTTAAAATTGATGATGGAAGCTCAGTACTGCCCTCGTCTTGTGAGGGAAGCTAAGGTTCGGGAGTTTTTCTCCGCTCAGCCTTCAGATGTACCAGTATCACAGGCAATTAAGACGTTTAACCAGCAGCTGGCATTTGTTCGACATCTGGTCAGAACAAATGCAGAAATGATGATCCATTTTGATATGAGGATGAAACAGAAATCCAGAGGTACATGTCGGGTTTTGAATGTACTACACTCCGTCAATACCAGGATAAGGCGTTGGCGTATGAGATCAAGGAAGCAGGTATGGAGAAATTTTCGGAATCCAAGAAGCAGAAAGTCTCTGGCACTTTTATAGAGCACAAAAACAGTGGGCCCCGCAAGGCCCAGTCATCCTTTCACTCTTTCAAGAAACCTCCTCACCCAGTTAGGAGCGGAAAGAACTTTGGAGCAACATCAACGATGACTGATGTTACCAGGAAATGCTTTAACTGCGCCCAGATGGGGCACTATCGACGGAATTGCCCCCTACCTGCCGTGACTTTTTTTTATTGTGGTCAAGAGGGACATCGTGCGGTGTTTTGTGAAGACGCTGCAAAGTCATTTAGAGCCCGTACACCACAGCCAGTCCAGAAGGAAGCCAGTATCCAACAGACACAGCAAAGTGTTCAGATGCCTCAGAATTTTGGCCGCGGGCGAGGCAGAGGACAGTGGGACCGAAAGGGTACATCGAGTGCCAGATCTGTTCCCCCACGTCTGTACGAGATGAGGAGAACAGACAATCAGGATGCTGCTATCGCATCAGGTACTGTCCAAATCCTTTCCCAGCCAGTTAGCGTTTTATTCGATACAGGAGCTAAGCATTATTTTATATCCTTGTCATGTGTAAATCGTTTGAATATTTCTGGTTTTCATACTTGTGAACCTTATGTTGTTGGTTTACCGAGTGGAGAGAGGATTGCCGGGGACTTAGAAACCAGAAATTTCCCTGTATCATTTGGAGGCAGAGAGTGGCTCTCAAATTTAATTATGATAGAAATGCAAGGAGATGACCTGATACTCGGAGATGATTGGCTTAATCGATATGGAGCAATTGTAAACTACGGAAGGAGGAATATCTCGCTGATCGCTGATGATGGTTCCGAAATACTGTTTGAGGGATGGAAACCGGGAAGCTCAGGAAAGTTGATCAAAGTGATGAAAGCTGTCAAACTGTTCAAACAGGGCTGCACCGGATACTGGTGCTATGCAATGAAGAAAGAAGACGAAATTGTGGAACTTTCATCCATTCCTGTTGTAAATGATTTTCCAGATGTATTTCCTGATGAGTTACCTGAACTACCTCCACGAAGGGATGTAGAATTTACCATTGAGCTGGAACCCGGAGCTACACCAATTTCTAAGGCGCCGTATCGTATGGCACCTACTGAGATGTACGAACTGAAAAAGCAGCTGGAGGAGTTACTGGACAAAGGCTATATTCAGCCAAGCATTTCGCCCTGGGGAGCGCCAGTACTTTTTGTTCGAAAGAAGGATGGATCGCTTCGACTGTGTATTGACTATCGAGAGCTAAACAAGATGACGATTAAGAACAAGTATCCGTTGCCACGGATTGATGATCTGTTTGACCAGTTGCAAGGGGCAACAGTATTTTCTAAAATCGATCTGAGATCAGGGTATCATCAGCTGAGGATTAAGGAATCTGATGTTTCGAAATCAGCGTTCAGAACTCGCTACGGACATTATGAGTTTGTAGTGATGCCGTTTGGTCTCACTAACGCACCTACTGTATTCATGCAATTGATGAACCGATTGTTCATCGAATATTTGGACAAATTTGTGGTCGTGTTCATTGATGACATTCTAGTATATTCTAAGAGCCCGGAAGAGCATGCTCAGCATTTGCGGATTATATTGGAACTTTTGAGAAGCGAGCAATTGTACGCCAAACTCTCTAAGTGTGAATTTTGGCTGAAGGAAGTAATGTTCCTCGGCCATGTGGTATCAGCTAAAGGAGTCTGAGTTGACCCTCAGAAAATCGAAGCAATTATGGATTGGAAACCTCCAAAGAATGTGAAAGAAGTCCGAAACTTCTTAGGACTTGCTGGGTATTATCGTCGATTCGTGGAAGGATTTTCTAAAATTTCCCGCCCACTTACTCGACTCCTGCAGAAAACTCAAAATTTTGAGTGGAACGAGTCGTGTCAGACTAGTTTTGATGAATTAAAGAAGAGCTTGACGACGGCACCGATTCTAGCACTTCCACAGGGAACTGGAAGATTTATAGTTTACAGTGATGCTTCGAACCAAGGACTCGGGTGCGTATTGATGCAGAATGACAAGGTGATCGCTTATGCGTCGCGAAAGCTGAAACCTTATGAAGTGAATTACCCAACACATGATTTGGAGCTAGCAGCAGTAGTTTTTGCTTTGAATATCTGGAGGCATTATCTGTACGGGACTCACTGTCAGATCTTTACGGATCACAAGTGTCTAAAATACATCTTCAGTCAGAAAGAATTGAACATGCGGCAAAGAAGTTGGTTAGAACTGATTAAGGACTATGACTTGGAGATTTTGTATCATCCAGGCAAAGCGAATGTAGTGGCCGATGCACTCAGCCGCAAGCCTGTTTCTATTCAGATGCTGGAGACTCTGACCTCCCAACTTAGCCTTCAACGAGAGATGATTCGAGAAGGAATTGAAATGTGGTTATAAAGAGTCCAAGGACAATTGTGCGTGATGGAAATAACTTCATCATTAACCGAAGAAATCAAATCTAGACAGGCAGATGATCCTCTGATGATTCGGTTACGTGATGAAGTGATCAAAGGAAAGGCCCCCGGATTCATAATTCATGATGATGGAGTTTTGAGATTCCAGAACTGACTCTGCGTTCCCGATGTCGATGTTCTGAAGTAGACGATTATGAAAGAAGCTCACAGTTCGCCCTATTCTATCCACCCAGGTACCAGTAAGATGTATAAGGACTTGAAGCAGAATTTCTGGTGGGGCAACATGAAGAAAGATGTAGCGGACTATGTTTCGAAATGCTTGACTTGTCAGCAGGTTAATATCGAGCATCAACAGCCTGCCGGAATGTTGAAGCCACTCCCGATTCCTGAATGGAAGTGGGAGGACATATCGATGGACTTTATCACTAGTATGCCGAGAACCAGGACAGGATTGAACATGATTTGGGTGATAGTTGATCGTTTAACCAAATCAGCTCATTTTCTAGGCATTAAGGATATGTGGGGATCAGAGAAGTTGGCACGAGTATTTATTTCGGAGATAGTTCGATTGCATGGTACACCGAAAACCATTGTTTCTGATCGAGACGGCCGTTTTGTGTCTCACTTTTGGAAAGCAGTTCATAAGGCCTTGGGGACCGAATTGAACTTCAGCACAGCTTATCACCCGCAGACTGACGGACAATCCGAGAGGACTATTCAAACGGTGGAAGACATGTTAAGGGCCTGTGCCTTAGATTGGTCAAACGATTGGGAAATTCATCTACCGTTGATTGAATTTACCTACAACAATAGTTGGCATGCTTCCATTAAGATGGCACCATTTGAGGCATTATACGGGAGGAGATGTAGATCGCCCCTATGTTGGGATGATTCATGAGACTTAATCGGGACAGAACCAGAGTTGATCGTACAGACTCGAGAGAAGATAGCCTTGATTCGTGAAAGGTTGTTGACCGCCCAGAGTCGCCAGAAATCTTCCACAGACGTACGCCGTCGCCCTTTGGAATTCAGTATGGGAGACCACGTACTTTTAAAGGTTTCTCCTACTCGGGGAATCTTTCATTTCGGAAGGAAAGGAAAGCTGAGTCCGAGATATATCGGACCATTTGAGATCCTTGAGAGAGTTGGAGAGTTGGCATACAGATTGGCATTGCCGCCGTCATTGTGCCATGTTCGTAACGTGTTCCACGTATCCCAGTTACGAAGGTATATACCAGATTCTAGTCATGTCATTGATTTCGGCGAGATCGAAGTCGCTCAAGATGGGACGTTTGAAGAAAGACCGGTCAAGATACTCGAGAGTCGAGTTAAGCAGTTGAGAAACAAACCCATCGTTTTGGTCAAAGTTCAATGGTCACGCCATGGAGTGGAAGAAGCCTCATGGGAAACGGAAGATGGCATGAAGTCCAGATATCCCGAGTTATTTTCGTCTTGAGTTTCAGGACGAAACTCCTTTTTAGTAGGAGAGTATGTAATATCCGGATTTATTACTGTGTATTTTACTTGTATTCGAACCCTGTATTATTCGGAATTGTGATCTTGATGATTGGAGTATGATATTTCTTACATTGATATCTTTGTACATAAGTATAACAACATGCAAAATTCCTCATGAAAACTCGTGATAGTGCACGCTAAGAATGTAGCTTAACGCGCGCTATCGAGCTACTACTAGCGCACACTACGTATGTAGGAGTTGCGTGCGCTAAGTACTCAATTATTGAGCTGGGAGGCTAGCACATGCGCCAGCCGGGACATGGGTCCGGATAAGATTCCCGCGGACGAACCTGGACAGTTTTGAAGTCAACTCTTATTAGCGCGCGCTAAGGAATGCTTAGTAGCGTGCGCTAATCTGCTTTGTGCAGAAAATTTATATATGGGCCAGCACTCCATTTTTATTCCCATTTGCTTCGTCTATACTTCATTCTTGAGAGACCAGAGAGCAAGAATTTCCCTTCTAACACACTTAGAAACCATCTTCTCGATCCTTGAATATTGGATATTACTTGTGAGTGATCATTGAAGTGGAGTAGCACCTTGAGTGGCATACAACCAACCGGAGTCGGATTCTACCTTACGGTTCAGTGATTTTCGTCATATTAAGGTATGTTCAACCTATCTCCAGACTTAGAGTTGGATTCTAAAGAATTAGATGATCATGTTAACGAGATATTGATTTTCATTAGTGAATTATTCAACATGCATCATGTTTGGAATATGGAGATGGTTATGCCTCAAGTACCTTGATTATGAACATCATGATTCGAATCTTATTACAATGAACAAGTATAGGAAGCTTCTATCATTGGTAATCCAAATCTAGTAGATGACTTCATAGCAATCATGGATTTGACTTTAACATCATTATTGTTAGATGAATCTAAGGGATTGATCATGGAAGGATTTATCTAGTATATATGGAATGTTAAACAACTTCAGTATGATAATTTTGATTGATATAAAGGTGTCGATATCAACCGTTAAGCCTTTCGAATTGTTGTATGAATATTTGTAGCCGAAATGGAATATGGTTTTATAATAGTATACATATTCTTGAATCCGAAGTTGTTGTTATCCGTAAGATCATTCATAATCGTATGAACATGATATTCATGGAGGTAACATGAATTATCATGGAAGATTTTATTGTTTTGATCATGATGAGAACAGTCTTCTGCCCAGTAGTGAACTGCCATGCACAGTTAGCGCACACTAAGCTATGTAAATTAACGTGCGCTATCGAGCACCAGTTAACGTACGCTACGTTTGGTACGTAACATACACTTGGCCATCAGACGAGTCAGTCAGCTGATCAGTGAAGTACTGACCATGCATAGTTAGCGTACGCTAGGCTTTGTTGTTTGCGTGCACTATCGAGCAGACTTAACGCACGCTACACAGAGCACTTAGCGTGCGTTATGCAGTTCAGGCAGATTACATTTTATGAGCTTTTGGCCATAAATCGGATTGTTAGACATTCGTACGATGTGAGATAAATTCTATATTATTTCTTTTGTTAAGGTTCGAGCTTGTTACGTGATTGATTAAGGGGGGCGACCTTCAAGTGTTCGTTTTGTGGAAGTATTGTTCTTGTCTTCGAATCGAGGCAAGTACCTTATTTGTTTTACGTATTGATGTTATACATATTGTCATGCATATATGTTGTTGTTGTATGTCCACCTCGTGTTGGTCCGACGGGATCATCGGGGGATCTTTGCTAGCGTGCGCTGGATCATCGGACGGGTTTTTCCACCACGGGTTGGTCTGACGGGATCATCGTTGGTTCTAGGCAGTGAACGCTGGATCGTCGGAATTACCATGTGTATGTTATGATATCATGTTGTGATTATCAGTTGTGTATGTTATGTATGAGTTTCTCGCAGGAGAAGACTCGTTTGACATTTTATCATTTACGTTATTATTATTCTGCGTGTGGCGTTGGATAATATGTTGTGGTACTTGTACTAGCATCGTTGTGCTAACCCCTTCGGGGGTGAACATTTTGTTTATGTTCAGGATCCAGGAGAACGGGAAAACAACCACTGGAGCTGCATGACGACGAGGGTGCAGAGTGATGTTTCGGACGGGTTCATTTGTCTGTTGTTTATTGGTTATTTCAATAAGTACTCGAGTACGAAGTCATTTATGATGAATTTGAATTTGGTGATGTATTATTAAGTTTCTGTTGAACAATTGTATTTTCAGTATTTGGTCAGAACTGTTGTATCTTAATTCCGTTATTTCCATTCGTTAGTACCTTTTAATGTCTGTTCAATTCCTCAGCCTTGTAAATCCTTATGTAAAGGATTTACGGCGCTGTAATATTCCTGAATATATCGGGAGTGTTACAAAACCATCACAGACAATTATCCTCAATACTCGACGGTACAAATTACCATGGACGGTAAATAATTCATGTCTTCATCTATACCACAATGTATCCTCGATACCAAGTATACCAACAATAAATGTAAATCATATACCTTATGATTTAATTCCCAAAACTCGAATACAACCTATAATCCCAAATCCCCTGTGATTACGATTTTAAACATTGCTATACGAATTATAAACGAATGAAACTGAAACCATTCATTAAATATTATAAACTGAGCAAGTAATAACTTGCCTTAATACCGATGAAGCAGTTACCAATTCCATTGCCGTCATCTACAAGTCCCTCGGTCCTGACCAAAGTAATTCACGAACATACTCGAACACGACCGCAGCATACGGTTATAACCACCGATCAATATTCTCAACCTAGTAATTCGATAAACAACAAGTTCGATAACAATCAACAATCGATAAAAATCAATTCACAAACCCAATGGCTCAACAATATCTCGGTTAACCACAATTCTGATCAAACCAACTTAAATGATCACGAATTCATAACCGAAACAAAATATACTACCCTGCCTGATGACTTAGCGCACGTTAATCACTTAACGTAGCGTGCGCTAAGTTGTTCCCGTTAGCGTGCGCTAGACAATAAGCTTAGCGTGCGCCAATGCTGTACAGTTTGCATGCTTTTCAGGTACCGATCAACATATGACGATTATCAAGAACACTAAGTGATCCAAAACCATGTTTTTAGTCATCAAAACAACGAAATCCGATATCCTTTAACATACAAACAATCATTCAACTTATAATCCAAGTCCTATATCCATATATCATCTTCCTCAATATCAACATCATGAAACATTAAGAACGTAACAACACTTTCATAATCTATCATTACAGGGAGTAATCATCAACAATAACATCAACATCCGCAAAGCAGAATGAGGATTAACCAACTTATCTCAAGAAAATGAACTACACAATACAAATCACCCAAATCATATTAATATCATCATACTCCCGTAATCCATATCATAATCATGCTTATCAACTTGTTTATGTAATAATCATCAACGCAAGAACATCAACATTCAATCCAAAACGAAATCCAAAGATGAAGAGGGATTACCTTTTTGAAGAAATGGATTGAATCCCAAGTTTGAATCCATTTCCAAGAATCGCCAATGATTTAAAGAACAAAGCTTTAATCCATGATTTTCATCTTTAATCTTGATAAAGATCATCACCTCGGAGTGTTTCTGGACCTCAGGTACCTCCCAAGGTTCTCTCTATCGGTTGCAAGAAGAGAATGGACGAAATGCTTCATAATACCCGTCTGTCCCTTTTTATAAAGTATATTACTAGCGTGCGCTAAACCTTATGTTTAGCGTGCGCTACGGCCATAGCGTGCGCTAACTGAGTTTGTTAGCGTGCGCTATCGCAGTCCAGAGGCTACAGTGTGGCTTCGTACATGGGCTTACGTACGTAACGCCCATGCAATAGCGTACGTAACTTACACTCTCTAGCGTATGCAAGTCCTTGCGTTTAGCGTGCGCTAATATCAGTTGACTCGTTTGTCTGTATGCTCCGAAGACTGGTACACACGCCGAAAGTGCTGACGAGGATAAGATTCCTTTTTGTCCAATATACCATTAGCGTGCGCCAACCTTTAGGGTTTAGCGTGCGCTAGTACTACATTACAAACATCCGTTGACTTTTCAGAACGTTCGCCGAAAGTGGCTTGGTCCACACGCAGATTCCGTCCGATCTTACTGCATTAGCGTGCGCTATGATTTTACCTTTAGCGTGCTCTAACCCTGCATGGTAGCGTGCGCTAAGCTTAACTATTAACATGCACTAATAAGGCTATACTTAGCCATTTTCAGCTATTCTTGTCCAACGTCTCGACATATCGGATACGTATACATGACGCACTATATCCTCTAATACAATTATCGACCAAGTACGACAATTATACCGATACTAACATCTCAGTCCTTCATTTATTTTATCTATACTGTACAGATTTCACGCTGTACAATATAACTCGGATAAAATAATATTAAATGGTAGTAGAAATTCCGGATATTACATACTACACCACTTAAAATAATTTTCGTCCTCGAAACTTGTAATCCGTCATAGAAAAACAAACAAACCGTTCAACCAAAATATTTCGAAACCATCACGACAACGATCAATCATCATCATTCACGAATAACCGAAACAGCATACTTACCAGTGCGCAAAGTCGACGATCTCTTGAGATACTAGTAAGTGACATCACTGTACAATCTCAATACGCTTACAATCACATTCCATGAATCTTAACAAAAATATATCATCTTCGGATGAAATAATCTATCCGTTTCAAATCCTGTCTGCCTGATTACACAATCAAGACCAAATCCTGATACAAGTAAATAATACACGATATGAAACAACTGCCCAACACAATGGCAACAAATACCAAAATATCCACACAAAATCTGAACGCTCGGATGATCACTAGCAATGATCAACCAATAAATTAACCGAGAATATCATCGACATGATAACCTCCAATATGACAAACGATCAACGATAATCGGGAATACCCTCACACGGTAAGCTCCAACATGATCAACATAGAACCGTAGAAACCGATATACGAAAGAAGAAAATTCTCAAAACATTAAACAAATCACATACAGTGAATCTCAACAAAACACAACCGACTGGTGAACATTCCCCTCGGCATATGAACAACCAATCGCAAATCGATGAACATACCAATCATAAGTGGAGTGGGAACGACCACTCGATATCCAAAACAACCAATATGGGGTCACCATCCCCAAATCTATACTTACAAAGAAATCATTCAGAAATCGCTATGGTACAAATCGCGCTACCACCATACCAATGGAATTACATAGCACATATGCCCCGATTTCGCAAAATCCAAAGTTCCAAAATTACATCCTGTGCAAGAATCTACAACACGCAGCATATTGCTCTTATCCGGTCAATCAACCGATCATCTCTGGATAACCAAACTATCATACTAGAGTTCGGATCCCTTTCCATAGTTCCATACTGATGTCTCATCCAGTTCGTGAGTTACACTCATAACTTCATCATGATATGCACTATGCACTAAATGTGTATGTATATCAGTCACATTTTCAAAACCAGTTTGAAATCATATAGTCTCGTCAAGAAGACAAATTTTCGAAAGTTCTTACAAAAATTTCAAAAATTCAAAACAAAATTTTCGTATGACCAAAAAATAATTTTGTTTGAAAAGTTAAACTGGCTCGCTAATGCCATGTATTCGGTAACAGTTTCCTTCGAATCCTCACGATTTCGAAGTCTTAAAATGAAAACTATGCAAATGATTGACCACACCCATACTCATGTATACCAATTCGGCTCGCTATTCCATCAGAAAACCACACGATAATGTTCCGAAATTTCAATATATAAATTCCGATTAAAAACTCTTTTTTCCACATATGACTCGCCATGTAAATCATTAATCCATCCTGGATCACCTCAAATATGCCATGACAAAACACTGAAACAAATCAACACAGCGAAAGACTTCCCAAGAGGTTTCATTTGAACAAGTAAGCCAAAACCCCGAAAGGCAGGAACGAAATAGATAAACGATTAATAAAGTGTTTTACAATTATCGGGAGTTTTAAGAAAACAGAAAGGCCTTTTGAAACATTAGGGTCTCAGCCCGTATCTCGTTCCGCATTACAAGAAGTTTAAAAAGTAGAAAAACCCTTTTTCGGACTGCAAGTCCTGAGTTATAAAACGATTTCAAAAATCTATTGGGTCTCGGCCCAAAAATCATTTACGGTAAAACATCCGTAAAATATTCATTTTGAAAAGTACCATTTTCAAATGCTCAAAAACAGTTCATATATCATAAAATGAATTAACATGACTACATGTTCTCCTGAACAATCCACAATATTTCTTCCAAATGCACAACTCCGTTCCAAAGCTTAACCGACATATTGATTTCCAAAATCATAACATCTCGAGATCATCAATCATGTCCCAACTATGTCACCTTATATTGTAACGCATAATATTTGCTGAATCTCAAAGCATATCAACTCAGAACGGCAATAAATCTCAATATAATTCAAGAATCCAAATACTTACAGATCGTGAAGCCGATGATTCCCCGTGATACTGGCACATGTCTCGACTCAAGAAAATACTCGACACAGATGTTTTCAAAACACACATTTTGCAAACTCAGTTCAACTCGAGAACACAACACAACTCTATCTGAAGAAACATGTTAACACCATTTGGAATAGTTACAACAATCCCAGTACCACACTGGTAAATCACATAACGCACAAGGCCGAGTGAACAACAAAAACCCAGAGCTCAAACACTTGTCAACCGACAATTCAAATGACACGACAAAAGTATGACCCAACTCGACCCGACTGCCTAGGTTTTCACAACCTAAGCTCCGATACCATATTCTGTAACACCCCAAGATCCGACTGGGAATATTACAGCACTGTGGTACCCGAGATGGAACCCACAAGGCTGAAGGAAATTTTTGCAAACATTTACAAATGTCTAAGAGGCTAACGACGGTATTATATATTTAAAACATTCGAAGACTTTATAAAACTCGTTTATCAAAACCGTCGTAAAATCTCATTTGAAACCACAAGGCCCGAAATGTTAAAACTCAACAGTTTAAAAACATACGTTAAGCTATCGCTTACACGTATCGGCAGAATAGATTTAGAAAATGATTGCCAAAGTAACCTATGTTACCAGATACCAAAAAGGCCATTTAAAAATACTCATGCAGCGGATAAAGACAAACAATTAAAGTACTCTAGCAGCGGAATACAACAACAGATCAGAAGCTCAATACACAAATACATGTCCTAGCCAGTATCCTCCGGGAAGCTCATCTCTTCACGACCGCTACAAGCTTGATAATCCAAGAACCTAAAAAGAAAGCCCACGACGGGGTCAGCCATAATATCCAACAATGATAACCATCACATCATGTCAATAATTACATATCAATGGAAATACTAAGTAAGAATACGACCAATGTAATCTTACCGTCGTAACTGTACAAAAATCCACGATTCGTATCCTTAACAACACAATAAGATAATACCGAAATATCTGTACGGTATCTCAACAATACTCAAGGTTCTCAAAACATTATCATAATTCGCGATACGGAAATTATACCAACTCTGGCCAATTCAATCCATCGGATAACGTCGACAATTCCAATACGATAATCGATTATCCATCAAAGACAAGTATCAAGGAAATATGGAACATACCACAAGATACGAAATACCATGACGAAATCACGTCAGTCTAATCCAAGATCAGATCAACACAACATACGAACATGGTCCTAACGCAAGACCTACAAATGCATACTCATGTGACAACGTCAATATGTTCACAACAATAACAACAATGTATACTTATGGCAAACCCATAATATACATATGCACAATAACAACAACACATATGGTAATCCAACGATCCAGCGCACACAGCTATAGATTCCCATGATGATCCCGTCGGACCAACGCATGGTGGCATTACCTGTCCAGCGATCCAGCGCACACAGCTATAGATTCCCATGATGATCCCGTCGGACCAACGCATGGTGGACATACGACAACAATGCACGACTGCACAAGACAATAGTACACAATGCACGACAAAAAATGTGCATAAATGCATGGCAACAACGATATACGAATGTATCACAACATGATCGACACAAAATGACAAAAATGATTAGAGTACTTGTCTCGAGTCCTTCGAGAGCAATCTCGATGTCCAAACCATCACGGACAATTATCCTCAATACTCGACGGTACAAATTACCATGGACGGTAAATAATTCACGTCTTCGTCTATACCACAATGTATCCTCGATACCAAGTATACCAACAATAAATGTAAATCATACACCTTATGATTTAATTCCCAAAACTCGAATACAACCTATAATCCCAAATCCCCTGTTATTACGATTATAAACATTGCTATACGAATTATAAACGAATGAAACTGAAACCATTCATTAAATATAATAAACTGAGCAAGTAATAACTTGCCTTAATACCGATGAAGCAGTTACCAATTCCATTGCCGTCATCTACAAGTCCCTTGGTCCCGACCAAAGTAATTCACGAACATACTCGAACACGACCGCAGCATACGGTTATAACCACCGATCAATATTCTCAACCTAGTGATTCGATAAACAACAAGTTCGATAACAATCAACAATCGATAAAAATCAATTCACAAACCCAATGGCTCAACAAAATCTCGGTTAACCACAATTATGATCAAACCAACTTAAACGATCATGAATTCATAACCGAAACAGAATATACTACCCTGCCTGATGACTTAGCGCACGTTAATCACTTAACGTATCGTGCGCTAAGTTGTTCCCGTTAGCGTGCGCTAGACAATAAGCTTAGCGTGCGCTAATGCTATACAGTTTGCATGCTTTTCAGGTACCGATCAACATATGACAATTATCAAGAACACTAAGTGATCCAAAACCATGTTTATAGTCATCAAAACAACGAAATCCGATATCCTTTAACATACAAACAATCATTCAACTTATAATCCAAGTCCTATATCCATATATCATCTTCCTCAATATCAACATCATGAAACATTAAGAACGTAACAACACTTTCATAATCTATCATTACAGGGAGTAATCATCAACAATAACATCAACATCTGCAAAGGAGAATGAGGATTAACCAACTTATCTCAAGAAAATGAACTACACAATACAAATCACCCAAATCATATTAATATCATCATATTCCGGTAATCCATCTCATAATCATGCTTATCAACTTGTTTATGTAATAATCATCAACTCAAGAACATCAACATTCAATCCAAAATGAAATCCAAAGATGAAGAGGGATTACCTTTTTGAAGAAATGGATTGAATCCCAAGTTTGAATCCATTTCCAAGAATCGCCAATGATTTAAAGAACAAAGATTTAATCCATGATTTTCATCTTTAATCTTGATAAAGATCATCACCTCGGAGTGTTTCTGGACCTTAGGTACCTCCAAAGGTTCTCTCTATCGGTTCCAAGAAGAGAATGGACGAAATGCTTCATAATACCCGTCTGTCCCTTTTTATAAAGTATATTGCTAGCGTGCGCTAAACCTTATGTTTAGCGTGCGCTACGGACTTAGCGTGTGCTAACTGACTTTGTTAGCGTGTGCTATCGCAGTCCAGAGGCTACAGTGTGGCTTCGTACATGGGCTTACGTACGTAACACCCATGCATTAGCGTACGTAACTTACACTCTCTAGCGTATGCAAGTCCTTGCGTTTAGCGTGCGCTAATATCAGTTGACTCGTTTGTCTGTATGCTCCAAAGACTAGTCCACACGCCGAAAGTGCTGACGAGGATAAAATTCATTTTTTTCCAATATACCTTTAGCGTGCGCTAACCTTTAGGGTTTAGCGTGCGCTAGTACTACATTACAAACATCCGTTGACTTGTAAGAACGTGCGCCGAAAGTGGCCTCGTCCACACGTAGATTCCTTCCGATCTTACTGCATTAGCGTGCGCTATGATTTTACCTTTAGCGTGCGCTAACCCTGCATGGTAGCATGCGCTAAGCTTAACTATTAACGTGCGCTAATAAGGCTATACTTAGCCATTTTCAGCTATTCTTGTCCAACGTCTCGACATATCGGATACGTATACATGACGCACTATATCCTCTAATACAATTATCGACCAAGTACTTCAATTATACCGATACTGACATATCAGTCCTTCATTTATTTTATCTATACTGTACAGATTCCATGATGTACAATATAACTCGGATAAAATAATATTAAACGGTAGTAGAAATTCTGGATATTACAGAGTGAGGGTATTGTACTTGTAATTATGTAAATCATTTATATAAGGCAATGAATGTTTCTTTATTCACTCGTAGTTACTGGCGTTCCTAACTCGTAAATATACGTATAGAAACTAGTCTATGTATTTGAGAGCAAAACGTTCCACTCCTTATTGGATAAGGAGGTTGGCATTGGAAAGGTTTATAGCTCAAATACTTAATCGTTCGCAAGTCGATAAAACTTGACTGGGCATTAAGTTTATGTGAAGGCTTGTATGACGTGTTCTTTGACATGGAGAGTGCCTGTCGAATGCTAATAGTTAGTGGGAGCACACATTATAGGTATGCTAATTGGATTAGTATACTCGAACCGGCTCACCCTCGATTCGTCACACAGATTTCACTCCGGGACAGTCAATGACGGAATCGAAAGGTTGTGATAGGTATTCGTGAACCTTCTACTTGAGGATTTAGTAGGGATGTGCTTGTGACGTCAAGATTTTCATTAGAGTAGTTCGACCCTATAAACCGGGAGGCGGGGGTCAACCTCGACGTCCATCTTGACGGGCAAGTAGCAGGTCCTACTGAATACCAAGATAGAATTCTTTCTCCCGTTAGTGAGCGGGTTAATTGTCCTATGCGGTTATTGGCAGATGAGATCATAAGTCTTTGGCCAAAGCATTGGAGCTAGTTGTATTGGATACACGAGAGCTCGATGATCTCGATTTGTATTAACGCATGCATAGCGTCTAGTACAGTTAGGGTTTGACTGACCGTGACCCGATAACTTGATCGGGACATTAGAAAGAAGGGTTTATACGTATACTGGTATTCACGACAAAATGGTTCTTGAATGATCCCAATCATTCGTTCTCAGTTGGGGTACAGTGTAGGCCGCCAGGCTGGCTAGGTGGTGCTACTACTCTTTGGTTCCTCCCATTGCTGACTGAGACGAACCTACCGAGTCGCACAATAGGATTGACGACGGAATGAATCGAGCTTATTCTCTCATTATGAATATTAGATATTGGATATCTAATTAATTGGGACATTGGATGTCTAAATTGATTTATTGGATAAATTAATTTACGGCCAAATGAATTAAATAAATTACTGGGTGATTAATTTAATTCATAAATATAATTATTTTTTGGAGAAATTAATTATGTTGTTATGTATTTGATATGATTAATTAATTAATATAAATACATCGGAACGGAATCAAAGTTTATCTGTTTGGACTCACGGGAGTCCGAAATGGACCAAACTCATATTCCCCTTCTAGATGGATGCCACCCCCTTTCACCTAACCCCTCTTGTTCTTTGTCTCCATTTTATAATGGAAGACAAATGACTTTAAGAGATATGGTATCTCTTATTATATGGTAAAGTTGATTTGAGGAGATAAGGTTGGAAGAATAAAAGGAAGAGTTGCTCCCTATTTATAACCCCATTCCATACGTGAAAAAGCTGGAGGCAGTGAGAGAAAAAAGTTGCTTTTATAGTCTTCACTTTTCTTCCTTTTCTTCTTGATTTGTTCTTAGAGAAACATCAAGAGATAATATTGAGAGATATATATTTAAACACTTAAAGTGTTATAATTAAAGTTTCATCACTTGATTCTAGCCGTAACCTTAGAGGTTAATCGAGTGTTGTCATTCCGTTCGTTTCTCCGACGCGTGACAAGTAGAGAAGCTGTTTTTTCGGCGTTGGATCATCCAAGGGCTTGGAGCATTTTGGATCGTTTGGGGAATAGCTCAAGAGAAGGAAATCCATATAATCAACGGACGACAAGGGTATGATTTCGAATCTTCCTTTGTTTATTTTATATTCGTATATGCGTAGCTCGACCGATCCTTGTAGGGATTCAGATCGAATTAATTTTCGTTTTACCATTTCCGCTGGGCCTTCGTTTTAGGCACTGAATCCCAACAGATATATGAAGGGATATACGTATGATTGTGAGTTTTTATGAATTATCATTGGATTGTTGGAGGATTATTCAAGAACATGTTGGATGTTGATTTTGGAATTGGGGGTTTCGATTAGATGTTGTCGGAATCTCGAATTGTGTATTCCTATGAGAATATTGATTGTATATAAGATGTTTTGTTGGATTGAATCATTCATTAAAGGTTTGGTATCGATATAATCGAGATTAGTTGTAAACAATTGGAGGTTGTCTACAACGTGTTTGTTGAATTGCTTCAATGAGTTTGGGTATTGTTGTATCGACTTTTGAGTTGGTTGTGATCATGATTGATTCGTATATTAAGCGAATCGTTGGTAATTATGTTATTCAAGGTTGTTTCGAGGACCGATAATCACTTTAAGGACGTTGCTCGTGGAAGGACTTTCTCGCCGTCGGTTTGAGGCAAGTTTTATACATGTACTAGTCAATGAGATTAATATTATCATATATGTGTATGAATGTGTTGTATCATTCCGAGACTTAGTCTCTTCATAAGTTCATTGATATTAGGGGATCGTTCAATACGATACTCTTCGGCAATTATGCCAAATGTTTATTATCATTCATTAATGGCCGGTAAGGCATTGAGATATTCATTGTTAATGTTATGATCGATGACCGGTTCGCGGTATCGATGTATCGGTTGTTGTTGTTAATATTGATGTCGATCTAAGACGTTGTTGTAATCATTGTAATTAATGTTGGCGTCCTGTCATTCATGTTGTATTGGCCGATTGAAGGCATTGTCGTATTCGTTCTCATCTTTGTCTTCGGTAGCCGATTAAAGGTGCCGAGGCATTCATTGTATCATTGTTATCGATTAGCCATTCTAAGGCAATCGAGGTGCTCAATCATTCATTGTATCATTGTCATCGATTAGCCATTCTAAAGCAATCGAGGTGCTCAGTCATTCATTGTATCATTGTCATTGATTAGCCGTTCTAAGGCAATCGAGGTGCTCAATCATTCGTTGTATCATTGTTATCGATTGACCGTTATAAGGCAATCGAGATATTGAATCATCCGCTGCATCATTGTTATCGGTTGGCCATTCTAAGGTGATCGAGGTATTGAATTGGGACTATCGAGTACGATGCCCATCCGTGAGTCATCATTATCATGTTGGCCGATTCAAGGTAGCACACTATCATTCTCGTTAATTCGGTAATCTACGAATCGTTGTCGTTTGTGATTTATTATATTTTGGAGGCTAGTCTCGGCTAGTGCTTATGGGTAAGTTTGGGGCTTGAACCTTCGCGGTTGGCTTCCCAACACCTACAACTCAGTAGGTCACGGTCGTGTTTATGATCTTATGGGTAAGTTTGGGGCTTGAACCTTCGCGGTTGGCTTCCCAACACCTACAACTCAGTAGGTCACGGCCGTGTTTATGATCTTATGGGTAAGTTTGGGGCTTGAACCTTCGCGGTTGGCTTCCCAACACCTACAACTCAGTAGGTCACGGTCGTGTTTATGATCTTATGGGTAAATTTGGGGCTTGAACCTTCGCGGTTGGCTTCCCAACACCTACAACTCAGTAGGTCACGGTCGTGTTTATGATCTTATGGGTAAGCTTGGGGCTTGAACCTTCGCGGTTGGCTTCCCAACACCTACAGCTTAGTAGGTCACGGTCGTGGTTATGACCTTATTATCCCTCATTAACTATAGGGTTGTTCCGGTTTCATGTGATTGTGATATTTGACAGCTTCGGCTAAGTGGCTTTCAGGCCTTTGTGATTGTCTCTGTAATTTCATTGGAGCCTTCGGGCATTGTGATTCATAATTAATTCAGTTTTGGTTTGGTTCATGTCGTGTAATTCATTATGGTACTCTATGATTATGATTCGCCGTTGGGCACTTATGTTCTAACCTGCTGAACAGGTATTAATAGTATGCCGTGGGAATAGTGTTTCACGAATGCTCGGTTCTTACATTGGTTTGTGAGCATCTCGTATTGTTATTATCATTGTACCGTTTCATTTTGCCTTTGGATGCATATCATGTTATACATGTATTTGATGTTCATTATCTGGATGACTGACCCCGTGGGGGCGGAAAATGTTTTCATGTTTTAGGTGCTTGCGAGGAAAGAGTTGAGACATATGGGCATGATGATGGCGATGAGGAATTCGAGCGATACTAGTCTGAGTTGTTCATGTTGGTCAGTCAGTTAGAGTGTTCTCCAGTTTGTCAGTCATTGTCATTATGTATTACCCGAGCAGATGCTCGTGGATGTTGTTGTATTTTTTTTATTTTGGCCATGTAGGCCCATCGTTGTCGTTGAAATTCCTTATCGGAATATTGTGTCGGATATCATGGTAGGGACTGTGATCTCCCTTGTTGGTTAATTTTAAGGTATTTTAGTCATGTTCGCCTGGTGGATCTCTGGGTGTGGGGTCTACGGCACTGTAATAACCCAATGGGATTTGGGGGTGTTACAGAAGATGGTATCAGAGATTTTGGGTTGTGAGATACCCTGATATGTTAGTTATGTGGCTCTACCGATGTGGTAGTAGTGGGACTGTCAGGTTATGACAATATGGACAGTCGGGTTTTGTGAGTCGTAATATTAGTACGACTGCACGAGTCATTCATTCATCGAGTCGTCGTCAGTTGAGACTAGTATCGTGAGACCTCAAAGCTTCGTATGACCTGTGTAAGGACTCGATTCTCTTTATGTTCATACATTCATCATGTCATTAATTATTCATGCCTTGTTGAAACCTATATGTGATATTATTGTTATAATAGATTCATGACGAATTGTATTGGAGTACGTTTGACCATGCAAGTGATAAGGATCAACTTATTCATCAGTTAATAATCCTCAATCATCATTCTGATCTTGTCGATCATGTTAATTCATTCATCACTCAGTTAATTCGTTCATTACTCAGTTAATTCATTCATCACTCAGTTAATTCATTCATCACTCACTTAATTCATTCATTACTCAGTCAATTTCGTTACTCAGTTAATTCATTCATCACTCAGTTAATTCATTCATCACTCAGTCAATATCATTACTCAGTTAATTCATTCATTACTCAGTTAATTCATTCATCACTCAGTTAATTCATTCATCACTCAGTCAATATCATTACTCAGTTAATTCGTTCATCACTCAGTTAATCTCATCGTTCAGTTAATTCATTCATCACTCAGTCAATCTTATCATTCAGTTAATTCATTCATCACCCAGTCAACCTCATTGTTCAGTTAATTCATTCATCACTCAGTCAATCTCATCGTTCAGTTAATTCATTCATCACTCAGTCAATCTCATTGTTCAGTTAATTCATTCATCACTCAGTCAATCTCATTGCTCAGTTAATTGATTCATCACTCAGTCAATCTCATTGTTCAGTTAATTCATTAATCATCCAATCCATCTCACGGTTCAGTTGTTGATATTGTGGATCGAATTTTCAACCTTGTTAACTTGTGCAAGGTAATCATTTCAGGAATTTCATCAGATAATCATGTTACCTCACCTGATCTTTCATGCGATCTTATCATATTCCGGCATCATGTCGACGATAATTTCATTGCATTATTAATGCATTCATTGTGTTAGAGCGTGTATGCTCATTGTTATCATTCTGTCTCATAATCATAATGCGATCTTCATACGAGATCTGTAATTATCACGTGACTTTCCTGCCTCGGTATGGAAAGAGCTGTCAGAGGGACATCGGACTCCGACGTCCAAGAGATTGTTTTCTAGTCGTCTTCGTGCTGGGAGAGCATCTTCATCTCAGACGACGAGTTCGACTGTTGTTTGCTTTAACTGTGATCATCACCGGTTTTGAGCAAGTTAATTCTTGCTCGGTAATAGGATAATCATTCATTTCATCTTCATTCATTCATTCGAAGTCATTCATCATATATAAATCACGTTGAGACTTATAATTATCAAACTAATCATTCACTTCACGGGGAACATTGGTTCCAATCATTTCATTTGAGCTATCACTCGTTACGTTATCATTTCACCCCGGTGAGCCATTCTTGATCCTTGTTGGATTTCGACTCATTATCATTCATTGTGATCATTCTTGTTCGTGTGTATCTCGTTGATTTTTCCTGGCGGGATATTGCTTCTCCATACTTGTTTTAAGTTTCGGGACGAAACTTCTTTTAAGGGGGGTAGTATGTAATATCCGCAATTTCGATTTTCCGGTAATTTTCTTTTTTTGGATGAAGTCCATCTTAGAGACTCCGTTGTGACCGTTTCGTCATTCCGGGAATATTTAATTCTACACTTTTCGTCATCCGAGTTCGTCTCGGTGTCGTTCTGTTGTTCTTAAGGGACTTTTCCACGTATGAGTTCGACTTTGTAAAATCACCATTAGTTCTTGGAAACTCCAAAAATTCTGAATCTTTATTATAGAGCATCAAGTTAGCTTTCCAATGGTTCAAACGGTGAGTCAATCGGAGTCCGGACGAAGGAGTTATGGTCGAAATAGCTAAGACTGCACCATGTGCCTTTTGGTGCTGGAGCGGGCTGTACCGCGGGCCGCGGGCCCTGCTGACCGGGCCGCGGGACCTGCTGGCCGGGCCGCGGCACTAAGATGGCTGGGAGCTTTTTTTTTAGCCATGGCCGCGGCACACTCAGTCCGGGCCGCGGCACGCGGGTCAGATCACCCTTTTTCAGCGGATTTTTGGAGGAAGGAAGCTCATTTCATCCTCCTCTTCATTTCTCCTCTCCTTGGGCGGTTTTTGGACGAATTCTTGGGCGATTTATCATCATCAATCTCATATATTTCATCCTCCTTGAGTTCTTGGTGTGTATTAACAACATCTTTTTTGGATTCTTCATCCCAAATCTAAGGTAAATTTTTCAACATCTTGGATTTTGATTTTTAGTTGGGATATGATTATTTAGATGTTGTAATCATAATATATGAAGGGATATACGTATGATTATGAGTTTTTATGAATTATCATTGGATTGTTGGAGGATTATTCAAGAACATGTTGGATGTTGATTTTGTAATTGGGGGTTTCGATTAGATGTTGTTGGAATCTCGAATTGTGTATTCCTATGAGAATATTGATTGTATATAAGATGTTTTGTTGGATTGAATCATTCATTGGAGGTTTGCTATTGATATAATCGAGATTAGTTTTAAACAATTGGAGGTTGTCTACAACGTGTTTGTTGAATTGCTTCAATGAGTTTGGGTATTGTTGTATCGACTTTTGAGTTGGTTGTGATCATGCTTGATTCGTATATTAAGCGAATCGTTGGTAATTGTATTATTCAAGGTTGTTTCGAGGACCGATAATCACTTTAAGGACGTTGCTCGTGGAAGGACTTTCTCGCCGTCGGTTTGAGGCAAGTTTTATACTTGTACTAGTCAATGAGATTAATGTTATCATATATGTGTATGAATGTGGTGTATCATTCTGAGACTTAGTCTCTTCATAAGTTCATTGATATTAGGGGATCGTTCAATACGATACTCTTCGGCAATTATGCCAAATGTTTATTATCATTCATTAATTGCCGGCAAGGCATTGAGATATTCGTTGTTAATGTTATTATCGATCACCGGTTCGCGGTATCGATGTATCGGTTGTTGTTGTTAATATTGATGTCGATCTAAGACGTTGTTGTAATCATTGTAATTAATGTTGGCGTTCTGTCATTCATGTTGTATTGGCCGATTGAAGGCATTGTCATATTCGTTCTCATCTTTGTCGTCGGTAGCCGATTAAAGGTGCCGAGGCATTCATTGTATCATTGTTATCGATTAGCCGTTCTAAGGTAATCGAGGTGCTCAATCATTCATTGTATCATTGTCATCGATTAGCCGTTCTAAGGCAATCGAGGTGCTCAGTCATTCATTGTCATTGATTAGCCGTTCTAAGGCAATCGAGGTGCTCAATCATTCGTTGTATCATTGTTATCGATTGACCGTTATAAGGCAATCGAGATATTGAATCTTCCGCTGCATCATTGTTATCGATTAGCCATTCTAAGGTGATTGAGGTATTGAATTGGGGCTGTCGAGTACGATGCCCATCCGTGAGTCATCATTATCGTGTTGGCCGATTCAAGGTAGCACACTATCATTCTCGTGAATTCGGTAATCTACGAATCATTGTCGTTTGTGATTTATTATATTTTGGAGGCTAGTCTCGGCTAGTGCTTATGGGTAAGTTTGGGGCTTGAACCTTCGCGGTTGGCTTCCCAACACCTACAACTCAGTAGGTCACGGTCGTGTTTATGATCTTATGGGTAAGTTTGGGGCTTGAACCTTCGCGGTTGGCTTCCCAACACATACAACTCAGTAGGTCACGGTCGTGTTTATAATCTTATGGGTAAGTTTGGGGCTTGAACCTTCGCGGTTGGCTTCCCAACACCTACAACTCAGTAGGTCACGGTCGTGTTTATGATCTTATGGGTAAGCTTGGGGCTTGAACCTTTGCGGTTGGCTTCCCAACACCTACAACTTAGTAGGTCACGGTCGTGGTTATGACCTTATTAGCCCTCATTAACTACAGGGTTGTTCCGGTTTCATGTGATTGTGATATTTGACAGCTTCGGCTAAGTGGCTTTTAGGCTTTTGTGATTGTCTTGGTAATTTCATTGGAGCCTTCGGGCATTGTGATTCATAATTAATTCAGTTCTGGTTTGGTTCATGTCGTGTAATTCATTATGGTACTCTATGATTATGATTCGCCGTTGGGCACTTATGTTCTAACCTACTGAACAGGTATTAATAGTATGCCGTGGGCATAGTGTTTCACGAATGCTCGGTTCTTAGATTGGTTTGTGAGCATCTCGTATTATTATTATCATTGTACCGTTTCATTTTGCCTTTGGATGCATATCATGTTATACATGTATTTGATGTTCATTATCTGGATGACTGACCCCGTGGGGGCGGAAAATGTTTTCATGTTTTAGGTGTTTGCGAGGAAGAGTTGAGACATAGGGGCATGATGATGGCGACGAGGCATTCGAGCGATACTAGTCCGAGTTGTTCATGTTGGTCAGTCAGTTGGAGTGTTCTCCAGTTTGTCAGTCATTGTCATTATGTATTACCCGAGCAGATGCTCGTGGATGTTGTTGTATTTTTTTATTTTGGCCATGTAGGCCCATCGTTGTCGTTGAAATTCCTTATCGGAATATTGTGTCAGATATCATGGTAGGGACTGTGATCTCCCTTGTTGGTTAATTTTAAGGTATTTTAGTCATGTTCGCCTGGTGGATCTCTGGGTGTGGGGTCTACGGCACTGTAATAACCCAATGGGATTTGGGGGTGTTACAATAGGGACCTTGAGGAATCATGGGAATGAATTCGTAATTGTTTAAGTTAGATTGTTCGGACTTGTGTTTAATCAAGATATTTTGAAATCGTTAGGGTTGTTGATTGGATATATCGATTGTTGACTGTTATCGAACTTGTTTTTTATCGATTATTGTAATAGGTTGAGATTATTGATCGGCGATTATAACCGTATGTTGCAGTCGTGTTCGAGTATGTTCGTGAATTGCATTGGTCGGGGCCGAGGAGCTCATAGACGAAGGCAATGAGATTGGTAGTGGCTTCATCATCGTCGTACCGGTATCGAGGCAAGTTATTACTTGCTCAGTTATAATATTCAATGAATGGTTCCCATTTCATTCGTTTATAATTCGTATAGCAATGTTTTAATCGTAATCACAGGAGATTTGAGATTATAAATTGTATTCGAGTTTTGGGAGTTAAATCATAATGTATATGCTTTATCTCGGTTATTAGTATATTCGGGTATAAAGATTACGTTGCGATAAAGATGAGGATATGAATATCTATAGTTCATGGTACGTTTGGATCGCCGAGCATTGAGGATAATCGCCGGTGATGATTTGACATCGAGATTGCTCCTGAAGGACTCGGGACAAGTATCTTAGTTTTGATTTCGGTTTAGTGTTGATGATGTTGATCATGCAAGTTGCCTTTCATGTTGTTGAACATGAGTTCGTCCTAGTTGTTTTGTCATAATGTCGTTCATGTTATTTAGTCATGTATTGTTCATGTCGATGAACATATTGATTTGCATATGTGTATGCATAATTATATTGTTTATGTTGTGTTGATCCGTTGGGATCGTGTGATCTATGCTGAGGGCGCTGGATCAGATGTCCACCTCGTTATGGTTGTAACACCCCCAATCCGCTCAGGGATATTACACGCCGTAGAACCTTTCCTCAAGGATCTACCAGACTGGTAACAACATTGAACATCTCAACAATGCCTTTAAGGCTAAAATGACTCAGTAGACCGATTTGGTCTTTCAATAAATACATACAACTCAAACACATTACATGTAACACCCCCAATTTCAAACCGGGAATATTACACGCCGCAGACCCTCTCCGTGAGGATCCACCAGGCTAGACATCCAAACAACACAACTCATTACATACCGACATGAAATACCAAATCAACATACTAACTTGGTCTTTCATCACAAACATACAAGTCAAAATGCACATTTCTATCTCGACTCATACCCATGCAAGGGTAAAATACACTCACAAACCAAAAGTACGACAGAATAAAGACCATACACAAACTCCGAATGACTGCATCTAACACTGGCCTTCGTGTGATTAGTATCATTCGCCTTCCATCATCCTTCGTGCCGATCCTGTGTTTTGCTCCCAAACCTGCATGTACCTGGATGCAAAAACAGACATCCACCCCCGAATACTCGGGGGTTAGCAAAACTCCACTGTTTTGCTAGTACAAGTATAAAGTGCAAATACGAGCCATACATAACACATTCCGAGAATACAACAAAAGACTTCCCGAGATATTTTGATAATTAAAAATAGTTCAAGTCTTGAAAGTAAAATGAAACAAGTAAGCACTTTGCAAAAACTTCCAAATCTTGGGAGTTTTGAAAACATTTGTGATTGAAAAGTTATTAATTCTACCAAAACCACTTAGGGTCACCGCCCCAAAGTTCATTTTCCAAAAATGCAAAACCGATTAACAAAACACGGGGTTCACAACCCAATTCATTCCATCCATAAAACACAGGGTCCACGACCCAACCATCTCGATCACCAACACAGGGTCCACGACCCGTTCATTCACTTCAATTCACTTCCAACGACACATTACACATAACACATTATTTTTATGCCATTTTAGCCAAACACCAAGGCACGATATATAATGTCTCTCGACTCCGAGCAACAAGCATTGTGATACTCCAGACATATCACAATTAATCATCGTTACAAACATTCTGGCAATTCTCGCGACCCGGTCCGGCCCTCAAGCCGCCAAGTCCCTGTGTGCCCCGTCGAGCAATACCCAGGTGAGAATGCCCACTCGAAGTAACCCTCGCGACCCGATCCATCCGCTAAGCCACCAGGTCCCTGTGTCACCCCGTCGAGTCAATCCCCGAGTGAGAGTACTCGATAAAAACTTACAACTCTCATCAATTCTCATTTCCAAAACCGCAATCCTCAAGAGTCAATCACAATATATATAGTCGAGGGATTTTGCTAAAATGGCCATATTATCCAACACATACTCACGACCCAAAATTAATAGTGTCCACAAAGAAACACACTTATCTCAACAACACCGAACGACACAACCAATATCACACAACTCATATATCCACCGATAACCACATGAATCCACGCATAATTTATAAGAAAAGGATTTAACTACAAATTACCGACGACATATTCACACATAATGACATCATCCGAAGGTAGGGAGTTCCTATACTCAACACTAACACGCATAGTCGAATAAGCACATTAAGTCTCGAACACAAGATTCGTCCTTTAAGAAAACCATAATTGTAAATATACCGATTCTTTTGAGAAAAGGTTGTAAATATTCATTTAGCACATATCGTCAATTTTCAACCACTATATTCACAAAACACGTAATATATGGGCAAGATACTTGCCTCAATAGTTGATACTGGACACTCCGACGAGCGTGGCTCAACCGGAAAACTTCGAATGCCCACAACTCTCCGGCGGACACGACGGTAACACCATCGATCGGAAAACGGTGAACGAAAGGGTTCCGGCTCGAGTTCTTCGCAAGGAACCTGACCCCAACATCATACCATGAATAAATTGACGATCGGACGAGGAAGAATAATCGTAGAACGCCCGAATCCCCTTTGTGACATTTTATCGAACACTCTCAAGGTGTCGATTAGAAACTCAATAAAACGACGAATCCTCGGCAATCCAACCGTGGAAAAACAAGGTATTCGATATAACACAACTTAATAATCATCAATCCATCACTATTCTAAGTTATAACGAATCAAACGGACGAAATCAACAAAATCCCCAATTTTTCCCAAAACTAGGATTTTAGGAAAACTAATTGTGATTCGCTGGACTGAAGGATGTTATGGAGTGATTAATCGATGATATGAGCTCCCAAACTTCGTGGATTAATTGCATAACAACCTGCCTTCATGATCTCCAAGGCTCCAGTCGCGGAAGAGAAGGAGAGAAATGGGAAAAATGACTGAAACTGGACTGCTCGGTCATATTTATACTGGTGCAGCCTAGCGTGCGCTAGACTGCCGAGCTAGCGTGCGCTAGCGGGCGGTCATGGTCGAGAATGTTCGGTCGGGGCCCGCCATCATGCGCTGAACACGTGCGTTGTCGGACCGGGCCACAATCCAGAGACTGCCTGGATCGGCCAGGTAGCGTGCTGTCACGGCCGACAGTCGACAACGAGACATGGGTGCGCAGACGGTCGCACGGGGTGCCGAGGGACCGACACGAGCAGGACGCCAAGGATGGCATCGGGCTGCAAGTGAAGAGTCAGCCTTCAGGACGGCGTGATCGGACGGAGAATCACGCGTGGAATCCGTGGGAGCACGGACGCCGCTATGGGAAGCGGATCGCCCAAAGGGCATTGCGGACGGGACATGTTCGGGACTGTCCGGCAGCGCAGGGGGCACGGGGAAGGCTGGACGAGCAGCAGTCGTGTGGGACAAGGCACGACGGGACAAGGCCGAGTCGGGGAACAAGACTCAAGCAGGGCAGCCGGACACGGGCGTGTGATGCCGGGCGCGGCCGACGTGCGCGGGCGCGCGCGCACGAGGTGCGAGAGAGACCCTCCCCACCTATAATAGGCTTAGATGGAAAAAGCCTTGTGGGGGCAGTGGACATTGAAAAGCTGAGGAGTCACTCAGCAGGGAAGACTCGACCGGAAGCATCTAGAAGCGGACCGGCTTGGTCCAGGAGGTTCGGGAAGAGTCTAGAACATTGCAGAGACAGACCCAGATGGTCGGGCCGAGTCGGGCCGGTGCGGGCCAGGCCGGGCCGATGCGGGCCGGGACGGACATAGACGGGCCGGGCGCCCCGGATGATGGAAGAACCTTCTAGGACCCTCCTAGAAGGATGTACTACTTGAAGATTGTAGAGCATTCTAGATTTGTACTTAGTATTGTACTTGTAGAATACTCTAGAATGTGTTTGTAAGCCTTGTATGTAGACTTGTGTGGATGATTCTAGAGATAGGTTCTAGAATTGGTATGTTGTAGGTTGTTCTAGAATCCTCCAAATGAGGAGGTGGCATAGAAGGATCTAGAGTCTAGGAGTAGTATAAATAGGCTTGAGGTTGGCTCATTTGCTCCCAACCCTCAAAGACTCAACATTTTTGTGTACTTGTAAAGTTTGTGAAATAGTGAAGTTTTCACTCAACTCCCAAGTGTTAAACCCTTCTTACACACTTAGCAACCAAGTGAGTTAGGCTTACTAGCTAGATCGAGGCAATTCTAGTCTAGTGCCGCATGGGTCCGAAGAGCTTTCGAGTGCTCAAACCCAACCCCGTGACAAGTGGTATCAGAGCCACGCTAGTGGTTCAAGGAGTTTCCACATTGAGACGTTGCTGAGAGGTTTTGTGCAAGGAGGACCGATGGAGACTACGTCCAGCGTCACCAAAGTTCAACCCGGCCAGGAGAAGGACAAGTCCAGGAAAGGGTCTAGGGACAAGTCCGTGGAAAGAGGTGTTGCCATGGAAGCACGAGTGGCTCGGCTGGAGGAAACCATGGGCAGACACGAGGATGGTCTCGAGGCATGGAGCAGAGTGGCTGACCAGGTGACGGAGATGAGCGAGTCATTGGAGGAGCTTGAGAATCGGGTGACGGGCACCCTTAATGCATTGCGACGTGACTTGTGTGAAGAGATCCTTGAGGCTGTCAGGAAGGAGGTTCGATCGATGATCGCAGCCTTTCGAGAGGAGATCATAGGGAGGATCGAGACCATCGAAGGAAGGATAGCACTGTACGAGCGGGCGATGGCCCACGGCAGGGACCAGCGGGGTGCGGCACCCTATTGAATCGACATCCCCCGGCCGTGTTCGTTCCAAGGATCGAGGAATGGTAGGGAAGTGGATGACTTCCTGTGGAACATGGAGCGTTACTTTGGTGCATCGGGGATAGCAGATGATGCGACCAAGTTGCAGAGGGCTCCATTCTTTCTAGCCGATGTGGCGCTACTGTGGTGGAGAAGGTGCGAAACAGAGATCGCACGTGGTACATGTCGGATGGAGACATGGGATGATTTCAAGGCCGAGTTCAAGCGGCAGTTTTACCCGGAGAATGTTGAGTTTGAGGTCCGGGCTAGGTTGAAGGAGTTGACACACAGCAAGACGATCAAGGACTATGTGAAGGAGTTCCAGGAGATCGTGCTGGAGTTGCCTAGCCTTAGTGAGCAGGAAGCTTTGTTCACATTCGTGGATGGACTGAAACCGTGGGCAAAGTTGGAGGTGCAGAGGGCCAAGGCACAGAATGTGTCCGAGGCGATTGCGATAGCAGAGCAGATGATTGAGTTGAAACCAGCCGGGGAGAGCCGAAAGTCCAGGAGGGATGAGGACGGCATCGGTACGCAGGACAAGTCATACCAGGGTAGTGCGGATAGGGGCGCGAGGATGGCCAGGACCAAGGACGGCAAGCAGTCAGGGTGGACTCAGACTTGCCATGGGTGCGGGAGTGCAGACCATCTCGTAGCAGCGTGTCCGAAGAAGAAGAAATGTGAGATTTGCTGGAGCACGGAGCATTCGACGAGGCAATGCTCGAAGTTTCCGCCGCCATGGAGTACACCAAGGCACGGGACGATGCCGAGGGTGATAGGACATCGATGGCGCTTCAAGTGTTGAACTCAGCCATAGGGATGGCATCGCGGGACGGAGCACCGCTTGAAGGAAACTTGATGTATGCGATGGGACTGATCAATGGGAAACCCGTCAAGGCGTTGGTCGACACAGGGGCCGATTACAACTACATTGACGAGGCTGAAGCAAAGAGGTTGGGGCTTAAGGTCACCGAGGGATGGGGCTGGATGAAGTCGAATAATGCACCACCCGTTCGGGTTACAGGAGTCGCCAATGGGGTGCGACTAAAGATTGGCACGTGGGAACCGCGCGTGCACTTCAAGGTGACGAGCATGGATGATCGAGACATAATACTGGGCATGGACTTCCTGAGGAAGAACAATGTTGGCGTAGTTCCGCACAAGAGGGCGTTGTACATGTGTGATCAAGCCAAGCTGCAGGAAATATGCTTGACCATAGAGCCTTCGGGACAAGCTATGTCGGCACTCAAGTACGTGAGGAAGCTTGAGGAGGAGCCGAGTTACCACCTTGGAGCAGTTCGGTTCATCGAGGGGATGCCACGTCGACGAGGACGTCGACGAAATGGGCGAGGGAGAATGTCACGGCCGACAGTCGACAACGAGACATGGGTGCGCAGACAATCGCACGGGGTGCCGAGGGACCGGCACGAGCAGGACGCCAAGGATGGCATCGGGCTGCAAGTGAAGAGTCAGCCTTCAGGACGGCGTGATCGGATGGAGAATCACGCATGGAATCCGTGGGAGCACGGACGCCGCTATGGGAAGCGGATCGCCCAAGGGGCATTGCGGACGGGACATGTTCGGGACTGTCCGGCAACACAGGGGGCGCGGGCAAGGCCGGACGAGCAGCAGTCGTGTGGGACAAGGCCGAGTCGGGGAACAAGACTCGAGCAGGGCAGCCGGACGCGGGCATGGGATGCCGGGCGCGGCCGACGTGCGCGGGCGCGTGCGCGCGAGGTGCGAGAGAGACCCTCCCCACCAATAATAGGCTTAGACAGAAAAAGCCTTGTGGGGGCAGTGGACATTGAAAAGCTGAGGAGTCACTCAGTAGGGAAGACTCGACCGGAAGCAGCTAGAAGCGGATCGGCTTGGTCCAGGAGGTTCGGGAAGAGTCTAGAACATTGCAGAGATGGACCCAGATGGTCGGGCTGAGTCAGGACGATGCGGGCCGGGACGGACAGAGACGGGCCGGGTGTAATATCCGCCTAGTTTGGTGCCGTGGACCCCCGACTGGGACCCACCAGGCGAATGAAAATGAATGAATTACACAGGTAAATGTAGTACCGAACCACATTACAACATCAATTACTCCGACGAGGAGTTTTATACAACACACCCAGGATAAAATAGAATACATGTGTATTTTATGTGACGATAAAATACACAACACTGAATGTAATGAGCATTCAAACGGAATGTCTGCAGCGGAATAAATAAAGGAAACATAAATGACTGAATAAATGACCAGCAATGGGCCCCCTACTAGTATCATGGGACTCTCGCCGTCACCGTGCTCTCCCGTGCTTTAGCCTTGCCATGACACGAAAAACAATATCCCCAACGGGAATCGATTTACAGAACAACAATCCTCAAGGGTTGAAAATACACAATCATAATATATCTGAAATTATGAATTATTCTGTTGAAACATACGCAATCAATCATGCTATATGAATCAACTATCAGTACGGCTCAAAGGAATGGCGCCACACTACGTCCGGGATGGAAATGTGTCCGTGCACAAGCCACCAACGATCAAACATGCGTGGTCTTGTACCTAATCAGTCTCACGAGCAATCGACTCGTGTGCACAGTCCAATGTGAGGTCACCAACCAACACACGACTATAATGTGCCCGCCATGAAAATCCTACACATACCAACCGACACGCCAGTATGACCCGGAATGCCACAATATGACAAAAGTGACAATGAAAATGAATAATGACTCACCAAGATTGAATGATGGTGAAATGAATGATAGCTCAATGAAATGATCGGAACCGTCGTTCCTTATGACTGAGGTGATTAATTGACAATGACGAGTTTTGATACGATTAATACAATGATGAATGAGTTATGATTATGAATGAACAACGACAAAAGGAATGAATATCCTTTTAACCGAGTAAGAATTAACTAACACAATACCGATGATGAATGTCCGTCCACGAACAACGTCCTAAATGAAATATCGGTCGCTCGAACAACCTTGAATAACACAATTACCAATAATCCGATCATTACGCAAATCAAAAACGATCATAATCGACTCAAACGTCGACACAACGATATCCGATCTCGAATGAATCGAAACCAACTCCAAGATGAGTATTTCAAACCATCAAAACACTTTCAAGGATATCAATAATCCATTAGGAATCCATAACTCATGATTACAACAACATCAATCGGAAAATCCCCAATTAACCGAAGTCAACCCCAAGGGTTCTTGAAATAATTCCGAAAATAACCATTAAACCCGTAGGAATATGTTTATACAAGTTAGATAATCCATAACTAACATATTCCAATGATAATCCAAGCTTACACGAAGAAATCGGAAGGAAAACCCCAAAAATCCGAAATTTTAGATCCAAGAGATTAATACCTTTGATTCGATGTGATGAAGATGATGAAATGATGATCAATCCGAAAGATGAGCTTGAAGATGATGATTGATGATTACACCTCGAAGAATCCTCTCCGAATCGCTCGAAATCGCCCAAGACTACCGAAGGAATGAAATGAGATGAAAAATGACGAACTCGACTAAACTGTCCAATTTATACTCGGTCCAGTTAGCGTCGCTAGCCGCTTGCATAGCGTGCGCTAACGTGTAATTTGGATAGTCCAAGTACCCATTGTCCGAACACGATGCGCGCTACGTACCTATTTGTAGCGTGCGCTACGGCCATACTACTAGCGTGCGCTAATATCCATTGTTAGCGTGCGCTAGCGATATTGGCGCCCGATCGGAGTCCGAAACTATCGACCTCGATCGGCCCGATAGCGTGCGCTACAACCATTGTTTAGCGTGCGCTAATATATCGGTTGCGACGCTAACAACAATGCATAGCGACGCTATGAATTAACGATGCGATCCGGTAGCCCTGGACTCAACTCGATCCGTCCCAGCGCGCTACTCCACACATATAGCGTGCGCTACTACAACCCGTTAGCGCGCTACTTACCACTCGTAGCGTGCGCTACAAATATTCTCACTGCGATCCGGTACCTTCCGGACTGCGGCCAGGTAGCCTTAGCGTGCGCTAAAGGCGAGCGGTAGCGTGCGCTACCTATACCCAATTAGCGTACGCTAAAAGGAGTATGTAGCGTGCGCTACTCCTCAAGCACGACTTGCAACGAAAATGACAATGATGATAAACACGGCGAAACTCCAATCGATTAGTGATGAATGACGATTGATACACGATACAATTACTCGAATGATAAATACCATGTGAATATGAGTGACAAATGATCAATGATGAATGAGATTACTGAGTATCAATTACTGAATGATAATTACTGAGTGATAATTACTGAATGATAATTACTGAGTTACAACCGGGTATTACATACACCCCCCCTTAAAAGAGTTTCGTCCCCGAAACTAAGGGTCAAACAACTCGGGATAACTCTCTCGCATACTATCCTCGGTTTCCCAAGTAGCCTCTTCGACTCCGTGTCTAGACCACTGAATTTTAACCAAAGGAATCGTCTTATTCCTCAACTGTTTGATTCGCCGCTCTAAAACTCGTATAGGACGCTCCTCATATGAATGATCGTCGGCGATCTCGATTTCGTCGAACTGAAGTATGTGACTCGGGTCGGCAACATACTTCCACAACTGAGAGACATGAAACACATTATGAATTCGGCTCAACGCCGGAGGTAAAGCCAATCGATAAGCTAACTCGCCTATTCGATCCAAAATCTCAAACGGTCCAATGAATCTCGGACTCAACTTCCCCCTCTTCCCAAAACGGAAGATACCACGACTCGGGGATACCTTGACCAACACGTGGTCACCAGCCTCGAACTCTAATGGTCGACGACGGTTATCTGCATATGATTTACGCCGACTGAAACATCAACAAACGACTCGATCAAAGCTACCTTCGGCGGGCGGCTATAAGCATATCGGGCTCGGTGCCCAATGATTACGATAAGTCGTCCCAACACAACGGATATCGACAACGCAGCGACCATACAAGGCCTCGTAAGGTGCCATCTTGATCGAAGCATGCCAACTATTATTATACGTGAACTCGATCAATGGTAGTTGGGCTTCCCAATCGTCTTTCCAATCGAGGACGCATGCCCTCAACATGTCCTCTAAGGTGCAGATCGTCCTCTCGATTGTCCGTCTGTTGAGGGTGAAAAGCGATCGAGATTAAGGGGTTCCCATAGCGCGATGGTGATTTCCAAAGTGCGACACAAACCGTCCGTCACGATCGGAAGCGATACTTTTAGGAGTACCGTGGAGTCGACTATCTCTTTGATGAACAGTTGAGCAAGTCTCTCGGGACCCCACGTTTCCTTGATCTCAAGGAAATGAGCTGATTTGGTTAAGCGGTCCACGATCACCCGGATCGTGTTCATGCCTGACGACTCGTCGGCAAACTCGTGATGAAATCCATAGAAATGTCTTCCCACTTCCACTCGGGAATAGGAAGAGGTTTCAGCATACCCGCTTGGTCGATGTTCAATCTTAACTTGTTGACAGGTTAAGCATCTCGAAACAAATTCTGCGACTTCTCGCTTCATATTACTCCACCAAGTAATTTTGTTTCAAGTCCTTGTACATCTTGCTAGACCGGATGAACAAAAGAAGGTGTATCATGAGATTCTCACAAAATAGAGTTTTTCAACTCGTTCGCGTCACGCACAACCGATTCTTAAACCTCAAAAGTCCATCCTCGTGGACCACAAATCCAGGGCTTTCCCGAGCCACATCCTCTCGGATGCGCAATAATGATGGGTCCGAACCACGATTCTCTCGGATTTCCTCCTCGAGTGACGATGAAATCTCTAACATACAAAGCCGCCCGAACTCGCTGATGCACGACCTCGATCTCTGGTCTAAGGAATTCCTGCTGAAGCTCCTTCGAATCATAAACGGCAAGCATCTGCTCCTGAACGGACTTACGACTCAAGGCGTCGGCGACAACATTCGCCTTGCCCGGGTGGTAAAGGATCTCGATATCATAATATTTGATTAATTCCAACCACCGTCTCTGGCGCATATTTAACTCCTTCTGAGTAAATATATACTTTAAGCTCTTATGATCGGTGAATATCTGACAGGTAACGCCATAAAGATAATGACGCCAAATTTTCAAAGCGAACACCACGGCTGCTAGCTCCAGGTCGTGGGTCGGATAATTAATCTCGTAAGGTCTCAATTGCCGTGAAGCATAGGCAATAACCTTCCCGTTCTGCATGAGTACACATCCGAGACCCTGTCCGGACGCATCACTATAGACCACAAATCCTTCCGTCCCCTGCGGCAAGGAGAGTACAGGTGCTGACATTAACCGGCTCTTGAGTTCCTCAAAGCTCCGTTGACACGCGTCGGACCACGTGTATTTCTTATCCTTCCGCAAAAGGTTCGTTAAGGGTTGAGCGATTCGAGAAAATCCCTCTACAAATCGCCGATAATAACCCGCTAATCCGAGGAAACTTCGGATTTCCTTAACGTTCTTCGGAGGTAGCCAATCTCGAATAGCCTCCGTCTTCTGAGGATCGACACGAACTCCGTCTGATGAAATTACATGTCCGAGAAAAGTCACTTCGGACATCCAGAACTCACATTTAGAAAATTTCCCATAAAGTTGTTCTCGTCTCAACACGTCGAGCACTAGATGAAGGTGAAACTCGTGTTCCTCCCGGTCACGAGAATAAATCAAAATGTCATCGATGAAGACAACAACAAACCGATCCAAAAAGTCGATGAAGACCCGATTCATTAACTCCATAAATACCGCAGGTGCATTAGTCAAACCGAACGGCATAACCACAAACTCATAATGAACATAGCGTGTTCGAAACGCCGTCCTCGCGATATCCGACTCTCGAATCCGCAACTGATGATATCCAGATCTTAAGTCGATCTTGGAAAATACTGAAGCTCCCTGAAGTTGATCTAAGAGATCGTCAATACGGGGTAAGGGATACTTATTCTTGATCGTCACCTGTTCAACTCCGATAATCAATACATAAGCGGAATGAACCATCCTTCTTCTTGACAAACAACACCGGTGCTCCCCACGGGGACGCACTCGGTCGGATATAACCTTTCTCGAACAACTCCTCAAGTTGGTTCTTTAGTTCTGCATTTCGGTCGGGGCCATCCGCACGGTGCCTTCGATATCGGGGGCGTATCGTGCTCCAACTCAATCGTGAATTCCACATCCCTCTGTGGAGGCAAACCGTAACTCGTGCGGAAAAACATCGGCATATTCCCTCACCACCGGAATATCCGTTAACATTATCGATGATTTCTGGTTTTGGCCATATAGCACCAATAACCGACACATCCCGATTGAGTAACCTTCTTGCTTTCATCAAATTAATGACTTTACGAGCAGTGGGATTACCTCCTGAAACACACATTCGACTCCATAAATGCGAAATGATAGTGACCAAACGCTTTCGGACACTAATGATGGCATCGTGACGATCCATCCAATCAATACCCAAGATGACGTCGTCCCTCGGCAAATCTACTACGATTAGGTCCACGGCCATACGACCATGGCCAGATCGGACAATTACGAATCTCACGACTTCCGACAATTCGTCTACCATCGGGTAGGCGATGACATAAGGCTCACAACTAGTAGCACTACCTGGGCGTAGTCTACTCAAACATGACTCGGAAATGAATGAATGAGATGCACCGGTATCAAAAGAGGTACACACGAGGTTGAGATAGAATATCGAGTGTACACGAGATCATTCGGGCCTCGGGATCATCGGTCTTCTTCATCTCATAAATTCGGGGCTTGCGGCCCGAACCGGACGCTCCGTCGATAGCTCTTAGCTCCGCCTTTAGCTCTGTCATCTTGAGCAGCCGACCGAGTAGCCTTATTACGCACATTTGAATGACACAGGGCTGAGATGACGCGGAGTGGGTTTAGAGTCCCTACGGCAAAACGGGCCCTATGCCCAGCAATCCTGATTGTGGCACGTGATGCATGTTTGGACACTTAGTCTTGAAATGACCTGTTCCTCACAGTTGAAACAAGTGATGGCAGGCGCCGCTCGCGACTGAGATTCCGCGGGTTTAGACGCCGGGGGAGGTCGCTCAGAAAAAGTAGAGCCCGCACGTGGTTTCTTGAAAGTGGCCTGACTCCCGTCAGACTGATTACGGTTCTTGGACTGATTGGCTCGGCATTTGCACAGGTCACACGTGACGCGAAAGTCCAATGATACTAGTCCGATGACGATGATTTCAAATGAGACATGACTTGGAGGGTAGTATTCAAAACCACGCTCCGATACCAACTCTGTAACACCCCAAACTAGGCGGATATTACAGTGCCGTGGACCCCCGACTGGGACCCACCAGGCGAATGAAAATGAATGAATTACACAGGTAAATGTAGTACCGAACCACATTACAACATCAATTACTCCGACGAGGAGTTTTATACAACACACCCAGGATAAAATAGAATACATGTGTATTTTATGTGACGATAAAATACACAACACTGAATGAAATGAGCATTCAAACGGAATGTCTGCGTAGGAATAAATAAAGGAAACATAAATGATGAATAAATGATGAGCAATGGGGCCCCCTACTAGTATCATGGGACTCCTCGCCGTCACCGTGCTCTCCCGTGCTTTAGCCTTGCCATGACACGAAAAACAATATCCCCAACGAAATCGGCTGAGAACAACAATCCTCAAGGGTTGAAAATACACAATCATGATATATCCGAAATTATGAATTATTCATGTTGAAACATACGCAATCAAACATGCTATATGAATCAACTATCGATGCGGCTCAAAGGAATGGCGCCACACTACGTCCGGATGGAAATGTGTCCGTGCACAAGCCACCAACGATCAAACACGCGTGGTCTTGTACCTAATCAGTCTCACGAGCAATCGACTCGTGTGCACACCCAATGTGAGGTCACCAACCAACACACGACTATAATGTGCCCGACATGAAAATCCTACACATACCAACCGGCACGCCAAGATATGACCCGAATGCCACAATATGACAAAAGTGACAATGAAAATGAATAATGACTCACCAAGATTGAATGATGGTGAAATGAATGATAGCTCAATGAAATGATCGGAACCGTCGTTCCTTATGACCGAGGTGATTAATTGACAATGACGAGTTTTGATACGATTAATACAATGATGAATGAGTTATGATTATGAATGAACAACGACAAAAGGAATGAATATCCTTTTAACCGAGTAAGAATTAACTTACACAATCGATGATGAATGTCCGTCCACGAACAACGCCCTAAATGAAATATCGGTCGCTCGAACAACCTTGAATAACACAATTACCAATAATCCGATCATTACGCAAATCAAAAACGATCATAATCGACTCAAGCGTCGACACAACGATATCCGAGCTCGAATGAATCGAAACCAACTCCAAGATGAGTATTTCAAACCATCAAAACACTTTCAAGGATATCAATAATCCATTAGGAATCCATAACTCATGATTACAACAACATCAATCGGAAAATCCCCAATTAAGAAAGTCAACCCCAAGGGTTCTTGAAATAATTCGAAAATAACCATTAAACCCGTAGGAATATGTTTATACAAGTTAGATAATCCATAACTAACATATTCCAATGATAATCCAAGCTTACGAAGAAATCGGAAGGAAAACCCCAAAAATCAAATTCTAGATCCAAGAGATTAATACCTTTGATTCGATGTGATGAAGATGATGAAATGATGATCAATCCGAAAGATGAGCTTGAAGATGATGATTGATGATTACACCTCGAAGAATCCTCTCCGAATCGCTCGAAATCGCCAAGACTACCGAAGGAATGAAATGAGATGAAAAATGACGAACTCGACTAAACATGTCCCAATTTATACTACCCGAGTTAGCGTGCGCTAGCTCCTTGTGCATAGCGTGCGCTAACGTGTAATTTGGGTAGTCCAAGACCCACCTGTCCGAACACGGTAGCGCGCTACGTACCTATTTGTAGCGTGCGCTACGGCCATACTACTAGCGTGCGCTAATATCCATTGTTAGCGTGCGCTAGCGAAATATTTGACGCCCGATCGGAGTCGAGAAAAGCTCGACCTCGATCGACCCCGATAGCGTGCGCTACAACCATTGTTTAGCGTGCGCTAATATATCGATTGCGTACGCTAACAACAATGCATAGCGTCGCTATGAATTAACCGGTGCGATCCGGTAGCCACCGGACTCAACCTCGATCCGTCCCTAGCGCGCTACTCCACACATATAGCGTGCGCTACTACCACCCGGTAGCGCGCGCTACTTACCACTCGTAGCGTGCGCTACAAATATTCTCACTGCGGTCGGTACCTTCCGGATGCGGCCAAGGTAGCCTTAGCGTGCGCTAAAGCTGAGCGGTAGCGTGCGCTACCTATACCCAATTAGCGTACGCTAAAAGGAGTATGTAGCATGCACTACTCCTCAAGCACAGCTTGCAACGAAAATGACAATGATGATAAACACGGCACGAAACTCCAATCAGATTAGTGATGAATGACGATTGATACACGATACAATTACTCTGAATGATAAATACCATGACTGAATATGAGTGACAAATGATCAATGATGAATGAGATTACTGAGTATCAATTACTGAATGATAATTACTGAGTGATAATTACTGAATGATAATTACTGAGTTACAACCGGGTATTACACCGGGCGCCCCGGATGATGGAAGAACCTTCTAGGACCCTCCTAGAAGGATGTACTACTTGAAGATTGTAGAGCATTCTAGATTTGTACTTAGTATTGTACTTGTAGAATACTCTAGAATGTGTTTGTAAGCCTTGTATGTAGACTTGTGTGGATGATTCTAGAGATAGGTTCTAGAATTGGTATGTTGTAGGTTGTTCTAGAATCCTCCAAATTAGGAGGTGGCATAGAAGGATCTAGAGTCTAGGAGTAGTATAAATAGGCTTGAGGTTGGCTCATTTGCTCCCAACCCTCAAAGACTCAACATTCTTGTGTACCTGTATAGTTTGTGAAATAGTGAAGTTTTCTCTCAACTCCCAAGTGTTAACCCCTTATTACACACTTAGCAACCAAGTGAGTTACGCTTACTATCTAGATCGAGGCAATTCTAGTCTAGTGCCGCATGGGTCCGAAGAGCTTTCGAGTGCTCAAACCCAACCCCGTGACAGTGCGCAGCCTTCCGGCCGTAGCGTGCGCTACCTGCCGGTCGTAGCATGCGCAGTGTCTGACAGTAGCGTCCGCTACCTGCCGATCCGCCCGAGTCCAGAACCTTTCTGCCCCTACTGCCTCAGCCGACTAGCGCGCGCAACCAACCGGACGTAGCGTGCGCTGCCTCCTGACCGTAGCGTGCGCTACCTTCCGGCCATAGCGTGCGCTATGCCGGTTCCTGCCGCACCCGCCCGGCCAATGCCTCCACTCGTCCGGCCAGTGCCCGACCACCATGATTCGACGACTCGATTTTCCGAAATTGCACGGAACGAACACGACAAAACACTCATGGACAACATCATCGATCCGAAATGAAAACAACGGATAACCAATCATCACCTACGGTCTTAAATGCCAAAATAAGTTGTCGAGAAAATAATACCGGGACTCGACAACCGGGAAATATCTGAAAAAAATCCAAAATAACCGGAACGAAAATCGTGGGTATTACATTCTATCCCCTAAAAATAAGTTTTGTCCCGAAACTTAAAACAAAAGCAAGGCGACTCTCGACAACACACCAGAACTCCATGAAGTATAAAGCCACTACGATCCGATTCAATACGCAAGAATGCTTACGAAAAGCAACGAGCATGAATCGCTGCGGTTGATAAAACCGAGCAATACAAAAATCAAATCACGATTCAAATGCTGAAAGGTATGAAATTCTAGTAACTCACAGATTTGGAAGATCAAATACGAAGATAATTTCTCAACACTTATGGAAATTACGAAATGGCTCAGATGTTCAATAATCACGATTTCGAGATCAAACAATAATGATTGTACAACGATGAACAAATAGCAATGATCGAACAACAACGATCAACTATGACGTTCACACCTCAAATCAAGACATCGATAAACTCGTAGAAATCATGAGGTGTTAATTTCGAACAAGGTTCACAAGAAATCGATCCGAACTTGGAGAGATCACAACGATATACACATCAATTTGGAACAATATCAGAACTCGCTTGAATGACAAAGGTGAGAAACAATATAAGGTCAGAAGCACTAACGAACATAATCGCCTCAATACGGTCGAACGAAACGGAAATGAGAAAAAAAATATGGGTATTACATCATATCACCTTTAAAAGAGGTTTCGTCCCTGAAACCTAAACAACAAAAACGAAGTGCTTGAATAGCAACCTTTCCGGCCATATCCTCCTGGTCCCGCATCTAATCTCCATAACCAACTGTACCGCGGTCACGGCCGCGTCCTCTGTCCCTCAGCATACTAAGTGAATTCTCACTCAATATGATTTCACCACTTCGCAAAATATTATACTAAAGTACCAACTCAGCACGATATATCACATAAGGTAACTAATAATAGCTTGATAATAAAATCCACGAGGTATCCTTTTAAAGGAAATCCTTTGAAAATCCTAGGATTTGTATGCTATTCAAAATAAAATTTAAAAGTACTTTTGGTACCTCGGGTTGTTTCATCAAAACTTGTAACCAACATACTTTAACCGTCTCATTTGAAATCATTTGCCAAAATAATAATTCCTTGAAACTGGCGTTATCAAAATCATCATGCCTCTATGCATCATCATCACTGTTAACAACCAACAAGTTAACCATGCAAGACCATCAAACCATTCTTACATACTCTAATATTTCCAAATCCGAGTTTAAACTTTACATCGAGTGAGATTTTTTTTCATCTTTCACTATATATTTTTGAAAAAGAAATCGTATTGGTTTTTGGAAAAAATTTGTGTGAAAGATTTTTGAAAATCATGTACTCGAATTATTCGAAAATATAATAGTACGTTAAAGTCATTTCCGAAAATTCTCACAAGAATCAACGACGGTAACATTTTACAAAATATTCAAGGTACTTTAAAACAGCTCTATCAATACCGTCGAGGTTTTATTTGAGAATCCTAGGTCGGCTCGCAAATTTCAAACAATTTCCAAAGTTCATACGAAGTCGCCGATTTAATCGCAACGTCAAATTAGTTTCAAAAATTGATTTCCGCAACTTGCACAAACTTATGAAAGTTTCAGGAAAACATTTTCGAACACACACACAACAGACATAATTTAACAACTCACTGAGCAAAATCAATTATCTCCTAGCGCGATGAAAAGTCACAACACACATTCACACCAAACAGTTGTCATCACTAGACAACACATATAGAATACAGTCACAGATGACTGACTGCAGAAAGTTAATCCTAACGACTAAAAATACGGTTCCACATCCTCTGCCCAGGCTGATTAGCGCGCGTTACAACAACATTAGCGTGCGCTACTCATGCCACATCAGTGTAACGCCCGGTTTCTTTTTTTTCGGTACGTTAATTATTTTCATGGTATTTAATTATTTTAAATGATGAGTTTAATTAATTAGCCAAGTTAGATTAAATTACAAGTTTTGGGCTAAGTTAATTGATAGATTTAATTATATTGGGCTAGTAAGAAATGAGTTTTGAGCCTAGCCCATTAGTGTAGTCATTAGGCTTTGTCCTAATATGAATTATAAAAATATCACAAACCCTAACCTCCTCCTCTCTCCCTCATTTTTTCGGCCGATCTCTCCCATCTCTCCCATCTCTCTCTCATTTTTCTTTTCCCAAAGCCATAATCATCTTCTCCTTCATTTCCTTGTTGGTGTAACAAGCTAAGGTAAGATCTTTAAGGTGTTTTAATCTTTTCTTTTGATTTATAATCAATTAATTGTTTTAAGTGTTGTTTATCATCTAGAAAATTCATCACCACCTCCTATACATGGTGTATGATGAGCCTAGATGATCATATTATGTAAAAGATCTATATGATTCATAAAAATCATCAAGTTGTAACTTGTGTGATTTAAAGAAGATAGATCTTATGGTTTTAACCAATGTTGTTATTGTTATAAGTTGTATGTTATCATCATCTCTAGATTATATCTACACCCTATACATGGTGTATGATGGATCTAGATGATTATATAAAAATACAAGGTCTAAATGAATCATGGAAATCACTAAGTTTTATTTAGGTGATAAAATGTGATAGATCTTGTGAATGGTTATAATTCTTGTTAGTTATTATTTTGATTCTCAACATATCCATATCAATATGTTTAGATCTAAGTATACAACTTTATAGCATCTTCTAAGATGTGTATATAGATATTTGTGTATTTGAAAGATCAAGGAACCCTTAAGAAAGGGGAAAATTGTGGTTTGTCATATATTATGTTGATTTGATTCTTTTCCTTGTGACTAAATGAAATACCAATGACCCCTAGCCCTTTTTAGTGCCACCATGTTCATAGGGGACTGAATTTGGGTGATAAACACATCTAGGAATGTGTTTCAAAAGGGAGAGGAATGGATTGGTTAAAAAGATTAAGGGTTGGCTACGATTCTGTTTCCATCAGATTTGTAGTCATCTTACAAAAATCATAACTTGGATTCTATAACTCAAACGGATCTCAGACCTGTGCCAAAAGTTTACAAATTGTGTTGGGTAACTTTCTTATGAAGGTCACTCTCACTAATTAGGAATTTATCCATGGGCAAGAATGGCACCTTTGCTGGTAGGTCTGATCCGGGTCTGATCTGATAGGTCAACTTGTTTTATTCGTTTCTAGGGCTTGGGAAATGATCTAATGGGATTCCAAGTTCCCACATGTGTGTTATGACCTAAAGTTGTGATCTGGAGTTTTTGGGATGATATCTCCAAGTATTTCTTGGTCATATTGAGTTCACACTCCAGATCAGTTTTCTGTCATCATCTTTTAAGGGTTTTGTAATTAGTCATGTTGTGAATTTCATATCTAGAGTTTGGGAAACCCTTTTTGGTCGATTCCAACTCTGAGACTTTGGTATTTATGTCTATTATGTCTGTGATTTTTAGTTTGGACAATGTCTACTCACAAGTTGGGTCGAATTGGCCAACACTACTAATTCCTATGATTTGGGACTGCACTGCGATGTCTTTTTAAAAGCATCATAATAAATTCATATTTTGGAGTTAGAGTGAGTTCTTTACTGTTTTAAAAAGGGGAAAGACTCTAGTTTCTTAGAAAAATTTAATATTGATATGTTAATACTTAGGAAAATTAAGTAAATCCATCTTTAACAGCGGGTCTGTTTTTAGACCTTGCTGTCCAGATTTTGTTTAAGTCTTTAAGCTTCATCTTTGGGTATATCCTAACTCCTAGTTTATAATAGGTGAAGTTTTGGCATTTGCTCAAGTGTGGTAGCTTTTGATTTAGCAATCTCCTTAAGTATTCAAGGTGAGTTCTCTCACTCCATTGTCTCAATATTTATGATTGCTAGGTTAGCACGTGAGTGTTAAATTATTATTATGGTATGATAATATGAATGCATGCTTAAATTGTTAATTATACATGTGCACTGTATGTTTATTGTTGAGGGGATCATAGCAATTATCCGGCTTTTGTCCGGTGCGCGTGGTTAGGTATAATTACTCCAATACCCTCCGGGATGTGAGGTGAGGGTAAGATTAACCCAATACTCTTCGGTTTGTGAGATGCGGGTAACCTACTAGCCCTCCTTATAAGCCTTGATTTGTTCTTGGCTTATGTTTAAATGTTAAAACTATATATATTTAAATCTAGGTCTAGTGATTGTGGATATTGGTATAATGTTGTGTTTGAATTCACTAAGCTTTGTGCTTACGGTTTTACTCAACATTTTCAGGTATTACGATTAAGGAGGCTAAGGACTGACGGGAGCATTCGTGACACACTGCGATTTATTTTAAGTCAATGAACATTTTTAGTACTTCCGCTTTTGACATTTCTATATTAGAAAATTTTACTTATGATGTTTTCTTTTGAAGTTAGATAACTTGACTGCCATTATTGGCTTATTAAATTAAATAAATGAAGTTCCTTTATGAATTGGTGTCAAACCTTATATTATTTCGGTAAAAAAAAAATAAAAAAAAAATAATAATAATAATAATAAAAATAAAAATAAATTTTGGGTGTTACAAGTTGGTATCGGAGCTTTTCATTTGAGTGAACTAGGCTTTCTTAGGGATGTCTAGACTCAAATTTAAAACATTTTATTTCTCTTGTTCAAAGTTTATAAAAAAAAAAAAAAAAACTAGCAGTGAAGATGTCACGGTGCGCCGGTCAGCCAGCCAAGTAAGTTTTATTTACTAATTGAGTTTAAATTTTATTACTTATCAAACACAATAGTATGCTCCATTTATGACATATCCCAAAGACTAGCCTAGGAGGATAATTATATGCCTTTAGTGCTACTATCTACCATGTGAGAATTTAGGCCTTTTAGATCTACCATGAGTGTGAATTAAATCACATTACGGCTAGGAGCAAGTGAAATTTTGAAACTAGACCAAACCGAAATTGGAACTTCTATATTGAATAATAGAAGGGCCCCTATTATTCAATATATTGGAGCCGGTTTTGGGGACGGGGCAAGGTTGAAAAGTTTTCACAAGTCGAGTGTTTTCGATCTCTTAGACATGCATAGGTTGAATCGTTTTTCTTTTCTTATCAATTTTAGATGGCTCCGCTGCTCGCCTCAATGCAATTCAAATAGCTCAAGTTAGGGAACTTGTTGCTGAGGAGTTCAATAATGCTTTTAACGAGATCATTCCGAATGTCACGGCTAACATCATTGATCAAGTTCGTGCTCTGCTAGATGAGCGCATGGCAGATGCACCTCCGCCTGGGGGGAGGGCTCCTCATCCTCCTGTTCGTGATTTAATGTACTACTACGAGAAGTTCGGCAAGTGCAGCCCACCTCATTGGGATGGGGAGGACGATCCAAGAGTGCCTAAGCACCGGTTATCCGACGTGGAGGGCGCCTTTATGACTATAGGGTGCCCAGGACCGATTTAGAGTGTTGGTAGCAAAGAACCACCGAGGAAGCGGGTAAGACATCGTGGAACACCACCACGGGAAGAATGATCAAGAAGTCAAGGGCGATTACTTGGGCCCGGTTTGTGGAGTGGTTCGAGGCACGGTATGTGCCTAGGGTGGAGCAACAAAGAATGATGCAGGAGTTCATGGCGTTACAATGCACCACCGAGTCATTAGTGATCTGAACGCCAAGTTCATGGAGATGCTTTCTTTCTATCCTACTTTTGCTGGAGATGAAGCATGGCTTGTTAGTCGGTACATCTCGATTTTACGTACCGACATCCGGGAATTTGTGAGCATGCAAGACTTTGCGACCTTGGGTGCAGTCATGGGGGCACTGAAGAGAGAGAGATTGAGCTGCAAACTCAATCTAAGAGGAAACTGGAGAGCACTTTTTCTAAAACTTCTAATGAGGCTCATAAGAAGACAAAATTTGGGGATAAACCAAGATATGAATACAAGCCATATGCGAAGCAGGGTGATCGACCCCCAATGGTGTGTTATAACTGTAAGAAGGAAGGGCATCACTGGAAGAATTGCAAGGATCCAAAAGCCATTACAGTCCCCCAGGTTACTACCATTTGCGGTGTACCAGCTTTGTTACAATTGCCAAGAGAAGGGGCACAAGAAGCACGATTGCCCAAAGTCAAGAAGAATGGGAATGCAAATCCCAATCGTTTCGACCTCTAACGGACCAACTATGTTGACACGAGGACGTGTCCACCAGCTTACGAGGGAGGAGCCTGCGAAGCCTGCGACTGTAGCAGGTAAACATCTCTTCCTTATCTTTTATCTTATGCTATGCCATAGAGTAATTGTTTTATTGATTAAATATTATGATTCTTGCACTTTTCTTTTAGATTCTCACCGCCGCCGTTATGTTTGATTCTCGCGCTACTCACTCCTTCGTGTCACGCACGTTCATAAATCGTTTGGGGCGTGGTGTCGGGAAACTAGCACGTCCCATGGTTATCGAAGTTGCCGACAATCGAACTATCTTCACATCGATGTTTATCGGGGTTGTACCCTTGAATTTTCGGGAGTTGAATTCCCCATTGATCTTATCCCTATTGCTATGAGGGGACTTTGCGTTATTGTGGGTATGGATTGGCTCGATGCATTCGATGCGAAATTCTTTGTCGCAAGAGACAAGTTCGTGTTCAAAACCCTAGGGGTGGAGAACTTATTATTCAAGGAGATATTCCCATTTGGATATTGCTTCTTGTACCTCTGCTATTGCACTCGATAATGTTCGATTGTTTCGACTTTGGTGACGTCTTTCTGAGGAACTCCGGGTTTGCCACCTATTAGGCAAGTGGAGTTTCGCATTGATTTAGTACTGGCGCTGTTCCGATCGCCAAATCTCCTTATCGTTTGGCGCCATCCGAGATGAAAGAGCTTCAAGATCACACAGGAGCTTAGCGATAAGGGGTTTATACGGCCAAGTTTCTCGCCGTGGGTGCTCCTATACTTTTCGCGAAGAAGAAGGACGGCTCTCAAAGAATGTGCATAGATTATCGGGAGTTGAATAAACTCACGATAAAGAACCGTTATCCTTTACCTCGTATCGATGATCTTTTCGACCAACTCCAAGGAGCGTCTTGGTTTTCCAAGATTGATTTGCGTTCCGGTTATCATCGATGCGAGTTCGTGGCTGTGACATTGAGAAAACGGCGTTTGAACCCGATACGGACACTTTGAATTTGTGGTGATGCCTTTCGGACTCACTAATGCACCCACGCTTTTATGGATCTTATGAATCGGGTGTGTGGTCCGATGCTCGACCGTTCGGTCATTGTGTTTATTGACGATATTTTGGTCTATTCTAAGACCAGGGAGGAGCATGAAAAGCACATTCGGGAACTTCTTGAGACACTACGGAGAGAACGGCTTTATGCTAAATTTTCTAAGTGTGAATTTTGGTTATAAGAGGTTCAATTCTTGGGCCACGTGGTGAACAAGGAAGGTATCAAGGTCGATCCGGCCAAGATTGATGCGGTTAAGAAATGGGAAGCTCCTAAATCGCCTTCGGAGATTCGTAGTTTCTTGGGTTTGGCCGGTTACTATCGTAGATTTATTGAAAATTTCTCAAAGATTGCTCTACCTCTTACGCGATTGACCAAGAAGTCGGAGAAATTTGTTTGGGGTCCGGAACAACAGTTTGCATTCGAAGATCTTAAGACGCGGTTGTGTAATGCCCCGGTTTTGACTTTACCTAAGGAGTGGAGGACATGGTAGTGTATCGCGACGCATCCCTCCCGGGTTTTGGTCTTGTGTTGATGCAACGGGGTAAGGTGATAGCTTATGCGTCTCGCCACTAAAACCGCACGAAAGGAACTACCCCACTCATGACTGGAATTAGGAGCCGTTGTTTTTGCTCTCAAGATATGGAGGCACTACCTTTACGGGGTTAAGTGTATCATTTACACCGACCATAAAAGTTTGAAGTACCTTTTCGATCAGCGGGATTTGAATATGAGGCGTTAGATGGTTAGATGTGGTGAAAGATTACGATTGTGAGATTCACTACCACCCGTAAAGCTAATGTGGTAGCCGACGCACTCTCGTAAGCAACTGTCGAACCGATTCGAGCTAAATGTCTTCGGATGACTATGGAGACATCATTATTGGGTATGATTCGAGATGCTCAAGATGTGGCGACTCACGAGGGAACCTAAATCGTGAAAGGATCGTGAATGAGTTACCTAAGATGGAGCGAGATGGGCGTGGATTACTAACTCGTTATGGTAGGGTTTGGGTTCCATTTATCGTGGGAACCGGAAAACTCTTATGGAAGAAGCTCACAGTCCAAGTTTTCTATTCATCCGGTGCTACAAAAATGTACCGAGATCTTCGTGAGGGTTATTGGTGGCACGGGATGAAGAATGATGTGGCTCGATATGTAGAAGAGTGCGACATGCCTAAGGTCAAAGCCGAACACCAGAAACCTCATGGGAAATTGCAACCTTTGGAGATTCCTGAGTGGAAATGGGAGCACTTAACCATGGACTTTATTACAAAACTTCCTAAGACTGCAAGGGGAGCGGATACGATATGGGTAGTTGTGGATCGATTGACGAAGAGTGCTCATTTCCTGGCCATCAAGGAAAGTTCTTCAGCTGAAAAATTGGCCGAGATTTTTGTTCGGGAGATAGTTTCATTGCACGGGGTGCCCGTATCTATTGTCTCTGATCGAGATACTCGATTCACCTCTCGATTTTGGCAGAAATTCCAAGAAGAATTGGGTACCCGATTGCATTTCAGTACTGCGTTCCATCCGCAAACTGATGGGCAGAGTGAGCGGACGATACAGACTTTGGAGGACATGCTTCGGGCATGTGCAATTGATTTTGGAGGCAGTTGGGATGATCATCTTCATTTAGCCGAGTTTTCATATAACAACAGTTATCATTCAAGCATCGACATGCCCCCGTATGAAGCACTGTATGGTAGGAAGTGTAGAACCCCAGTGTGTTGGGGTGAGGTTGGACAGAGGGTGCTCGGTAGCACCGATATTGTTTTGCAGACCACGGAGAAAATCAAAATGATCAGGGATCATTTGGTCACCGCTAGGAGTCGTCAGAAGAGTTATGCAGATAAGCGGCGCTCCGATCTTGAGTTTCTGGTTGGGGATCATGTGTTATTAAAGGTCTCCCCTTGGAAGGGTGTGATTAGGTTCGCAAGCGTGGGAAGCCGGGACCTCGGTTTATTGGACCTTATAAGATCATAGCTCGCGTTGGTAAGGTAGCGTGCGGTTGGAGCTGCTGGCGAGCTTAGTTTGATTCATAACACCTTCCACGTGTCTCGATTGAGGAAGTGCATTGTTGACGATACCGCCGTGGTACCTCGGGAAGACATCCAAAGGTGTGACGGCTCAACTATGTTGAGAAACCTATCGCGGTTGTTGAACGAAAGTCAAAGACCCTTCGGAGCGGTAAGACTGTTTATTACATTAAGGTTCGGTGGCGGCATAGGAAGGGATCCGAGTGTACATGGGAACTCGAAGACGAGATGAGGCGCATTATCCCGAGTTATTCGGAGGGGACTTCGAGGCCGAAGTCCCTTCTTAGTAGGGAGAGTTGTAACGCCCGGTTTCTTTTTTTCGTACGTTAATTATTTTCATGGTATTTAATTATTTTAAATGATGAGTTTAATTAATTAGCCAAGTTAGATTAAATTACAAGTTTTGGGCTAAGTTAATTGATAGATTTAATTATATTGGGCTAGTAAGAAATGAGTTTTGAGCCTAGCCCATTAGTGTAGTCATTAGGCTTTGTCCTAATATGAATTATAAAAATATCACAAACCCTAACCTCCTCCTCTCTCCCTCATTTTTTCGGCCGATCTCTCCCATCTCTCCCATCTCTCTCTCATTTTTCTTTTCCCAAAGCCATAATCATCTTCTCCTTCATTTCCTTGTTGGTGTAACAAGCTAAGGTAAGATCTTTAAGGTGTTTTAATCTTTTCTTTTGATTTATAATCAATTAATTGTTTTAAGTGTTGTTTATCATCTAGAAAATTCATCACCACCTCCTATACATGGTGTATGATGAGCCTAGATGATCATATTATGTAAAAGATCTATATGATTCATAAAAATCATCAAGTTGTAACTTGTGTGATTTAAAGAAGATAGATCTTATGGTTTTAACCAATATTGTTATTGTTATAAGTTGTATGTTATCATCATCTCTAGATTATATCTACACCCTATATATGGTGTATGATGGATCTAGATGATTATATAAAAATACAAGGTCTAAATGAATCATGGAAATCACTAAGTTTTATTTAGGTGATAAAATGTGATAGATCTTGTGAATGGTTATAATTCTTGTTAGTTATTATTTTGATTCTCAACATATCCATATCAATATGTTTAGATCTAAGTATACAACTTTATAGCATCTTCTAAGATGTGTATATAGATATTTGTGTATTTGAAAGATCAAGGAACCCTTAAGAAAGGGGAAAATTGTGGTTTGTCATATATTATGTTGATTTGATTCTTTTCCTTGTGACTAAATGAAATACCAATGACCCCTAGCCCTTTTTAGTGCCACCATGTTCATAGGGGACTGAATTTGGGTGATAAACACATCTAGGAATGTGTTTCAAAAGGGAGAGGAATGGATTGGTTAAAAAGATTAAGGGTTGGCTACGATTCTGTTTCCATCAGATTTGTAGTCATCTTACAAAAATCATAACTTGGATTCTATAACTCAAACGGATCTCAGACCTGTGCCAAAAGTTTACAAATTGTGTTGGGTAACTTTCTTATGAAGGTCACTCTCACTAATTAGGATTTTATCCATGGGCAAGAACGGCACCTTTGCTGGTAGGTCTGATCCGGGTCTGATCTGATAGGTCAACTTGTTTTATTCGTTTCTAGGGCTTGGGAAATGATCTAATGGGATTCCAAGTTCCCACATGTGTGTTATGACCTAAAGTTGTGATCTGGAGTTTATGGGATGATATCTCAAAGTATTTCTTGGTCATATTGAGTTCACACTCCAGATCAGTTTTCTGTCATCAGCTTTTAAGGGTTTTGTAATTAGTCATGTTGTGAATTTCATATCTAGAGTTTGGGAAACCCTTTTTGGTCGATTCCAACTCTGAGACTTTGGTATTTATGTCTATTATCTCTGTGATTTTTAGTTTGGACAATGTCTACCCACAAGTTGGGTAGAATTGGCCAAAACTACTGATTCCTATGATTTGGGACTGCACTGCGATGTCTTTTTAAAAGCATCATAATAAATTCATATTTTGGAGTTAGAGTGAGTTCTTTACTGTTTTAAAAAGGGGAAAGACTCTAGTTTCTTAGAAAAATTTAATATTGATATGTTAATACTTAGGAAAATTAAGTAAATCCATCTTTAACAGCGGGTCTGTTTTAGACCTTGCTGTCCAGATTTTGTTTAAGTCTTTAAGCTTCATCTTTGGGTATATCCTAACTCCTAGTTTATAATAGGTGAAGTTTTGGCATTTGCTCAAGTGTGGTAGCCAGTTTTGATTTAGCAATCTCCCTTAAGTATTCAAGGTGAGTTCTCTCACTCCATTGTCTCAATATTTATGATTGCTAGGTTAGCACGTGAGTGTTAAATTATTATTATGGTATGATAATATGAATGCATGCTAAAATTGTTAATTATACATGTGCCTTTGTATGTTTATTGTTGAGGGTATCATAGCAATTATCCGGCTTTTGTCCGGTGCGCGTGTTTAGTTATAATTAATGCAATACCCTCCGGGATGTGAGGTGAGGTTAAGATTAAACCAATACTCTTCGGTTTGTGAGATGCGGGTAACCTACTAGCCCTCCTTATAAGCCTTGATTTGTTCTTGGCTTATGTTTAAATGTTAAAACTATATATATTTAAATCTAGGTCTAGTGATTGTGGATATTGGTATAATGTTGTGTTTGAATTGACTAAGCTTTGTGCTTACGGTTTTACTCAACATTTTCGGGTATTACGATTAAGGAGGCTAAGGAATTTGACGGAGCATTCGTGACACCTTTGCGATTTATTTTAAGTCAATGAACATTTTTAGTACTTCCGCTTTTGACATTTCTATATTAGAAAATTTTACTTATGATGTTTTCTTTTGAAGTTAGATAACTTGACTGCCGTTATTGGCTTATTAAATTAAATAAATGAAGTTCCTTTATGAATTGGTGTCAAACCTTATATTATTTCGGTAAAAAAAAAAAAAAAAAAAATTATAATAATAATAATAAAAATAAAAATAAATTTTGGGTGTTACAAGTTGGCATCGGAGCTTTTCATTTGAGTGAACTAGGCTTTCTTAGGGATGTCTAGACTCAAATTTAAAACATTTTATTTCTCTTGTTCAAAGTTTATAAAAAAAAAAAAAAAAAAAAACAAGCAGTGAAGATGTCACGGTGCGTAGTCATTGACCAAGTAAGTTTTATTTACTAATTGAGTTTAAATTTTATTACTTATCAAACACAATAGTATGCTCCATTTATGACATATCCCAAAGACTAGCCTAGGAGGATAATTATATGCCTTTAGTGCTACTATCTACCATGTGAGAATTTAGGCCTTTTAGATCTACCATGAGTGTGAATTAAACTGTTACGGCTAGGAGCAAGTGAAATTTTGAAACTAGACTGAAACCGAAATTGGAACTTCTATATTGAATAATAGAAGGGCCCCTATTATTCAATATATTGGAGCCGGTTTTGGGGACGGGGCAAGGTTGAAAAGTTTTGACAAGTGAGTGTTTTCGATCTCTTAGACATGCATAGGTTGAATCGTTTTCTTTTCTTATCAATTTTAGATGGCTCACTTTGCTCGCCTCAATGCAATTCAAATAGCTCAAGTTAGGGAACTCGTTCTTTGAGGAGTTCAATAATGCTTTTAACGAGATCATTCCGAATGTCACGGCTAACATCATTGATCAAGTTCGTGCTCTGCTAGATGAGCGCATGGCGGATGCACCTCACTTTGGGGAGGGCTCTGATCCTCTGTTCGTGATTTAATGTACTACTACGAGAAGTTCGGCAAGTGCAGCCACCTCATTGGGATGGGGAGGACGATCGATGTGACTAAGCCTTGGTTATCCGCGTGGAGCGCCTTTATGACTATAGGGTGCCGGACCGGTTTAGAGTGTTGGTAGCAAAGAACCGGTGAGGAAGCGGGGTAAGACATGGTGGAACACCACCACGGGAAGAATAGTGAAGAAGGCTGTAAGGGCGATTACTTGGGCCCGGTTGTGGAGTGGTTCGAGGCACGGTATGTGCCTAGGGTGGAGCAACAAAGAATGATGCAGGAGTTCATGGCGTTACAACAGGACCGAGTGCATTAGTGATCTGAACGCCAAGTTCATGGAGATGCTTTCTTTCATCTACTTTTCTTTGGAGATGAAGCATGGCTTGTTAGTCGGTACATCTCGATTTTACGTCTGACATCCGGGAATTTGTGAGCATGCAAGACTTTGCGACCTTGGGTGCGATCATGGGGCGGCAGAAAGAGAGAGATTGAGTGCAAACTCAATCTAAGAGGAAACTGAGAGCACTTTTTCTAAAACTTCTAATGAGGCTCATAAGAAGACAAAATTTGGGGATAAACCAAGATATGAATACAAGCCATCTGCAAGCGGTGATCGACCCCCAATGGTGTGTTATAAGCGTAAGAAGGAAGGGCATCACCGGAAGAATTGCAAGGCTCCAAAAGCCATTCTGATCCCCAGTTACTACCATCATTGCGGCGGTACGATTTGTTACAATTGCCAAGAGAAGGGCACAAGAAGCTGATTGCCCAAAGTCGAAGAAGAATGGGAATGCAAATCCCAATCTGCCCGACCTCTAACGGACCAACTATGTTGACACGAGGACGTGTCCACCGGCTTACGAGGAGGAGCTGCGAAGCTGCGGTAGCGAGTAAACATCTCTTCCTTATCTTTTATCTTATGCTATGCCATAGAGTAATTGTTTTATTGATTAAATATTATGAATCGAGCACTTATACATTAGATTCTCACCTGCCGCCGCCGTTATGTTTGATTAAGCGCTACTCACTCCTTCGTGTCACGCACGTTCATAAATCGTTTGGGGCGTGGTGTCGGGAAACTAGCACGTCCCATGGTTATCGAAGTTGCCGACAATCGAACTATCTTCGTTCTTGATGTTTATCGGGGTTGTACCCTTGAATTTTCGGAGTTGAATTCCCCATTGATCTTATCCCTATTGCTATGAGGGGACTTTGCGTTATTGTGGGTATGGATTGGCTCGATGCATTCGATGCGAAATTCTTTGTCGCAAGAGACAAGTTCGTGTTCAAAACCACAGGGGTGGAGAACTTATTATTCAAGGAGATATTCCCCATTTGGATATTGCTTCTTGTACCTCTGCTATTGCACTCGATAATGTTCGATTGTTTAGACTTTGGTGACGTCTTTCTGAGGAACTCCGGGTTTGCCACCTATTAGGCAAGTGGAGTTTCGCATTGATTTAGTACTGGCGCTGTTCCGATCGCCAAATCTCCTTATCGTTTGGCGCCATCGAGATGAAAGAGCTTCAAGATCGATTCACAGGAGCTTAGCGATAAGGGGTTTATACGGCCAAGTTTCTCGCCGTGGGGTGCTCTATACTTTTCGCGAAGAAGAAGGGCGGCTCTCAAAAAATGTGCATAGATTATCGGGAGTTGAATAAACTCACGATAAAGAACCGTTATCCTTTACCTCGTATCGATGATCTTTTCGACCAACTCCAAGGAGCGTCTTGGTTTTCCAAGATTGATTTGCGTTCGGTTATCATCGGATGCGAGTTCGTGGCTGTGACATTGAGAAAGCGGCGTTTGAACCCGATACGGACACTTTGAATTTGTGGTGATGCCTTTCGGACTCACTAATGCACCCGCTGCTTTTATGGATCTTATGAATCGGGTGTGTGGTCCGATGCTCGACCGTTCGGTCATTGTGTTTATTGACGATATTTTGGTCTATTCTAAGACCGAGGAGGAGCATGAAAAGCACATTCGGGAACTTCTTGAGACACTACGGAGAGAACGGCTTTATGCTAAATTTTCTAAGTGTGAATTTTGGTTATAAGAGGTTCAATTCTTGGGCCACGTGGTGAACAAGGAAGGTATCAAGGTCGATCCGGCCAAGATTGATGCGGTTAAGAAATGGGAAGCTCTAAATCGCCTTCGGAGATTCGTAGTTTCTTAGGTTTGGCCGGTTACTATCGTAGATTTATTGAAAATTTCTCAAAGATTGCTCTACCTCTTACGCGATTGACCAAGAAGTCGGAGAAATTTGTTTGGGGTCGGAACAACGGTTTGCATTCGAAGATCTTAAGACGCGGTTGTGTAATGCCCGGTTTTGACTTTCGGAAGGAGTGGAGGACATGGTAGTGTCTTGCGACGCATCCCTCTGGGTTTTGGTCTTTGTGTTGATGCAACGGGGTAAGGTGATAGCTTATGCGTCTCGCCGGCTAAAACCGCACGAAAGGAACTACCCCACTCATGACTGGAATTAGGAGCCGTTGTTTTTGCTCTCAAGATATGGAGGCACTACCTTTACGGGGTTAAGTGTATCATTTACACGACCATAAAAGTTTGAAGTACCTTTTCGATCAGCGGGATTTGAATATGAGGCGGAGTTAGATGGTTAGATGTGGTGAAAGATTACATTGTGAGATTCACTACCACCCCTTAAAGCTAATGTGGTAGGACGCACTCGATCGTAAGCAATCTGTCGAACCGATTCGAGCTAAATGTCTTCGGATGACTATGGAGACATCATTATTGGGTATGATTCGAGATGCTCAAGATGTGGCGACTCACGAGGGAACCTAAATCGTGAAAGGATCGTGAATGAGTTACCTAAGATGGAGCGAGATGGGCGTGGATTACTAACTCGTTATGGTAGGGTTTGGGTTCCATTCTTGGTGGGAACCGGAAAACTCTTATGGAAGAAGCTCACAGTCCAAGTTTTCTATTCATCCGGTGCTACAAAAATGTACCGAGATCTTCGTGAGGGTTATTGGTGGCACGGGATGAAGAATGATGTGGCTCGATATGTAGAAGAGTGCACGACATGCCGGAAGGTCAAAGCCGAACACCGAAACCTCATGGGAAATTGCAACCTTTGGAGATTCACGAGTGGAAATGAGAGCACTTAACCATGGACTTTATTACAAAACTTCCTAAGGCGCAAGGGGAGCGGATACGATATGGGTAGTTGTGGATCGATTGTGAAGAGTGCTCATTTCTGGCCATCAAGGAAAGTTCTTGGTGAAAAATTGGCGAGATTTTTGTTCGGAGATAGTTTCATTGCAGGGTGCCCGTATCTATTGTCTCGATCGAGATACTCGATTCACCTCTCGATTTTGGCGAAATTCCAAGAAGAATTGGGTACCCGATTGCATTTCAAGATCTGCGTTCCATCCATGGCGATGGGCGAGTGAGCGGACGATCTGAGACTTTGGAGGACATGCTTCGGGCATGTGCAATTGATTTTGGAGCGGTTGGGATGATCATCTTCATTTAGCCGAGTTTTCATATAACAATGATTATCATTCAAGCATCGACATGCCCCGTATGAAGCCTTTGTATGGTAGGAAGTGTAGAACCCGGTGTGTTGGGGTGAGGTTGGGCAGAGGGTGCTCGGTAGCACCGATATTGTTTTGCGAGACCACGGAGAAAATCAAAATGATCGGGGATCATTTGGTCACCGCTAGAGTCGTCGAAGAGTTATGCGAGATAAGCGGCGCTCCGATCTTGAGTTTCGGGTTGGGGATCATGTGTTATTAAAGGTCTCCCCTTGGAAGGGTGTGATTAGGTTCGCAAGCGTGGGAAGGCTGGGACCTCGGTTTATTGGACCTTATAAGATCATAGCTCGCGTTGGTAAGGTAGCGTGCGGTTGGAGCTGCTGACGAGCTTAGTTTGATTCATAACACCTTCCACGTGTCTCGGTTGAGGAAGTGCATTGTTGACGATACCGCCGTGGTACCTCTGGAAGACATCAGGTGTGAACGGCTCAACTATGTTGAGAAACCTATCGCGGTTGTTGAGCGAAAGTCAAAGACCCTTCGGAGTGGTAAGGCATTTATTTGTTAAGGTTCGGTGGCGGCATAGGAAGGGATCCGAGTGTACATGGGAACACGAAGACGAGATGAGGGCGCATTATCCCGAGTTATTCAGAGGGACTGACTTCGAGGCCGAAGTCCCTTCTTAGTAGGGGAGAGTTGTAACGCCCGGTTTCTTTTTTTTCGGTACGTTAATTATTTTCATGGTATTTAATTATTTTAAATGATGAGTTTAATTAATTAGCCAAGTTAGATTAAATTACAAGTTTTGGGCTAAGTTAATTGATAGATTTAATTATATTGGGCTAGTAAGAAATGAGTTTTGAGCCTAGCCCATTAGTGTAGTCATTAGGCTTTGTCCTAATATGAATTATAAAAATATCACAAACCCTAACCTCCTCCTCTCTCCCTCATTTTTTCGGCCGATCTCTCCCATCTCTCCCATCTCTCTCTCATTTTTCTTTTCCCAAAGCCATAATCATCTTCTCCTTCATTTCCTTGTTGGTGTAACAAGCTAAGGTAAGATCTTTAAGGTGTTTTAATCTTTTCTTTTGATTTATAATCAATTAATTGTTTTAAGTGTTGTTTATCATCTAGAAAATTCATCACCACCTCCTATACATGGTGTATGATGAGCCTAGATGATCATATTATGTAAAAGATCTATATGATTCATAAAAATCATCAAGTTGTAACTTGTGTGATTTAAAGAAGATAGATCTTATGGTTTTAACCAATGTTGTTATTGTTATAAGTTGTATGTTATCATCATCTCTAGATTATATCTACACCCTATACATGGTGTATGATGGATCTAGATGATTATATAAAAATACAAGGTCTAAATGAATCATGGAAATCACTAAGTTTTATTTAGGTGATAAAATGTGATAGATCTTGTGAATGGTTATAATTCTTGTTAGTTATTATTTTGATTCTCAACATATCCATATCAATATGTTTAGATCTAAGTATACAACTTTATAGCATCTTCTAAGATGTGTATATAGATATTTGTGTATTTGAAAGATCAAGGAACCCTTAAGAAAGGGGAAAATTGTGGTTTGTCATATATTATGTTGATTTGATTCTTTTCCTTGTGACTAAATGAAATACCAATGACCCCTAGCCCTTTTTAGTGCCACCATGTTCATAGGGGACTGAATTTGGGTGATAAACACATCTAGGAATGTGTTTCAAAAGGGAGAGGAATGGATTGGTTAAAAAGATTAAGGGTTGGCTACGATTCTGTTTCCATCAGATTTGTAGTCATCTTACAAAAATCATAACTTGGATTCTATAACTCAAACGGATCTCAGACCTGTGCCAAAAGTTTACAAATTGTGTTGGGTAACTTTCTTATGAAGGTCACTCTCACTAATTAGGACCTTATCCATGGGCAAGAACGGCACCTTTGCTGGTAGGTCTGATCCGGGTCTGATCTGATAGGTCAACTTGTTTTATTCGTTTCTAGGGCTTGGGAAATGATCTAATGGGATTCCAAGTTCCCACATGTGTGTTATGACCTAAAGTTGTGATCTGGAGTTTATGGGATGATATCTCCAAGTATTTCTTGGTCATATTGAGTTCACACTCCAGATCAGTTTTCTGTCATCAGCTTTTAAGGGTTTTGTAATTAGTCATGTTGTGAATTTCATATCTAGAGTTTGGGAAACCCTTTTTGGTCGATTCCAACTCTGAGACTTTGGTATTTATGTCTATTATCTCTGTGATTTTTAGTTTGGACAATGTCTACCCACAAGTTGGGTAGAATTGGCCAACACTACTGATTCCTATGATTTGGGACTGCACTGCGATGTCTTTTTAAAAGCATCATAATAAATTCATATTTTGGAGTTAGAGTGAGTTCTTTACTGTTTTAAAAAGGGGAAAGACTCTAGTTTCTTAGAAAAATTTAATATTGATATGTTAATACTTAGGAAAATTAAGTAAATCCATCTTTAACAGCGGGTCTGTTTTAGACCTTGCTGTCCAGATTTTGTTTAAGTCTTTAAGCTTCATCTTTGGGTATATCCTAACTCCTAGTTTATAATAGGTGAAGTTTTGGCATTTGCTCAAGTGTGGTAGCCAGTTTTGATTTAGCAATCTCCCTTAAGTATTCAAGGTGAGTTCTCTCACTCCATTGTCTCAATATTTATGATTGCTAGGTTAGCACGTGAGTGTTAAATTATTATTATGGTATGATAATATGAATGCATGCTTAAATTGTTAATTATACATGTGCCTTTGTATGTTTATTGTTGAGGGATCATAGCAATTATCCGGCTTTTGTCCGGTGCGCGTGGTTAGGTATAATTACTCCAATACCCTCCGGGATGTGAGGTGAGGGTAAGATTAACCCAATACTCTTCGGTTTGTGAGATGCGGGTAACCTACTAGCCCTCCTTATAAGCCTTGATTTGTTCTTGGCTTATGTTTAAATGTTAAAACTATATATATTTAAATCTAGGTCTAGTGATTGTGGATATTGGTATAATGTTGTGTTTGAATTCACTAAGCTTTGTGCTTACGGTTTTACTCAACATTTTGGTATTACGATTAAGGAGGCTAAGGACTGACGGGAGCATTCGTGACACCTTTGCGATTTATTTTAAGTCAATGAACATTTTTAGTACTTCCGCTTTTGACATTTCTATATTAGAAAATTTTACTTATGATGTTTTCTTTTGAAGTTAGATAACTTGACTGCCGTTATTGGCTTATTAAATTAAATAAATGAAGTTCCTTTATGAATTGGTGTCAAACCTTATATTATTTCGGTAAAAAAAAAAAAAAAAAAAAAAATTATAATAATAATAATAAAAATAAAAATAAATTTTGGGTGTTACAAGTTGGTATCGGAGCTTTTCATTTGAGTGAACTAGGCTTTCTTAGGGATGTCTAGACTCAAATTTAAAACATTTTATTTCTCTTGTTCAAAGTTTATAAAAAAAAAAAAAAAACTAGCAGTGAAGATGTCACGGTGCGCCGGTCAGCCAGCCAAGTAAGTTTTATTTACTAATTGAGTTTAAATTTTATTACTTATCAAACACAATAGTATGCTCCATTTATGACATATCCCAAAGACTAGCCTAGGAGGATAATTATATGCCTTTAGTGCTACTATCTACCATGTGAGAATTTAGGCCTTTTAGATCTACCATGAGTGTGAATTAAATCACATTACGGCTAGGAGCAAGTGAAATTTTGAAACTAGACTGAAACCGAAATTGGAACTTCTATATTGAATAATAGAAGGGCCCCTATTATTCAATATATTGGAGCCGGTTTTGGGGACGGGGCAAGGTTGAAAAGTTTTGACAAGTCGAGTGTTTTCGATCTCTTAGACATGCATAGGTTGAATCGTTTTCTTTTCTTATCAATTTTAGATGGCTCACTTTGCTCGCCTCAATGCAATTCAAATAGCTCAAGTTAGGGAACTCGTTCTTTGAGGAGTTCAATAATGCTTTTAACGAGATCATTAGAATGTCACGGCTAACATCATTGATCAAGTTCGTGCTCTGCTAGATGAGCGCATGGCGGATGCACCTCCGCACGGGGAGGGCTCCCGATCCTCTGTTCGTGATTTAATGTACTACTACGAGAAGTTCGGCAAGTGCGGCCACCTCATTGGGATGGGGAGGACGATCCAAAGAGACTAAGCACTTGGTTATCCGACGTGGAGGGCGCCTTTATGACTATAGGGTGCCTGGACCGGTTTAGAGTGTTGGTAGCAAAGAACCCGGTGAGGAAGCGGGGTAAGACATGGTGGAACACCACCACGGGAAGAATGATGAAGAAGCTGTAAGGGCGATTACTTGGGCCCGGTTTGTGGAGTGGTTCGAGGCACGGTATGTGCCTAGGGTGGAGCAACAAAGAATGATGCGGGAGTTCATGGCGTTACAATGGACCACCGAGTCTGTTAGTGATCTGACGCCAAGTTCATGGAGATGCTTTCTTCATCCTACTTTTCTGGAGATGAAGCATGGCTTGTTAGTCGGTACATCTCGATTTTACGTACCGACATCCGGGAATTTGTGAGCATGCAAGACTTTGCGACCTTGGGTGCGATCATGGGGGCAGCCTGAAAGAGAGAGATTGAGCTGCAAACTCAATCTAAGAGGAAAGCGGAGAGCACTTTTTCTAAAACTTCTAATGAGGCTCATAAGAAGACAAAATTTGGGGATAAACCAAGATATGAATACAAGCCATCTGCGACGGTGATCGACCCCCAATGGTGTGTTATAAGCGTAAGAAGGAAGGGCATCACGGAAGAATTGCAAGGCTCCAAAAGCCATTACAGTCCCCAGTTACTACCATCATTGCGGCGGTACCGATTTGTTACAATTGCCAAGAGAAGGGGCACAAGAAGCACGATTGCCCAAAGTCGAAGAAGAATGGGAATGCAAATCCCAATCGCCCGACCTCTAACGGACCAACTATGTTGACACGAGGACGTGTCCACCGGCTTACGAGGAGGAGCTGCGAAGCTGCGGTATGTGAGTAAACATCTCTTCCTTATCTTTTATCTTATGCTTTATGCCATAGAGTAATTGTTTTATTGATTAAATATTATGAATCGGGCACTTATCATTAGATTCTCACCGCCGCCGTTATGTTTGATTAAGCGCTACTCACTCCTTCGTGTCACGCACGTTCATAAATCGTTTGGGGCGTGGTGTCGGGAAACTAGCACGTCCCATGGTTATCGAAGTTGCCGACAATCGAACTATCTTCGTATCGATGTTTATCGGGGTTGTACCCTTGAATTTTCGGGAGTTGAATTCCCCATTGATCTTATCCCTATTGCTATGAGGGACTTTGCGTTATTGTGGGTATGGATTGGCTCGATGCATTCGATGCGAAATTCTTTGTCGCAAGAGACAAGTTCGTGTTCAAAACCCTAGGGGTGGAGAACTTATTATTCAAGGAGATATTCCCCATTTGGATATTGCTTCTTGTACCTCTGCTATTGCACTCGATAATGTTCCAGTTGTTTCCGACTTTGGTGACGTCTTTCTGAGGAACTCCGGGTTTGCCACCTATTAGGCAAGTGGAGTTTCGCATTGATTTAGTACACAGCTGTTCCGATCGCCAAATCTCCTTATCGTTTGGCGCCATCGGAGATGAAAGAGCTTCAAGATCAGTTACAGGAGCTTAGCGATAAGGGGTTTATACGGCCAAGTTTCTCGCCGTGGGGTGCTCCTATACTTTTCGCGAAGAAGAAGGACGGCTCTCAAAAAATGTGCATAGATTATCGGGAGTTGAATAAACTCACGATAAAGAACCGTTATCCTTTACCTCGTATCGATGATCTTTTCGACTAACTCCAAGGAGCGTCTTGGTTTTCCAAGATTGATTTGCGTTCCGGTTATCATCAGATGCGAGTTCGTGACTGTGACATTGAGAAAACGGCGTTTCGAACCCGATACGGACACTTTGAATTTGTGGTGATGCCTTTCGGACTCACTAATGCACCCGCTGCTTTTATGGATCTTATGAATCGGGTGTGTGGTCCGATGCTCGACCGTTCGGTCATTGTGTTTATTGACGATATTTTGGTCTATTCTAAGACCAGGGAGGAGCATGAAAAGCACATTCGGGAACTTCTTGAGACACTACGGAGAGAACGGCTTTATGCTAAATTTTCTAAGTGTGAATTTTGGTTATAAGAGGTTCAATTCTTGGGCCACGTGGTGAACAAGGAAGGTATCAAGGTCGATCCGGCCAAGATTGATGCGGTTAAGAAATGGGAAGCTCCTAAATCGCCTTCGGAGATTCGTAGTTTCTTGGGTTTGGACGGTTACTATCGTAGATTTATTGAAAATTTCTCAAAGATTGCTCTACCTCTTACGCGATTGACCAAGAAGTCGGAGAAATTTGTTTGGGGTCCGGAACAACAGTTTGCATTCGAAGATCTTAAGACGCGGTTGTGTAATGCCCGGTTTTGACTTTAGGAAGGAGTGGAGGACATGGTAGTGTCTTGCGACGCATCCCTCCCGGGTTTTGGTCTTTGTGTTGATGCAACGGGGTAAGGTGATAGCTTATGCGTCTCGCCGACTAAAACCGCACGAAAGGAACTACCCCACTCATGACACGGAATTAGGAGCATTGTTTTTGCTCTCAAGATATGGAGGCACTACCTTTACGGGGTTAAGTGTATCATTTACACCGACCATAAAAGTTTGAAGTACCTTTTCGATCAGCGGGATTTGAATATGAGGCGAGTTAGATGGTTAGATGTGGTGAAAGATTACGATTGTGAGATTCACTACCACCCCGTAAAGCTAATGTGGTAGCCGACGCACTCGATCGTAAGCAACTGTCGAACCGATTCGAGCTAAATGTCTTCGGATGACTATGGAGACATCATTATTGGGTATGATTCGAGATGCTCAAGATGTGGCGACTCACGAGGGAACCTAAATCGTGAAAGGATCGTGAATGAGTTACCTAAGATGGAGCGAGATGGGCGTGGATTACTAACTCGTTATGGTAGGGTTTGGGTTCCATTCTTGGTGGGAACCGGAAAACTCTTATGGAAGAAGCTCACAGGTCCAAGTTTTCTATTCATCCGGGTGCTACAAAAATGTACCGAGATCTTCGTGAGGGTTATTGGTGGCACGGGATGAAGAATGATGTGGCTCGATATGTAGAAGAGTGCCTGACATGCCGGAAGGTCAAAGCCGAACACCAGAAACCTCATGGGAAATTGCAACCTTTGGAGATTCCTGAGTGGAAATGAGAGCACTTAACCATGGACTTTATTACAAAACTTCCTAAGACTGCAAGGGGAGCGGATACGATATGGGTAGTTGTGGATCGATTGACGAAGAGTGCTCATTTCCTGGCCATCAAGGAAAGTTCTTGGTGAAAAATTGGCGAGATTTTTGTTCGGGAGATAGTTTCATTGCACGGGGTGCCCGTATCTATTGTCTCGATCGAGATACTCGATTCACCTCTCGATTTTGGCAGAAATTCCAAGAAGAATTGGGTACCCGATTGCATTTCAAGATCTTGCGTTCCATCCAAACCGATGGGCGAGTGAGCGGACGATACAGACTTTGGAGGACATGCTTCGGGCATGTGCAATTGATTTTGGAGGCGGTTGGGATGATCATCTTCATTTAGCCGAGTTTTCATATAACAACAGTTATCATTCAAGCATCGACATGCCCCGTATGAAGCAATCGTATGGTAGGAAGTGTAGAACCCCGGTGTGTTGGGGTGAGGTTGGACAGAGGGTGCTCGGTAGCACCGATATTGTTTTGAGACCACGGAGAAAATCAAAATGATCGGGGATCATTTGGTCACCGCTAGAGTCGTCGGAAGAGTTATGCGAGATAAGCGGCGCTCCGATCTTGAGTTTCGGGTTGGGGATCATGTGTTATTAAAGGTCTCCCCTTGGAAGGGTGTGATTAGGTTCGCAAGCGTGGGAAGCCGGGACCTCGGTTTATTGGACCTTATAAGATCATAGCTCGCGTTGGTAAGGTAGCGTGCGGTTGGAGCTGCTGACGAGCTTAGTTTGATTCATAACACCTTCCACGTGTCTCGGTTGAGGAAGTGCATTGTTGACGATACCGCCGTGGTACCTCTGGAAGACATCCAAATTGTGACGGCTCAACTATGTTGAGAAACCTATCGCGGTTGTTGAACGAAAGTCAAAGACCCTTCGGAGCGGTAAGGCTTTTATTCATTAAGGTTCGGTGGCGGCATAGGAAGGGATCCGAGTGTACATGGGAACTGAAGACGAGATGAGGCGCATTATCCCGAGTTATTGGAGGGACTGACTTCGAGGCGAAGTCCCTTCTTAGTAGGGGAGAGTTGTAACGCCGGTTTCTTTTTTCGGTACGTTAATTATTTTCATGGTATTTAATTATTTTAAATGATGAGTTTAATTAATTAGCCAAGTTAGATTAAATTACAAGTTTTGGGCTAAGTTAATTGATAGATTTAATTATATTGGGCTAGTAAGAAATGAGTTTTGAGCCTAGCCCATTAGTGTAGTCATTAGGCTTTGTCCTAATATGAATTATAAAAATATCACAAACCCTATCCTGGTCGTCTCTCCCTCATTTTTCGGCCGATCTCTCCCATCTCTCCCATCTCTCTCTCATTTTTCTTTTCCCAAAGCCATAATCATCTTCTCCTTCATTTCCTTGTTGGTGTAACAAGCTAAGGTAAGATCTTTAAGGTGTTTTAATCTTTTCTTTTGATTTATAATCAATTAATTGTTTTAAGTGTTGTTTATCATCTAGAAAATTCATCACCACCTCCTATACATGGTGTATGATGAGCCTAGATGATCATATTATGTAAAAGATCTATATGATTCATAAAAATCATCAAGTTGTAACTTGTGTGATTTAAAGAAGATAGATCTTATGGTTTTAACCAATGTTGTTATTGTTATAAGTTGTATGTTATCATCATCTCTAGATTATATCTACACCCTATACATGGTGTATGATGGATCTAGATGATTATATAAAAATACAAGGTCTAAATGAATCATGGAAATCACTAAGTTTTATTTAGGTGATAAAATGTGATAGATCTTGTGAATGGTTATAATTCTTGTTAGTTATTATTTTGATTCTCAACATATCCATATCAATATGTTTAGATCTAAGTATAAAACTTTATAGCATCTTCTAAGATGTGTATATAGATATTTGTGTATTTGAAAGATCAAGGAACCCTTAAGAAAGGGGAAAATTGTGGTTTGTCATATATTATGTTGATTTGATTCTTTTCCTTGTGACTAAATGAAATACCAATGACCCTAGCCCTTTTAGTGCCACCATGTTCATAGGGGACTGAATTTGGGTGATAAACACATCTAGGAATGTGTTTCAAAAGGGAGAGGAATGGATTGGTTAAAAAGATTAAGGGTTGGCTACGATTCTGTTTCCATCAGATTTGTAGTCATCTTACAAAAATCATAACTTGGATTCTATAACTCAAACGGATCTCAGACCTGTGCCAAAAGTTTACAAATTGTGTTGGGTAACTTTCTTATGAAGGTCACTCTCACTAATTAGGACTTTATCCATGGGCAAGAATGGCACCTTTGCTGGTAGGTCTGATCCGGGTCTGATCTGATAGGTCAACTTGTTTTATTCGTTTCTAGGGCTTGGGAAATGATCTAATGGGATTCCAAGTTCCCACATGTGTGTTATGACCTAAAGTTGTGATCTGGAGTTTATGGGATGATATCTCCAAGTATTTCTTGGTCATATTGAGTTCACACTCCAGATCAGTTTTCTGTCATCAGCTTTTAAGGGTTTTGTAATTAGTCATGTTGTGAATTTCATATCTAGAGTTTGGGAAACCCTTTTTGGTCGATTCCAACTCTGAGACTTTGGTATTTATGTCTATTATCTCTGTGATTTTTAGTTTGGACAATGTCTACCCACAAGTTGGGTAGAATTGGCCAACACTACTGATTCCTATGATTTGGGACTGCACTGCGATGTCTTTTTAAAAGCATCATAATAAATTCATATTTTGGAGTTAGAGTGAGTTCTTTACTGTTTTAAAAAGGGGAAAGACTCTAGTTTCTTAGAAAAATTTAATATTGATATGTTAATACTTAGGAAAATTAAGTAAATCCATCTTTAACAGCGGGTCTGTTTTTAGACATTGCTGTCCAGATTTTGTTTAAGTCTTTAAGCTTCATCTTTGGGTATATCCTAACTCCTAGTTTATAATAGGTGAAGTTTTGGCATTTGCTCAAGTGTGGTAGCCAGTTTTGATTTAGCAATCTCCCTTAAGTATTCAAGGTGAGTTCTCTCACTCCATTGTCTCAATATTTATGATTGCTAGGTTAGCACGTGAGTGTTAAATTATTATTATGGTATGATAATATGAATGCATGCTTAAATTGTTAATTATACATGTGCACTGTATGTTTATTGTTGAGGGATCATAGCAATTATCCGGCTTTTGTCCGGTGCGCGTGGTTAGGTATAATTACTCCAATACCCTCCGGGATGTGAGGTGAGGGTAAGATTAACCCAATACTCTTCGGTTTGTGAGATGCGGGTAACCTACTAGCCCTCCTTATAAGCCTTGATTTGTTCTTGGCTTATGTTTAAATGTTAAAACTATATATATTTAAATCTAGGTCTAGTGATTGTGGATATTGGTATAATGTTGTGTTTGAATTCACTAAGCTTTGTGCTTACGGTTTTACTCAACATTTTGGTATTACGATTAAGGAGGCTAAGGACGATTTGGGAGCATTCGTGACACATGCGATTTATTTTACGTCAATGAACATTTTTAGTACTTCCGCTTTTGACATTTCTATATTAGAAAATTTTACTTATGATGTTTTCTTTTGAAGTTAGATAACTTGACTGCCATTATTGGCTTATTAAATTAAATAAATGAAGTTCCTTTATGAATTGGTGTCAAACCTTATATTATTTCGGTAAAAAAAAAAAAAAAAAAAAAAAATATAATAATAATAATAAAAATAAAAATAAATTTTGGGTGTTACAATCAGCGCGCGCTAGCCTTGTGCTTAGCGTGCACTAACAGCTCTAATTCAGCAACGTGATTGCGAATATATATATATACGACATTACTAGAATCGATGGTCACAAATAAACGACAACACATTCGAATCTCAAAGCCATCGATTTAACACTTCATGAGCAACCATCAGAAGACAATTGTCATTCAAAAACCGAAATCTTACCTCTTATTAAGGAGAGCTATCTCAATGTACATAAATCGAACGACTCAGCATTCACATCATAGTTTTAATCTAAAACTGGCAACACTGCCCGAACAACAAGAACATCATCACGTATTTCTCGACTAACAGTCATAAAACCGATAAGTTGAAAACGAGAGTTACGTCTTGTCTACATTTTGTAGACTTCACTTGAGTTCAAAAATCGTGTTTTGAAAACTTATAATACAAGATGAAAATAAAATATCTGTAGTTTGAATTCTTAAAAAAAAATTCGGCCCTCAGGTCATTATACAAAAATCAACTTTTTTCCTCCATTTGGAGGATATTTTCAAAACAAAATATACGTGACTCCCCAAAGCATGTAAAGTTTTAAAATATCTCATTGATGAATTTTTCTTTGCGTATCCACACCAAGGCCATTACTCTTGTAAAAACGACTTATATCAGGATGTGTGTATATATACATATACATTGGTACCACTTTCATTCTAGCATCATACGAGGATCAAACAACATAGGCCACATAATCACAAATCACCATTAAACTCCACGTCATAACACAAAATCATACAAGCTCGTATATCACAAGGCACAATATAGTAGGGAGACTTACATCCACAGGTCGCACGGAGATGATGGCTGCACCTCGATACTAATCACGACCGACATCACAAACGACGCGTCGCGACACGACTTAGACAAACACAATCTGACAGGACAAGACACGACAATACCTGACTGGACCCGATAGCCTAGGTTTCCACAACTTAAGCTCCGATACCATAAATGTAACATCCCCAATTTTAAACTGGGAATATTACACGCCGCAGACCCTTTCCGTGAGGATCCACCAGGCTAGACATCCAAATAACACAACTCATTACATACCGACATGATAAAATACCAAATCAACATACTAACTTGGTCTTTCATCACAAACATACAAGCCAAAATGCACATTTCTATCTCGACTCATACCCATGCAAGGGTAAAATACACTCACAAACTAAAAGTACGACAGTAGAAAGACCATACACAAACTCCAACTGACTGCATCTAACACTGGCCTTCGTGGGATTAGTATCATTTGCCTTTCATCATCCTTCGCGCCGATCCTGTATTTTGCTCCCAAACCTGCATGTACCTGGATGCAAAAACAGACATCCACCCCCCGAATACTCGGGGATTAGCAAAACTCCACTGTTTTGCTAGTATAAGTATAAAGTGCAAATACGATCCATACATAACACATTCCGAGAATACAACAAAAGACTTCCCGAGATATTTTGATAATTAAAAATAGTTCAAGTCTTGAAAGTAAAACGAAACAAGTAAGCACTTTGCAAACACTTCCAAATCTCGGGAGTTTTGAAAACATTTGTGATTGAAAAGTTCTTAATTCTACCAAAACCACTTAGGGTCACCGCCCCAAAGTTCATTTTCCAAAAATGTAAAACCGATTAACAAAACACGGGGTTTACAACCCAATTCATTCCAGTCATAAAACACAGGGTCCACGACCCAACCATTTCGATCACCAACACAGGGTCCACGACCCGTTCATTCACTTCAATTCACTTCCAACGACACATTACACAACACATTATTTTTATGCCATTTTAGCCAAACACCAAGGCACGATATATAATGTCTCTCGACTCCGAGCAACAAGCATTGTGATACTCCGGACATATCACAATTAATCATCGTTACAAACATTCTGGCAATTCTCGCGACCCGGTCCGGCCCTCAAGCCACCAAGTCCCTATGTGCCCCGTCGAGCAATCCCCAGGTGAGAATGCCCACTCGAAGTAACCCTCGCGACCCGGTCCAGCCGCTAAGCCACCAGGTCCCCGTGTGACCCCCGAGTCAATCCCCGAGTGAGAGTACCCGAGAAAAACTTACAACTCTCATCAATTCTCATTTAAAAAACCGCAATCCTCAAGAGTCAATCACATTATATATAGTCGAGGTATTTTGCTAAAATGACCATATTATCCAACAGATACTCACGACCCAAAATTAATACTGTCCACAAAGAAACACACTTATCTCAACAACACCGAACGACACAACCAATATCACACAACTCATATATCCACCGATAACCACATGAATCCACGCACAATTTATAACAAAAGGATTTAACTACAAATTACCGACGACATATTCACACATAATGACATCATCCGAAGGTAGGGATTTCCTATACTCAACACTAACACACACAGTCAAATAAGCACATTAAGTCTCGAACACAAGATTCGTCCTTTAAGAAAACCATAATTGTAAATATACCGATTCTTTTGAGAAAAGGTTGTAAATATTCATTTAGCACATATCGTCAATTTTCAACCACTATATTCACAAAACACGTAATGTATGGGAAAGATACTTGCCTTAATAGTTGATACTGGACACTCCGACGAGAGTGGCTCAACCGGAAAACTTCAAATGCCCACAACTCTCCGGCGGACACGACGGTAACACCATCAATCGAAGAACGGCGAACGAAAGGGTTCTGGATCGAGTTCTTCGCAAGGAACCTGACCACAACATCATACCATGAATAAATTGACAATCGAACGAGGAAGAATAATCGTAGAACGCCCGAATCCCCTTTGTGACATTTTATCGAACACTTTCAAGGTGTCGATTAGAAACTCAATAAAACGACGAATCCTCGGCAATCCAACCGTGGAAAAACAAGGGATTTGATATAACACAACTTAATAATCATCAATCCATCACTATTCTAAGTTATAACGAATCAAACGGACGAAGTCAACAAAATCCCCAATTTTTCCCAAAACTATGATTTTAGGAAAACTAACCTTGATTCGCTGGATTGAAGGATGTTATTGTTGGGATTTCGAAAATAAAACGAAATACGCAGCGGAAATAAATATGAATCCCAAACAGGATCGATCAAGTAATGTATATACGAAAATATAAATACGAAGATAAAGATCATACCCTTGAAGCCTTTGAAATAAATCTTCGTAAAAATGATGATGATCACGAACCCCGTCCCAAACACGAAATCCCTTCATTCCAAGCATCGAAAGGTACGAAGCCTCTACTTCACACGCGTCGGAAGTTGCCTGGAAAAATTCGATAGCAATCCGTTCTCCAAGAACACGGCTAGAAATTACTATAGGAATTTATATCTCTCTTTTTCTTATTTGTTTTCACCTCTAAGATGATAACACTCAAGAAAATAAATATTTCTCACCCTCAAAAATCCTCTCACGGCTGAAGAAGAGATCAGCAAGTTAAAGGCTTGTATGTGTGTGTTTCAAGTCAACTTTCTCATCAAATGAGTAAGTAATTATATAGATATATAATAACTCATTTTATGTCATAATTAGTTGAGAAAGAATCTCAACCTAATCATTTCATAAGACAACACAACACAATAACATGCAAATGTGATGAGACATGTAAGGGGGGTGGCCCATTGGAAATTTCCTAGAAACGAGCCGAGCCACTCGGCTCGTGTACCGGACGTTCGTCAAACGACTCCGTTAAATACATTCCGTTTAATCACCAATGTATTTATATTAATTAATTAACCTAATTAAATAATTATATCAAATACATATATATTTCTATAAAAAATATAATTTATGAATTAAATTAATTACCCGGTAACTTAATTTTAATTCATAAGACCGCTATTTGATTTATCCAATAAATCTAATTAGATATCCAATATCTAATATTAATAGAGAGATAATAAATTCACATTAATCCGTCAACGTTCCTGATGCGCGACTCCGTAGGTCCGTCTCAGCCGGCATTGGGAGGAACCAATGAGTGCGGGCAGCACTTAGCCAGCCTAGCGGGCCGCACTGTAAACCCCGACTGAGAACGAATGAAGGGATCATTCCAGAACCATTATGTCGTGAATACCATATACATATAGACCCTTCATCAGATGTCCCGGTCAAGTCTTCGGGTCACGGTAAAGTCAAACCCTACTGTTGACTAAACTCTATACATGTGTTAATGCAAATAAAGACCGAATGATTAATAGTGTATCTAATACGACTATATCAGAATGCTTTGGCCAAAGACTTATGATCTTATTTGCCATTAACCGTATAGGACATTCGCTTGCTCACTAACAGGAGATATAATCCTTTCTTGGCGTACAGTAAAGACTGCTACCTGCCCGTATAGTCCGCACTTCGAGGTTTACTCAGTAATTAAGAAAATGAGTCTAACTACTCTAATGACAAACTAAACGTCACAGGCACATCTTCTACTGAACCCTCAAGTCAAAGGTCCACATATACTATCACAACCTTTCGATTCGTCATCGACTCTCCGAGAGTGAATACCGTGTGACTGAATCGAGTATGAGTCGTGTTCGAGTATACTGGTCCCACCAATATACTTATAACTATGCTATCAAGATATGCACATGTCCTAGAATATGTTATACAGGTCTTATTAAAACTTAATGCCCATTTAAGTTTATTGACTTGCGAACGATTTACGTAACTAAACTTTAAACACTTCCAGTGCATTTTCTCTTATCCCATAACGAGAATGGAATGTTCAATTTATTTACATGGACTTCACTTCAATGTTTACCAAGTCAAGAATGCAATTGAAATACAATAAACAGCGAATGAATCGAATTACCTTTTATTAATTATTCCATAATTACAAGAACAATGCCCTTACTCTCTCATCCCCTGAGTGGCATTCGAGGGCATATTCCTAACAATCTCCCACTTGCACTCAATGCCACACATCATGGTATCCAATACCCATGTTCTTCAGATGTCTTTCTAAGACGTCCTGAGATAATGGCTTAGTCAGCGGGTCAGAGACATTGTCTTCTGAGTCTACTCTTTGCAATGAAACATATCCTTTTTCCACCATCTCTCAAACGATGTGGTATTTTCTCTCTATATGCTTGGTGTTGTGGTAAGCCCTAGGCTCCTTGGCTTGGGCGACAGCTCCATCATTATCACAGAATAGTGATATAGGTAGCTCCGCATTAGGCACCACTTGAAGTTCTTGCACAAACTTCTGCATTCAAAATGCTTCTTTGCTAGCCTCTGAGGCAGCTTGGTACTCTGCTTGGCAGGTGGAATCAGCAGTAGCGGTTTACTTGGAGCTTCTCCAAGATACTGCTCCCCCATTTAGAGTAAACAAATACCCAGATGTCGACTTAAGGTCGTCATTGTCTCCTTGAAAATCAAAATCGGTGAATCCAATCACCCTTAGTTCTCCACCACCGTAAGTAAGAACCAAATCTCTAGTTCTTCTTAAGTACTTAAGAATGTTCTTTACGGCAGTCCAATGTTCCCTTCCCAGTTTTGCTTGAAATCGACTTTCCATACTCACAGCGTAGGCTAAGTTTGGTCTCATACACAACATAGCGTACATTAAAGCTACCCACTGCCGAGACATAGGGTACCTTACTCATCTCTTTCTTGTCTTCCTCACTTTGAGGACATATATTCGTGGTGAGATGAATTCCATGTCGCATGGGAAGGAACCCTCTTTTAGATTCATCCATCTTGAATCTTCTCAGGATTTTATCTATATAGAGAGCTTGGGAAAGTCCTATCATTCTTCGCGGTCTATCTATGTAAAGACGGATACTTAGAATATAGGAAGCTTCTCCCAAGTCTTTCATGGATAATGTTTTAGAAAGCCAAGCTTTCACAGTGCTGAGCATTGCTACGTTATTTCCTATAAGTAGAATATCATCTACATATAGTACTAAGAATGAAATGTTGTTCCCACTGACCTTTTTGTAAACACACGGTTCCTCCTCATTTCATACGAATTCAAAGTCCTTGACTGCTTCGTCAAATCGAAGGTTCCAACTCCGAGAAGCTTGCTTCAGCCCATAAATGGCTAGTTGTAGCTTACACACCTTATCAGACCTTCGAAGTGGAGGTTGTGTTACAATAGGTTCGGTTCCTTATCCCTGATCAGATGTCTCCTTAGGACCTTCATTATGCTCTTCCAAAGAGATATTTCTACCCGAGCCACCTTCCTGAATGAATTCATCCTCAAGGAAGTGCGCTTGTAATGCCACAACGACTCTATGGTCTTCTGGCATGTAGAATAGATAACCCATCGAGTCCTCTGGGTATCCAATGAAACGTCCTTTGATGGACCTCGCTTCCAGTTTGTCCACCTTAGCCTTCTTGACATAGGCTGGACATCCCCAAATCCTTATGTGATTAAGGCTTGGTTTCTTACCATTCCACATCTCATGCGGAGTGCTAGGAACGGATTTGGAAGGACATCTATTAAGGATATAGGAAGCGGTTAGTAAGTCATACCCCCACAGGTAAATAGGTAAATCAGTGTAATTTAACATAGAGCGAACCATGTCCAACAAAGTTCGATTTCTCCTTTCTGAAACACCATTTGGGGTTCCTGGTAGCGTCAATTGTGAAACTATTCCATGTTCCTTAAGGAACTCATCAAACTATGTGCTCATATATTCGCCACCTCGGTCCGACCGAAGTGCTTTGATATGACATCCAGTCTGTTTTTCAACTAGGGCCTTAAATTCTTTGAATTTAGTAAAGGCTTCGGATTTATCTTTCATTAAGTACACAATCCCATACCTAGTATGATCATTTGTGAACATTATGAAATATTGATATCCATCTCGGCCTACTTCAAAGCACCACAAACGTCGGCATGTACTAATCCAAGTTTATCGGCAGCCCTTTCAAAAGTCCCTGTGATGGGGGACTTAGTCATTTTGCCTCTAAGGAAAGATTCACAAGTTGGATAGGGTTTTACACCCAATGGACTTAAAAGTCCATCTTTCTCCATTTTCTGAACCTTGGTCTGACCAACATGACCAAGTCTAAGGTGCCACTTAAGAGCTTGATTAGTATCTTGCCTGCCACGTTTCCTAGTTATAGTGTTCACTGCTGTTTTATTTTGCATGTTCAGATGATATAAACCATTAAACAATGTAGCTGTGCCAACCAATTTATTTCGAAAATAAATTTTACAACTACCATTGCCAATGAAGAAACAAAATCCTTTTCGGTCCAAGACTGGAATGGATACAATGTTTTTATGCCCCTTGGGCAAAACAAGTACTTCATCTAACGTCAAAATAAAACCGGATTCTAAACCCAGTAGGATTGATCCAATATCGGTTGCCTCGACACTTTGTCCGCTTCCGACAGTGATCATTATTTCCCCAGCTTCAAGTTTTCAGATCCTGATTCATAGTACAAATATGAGAAGTGGCACCTGAATCCAGAATCCATGAAGCAGAATATACAGTAGCGGAACAATTTGTTTCAAAAACAAAAAGTTTCGTACATGATGCGCCATTAATCTTAGGACAAGTCCTTCGCCAGTGGCCCAGCTCACCGCATTCAAGGCATTTGTCCGTAGGTTTTTTGGACCGCCTACCTTTTGAACCTTTTTGGGCCTTGCCCTTTCCTTTCTGTACCCCTTTCTTGGGATTGTACTGCTCGTAGGTCTTTTTCTTCTTATTCTTGGACCTCCGAGGCCCAGAAGAAATCACAAGAGCAACCTCTCTCGGTTTAGTCTTCATATTAGACTGCGCCGTCACCAGTTTATTCATTAGCCCAGCTAATGTGCATGTAATTTCATTATAGTTGAAATTTATTACAAACTGCGTGAAAGAGTCAGGGAGAGATTGAAGGATGAGATCAATTTCAAGGGATAAATCCAGATTAAAGTTGAGCACCTCGAGCCTCTGAATCATAGAGATCATCTTGAGGACGTGGTCTCCCACTTTCTCTCCTTCTTTCATCCCAGCACTGAACAACTGCTTTGATATCTCATATCTAGCAGTCCTACTGTTCTCTCCATAAAGTCCAGTCAAGTGTGCGAGAATCTGCCTAGCAGAAATCATTTTCTCGTGCGCTCTCTGCAGCTCATTAGTCATTGAGCTCATCATAAAGCCACGGACTAGCACATCATCCTTGACCCATTTTTCATGGACGTCAATATCTTCCTGATTACCCTTGGTTCGGATTGGAGTCGGTGGAATGTTCGCCTCCAAGACGTATCCCAGAGACTCCATACTGAGTACAATCATCAGATTCTGCAACCAGTCAACAAAATTGGGTCCAGTTAGGAGATTCCTTTCAAGTAGTATTGCAAGTGGGTTTTTAGCCATTTTTAGAGAGATTCAGTTTCGTTTTCTGTAAAGATTTAGACAAGATTCAATTAGTGACTTGTTTAATTATGATCCGAGTAAAGAATTTAATGGCTTTCTTTATTCATAACTTGGCTCCCACTATTTTATCGGCATTTACATACTCCCATGTTAAATCTGGAAGTCTTGGGTGACTTCATAGTGGTGATCGATTTCTTTACAAAGTTTAATAGAGGGCAACCCATACGGTTTCTATTCTATTATTCTTTATAAAGTGGTGTCTAATACCAACCCATCTAATGGATGATTCGATCTTCTTTTACCCCTAGTTCACTTGCCCTCAACCCATTCGGTTTCTATGGCTCGCTGAACTATCTAAGTTTAAATCGTCAACTCCTATTAGTGTGACAATTGAATCTTACACGGCAACCCATACGGTTTATAGGGGTTTGATTTGTCACAACCAAAGGTATCTAATGCACTCCAGGAATTTATCAACTTTCCCCAAAAGTATTACCCCGACATACTCGGAAGAATAATATTCCGGTTTAGATTTCAATTTTCCATGAGTTTGACGGAGGGTAGGAAACCTCGTAACCTTTATAACTTAGTGTGTTTGTAGTTGGGAGAATTTCGCGATTAATGTTACACTTTGCACATTGATTCATTTATACGCGCGTTTGTTTGTTTGTCAATCATTCAAAATGAAAAACAGAAAATAGTAACCTAGTTACTACCAACATATAGCTCATGGACCTAACTCCTAAGTATTGGGCCAAGCGAATGACCCAATAAAAAAAATACAGTCTTCGATTCTTCGTCTTGTCGGTCAGTTGCCTTTGGTCTTCGTCATACCCAAAATAATAATTACATCATTGAAAAATTGCATCCTATACAAATTTTTCTAGTAAATATAAATAGGCTCAAAACGGCCTTTACAACCCAATCGAATCGAACAAATCTAAAACTAAGTCCACGGGCTATATCACCATCACATAAGGATTCCATACAACATGTAATGGCAATGAAATTAAACAATTAGTTTTAATATAAATTAATCCAATTAATCTATAAAATTAATTTATTCAATTTCTACTATATTAATCCAATTAATATAAAGTGGCATTAAAATTAAATAATCAATTAATATATTAATCCAATCAATATAAAATTAATCTCTTTAATTTTAATGGTATTAATCCAATTAATACTACTAATCGTCATTTTAATTCGTTCGAAGTAATCCGGCCAAAAATAATATTCTCGTTAAATTTATTTCCCTTTAACTCAAAAATATTCCAAATATTAATTTAGTCAAATTAGAATCCAATTTAAATTACGGGAAATAATTACAACGAAATATAAACTTAAAACGGAGTCCCAGACAATTCGGTTTTAGGCCCAGCCCGCGGCCCGATTCAAAAACGGACCAAAAAACCCGAGGGCTGCGTGGCCGAGCCACTGAGGCCGCTGTGGCCGAGTCATGGCCGAGCATGCTCGGCACTGGGCAAAACAGGCAAGGTCGCCAAGACCACCGGCAGCCCCGTTTCTTCGTTTTTCGGCTCGTTTCCAAAAACGTGATGCTACAACGAACAATTTAAAATCTACGATTATACCAAACATGATTATAAATCATAAATATCATCATTAAGCATTCCAAATGCACAAATAATCGTTAATACGGTATCATTGACCTCGCTCTGATACCACTGTTGGGATTCCGGAAATAAAACGAAATACGCAGCGGAAATAAATATGAATCCCAAACAGGATCGATCAAGTAATGTATATACGAAAATATAAATACGAAGATAAAGATCATACCCTTGAAGCCTTTGAAATAAATCGTCGTAAAAATGATGATGATCACGAACCCCGTCCCAAACACGAAATCCCTTCGTTCCAAGCATCGAAAAGTACGAAGCCTCTACTTCACACGCGTCGGAAGTTGCCCGGAAAAATTCGATAGCAATCCGTTCTCCAAGAACACGGCTAGGAATTACTATAGGAATTTATATCTCTCTTTTTCTTATTTGTTTTCACCTCTAAGATGATAACACTCAAGAAAATAAATATTTCTCTCCCTCAAAAATCCTCTCACGGCTGAAGAAGAGATCAGCAAGTTAAAGGCTTGTATGTCTGTGTTTCAAGTCAACTTTCTCATCAAATGAGTAAGTAATTATATAGATATATAATAACTCATTTTATGTCATAATTAGTTGAGAAAGAATCTCAACCTAATCATTTCATAAGACAACACAACACAATAACATGCAAATGTGATGAGACATGTGAGGTGTAATATCCAGAAATTCTATTACTGTTGTTTAATGTTATTTTATCCGAGTTATGTTGTACAGCGTGCAATCTGTACATTATGGGTAAAATAATTAAAGGACCGAGACATCTGTATTGGTATAATTGTCGTACTTGGTCGACAATTGGATGTAAGAAGTATATGTATTCAGTATGTCGTATGTTCGTATTCTGTATGTTGAGACGTTGGACAAGAATAGCTGAAAATGGCTAAGTGTAACATTATTAGCGCACGCTAATAATCATGAGTAGCGCACGCTATCCTGCAGGTTTAGCGCACGCTACAGATATAAGATAACGCACGCTAATGCAGTCAGATCAGAAGGAATCTTCGTGTGGACCAGGCCACTTTCGGCGCACGTTCTGATAAGTCAACGGATGTTTGTAATGTAGTACTAGCGCACGCTAAACCCTAAAGGTCAGCGCACGCTAACTGTATATCGGACAAGAAGGAATCTTATCCTCGTCAGCACTTTCGGCATGTGGACCTGTCTTCGGAAGCATACAGACAAGCGAGTCAACTATGAGTAGCGCACGCTAAGGCTGGACACTTGCGTACGCTAAATAGAGGCATTTACGTACGCTATTGCATGGGCATTGCGTACGTAAATCATTTCATACAGTAAGACAGTTGCCTCTGGACTTCGATAGCGCACGCTAACAAAGACAGTTAGCGCACGCTAAGTGTAACGACGTTAATCAAGATGTTAGCGACGTTAATAATGTCTGATATATATAAGTGCAGTTGGCTATTTTTCGTCATTTTCATCCATTTCTTCATGTGAGCCGATAGAGAGAACCTTAAGAAGTATTTGAGGTTCCAAACACTGGATTAAGGTGGAGTTAATCATCCATAACAACATTTGAAGCTTGAAATCATTGGTGATTCTTGGAAATGGATTCAACCTTGGAAATGAATCCATTCCTTCAAAAAGGTGATTACTCTTCACTTTGAGATTTCATTTTGGATTGTATATGATGTTCTTGAGCTGATGATTATCATATAAACAAGTTGATAAGTATGATTATGAGTTGGATTACCGGATTATGATGATGTTATGGTTGATATGAAGATATTGATATGAATTGGATGGTTTCGAATGTGTTGTTTATCTTCAAAGAGATATGTTGGCTAATGTCTTCCTTCAATTCGGATCTTTGATGTTTTTGTTGGTTTCTTCATATGATGGTGAACATTGCATGATTATGAGTTCTTGGTGTTTAGGTTGTTGATATTAAGGAAGATGAAATATGAATATATGACTTGAATTAAGAGTCGGATGATTACCTATATGTTAAAGGATATTGGATTTCGTTGTTTGATAGCTATGAACATGGTTTTGGATCACCTAGTGTTCTTGATAATCGTCATATGTTGATCGGTATCCGAAATACATGCAATTGTACAGCATTAGTGCACGCTAAGCTTACTGCCTAACGCGCGCTAACGGGAGCAACTTAGCGCACGCTATGTTAAGTGATTAACGTGCGCTAAGAAGGCAGAAAGTGCAGTATTTTCGTGTTGTGGTTATTAATTCGTGCTGGTTTGAGTTGGATTGATCCGCCTAGTGTTTAATCGAGATATTGTCAAGTCGTTGGGTTTGTGATTAGGTTTTATTGATTGTTGATTGTTATCGAACTTGTTGTCTATCGATTACTGTAATAGGTTGAGAATATTGATCGGTGATTACAACCGTGTGTTGCGGTCGAGCTCGAATATGTTCGTGAATTGCTTTGGTCGGGACCGAGGGACTTGTAGATGATGGCAATGGAATTGGTAACAGCTTCATCGGTATCGAGGTAAGTTATTACTTGCTCAGTTTATAGTATTTAATGAATGGTTTTCGTTTCATTCGTTTATAATTCGTATAGCAATGTTTATAATCGTAATCACAGGAGATTTGGGATTATAAATCATATTCTAGTTTTGGAAATCTGAATCATAATGTATATGATTTACTTTTGTTATTGGTATACTTGTATATCGAGGATATATTGTGATAAAGACGGAGATATGAATTATCTGCAATTCGTGATACTTTGGACCGTCGAGTATTGAGGATAATGGTTCGTGATGGTTTAGACATTGAGATCGTTCTCGAAGGACTCGGGGCAAGTACTCTAATCATTTTTATCATTTGTGTCGATCATGTCATGATACATTCGTGTATCGTTGTTGTCATGCATTTGTGCATTGTTGTTGTCGTGTATTGTGTACTGCTATTTTGTGCAGTTGTGTATTGTTTTCATATGTCCACCTTCTGTTGGTCCGACAGGATCATCGGGGGATCTATGCTAGCGTGCGCTGGATCATCGGACGGGTTTTCCACCTCGGGTTGGTCTGACGGGATCATCGGGGGATCTAGGCAGTGAACGCTAGATCATCGGATTGCCATGTATTGTTGTTGTGCATATGTATATTATGGGTTTGCCATAAGTATACATTGTTGTTATTGTTGTGATCATATTGAGGTTGTCATATGAGTATGCATTTGTAGGTCTTGTGTTAGGACCATGTCCGTATGTTATGTTGATCTGATCTCGGATTAGACTGACGTGATTGTCATGGTATTTCGTAATCTTGAGGTATGTTCCGTATTTCCTTGGTACTTGTCTTTGATGGACAATCGATTATCGTATTGGAATTGTCGATGTTATCCGATGGATTGAATTGGCCAGAGTTGGTATAATTTCCGTATCGCGAGTTATGATAATGTTTTGAGAACCTTGAGTATTGTTGAGATACCGTACAGATATTTCGGTATTATTTTAATGTGTTTTTAAGGATACGAATCGTGGATTCTCGTAAAGTTACGGCGGTAAGATTACATTGGTCGTATTCTTACTTAGTATTTCCATTTATATGTAATTATTGACGAGATGTGATGGTTATCATTGTTGGATATTATGGCTGACCCCGTCGTGGGCTTTCTTTTTAGGTTCTTGGATTATCAAGCTTGTAGCGGTCGTGGAGAGATGAACTTTCCGGAGGATACTAGCAAGGGCATGTATTTGTGTTTTGAGTTTCTGATCAGTTGTTGTATTCTGCTGCTAGAGTATTTTAATTGTTTGTCTTTATCCGCTGCGTGAGTATTTTTAAATGGCCTTTTTGGTATCCGGTAACTTAGGTTACTTTGGCAATCATTTTCTAAATCTATTTTGTCGGTACGTGTAAGCGATAGCTTAACGTATGTTTTTAAACTGTTGAGTTTTGGCATTTTGGGCCTTGTGGTTTCAAATGAGTTTTTACGACGGTTTGATAAACGAGTTTTATAAATCTTCGAATGTTTTTAATAGATAATACCGTCGTTAGCCTCTTGGGCATTTGTAAATGTTTGCGAAAATTTCCTTCAGCCTTGTGGGTTCCAACTCGGGGCCTACGGCGCTGTAATATTCCCGGTCGGATCTGGGGGTGTTACAGAATATGGTATCGGAGCTTAGGTTGTGAAAACCTAGGCAGTCGGGTCGAGTTGGGTCGTGCTTTTGTCGTGTCATTCGAGTTGTCGGTTGACAAGTGTTTGAGCTCTGGGTTTTTGTTGTTCACTCGGGCTTGTGCGTTATGTGATTTACCAGTGTGGTACTGGGATTGTTGTAACTTTTTCAAATGGTGTTAACGTGTTTCTTCAGATAGAGCTGTGTTGTTTTCTCGAGTTGAACTGAGTTTGCAAAATGTGTGTTTTGAAAATATCGGTGTCGAGTATTTTCTTGAGTCAAGACATGTGCCAGTATCACGGGGAATCGTCGGCTTCACGATCTGTAAGTATTTGGATTTTTTAATTTCATTGAGATTTATTACCGTTCTAAGTTGATACGTTTTGAGATTCAGAAAGATATTATGCTTCACAGTATGAGATGACAGAATTGGAACAGGATTGATGATCTTGAGAAGTTATGATTTTAGAAATCAATATATCTGTTATATTTCGGAACGGAATTGTGCATTTGGAAGAAATGTTGTGGATTGTTCACGAGAACATGTAGTCATGTTAATTCATTTTATGATATATGAACTGTTTTTGAGCATTTGAAAATGGTACTTTTCAAAATGAATGTTTTACGGATGTTTTACCGTAAATGATTTTTGGGCCGAGACCCAATAGATTTTTGAAATTATTTTATAACTCAGGACTTGGGATCCGAAAAAGGGTTTTCTACTTTTTAAACTTCTTGTAATGCGGAACGAGATACGGGTTGAGACCCTAATGTTTCAAAAGGCCTTTCTGTTTTCTTAAAACTCCCGAGAATTGTAAAACACTTTATCAATCCTTATCTATTTCGTTTCTGCCCTTCGCGGTTTTAGTTTACTTGTTCAAATGAAACCTCTCGGGAAGTTTTTCACTGTGTTGATTTGTTTCAATGCATTGTCATAGCATATTTGAGGTGATCCAGGATGGATTAATGGTTGACGTTGCGAGTCATAGGTGGAAAAGGAATTTTTGGTCGGAGTTTATATATTGAGATTTTGGAACTCTATCGTGTAGTTTTCCGATGGAATATCAGTGGATATTGGTGACGAACCGAACTGGTATACAAGAGTATGGAGGTGGTCAATCATTTGCATAGTTTTCATTTTAAACTTCGAAATCGTGTGGATTCGAAGGACACTATTATCGAATACTTGGCACCAGCGAGCCAATGTAATTTTTTTCGAAAATTTATGTTTTAAATTTTGAAATTTTTGAAGAATTTTCGAAAATTTGTCTTTTGACAAGGCTATATAATTTCGAACTGGTCTTGAAAATATAATCGATATACATACACATTTAGTGCATAATGCATATCATGATGAAGTTATGAGTGTAACTCACAAACTGGATGAGACATCAGTATGGAACTATGGAAAGGGATCCGAACTCTAGTATGATAGTTTGGTTATCCAGAGATGATCGGTTGATTGACCGGATAAGAGCAATATGCTGCGTGTTGTAGATTCTTGCACAGGATGTAATTTTGGAACTTTGGATTTTGCGAAATCGGGGCATATGTGCTATGTAATTCCATTGGTATGGTAGTAGCGTGATTTGTACTATAGCGATTTCTGAATGATTTCTTTGTAAGTGTAGATTTGGGGATGGTGACCCCATACTGATTGTTTTGGATATCGAGTGGTCGTTCCACTCCACTTATGATTGGTATGTTCATCGATTTGCGATTGGTTGTTCGTATGCCGAGGGGAATGTTCACCAGTCGGTTGTGTTTCGTTGAGATTCACTGTATGTGATTTGTTTAATGTTTTGAGAATTTTGTTCTTTCGTATATCGGTTTCTACGGTTCTTTGTTGACCGTGTTGGGGCTCCTCGTGTGAAGGTATTCTCGATTATCGTTGATCGTTCGTTGGTCGTATCGGAGTTTATCATGTCGATGATATTCTCGGCTAATTTATTGGTTGAACATTGTTGGTAATCATATGATCGTTCAGATTTTGTGTCGATGTTTTGGAATTTATGTCGTTGTTTTGGGCAGTTGTTTCACATTTGTATTGTGTATTATTCGTCTTACCGGAATTGGGACTTGATTATGTAATCAGGCAGATAGGATTTGATTCGGGCAGATTGTTTCATCCGAAGATGATATATTTGGTTGGGACTTATGGAATTGTTATTGTAAGCGTGTTGAGGCTTTACAGTGAAGTCACTTGCTAATATCTCAGGAGATCGTCGACTTGGCGCATATGTAAGTATGCTACTTTGGTTATTCAGTAATTATGATGATTGATCGTTGTCGTGATGGTTTTGGGATATTTTGGTTGAACGGTATGTTTGTTTGTTTTTATGACGGATTGCAAGTTTCGAGGACGAAACTTATTTTAAGTGGTGTAGTATGTAATATACGGAAATTCTATTACTGTTGTTTAATGTTATTTTATCCGAGTTATGTTGTACAGCGTGCAATCTGTACAGTATGGGTAAAATAATTAAAGGACCGAGACATCTGTATTGGTATAATTGTCGTACTTGGTCGACAATTGGATGTAAGAAGTATATGTATTCAGTATGTCGTATGTTCGTATTCTGTATGTTGAGACGTTGGACAAGAATAGCTGAAAATGGCTAAGTGTAACATTATTAGCGCACGCTAATAATCATGAGTAGCGCACGCTATTGTGCAGGTTTAGCGCACGCTACAGATATAAGATAACGCACGCTAATGCAGTCAGATCGGAAGGAATCTTCGTGTGGACCAGGCCACTTTCGGGGCACGTTCTGATAAGTCAACGGATGTTTGTAATGTAGTACTAGCGCACGCTAAACCCTAAAGGTTAGCGCACACTAACTGTATATCGGACAAGAAGGAATCTTATCCTCGTCAGCACTTTCGGCATGTGGACCTGTCTTCGGAAGCATACAGACAAGCGAGTCAACTATGAGTAGCGCACGCTAAGGCTGGACACTTGCGTACGCTAAATAGAGGCATTTACGTACGCTATTGCATGGGCATTGCGTACGTAAATCATTTCATACTGAAGACGATTGCCTCACGGACCCGATAGCGCACGCTAACAAAGGCGATTAGCGCCGCGCTAAGTGTGTAACGTACGTTAACTGAAGATGTTAGCGTACGTTAATAATGTACAGTATATATATAAGTGCAGTTGGCTATTTTTCATCATTTTCATCCATTTCTTCATGTGAGCCGATAGAGAGAACCTTGAGAAGTATTTGAGGTTCCAAACACTGGATTAAGGTGTAGTTAATCATCCATAACAACATTTGAAGCTTGAAATCATTGGTGATTCTTGGAAATGGATTCAACCTTGGAAATCAATCCATTCCTTCAAAAAGGTAATTACTCTTCACTTTGAGATTTCATTTTGGATTGTATATGATGTTCTTGAGCTGATGATTATCATATAAACAAGCTGGTAAGTATGATTATGAGTTGGATTACCGGATTATGATGATGTTATGGTTGATATGAAGATATTGATATGAATTGGATGGTTTCGAATGTGTTGTTTATCTTCAAAGAGATATGTTGGCTAATGTCTTCCTTCAATTCGGATCTTTGATGTTGTTGTTGGTTTCTTCATATGATGGTGAACATGGCATGATTATGAGTTTTTGGTGTTTAGGTTGTTGATATTAAGGAAGATGAAATATGAATATATGACTTGAATTAAGAGTCGGATGATTACCTATATGTTAAAGGATATTGGATTTCGTTGTTTGATATCTATGAATATGGTTTTGGATCACCTAGTGTTCTTGATAATCGTCATATGTTGATCGATATCCGAAATACATGCAACTGTACAGCATTAGCGCACGCTAAGCTTACTGTCTAACGCGCGCTAACGGGAGCAACTTAGCGCACGCTACGTTAAGTGATTAACGTGCGCTAAGAACGCAGAAAGTGCAGTATTTTCGTGTTGTGGTTATGAATTCGTGCTGGTTTGAGTTGGATTGATCCGACTAGTGTTTAATCGAGATATTGTCAAGCCGTTGGGTTTGTGATTTGGTTTTATCGATTGTTGATTGTTATTGAACTTGTTGTCTATCGATTACTGTAATAGGTTGAGAATATTGATCGGTGATTACAACTGTGTGTTGCGGTTGAGCTCGAGTATGTTCGTGAATTGCTTTGGTCGGGACCGAGGGACTTGTAGATGACGGCAATGGAATTGGTAACATCTTCATCGGTATCGAGGTAAGTTATTACTTGCTCAGTTTATAGTATTTAATGAATGGTTTTTGTTTCATTCGTTTATAATTCGTATAGCAATGTTTATAATCGTAATCACAGGAGATTTGGGATTATAAATCACATTCGAGTTTTGGGAATCTGAATCATAATGTATATGATTTACTTTTGTTATTGGTATACTTGTATATCGAGAATATATTGTGATAAAGACGAAGATATAAATTATCTGCAATTCGTGATACTTTGGACCGTCGAGTATTGAGGATAATGGTTCGTGATGGTTTAGACATTGAGATCGTTCTCGAAGGACTCGAGGCAAGTACTCTAATCATTTTTATCATTTGTGTCGATCATGTCATGATACATTCGTGTATCGTTGTTGTCATGCATTTGTGCATTGTTGTTGTCGTGTATTGTGTACTGCTGTTTTGTGCAGTTGTGTATTGTTGTCATATGTCCACCTCGTGTTGGTCCGACGGGATCATCGGGGGATCTATGCTAGCGTGCGCTGGATCATCGGACGGGTTTTCCACCTCGGGTTGGTCTGACGGGATCATCGGGGGATCTAGGCAGTGAACGCTGGATCATCGGATTGCCATGTATTGTTGTTGTGCATATGTATATTATGGGTTTGCCATAAGTATACATTGTCGTTATTGTTGTGATCATATTGACGTTGTCATATGAGCATGCATTTGTAGGTCTTGTGTTAGGACCATGTCCGTATGTTATGTTGATCTGATCTCGGATTAGACTGACGTGATTGTCATGGTATTTCATAATCTTGAGGTATGTTCCGTATTTCCTTGGTACTTGTCTTTGATGGACAATCGACTATCGTATTGGAATTGTCGATGTTATCCGATGGATTGAATTGGCCAGAGTTGGTATAATTTTCGTATCGCGAGTTATGATAATGTTTTGAGAACCTTGAGTATTGTTGAGATACCGTACAGATATTTCGGTATTATTTTAATGTATTGTTAAGGATACAAATCGTTGATTCTCGTAAAGTTACGGCGGTAAGATTACATTGGTCGTATTCTTACTTAGTATTTCCATTGATATGTAATTATTGACGAGATGTAATGGTTATCATTGTTGGATATTATGGATGACCCCGTCGTGGGCTTTCTTTTTAGGTTCTTGGATTATCAAGCTTGTAGCGGTCGTGGAGAGATGAACTTTCCGGAGGATACCGGCAAGGGCATGTATTTGTGTTTTGAGTTTCTGATCAGTTGTTGTATTCTGCTGCTAGAGTATTTTAATTGTTTGTCTTTATCCGCTGCGTGAGTATTTTTAAATGGCCTTTTTGCTATCCGGTAACTTAGGTTACTTTGGCAATCATTTTCTAAATCTATTCTACCGGTACGTGTAAGCGATAGCTTAACGTATGTTTTTAAACTGTTGAGTTTTGGCATTTTGGGCCTTGTGGTTTCAAATGAGTTTTTACAACGGTTTGATAAACGAGTTTTATAAATCTTCGAATGTTTTTAATAGATAATACCGTCGTTAGCCTCTTGGGCATTTGGAAATGTTTGCGAAAATTTCCTTCAGCCTTGTGGGTTCCATCTCGGGGCCCACAACGCTGTAATATTCCCGGTCGGATCTGGGGGTGTTACATGAGGGGGGTGGCCCATTGGAAATTTCCTAGAAACGAGCCGAGCCACTCGGCTCGTGTACCGGACGTTCGTCAAACGACTCCGTTAAATACATTCCGTTTAATCACCAATGTATTTATATTAATTAATTAATCTAATTATATAATTATATCAAATACATATATATTTCTCTAAGAAATATAATTTATGAATTAAATTAATTACCCGGTAACTTAATTTTAATTCATAAGACCGCTATTTGATTTATCCAATAAATCTAATTAGATATCCAATATCTAATATTAATAGAGAGATAATAAATTCACATTAATCCGTCAACGTTCCTCATGCGCGACTCCGTAGGTCCGTCTTAGCCGGCATTGGGAGGAACCAATGAGTGCGGGCAGCACTTAGCCAGCCTAGCGGGCCCCACTGTAAATCCCGACTGAGAACGAATGAAGGGATCATTCCAGAACCATTATGTCGTGAATACCATATATGTATAGACCCTTCATCAGATGTCCCGGTCAAGTCTACGGGTCACGGTAAAGTCAAACCCTACTGTTGACTAAACTCTATACATGTGTTAATGCAAATCAAGACCGACTGATTAATAGTGTATCTAATACGACTATATCAGAATGCTTTGGCCAAAGACTTATGATCTTATTTGCCATTAACCGTATAGGACATTCGCCTGCTCACTAATAGGAGATAGAATCCTTTCTTGGCGTACATTAAAGACTGCTACCTGCCCGTATAGTCCGCACTTCGAAGTCGACTCAGTAATTAAGAAAATGAGTCTAACTACTCTAATGACAAACTAAACGTCACAGGCACATCTTCTACTGAACCCTCAAGTCAAAGGTCCACATATACTATCACAACCTTTCGATTCGTCATCAACTCTCCGAGAGTGAATACCGTGTGACTGAATCGAGTATGAGTCGTGTTCGAGTATACTGGTCCCACCAATATACTTATAACTATGCTATCAAGACATGCACATGTCCTAGCATATGTTATACAGGTCTTATTAAAACTTAATGCCCATTTAAGTTTATTGACTTGCGAACGATTTACGTAACTAAACTTTAAACACTTCCAGTGCATTTTCTCTTATCCCATAACGAGAATGGAATGTTCGATTTATTTACATGGACTTCACTACAATGTTTACCAAGTCAAGAATGCAATTGAAATACAATAAACAGTGAATGAATCGAATTACTTTTTATTAATTATTCCATAATTATAAGTACAATGCCCTTACTCTCTCATCCCCTGAGTGGCATTCGAGGGCATATTCCTAACAGTTATGGAGTGATTAATCAATGATATGAGCTCCCAAACTTCATGGATTAATTGCATAACAACATGCCTTCATGATCTCCAAGGATCCAGCCGCGGAAGAGAAGGAGAGAAATGGGAAAAATGACTAAAACTGGACTGCTCGGTCATATTTATACTGGTGCAGCCTAGCGTGCGCTAGACTGCCGAGCTAGCGTGCACTAGCGGGCGGTCATGGTCGAGAATGTTCGGCCGGGGCCCGCCATCATGCGCTGAACATGTGCGCTGTCGGCCCGGGCCACAATCCAGAGACTTCCTGGCTCGGCCAGGTAGCGTGCGCAGCCTTCCGGCCGTAGCGTGCGCTACCTGCCGGCCGTGGCGTGCGAAGTGTCCGACAGTAGCGTGCGCTACTTGTCGATCCTCCCGAGTCCAGAACCTTTCTGCCCCTACTGCCTCGGCCGACCAGCGCGCGCAACCAACCGGCCGTAGCGTGTGCTGCCTCCCGGCCGTAGCGTGCGTTACCTTCCGGCCATAGGGTGCGCTACGCCGGTTCCTGCCGCACCCGCCCGGCCAGTGCCTCCACTCGTCCGGCCAGCGCCCGCAACCGTCCGACCAGTGCCCGACCACCATGATTCGACGACTCGATTTTACAAAATCGCACGGAACGAACACGACAAAACACTCGGGGACAACATCATCGATCCAAAATGAAAACAACGGATAACCAATCATCACCTACGGTCTTAAATGCCAAAATCAGTTGTCGAGAAAATAATACCGGGACTCGACAATCGGGAAATATCCGAAAAAAATCCAAAATAACCGGAACGAAAATCGTGGGTATTACATTACATGCCCACGCAGGGGTCGAATACAACACACTCCCGTACAACGGGAAACAATACTTCAGCGGAAATAAAATACAACTAAACCAATGACATCATACGGGTCCTCGTGTGATTAGTATCATTCATCTTTCATCATCCTTCATGCCGACCATGTGCTATGATCCAAAACCTGAATGCAATACAGACATCCACCCCCCGAATACTCGGGGGTTAGCAAAACTCCACTGTTTTGCTAGTGCAATAACAAGTGCAAAAATACGAGCCATACAATACAAGTTCCAAGAACAATAATAATCAGGAATCCTCAAAGATTTAAACATAACGAAAATACTTCCCGAGGCAAGAGTTTAGGTAAAGCTTTCCAAATCCGAAAGATCACAAATAACGAGAACGGTTTGCAAAATGGTTTAAAATACCCTCGGGAGTTTTAATAGAAAACAATTTAGGATTATCAAATCCTTCTCTTTCCAAAATCAACAGGGTCACAGCCCAAAGGTTTTTGTTTTCGCAAATAGAAAACCACTAACAATTCACAGGTTGAGAAACCATATCACGTGCTCGACGGACATAACATCAACACAACGTAATCACGCACAAGCATCGCCTAGGACCGGGACGAAGCCACAAATCCCACTCGAGGCCTCTAAGGACCCTCCCGAGCTGGCCACAATCATAAAACAAATCACGCACATGCATCGCCTAGGACCGGGACGAAGCCACAAATCCCACTCGAGGCCTCTAAGGACCCTCCCCAGCTAGCTAGCTAAAGAAATCACACACCATATCTCACGGTTGGATCAATCACTTGTTGCATCCTCACCACATGATCACAAGCCATGTGTCACCGTAGATTATTTGAGGCGCTCACGGTTGGATCAATCACTTGTTGCATCCTGACCACATGATCGCATGCCATGTGTCACCGTAGTTTTTCTTAGGCTCTCACGGTTGGATCAATCGCTTGTTGCATCCTGGCCACATGATCACATGACATGTGCCACCGTAGGCCCCGCCCACATCCACATATTCACATACATAGTACAATGCAACAAAGATATCCAAACAATTCACCCAGAGGCGTCAAACACTTAGCAAAACACCACATCAAACCATAACGCACCGAAATGAAGCAATATAGGTACACACATTATCAAAAGCAACATCAACACCAACCATACCCATAAGATTCACATAATCGTTACGAAACACACCAATCACAAAATACACACGGTTTTGAAAGAGAGCCTTTAACTAGGCTAAAACAAATCTTTGAAAGTTCAATTCAAACGACCAAATAAACACATTTAGACGATCACTAATTATCATATCCATAAAACAAGAATTGTATGGACAAGGTACTTGCCTCGAATAACCACAACGCGGAGAATCGACCGAAGTAGGTTGGCACGAACCAACTACGAACCCGCCGACTCCACCGAACGCCAACTCGCGATAATAAACTACGAAGGACAACAATAACAACGAAAATGAATTCCAAATTCCGACCCAAAGCCGCTGAATTCAAGGAACAAATGACGAAAGTTCAAGGGTTTCCCCCAAAACGGCTAAGAACACGAATCGACCCGACAAAACATGAAAATGGAATTTCCAACCGAAATATGGATATTCAATCCATAGGATATGTTTAAAAACATCATTTTACAACAATCGGTTCATCAAAAACGGATGGAAAACGAAATCAAGAACAAATCCCCCAAAAAGTCAACTCGAAGGAAATCAAGAAATATACCTTGATTAGACGAAGAACGATGGATCAAATGATGTTAAACACATGAATAATACTACGATTAATCATACCCATCATGGATTAATCAACAATACGGAACGAATCGGATAAAAACCCGAAAACCCCAAAATTTCTCAAAGATAGGGTTCTAGGAAATCTAACCTTGATTCGCTGGATCAAAGGATGTTATAAGATGATCAATCAATGATATGAACTCAAGAACTTTGTGGATTGATTGACAAACATCATGGCTCCAAGATCCTCAAAGCTCCAACTGCGGAATAGAAAGAGAGAAATGGGAAAAATGACTGAAACTGGACTGCTCGGCCATATTTATACTGGTGCAGCCTAGCGTGCGCTAGGCTGCCGAGATAGCGTGCGCTATCGGCCCAGGCCGCAATCCCGAGACTTCCTAGACTAGACTGCTCGGCCAGGTAGCGTGCACAGCCTTCCGGCCGTAGCGTGCGCTACCTGCCGGTCGTAGCGTCCGCATTGTCCGAATGCCGATCCACCCGAGTCCAGAACCTCACTGCCCCTACTGTCTCGGCCGACTAGCGCGCGCAGCTAACCGACCGTAGCATGCGCTGCCTTCCGGGCGTAGCGTCCGCTACCTTCCGGCCGTAGCGTGCGCTACGCTGGTTCCTGCCGCACCCGTCCGGCCAGTGCCCGCAACCGTCCGGCCAGTGCCCGAACACGAGGACTCGACAACTAGATTATCCGAAATAGCACGGAACGAACATGACAAAATGCTCGTGGGCAACATCATCAATCCGAGATGAAATGCCACGGGACAATGAATCACACGCAACCAAATAAACATGAAAATCGATCAAGACAACAAATACGAATGTGGATACCCACAACTTTGGGTAAATTACAAAATGGCCCAAAACGCCCGAAAATCACGATACGTGATCGAATAACCAAACCGAAGTTCACAACACATCTAACAAAGTTAAACGGACTTACAGGAAACTCGAAACAGTAGTTTCGAATGAGATTCACAAGAATCGAACTCGAGTGCGGAAAAGTCGCTAAGAAACACGAAACTCAACAAAACAACACCGAAATGAACTCGGATGATAAAAAGTGCAGAATTAATCATTCTCAGAATGATGAAACGGTCCCAAGCGAGTCGTCAAAATGGACTCTTGCCAAAAAAAGAAAATTACCGGAAATCGAATTTGCGGATATTACAATGGTCCGACGGGATCATCTTGGGATCTATGCTGAGGGCACTGGATCATTGGATGGGTTATTCCACCTCGTTATGGTCCGACGGGATCATCTTGGGATCTATGCTGTGTAATACCCGTAATTTTGATTTCCGGTAATTTTCTATTTTTGGCGGAAGTCCGTTTTGACGACTCGCATGGGACCGTTTCGTCATCCTGGGAATGATTAATTCTACACTTTTTGACATCCGAGTTTGTTTCAGTATTCTTTTGTTGAGTTCTGTGTTTCTTAACGACTTTTCCGCACTCAAGTTCGATTCTTGTTAAATCACCATTAATTTTTGGAGACTACAAAAATTCTGAATCTTTGCAATATTATAAAGCATTAAGTTAGCTTTCCAATGGTTCAAACAGTGAGTCAATCGGAGTCCGGACGAAGGAGTTATGGTCGATATAGCTAAGTCACTCACATGTTCCAGTTTTGGCCGAGTAGCCTGCCGGAAGGGCCGCGGCACACTTGGTCGAGCCGCGGCATGCACACATTTATCAATATTCGGCCGACCCGTCTGTACCTTGTGCCGCGACACATGTCGGCCGGGTCACGGCACACTGCCGAGCCCTGGGAGCAGTTTTTGGGCCTGTGCTGCGGCACACTTCGGCTGGGCCGCGGCACACAGGGCAGTCAACCCTATAATTACGTTTTTTTCAGCAAAATCAGATCATTTTGCCCCTTTTCTTCAACCATACGAGAGAGAGAGGCTTGAGGGAGAGAATTTTCATCATCCATCATTTAAGTGTTTGATTTTCTTCATCCCCTTTCGATTGTGAAGCCCGGATCATCGATCTATCGCGTATTCTTCGGATCATAGTGCTTGGATCTTCAAGAGGTAATTTCTTCAACATATTGGATTTCGATTTTGTATTGAGTAATGATGTTTTGGGTGTTAAGAGCATGTTGTATGAAGTGATATACGCATGATTATGGACATGTTTGATTATTCATGGGATTATTGAAGGATTATTCAAGAACACTTTGAATATTGTGTTGGATTTTGGGGTTTTTCGTAGATTCATCCGATTTATCCGATTTGAAGCTTTAGAACCTTGAGATTATGATGTATCTATACCGTATGCATGCTTTTCCTATGATTTTATGGATTTGATTGTGCCGTTTTCGGACATTTGGGAGTTTGAGCGATTTTCCAACCTCTAGTTGTTTATCCGTGTATTTTCATGAATCGTAGACGGTTTTCGGGAATTTCTTCGTGTAATTTGAGTATGGATAATTGATTATCATATTCCTTGCCAATCGTTTAGGTGCCATAAGCGCGTTCTTGGACCTACCGAACTCATACTGTTTTTACGTTCAATTTCTCGATGTCTCAAAGGCAAGTATATATTTATGAATGTGCGTTCTCGACTTTGAAAGCATGAAATATTAATGGCATGATTATTTCTATCCACTCTGGGGTGGGCCGATGGGTCCCCTGAGGGTTTCGTAGCCTCTGGTGCGATTCCGCAAATGATATGAATGAACCACTCTGGGGCGGGCCGATAGGTCCCCTGAGGGTTCCGTAGCCTCTGGTGCGGTTCCACGGTATTCATATATGTATTGATGCGATGCCATGAGATTTAGTTATTCCGAAATACTAGTCTTGAATTAATGAATTGACGATTACATTTACTTTATTGTCGAGAAGTATTGTAGTTCATACTTGATATACTTGCACTAGCTATTCGACGGCTAACACCTTTATGGGGGAAATACTTTTCATGTATTTCAGGTTCCAGGAGAGCGGACAGGCAGGTATCGGATCGGAATGAAGATGATGGGCAAGTGTGATACTGTGTCTTTCCTCTGGTTGTGTTTTGTGTTTTTCGATTCAGTGTTGTTGTACTGGAATGGTTATTGAATACTCGAGTATTGTTTTTCAGCTTTCCTTGATGTTCCGGCCTGTGTTGCCGAGGTATTGATTTGTGTGGGGATGTATATGGTTTCATTGGTTATGGTTTTGAATACCATTTGTATTGTCCTTCTTTTCATTGTATCTAGACCTTCTCGGTCAAGTTTTACAGTTCCGCGCATGAATAGCCTTGTGGGTCCCACGGCGGGGCTCACGGCGCTGTAATATACCCTGAACAACTTGGGGGTGTTACAGAATATGGTATCAGAGCTTAGGTCTATGGATACCTAGGCTGTCGGTCTTTTGGGTCGAATGAGTCGTCATTTGTCCACAGTATCACTACTCTGCCATCATCACAGTGCGACCGGTACTTGTAAGACCTCTTACTCTTCTGGTGTTTCCTTATTCGTTATGCTTCTTTTTATTGGTATTCTTGAGAATCGATCACCTTAATGATGTGCGATTTGGATTATACTTACTCACATGTGTGCCCTTCAGAATGTTGGATGTAAGGAGGAGGAGTCGTGGCCGTGGTCACAGACGTGAACTCTTCCTTGAGATTTTGTCAAATTGCTAATTGCGATATGAGTGTGTATCGGTATTGTGTTGAGACCTTGCTTGGGAATTGCATGCTAATATCACGGGAGATCATCGAATTCATGTACCTGTAAGTATACTGTTTTGGTTATTCGCTGGTGGCGGTGTCTGATTGCTTTCGTGATGAGTTGGGAAATTTTGGATTGATCTGTTGTTTGTGACAAGATTGCAAGTTTCGAGGATGAAACTTATTGTAAGGCGATATCCCGACTTTTAGTACGTAATATCCGGATTTCAGTATAAATTTTTCGTGCTATTTTATCTGAGATATACTGGATAGATTGGTGTCTATACAGTATGGATAAAATAATTGGAAGACTGAGATAGTTGTATTAGTATAATTGTCGTAGTTGGTCGACAATTACATTTGAAGATATCGTGTGTCATGTTATCGTACTTTTGATATTGGGTATATCATATGAGAATATTATCAGTTTGTATATATGTATTCAATATGTCGTGTATATACATCTAGTATATCAAGACGACAGATAAGAATAGCGGAAAATGGCTAAGTACAGCCACATTAGCGCACGCTACAAGGTAAGCCTAGCGCACGCTAAGATATATATATACTTAGCGTACGCCACGGTGCATACTTAGCACACGCTAAGAGGTTTGAGTTACGTACGCTAAGGAGGACCCCTAACGTACGCAAGGTATTCTGGATAAGGTCCGGAAGGCGGCCGACAGGTAGGCCCAGACTGTTTATTATCGGCGATTAGCGCACGCTAATGCATGTTGGTAGCGCACGCTAATTTCAGATCGTCAACAGGGAATCTTGGCTTTATTGGCTGCTTTCGGCGTGTAGGACCCAGGCATCTTCTGGGAAGGTAGAGGTTGTCGGGTCAACAACGATTAGCGCACGCTAAGGTCGAGGAATAGCGCACGCTACTGAGCATTTCACTGTATCAAGTCAACGCCTGTTTGCGTACGCTATTGCATGGGCATTACGTACGTTAGATGAATTTCGAAGCAATGTTGTAGCTTCTGGACTGCCCGATAGCGCACGCTATCAAGGAAGGATAGCGTACGCTAGATCTATAGCGCACGCTAAATATAAGGTCTAGCGCGCGCTGGTGATGTGTTTTATAAAGAGGATAGACGAGTGCTGAGAGGCATTTTGTCCATTCTCCTTCCTTCAGTCAATAGAGAGAGTCTTGGGAAGTACTTGAAGTTCCTAAACATTGAGAGATAATCCTCTGAAACAATATTAAGATGGAGAGCTCGGATTTAAGTATTGTTCTTGAAGTTTTGATGATTCTTGGAATGGAGTTCAATTATTCTTCTTCGTGGTTCATCCATACAAGGTAATCCTCGTATCCCTTTGATAGTGGTTCGTTTCTTTTTAAAGGATTACTACTTGGGAGGGAGCATGTTGGGATCATCATGTGATAATGTTATATGAGATTTATTGGAATTGTAATAAGAGATTTCGGATGTTGATATGATTATTGACATCTTCTTCATATGATGATAATGGTTTTGTTGCAATTCTTGAGGTTGTATGAATGGCATGATGAATAAAATGGTAACATGGAGATATATATACCTCGAATATGTTGTTCTGAACGTGATTTCGGATATTTCATGTTCTTGAAGAACTCCTGAATTATACGAGGTGATGAAAATTTATAAGTGTTGATGTTTTGAAAATGAATATGGAATATTCATATCTAGAGATAAATTATGTGTTTGAAATAATATTCGCATAGGAATACGAATGTGATTATGAGTTTGATGAGACTATTATTCATCTCTGAATTTGGAAGCCCATACGTCTGGAGCAAATATTCAAGTCGAATGATTGGATTGTTTGATAACCTTTTTAATATGAATATCTATTATTTTGAACCAATCGGATGGTTCAAATTTATGATAGTCATAGGTAAATTTTAATGATGGATTTACGAGAAGGGAACCTTGTCAATTCGTATTTAAGAGTTGAGTTTGGAATCGATAACATTTAGACCCTTATTATTGGTCCGAATTGGTTGCTGATATGATCATCGGATTTCGGCTCGTATTGTGGACATGGATTCATCAGGGTCTGAGTTGGATAGTTCAGACTGTGTTTAATCGAGATATTGTGGAACCGATGAGTTGTGGCCTTGTTGTATTGATATTGATCGTCATCAAACCTGTTGATTATTAATCCTTCGTTTTACAATAAGATATGATATTTGATCATGGATTATGACTATTGTGTTGCGGTTGAGGTTGAAGAGTTCGTAATTAGCTTGGTCGGGACTGAGGAACTCGTAGACGAAATTAACTGAATTGGTAACAGTTCGTTGTATTGATATCGAGGCAAGTTTTATACTTGTACTAATCAATGAGATTAATGTTATCATGTAGGTGTACGAATGTGTGTATCATTTCGAGACTTGGTCTCTTTATGATTTTGTTGATATCAGGGGATTGTTTGATACGACACCCATCGGCAAATTATGCCAAATGTTACTGTTGTTCGTAAATGGCCGGTTCAAGGCATTGCGATACTTGTTGGTAATGTTCCTGTCAATAGCCGGTTCGCGGTATCGATGTATCGATTGTGATTGTGATGGATGTTCCATTGAGATATTGTGGTGATCGTCGTTATTGATATCGGTGTTTTTCTATTGATATTATATTAACCGATTGAAGGCATTGATGTATTCGATTATCATCTTCGTTATCGGTAACCGATTAAATGTGCCGAGACATTCGTTGTATCGTTGTTATCGAATTGCCGTTCTAAGGTAATCGAAGTATTGATTTGGGACTGTCGAAGATAGTTCCCATCCGTTGAGTCGTTATCGATTGGTCGTTCTAAGACAATCGAGGTATTGAATTAGAATCGCCGAGGATAGTGCCCATCCGTGAGTTATTATTATCGTGTTGGCCGACTCAAGGCAGCACACTATTATTCTTGTGAACTCGGTAATTTTGTGATCGTTGAAGGTTGAGGATTTCCCGGATGGTTGTGTTGTGATTGTTGTTCGTGTTAATCGGTCATTAGAGATTTTGATCCAGGATGGTTGTTTTGAATATTGTTGGTCGTGCCGATCTTTCATTATTCATGTGTCATCGTTCACTTGGTGAGTCGTATGATCCGTATTGGATATATTATCCTTTGAGTTTCGTTGTCATGTTGTATCATGGCATATATGGAATCATATCTGCGTGCCGATTGGTTATGTGTAAGATTTTTAGCCAGGCACAGGATGGTCATGCGTGGATGTTTCCGCATTGGACCGTGCACACGAGACGTAGTTCGTGAGGCTAATTAGGTACATTGTCACCCGTATATTCTGGATTCCGTATACGGGGTGGACATGTGCACGGATATATTTCCGGATCGGGTGTACTGTGATGTCCCTCTTGAGCCTTATTGTTTGGTCGTTCGTAGTCCATGTTGTATTGGATATGTCCGACGATTTGCGACTGGTTGTTCATACGCCGAGGGGTATGTCCGACAGTCAGGTTTATTTCTTTGAGATCTGTATTGTGATGATTTACAGCTTCGGCTGAGGGGCTTTCAGGCCATTGTGATGTATCGGTATTTTCCGTTGGGGCCTTCGGGCATTGTGATTTGTATCTATTTCGGCATTGGTTTGGTTTACCTTCGGGTGATGTATTATTGTGTTCTATATTGATGATTCGCCGTTTGGGCATAAGTTTTCGGTTCTTGTGTATCTCGTTGAGTTTTTCCTGGCGGGATATTTCTTCTCCCTACTTTTTTTAAGTTTCGGGACGAAACTCCTTTTAAGGAGGGTAGAATGTAATACCCGTAATTTTGATTTTCAGTAATTTTCTATTTTTGGCAGAAGTCCGTTTTGACGACTCGCTTGGGACCGTTTAGTCATCCTGAGAATGATTAATTCTACACTTTTTGACATCCGAGTTCGTTTCGGTATTCTTTTGTTGAGTTCCGTGTTTCTTAACGACTTTTCCGCACTCGAGTTCGATTCTTGTTAAATCACCATTAATTTTTGGAAACTCCAAAAATTCTTAATCTTTCCAATATTATAAAGCATCAAGTTAGCTTTCCAATGGTTCAAACGATGAGTCAATCGGAGTCCGGACGAAGGAGTTATGGTCGATATAGCTAAGTCACTCACATGATCCAGTTTTGGCCGAGCAGCCTGCCGGAAGGGCCGCGGCACACTTGGTAGAGCCGCGGCATGCACACATTTATCAATCTTCGGCCGACCCGTCTGTACCTTGTGCTGCGGCACATGTCGGCCGGGCCGCGGCACACTGCCGAGCCCTGGGAGCAGTTTTTGGGCCTGTGCCGCGGCACACTTCGGCTGGGCCACGGCACAAAGGGCAGTCAACCCTATAATTACGTTTTTTTCAGCAAAATCAGATCATTTTGCCCCTTTTCTTCAACCATACGAGAGAGAGGCTTGAGGGAGAGAATTTTCATCATCCATCATTTGAGTGTTTGATTTTCTTCATCCCCTTTCGATTGTGAAGCCCGGATCATCGATCTATCGCATATTCTTCGGATCATAGTGCTTGGATCTTCAAGAGGTAATTTCTTTAACATCTTGGATTTCGATTTTGTATTGAGTAATGATGTTTTGGGTGTTAAGAGCATGTTGTATGAAGTGATATACGCATGATTATGGGCATGTTTGATTATTCATGGGATTATTGAAGGATTATTCAAGAACACTTAGAATATTGTGTTGGATTTTGGGGTTTTTCATAGATTCATCCGATTTATCCGATTTGAAGCTTGAGAACCTTGATATTATGATGTATATATACCGTATGCATGCTTTTCCTATGATTTTATGGATTTGATTTTGTTGTTTTTGGACTTTTGGGAGTTTGAGCGATTTTCCAACCTCTAGTTGTTTATCCGTGTATTTTCATGAATCGTATATGGTTTTCGGGAATTTATTCGTGTAATTTGAGTATGGATAATTGATTATCATATTCCTTGCGAATCGTTTAGGTGCCAGAAGCGCGTTCTTGGACCTACCGAACTCATACCGTTTTTACGTTCGATTTCTCGATGTCTCAAAGGCAAGTATATATTTATGAATGTGCGTTCTCGACTTTGAAAGTATGAAATATTAATGGCATGATTATTTCTATCCACTCTGGGGCGGGCCGACGGGTCCGCTGAGGGTTTCGTAGCCTCTGGTGCGATTCCGCGGATGATATGAATGAACCACTCTGGGGCGGGCCGATAGGTCCCCTGAGGGTTCCGTAGCCTCTGGTGCGGTTCCACGATATTCATATATGTATTGATGCGATGCCATGAGATTTAGTTATTCCGAAATACTAGTCTTGAATTAATGAATTGACGGTTATATTTACTTTATTGTCGAGAAGTATTGTAGTTCATACTTGATATACTTGCACTAGCTATTCGACAGCTAACACCTTTATGGGGGAAATACTTTTCATGTATTTCAGGTTCCAGGAGAGCGGACAGGCAGGTATCGGATCGGCATGAAGATGATGGGCAAGTGTGATACTGTGTCTTTCCTCTGGTTGTGTTTCGTGTTTTTCCATTCAGTGTTGTTGTACTAGAATGGTTATTGAATACTCGAGTATTGTTTTTCAGCTTTCCTTGATGTTCCGGCCTGTGTTGCCGAGGTATTGATTTGTGTGGTGATGTATATGGTTTCATTGGTTATGGTTTTTAATACCATTTGTATTGTCCTTCTTTTCATTGTATCTAGACCTTCTCGGTCAAGTTTTACAGTTCCGCGCATGAATAACCTTGTGGGTCCCACGGCGGGGCTCACGGCGCTGTAATATACCCTGAATAACTTGGGAGTGTTACATGCTGAGGGCGCTGGATCGTTGGAGTACCTAGCATTGTGTTGATGGAATCTTGTGGATTCGCATCATTGATTTTATCATGTGTTGTTGTGCATATGTATATTGTTGGTTCTCCACCTCGTGTTGATCTGGTAGGATCATCTTGGGACCTATGCTGAGGGCACTAGGTCATGGGATTTCCATTGAGTATACACTGTTGATATTGTTTTAAGCATATTGACGTTGTCATATGAGTATGCATTTGTAGGTCTTGTGTTAGGACCGTGCTCGTATGTTGCTTTTATCTGATCTCGGATTAGAGCGACATGATTGTCGTGGTATTGTGTATCTCGAGGTATGTTCCATATATCCCTTGGTATTTGTCTTTGATGAACAATTGGTTTTCATGTCGAGATGCGATGATGTTACCCGACGGAATTGGGCTGGACAGAGTTAGTAGACTTCGTAACAGTGAGTTATGATGATGTTTTGAGAACCTTGGGTACTGTGCGCAATGTGAATTTTGGTAAAGTTATGACGATAAGATTCCATTGGTCGTATTCTTATTTTGTATTCTCATTGGTATGTAATTATTAATGTGATGTGACGGTTATCATTGTTGGATATTATGGCTGACCCCTGTCGTGGGCTTTCTTTTTAGGTTCTTGAGATATCGAGCTTGTAGCGGTCGTGGAGAGATGAACTTCTCGGAGGATACTGTCTAGGACATGTTTGTGTATTGAGTTTCCTGATCAGTGTTGTATTCCGCTGCGTGAGTATTTTTGGGCTTTTGGTATCTGGTAACTTAGGTTACTTTAGCAACCGTTTTCTAAACTATTTTGTCGGTACGTGTAAGCGATAGCTTAACGTATGTTTTTAAACTGTTGAGTTCTGGCATTTCAGGCCTTGTCCTTTCAAACGAGATTTTACGACGGTTTTGATAAACAGATTTTATATAGTCTTCAAATGTTTTAAAGATAGTACCGTCGTTGGCCTCTTGGGCATTTGTAATTATTTGCGAAAATTTCCTTTAGCCTTGTGGGTTCCACTCTGGGACCCACGGTGCTGTAATATTCCCGGTTAAATCTGGGGGTATTACAGAATATGGTATCAGAGCTTAGGTTGAGAAAACCTAGGCAGTCGGGTCGAGTTGGGTCGTGTTTTTGTCGCGTCATTCGAGTTGTCGATTGATAAATATTAGAGCCGTAAGTTTTTGTTGTTCACTCGGGCTTGTGCGTTATGTTATTTACCAGTGTAGTACTGGGGTTGTTTTAAACTTTTCCAAACGGTGTTAATGTGTTTCTTCGGATAGAGTTGTGTTGTGTTCACGAGTTGAACTGATTTTGCAAAACGTGTGTTTTGAAAATATCTATGTCGTGTATTTTCTAGAGTTGAGACACATGCCAGTATCACGGGGAATCGTAGGCTTCACGATCTGTAAGTATTTGGATTTTTGAATTGTATTGAGATTTATTGCCGTTCTAAGTTGATATGCTTTGAGATTCAGCAGAATATTATGCGTTACAGTATAAGGTGACAGAATTGGGACAGAATTGATGATTTGAGAAATTATGATTTTGGAAATCAGTATGTTGGTTAGATTTTGGAACGGAATTGTGCATTTGGGAGAATGTTGTGGATGGTTGAGAAGAACATGTAGTCATGCTAGTACATTTTGAGATATATGAACTGTTTTTGAGCATCTGAAAATGATACTTTTCAAAATGAATGTTTTACGGATGTTTTATGGAAAATGATTTTTGGGCCGATACCCAATCGATTTTGAAATAGTTTTGTAACTCAGGACTTGGAGTCCGAAGAGAGTTTTCTGTTTTTTTTTTTTATATTTCTTGTAACGTGGCACGGGTTATGGGCTAAGACCCTAATGTTTCAAAAAGGCTTTCAGTTTTTCTAACAATCACGAGATTTGTAAAACACTTTACCAATCGTCTATCTATTTCGTTTCTGCCTTTCGCGATTTTGGTTTACTTATTCAAATAAAACCTCTCGGGAAGTCTTTCACTGTGTTGAGTTGTTTCAATGTTTTGTCATAGCATATTTGAGGTGACCCAAGATGGGTTAGTGGTTGACGTTGCGATTCATATATGGAAGAGGAGTTTTTATCCGAGTTTATATATTGAGATTTTGGAACTCTATCGGATGATTTTCCGATGGAATATCAGTGGATATTGGTGACGAACCGAATTGGTATACAGGAGTATGAATGTGGTCAATCATTTGCATAGTTTTCATTTTAAAACTTTGAAATCGTGCGGATTCGAAGGAAACTGTTATCGAATACGTGGCACCAGCGAGCTAGTTTAATTTTTCGAAAATTATTTTCGTGGTCTTACGAAAATTTATGTTTTGAGTTTTGAAATTTTTGAAAGAACTTTCAAAAATTTGTCTTCTTGACGAGACTGTATGATTTCAAACTGATTTGGAAAATGTGACTGATATACATACGCATTTTGCATATCATGGTGAAGTTCTGAGTGAGATTCACAAACTGGATAACACACTAATGGTACGAGGAAAAGAGATCCGAACTCTAATATGATAGTTTGGTTATCCAGGGATGATCAGTTAATTGATCGGATAAGAGAAATATGTTGCGTTTTGTAGGTTCGGGTACAAAGTGTAATTTTGGAACTATGGGTTTTATGAAACCGGGACGTATGTGCTATGTGATTCCATTGGTATGGTAGTAGTACAATTCTACCATAGTGACTTTGAATTATTTCTTTGTAAGTGTAGATTTGGGGATGGTGACCCCATGCTGATTGTTTGAATATTGGGTGGTCGTTCCCACCCCATGTATGTTTGGATATGTTCGTCAGTTTGTGATTGGTTGTTCGTATGCCGAAGGGCATGTTCAACTTATTGAGATCCACTGTATGTGATTGGTGTGTCGTTTTGAGAACTTTATTCGTTCGTATATCGATTTATGTGGTTCTGTGTTGATCATGTTGGAGCTTACCGTGTGAAGGTATCCTCGATTTTAGTTGATAGTTCGTTGGTAATATTGGAGGTTATCATGATGATGATATTCTCGATTGTGTTTTGACCTCTGATTGGTCATATTGGAGTTTATCATGTCGATGATATACTCGATTAATTTGTTGGTTGATCATTGTTAATGATCGTATGAGCGTTCGAATTTTGTGCTGATGTTTCGGGATTTGTGTCGTTGATTTGGGCCGTTGTTTCACGGATGTATCATGTATTATTGAATTTTAGCAGGATTTAGACTTGATTGTGTAACCAGGCAGACAGGATTTGACACGGATAGATTATTTCATCCGACGATGATATATTTGGTTGGGACTCTTGGAATCATGATTGTAAGCGTATTGAGGCGTTACTGTGGAGGAACTCGCTAGTATCTCAGGAGATCGTCGAATTTGCGCATTTGTAAGTATACTGTTTTGGTTGTTCGTTAATAACTATGATTGATCGTTATCGCAATGGTTTCGGAATATGTTGGTTGAACGGTTGTTTCTTTTTATGAAGGATTGCAAGTTTCGAGGCCGAAACTTATTTTAAGTGGTGTAGTATGTAATATCCGAAATTTCTACTACTGTTGTTTAATATTATTTTATCCGAGTTATGTTGTACAGCGTGGAATCTGTACAGTATGGATAAAATAAATTAAGGACTGAGATGTCAGTATTTGTATAATTGTCGTATCTGGTCGACAATTGCATTTGTCGTATTCTGTATGCCATATGTTCGTATTCTGCATGTTGAGACGTTGGACAAGAGTAGCCGAAATGGCTAAGTACAGCCAAACTAGCGCACGCTACGATGTACACTTAGCGTATGCTAAAATACAAGGATTACGTACGTTAAGGAGTACAGTTAACGTACGTTAAGTTGCTAAGTGTTACGTACGCTATGCATAAGGCATTACGTACGTAACAAGGGAATCAGACATGACGAGCTGTGGTCGGCAGGTGGGACCCTGTGTCGACAGCTTTCGGCAACGGATGTGGATAGGTGAGTCAACGGATGGATATATGTACGCTATACAGGGTGTATTACGTACGTAATACGAGTATATTACTGTAGCAAGTCAACATACGTATTACGTACGCAATGGATTAAGTGTTACGTACGTTAGGAGGCAGCTGGCCGAGTCGTGGCTGAGGAATCGCTGGATGGCCGATCATGGTCGGCAGTGACTCGTAGGGATGGCCGATCACGGTCGGCAGTGACTCGCTGGGTGTCAAGACTGGCGGATTACGGCCGTAAGGTTGTGGCCGGGTACGGCCGTAAGGCCCTATTACGTACGTAAGCTGCTGTCGATAACGGCCGTAAGGGTGTCGGCCAAATTAGACAGGAGGGTAGGCCATGGCCGGTTACGGTTGTAAGCTATGGCCGGTTACGGCCGTAAGGTACCGACAGGTCCCGGCTATATAATGGCCTGGAGCGGGTCACTTGGGCATTTTTCATGTTTTCTTCGTTCCTTTCGCGATTTTTCACCATAAATGGATGGATTTGGATGGAAACATCATGGAGCAACATAATTTGGAAGTTTGATTCATGGCTAACATCATCTTCCGCCCGGATCGAAGGTAAGAACACCTAAACTCTTGGTTTTGGGGATTTTTGAGGTTTCTTGGTGTTTTGGCCGATTTCATCCGTTTTAAATCAGATTGTTGATAGACCTTTGTTGTATTCTTGAGATCATTCATTACTCTTGAAGTTTTGTGGAACAAATTCGAGAATTTCTCCGTTAATCGATTAAATTGGGTTATGCCCTCAAGGCGATAAAATGCTTCAATGGGGTATAACTTGGGAAGTTCTATATGTTTTCGTAGAATTGTGATTGAATTGATATCGTTGTGATTTAGGAATGAACTTTAGAAGGATGTTGGATCGGGACTCTTTTCTTTCATCGTTTTCTTCGCACCGTGTTAATCAAGGGAAATGTTTACTTGTATATTTCATCTTCTAAGAGGTATGTTGGGTAATCCTCTCATTGAATTCGTATTTTGATGTTATTGTCGATGAATGATTCATATGAAGGTAATTATGGTTTTGTTGTTACGATTCGTGAGGTTATATGGACTATATGTTGATGGACATATATATTTGTGATTGTGTTCTTCGTGTTCTTGACATGGTTGGTGTTTATTGATTGATGATCCGAGTATAACTTTGAATTCTGCCTTCAAGGTGTTTGATTGAAGTTTTGAAAGAGAAATTGATTGGAATATTTTAGTTAAGTTTGTATACTCGCCGTATCAAATCGATATATGGACCTTGCGGAATCATGGGAATGAATTCGTAATTGTTTGAGTTAGATTGTTCGGACTTGTGTTTAATCAAGATATTTTGAAATCGTCAGGGTTGTGGATTGGATATATCGATTGTTGATTGTTATCGAACTTGTTGTTTATCGATTATTGTAATAGGTTGAGATTATTGATCGGCGATTATAACCGTATGTTGCGGTCGTGTTCGAGTATGTTCGTGAATTGCATTGGTCGGGGCCGAGGAGCTCGTAAATGAAGGCAATGAGATTGGTAGTGGCTTCATCATCATCGTATCAGTATCGAGGCAAGTTATTACTTGCTCAGTTATAATATTTAATGAATGGTTTCCATTTCATTCGTTTATAATTTGTATAGCAATGTTTACAATCGTAATCACAGGAGATTTGAGATTATAAATTGTATTCGAGTTTTGGGAGTTAAATCATAATGTATATGCTTTATCTCGGTTATTAGTATATTCGAGTATCGAGGTTACGTTGCGATAAAGATGAGGATATGAATATCTATACTTCATGGTACATTTGGATCGCCGAGCATTGAGGATAATCGTCGGTGATGATTTGACATCGAGATTGCTCCTGAAGGACTCGGGACAAGTATCTTAGTTTTGATTTCGGTTTAGTGTTGATGATGTTGATCATGCAAGTTGCCATTCATGTTGTTGAACATGAGGTCGTCCTAGTTGTTTTGTCATAATGTCGTTCATGTTATTGAGTCATGTGTTGTTCATGTCGATGAACATATTGATTTGCATATGTGTATGCATAATTGTATTGTTTATGTTGTGTTGATCCGTTGGGATCGTGTGATCTATGCTGAGGGCGCTGGATCAGATGTCCACCTCGTTATGGTCCGACGGGATCATCTTGAGATATATGCTGAGGGCGCTGGATCATTGGACGGGTTCCTCCACCTCGTTATGGTCCGACGGGATCATCTTGAGATCTATGCTGAGGGCACTGGATCGTTGGAGTACCCAGTATTGTGTTGATGGAATCTTGTGGATTCGCATCATTGATTTTATCATGTGTTGTTGTGCATATGTATATTGTTGGTTATCCACCTCGTGTTGATCTGGTAGGATCATCTTGGGACCTATGCTGAGGGCGCTGGGTCATGGGATTTCCATTGAGTATACACTGTTGATATTGTTTTAAGCATATTGACGTTGTCATATGAGTATGCATTTGTAGGTCTTGTGTTAGGACCGTGCCCGTATGTTGCTTTGATCTGATCTCGGATTAGACCGACATGATTATCGTGGTATTGTGTATCTCGAGGTATGTTCCGTATTTACCTTGGTATTTGTCTTTGATGGACAATTGGTTTTCGTGTCGAGATGCGATGATGTTACCCGACGGATTTGGGATGGACAGAGTTAGTAGACTTCGTAACAGTGAGTTATGATGATATTTTGAGAACCTTGGGTACTGTGCGCGATGGGAATTTTGGTAAAGTTATGACGATAAGATTCCATTGGTCGTATTCTTATTTTGTATTCTCATTGGTATGTAATTATTAATGTGATGTGACGGTTATCATTGTTGGATATTATGGCTGACCCCGTCGTGGGCTTTCTTTTTAGGTTCTTGATATATCGAGCTTGTAGCGGTCGTGGAGAGATGAGCTTCACGGAGGATACTGGCTAGGACATGTATTTGTGTATTGAGTTTCCTGATCAGTGTTGTATTCCGCTGCGTGAGTATTTTTGGCCTTTTGGTATCTGGTAACTTAGGTTACTTTGGCAACCGTTTTCTAAACTATTTTGTCGGTACGTGTAAGCGATAACTTAACGTATGTTTTTAAACTGTTGAGTTCTGGCATTTCAGGCCTTGTCCTTTCAAACGATATTTTACGACGGTTTTGGTAAACAGATTTTATATATTCTTCAAATGTTTTAAAGATAGTACCGTCGTTGGCCTCTTGGGCACTTGTAATTGTTTGGGAAAATTTCCTTTAGCCTTGTGGGTTCCACTCCGGGACCCACGGTGCTGTAATATTCCCGGTTAAATATGGGGGTGTTACAATAAGTTATCTTGACATCGCACTCGCAAGTGAGGAACTTTCGAAAGAACTTTCGAAAATTTGTCTTCTTGACGAGACTGTATGATTTCAAACTGATTTTGAAAATGTGATTGATATACATACGCATTTTGCATATCATGGTGAAGTTCTGAGTGAGATTCACAAACTGGATAACACACTAACGGTACGAGGAAAAGAGATCCGAACTCTAATATGATAGTTTGGTTATCCAGGGATGATCGGTTAATTGATCGGATAAGAGAAATATGTTGCGTGTTGTAGGTTCGGGTACAAAATGTAATTTTGGAACTATGGGTTTTATGAAACCGGGACGTATGTGCTATGTGATTCCATTGGTACGGTAGTAGTACAATTCTACCATAGTGACTTTGAATTATTTCTTTGTAAGTGTAGATTTGGGGATGGTGACCCCATGCTGATTGCTTGAATATTGGGTGGTCGTTCCGACCCCATGTATGTTTGGATATGTTCGTCAGTTTGTGATTGGTTGTTCGTATGCCGAAGGGCATGTTCAATTTATTGAGATCACTGTATGTGATTGGTGTGTCGTTTTGAGAACTTTATTCGTTCGTATATCGATTTATGTGGTTCTGTGTTGATCATGTTGGAGCTTACCGTGTGAAGGTATCCTCGATTTTAGTTGATAGTTCGTTGGTAATATTGGAGGTTATCATGATGATGATATTCTCGATTGTGTTTTGACCTCTGATTGGTCATATTGGAGTTTATCATGTCGATGATATACTCGGTTAATTTGTTGGTTGATCATTGTTAATGATCGTATGAGCGTTCGAATTTTGTGCCGATGTTTCGGGATTTGTGTCGTTGATTTGGGCCGTTGTTTCACGGATGTATCATGTATTATTGATTTTTAGCAGGATTTAGACTTGATTGTGTAACCAGGCAGACAGGATTTGACACGGATAGATTATTTCATCCGACGATGATATATTTGGTTGGCACTCTTGGAATCATGATTGTAAGCGTATTGAGGCGTTACTGTGGAGGAACTCGCTAGTATCTCAGGAGATCGTCGAATTTGCGCATTTGTAAGTATACTGTTTTGGTTGTTCGTTAATAACTATGATTGATCGTTATCGCAATGGTTTCGGAATATGTTGGTTGAACAGTTGTTTCTTTTTATGAAGGATTGCAAGTTTCGAGGCCGAAACTTATTTTAAGTGGTGTAGTATGTAATATCCGAAATTTCTACTACTGTTGTTTAATATTATTTTATTCGAGTTATGTTGTACAGCGTGGAATTTATACAGTATGGATAAAATAAATTAAGGACTGAGATTTCAGTATTTGTATAATTGTCGTATCTGGTCGACAATTGCATTTGTCGTATTCAATATGCCATATGTTCGTATTATGCATGTTGAGACGTTGGACAAGAGTAGCCGAAATGGCTAAGTACAGCCAAACTAGCGCACGCTACGATGTACACTTAGCGTATGCTAAAACACAAGGATTACGTATGTTAAGGAGTACAGTTAAAGTACGTTAAGTTGCTAAGTGTTACGTATGCTATGCATAAGGCATTACGTACGTAATAAGGGAATCAGACATGACGAGCTGTGGTCGGCAGGTGGGACCCTGTGTCGACAGCTTTCGGCAATGGATATGGACAGGTGAGTCAACGGATGGATTTATGCATGCTATACAGGGTGTATTATGTACGTAATACGAGTATATTACTGTAGCAAGTCAACGTACGTATTACGTACGCAATGGATTAAGTGTTACATACGTTAGGAGGCAGCTGGCTGAGTCGTGGCTGAGGAATCGCTGGATGGCCGATCATGGTCGGCAGTGACTCGCAGGGATGGCCGATCACTATCGATAGTGACTCGCTGGGCGTCAAGACTGGTCGATTACGGCCGTAAGGTTGTGGCCGGGTACGGCCGTAAGGCCCTATTACGTACGTAAGGTGCTGCCGGTAATGGCCGTAAGGGTGTCGGCCAAATTAGACAGGAGGGTAGGCCATGGCCGGTTACGGTTGTAAGCTATGGCCGGTTACGGCCGTAAGGTACCGACAGGTCCCGGCTATATAATGGCCTGGAGCGGGTCACTTGGGCATTTTTCATGTTTTCTTCGTTCCTTTCGCGATTTTTCACCATAAATGGATGGATTTGGATGGAAACATCATGGAGCAACATATTTTGGAAGTTTGATTCATGACTAACATCATCTTCCGCCCGGATCGAAGGTAAGAACACCTAAACTCTTGGTTTTGGGGATTTTTGAGGTTTCTTGGTGTTTTGGCCGATTTTGTCCGTTTTAAATCAGCTTCTTTTCTGTATTTCTCAGACTGGATTTGGTCTCGCGAATCGAGATTAAAAGCTGCCTTTGGTTGTTCGTTTGTCCTCTGGCGATGCGACGCCATTGTTTCGAGGTGGCCTGCTTCATTGTTGACACTCCATCTCCCTCAGCGATTTGCTTGATAGTGAAATCCAGACCCGCCATGGAATTTTCATATACTGGCGCCTATACGTCGTCCGCCGCCTGCTGACCTTGCGGCGCGCGAATTAGGGTTTCACTTCTAAAACTGAATCGGTGTAGCCGAGTTTGCGAGTCGACTCATCGGATGAATTCAACTCAGATACTGAACCTACTCATTCCAGGAGGCGTTCGTAGTTTCTTTTTAATTTCAGGTTTGTATTATGCTGCTTGGTTGGATTGATTCTTATCAGTGGATTCAATTCTTCAATATATATCTCCTCCACAGTAAGAGAAGAATGACCTCAATATATATCTCCTCCATCTGGTGTAAGGGATCATAGTAAAAAACTGGTGGTTTGGATAGGCTGCCAGATGAGTTGAACGACATGAAGCTCAAGGATGATAAGGTATGGTATCTTATCTTCAGTATCTCATACGATTCTTGAGTGAATAGTTTAGTATTGTTCATTGCTGTATTGACGTGGTAAATGTTATAATACTTCATAGGATATTAAACCAGCTGTTATTGATGGTAATGGAACATAAACTGGTCATATAATTGTGACAACAATTGGTGGCAGAAAGCAGACGAAAGCAGTGAAATTCAATGATTAGATATTTATTGCACTATGCTAAATTTAGTAAGCGTGTTAACAAGTTTTGTTAATAGATTTCATTATTTGGTTATCAGACAATCAGCTACATGGCAGAGCGTGTTGTAGGGCAGGGATCTTTTGGAGTAGTTTTTCAGGTAAGGTTTTCCTTGTTGCCATGCTTGATTTTCATTCCGTTATGTAATAAAAATGGATTATGTGGGTTCACGTGTTTTTGGCGTTTCTTGATTCTTCTATAATGATCCCGTGCAGGCCAAATGTCTGGAAACTGGTGAAATTTGTCGCCATAAAAAAGGTTCTTCAAGATAAGAGGTATAAGAACCGTGAGCTGCAAATAATGCGTCTTCTTGACCACCCCAATGTTGTGTTTTTAAAGCATTGTTTCTTTTCAACGACTGAGAAGGATGAGCTTTTTCTTAACTTGATTTTGGAGTATGTTAATAGATTTCGTTATTTGGTTATCAAACAATCAGCTACATGGCAGAGCGTGTTGTAGGGCAGGGATCTTTTGGAGTAGTTTTTCAGGTAAGGTTTTCCTTGTTCTCATGCTTGATTTTCATTCCATTATGTAATAAAAATGGATTATGTGGGTTCACGTGTTTTTGGCGTTTCTTGATTCTTCTATAATGATCCCGTGCAGGCCAAATGTATGGAAACTGGTGAGGCTGTCGCCATAAAAAAGGTTCTTCAAGATAAGAGGTATAAGAACCGTGAGCTGCAAATAATGCGTCTTCTTGACCACCCCAATGTTGTGTTTTTAAAGCATTGTTTCGTTTCAACGACAGAAGTATGAGCTTTTTCTTAACTTGATTTTGGAGTATGTTCCTGAGATTGTTCATAGGGTGATTAGGCATTATAATAAAATGAGCCAGAGGATGCCAACGATATGCTTACCAGGTAGACTTGCATTCACTAGCATTTTCTTGTTGGCATTTGCCCATAAAGTATTTCAACACATTGTTTGGTTTATTTAAATTTTTCCTTACATCCCCCATCCCCTCATTTTGTTATAGATTTTCAGAGCACTGGCATATATCCATGGTACTATTGGAGTATGCCACAGGGACATCAAACCGCAAAATTTATTGGTAGGTTTTATTATGCACTTAATATATTTTAGTAACTTTAAGAAAGGGCACCTTTGTGGTGGTTTAAAATCCTCTCTAACTTTTCTAATTTATACGGTTTATGTAGTGCTATTTTACTAGTTCCTGCTAAACCAAATGAGAACTTACTTTTTGTGCTAATTCCTACTAAATTAAACGAGAAATGAAAACAAGAGAACTCTCCCTCTCTTTCTCTCTCTCTCTCTCTCTCTCTCTCTCTCTCTCTCTCTCTCTCTCTTCCTCTGTCACACACAAAAACTAGAAAAAACACTCAATGTGTTTATTTATGTAAAAATATGATGTGCGCATGTAAAATGAGAAGCTTTTGTGTTGTGCGCATGTAAAAATATGTTAATGCCATATTTTTAGATTTCTCGGTAGACATATGCTAATTTAGAAAAAACACTCAATGTGTTTATTTGTGTAAAAATATGTTGTGCGCATGTAAAATGAGAAGCTTTTGTGTTGTGCGCATGTAAAAATATGTTAATGACATACTTTTAGATTTCTTCGGAGCTAGTCGGAACGGAACCGGATATGTTGATAGAGACTAAGGAGAAGGTTTCTATTATTCGGGACTGGTTGTTGATGTAATATCCTAGAATTTCGCTACGATTCTTCGCATTATTTTCTCCGAGTTGTACTGTACAGAGTGGGACCGATATAGTATGGGTGGATAATTTTGGGAACTCTGACAGTCGTGCCAATATGGGGCCCACGACGCTGTAATATTCCCGATCGGTTTTTGGGTGTTACAGAAGATGGTATCAGAGCTTGGGTTTCGTAAAACCCGGGCATGTGTGTTATGTGGCTCTACCGGTGCGTAGTAGCGTGAATTTTGAAAATTATTTTCCGACTTTCGAGTCAAACTGAGTTTTGGAGATTCCAAAATTTTTGAAATATTTTCATATTGCTATATTTGCGATGCCGGTGTGTTGTTATTGCGTTGAGACTTTGTATGGGAGTCGTATGCTAGTATCACGGGAGATCGACTTCACGGACCTGTAAGTATGTTCTTTCAGTTATTCAGTTTTGATGATGATTATTTGAGCATATTGACATGATTTTGGGATATTTCGGGATTGAGATACTGATTATGACAGGATTTTAAGTTTCGAGGACGAAACCTATTTAAGTGGGAAGATATGTAATATCCTAGAATTTCGCTACGATTCTTCGCATTATTTTATCCGAGTTGTACTATACAGAGTGGGACCGACACAGTATGGGTGGATAATTTTGGGAACTGTGACAGTCGTGCCAGTATATTTATCGAGGTTATTTTAATTCTAGGATATTATATGCTTGATGTGTTTTTCGATGTCGGATATACTGTATGAGTATTTGTACAATTGCCGTACTTGGTCGACTGTTGTATTTGAGGATATCGTGCATCAGATGTATCATATGAGAATGTTATCGGAACAAGCATATGCCGTGTGATATCGGTTTTATCAAAATTTGGATCCGATTGTGCGACCCAGCGGACAATATTGGTCTTATTGATTAGTCGTTCACAGTCCATGTATAATCGGATATGTTCGATAGTCGAGTTGTCTTTCAAATCCCGTATATATGATTTGTATATGGTTGACGATTTTATTCTCTCGTGTATCTGTCCCCGTTGACCCTTTATTAATCTCGTTTGGAGTTACCATATCGATGGTCAACTCATTTGTTATTGACCATTTATTAATCTCATTTGGAGTTACCATATCGATGGTAAGCTCATTTGTTATCGACTCTTTATTAATCTCGTTTGGAGTTCACCCTACCATTGGTAACCTCGTTCGTTATTGATCCTTATTGATGCTATTTGGGAGTTTGCCTTATCGTTGATATTCTCGTTTATTGATCTTTTATTGATCTTATTGGAGTTTATCGTACCGTTGGTATTCCCGGTTGTTGATCCTTCATTGATCTTGTTGGAGTTACCACATCATGGTATTCTCGTTCATGGTTGATCCCTTGTCGGTCTTTTGTGGAGTTATCATGTCATTGATATTCCCTTTTTGATGCATTGATTGTTTATCATTATTGATTGTGTGAGCATTCATGCTTTGTATTGATATCCGGGACTTGCCATTGTCTCGGGATAGTTGGTTTACAGTGTCGTGTGATATCGGTTTTATCAAAATTTGGATCCGATTGTGCGACCCAGCGGACAGGATTGGTCATGGGCAGTTTACTCCGTGTTTGAGATGTATTTATGTTTTCGGGGATCTTGGCAGTGTTGAATACAGTACAGATGATTGATTCGAATTCATTCAGTCACTTAAGAATACGGGGTGTGAATTAAGGTAATGGTTGGTTTAATATAAGTTACCACGAATTGATAAGGTTTGTCGGTAAGATTACATTGGAAATATTCTTACCTTGTAATTACATTGATATGTAATTGTATTTGTGATGTGATCGTTATCATTGTTAAGTATTATGGCTGGCCCCGTCGTGGGCTTTATCTTTTAGGTACTCGGAGTTCGAGCTAGTAGCGGTCGTGAAGGGATGAGCTTTCCGGTGATACTGGCTATGGCGTGATTATTGGGATTCGAATGTTCTTTTTGTTTTTTATAATTTCGCTACAAATGTATTTAATTATGTCTTTATCAGCTGCGTGTATAATTTTATAATGGCTTTCAGTATCTTTCCAACTCGTATATAATTTCTAATGCCCTTTTGGCGTCTTTGCCTTGTGTTTTCAAACGGTATTTTCTGACGGTAATTGGGAACAAAATTTTGAAAAATATTTGAGTATTTAAAACACTACCGTCATTGGCCTTGTATAGCATTTTTAAACATTTGCGAAAATAATTTTAGCCTTGTGGGTTCCAATGTGGGGCCCACGGCACTGTAATATTTCCGGTCAGTTTTGGGGTGTTATAGAAGATGGTATCGGAGCTTGGATTTCGTAAAACCCGGGCAAGTGTGTTATGTGGCTCTACCAGTGCGGTAGTAGCGTGACTTTCGAAAATAATTTTCCGACTTTCGAGTCAAACTGATTTTTAGAGATTCCAAAATTTTTGAAATATTTTCAAATTGCTATTGCGATGCCGGTGTGTTGTTATTGTGTTGAGACTTTGTATGGGAGTCGTATGCTACTATCACGGGAGATCATCGACTTCACGGACCTGTAAGTATGTTCTTTCAGTTATTCAGTTTTGATGATGATTATTCGAGCATAGTGACATGATTTTGAGATATTTCGGGATTGAGATACTGATTATGACAGGATTTTAAGTTTCGAGGACGAAAGTTATTTAAGTGGGAACATATGTAATATCCTAGAATTTCACTACGATTCTTCACATTATTTTATCCGAGTTGTACTGTACAGAGTGAGACCGACACAGTATGGGTGGATAATTTTGGGAACTGTGACAGTCGTGCCAGTATGTTTATCGAGGTTATTTTAATTCTAGGATATTACATGCTTGATGTGTTTTCAATGTCGGATATACTGTATGAGTATTTGTACAATTGCCGTACTTGGTCGACAGTTGTATTGAGGATATCATGCATAAGATGTATCGTATGAGAATGTTATCGGAACGAGCATATGTATTCAGTATGCCGAATGTTCGTATCCAGTATGTCGAGTCGGACAGGAACAGTTGGATTTTGGCCAAGTATAGATGTCCATTACGTACGCTAGCATAAAGGACTTACGTATGTTAAATTACATATTTTACGTACGTTATGCGTAAGGCATTACGTACGTAACAAAGGGAATCGGACAGGACCGGGTTGTGGTCGGTAGGTGGGGCACGGTGTCGGAAGCTTTCGGCGCGGATGTGGACAGGCGAGTCAACCTCGAGCATTACGTATGCTATGCAGGGTGTATTACGTACGTTAAGAGGTAAGTTACTGTAGCAAGTCAACGGCTATATTACGTACGCTACGGGGAAAGGATTACGTACGTAAGCAAGTGAACGAAACAGGTCAGTGAGTTCTGAAATGATGTTATGTACGCTATGTTGGATGTGTAGCGTATGCTAGAGAGCATTACGTACGTTAACGTTGAGTGATAACGTACGTAATGAACAATGTAATTTATAAAATGAAGTGTGGACTTTCATTTCCTCACGAACCAAAGAGATGTTCCTCTCCATATCCATCCTTACTCACTTCTAAGTGTGTTCTAGACATTTTTAACTTGGTTATGAGCTTGGGAGCATAGATTTGAGGCTTGGATATGAAGATGTTAATGATTCTTGAAGTGTTTGATGGTATTATTCATCTTCAAGAGGTGTGTTGGATAATCCCTCTCTTCTATTTCGGATTTTGATGTTGTTGTGATGGTTATGGTATTATGGTTATACTTCTTGATGATATATGAGGTGTATATTGAAGAAGATGATGATTATGATGTGTATATGTTACAAGTGTTTATGTTTTAGATATGAACATGGAATGTTGATATTTAGAACAAGTGATGATGATTATGGATATTGAGGGACAAGTTATGTGAATGGTGATTTGATCTTCCGTATGGTCTTGATGATATACAAATTGTGATTATGAATTTGACAAGAACATTATCTTTCTTTGAGGATATGTGTTTATATGAGTCGAATGATCCTAAGTGTAGTTTGGCATGAGATTGATATATATAAACAAGGGATAATCATATCACGTTGAATTTATGTTTGAATTCAGAATTGAATACGTTGATTATATTGGAGTATTATCAGTATATGCGCCATTTGTGCGGAAGCGAAAATATAAAGTGCGGAAAATAAATGACACGCGGATTTATAGAGGTTCGGCCAAACGTGCCTACATCCTCTCTTGATGTATCTTTTTCAATAGGCTAAAGATCAAAACCTCTGCACCTCTCTTCTATCGGTCGAGGGATTACCGTTACAAGCTCGTCTTCTATCGGTCCGAGTAAAACCTTTTTCCTTTTGTATTGGATAAGGAATCAACCACTCTAGCTTTCTATCGGTACTAGATAAACCTCACTAAGATAGCGATTGCGATTCTAACAATGCCGGATCCTTGATCCTAATAACACCGAATCCAATCGTATCTTTTCTTTTTCTCACTCGTGTATGATTTTGTGTATAATACTCAATCACTCTAATTTAAGCTCAACAACAACTATAATTTTACAATGATATCTCAAGTGTATATGAATTTCTCAATGTTGTTGTAATGATACCAACTCATTTGGTATTTATAGCCTTTTTCCACAAACTAGCCGTTACTGCTAGTTGTTTATTAGCGTGCGCTAGGCTTCTTTCCTTAGCGTGCGCTATCGCATGTATTTGCCTTAGCGTACATTATGTACTGTTACGTACGTTAATGTCTTCCATTTTCAATCCAGTGGCTTCTGTCCTTCACAGTTAGCGTGCGCTAACACTTTCTTGTAGCGTGCGCTAATCATGCATCATTGCATGCGTCATATATCCGTTAATACTTTTTGACTTGTAGTAGATTCTCCCCAACGGATTGATTGACTTAATTCAAACTGATATTTTGCATGCGCTAAATATCATCTCTTGCGTGCGCTAAGCTTACTACAGTGCATACGTCATTCTGTGTTTGAATCTCTTCACAACGGTAATATTGGATCGATGGGGTGCGTTAGTAAACATGGTGTAGCGTGCGCTATCCTCATCAGGTGACTTCACTTCAGGTTACTTCGAACTCGTCTGATCTGCAGCCAGGACCCGTTAGCATGCGCTAACTTGTGTATCTAGCGTGCGCTAGCTTTGTATTTTATCCAGCTTTTTGCATCTTCGATTCCTTCGTCGTTTTGCTTCGCCTCTTTGTTGTTTTATTTTGTTTAGCAACTTAATCATCAAAATACTATTTATGACTATGCGGAATAAATATTCCAACAATTTCCCCCTTTTTGATGATTACAAAACAACCCTTGAATTGGATAAAACCCTGCAAAATAAAAGTATATATATATGTACGTTTCAAAGCTTTCGACTTTGATCGTTTCGTTAGTTTCACCGATTTTCTTTTCTTTTTCTGTCATTTTCGACTTCTTCGTTTTTCATTTTTCAACTCCTTCGTTCCCCCCCCCCCCTTATGTATGCTTTCTTCTCCTTTTCGACTTCTTCGATTTTTATTATTTTTCTCGTCATATCTTTCATGACGCTTTTATCCGATTCAACTTCTTCTCCCCCTTTTTGTATTCAGCAAAAAGTGTAAAAAATATAGAGGATACCAATTTGAATATATAAATAAAATATGCATGAATATAAAAAATATGCACTAATATGATGAAGTTATACCCGTTTTGAAAAATAATACTCCCCCTAAAGATATTATCTCCCCCTTTGTAAAGTATCAAAAATTAATTTTTGGGGATCCAACCGAGAGTCGGTTTTTCTTTCGAGACATAGACGATGTTTGAAACAATTGTTCCTTTAGGAACCCAGATTTTCTTAACTTTGATCGTCTGTCTTGGGCTTTTGCAATTCGAAATATGATGCTCAATTTTTAAACATTTTTCACAATGGGGTATTTTAAAATTTATGGATTCATTTTTAAAACGTGGTTTGAATCTTAACCCCTCTTTATTTAACATGTATTTTGAACTGAGAGCATATTTTCAAATTTCTCGTTTCCGAGAGAAAATTTCTTCGTTAGATTTTTGAGCTCGGTTTGAATTTTTACAAGATCATTCTTTAAACTATTCTCGTTTTCAACGCATTTTGAATGATCGATCTCAACAGATTTTCCCTTTTCAAGAATTTTGGAAATCTCATTTTCCAGTGATTTATTTTTAGTTTGAAGGGATTTAATTTCTTTTAAAGCATTTTCATAGTCGGTATGTAATAACTCGAATGCTTCAAAAAGTTCGTCGTAAGAATTACTTACTTGACTTTCGACGTCGCTATCGTCGAATGAACTCCGGGCCATGAGCGCGAGATTATTTTGATTGATGAAATCATCATCAGGATCTTCATCGCTCCATGTTGCAATTAAGACCTCTTTTTGTTTTACCCGACAATTCTTAGCAAAGTAGCCTGGTTTACCACATAATCGACATGTGTTGTCGAATTTCTTAGATTCGCCCGCTTGAATGTCCTTCTTCCTCCGATTTAATAAGTGTTGGAACTTATTAATATTCTTGGCATAATATGCCGATTCTTCGTCGTTTTCATCCACCGGGATTTCTTCTTTCTTTATCGACATTTTAGCCTTCATGGCTATCGACCTCTCCTTCGGTTTTGGTTTGGCATTCCGAGATTTTAGAACAATCTCGTAGTTGATAAGAAAACCAACGAGAACACTAAAATCAAGATTATTTAAATCTTTAGATTCCATTATTGCCGTTACCGTACCGTCCCATTCTCGAGGTAGTGATCGGAGAATTTTCTTTACTTTCTCACTACTCGAAAGTGGTTTTTCGAAACATGTTAATCCATTAGTGATAACCGAAAAACGGTTAAGCATTATCGTGATGGATTCATCGTCCTTTATTTGGAATAATTCGTACTCGTGAAGGAGAATGTTAATTTTTGTCTCCTTGACTTGAGACGTACCTTCGTGTGTTACCTCAAGCATTTTCCAAATTTATTTGGCACTATCACACGATGATATCCGGTTGTGTTCTTCCGGATTTAAGGCACAATAAAGAATTTGAGTTGCCTTACAATTGTAGTGGTCATTTTTCCAATCGGAATCGTCATATTCTTCGAAAGTTTTAAGCGTACCATTGGAATTTGTCGAAATTTTTGGACCAAGACAAATCACCTTCCAAAGCTCGATGTCATATGCTCGGATGAATATTGACATCTTTTTCTTCCACGTCATAAAATTCGAGCCATCAAAAAATGGTGGTCGGTTAAGAGCAAGGCCTTCAACTGGAGCAAGTTGAAACGCCATTTGGATCGACTTCTCGGATGTTAAGCCGTGTATTGGAGATACCGCTATGATACCAATTATTGAAGTATTATCGGTATATGCGCCGTTTGTGCGGAAGCGAAAATATAAAGTGCGGAAAATAAATGACACGCGGATTTATAGAGGTTCGGCCAAACGTGCCTACGTCCTCTCTTGATGTATCTTTTTCAATAGGCTAAAGATCAAAACCTCTGCACCTCTCTTCTATCGGTCGAGGGATTATCGTTACAAGCTCGTCTTCTATCGGTCCGAGTAAAACCGTTTTCCTTTTCTATTGGATAAGGAATCAACCACTCTAGCTTTCTATCGGTACTAGATAAACCTCACTAAGATAGCGATTGTGATTCTAACAATGCTGGATCCTTGATCCTAATAACACCGAATCCAATTGTATCTTTTCTTTTTCTCACTCGTGTATGATTTTGTGTAACACTCAATCACTCTAATTTAAGCTCATGAACAACAACTATAATGTTTACAATGATATCTCAAGTGTATATGAATTACTCAATGTTGTTGTAATGATACCAACTCATTTGGTATTTATAGCCTTCTTCCACAAACTAGTCGTTACTGCCAGTTGTTTATTAGCGTGCGCTAGGCTTCTTTCCTTAGCGTGCGCTATCGCATGTATTTGCCTTAGCGTACGTTATGTACTGTTACGTATGTTAACGTCTTACATTTTCAGTCCAGTGGCTTCTGTCCTTCACAGTTAGCGTGCGCTAGCACTTTCTTGTAGCGTGCGCTAATCATGCATCATTGCATGCGTCATACATCCTTTATTACTTTTTGACTTGTAGCAGATTCTCCCCAACGGATTGATTAACTTAATTCAAACTGATATTTAGCGTGCGCTAAATATCATCTCTTACGTGCGCTAAGCTTACTTCAGTGCACACGTCATTCTGTGTTTGAATCTCTTCACAACGGTAATATTGGATCGCTAGCGTGCGTTAGTAAACATGGTGTAGCGTGTGCTATCCTCATCAGGTGACTTCACTTCAGGTTACTTCGAACTCGTCTGATCTGCAGCCGGGACCCATTAGGGTGCGCTAACTTGTGTATCTAACGTGCGCTAGCTTTGTATTTTGTCCAACTTTTTGCATCTTCGATTCCTTCGTCGTTATGCTTTGCCTCTTTATTGTTTTGTTTTGTTTAGCAACTTAATCATCAAAACATTATTTATGACTATGTGGAATAAATATTCCAACAGATTAAACTTGCTTCGTGCTCGAATCAATTGTTATTGAGATCACCGGATTATGAGATTGAATTGAATGTGTGAATTCAGATTTGTTGGGCATAAGAACATTTGATCCGTACATAGTTGGAATCGAGTATGTTATGAAATCCTTAATATCGAGATGAATTGATCATTGATATGATCATCAATATAAGGAATCGTAGTATGGTTATGGATTCGTAATTGATTGGTTTGGGTTGTTCGGATTTATGTTTAATCGGGATAATTGTGGAACCATTGGGTTTATTGATCGGTTGTATTGATTAATGATTGTTATTGAACGCATCGTTAATTGATCATTGCGCTAGGTTGCGTTAAGTGATCATTGATGATTAACTGTTGTGCTGCAATTGGAATTGGAGGATGCATGAATCGCCTTGGTCGGGGCTGCGGAGCTTGTAGATGAAGACGACGGGATTGGTCACAACTTCATCGTATCGGTATCGAGGCAAGTTATGCTTGCTCAGTTCATAATGTTTAATAAATGATTTTGTTTTCATTTCATTTATGATTCATATAGCAATGGTATCATGGAATATGAATTGTCGGGATGATAGTATGTATATTATGCTTGGACTAAGATAAATCATAATGTATATGATTTTAAAGATGTCTAGTAGAAACGGAGACGGGAGTTATATTTGGTCTATTGTGTGAGAGATTAGATATCAAGGTTAGTTATCATGCCGACATTGAACTCGAGGTGGTGGTTTGGTATTAGTTATGGACTGTACTTCATTTTGAATTATTTGGATAACCGTGTATTCGTTCAGAGATGTTGGTCGTGGAAAGGCTAGCGTCTCCAGCTTGAGGTAAATTAATATCGCTAGATTATGATATTCATCCTGTTGCATTATTGCATGTGTGTTGATATTTCATGTGGTGAGTGTGCACCATTGTTTGTTACATTTTGTGATGTGCTCTTTCTTTGAGCTGTAATCTGTTGGGCCGATTTGTTAGGGGATAAGACCTAAATGGCACCTATGTCCGGAGTATTCCTGAGTATATGCTTCCGTGAACCTTGGCTGCTTTCTTGGGAGTTTATGTGATATTGTCCAGAGTATTCCTAAGTAGATGCTTCCGTGACCCTTGGCTGCTGCCTTGGGAGTTTATGTGCTATTATCATATGCATTTTTGAGAATGCTGTGAACTGTTGTCTGACGGAATACGACATTGTGGTCGTGTCGGTCTTTCATGATGAAGTTATTGTTGCTCTCCTGGAAAGTCTTCTAATCCTTGTTGGATATGCATTTCTTAGAGATTCGTTGTCATGTTGTATCGTGACATATCTGGAGTCAGATACATTCTGATCGGTCATGTGTAGGATTTTCAGGGCGGGCACATATAGCATATGTTGGTTTCAACCTCATATTGAACCGTGCGCACGAGCCGTACTTCGTGAAGCTGATTAGGTATGAGACAGACGTGTATCTGATCAATACCCATGGTTGGCTTGTATATGGACACATGTCCGGATCGGGCGTATCGTGACGTCCATCTTGAGTCTTATTGATTAGTCGTTCACAGTCCATGTATAATCGGATATGTTCGATAGTCGAGTTGTCTTTGAAATCCCGTATATATGATTTGTATATGGTTGACGATTTTATTCTCTCGTGTATCTGTCCCCGTTGACCCTTAATTAATCTCGTTTGGAGTTACCATATCGATGGTCAACTCATTTGTTATTGACCCTTTATTAATCTCATTTGGAGTTACCATATCGATGGTAAACTCATTTGTTATCGACTCTTTATTAATCTCATTTGGATTTCACCCTACCATTGGTAACCTCGTTCGTTATTGATCCTTATTGATTCTATTTGGGAGTTTGCCTTATCGTTGGTATTCTCGGTTATTGATCCTTTATTGATCTTATTAGAGTTTATCGTACCGTTGGTATTCCCGGTTGTTGATCTTTCATTGATCTTGTTGGAGTTACCACATCATGGTATTCTCGTTCATGGTTGATCCCTTGTCGGTCTTTTGTGGAGTTATCATGTCATTGATATTCTCTTTTTGATGCATTGATTGTTTATCATTATTGATTATGTGAGCATTCATGCTTTGTATTGATATCCGGGACTTGCCATTGTCTCGGGACAGTTGGTTTACAGTGCCGTGTGATATCGGTTTTATCAAAATTTGGATCCGATTGTGCGACCCAGCGGACAGGATTGGTCATGGGCAGTTTACTTCGTGTTTGAGATGTATTTATGTTTTCGGGGATCTTTGCATTGTTGAATATAGTACAGATGATTGATTCGAATTCATTCGTCACTTAAGAATACGGGGTGTGAATTTAGGTAAGGGTTAGCTTAATATAAGTTACCACGATGGTAAGGTTATGTCGTAAGATTACATTGGAAATATTCTTACCTTGTAATTACATTGATATGTAATTGTATTTGTGATGTGATCGTTATCATTGTTGAGTATTATGGCTGACCCCGTCGTGGGCTTTATCTTTTAGGTACTCGGAGTTCGAGCTAGTAGCGGTCGTGAAGGGATGAGCTTTCCGGTGATACTGGCTATGGCGTGGTTATTGAGATTCGAATGTTCTTTCTGGTTTTTATAATTCCGCTGCCAATGTATATAATTATGTCTCTATCCGCTGCATGTATTATTTTATAATGACTTTTAGTATCTTTCCAACTCGTGTATACTTTCTAATGCCCTTTTGGCGTCTTTGCCTTGTGTTTTCAAAAAGGTATTTTCTTACGGTAATTGGGAACAACATTTTGAAAAATATTTGAGTATTTACATCATTGGCCTTGTGGCATTTTTAAACATTTGCAAAAATAATTTTAGCCTTGTGGGTTCCAATATGGGGCCCAATGCGCTATAATATTCCCGGCCGGTTTTGGGGTGTTACAGAAGATGGTATCGGAGCTTGGGTTTCGTAAAACCCAGACATGTGTGTTATGTGGCTCTACCGGTGCGGTAGTAGCGTGACTTTTGAAAATAATTTTCCAACTTTCGAGTCAAACTGATTTTTGGAGATTCCAAAATTTTTGAAATATTTTCAAATTGCTAAATTTGCGATGCCGGTGTGTTGTTATTGTGTTGAGACTTTGTATAGGAGTCGTATGCTAGTATCACGGGAGATCATCGGCTTCACGGACCTGTAAGTATGTTCTTTCAGTTATTCAGTTTTAATGATGATTATTTGAACATAGTGACATGATTTTGAGTTATTTCGGGATTGAGATACAGATTATGACAGGATTTTAAGTTTCGAGGACGAAACTTATTTAAGTGGGAAGATATGTCATATCCAAGAATTTCTCTATGATTCTTCGCATTATTTTATCCGATTTGTACTGTACGGAGTGGGACCGACACAGTATGGGTGGATAATTTTGGGAACTGTGACAGTCGTGCCAGTATGTCTATCGAGGTTATTTTAATTCTAGGATATTACATGCTTGATGTGTTTTTCGATGTCGGATATACTGTATGAGTATTTGTACAATTACTGTACTTGGTCGATAGTTATATTTGAGGATATCGTGCATCAGATGTATCGTATGAGAATGTTATCGGAACGAGCATATGTATTCAGTATGCCGAATGTTCGTGTCCAGTATGTCGAGTCGGAGAGGAACAGTTGTATTTTGGCCAAGTATAGATGTCCATTACATACGCTAGCATAAAGGACTTACGTACGTTAAATTACATGTTTTACGTATGTTATGCGTAAGGAATTACGTACGTAACAAAGGGAATCGGACAGGACCGAGTTGTGGTCGGCAGGTGGGGCACGGTGTCGGAATCTTTCAGCCCGGATGTGGACAGGTGAGTCAACCTCGAGCATTACATACGCTATGCAGGGTGTATTACCTACGTTAAGAGGGTAAGTTACTGTAGCAAGTCAATGGCTATATTACGTACACTACGGGGAAAGGATTATGTACGTAAGCAAGTGAACGAAACAGGTCAGTGAGTTCTGGAATGATGTTACGTACGCTATATTGGATGTGTAGCGTACGCTAGAGAGCATTACGTATGTTAAAGTTGAGTGATAACATACGTAATGAACAATGCAGTTTATAAAATGAAGTGTGGACTTTCATTTCCTCGCGAACCAAAGAGATGTTCCTCCCCATATCCATCCTTCTTCACTTCTAATAGTGTTCTAGACACTTTTAACTTGGTTATGAGCTTGGGAGCATGGATTTGAGGCTTGGATATGAAGATGTTAATGATTCTTGAAGTGTTTGATGGTATTATTCATCTTCAAGAGGTATATTAGATAATCCCTCTCTTCTATTTCGGATTTTGATGTTGTTGTGATGGTTATGGTATTTTGGTTATACTTCTTGATGATATATGAGGTGTATATTGAAGAAGATGATGATTATGATGAGTATATGTTTCAAGTGTTTATGTTTTAGCTATGAACATGGAATGTTGATATTTAGAACAAGTGATGATGATTATGGATGTTGAGGGGCAAGCTATGTGAATGGTGATTTGATCTTCCGTATGGTCTTGATGATATACAAATCGTGATTATGAATTTGACAATAACATTATCTTTCTTTGAGGATATGTGTTCATATGAGTCGAATGATCCTAAGTGAGGTTTGGCATGAGATTGATATATAGAAACAAGGGATAATCATATCACGTTGAATTTAAGTTTGAATTCGGAATTGAATATGTTGATTAAACTTGCTTCGTGCTCGAATCAATTGTTATTGAGATCACCAGATTATGAGATTGAATTGAAGGTATGAATTCAGATTTGTTGGGCATAAGAACATTTGATCCGTACATAGTTGGAATCGATTATGTTATGAAATCCTTAATAACGATATGAATTGATCGTTGATATGATCATCGGTATAAGGAATCGTAGTATGGTTATGGATTCATAATTGATTGGATCGGGTTGTTCGGATTTATGTTTAATCGGGATAATTGTGGAACCATTGGGTTTATTGATCGGTTGTATTGATTGATGATTGTTATTGAACGCATCGTTAATTGATCATTGCGCTAGGTTGCGTTAAGTGATCGTTGACGATTAACCGTTGTGCTGCGATTGGAATTGGAGGATGCATGAATCGCCTTTCTCGGGGCTGCGGAGCTTGTAGATGAAGACGACATGATTGGTCATAACATCATCGTATCGGTATCGAGGCAAGTTATGCTTGCTCAGTTCATAATGTTTAATAAATGATTTCGTTTTCATTTCATTTGTGATTCATATAGCAATGGTATCATGGAATATGAATTGTCGGGATGATAATATGTGTATTATGCTTGGACTAAGATAAATCATAATGTTTATGATTTTAAAGATGTCTAGTGGAAACGGAGACGTGAGTTATATTTGGTCTATTGTGTGAGAGATTAGATATCAAGGTTAGTTATCATGCCGACATTGAACTCGAGGTGGTGGTTTGGTATTAGTTATGGACTGTACTTTATTTTGGATTATTTGGATAATTGTGTATTCGTTCAGAGATGTTGGTCGTGGAAAGGTTAGCGTCTCCAGCTTGAGGTAAATTAATATCGCTAAATTATGATAATCATCATGTTGCATTATTGCATGTGTGTGTTGATATTTCATGTGGTGTGTGCACCATTGTTTGTTACATTTTGTGATGTGCTCTTTCTTTGAGCTGTAATTTGTTGGGCCGATGTGTTAGGGGATAAGACCTAAATGGCACCTATGTCCGGAGTATTCCTGAGTAGATGCTTCCGTGACCCTTGGCTGCTGCCTTGGGAGTTTAAGTGATATTGTCTGGAGTATTCCCGAGTAGATACTTCCGTGACCCTTGGCTGCTGCCTTGGGAGTTTATGTGCTATTATCATATGCATTGTTGAGCATGCTGTGAACTGTTGTCTAATGGAATACGACATTGTCGTCGTGTCGGTCTTTCATGATCAAGTTATCGTTGCTCTCTTTGAAAGTCTTCTGATCCTTGTTAGATATGTGTTTCTTCGAGATTCGTTGTCATGTTGTATCGTGACATATCTGGAGTCAGATACGTTCTGATCGGTCATGTGTAGGATTTTTAGGGCGGGCACGTGCAGCATATGTTGGTTTTAACCTCATATTGAACCGTGCGCACGAGACGTACTTTGTGAGGTTGAGTAGGTATGAGACAGACGTGTATCTGATCAATACACATGGTTGGCTTGTATACGGACACGTGTCCGGACCGGGCGTATCGTGACGTCCATCTTGAGTCTTATTGATTAGTCATTCACAGTCCATGTATAATCGGATCTGTTTGATAGTCGAGTTGTCTTTGAAATCCCGTATATATGATTTGTATATGGTTGACGATTTTATTCTCTCGTGTATCTGTCCCCATTGACCCTTAATCTCGTTTGGAGTTACCATATCGATGGTCAACTCATTTGTTATCGACCCTTTATTAATCTCGTTTGGAGTTACCATATCGATGGTCAACTCATTTGTTATCGACCCTTTATTAATCTCGTTTGGAGTTACCATATCGATGGTCAACTCATTTGTTATTGATCCTTTATTAATCTCGTTGGAGTTCACCCTACCATTGGTAATCTCGTTCGTTATTGATCCTGATTGATTCTGTTTGGGAGTTTGCCTTATTGTTGGTATTCTCGGTTATTGATCCTTTATTAATCTTATTAGAGCTTATCGTACCGTTGGCATTCCCGGTTGTTGATCCTTCATTGATCCTGTTGGAGTTACCACATCATGGTATTCTCATTCGTGGTTGATCCCTTGTCGGACTTGTGTGGAGTTATCATGTCATTGATATTCCCATTTTGATGCATTGATTATTTATCATTATTGATTGTGTGAGCATTCATGCTTTGTATTGATATCCGGGACTTGCCATTGTCTCGGGATAGTTGGTTTACATATGTGACGTGTGAAATCGGTTTTATCAAAATTTGGATCCGATTGTGCGACCCATCGGACAGGATTGGTCATGGGCAGTTTACTCCGTTTTTGAGATGTATTTATGTTTTCGGGGATCTTGGCATTGTTGAATACAGTACAGATGATTGATTCGAATTCATTCGCCACTTAAGAATAGAGGGTGTGAATTGATATAAGGGTTGGTTTAATATAAGTTACCACGAATTGGTAAGGTTATGTCGGTAAGATTACATTGGAAATATTCTTACCTTGTAATTACATTGATATGTAATTGTATTTGTAATGTGATCGTTATCATTGTTGAGTATTATGTCTGACCCGTCATGGGCTTTATCTTTTAGGTACTCGAAGTTCGAGCTAGTAGCAGTCGTGAAGGGATGAGCTTTCTGGTGATACTGGCTATGGCGTGGTTATTGGATTCGAATGTTCTTTCTGGTTTTTATAATTCCGCTGCAAATGTATTTAATTATGTCTTTATCCACTGCGTGTATAATTTTATAATGGCTTTCAGTATCTTTTCAACTTGTGTATACTTTCTAATACCCTTTTGGCGTCTTTGCCTTGTGTTTTCAAACGGTATTTTCTGACGGTAATTTGGAACAACGTTTTGAATAATATTTGAGTATTTAAAACATTACCGTCATTGGCCTTGTGGCATTTTTAAACGTTTGTGAAAATGATTTTAGCCTTGTGGGTTGCAATGTGGGGCCCACGACGCTGTAATATTCCCGGTCGGTTTTGGGGTGTTACAGTTGACTGCCCAGAGTCGTCAGAAATCTTATGCTGATACTCGTCGTTGAGCTTTAGAATTCGAAGTGGGAGACCATGTTCTACTCAGGGTGTCGCCGACCAAAGGAGTTTTCCACTTCGGGAAAAAGGGGAAATTTAGTCCGAGGTATATCGGACTTTTGAAATTTTGGATAGGGTTGGAGATTTAGCTTATCGTTTGGCATTGCCTCGAGCTTTGAGTCACGTCCATAGCATTTTTAATGTGTCTCAGTTGAGAAAATACGTGCCAGATCCAAGTCATGTTATCGACTATTGAGAGATTGACGTAGCCGAGGATGTTACCTTTCCAGAGAGGCCGGTGAAGATCTTTGAACGTCGTGAGAAGCAACTTCGTCACAAAACCATCCCATTGGTTAAAGTGCAATGGTCGAGACATGGATTCGATGAGGCGACTTGGGAGACAGAAGAGAAGATGCAATCGGAATACCTCTAACTTTTTATTTCTTAAGTTTCGGGATGAAACTTCTTTTTAGAGGGGGAGAATGTAATGCCCGTACTTTTTATTGATTGTTTGACCTTGCCGTTCTTCCTCTTTTGTCTCTCTGTAAACATTTTGAGACGTTGTCGATGTTGTTTTGGAGTTTCCTACCTTTTTGGATCATGATCGGGTTAATTAGACTTTTCGGAAGTATTCTTGGACAGGCAGATAGCGCGCGCTAGGCCTGGGCTAATGCACGCTCTTTCTAATTGAGTTGCGCACGCTAGCTTTGAGCCGTAGCGCATGCTAACGGTCCGGGCTTGGCAGAGGAAGTAGCTAATTCTGCCCTCTGGGCTAGCAGTTAGCGCACGCTAGGAGTTCACTAGCACACGCTTTTTGTGTTCAGTAACGCGCGCTAACACCGTCCTTAGAGCACGCTAACGAGCTGATTCGGCAGAGGCAGTGAGGTTTTTCTACTTTCTGGACTAGCAGGTAACGCACGCTAGGCAGCAGCTAGCGGACGCTATAGGCGTTGCGTAGCGCGCGCTAATGCCCAGTGGTAGCGCATGCTAGCGGAGTTGGGCAGTGAACTAGAGTTTTTGCAGGATACCAGTCAGCGCACGCTAAGGTGTGGTAGCGCGCGCTAACGTCACAGGACAGAAGCCATTGGACTACCGGGTGACCCCGTTAGCGCACGCTAATCCCGATATTTAGCGCGCGCTAACCTGGCGCTGTATTTAAGGGGCAGTCCCTTCACTTGTCATTTCTCATCCTTTTCACTCTTTTCGACGGGAGAGTTTGGGAGAGGGCGATTTGGGGCGATTTGAGGCGGTTCTTCTCCAACTATCATCATCTTTGGTTGGATAACGAAGATTCCACAACATCTAATCCATTTCTATCTTCAAATCAAGGTAAAATCCTTAGAACCCGAGTTTTGGGAATTTTTGGGGATTTTCATAGATTCGTCCGATTTATCCATTTTGGAGCTTGAGATCTTTGAGATTACGATGTATCTACCCCGTACCCATGTTTCCCCTATGATTATATGGATTGTTTTGTACCTTGTTCGGATTTGAGAGGGTTTGGGTGATTTTCAAACCTCTAGATGTTTATCCTTGTAGTTTCGTGAATCATAGGCGGATTTCGGGAGTTTCTTCCTGTGATTTGAGTATGGATTATTGATTAACATATTCCTTACGAATTGTTTAGGTGTTGTAAGTGATTTCTTGGACCTACCGAACTTATACACTTTTCCTTCAGATTCTTGATGTCTCAAAGGCAAGTATATGTTTATGATTGTACATTCTCGACTTTAAAAATAAGATATATAAATTGTATTATGGTTTATATCCACTCTGGGACGGGCCGACGGGTCCTCTGAGGGTTCTGTACCCTCTGGTGCAGTTCCACAGATATTGGGTTAACCACTCTGAGACGGACTGATGGGTCCTCTGAGGGTTTGGTAGCCTCTGGTGCGGTTCCGTGGTTAATCATGTATGTATTGAATGTGATGCTATGAGATTTAGTTATTCCAGAATACTAGTCTTAAGTTAATAAATTGATGAGATGATGGTTAGTTTTACTTTATTGTCGAGGAGTATTGTGTTTCATATTCGATATACTTGCACTAGCTATTCGACGGCTAACCCCTTTATGGGGGAAATACCTTTCATGTATTTCAGGATCCAGGAGAGCGGATAGGCATGTACCGGGTCGGCATGAAGATGATGGGCAAGTGTGATGCTGTGTTTTGTCTCTGGTTATGTTTTGTACTTCCTCCATTCGATGTTGTTGTACTGGAATGGTTTTTGATTACTCGAGTACTGTTTTCGGTTCCCTTGATGTTTCGACATGTATTGTTGTGGTATTGAATTGTGATGTGTTGTATTCGTATGTATTGGATATGGTTTTGAATACCATTTTTATTGCCTTCCATTCCATTGTATTTGGACCTTCTCGGTTTAAAGTTCATAGTTCCGTGTATAAATAGCCGTGTGGGTCCCATAGCGGGACTCACGGCACTGTAATATACCCTGAATAACTTGGGGGTGTTATATTAACACAGACACATCAAAATCTTACAAAAGAGTAGAAGAAATCAAATCAGCCTTTTTGCATAACCTCTTATGTTTGTATATTCTATACAATCACTATACACAGCCGCATGATAACCCTCTAATTCTTCCTTGTGTTTTTAATTTTTAGAATGCCGGATATGGCCTCAACAATTTTGCAATTCAATATACAGGCAGGTGGTAGAGGCGTAGCATCTTGAAATCTCAATGTCGTGCACCACGTTGGAGAGAGAAATCTAAGAAACTGTATTTTATTTTCAGACCATCAAATGCGTGGGTGTTTTTATAAAGAAGAAGAAGAAGAAGAAGAAGAAGAAGAAGAAGAAGAAGAAGAAGAAGAAGAAGAAGAAGAAGAAGAAGAAGAAGAAGAAGAAGAAGAAGAAGATAGGAAGGACGTAATTTCAGACTCGGGAATTGATTTTCAATTGCAAAGCATGCTCGATTAAAAAATACCCCAAATCATCCACCACGCCTAGCCAAACGATAAGAAATCAGGAATAACATGGCATACGATCCTACACATGATCATACTCAATTATATAAAGTACAATTACCGTGAGAAATAGCAGAACCCTAAAACACCAACAAACTCACAACACACACACGATCATATTAAGAAGCCCAAAGAAGTGTCTAAACAGCGAGAAAGGAACACAATATATATCGAAGATTAATGCATAACATGTCTATATTAACACCATATTCAACACTACCTCTATTTTCACATCAATACATGCACACCACCAAAAGGCAACTTTCTTTTCCCTGGATGTGATGAATAGCATACTGAGTAGGAAACTTCGTACTGAATCGCATAAGTAACATAATAAATATGTGTTCCATACTTAATAACATATTAAACAAACCGAATAAGAATTTCATACTCAAAGAGGAATTTTATCGTGAATGTTATATTAAATATATTGAATAATAAGACACTAAACATACTAAATAAGAAAGTACCTATAAAGCAAGAACAAAATCAGGAGAAGAAGAAAACAGAAAGAAATAGGAAGACGACTAAGAAAGTACAAGCCCTTTTTGCAAAAAGTACCATGAGAAATAGCGGAGCCCTCAAAAACCAACAAACTCACAGTACATACACGATCATATTAAGAAGCCCGAAGAAGTGTGTAAACAATGAGAGAGCAACACAATATACATCGAAAGGTAATGCATAACCTGCCTATCAAGTATGTTACAGATTACTGAAATTATGGAAAAAATGTAGTATATAGGTAAATAGCATTCATATAACCCAAATGAAGAAATATAATAATTCACACAATAATATATGATCGGGCACTTTTTCTTTCAAAGTCGACACAAAAACACTATTTTGCACGCAAAATACATCGATTTTTGTCAAAATGAGAACCTATGAGGCACCGCAACTCATAGAAAATTAGGGCATGTGTATTGCATAGAAATCACCTATCACACACAAGCACGGCGTATGCATAATAAACATACACACAATACATCTCAACTCAGTTGAAGTTATCACTTACAGTTATGGGGACTGCTTTTTAACTTTTTTCAGTTGAGTGCTCCACCTATTCCTCATGTTTATAAAGCAGATTTTAGTCCTCCTATTTATTGAGGTAAAGCAGTTCCACAGGCATACACAACACAAAGACTGCATAAGATGAAATCCCGGCCTTTCAGCTCTCAAAATCTATTGCAGAACATGAAATATCAAAGAGCAACAAAAAAATTTCCCCACAGCAGCCCAACACCGAGACACACATGACACACCCTAAAAAAACACTGCACATATATGTATATTAATAAACACACAACATAGCAGGAAAATAACAACCACACAACATAGCACATACATTAAGTTATGAACACATCGTATGAATGAATACAAACCAATAAATTGTACCACACCCATCAAGCTATAAAAGTACGCTGTAGAACATGAAAAATACGCTGCTGGAGGCCCTAACATATAAGTTCCACAAACGATAACACAATTAAAGAATCAAACCCGCGAAAAAAGAGAGGATGCAGCAAAAAAGAAATAACCAAAATCAACCAAAAAACCTTTACAGAACTCCCACAAAATAACAAATTAAAACCCTAAATCAACAGCAACAATGAAGAAACGCAGAAAAGCAGAAATTGGAGACCTCAAGAAATCCAAAACAAGCATAAGGCAAACTGGAAAGACAATTTCTGATTTTCAAAAAGAAAAAAAAAATTAAAGAACTGAGACTGACCTAAAAAAACAGGCCGTAATAATCGAAATCACGAAACATAATGAAGGAAAGGAAAAAATTACATGCCAATTAACACCTGGAGGCAAAAGAAAATAAAAGACAAGAAAGAAGAAAAGTGAAATGAGAAATACATACAGTAGCGATTGATTTCTCAGAAACCAAAAAGAGGAACCACAAGCGTGAGAGAACCCAGAAATCAGAATCACAACGAACGAAACAAAGAAAAGAAGGATATTGAAAACAAACGTAGAAGGAGCTGTCACCAGGGGGAAAAGCAAAGTCGAGGCAGGCAGGTTGGTGGAGAAGAAATGGCGAGAGAAAATAGAGCAAGAAAGAGCAGGCAGGTGAAACAGAGATGAAGCGCGGGACGAAGATCGCCCCTTATATTATATGCTACAATATATATATATATATATATATGTGTGTTGATTCCAGTGAGAATGTGGTTCAAGTTAAGAGAAATTATAGAATTTGATTAAATGGATGATCAAGATTTATTATTATGTAAAATTATGTATAATACATCGATATATGTATGCATAATGCATAATTTTAATATATTGGCATTTGCATGAAATTTATATATTTTATGCATATGCTAATCGGGCTCGTAGATCACATAAAGATCAATGATTCAGATTTATTCCTATATTTTACTCAAAAAACCATTATCATTTGATCCATCACATACACACACGTGCTAAACTTTGCGGAAAGCCTAATGAAGAGCTAAAAAGATGTTCAATTTGTGACACAGAGAGGTATAGACTCACTCTTCTATAAAAGAGAAAATTATAGAGGTACTTTTATATTTTATGCTGAAGTAAAGGTTGAAGAAACATTTCATATCTCCTCATACAGCCAAGGCCACGAGATGACATGCCGAGCCTCGCACGATGAGAATATTGGTATACACATTTCTGCTGGGGAGGAATAGAATCATATCAATAGGTAGTGTGTATCAGATGTCCGAATACGAGATGTGGGCTCGCATCTGATAGATTCGACCCTTTTGGCAGCATGAGTCTTTCTTATAGTATATCATTTTTCTAAAAACCGCCAGGCATTCGAATTGCTAATGCCTAGCGCCCAGATAGTTACTCGGTGATTAATCGCACTAGGCAGATTTATTTATTTATTATTATTTTAATCATTTATATATATAATTAAATATATATATATATATAAATAATTACAAATAATTAAAATTTAACCATTTAAATAGATATATAATGAATTATATATTAAACTTGAAATATTTATATAGATATAAAAGAGTCAGTAATATCCATAATATGTCAGTTTAGGAACTTATAGTACTATTAGAATAAAAAAAAAGTATAACTGCCTAGGCATCCGCCTAGCCGTCCACGTAGCTAGAAAATTTGAACATTGATATAGGTATAAAGTAGTCCATAATATACATACTATCTTAACTTGCCTTCATAGTCTCCCGCCCAGCCAGCCTTGAAGACCGATTAATCATTCAGAAGCCCAGTACAAGCGTCTAGGCTATAATCGGTGTAACACCCCCAATCCGCTCAGGGATATTACACATCGTAGATCCCTTTCCTCAAGGATCTACCAGGCAGGAGACTACAAAATAAAACCTACATGTGGTATACTCGAAAAAGCATAAAACCGTAGATCGATTAGGTCTCTCAAGACACAACACAACTGTAGGTCACAAGTCGTCCAGGTACAAGTCTAGAGGGGGGGTGAATAGACTTATAGAAACTCTTAAACTCTTTTTCACAAAGAGTGAGTGTCTTCAGCTGATAGTTAAACAATTGACTTGGAGTCATCTGTTCTTAGATATATGCGGAAGTCAGCTGATGGCGAATAGAAAGCAACTTAATGAAACACTTAACAATGAATGCAGCAGTTAGGGTATGATGCAATAAAACAGTAAATAACGCAGGCAATTATAGTGGTCTCAGAGGTGGGGTAATCCTCTACTTATCCACTTTTCTCCAAACCAGTTGGAGATAAATTCACTATAATTTTCAACCAGTGATAAATATTACAGTGATTCAAACCACACTACAACAACTTCCAACCAGTGGAAATCCGTGCCGTTGTACACACTTGACTGCCTTGCACCTCTTGATCCTCGATCCTCGGATGCCTTTACAGTCTCTTACTTCAACCAGTGAAGTACCCCGTACTCAGGATTATAGACAAGAGTTTTTGTCTTCTCCAACTAAGAGCTTCTTTAAGTATGAACTTTTAGAACTGCTCTTTTCACGATGCTATTGATTGCTTTAGATTGCTTGATTGCTTTGATCGCTTGAATGTATGTTCGCACCGGTAGTTGCTCAGCTTCAAATCTTCGGATATATATATATATAGGTCACAATCTCTGAGCTTTTTCCTTGTAGCCGTTGCAAATCTTTTGAACAAATCCGTCCGTTGGAGGGAGACTTCATTGTTTAATCTTTCTGAACGTTGCAAGTCTGCATTCCCATTATTTTATTTTATCTTCCGACCGTTGTGAAGACTTCTGCATGTGAGCACCGAATCTTTTGAATATAAAAAGATTAAAGTCTTCAAGGTGGGTCTGGATGATTTTTTTAAATCATATCTCTTGCGGGAATCACTCCAATTTGTCTCTTCACGTTGCATGTGAGCTTTCTGTAATACTTGACTTTTCAACGCATGCTGACGTGGACTTGGAGTACTTGGATGCCTTCGAGTAGGCTGATATGCAGCTAACATCTCTGCAGTTAGGACCTCTCGGCTGTTCACTGTTTGTGACTTATCTGATCAGGTGACTTCCCTGAGGTACCTTGGCTGCAGTCTGGTCAAACTTCTCTGATAAATTTTGTTGACCAGAGCTACCCTGACTGGACTCGGCTGTTCCTCTCTGATGGACTTAGCTGTACTCAGTACTTAGCCGATTTTCAGCCTAACTAATTTTGGCCTATAGAAGACACTCATTTGGTTCTTCTTTACATTTTGCCAAGTTTTATACTTAACATATTTGGCCTATGGAAGATACTCATTTGGTTCTTCCTTACATTTTGCCAAGTAATAAACATTTGATTTTATATTAATGACATCATCAAAATCTAACAAGTATTCCTAACAAATTCCCCCTATTTTGATGATGGCAAAACTTTAAGTAAGTAATCAAATGACCAAGTCTGCACTTAAGTGCAAGACACAAACTAAAATCAGTCTAATATTGAGACAACTGGAAATTGTCATTCAACAGACTGTTATAAGATTTTCTGACTTGTTTATGATTGAAATTTACAAGAAAGTTTTTACAGGTACAGAAAATAAAATTACAAGTACAAAGAAATAAAGTCATCTGCCTCTTCCTCTGCCTCTGCGAATAGGTTGTTTGGCAGGCCTGAATGGTTTAGCTCCAATTGGTCTTATCTTGACTGGAGCAAGACCATATTTCCTCTTCACAACAAGAGCTGCAAAGTCTTGTTCTTGCTGTGATGTAAATCTATTCTCAAGACATAACTGCTTGATTTCTTGTTGAAGCTGTAGCTCATCCAGCTCATTGTCCAGACGGGTTGGCGCTTCCTCTGCTCTGAATGATGGAATCATAGGATAAGCGTTTAGTTCCTTAGCCTTCTTCTTCAGAATGGTCCAGAGTTTTGGGTAAGCTTCTTCCATGAAATTGATGAAGGTCTGCTGTAGGGAGAGATTATCATCCTGGAGTAATTCCCAAACGTAATAATCTCTGATAAATTTCTTCTTAGCAGCTCCCCACATGGGCAGGGCTTCATATGGAATAAAGTCCTCAACATACCACAGCTCCTTTCCTTCCCATTCTAGAGTAGGCCCAAAACCTCCTCTAGTCCTCATTCGCTTTCCTTCAGGCTGGTCTGCCTGGTCATCTGGATCCACAGCTTCCTTCATCTTCAGACTTGAGGGTCCTTCAATTTGAAGGACATCTTGCTTCTTCTTTGACCTTATCTCTCTCTTCCCCCTGAACTCTCTCTTCCCCCTTTTTGCCAGCATCAACAAGGGTAGTTAATTGCTGCTCCATTTTGCTCATCCAATTAGACATGCCAAATGGCATTCTGTTGTTGGTAGGGGGAGGGGGCTGAGGAATCTCTCTCTGTAGTAGAGTGTCGATCTTGGCATTGATTGATTGCAGGTCAGGAGTGACCTGAGACATTAGCAGCTCTCCAATTGTATCTTTGACGATTTTCCTGATCAGCTCAGTCATGGTAGGAGATATCTGAGCTGATGGAGAGTGCTCTCCTGAGCCTTCTGCAAAGGAACCACTAGACTGCAGGCTGCTGTCTGCAGCTGGTAGGTCAGAGGGGGTTTTCTCCGGGGTCCCTGACCTGGAGTCTTCAGCTAGCTCTGCGTCTAGGCTGGTGTACTGGGCAGGTACCACAGTCCTGTCTGCAGCTTCGTGAATAGGCTCTGGCTCCGGCTCTGGCTCCTGCTCTGGCTCCTTTTCTTCTTCTCTCTCTTCCTCTTTCTCCTGATCCTCCTCTTTCTCTTATTCTGCCTTTTCTCCAGAATTTTCTTTTCCTTCTTCCTCATCTTTTTCCTTTTCATTTTCTTTTTCGGCTCCTGCATCTCCTCCATCATCATCATTGTCATCATCATTATCATCATCATTGTTATCATCATCATCCTTCTCCTCTTCTTCTCCCTCACCATCATCATCCTTCTCATCCTCATCCTCCTTTTCTTCTTCATCTTTTTCTTGTTCTACCTCTTCTCCTTCTTCTTCATCTCCTTCATCAGCCAACTCTTCTGTTTTCTCAATTTCTCCTGACTGTTTTTCAACTAGAATATTTTCTTATGTTCCCCTCTCTTCCTGCTTTTCTTCTTCTTCTTCTTCAACAACCAAATCAACAACTTCATTATTTCCTTCTCCATCTACTTCCTCAATTCTAATCTCTTTTTCAACTTCCTCCTCCTCCTCTTCTCCAAAGGAACCATCAAAAATGCTAAGCATGATATAATGGATAAATTGGTCCATGTTTGTTTTAAAATGGGACATGAACCAATTATCCTGGAGGATTAATACTAAATCTGATTCTCCTATACCACTTGTAGGTTTGAAGGTTTGAAAATGTCAGAGTTTTGAAAAACTTCCACTCTTCAAAAATATGTACAAAAGAGTGTTTTAATGCTTGTGGCTTAACAAGCTGGAGTTGTTCAATTGAAAGGTTGAAAGTATTGTTTTCAAGCAGGTTAAAGGTATAATCAGCTTCAGGGATAGAAATTATGGGACCTGCTTCTTCTTCTTCGGAAATGTAGACTGGGGGGTGAGAACAGGTACAATCCGAGTCTCAAGGGTGCCTGGTGCAGGGAGGTCTTCCGGATGAATTGGTGATCTGACAGAGGGGCTTGCAAGGTGTTCAGACTGCTCTCCCTCACTAAATTGCAGTTTCCTTGGCCTCTTGGGAGAGGGTTCTGGTGATGACTGCAGAATAGAGGGTCCTTCAGGGGCTGGTCCCCTTCTCTTGAATCTGACTGCAATGGGTGTGTCGTCGGACTCGGTGTCGGACTCGACTGCAGTTGCGATATCAGCTGCAGGTCTGTCCGACTCTCCTGATGGATAGTATCTTGGATATGTCCTTGAGTCCGGCAGCTCCTTCAACAACTGAGCTGCTCTCCCAGTGCCTCCGACTTTCTTCACCTTCTCGTGGTCCGTATGACCAAGCCTTTTATTGGGGTGGAAGGGGTCAGTGTTTCCCTTTGCCACACCAGTTTTCTCCAAAAACCAACTTAGATGTGTTCCAAATGCCAGCTTGGTTTTGAACCTTTTCTCATCAACAAGCCATTCGGCTTTGTTGACCTCTCGCACAAGTTGTCTGAAGATGTAGTCTGCCCAATCAACTTCTTCTTCCTGAATCAGTGCTCCTAGCACCATAAACTTCGATGACGACAGTTGATCATAACTGCCCGCCATCCCCATTATTATTTTGTTGGTAATGTCCAACGCAACACGGTAAATCCACTTGAGTTCATTTTGGCTGTGAATTTCAGTTTTTCCGGGATATTTTCCACTTTAATCTTTTTCCAGGTTTCGACGGCGGATTGCTTGAGAGCTTCGACCGCTAAACCACGGTGATTCATTCCGAAGACAGTACGGATCGTCTCTCGAGATATGCTGACTGGTATTCCGCCGACGGTGCTATGAATTCCATCTTGAATCAGATAAGCTTCGCGATAGAATCGACGACATCCTCTTTGAACAGATGTTGCGGGTTGATGTCTAGAAATGGGTAGATCCCATTAAGCTTCATTGCGCGAATCAGATTAAACATGTCGTAGTCCTCCAGATTGGCTTCCAATAAGCCTTCAAAGTCGACGACCAACGAGAAGATGATCTGGTCTTTCACCGCCTTCAAATTAACTCCTTCGAAATATGCCATTTCTGCAAATGAAAGATTTTAGCGTATTTGGTGTTCAAGAAATTTCTGCTCTGAAAAATCTAGGGTTTCTGTAAGCATAAAGAGTAAAGTGAAAGGTCTTCTTTCCTTATAAAGAAGATGAAAAGACGTTTGTATTAATTTAATATATATTTGTAACGGTGGTACGCCTTTTGATATTCTTTTGAATTTCAAATTTGAATCTGTGGCCCATTTTAAAATTTGACGGTTGATTATGATTGGCCACCGTGGAGGTTGATTTAATAGGCGATTGACGCGTGTATTAAAATTGCCACTTGGCTTAGGAGAATATATATTTAACTGCCAGTTGTTAACCAAAATTAATATAATATTATAGATGTGGCAGATAATAATTAAATATTCAGAGGTCAGTTTAGAAAACTTAGCTGGTCTGATTTGTTGACTATTGACCGCTCTGTATCAGGTGAGTTGACTTCTCGCCTGGTATTTTGATCAGCTAGGTTGCTTTGTCCGGCCTTCGTCTTCTTGCCTGCATCAGCTAGGATCTGATTCTTCAGCTGGGGTCCGTCCTTCCTCTGAAATGCTTTAACTTGCCTCAGTACTAGATTCCCAATCTAGTAATCCAAGGTCTCTGCTCAGCTCCAGAAATCTTTCTTCTGGCAAGGGTTTAGTGAAGATGTCAGCTATCTGGTAGTCTGTGCTGACTCTTTCAACTCTAACCCTTTTGTTAAGCACATGGTCTCTAATGAAATGGTGCTTAACATCAATGTGCTTCGTCCTTGAGTGCAAAACCGGGTTGTTGGTTATTGCAATAGCACTATTGTTGTCACACCAGATAGGAACTTCATTTGCAATGATATTATAGTCCCTTAACTGTTGTCTGATCCATATAATTTGTGCACAACAACTACCTGCAGCTAGGTATTCTGACTCTGTAGTGGAGATAGAGTTAGAAACCTGCTTCTTGCTAAACCAGGATATCAGTCTGGTTCCTAGGAATTAACACGTTCCACTAGTGCTCTTCCTGTTGATTTTGCATCCTGCGAAATCCGCATCTGAGTATCCTGACAGCTCGAAGTTATCATCCTTGGGATACCATAGTCCAACATTAATTGTGGACTTTAGGTACTTAATTATTCTCTTGGCTGCATCTAGGTGTGATTGCTTTGGCTTGGACTGGAATCTTGCACAAACTCCAACGGCATATGATATGTCTGGCCTGCTTGCAGTGAGGTACAGAAGAGATCCAATGAGTCCTCTGTAGTGGGTTGAGTCCACTGATATGCCTGCCTCGTCTGCATCCAGGTGAGTACTTGTGCTCATTGGAATTCTTGCGGGCTTGGCTGATTCCATTCCATATCTCTTGATAAGATCTCTGGTATACTTTGCTTGGTTGATGAAAATTCCTTTTTCCATCTGCTTAACTTGTAGTCCGAGAAAGAAGTTAAGCTTTCCCATCATACTCATCTCAAATTCTCCTTGCATGAGGTTGGATAATTTCTCGCATAGCTCTGAATTGGTTGATCCGAATATGATGTCATCCACATAAATCTAGACTATTAATATGTGGCTTTCGTGCTCCACTCTGAATATTGTCTTGTCCACCTTCCCTTTGCAAAATCCATTTTTCTCAAGAAACACAGACAGTGTTTCATACCATGCTCTTGGTGCTTGCTTAAGTCCATACAGAGCCTTCAACAGCTTATAGACTTTGTCTCCTTTGACAAAACCTGGGGGTTGCTCTACATAGGCTTCTTCTTCTAAAATTCCATTCAGAAAAGCACTCTTTACATCCATCTGATATACTTCAAAGTCCTTAAATGCAGCATATGCGAGGAATAGTCTGATGGCCTCTAGTCTTGCAACAGGTGCATAGGTTTCATCAAAATCTATTCCCTCACACTGTGCATAACCTTTTGCTACAAGTCTGGCTTTATTCCTAACAACAGCTCCGTCTTCATCACTCTTGTTTTTATACACCCATTTGGTGCCAATAACTTTCTTGTGATCAGGTCTGTCTGTTAGTTCCCAAACTTTGTTTCTTCCCATCTGCTCCAATTCCTCTTGCATGGCATTGATCCATGAATAATCTTCCAAGGCTTGTTCTGTGGTTTTAGGTTCAATTTGTGACATAAAACATGAGAACATCGCCATTCCTGCTGGTAGGGTTGACTGTCTCGTCTTAACTCCATCAGACAACTTTCCAATTATTTGCTGGATTGGGTGATCCTTGAGCCATTTGGGGATATCGTCCTCTTCTGGGTTTGTTCCCCCTGTTGGATTGCCCTGGTGGTTATCTGCATCAGCTGGGTTCTCGTCCCAATCGGATCCTACCGCCTTGTCATCTGCAGTTGGTTACGATCTGCAGATGAGTCTTTGTCGGCCTACTGGTCTTTCAAGAACAACTGGATCAGATAGGTTTGGTGATCCTATCTGATCTGCAGTTGGGTCTTCAGCAGCTGCAGTTGGGTCATCAGGCTGGTCTGCAGGTGAGTCCACCATTCCAGTGTCATGAACAATGACTTCTTCAAGGGTTGCTAACTTGAGCTTGTTCTCAATTAGCTCAACTTGTTTCCTGTACTCAACGGCAGATTCATCAAAAACAACATGGGGTGTTTCCTCTACAACTAAGGTTCTTTTATTAAAAACTCTATATGCCTTGCTTCTTTGGGAATATCCCATAAAGAGACCGTCATCAGTTTTAGCATCAAAGGCATTTAGCTGTGTTTTACCGTTGTTGTGGATGAAACACTTACAACCAAAACATGAAAGTAAGCAACAGTAGGAGTTCTATTATTCCAAACCTCATAGGGAGTTTTGCCATGTCTCCCTACTATCATACTCTGCTCGGGTGTGACAGTGTGTGTTGGCTTCAGCCCAGAACCTTTTGGGTAGGTCCGCTTCTGCAATCATGGACCTTGCTGCTTCCTTCAGGGTTTTGTTCCTTCTTTCAGCAACACCATTCTGTTGGGGCGTCCTGGCTGTAGAGAGCTCATGCTGGATCCCATTCTGATCGCTGTAATCAGTTATCGCCTTGTTGAGAAACTCTCCTCCTCTATCTGATCTGATCTTGATTATGGAAAGGGATTTCTCATTCTGGATCCTTCTCAGCAGCTCAGGTAACTTGGTCAAGGTTTCACTTTTCTTATATAGGAAGATAATCTAAGTGTACCTTGAATAATCATCTATTATTACAAGGGCATGCTTTCGGCCGCTCAAAGTCCTTGGCTTGATAGGACCAAATAGATCCATGTGGAGTAGATCTAAGATCCTTGTTGTGAGTGTTGTAGGCTGAACTGGCTTGAATGATGCCTTGGTCTGCTATCCTTTCTAACATGCATCACAGAGTGCTTCCTTCTTGAATGCTTCATTTGGAAGTCCTCTGACCAGATTCTGAGAGCTAATCTTGTTGATGGCTTTGAAGTTCAGGTGACATAGTCTTTTGTGCCACAGCCATCCATTCTCAGCTACTGTCTTGGATAGAAAACAGGAGTTAGGTGTTCCTGTGTTCCAATCAATCATGTAGACATCTCTTCTTCTGAAACCTTGTAGCTTTACTTCTCCAGATAAGATGTCTATCACCATACACTTCAAGATGGTGAAGACTACTAGGTTCTTCTCGTCACAGAACTGGCTTATGCTCAGGAGGTTGTACTTGAGCCCTTTGACATAATGAACTTTGGATATCACAATGTTTCCTCGGTGCAGCTCTCCAAAGCCTTTTGTCTGTCCTCTAGAGCTATCTCCAAAGGTTACATCGGGACCTCTTTCTTTGATGTACTTGGACAGCATCTTCTTGTTCCCGGTCATATGCCTCGAGCATCCAGAATCTATGAACCATTCTTCACCTCCAAAATTTGAGCTTGTGGAGATGTGGTTGTAGTCCTTCCACCTTTTCTGCAATTAAACAAGCAGAGATTTAGGTACCCAAATTTGTGTGGGTCCTTTGGGGTTAGCTGGTTTCCTGGAGAATTGATTTCTCCTTGGATTATAGAAATTGTTATTATTATTATTATAACCCTCATAAGGTGTCTGTGGTCGAGGTCTGAATCTCCTGGTTGGATTGTATACCGGATATTTCTCAAAATTTTGATAGTGTGGGCCATTTCTAAATCTATGCTGAGACCATTTATTAAATCTTTGTGGTCTCCACACTTGTTCATTTTGGTAATTAGGATAACCTTGAGGTTTCCATCTGCCCCTCCCATTATGAAATCTATTTTTGGGGAGTTGTTGGTAATAGTGCGCATGTTGTGCTGGTTTTGCTTTTGCACAGGCCGCTGCCTAGTCGCTGTCTAGGTGGGCATGCAGTGTAACTCGATCACTGAGACATTTGACTTGGATGTTGCCTATTTTTGAATATCGGTTTATATACAGGCTCAGCAGTCGAGACAATTGTTTCTCCATTGATAAACTTGGTTTCATAACTAGAGGGAGTGTGAGAATCATATCCAAGGCCTGATTTGGTATATAGTGACCTTTTATAAGTACACAATTCTCCCAGAGTTGAAGAGGCCTTCAGGGAGGTTATTTCCTGCGCCTGAGTCTTATTTATATGAGCCAGCTTAGTAAACTCGGCTTTGGCATGAGCAAGTGCAGCTGATTTTTCTTTAAGTAAAATGGTTAGTCGATATATCTCAGCTGTATTAACATTTGCCTGGTTTTTAAAGTCAGCTGTAGTTATCTCAACCTTATTCAGATCTAGGCTGAGTTTTTCGAAATCATTTTTCAGCTGCCTATTATCATCTTGCAGCTGAGTCTTCTCTGCTGATACAGCTTGGTGTGCAGATTTGACTGTTTCAAAATCTTTAAATAACTGATTTACCGATTCGTGTAGATCCATATCTTGTGACATGGCTGAGCTATTATTTGAACTGGTGGGTTTAGAAGTTACCTCTTCATCGGCTAGGTTTGCCATCAGGCAGTCATACTCCTCATCTTCATCAGAAAAGAATCCGCTGCTTGATTCAACATGCTCCTGGTCTTCTCCGATGAGGGCCTTTCTTCTATCTTCCTTTCTGCCCACCTCCTTCTTGGTTCCGTCCTTCTTCAGCTTGGGACAATCCATTTGGATGTGTCCTATTTTGTGACAGTTGTAGCATTCTACTTTCCAGCTTCCAGCCTTCTGGTTCCTTCTTGGATTCTCCTTATAATTTTTCTTATACTTGGAGTAGTTCTTTCTAAAATTGCTGAACCTTTGCATTATAAACGCCATTTCTTCCTCAAAATCTAGTGGATTTGGAGGTTTCACATCAGATAGGCTCATGGCAGGGGACTCGGCTGCAAATGTGATTCCCTTCTCTGCAGGCTCAGTTGAGGATCAACTTGGAAGCTCGAACTCATAAGCCTTCAGATCAGAGAACAGCTCCTGAATCTTTATCTTATTCAGGTCCTTGGACTCTCTCATGGCCACAGCCTTCATGCTCCATTCGGGGTTGAGAGATCTGAGAACCTTGAGTGCCATTTCCCTGTTGCCATAGGTTTTGCCCAGGGAGTTGATCTCATTTATAATCTCAGTGAACCTTGTGTCCACTTGATCTATGGATTCACCATTCTTCATTTTAAAGTTGTCAAATTTTTGGATAGCAATTGACAGCTTGTTTTCCTTGATCAGCTCCGTTCCTTCACACATTAGGGCTAATGTGTCCCAGATTTCTTTGGCATTCTTACAGTTCTTGATCTTGACCATGGTGGATTTGTCAAGAGTTTGATATAACACATCTCTGGCCCGGTTATCAAGATTGGCCAGCTTTCTTCCTTCGGGAGTCAGCTCTGTCCTCTTCTTAGGAATCTTCTCTGGCATCCCTGCTGCGATCTCCTCTGCTGTGTTGTCCTTCTCAAATATGAATGGACCGTCTTCAATGATGCACCACATGTCGTCATGAATCGAAGATAAGTGTGCCTGCATCCTTATCTTCCACAGATCATACTCGTCAACTGAAAACACAGGGAGTCTAGAGTGCATGTGTTCCATTATAAAGTGAGAGTAAAGATATATATATCTAATATAGATCTGGTTCGTGAAATAAATGAACCAACCTCTCTGATACCACTTGTAGGTCACAAGTCATCCAGGTACAAGTTTAGAGGGGGGGTGAATAGACTTGTAGAAACTCTTAAACTCTTTTTCACGAAGAGTGAGTTTCTTCAGCTGATAGTTAAACAATTGACTTGGAGTCGTTTGTTCTTAGATATATGCGGAAGTCAGCTGATGAAGAATAGAAAGCAACTTAATGAAACACTTAACAATGAATGCAGCAGTTAGGCTATGATGCAATAAAACAGTAAATAACGCAGGCAATTATAGTGGTCTCAGAGGTGGGGTAATCCTCTACTAATCCACTTTTCTCCAAACCAGTTGGAGATAAATTCACTATAATTTTCAACCAGTGATAAATATTACAGTGATTCAAACCACACTACAACAGCTTCCAACCAGTGGAAATCCGTGCCATTGTACACACTTGACTGCCTTGCACCTCTTGATCCTCGATCCTCGGATGCCTTTACAATCTCTTACTTCAACCAGTGAAGTACCCCGTACTCAGGATTATAGACAAGAGTTTTTGTCTTCTCCAACTAAAATCTTCTTTAAGTATGAACTTTTAGAACTGCTCTTTTCACGATGCAATTGATTGCTTTAGATTGCTTGATTGCTTTGATCGCTTGAATGTATGTTCGCACCGGTAGTTGCTCAGCTTCAAATCTTCGGATATATATAGGTCACAATCTATGAGCTTTTTCCTTGTAGCCGTTGCAAATCTTTTGAACAAATCCATCCGTTGGAGGGAGACTTCATTGTTTAATCTTTCTGAACGTTGCAAGGCTGGATTCCCATTATTTTATTTTATCTTCCGACCGTTGTGAAGACTTCTGCATGTGAGCACCGAATCTTTTGAATATAAAAAGATTAAAGTCTTCAAGGTGGGTCTGGATGATTTTTTTAAATCATATCTCTTGCGGGAATCACTCCAATTTGTCTCTTCACGTTGCATGTGAGCTTTCCGTAATACTTGACTTTTCAACGCATGCTGACGTGGACTTGGAGTACTTGGCTGCCTTCGAGTAGGCTGATATGCAGCTAACATCTCTGCAGTTAGGACCTCTCGGCTGTTCACTGTTTGTGACTTATCTGATCAGGTGACTTCCCTGAGGTACCTTGGCTGCAGTCTGGTCAAACTTCTCTGATAAATTTTGTTGACCAGAGCTACCCTGACTGGACTCGGCTGTTCCTCTCTGATGGACTTAGCTGTACTCAGTACTTAGCCGATTTTCAGCCTAACTAATTTTGGCCTTTAGAAGACACTCATTTGGTTCTTCTTTACATTTTGCCAAGTTTTATACTTAACATATTTGGCCTATGGAAGATACTCATTTGGTTCTTCCTTAAATTTTGCCAAGTAATAAACATTTGATTTTATATTAATGACATCATCAAAATCTAACAAGTATTCCTAACAACAACATTACAACTGATGAACCAAATTACAACTCGATCACAATTTACACAACATGTCCATCCTCTTAAGGATGACAAAGAAACTAGAAATGAACACTCAGACCGGCAGATCACTGACTGACAACTGACTACAACTGTGACTAGTATCGCTGCTTTACATCATCCTCCAAGCCGATCCCGTGATTGCTCTTCTCGAATCGGAATACCTGAAAAGTATAACATAATCCCCAATGAGGGGTTAGCGATGGAAATCGCTAGCAAGTAACCAAGCTATACAATTATACATCAAGAATACAACTGTTATGAAAATAACCTTTAGACAAGGTAGCAACACGATCCCCGAGTCTAAATTCTTTTCGAAAACAGTTTCCATTAGGAATGATCATAAGAATAACTTCAAAACACATTTAAAAGAATAATTGAAGACATTGGGGGTCTCAGTATAAAATCATGAAAAGATTTATAATTCGTCTTTTCAAAGGGGTTTTCTTTCAAAATCATATAAATGATTCGATTCTCAACCAAGCCTCAAAGACAAAACCATATTCACCAATACAACCGGGATCCAAGATTCAAGCATTCACAATTCAGAGATATCAAACCAAGCACTCAAATCGCCTCCGTGACCTCGATGAGACCCACCCGGATTTACTAATCATAAACAAACTCAAACACACCTATAAGTTATTTTGACATCGCACTCGCAAGTGACGATTCTCGGAACTCTCTCCAGACCTACCCGAATTGATAACCATATGGTCAAATCATATCATCTGGACATACTCGCAAGCACGTGCCGCCAGAGGCCACACGGGTCCCTACCCGGATAACATCTCAAATCACTAAGATACACAACAACAAAGGTACAATATTCACCACAATCGCAAACACGTAAAACATAAGTTAACACATCATGACTTCCACAAAGGCACAACATTCACAGCACACCATCATTCAGGAAAAGGCTAACGTGCGAATAATACAAATATTATGTGATTCCACATTTTCACGGATAACTACTCATTTATAGTATCCGTTTTAAGCACAATATAACATGAAATGGTTGTTATCATTCTTCACGAGACTCAAGTTTACATTCGTATTTACTTCCATAGAAATCACATATTCATTTAAAAGTAAGTTAAGGTTCGATGTTCAATCACTAACAAGTCCACGTTAAATTCACGATGAATCACATTCTCGAAGTATAAAGAATATAGACGAGATACTCGCCTCAAGTCCAAAGCACGCGAAGCAACAGGAAAGCTCGACCGGAAGACCTCGAATCCTCCAACTAGGTCGAAAACATAAGAACAACATAATCACTACAAGGTCGATCGCAAGGAAGCTGCAAAACACACGAAATACTCAACAAGAATTCATAGAAACATAGGATCGAACACTTGGGATTCAATACTTCCCCAAGAACATCAAGAACATCACTCGAACCCGAATACGATAAGAAATACGAATCAAATCATGGGGATAGGATCAATAAAACTGATTGATGATGTACAACAACACGATTCATGAAGAACAACTCGAATCTTACAATTCTCAAAATACATCGAGAAGGGTTTCAAGAAAATTACCTCGAATCAAAGATGAAGAACACGGATTTATGATGTTAATCAACACCAAGAACTCAGGGAAGATGAAAGTTTGGAGTTACAAGGATCCAAAATCGCCCAATGATCACCCACAAATCGCCTCGGCCGTGGAAGAATGAAGGGAGGATGAAAATGACGAACACGGTCAACCCCTGGGTATTTAAACCCGCACCAGCATAACGTACATTAAAGAAGAAGGTTAACGTATGTTAGCAGTCTTACGTACGTAAGGCAAGCAAGGTTACGTACTTAATCGATGGCCAGAACCTTTTGTCCGAAACTATGAACACCCTTACGTACATTATGAGTGTGGCTTAACGTACGTAAGGCACATGAAGTTAACGTACGTTATACTCATCGCATAGCGTACGTAAGACACTTAGCAATTCCAAATGGCTAAGTTCAGCTCGTCGAGTACGAGCGCAACGAAACCGCGAAACGACAACAACAACACAAGATGAAGACATGCACACGAAGAGCACGCAACGACGAACTCAAGCGCTAAAAGAAAACACGATTCCGGCTACCCGAGGATTCGGAATACGACAACAGAAGTAATTATCCCCAAACTTTGGGAAATTACAAAACGGCTCCGAAAATCATAATACGACATCAAACAATCAAACCGGAGTTCTCAACACATCTAACAAAGTTAAATGGACTAATAGGAAACACGAAATTGTTGTTTCGAACCACCATCACACGAAATGAACCAAATAGCAGAAAAAGTCGCTCAAAACGCGGATGCGGGTAAAACAGCCCCGAAACAAACTCGGATGACCAAACACGCATAACAAAACATTATCCAAATGTCAAAATGCTCGCAAGAGAGTTCTAGAAATTAGAAAAATGCCAAAAATGAAAAATTACCGAAAGAGAAAATCACGAGTATTACATTCTACCCCTCTAAAAAGAAGTTTCATCCCGAAACTTAAAAAAAGAAGGGGTGAAGTCACAAACAACAAAGCACGAACGACAAAATCTCAGTGGTCCTGATGAATCGATCCTGATACTGATGCCAAAGCATGATTCTGGGTTCATGGAGTATTTCACAATACTGGACTCTGTGGCCCTCGAGTCCACAGTTATAACAAGTAATCGACTGCGAAGGACAATTAGCTTGCACATGACCCACAACATTGCAATTGAAACACCTCCCAGTCCGACTGAGAGTCAAAGAGGATGGCTTGGAACTCTTGGTTCCACCAAACGAAGAAAGGGAAGGTCCCATCGTAGAACTACACGAAACTCGATGAAAAGAAGTTCCGATTCCCACACTATCTGAAAATCTCGAGACGTCCTATGCCTCTTCGGCTCATGCAAAGGCCCAGTAGATAACGATGCCATCTCGTACGCCATGGATCGATTCTGATACTCTCTCAAAGTAGCACAAGTGAAACCCGACATGTACTGTCGAATCTCTAGTCTCATCCACATATCGAAATGACGGATTTTGTCTTCCTTGGTCCTCACCTGCCCCTTCACTTAAGCGAGTTGTCGACTATAATCAATAATAGCCTGCGACACGGGTACATCCTGCAGCTCGGCTAGATAAAAATCTCGGATCCTCTGCTCTCGGATCGGCTTCGGGCAGAACTCTGCTTCCATCAACTTCTTAAATTCTTCCCAAGCAACAGCATAATCCTGAGGCTCAACGGCCTCCCACCAATTAGCAGCGTCATTATCGAGAAGGAACTGAGCGATAGGAATCCTCCGTTCTTTTGGACAACCAATCGCCTTGAAAATCTTCTCTATTTGGAAAAGCCAACTGTCCCATCCCAAAGTATCACCTACGCCCACAAAACGGGGAGAACGCATACGAACCACCTCTCTAAGCCACTGATTCGAACCAACGTTCTCAGACACAGCAGTGTTATGTTGAACCGCCTGGGTCAAATGAGTCATCTGGTTTGCCACCTGCTGAAGTATATTAGCAACACCAATACCAACGCCATCACCGACCGCATGATCCTGATCGCGCGACTGATTACCACGACCCCGACCTCTCGCTCTCGACATACCAAACTGAACAACTGTTCGTTAAAACGAGACATAGCAATACATAACATCAATCACAAAAGGAGATACACACAATACAGAATGCGGAGCACAGAAATATTCTTGCTAACAAGAGTTACCATAGAACGTTCACACCACAAACTCATATCTGATAGTTATCATAGACTCGGAAATGAATATCTCCGACAACAACATTTATCAAGTCGTCACAAATTAGAATCAAGCACATGGGTAAACCAACAGTAACATAATAAAATACTCATTTTGAGTAATAACACGAATACACGAACAATCACTACAACAATAGAATTCAAATTCATAAGTCATTCAGTTGGCTACATCAACAAAAACGTACGATCTTTACCAAAGCAATCACGGTCAAAACCACATATATATATCATCGTGGTCAAATATGGGTAATATTTTAAGAACAAAATTTTCCGAGTTACTTGTCCAAATGATAATATTTTAAAATTCCTGAGTTTGAATAATCTTGCTGAAATGAGTTTTTGAAAAGACATATTTTTAATACCTCGGTCAATTGATCAAAACTATGAACCAATTATCATAATTGTTTCGTTTTGAAAGTCATTTGCAAAACAACATTTTGAAACATCAATCTACTCGATAAATGATATCATCAAAATGACCTGATCAATATATATCATCATTACTACCAATCAACTATCATATCTGGATAACGTCATAGAATAATACAATTAGACCCAACTATGTAGTCATAACATCTAGTTGTACAACCGAAATTCGCTAACAAGAAAGGTAATGGTTAATAATACGCCAGTAATATCCATACAGTATAAACAACGGAGTACGACGTTACTGACACAGTAGTTAAAGTTCACGATCGTCACAGACGGACCATATGACTAGGTCGACAGGGATTAAACGACCGATAATGAGCACATACATAACTATAACAAAAAAGTTACTGCCGTGACAGTCAGAAGTTTACGGACGTAACAACTAACTGTAAGACAGCAGAATCAACTCAGCAGGCTCAAAACGGCTCCGAAGGTTAAGGATCGACTCCTAACAATGTATCCCGACATTAAGAAAATACTGTAAAAATTCTCCAACGGGCATAACAGCATATCAAGCTTGTTGGAACGACCCAGTCCCAACACACAAACACACAATGTTTTTAATTCCGAAAATCAAAGCCATTTTGAAAATTTAAAAAATTTCCAAAATCCTTTTGATCATATCCAAAAATGACGGTAACGGTTTGCAATGTCCGAAGTATTTTAAAACGCCTCCTTCAAATACCGTCTGAAGGTGTCATTTGAAAATAGATGACTAACCCGTCAAAGTTCAACCGATTTCAAAATCCATACAAAATTATTGTTTAACTGCACCATCAAAGTACTTTCAAAAATTGGTTCTTTACAAACATACTTAAGCTCATAATTACAATTAAGAAAACCGTTTTCAAACCTACATGTAGCGGACATAATTACAACTATTCACAAGCAATCGAACCTGAAACTACATGCCCAATCGGTAAACAAGATTATAAATCCAACCAAATATAATTCGCGAACACCAAGTTTAAACATACGTCAAAACTACCCATCCGAGTTCCTCACGAACTCTACCGTCGATGCATTCTCTGGGACACATCAAGATTCATAGTTTTCACATCGTATTGCACCATTCGGTGCCCAACCATAAATACATTCGACACAATACATAAACGGTGTGCCACGAATATCAAACACGGATTCCATTCCACAACACTACACAAACAAAATTACGCACCACAATCATCGCACATAAGGGAAATCATGAAATACCAAATACCTCGCATGAAAGAGGAGACTTACGTCCACAGGCCGTATGGAGATGATGGCTGCACCACGATACTAATCACAATTGATCACAATGGATCACAATGATCACACTTGTTCACAATTGCTCACCCGGGTGACACGACAAGACACGACTCGACAAGCCCCAACTAGACCCAATTGCCTAGGTTTTCACAAACCTAAGCTCCGATACCATGTATGTAACACCCCCAATCCGCTCAGGGATATTACATGTCGTAGCTCCCTTTCCTAAAGGATCTACAGGCAGGAGACTACAAAACAAAACCCAAACGTGGTCAACTCGACTAAAGCATAAAACCATAGACCGATTAGGTCTCTCAAGACACAACACAACATTACAACTGATGAACCAAATTACAACTTGATCACAATTTACACAACATGTCCATCCTCTTAAGGATGACAAAGAAACTAGAAATGAACACTCAGACCGGCAGATCACTGACTGACAACCGACTATAATTGTGACTAGTATCGCTGCTTTACATTATCCTCCAAGTCGATCCCGTGGTTGCTCTTCTCGAATCGGAATACCTGAAAAGTATAACATAATCCCCAACGAGGGGTTAGCGATGGAAATCGCTAGCAAGTAACCAAGCTATACAATTATACATTAAGAATACAACCGTTATGAAAATAACCTTTAGACAAGGTAACAACACAATCCCCGGGTCTAAATTCTTTTCGAAAATAGTTTCCATTAGGAAGTATCATAAGAATAACTTCAAAACACATTTAAAAGAATAGTTGAAGACCTTGGGGGTCTCAATATAAAATCATGAAAATATTTATAATTCTTCTTTTCAAAGGGGTTTTCTTTCAAAATCATATAAATGATTCAATTCTCAACCAAGCCTTAAAGACAAAACCATATTCACCAATATAACCGGGGTCCAAGATTCAATCATTCAAAATTTATAAATATCAAAACAAGCACTCAAATCGCCTCCGTGGCCTCGATGGGACCCACCAGGATTGACTAATAATAAAAAACTCAAACACACCCATAAGTTATCTTGACATCGCAATCGCAAGTGATGATTCTCGGATCCCTATCCAGACCTACCCGATTAGATAACCTTATGGTCAAATCGTATCATCTGGCCGTACTCGCAAGTACGCGCCTCCGGATGCCTCACCGGTCCCTACCCGATTAACATCATTCCAACACGCCCATAAGTTATCGTGACATCGCACTCGCAAGTGACGATTCTCGGAGCCCTCTCCAGACCTACCCGAATTGATAACCTTATGGTCAAATCATATCGTTTGGCCATACTCGCAAGCACGCGCCACCGAATGCCACACGTGTCCCTACCCGGATAACATCTCAAATCACTAAGATACACAACAACAAAGGTATAATATTCACCACAATCGCAAACACGTAAAACATAAGTTAACACATCATAACTTCCACAAAGGCACAACATTCACAGCACACCATCATTCAGGAAAAGGCTAACGTGCGAATAATACAAATATTATGCGATTCCACATTTCCTCGGATAACTACTCATTTCTAGTATCCGTTTTAAGCACAATATAACATGAAATGGTTGTTATCATTCTTCACGAAACTCAAGTTTACATTTGTATATACTTTCATAGAAATCACATATTCATTTAAAAGTAAGTTACGGTTTGATGTTCAATCACTAACATGTCCACGTTAAATTCACGACAAATCACATTCTCGAAGTATAAAGAATATAGACGAGATACTCGCCTCGAGTCCAAAGCACGTGAAGCAATGGGAAAGCTCGATCGGAAGATCTTGAATCCTCCAACTAGGTCGAAAACACAAGAACAACATAATCACTACAAGGTCGATCGCAAGGAAGATGCAAAACACACGAAATTCTCAACAAGAATTCGTAGAAACATAGGATCGAACACATGGGATTCAATACTTCCACAAGAACATCAAGAACAGCACCCGAACCCGAATACGATAAGAAACACGAATCAAATCATGGGGATAGGATCAATACAACCGATTGATGATATACAACAACACGATTCATGAAGAACAACTCAAATCTTATCGATTCTAAAAATACATCGAGAAGGGTTTCAAGAAAATTACCTCGAATCAAAGACGAAGAACATGAATTGATGATGTTAATCAACACCAAGAACTCAGGGGAGATGAAAGCTTGGAGTTACAAGGATCCGAAATCGCCCCAACATCACCCATAAATCGCCTCGGCCGTGGAAGAATGAAGGGAGGATGAAAATGAAGAACACGGTCAACCCATGGGTATTTAATCCCGCGCTATCATAACGTACATTAAAGAAGAAGGTTAACGTATGTTAGCAGTCTTACGTACGTAAGGCAAGCAAGTTTACGTACATAATCGATGGCCAGAACCTTCTGTCCGAAACTGTGAAGACCTTTACGTACGTTATGAGTATGGCTTAACGTACCTAAGGCACATGAAGTTAACGTACATTATGCTCATCACATAGCGTACGTAAGACACTTAGCAGTTCCAAATTGCTAAGTTCAGCTCGTCGAGTACGAGTGCGATGAAACCGCGAAACGACAACAACAATACAAGACGAAGATATGCACATGAAGAGCACGCAACGACGAACTCAAGCGCTAAAACAAAACACGATTCCGACTACCTGAAGATTCGGAATACGACAACGGAAGTAATTACCCCCAAACTTTGGGAAATTACAAAACGGCCCAAAACATCCAAAAATCACAATACGACATCAAAAATTCAAACCAGAGTTCTCAACACGTCTAAAAAAGTTAAACAGAGTTATAGGAAACATGAAATCGTAGTTTCGAACCACCATCACACGAAATGAACCAAATAGCAGAAAAAGTCGCTCAAAATGCGGATGCGGGTAAAACAGCCCCGAAACAAACTCGGATGACCAACCATGCAGAACAAAACATTATCCAAATGTCAAAAAGCTCGCAAGAGAGTTCTGAAAATCAGAAAAATGCCAAAAATGAAAAATTACCGAAAGACAAAATCACGGGTATTAATGGTAGAGAACCTTCTAAGGATTAATCGGAGGATTAATCAGTCTGAATGGGGATTTTTAGAACACTGTAGTATATGTACTCTGGTAATGATTCTTTACAACCCTCCTCTGTGCACGTCCATGAAAAAAGAATATAATATATTTTGTTTTTTATTACCGGAGACTTAATATCCATTAAAGTATATTGACATGTATATGACATTCTATATCGAGGAGTTGAAGCTCTTGCAGGAGCAAGGTCATATCACATTTGAAAGTTATTCGCAAATGTTCTACTCGTATGTTATGTGTACAAGTACCATTAGTGATTTTTATGTGTGGGGTATTGTCTAGATCTACAATTACTGGATACTGGGGATGTCCAGCATGTTGGAATGCAGACTGCGAAAGGTATCAGTAAGAAGGTTATCTGATTGTATCACTATTTGTGGATTGAGAAGATGCATGTATTGTGTATGGATTCTACATCACTTAATGGGAATGTAGAGATGGGTGACCTACCACAGGACTGGATTTGGGACAAAAGTTTTGCCATGCTGGATGTGTATACTCATGGCAATTAAGCAAACATATTGATATAGTGGCGGAAATCCCTAAAAGACCCGACATGTAAGTATTAGACCACAAGAGTATATTATATGATATCTTACTAGAGTAAGTTGTTGATTAGGAACTACCTAGATTTCATGCACATATAAAAGAATGTGTGTGTGTGTGTAAATATTGTTGGTACAATTTCGTGTCAGGAGGGAAAGACTAGAGATGACCTTAAGGCATGCATTGGTCTGAAAGAAATGAAAATTAGAAAAATATTTATGGTTGAAAGAAGAGAAACGGAGTTCAATAATGTTGAAAGCAATGTACACCTTGACTTCTGAGAAACATGCTGAGATTTTTCAGTGATGAAGGCTTCTTGGTATCCTACATGGTATGCTGGAAATGGAGGGACGTGTGTTAACTTCAAGGGAACAAGTTAACTAGATTTAAGAGTCATGACTGTCATATTCTCCTGTAAGTATTACTGATCAATGTTTGGTGTTACTTATGTTTTAACATATATATTTAAGTTAGGATGTATAAATAAGGGTTGGATTGGCCTATAAAAATGGTATCCAAGAGTCATGGTTGGAATGAAGGAGCTTATGTGATTTGTGAAGGAGCATAATGGTGACAATACAATACAGTACTTTCCATGCAATAAATATAAACATCGAGTGATATGTATCATTTTCATTTGATGTGTTATGCAGCACTTTAAAAAATGGTTTTGGGAGAGATCCACAAGTTAGATTTATCATGGTGAAATATCAAAATTACTTATTCCACATAATCATGGGCAGTTCAGTGGTAGTACATCTAATGATCCCCAAAGGCGGTTGATTAACTATATGTTTAGGTATTACAAGAGGGACATACCGATTGAAGGTCGAGATTACCATATAGTTGATGCAGTCCACCGAGCCCCTATACCGGTACTGGTTAACATTTCTTCCATTGATTAGATACGATAAACTAATCAACCTCCAGCAGACCCCTCCATACCATTGGTATCCGATGATGGTTCTTGGTGAGGTTAAATATGGAGAACAAAATCAATGACAATTGTGGATGGTTATTTGGATCTCATAAGTAAAGTACTTCCAGAAGGTCATCGTCTTCATAGTAACCATACTAAAATAAGATGCATCCTGAATGGTCTTGGGATTTCATAAATTGTGATCCATATATACATATATGATTGTGCTCTAATCCCGAGAAGCCTAATGAAGATGTAAAGCGATGTCTGGTATGTGACACAGAGAGGTATAAGCTCACTCCTTTTGTAATAAACAAAGTTGTGAAGGTATATTGATATTTCCCACTAAAGAAAAGTTTGGACATGTTTTTGATTTCTTCTTACATAATTAAGCTCATGAGTTGTATCGCCGAGCCTCACGTCAATGAGAAGGATACTATGATACACCCTTATGATGAAGAGGACCGAAAGCATATATATAAGGAATTTCCAAATTATGCATCAGATGTTCGAGATGCGAGACTGGGGCTCGCATCTGATGAATTCAACTCTTTTGTCAATATGAGTCTTTCATATATTATATGGCTAGTGATACAGAATATGCATAAGTAAGGTATATTCATGAATAAGGAATATAAAATGTTGACTCTGCTAGTACAGGGGTCTGGATATCCAGGATAATTGTATCAATGTGTATTTGATACATTTGATCGGGGAGGTGAAGTTGTTGCAGGAACAAAGTCATCCCATGTACGATAGGTACCCGCACGATATGTTCTACTTGCATGATATGTGTATCGGCAAAATTAGTGGGTTCTGTTTATAGGATGTTGTATGGACATGTTATTAGTGGATACAATGGATGTCTAATATGATTGAATGCAGACTGCATAATTGATTACTGAAGGAATATTATCCGAAAGTGTCACTTTCTATAGCTTGATAGGATGTATGTATTGCATATGGATGTTACAGCATTTGATGGGACTGCAAAGATGGGAGACCTACCATAGGGCTGGACTAAGGAGGATGGTTGTGCTCAATGATTATGATTATGGGCAGTTGAGTAACCATCCTGATATAGTGGCGGCAACCACTGAAAGACCAAAAATGCACATGTATTGGCCCCACAAGAGTAAATTCTGGGATCTCTTATTGAAGTATGTTATTAACGAGAACTACTTAGACTTCATGCACAAAGAAAAGAATGTATGTGAAAGTATTTCCGGTACAATGAATTGTTGGAAAGGTAATACTAATATGGTCCTAAGGCATGTATATACCAAGTTCATTTGGGTGCGATTGGTCCCCCCTCCCCCCAACATATGTCTGTCGTTGCAACGCAATTCAGTCTCTCTATCATTGGCAAAGAAGTTGAAATTCATGGAAGATTATCTGGCGGCCCTTTACACCCACACGAGCTGGGAATTGTACATTGGTGGATATTGCTAACTATTAAGAAGTTCAATATTGGAAGTATTCAACTTGCATGTGATATGGTGAACGGTGACATTAGCTTCCACAATAAAATATTTTAGACTATTTTGGATAGTGGGTAAAGTGTTTTGATATTAAAATTCACATTTGGTGCTTCTTTCAATGAACCTTAAGGTGATATAAGTATTTAACTAATCTTACTTAAATGACCCACCTATATGTTGATGGTCACCCAATTTAGTCACATGAATTTATGCTTATGTTGATGAAGCCAATTATGTCCAATGTTTATTTAGTGTACAGGGTATAAATCTGAACAAGATGAAAAAAGAAGATGTTAAAATTCTGGGGTGATGGTATACGTATAAATGGTTAAATCAGCACTTGAGCCGAAAGGGAGGATAAGTATGGACTATTCTCCATTGTTATTCTACAAGTTGGGTGATCCATTTATTTTTGCCACTTCAGCTAAACCAGTATATTACCTGGATGACTTGGTCAACAAATAAGCATGAAGATTGTCAACCATGTGGCTAATATATATATAGCTATGATACACTAGGATAAGCAGTAGACAATGATGAAGATGTGGCATATCAATAGCTAGATACGGCTAATATTCTGCCATTCTACATAATACTACTAAGTATTGTAGAACAATATGAAAATATTAACTTGATTATAGTGATGAATTGAGGAGGCTGGAATTCATAATTTAGGACTTTGGTATTCGTTTGAATAACTTGAAACTATTTGTGTTGAACCGAGGATATCAATTTCCATAAATTTGATATCGGTATTGTGAATTCATTTTATTTAATGAATCGTATTTCATTCATGGTTGCTTGCTCAAGTGAGTATTGTTTTTTGAACGACGCCATTCGTTCATTCGAGGGAAACTACTTTTCACCTCCGGAATTGAGCCAATTTATCTTGTTTGGTTATAATGATAAATAATCCTTGTATATGTTGTATATTTCATATATGTGTAATGCGTTATGAATCTATGATTCATATCGAGGTTTTTTTGTAGTTATGTCGATCACTTCGTTATGAGATTGTAATCCCAAGTTCACTATCATTGATACCATTGATCTCGTTGATCGTTGTTGTTACTTCGATGAGTTCCTTTGATCCTTGTTGGATATGTTGATTATTTAATTTGTGTTGTTATGTTGTATTGTGACATTTCTGGAATCATATCTGCATACCAATTGGTTACGTGTAGGATTTTTAGTCGGGCACATATGGTTGTGTATTGATGTTTCCACATCGGAACGTGCACATGAGACGATTACTTTGTGAGACTAATTAGGTACATTGTCTGACGTATATCATGAGGATTCCATATCCAGTGTCCCGGTACTTTCTCGATTTCGTGTTTTTCCTGTTTTGGTGGCTCGTGTGTAACCATATGTGTATTTCAGGAATACTTATTTTCGGATTTATTTTACTCAATTCCACAATTGTTAACTTTTCCGTCGATTATTGATCCGATTCTCGTAATTGTTGTTTGGAGCCACTGTTTCAGGGTTGCCGTAAATCCATTGAATGTTATTATGCGTATTGTGGTGTTCTGTTTGATGTTTTGTTCGTGTTCCTATGTTCCGGGACCGTTGTTATCGTGTGCCTAGCACGCGCTAAGTTTCGTATGGTAGCGCATGCTAAGCATACTTCAGTAGCACACGCAACATGTGTTGGTAGCGCGCGCTAGCGAGTCAGGCCCGGCAGTGGCAGTGAGCCTGTTTTTGGTCTCTGTCCTATGGACTAACAGATTAGTGCATGCTACTTTTGTCTATCGCACATTGTTGTTGAGGACTAGCGCGCGCTAGGTGTCCGGTAGCGCGCGCTAATGCGATAGTCCAGTACTGGGTAGTTAACTTCTGGACTTGTTTTGGTGTCCAGGTAGCGCACGCTATGGCCTGATAGCGCGCGCTACTGAGAGGCTGTTAGCACACGCTAATTCCTATTAGCGCATGCTAATAGTCCATAACTATAGGTACTGGACTGGGGTGTTAGCTTTCTGGACTAGGGTATTAGCCGATAGCGCATTGTAACATGAAATATTAGCGTACGCTAATAACACTCTGGTTATATAAACCAGAGAGTTGACCGAAGCAGCTCATTTCTTCCCCTTTTCACTTCTTCTCCGAGAGTAGGCGATTTGTAGCATTGAGATCCTGGGCTCGAGCGATTATCATCATCCATTCAAGATCTTGAATCTCTAACACCGATTTATCATCATCTAATCATCCTCTACCTCTTGAATCAAGGTAAATCTTCTATAACCCTATTTTTGGGGAGATTTGGGGATTTTCGAGATGAATATGATTAATCTTGTTGGTATTCTTGGTTTCCCTATGGATTCATGGTATATTTCGTGGATTTTGCACATTCGAGAGGGTTTGGTTGTGGTCTGCCCTCGTTGTTGTTCTTATACGAATATACATGAATCGTAGGTGGGTTTTCTGTGTATTACAATTACCTATTCGTTTAGAAATGGTTGTGATTGTATTCTACGAATCGTTAGGTTCGGTTTCGCCAGTTCCTAGCGGTCATGTTGATTTTTCCTTTCAGATCGTGTCACCGTCTATTGATCGAGGCAAGTGCCCTCATGAACTTACAATCTTAATATGGTAGTATTGTATGAGCAATGTATGTGTGTGTATGCTCACTACGGGTTAGATCCGACGGGGTTTCAGTAGGGGTCCACAGAGACGTGGGTCCGCGAGCTTGATTTTAACCACTACGGGTTAGATTCGACGGGGTCTCGGTAGGGGTCCACAGAGGCATGGGTCCGCGGTTAATTATGTTGCATTTTGTAAATGTGTTTTGGATTATGGCGTTTCCAGAAATACGTGTTTCAACCGATGTTTTCATGATTGCATGCATTGACTATATGTGTAAGGTGTAAATTGTTCATTTGGTTACTTGTACTAGCGTAATTGCTAACCCCTTTTGGGGACCCATTTTGGGGAAATTCATTTTATGAATTTCACTCCAGGTTCATCGAGACGAACGTGCGTTGGACTAGTACGCGGATGATGGTCGGGCGTGATGATTGTGCATGAGTGTGTTTTTATGGTTTTCTGTCTTTTGATGCGATTATCAAATTGTAAACTAATAGAAGTACTCAAGTAGTTAGGAGTCCTTGTTTGTTCAGATTTAAATGTTTGTCTATCATGTTTGTGTTGGATGATTGTGTTGTGTTTGACCGGTTGAACTGGGTGGATTATTTTGTTTTGCCTCTTTATGATGAGGTGTTATTATGTTGATTTCGCGAATCGATGAGTATGTTTGGTCGTTTAGCCTGGTGGGTCCCATGTAGGGATCCACGGCGCTGTAATATACCCTGAATATCCTAGGGGTGTTACATCCAGGGTGGACATCTACATGAACGCATTTACGAATAGGGCATACTATGATATCCTAGCGGACGGTGGTTGACGTTGGAGGCTCGGAGGTGGATGACGGTGGAGGCTCGAAGGTGGCTGACGATGGAGGCTTGGAGGTGGCTGACGATGGAGTCTCGGAGGTGGATGACGGCGAACGGCTGACAGTGGCTAACGACAGAGGCTCGGAGGCTGCGACTGATGGCTACAACAATGGATACTTGGAGTTTTCGAGGGGGAGGCCGGTATGAGAAATAATTTTGAATGAGGAATTGTGATAAGAAACCCGTTTTATTTTTTATTTATAAGGTGACTTTAAGCGATGACTGCCAAGTGCGACCCGATCGTGTCAACGAACGACACAAGTCTGGTGATAAACTTTAGCCGACGGCGGCCTTGTTGTCAGATATGCCCGACTTTAGCCGACGACTGTCGTCGGTTATACCCCATATAAAAAAAAGCCCATTGGCTGCAGGGATTCCAACCCGAGCCATTTGTATAGGTGATATGGCATTTTTCCACTAAGTCATATTTATCAATCGTACACTTAAATAGATTTTTTATATTTATACATGTAATGATATGTTATATATTTAAATTTGATTATATATATATAATGATTATATATTTGTATATTTATATACAGTTTTTATATAATGATATTTTATATATTTATAGAGTTTTATATAATAATATTATATATATTTAGATTTAATTATAAATATATACATAAAAAAATTCATATATGTAAATTTTAACCGACGGCTGTCGTCAGCTAAAGACGAATCGGCCGTGTCAAATATGACACGGCCGTGTCCGCGGATATGGACTTCCGCATGTTCTAAACAAGTGCGACCTGACCGTGTCAATGAACAACATGGGTCTATGTCTTAGACTTTAGCCGACCGCTGCATTGTTGTCGGCGATGCCCAGACTTTAGCCGACGAGTACCGCCAGCTATATCTAATGCAAAGTAAAAACATGACTCGGTAGCTGCCGTGGTTCAAACCCGGGCCATTTGTCTAGGTAATATGGCATTCTGGCACTGAGTAATATCTGTCATTTGTACATTTAAAGATGTTGGAGCAAGATCGGAATATGCACCGTGTTGCGGAAGCGTAAATATAAGGTGCGGAAATTAAACGACACAAGGATTTATAGAGGTTCGTCTATAAACGAGTCTACGTCCTCTCTCGGTATCTTTTTCTATAGGTTGAAGATATAAACCTATGCACCTCTCTTCTATCAGTCGAGGGATAACCGTTACAATCGCGTCTTCTATTGGTCCATGATAAACCACTCGTACTTGTCTTTGTGTCGGTCCAAGTCAAACCGTTTTCCTTTTCTATTGGACAAGGAATCAACCACTCTAGCTTTCTATCGGTACTAGATAAACCTCACGAAGATAGCGATCGCGATTCTAATAATGTCGGATCCTTGATCCTAATAACACCGAATCCAATCGTATCTTTTATTTTACCTCTCGTGTATATGTTGAATGTATAAACACTCATACTAACAATATAAGCTCAATATTACAACATCAATGTAAGTATATCAATCTCAGATCAATGAATGATTTGCTTGAAGTTGTTGTCCTGAAACAATACCATAGGAATGGTATTTATAGCCGTCTTCATCAAACTAGCCGTTATCCCCCTATGACTTCATTACGGCTGTTATCTCTTCTTGCTTACGTCCGTTAAACGTATTACGTACGTTAATCCTCGCTTGGTATGTACGTTATCAATACATCAGATCAGTCCAGTAGCATTCGTTTTATATGTTACGTACGTTACCCATTATCCATTACGTACGTTAAGTTTTGTCGACATATCCATTGCTTGCTGACCTATGCCATGACGTCATCTCCAACGTTCATCTCGTTTAAACTCAGAAACACTTGGTTACGTAAGTTATCAATATCATATTAAGTACGTTATTGTCGTCCACTTACGTATGCTATGCAATCTTCATTGCGTACGTTATGTGTAATACCCGGTTGCAATTCAGTCATTATCATTCAGTATTTATCATTCAGTAATTGTCACTCAGTAATTTTCACTCATTAACGATCATTTGTCACTCATATTCAATCATTGTATTCATCGTTCAGAGTAATTGTATCGTGTATCAGTCGTCATTCATCATCAATCTACTTGGAGAATCATGTCGTGTTTATCATCATTGTCATCTTCATAGTGGGCTGTATGTGAGGATTAGCGCACGATATGAACTCTCTTTAGCACGCGCTAATTGAGTTCAAGTAGCGCACGCTACCTCTCAACACTAGCGCACGCTAGTGTAGTTCAAGCAGGCAGTCCAGAAGGCACTGGACTGCAGTCAGGTTGTAAGTAGCGCATGCTACAAATGGTAAGTAGCACGCGCTAGTAGGTCGGAGTAGCGCACGCTATGCAGTCAGTGTAGCGCGCGCTAAGTACGGAACAGGCAGAGTCCAGTGGCTTCTGGACTGCATTAGATTAATTCCCAGCGTACGCTACGAGTAGATTTTAGCGTACGCTAATCGGAGTCAGTAGCGCACGCTGAATATTGTGTGTAGCGCGCGCTACCGCGAACAGATCAGAGAATAGGAAGTTCTGGACTTCAGTACTGGGCAAGAGAGAAATTGTTAGCGCACGCTAACATTCTGAGTTAGCGCACGCTAAGTATATGGTTGTAGCGCATGCTACCGTGGTGAACGGAGGGTACGGGACTACCCAATACACCCGTTAGCGCACGCTACGCACAAGAGCTAGTGCGCGCTAAACTAGGATTGTTATAAATTGGAAAGTGTAGTCCAGATTCGTCATTTGTCATTTCTTTTCATTCCTTCATCGGTTTTGGGCGATTTTGGGTGATTTGGAGAGTGTTCTTCGAGGTGCAATCATCTATCATCATCATCAATCTTATAATTCGGAGTAATCATTATTTCATCATCTCCTTCACATCAAATCAAGGTAATGATTTCTTGAATCTAAAATTTTGGATTCTTGGATTTTTCCTTCCGATTTCTTCGTGTAAGCTTGAATTGTTGTTGGAATATGTTAGATATGGATTATCTACCTTGGATAAACGTATTCCCACGGATTTAATAGCATATATTTCGGATTTCATGTATTGTTGGGGGTTTGATTCAAGAACACATTAGAGTTGACTTTGATATTTGGGGTTTTTCGATTAGATGTTGTCGTTAACTCGATTTGTGGATTCCTATGGGATTATTGATATCATTGAAGGTGTTTTGTTGGTTTGAAATACTCATTTTGGAGTTGGTTTCGATATATTCGGGATTGGATATTATCGAATGATGTTTGTTTGTTAAGTATTTCGTTAGAACGCCTCGATGAGTTTGGTTATTGTTGTATCGACGTTTGAGTTGGTTATAATCGTGTTTGATACGTATATTGAGCGTGTGTTGGTAATCATGTCATTCAAGGTTGTTCGAGCGACCGACATCTCTTTTAGGACGTTGTTCGAGGAAGGACATTCTTCACCAGTGTTGTGTAAATTGATTCTTACTCGGTTAAAAGGATATTTATTCCTTTCGTTGTTGTTCATTCATAATCATAATTCATTCATAATGTATTAACCGTATTGAGATTCGTAATTGTCAATTAATCACTTCATTCACGAGGAACGACGGTTCCAATCATTTCATCGAGCTATCATTTATTTCACTATCATTTCATCTCGGTGAGTCATTCTTGACTTTGTCGGATTGTTATTCAGTATATTTCTTCACGGTCATTTCTTGCCCATACGATCTTCTAGGTTCATATTGCGTGGCCGGGTGGGGATGTGCGGAATTTTTAGTCGGGCACGTGATGGTCATGTGTTGGGTTCACCGACACATTGGACCGTGCACACGGTAATGTACCTCCGTGAGACTAATTAGGTACAAGGACGGGTGTGTCCGGACACTCGTCTTGTGCACTTTCACATACCATTACGGGCGTACTATGATGCCTCTCTTCAGTGTCATTTCATAATTAAGATATATCATGATTGTGTTTATTCAACTCTTGAGGATTGTTGTTCTGTGTAACTGACCCCGTTGGGGGATGTTGTTTTTAGGTCATGGCAAGGCTAAGGCACGGGAAGAGAACGCTGACGGCGAGGAGTCCCAGTGATACTAGTAGGCCCCCCCAGTCCTTGCATTCACTCGTGTTTTCTTTATTTTATTTCCGCTGCAGACTTCCGTTTGGATATTCATTTCATTCAGTGTTGTATATTTTATCTTCATATAAAATATACATGTATTTGGTATTATCTTGGGTGTGTTGTAATGAAACTCCTCAGCAGAGTAGTTATTGATATACTGTGGTTCGGTACTACAATTATATCACTTAATTCATTAATTTTCATTCGCCTGGTGGGTCCCACTCGGGGGTCCACAGCACTGTAATATCCGCCTAGTTTGGGGTGTTACATTATGCATGTTCAGAACACCTTTTTGCGACTTCAATTTCTTTGATGCTTTGCTTCGCCTCTTTGTTGTTTTGTTTTGTGTAACAACTTAATCATCAAAACACTATTAAAACATGTATGGAACAAAATGTTCCAACAATCTCCCCCTTTTTGATGATTACAAAATAACACTTCGTCAATGGGATTTACCTGCAAAAATTACAAATATATGTATATGTGTACAGACCAAAGTTTTCGACTTTGTCGGTTTCGTTAGTTTCTTCTCCCATTTCTTTTTCGACTCCTTCTTTCCTTTTCTTTTTCTTTTCGAATTTTCAAATTTTTATCATCTTTTCGACGTCTCCTCATTTTTCTTTTCAACTTCATCTTTTCGACTTTTCTTCTCCTTTTCTCCTTTCAACTTCCATTTTTCTTTAATTTCAGCTTTTCGACTTTTCTTCGATTTCGATTTTTCTCCCCCTTTCAGGGTTAATCCCATTCTCCTTTATCTCCCCCTTTTTGTTTTCATCAAAAAGTGTAATAAAAAAAATATAATTATACCAAATATAAAATATGCATGATACCAAATGATGAATATAACAATTTAAAAAAGAAGGGTATTACTCCCCCTGAAAATATTATATCCCTTTTAAGAAAAATTATTATTCCCCCTAAGTAAAATATTTTGATAAAAAATCAATTTTTGGTGACCCAACCGAGAGTTGGTTTTTCATTTGAAGCATAGACGATATTTGAAATAATTGTTCCTTTAGGAACCCAAATCTTTTTAATTTTAATCGTCCGGCGTGGGTTTTTACAGTTAGAAATGTGATGTCCAATTTTCAAACATTTTTCGCAATGGGGTATTTTTAAATTTAAGGACTCGTTTTTAGAACGAGGTTTGAATCACAACCCCTGTTTATTTAAAGTAAACTTTTGAAGTGAGAGCATATTTTCAAATTTCTCGTTTCCGAGAGAAAATTTCTTTGTTAAATTTTTGAGCTCGGTTTGCATTTTAACAAGATCATCCTTTAAAATATTTTCATTTTCAAGACATTTAGAATGATCGATTCGATAAACTTTCCCTTATCCAGAATTTTGGAATTTTCAATTTCCAATGATTTATTTTTGAATTGAAGGGATTTAATTTCGGATAAAGTATTTTGATAATACGTATGCAATAATTCAAAAGCTTCAAATAACTCGTCGTAAGAATTACTTGCATGGCTTTCGACGTCGCTATCATCGAATGAACTTCGTACCATAAGAGCGAGATTATTTTGATTGATAAAATCATCATCTTCAACTCCATCGCTCCATGTTACAACGAGAACCTCCTTCTTGGGTTTTGTTCGACAATTTTTAGCAAAGTGGCCTGGTTTACCACATAATCAACAATTATTGTCGAATTTCTTAGATTCGCTCGTTTGGATGTCCTTCTTTCTCCGGTTTAATAAGTGTTGGAACTTATTAATATTCTTGGCATAATATGCCGATTCTTCGTCGCTATCATCCACCGGAATTTCTTCTCTCTTTGACATCTTAGCCTTCATGGCTATTGATCGTTTCTTCAGCTTTGGCTTGACACTTTGTGATTTTAAAACTATCTCATAATTAATTAGCGAACCAACGAGTGCGCTAAAATCAAGCGTATTGAGATCTTTAGATTCCATGATCGCAGTCACGGTGCCGTCCCATTCGCTAGGTAGTGATCATAAAATTTTCTTGACTTTTTCACTACTAGATAATGGTTTTCCAAATGAAGCTAGTCCATTGGTGATGACCGAAAATCGGTCGAGTATGTTGGTGATGGACTCCTCACCTTTCATCATGAATAACTCGTAGTCATGGAGAAGCATATTGATCTTCCTCTCCTTGACTTGAGTTGTCCCTTCGTGTGTGATTTCAAAAATTTTCCATATCTCTTTAGCACTTTCACACGATGAGATACGATTGACCTCTTCCGGATTTAAGGCACAATATAGAAGTTGAGTGGCCTTAAAATTTAGATGGTCGTTCTTCCAATCCTCGTCATTATATTCTTCGAAACTCTTAAGAGATCCGTCATGTTTGATTGGAACTTTAGGGCCAAGACAAATGATCTTCCAAATCTCGATGTCATAAGCTCGGATGAATATTGACATCTTTTTCTTCCATGTCATGAAATTTGTGCCATCAAAAAATGGTGGTCGGTTGAGAGCAAGGCCTTTGACTGGAGCAAATTGAAATGCCATTTGGATCGTCTCCTCGGATGTTAACCCGTGTATTGGAGGTACTGCTCCGATACCAATTGTTGGAGCAAGATCAGAATATGCGCCGTGTTGCGTAAGCGTAAATATAAGGTGCGTAAATTAAACGACACAAGGATTTATAGAGGTTCGGCTATAAACCAGCCTACGTCCTCTCTGGGTATCTTTTTCTATAGGTTGAAGATATAAAACTCTGCACCTCTCTTCTATCGATCGAGGGATAACCATTACAATCACGTCTTCTATTGATCCGTGATAAACCACTCGTACTTGTCTTTGTGTCGGTCCAAGTTAAACCGTTTTCCTTTTCTATTGGACAAGGAATCAACCACTCTAGCTTTCTATCGGTACTAGATAAACCTCACGAAGATAGCGATTGCGATTCTAGTAATGCTGATCCTTCATCCTAATAACACCGAATCCAATCGTATCTTTTCTTTTGCCTCTCGTGTATGTGTTGAATGTATAAACACTCAAACTAACAATATAAGCTCAATATCACAACAACAATGTAAGTATATCAATCTCAGATCAATGAATGTTTTACTTGAAGTTGTTGTCCTGAAACAATGCCATATGAATGGTATTTATAGCCATCTTCATCAAACTAGCCGTTAGCCCCCCATGACTTCATTACGGCTGTTATCTATTCTTTACGTCCGTTAAACGTATTACGTACGTTAAGCCTCGCTTGCTACGTACGTTATCAATACAGCAGATTAGTCCAGTAGCATTTGTTTTATGTGTTACGTACGTTACCCATTATCCATTACGTACATTAACCTTTATCAACATATCCATTGCTTGCTGACCTATGCCATGACGTCATCTCCAACATTCATCTCGTTTGAACTCAGAAACACTTGGTTACGTAAGTTATCAATATCATATTACGTACGTTATTGTCGTCCACTTACGTATGCTATGCAATCTTCATTGCGTACGTTATGCATGTTCACAACACCTTTCTGCGACTTCGATTTCTTCGATGCTTTGCGTCGCCTCTTTGTTGTTTTGTTTTGTATAACTTAATCATCAAAACACTATTAAATCATGTATGGAACAAAATGTTCCAACAAAAGACTGTTTTATATTTATACATGCACTGATATTTTATATATTTAAATTTTATTATAATTGTCAAATATATATTATTATATATTTTTATATTTATAAAGTTTTTATATATGATATTTTATATATTTATACAGTTAAATTTTAAAAAAAGGATGAAAAATCATCAAAATTTATGTAATTTTTTAATAAAATGAAAAAAAAAATCATGTAATAATTATTACTGATGAAAAATATCACTTTTTCGATTCGTTTGAACTGCAAACAACAATGAACACCATTTTTGACTTATTTTTGCATATTTTTTTAAGCACACTTCACAAATATTTAACTTGAAATATTTTCTGAATTTGTAAATAAAACAAATATCTATGGAACTTTTACAAATGATATGTCTTTCTAAGACTCGTAGTCAGAATCACAAATTGAATTTGTCTCTGTGTCGGAGTTGATAACCGGCAGGATATGTGTGAACTTCATCATCTTCATTAGAGTCTACATGTAATTTATGTGTACATAAATCTATGAACCCGCATTCTTCAGCATGTAGTCTAAACACTCAATTTTTTATAATATTATTCAGTAGTATTGTGGAGAATGGTGGAATATTAGCTGTATCCGTCTCTTGATATGCCTTATCGTCATACTTATCTACTGCTTGTCCAAGTTTAGCCGTACTATATATAGTTCTCGTAGCCACATGATTTACAATCTTCCATGCTCCTTTTTTTACCAAGTCATCTAGGTAGTAAACTGGTTTAACCGATGTTGCAAAAATAAAAGGATCACTTCATACTGTAACACCCCCAAAACCGTATGGGAATATTACACGCCGTAGACCCTTTCCACAAGGATCTACCAGGCTAAACATCCATAAACTACCAAATGCTTGCCCGGCCAGGGTCAAACAGTATAATAATACAGACCGTTAAGGTCACTTACACATAAACACACAGACCGATGAGGTCACACAACTCTATCAACAGAACTGACTAACAACATTACCCACATAGGGGTCGAAACACAATACAGCGGAAGACTGAAGCAACTCTAACAATACAACCAAACTCTACCAACTCTCGACTCTTGATTAGTATCGCAGCTCGTCATCCTCTTGTGCCAATCCTGTGACTGCTCCCCTGAATCTGCATTTACCTGGATGCAAAACAGACATCCACCCCCCGATTACTCGGGGGTTAGTAAAACTCCACTATTTTACTAGTGCAAGTATCAAATCATACGAAATGTAACAATCAAATAATAATCGTCAATCAAATATAATAATCAAGTATCAAAATATTCCCGGGAGGTTTTCACAAGGGAAGATAAGCTATGAAGCATTCGAAAATAAGATTATCATCTCGGGAATTTTTAGAAATTCAAAACCTTTCGAAAATCTTAGGGTCTTAACCCAAATCTCAAATTGTATTTCAACAATTTACAGTATGAAAACATTTCCATGAATCTCGTGGGACTCGGCCCAACATTCTTTTCTTAAAACTTTCTTACAAAAAGTTTGATTTACAAAACATGATTCGTGACACCGTGATCCCCTGTCACGTGTCTCCGTAGGTTCAACAACCCGCACGGACTTAACCAATCACAACAATCACAACAATCAATCATGCTCATGACTCCGTGATCGCTTGCCACGAGTCTCCGTAGGTTCAACAACCCACACGGATTGAGCCAACACAACAATCACCACAACCAGTCCCGGCCCCGTGAACCTGTGTCACGTGTCACCGTAGGTTCCGTCGAACCCGCACGGTTGGACGTACTGTGTCCTGATCCCATGGACCTGTGCCATGAATCATCGTAGGCCTCGTCAGACCCGGACGATTGGACCTCAACACAACACACTAAGTTCTGATCCCATGGACCTGTGCCATGAATCCTCGTAGGCCCCGTCGAACCCGCACGAGTGAACTTAGCGTTCCAGCACACCACATTCACGTTCACATTACATACAACAATGAGCACAATTAGTCGATCACGTTGATCACCACAAAATCGTACATCACACGCACATAACACAATCTCAATACTCTCAACAAAACTATCATCAATCAACGACACACAACCAACATAACACACGTTCGGTACACAATACATTGCACAACCAAGTGTACAACCATCCATATGTACGTCGCAATCCTACACAAATGGCACAACACCTAACACGTATACCAATATAACACTATTATCACAAAGCCTTCAAATTGCGGAATACACAACCAATTCAAACGGAACATATTTATGTGGGCAAGCAAAATCATCATAAATATCATACGTGATTACTAGTCGCAAGATACAAGTCGTATAATAAGATACTTGCCTCGATATCGGCATGCAAGTATTCCAACGAACGCGGTTCAACCGGAAAGCTCGAACCCCAAAGAAGGCAACGAACGGAAGGGTTCCGACTCGAGTTCTTCACAAGAAACTCGACCCTAACAACATATAATCAATAAATCATCGATCATATGAGGAAGAATAATCATACAACGCCCGAAAATCCCTCTATGACATTTTACCGGACACCTTCAAGGCGTCGGTCAATAACTCGACCCAAATAACGAATTGATACGATCCAACCATGGAATAACAAGGGAAATGATATAATACATCTAAATAATCATCAATCCATCACAATCCTAAGTTAAAACGGATTAAACGGACGAAATCAACCAAAATACCCAATTTCCCCAAAACTAGATTTCTAGAAATCTAACCTTGATTCGGTAGATCGGAGGATGTTATAGGATTGATGATTGATGATATGAACTCCAAGACTTCATGGATTGAAAGAACAACATCATGGCTCCATGATATACACACCTACAGCCGCGTAAGGGAAGAAAAAGAATGGGGAAATGGGTGAAAAATACGCTGCCAGGCCTTATATAGCCGGACACTGCCGGACGCTTACGTACGTAACCGGCCGGGCCCTTACGTACGTAACCAGCCATGGCCGAAATCTCTGCCCAGAAATGCTGGCATCCTTACGTACGTAACCGGCCAAGGGTTACGTACGTAACCGGCATTACATACGTAACTGCCGAGCGCTACCGTACGTAACTCGGCCAGTGCCGGCCTGGGCCCACACTGCCCGCCCATGACTCGGTTGGGGCCAACTCCGACGGCCCGAACGACCCCGAAAACCGAACCTGAATACGAATCGAAGATACGGTTACGAAGTACTCGCAAAGACGAATTCGAGCACTAAGAGAACACACGATTCCGACCACCCGAAGGCTCGAAATTCGACAACGGAAAGTAATTACCCCAAACTTTGGGAAATTACTAAAATGGCCCAAAACGTCCGAAATACACGATACACGATCGAAACACCAAGCCGAAGCTCGCAACATGAATAATAACATTAAATGAACTTACGAGAAAGTCGAAACAACAGTTTCGGACGAGATTCGCAAGAATTAAACTCAAGTGCGGAAAAACCGCTTAAGAACACGGAACTCAACAAAATGATACCGAAACGAACTCGGATGACAAAAAGTGCAGAATTAATCATTCTCGGAATGACGAAACAGTCATGAGCGAGTCGTCCAAATGGACTTTCGCCGAAAAAAAGAAATTACCGGAAATCGAAATTACGGGTATTACACACTACCCTCCTTAAAAGAAGTTTCATCCCGAAACTTAAAACAAGTAGGGAGAAGCAATATCCCGCCAGGAAAACTCAATAAGATACACAAGAAACGCATAACTTACGCCCATCGGCGAAACGCTACAAGCAACGCAAAGGAATATACGGCGTGAAAACACGCTCCACGACGACTAACACAACGCCACCGGTAGAGACATAATAAAATCAACAAGTGACAAGCGTCATCAAACAGATAATACAATCGAGTCGATTATCCGAACAATCACAAAACACAACGAACGAAAATCAATATGATTGACCACCCCAACGGTACATCAATCAAAACGCGAGCCAAACGCTGAACAAATACGGAATTCCACCGCCCAAGGGTTGGAAGATCGAAACGAGACTAATTTCTCGAACTTAAGGGAATTACGAAGGAGTCTGAACGTTCAACAATCACGAAACGAGATCAACAAAAACCGATCAATCAAACGATCGAACCACAACGATCGAGACAACAAAAATCGAACAATCACGTTCGAATCACGAAGAACAATAAAATTCAAACAACAACTCCAAGGTTCATATCTCGACTCGAGACAATATATGATCCGGTGAAAACAACAACATGTGCCTTCACATAAGATCCACAGGAAAGGGAATAAAATTGAAAAGTCACAATGACAAACGAGTTATTCCGAAACAATACCACGCTCGTTCGATCAACAAAAGCAAGGGGCAGGACAAGCTCAGAAAATGTCAACTAACATAAACGAGTCGATAGACCTGAGAAAGAGGAAATGCAGAAGTCCAAAAACAATACGGGTATTACATTCGACCTCTTATAAAATAAATGTCGTCCCCGTAACTCACAACAACGGAAACAAGGTAACAACACAAAAAGCAACCGACAGAAAAATCTCCCATGGGCCTCTCAGAGCCGATCCTGATATCTGTGCTGAAGTTCGCGCCCCGAAAGACTCGAAACCCAACTCGCAAAACTGGATCCTGTGATGAGAAAGATAATTGGTACGTGCATGCCCCCGGCACACCACGGTTGAAACACCTCGGCTCGGCATACCAAAAATACAACTGCTAGGTACAATGGAATATAACTTCGCAAAACAACAAACCGGAGATGCCAACTTGGCATAACATATCAACACATACTAAAATCACAACAACCACGGCATTGTTCGACGATTACAACAGCCCGAACGATAGCTAGTACACAATCACAAACCTCATGAACAATCACCCATGTGCATAAACACACAAAAATCCAAGCTTCAACAGCTCACACTCGTGCGACAACACACAAATCACCACGAGGCGACAAATAGTAAATACCAGTTCACACCTCTCACAGAGGGCTAGTACAACAAATGTGTGGCAACGCCTCTACGTTCATGCCACCAATTCGATCATACTCGAGAGCAAATATCGTAACAACAACGCGAACATCATACATACATACCCAGCCCTCAAACGGGAATGGATAGGTTTTAAAAACGAAAACCTCCTTTTGAAAATAATTTAGAAAAACACCGGTTGATCTTGAGTATCACCTTTCAAAAAAAGTACAAACGTGAAACATCGTTATCGAGACTTTGGAAAACCATTTCGCATTTGATAAAAATGAGGACACTTTCTCTTAGTGGAAAACTTTCAGAATATTCGACCCTCGGGTCTAAGTAAAAGTGTTTATAAAACATTGAAAAATATCTCAAAATATTTTGGTCCTCGAGGTAGAAGAATTTTGAAACATATCGTGGCACCTTGGAAGTACCACGAGAAAACAATTCATTTTAAATGTACGTCTCGAAATTTATTTCTAGGATACTCAAGGTTTTCAAAGATAATTCAATGGGCTAGAATACCCAAAAATCACAGGTAATTATACGGAACATTATAGCGCTGTGGGTCCCGCGCCGGAACCCACCAGGATAAAAACCATTTACAAAAACGCCAAAAGGGCCGATGACGGTAATATTTCAAAAACTCACAAAAGCCATTTACAAAATACTAAATACCGTCATAAGAATTTTGCCAAAACGATCAAGGCCATAATGCCAAAAACTCGGTTAAGGGAATCGATTTTCAAAATAAAACTCAGTCGGTAAAATACCGAAAGCCATTACAAAAGAACTCACGCAGCAGATAAAAAAAATACAGTCCAACATGCACAATCCAATTGAATACGTCTCACAGCATCTAGTTTAAACATATAACAAAACCATTCCTCAAAGTTTCTCACGAACTCAATCGTCGATACCCTTTTCGAAATCCATCAAGGTTTACAACTTCCACACCATACCACACCACCCGGTGGTTCAAAGATAAAACAATAATGTGCTCAGTTCTATACACATACTATATGCCACAAGTACTAAACACAACTATATTACACAATACTGTGTAAATAAAATCATGCACCGCAATTAACTCACTAAGATAAAATCGAGATACACAGGTACTTCGCATAAAAGAGGAGACTTACATCCACAGGTCGCACGGAGGTGACAGTCGCCCACGATACTAATCTCGTCCGACAACATAACCGACACGTTGTGACTACGCACAACTCAATTTGTCACTGACGACTCGAACGACAAGACAACACATTACTCGACAAATCACGACTTGACTCGACCCGACAGCCTAGGTTTCCGCAACCTAAGCTCCGATACCATAAATGTAACACCCCCAAAACCGTATGGGAATATTACACGCCATAGACCCTTTCCACAAGGATCTACCAGACTAAACATCCATAAACAACCAAATGCTTGCCCGGCCAGGGTCAAACAATATAATAATACAGACCATTAAGGTCACTTACACATAAACACACACACCGATGAGGTCACACAACTCTATCAACAGAACTGACTAACAACATTACCCACATAGGGGTCGAAACACAATACAACGGAAGACTGAAGCAACTCTAACAATACACACTACACCATATATGGGTTTCAGCAACACCTGAAAAACTGTGTTCAAAAGTCTAAAAAGTGTTGCTGAAGGTAGAAAAACAAGCTATGGCTACACTTTGACCAAATTCGAAAGTGTTACAAAAACGGCCGCAACCATAGGGGTCTAAGGTAACACTTTTCTTTTTTTTGGTAACATGTTAAAAAAGTGTAGCAATAAACCCCTATGCCAACACTTTTATTGTCTCTGGCTACACTAGATTTTGTGTTGCTGTAGACTTAAGGCCACACTTTTATATTTTTAGTGACACCAAGATTTGTGTAGCCGTAGACCTATGCCAACACTCATGAGGTCTAATGTAACATTAAATTATGAAACATTTTGACATCTTTACCAACAACTTTAACACTATGGCTACACTTATATATGAACAGTTCTAACTTTTGCCAACACAATTTTAATCTTTGCCAACACAATTTTTATATTTTGCCAACAGAAAAAATTATAAATTATAGTCTATGGCTACATTTTTGCAGATTTTTACCATCATTTTTCATGCTAAAAAGCAAAATGTTATATTGAAAAATAAATATTACCATAAAACAGTCAATACCATTAAAACAATGTCAACCATAACAACATCCAAAATACATGACTGCTAATATTCAATCCATAATAGCTAAGAACAAGTTACGATCGCAATCCACAAATATAACAAAACTACTTGAGTCACTTAGCTAGCATAATATAAAATGATGAGATCAGTCAAGGAGTGACATTGTCACCGCCATAGGACTCCTCGACTGATTTCTGAGAGTCATCAATCTTTAAGTTCAAATCTGGATTCTTCTCGGCCAACATTTTCATCATTTCTCGAGTTGAGCCCTGATCTTAGTAGTTAGGTCCGCCACATACTGATCAGCAACTTGAACGGATGGTGATCTCAAGACTTCGATTTCGGTTGCTGTAATATACTCTTCTTGACTATATATATACACTCCGGTAAGAAGAATGAGAATATGTCACATTATGTTAAGAAGGAGATAGTTGAATTTCACAAGGAAGAGATGATAAAGTATAGGGTAAGATAAACTGCAAAATCAATGTTAAACCTTTTCTAGCATAGACTCCCTGAGCATTTACATAAGGTAGCATAAATTGCTTAGTATACCGAAGAATACATATTACAGGCAATATGAATGGGTAAAAAGAAAACTGAAATTCCTGGAACATAACATGCAGCATTGACCATTTTTCTTTTTCTCGTTAAGGAAGGCATAAAATTGTTAATGCAGCAAAAAAAAAGAGCTAATTTTTACCCAAACATTTGTCTGATCATATTAATAGGATTTTCACCATCAGAATCTTCATCATGGAGCTGCCTCTTAGGTATTGCCTTTGGCTTTTGGTCCACTGAAGTATGACGAGCTGCAAGTTTGGGTGGTGGTCTCCTCAACTGCCAATATATAGATAATAGAAATAAGAAAAAGGACACCAAAACCACAAGAGCCTATTCATGCTAACAATCATAAAAATACGACACTTCCTCATACCTGAACAAATCATCGGATAAGAAAGAATAGTCCCTCGCGTTCTTTAGAATTTCAACCTTTTTCTTCAACTGTGTCAGTTATTAGGAAAGTGAAAAAAGGGGTGAAAAAAAGTTATAAACCACCAACTACCAATCGGAGTATCAGATAAGTCAACAGTAATTACCCCGTTTGTGACTCTTGGTGGATGGTCATCGCTGGATCTTGACTTGACATGGTCAGTAACGGAGCTCTTATTATTCTGCACAGCAATAAAATAGCTTCAAAGTGAAATAATGATTCATTCTCATCGAGAATGACCAAACAAATAACAAGGTAAAAAAAGGGCTCCAGGCTTCAACATGTAAGATAAATGACTAGACTCCTTAAAAAATTCCTTGCTTATGGTGTAGTCAACAGTATTATGATTTAGACATACTCGAGACGCACAATATACTGAATCCACTGTAAAAACAGTGCCAGAATGACCAAAAGGCATATAAATAAACCTCATGATTGAACAAATCTGCACATCACATATCTGTTAATAGAAAGGACTTAAAATAGTAGTGATGCATGCAATCAAAGGAAGAAAATTGAAATGTATATACAATTTCATAAAAGGCAATAACTGAACAGTGAAGACGATGAAGGAATTTTACACAGTAAAATAAGAAAAATTACAGTCGGATATTACATCCACCCTATGAAGAACATCCTATTATCCAACATCCAGGCGACTATCCCGCCTATAGTTGAAAAGAAAGAAGATATATCTAAGGTAGTATCATATCATTTCCCAACAGGTACCAAGGACATTAATGTTCCTCCAGTGGTATGTTGTCCATGTAGGTCAGATAATTCCTAACTTGCACCTTGAATCTATTAGCACAAAGAAATCATCTTTTCTACCTCACCAACACCGGTGTCGAGAATCTCTTGCTTACTAAACTATATTTCTTAAAGATGTTGTCAGAGCCATAGACTCCGATAAAAATGAGCTGCTTTTCTTCATGATAGCTCAGCTCAGGTCACCAACATGTGATGTACTATCTCGGATGTAGTAGATGCTTCCAAAGCAGCCCTGGTGGCTATCAAGCTCGTACTGGTATATTCACTAAAATTAAAGTAGAAATTCCTGAACAACGATTAAAAAAAATCCCTTGTAGATGAAGCCAAAACCGCTCTCGATCTTGAAATCACGCGATACAAACTGAAAGCTCATGACAAGAATATTGAGATCTAACCAAAGAGGTGAAGAAAAAGAATAACGTCTATGATGAATTTGCCACCAACATTAAAGAGATTTTTGAAACTGTAACGTCCCTTTATAATGCCCAAAAGAGGGGAGAAGTGGTGTAAGCTGCAACGGATCAGCGACACTAGAAGCAAGCTGAATTATTTTATTTGCTGGATGATGTTGTAGCCAATATCGTTAGTCGACTCTCATAACCTGGCCCAGGGCAAGGATCTTTAGGGCATAAGTTTGGCAGCTCATAGAAGCCAGAGTTCTCTGATCCCAACCTTAATATGGTCACCAAGCAGGCAGAAACTCATTTGCCTACAGATAGGTAATACGAGACCAGGAGATCAAGAATTTAAAAACCAATGAACTCAACAGGTACTTTTGTACCCTAATAAAGTAGTCACGATCTTCAATAGGTTTAAGACACTCAATGATGCGGCAAGGAATTTTCTGGCTTATGGCGAAGGTAAACTCCCCAAGAGACACTCAAATGAAGGTACATGAAAAATGATTATCTTACCCACCCAAAAGATGGTTGTTGGTCTATGACATGTCTTTAGAAGGAAAATGTTATTACGTAAACAAATAAATGAACAACAAGAAAACTTGTGGAAAGAAACCAACTTGATCCTTACGGTAAAAGGCGGAGAAAAACATTAGGTGACAACATAGATGTTAATTATCTCATTTTTTGTTATAGATAGTTCTATTTATCTTATTTTTATTTAGTTTTTCTTGCAAATAATGTAATTGTATGCTTTTATTGCTTATGAATGAAAGTTACTTGTTCTGCCCTAAGAAGATTACGGCTCATAATTTATTATTTACTTGCATTACGTTTAACTTCAATCTTTTTGAGTTATTATGCATATTGGAACTTACTGTATGAGCTTGACTGTGCGCAGTTCCTAGTTTAAAGTTGTAAGTCGTGAGCTTACTATATGAACATGCCTACAAGCCTATCATAGTTCAAGTTATGAAACTTAGTGAGTTAGGATGAATTCTTACAATTTTAGAACATGCACGTGAGTTGTTCATTTTTCTAGTTTAAGATAGACTATTAAGGTTAAGGATATAGGTTTTGACATTATCAAATTGGGGGAAATTGTTCGGATAAATCTCTTTGATTTTGATAAGTGCAAAACTTACAGCAGCATCCTACACTTGCGGCAATTAAAGGCCACAGTAGAACAGACGATGATTACATCAAAAGATATTTGAGGATACAACATTTATGCTGTCGACTCCACATATGAAATATATAAGGAATTCCTACAATAGAAGTTCAAATAAGTGTAACCATTCTGACTAAGGGAATAGTTTAATCCTAAAGAATCTCGATGTATTTAATGCATAGATATGACGGTTGGATATAAATGAAGGATTTCAAGAGAAATAAGAAAAAAAAAATTTTACTAACCATCTGATATTTTACTCAAACAAAAAAATCTTACAGGCTTGTCATGGATGCCAATTTGAGCCCATATTAAGACCTCCAATAACTCCTCCATAGTGCCATAACCATCTGATAATTGTAAACAATACTGTATGAACAATAAGAAACAAAGTAGAGAGAGAGAGGGAGAGAGATTGTACAAACCTAGCAAAGCAATGAAGCAATCAGAATGGCTGGCCATCTCAGCCTTCCTCTGGTGCACTCAACACAAGAGCGTTGCTGTTGGGTACGACCACTTGAACCCAGCAAGTAATCTACAGCAGAAGTCTGCTCTACAAAAAAAAAAAAAAAAAGTTAACACCGGGAAGCATTCAAAGCAAATCATCATCAACAAATCTACAGACCTCCTAGTATTTTCTTCTGACTGAATCCTTTTGAAAGCTAAAACAATAATCAATATACATTAGATAATAACTAAAAAATACAACAACTAAAGCACTTCAATTTTATGTAGCCCAAACAGTCCCGACTTTCAACCATCGGGCTGTCGTCGAGCCTTATTTTCACCGCCAAAATCTGAGATCGGAACTTGACACCGGCTCAAACCTGCCTGAGTCAAGAAATCTAGCCCAGCCGGTTCACCTCAACACAACACCCAGATTCACAAAAAAATTAGGAATTCTTACTCGAGTCTTGGAATTTAAACCTCAATTTCGACCCGAATTCATGTAACCCACCTGAACCAGAACCTCTGCCATGCCCCGGCCGCCGATGCCATAAGCCTGCCGGAAATTAGGACAGAAACCCTAACCCGCGCCGCGCACAACGCTCTGCTCACAATTGCCGTTTTTCATTTTTCATCTTTCACTGTGTGTGTGTGTGTGAATTTTGTGAGAGTGTGTGTGTGTGTGTGTGTGTGAACTTTGTGAGTAAAGAAGAGGATAGAGGAAGAGCCGAGAAGGGAGAATCAGAAAGAAGAAGAAGAGAAAAAGAAAATGAGTTACGCAGTGAGAGAGGAAGTTAGGGAGATAACTGTGTATTATAAATTAGATATATTATTATATAAAATATTATATATTATACATAAATATTATAATGTATTATAAATTAGATATATTATTATATAAAATATTATATTTTAAATATTTATTATACTAACTTGAACTTATTAATTACATTATATGTATATATGATATATATTAAAAATATTTATATTCTTAAATATAGGGTATACGGCCCGGATTTAAAAGGCTGTGATGTTTTGGCTCTAACCTGTTTTTTAGCGAGTTAAACGGGCTGGTGCGACGGGACCGGGCCCGATTAACATCTCTAATGTCCAGTTTTCAATCGGGATTAGCATCTCCCAATCTTTACAAGACCCATGTTTTCAATGTCCAGTTTTAGATCGAGATTTGGCCATCTCAGCGTGCCGTTGTCCAAATGTTTTGATGATAAATGCATTTTTATTTTTCAACTTTTTATAATATTAATATAAATAAATTTTAATTTATATTTCTTATTATATTTTAAAAGAGTTGAATGTATAAATTCAATTTTTTATTTTAATTTTAGATTATAATTTTAAAAATAAAAATATATGTATTCATATAATATATTTTATTATTATAATTTTAAGGAATTATTTTCTTTTTTAATATTTTTAAATTTATTAGTTTAATCCGAACAAATTTTAAGTAAAAAATTATATGTGCTCTTATAAAAAAATCCGTTATAAAATGATTAAACAAATTCAAATAATTTACTTTATTTTAGTGTAAATAACTTAAATTTGACGATATTTTTTTAAAAATATTTAAAATAATTTTCGTAATTATTAAGATGATTTAGTATATTGCAACGCTTTAAGTTCACGTATAATCCAACACTTTAGGTTGGTGTTGCATTAACGTCTTTTGCAACAGTGCATTAAGGTCTAATGCAACACTAATTGAGTAGTATTGCAAAAGACAAAAGATCAGAGGGCTATTGCAATATTTTTCCTTGCAACACCGGAGATATGCGTTGCATATAAGCACTTATGGCGTAGTGCAATATTTCCTCTTATTTAATGCTCATCTCTCTTACATTACTCCCTCCGATTAGGACGATTCATAAAATACCTTAAAAAAATTAGGTCGTTATAGTTGAAAATAATTTATTTGGACCAACTAAAATATTTTAGCAAATCCGCCTATTTCTTTTAGTGTTTAGTTACACTTTTTCTAAATAGCAACGGCTACACCAAATTTTGTGTTAGCGTAGATATTCAATTTGGTCTACGGTAACACTAATTTATATCAATAATAACGTTAGAAAAATGTGTAGCCTTAAATCAAATTTGACCAATTTTAAGGCATCTAAGGCTACACTTTTGCTTGTAACATCAAAAAAAATGTTGTTGAAAGCCATATATGGTGTAGTGACAACCAAACTCTACCAACTCTCGACTCTTGATTAGTATCGCAGCTCGTCATCCTCTTGTGCCAATCGTGTGACTGCTCCCCTGAATCTGCATTTACCTGGATGCAAAACAGACATCCACCCCCCGATTACTCGAGGGTTAGTAAAACTCCACTGTTTTACTAGTGCAAGTATCAAATCATACGAAATGTAACAAGCAAATAATAATCGTGAATCAAATATAATAATTAAGTATCAAAATATTCCCGGGAGGTTTTCACAAGGGAAGATTGTAACACCCCAATTCACAAATGGGACATTACACGCCGTAGAACCATCGTGAGGTCTACCAGGCTAACACATGACACATAAACCACAATGTAATTCCAAACGATGCACTCAAAAGTAAGTAAGGCCGTGGCCTCGGCCAAAACAATTTTAACGGAGTACATGAACATAAGATAAATACCAATTCGTTGCCCACGTAGGGGACTTAAACCAAGTTTAAAAGTAGACAGTTTAATTCCAGTACTCGACAAATGCGATGACAAAACATAAAATTACAGACTCGAGCCACATCATCATGCCAGCCCGTCCTTTACGTGCGTGTCCCGTGCCTGCTCCTCAGTTCTCCCGGTACCTGAAATGCATAAGACGCATTTCCCCCATTTAAGGGGTTAGCATTCGAATAGCTAGTGCAAGTACACAATTACACAACATTATATACAAAATACGGTTTTTAGCACAATCATCTCAATCAGAAATCATTTGCCATATATATTCCGGAATACTACATTGGCAATCAAATCAGTTCCAATCATCACGATATCACAAAATCACAACTGGTATCCCGTGGCCGTACCTCTTAGTATCGACCCCCAGACATCCCGTCGAACACTCCGGGTGGGATACCACTTCTGCGGCCGTACCCCTTAGTATCGACCCCCAGACATCCCGTCGGACACTCCGGGTGGAAGTTCAATCACACACGCACCCAAGTTCCCTTCCACGGCCGTACCCCTTAGTATCGACCCCCAGACATCCCGTCGGACACTCCGGGTGGAAGGAACACAACTCACGGACCCGAAAATCACAATTCATCATTCATTTCGAAAATCACAACATACATAATGAAATGTAATACATGTACTTGCCTTGAATGAAACGAAACGAAGAAAACGACGAAGGAATAGGTTTCGGTCCGAACAATCCTCCCAAACCCGTTCCTAACACAATAACGGAATACACAAGTCTCAATAATGCGGAAAGGTAAGAATTAATCCTAATTCTACCCCTTGGAACGATTTGCCGGTCATTACGAAGTCGAAGACGGTTATAATCTAACAATGGAGAAATTACTAGGTTAAACCCGTTAAACTATAATGGAAACAAGGGATTTACGACTACACAATCGTAATCTAACAAGTCGTCGAAGCCAAAACGGATTAAAAGGAAGAATTATGCCAAAAATCCCGAAATCCCCATAAACTAGGGTTCTAAGGAAATATACCTCGATTCGGACGGATGGAAGATTATTATGATGATGATAAACCTTGCTTGAAGCACAACGATCGATCTCCAAAGGAACTCTAAGGATTGTCCTGGGCAAAACACTCCAAAACGCTCAAGGAACTCACGTATCGCACAAAGGGATGAGAAGGAACGAAATAACGCGACTGAGGATAAGTCAGGAATTAAAAGGCCTGACAGCACGTTACATACGTTAATGCGAGTTGTTAACGTACGTTATGAAGTTTACGTACGTAACCTCTCACAGGTTAACGTACGTAACGAACAATCTGGACTAAAATGCGAAAACAGTAACGTACGTTACCTATGGGCTATAACGTACGTTATGATGCCTTTATAACGTCGTGAGGCATGCATAACGTCGTTATGCATGCAGCGATCATATTGCTAAACACTTAGCTCTGCACAGTCGATACAACGACGAAACGCAATGCAAGGATAAATTCAAAAGTGTAAACATGAGGTAAGCATAACAACGAAGCTGAGCTTTGAAAGAAAATACACTACCAACCTCCGGGGAATCCAAAATACGACAAGGAGGATAAAAACACCCTAAACTTCTAGGAAATTACAAAACGGCCCAAACGTCCAAAAATCGCGATACAACGTCGGATTAACAATCCGAAAGTTTCAACACGACCAACACAACCATACAAACTTATAAAAATCAAGAAACAACGAAAACGACCAAGTTTTACAAGAATCGAACATACATGCGGCAAGATATAATTCAAGATGAAATTATGCAAAAACATCCTCGAAACTCGTCCAGACGGAAAAACTCCAAGAACAAAATAGATTCAGAATTCCAAAACAGTGTTAAGCGAGTTGTCCGAAACGAACATACACCAAAAATAGAAATTACCGAGAATAGAAAACACGGATATTACATTATCTCCCCCTAAAAATAAGTTTCGTCCCGAAACTTACAACGCGAACAACTCAGGGTATCTCGACCGCATACTCTCTTCCGTCTCCCACGTGGCTTCCTCGGATCCATGTCTCGACCATTGAACTTTAACCAGAGGAATGGTTTTATGACGAAGTTGCTTCACCCGACGCTCTAAAATCTGAATCGGCCTCTCCTCGATGGTAATGTCGGGTCCCAATTCGATCTCTCCAAAATCAATAATATGGCTAGGGTCCGATACGTACTTCCTAAGCTGGGAAACATGAAATACGTTATGAGCGTGACTCAAAGACGGCGGCAAGCCTAACCGATAGGCAAGCTCTCCCACTCTCTCTAAAATTTCAAACAGCCCAATATATCTCGGACTAAGTTTACCCTTCCGGCCGAAGCGGTAAACTCCCCGTGTCGGCGACACCTTAAGCAAAACATGATCTCCCACCTCAAACTCCAACGGCCGGCGATGCATGTCGGCATAAAACTTCTGCCGACTCTGGGCCGTCAACAATCTATCACGAATCAGAGTAATCTTCTCTCTCGTCTGAACTACCATATCGGGCTCGGTACCAATCAGCTCGGACGCATCGTCCCAACACAACGGCGATCTGCACTTCCTCCCATACAATGCCTCAAATGGTGCCATTTTGATCGAGGCGTGCCAACTATTGTTGTACGTGAACTCGATCAATGGCAAGTGCGACTCCCAATCATCCTTCCAATCTAAAGCACAGGCTCGCAACATATCCTCCAGCGTCTGTATCATCCGCTCAGACTGTCCGTCTGTCTGAGGGTGGTAGGATGTACTAAGTCTCAGCTCGGTTCCCAAAGCTCTATGAACGGCCCGCCAAAAATGTGATATGAATCGGCCATCACGGTCCGAAACAATACTCTTAGGGGTCCCATGTAACCTCATGATCTCCACAATAAACACTCGTGCAAGTCTCTCTGGCCCCCAAGTGTCCTTAATACCCAGGAAATGAGCTGATTTGGTCAGTCGATCGACAATAACCCAAATCATGTTCATTCCAGTCCGAGTCCTAGGCATACTGGTAATGAAATCCATAGAAATATCCTCCCATTTCCACTCCGGGATAGGAAGTGGTCGCAAAAACCCCGCGGGTCGCTGATGCTCGATCTTAACCTGCTGACAGGTCAAACATCTTGACACAAACTCGCTAACGTCTGTCTTCAAATTACTCCACCAGTAGTTACTCCTCACGTCCTTGTACATTTTACTCGTACCAGGATGTATGGAGTAAGGCGTGGTATGAGCTTCGCTCAAGATCTTCTGTCTCAGCTCAATAACATTCGGTACACATAATGCGCGAAATCTCGTAACGCCATCATCACGAACCACAAATCCAGGGCTTTCCCCTTCCTCACATCCTCCCTCAATGGACCAAAAACGGATCATCATCTCGCTTCGCCTTGATATCATCGATCAGGGCGAAGTGATCTCTAACGCACATAATCGACCACGAACTCTCTGAACCCAAACCTCGATATTCTGACAGATAAAATCTCGCTGGATCCTACTCTGTGGTGTAAGTACCTCCAACATCTGTAACGCCATCGGCTTCCGGCTCAACGCGTCAGCCACTACGTTAGCCTTACCCGGATGATAAAGTATCTCGAGGTCGTAATCTTTAATTAGCTCCAACCACCTACGCTGTCTCATATTCAACTCTTTCTGACTGAAGATATACTTCAAACTCTTGTGATCTGTAAAAATCTTACATGACGACCCATAAAGATAATGCCTCCAGATCTTTAAGGCGAAAACGACCGCAGCTAACTCCAAATCGTGCGTGGGGTAATTCACCTCATAAGGTTTCAACTGGCGGGACGCATAAGCAATGACCCTATCTCTCTGCATCAAAACACATCCGAGCTCGAGGCCCAAAGCATCACTATATACCATGAAATCTTCATTCCCCTGAGGCAACGCTAACACGGGTGCGGTAGTTAGTCGTCTCTTCAACTCATCAAAACTACTCTGTCGGTCTGCGGTCCACTCGAATTTCTGTGTTTTCTGGAGCAACTGAGTGAGTGGTCTAGCGATCTTAGAAAATCCCTCAACGAATCTACGGTAATAGCCGGCAAGACCCAGAAAACTCCTCACCTCCTTCACATTCTTGGGCGATTCCCAAGCCAACACTGCCTCTATCTTCTGCGGATCTACCCGAACTCCCTTTGCTGAAATCACATGCCCAAGGAACATCACTTCCTCGAGCCAAAACTCACACTTAGAGAACTTCGCGTACAACCGCTCAGCCCTCAAAGTGTCTAATACAATCCGGAGATGTAAGGCGTGCTCCTCCTGACTCCGTGAATAGATAAGAATATCGTCGATAAAGACGACTACGAATTTGTCCAGATACTCAATAAAAACTTTGTTCATCATTGCATGAACAACTGGGCACCTTTAGTTAGCGAAGGCATAACCACAAACTCGTAATGGCCATATCTCGTCAGAAAGGCGACTTTCGGTATATCATTATCCCGAATCCTCAACTGGTAGTAGCCCGATCGCAAGTCAATCTTCGAAAAGACTGTCGCCCCCTGAAGCTGATCAAACAAGTCGTCAATCCGGGGCAAAGGGTATTTATTTTTGATGGTCAACTTGTTTAATTCTCGATAATCGATGCATAAACAAAGTGATCCATCCTTCTTCTTAACAAAAAGTACAGGCGCACCCCAAGGCGATGCGCTCGGTCGAATATACCCTTTATCTAACAACTCTCCCTACTGATTCTTCAATTCTAACATCTCCGACGGTGCCATACGGTACGGTGCTCAAGAAATAGGGGCCGCATTCGGCTCTAGATCAATAGGGAACTCCACCTCTCGCGGTGGTGGTAATCCCGGCAAGTCGTCCGGAAATACATCTGGGTATTCGCTAACAACTGGAATTGACGATAAATCAACTCCACCATCTTTCGCCTTCAGAGCGTAACACCAGTAGCCAACACAACCATGGTTCAGAAGTTTCATTGCCTTCAAGGCGCTAATCACACTCCCCGATCTACCCGGCTTACAACCAACTAGCGTATGCTCGGTGCCGTCCTCGGCCACAATCGAGATAGTACGAGTCCGATAGTTCATGATAGCACCGTGACGATCCAACCAATCGTCCCTGAGGATCAAATCCTCACCCTTAAGGTCTATAACAATGAGATTCGAGGGACAATCTCGGTTCCCGATCCTCACTGGGAAATCCCTAACTTCCCGATCCCCAACCATACGATCCCCGCTGGGCGTACTCACTACAAATGTCTCACACTCAAACAAGCAGTCAAAACCAATACGACTCACACAATCCGATGAAATAAAGGAATGGGTAGCACCCGAGTCAAAAAGCACTGAAACTGGATGAGTAAGGATTTGAGTGGTACCTGACGCCACCGGAATGTCTGCCTCCTCTGTGCGCCTCATCTGATACAATCGGGGGTGAACTGATCCCGAACTCGAGGCTGCACGGCGATCCGGCTGACCCCGTCCCCTACCACGACCCGAACTCTGCGGAATATGAGTAGCTGGAGTGATGTGATCCTTCTGATCGGTAGTGGTAGTCGGAATTCTAACAGCCCTGGTGGCCCTCTCACAATGAGTCGCCCGATGCGATGCGCAAGTGAAGCAAGTAATCGGAGGAAAAGGGCAATCCTTCATCAAATGCTCATATTGGTTGCAGTTAAAACAAACCACGCCACCGAAGCAACGGAGGCGAGCAGTTACCACGAGATCCCCACTGGTGAAACGGTCACTTCCAGTGTAGGGCGGTGCTCTCGAAAATCGGCCACTCTTGCCGGTGAGAAGGCCCAAGCTGTTTTCTGTTTCTTGGCCTCGGCACCCAACTCTGATTCCGGTGCGGCCATCTCGATCGCTAGAGCACGATCCTGATACTCCTTCAAAGTGGCACACATGAGCGGTGCCATACTCTGCCTGATATGCAGTTTCATGCGCATATTAAAGTAACGGATTTTATCAGCCTCCGTCCTCACCTGATCTCTCACGAAAATCAACTGCTGATTGTAAGCAATGATGGCCTGAGAAATAGGCACATCCTGAGGTGTGGCGGTGAAGAACTCCACAATTCTACGCTCCTTAACTGGCAGTGGACAATATTCTGCTTCCATAGCAGCCTTGAATTCCTCCCAAGTAGCTCGACAGTCTCTGGGCGTAACGGCCTCCCACCATTCCGCAGCTTCCTTATCCAGGAGGTACTGGGCAATATGTACCCTCCTGTCTTCGGGACAAGCTACGGCATCGAAGGTTCTGGACAACTGAAAGAGCCAATTCTCCCAACCGAGGGAGTCAGAAGATCCGGAGAAACGAGGTGGGTGCATCTTAGTCACCGTTTGAAGCCACTTACTAGCCTCCTCTTTCGGTGTCGGGGGCGGATTCTGGTGTCCACCTTGAGCTATCTGAGTAAGTTGTGCTACTAACTGCTGAAGTACGGCAGTAGCCCCGGCGTCGGCATTATTACCCGACGGCACTGAGTGAGAGGCTGAGTCCGCAGAGGACTGAGAAAGTGAGCCCTCCTCATTATGAGCACCCCGACCACGGCCTCGGCCGCGTCCCCTAGCCGGTCTACCACGACCTCTCAACATACTGAAGGAAAAATGAAAAGAACAAGATCAGAAAGATTCACAATTCACAAAGCTGGTAACACAAGTCACAATTCCGAACAACGCAAGAAAACGAATTACAGAAATATAAGAGTTCGAGGAGACTTACAGCCACGAGTCGCACGAAAAGACGGTAGCGTGATGATATTAGGCTCAACGACTGACTCTAACGTGAATCGACGGACCAAAATTCAAGCGGACTAGGTATTCAAAACCTAAGCTCCGATACCATAAATGTAACACCCCAATTCACAAATGGGACATTACACGCCGTAGAACCATCGTGAGGTCTACCAGGCTAACACATGACACATAAACCACAATGTAATTCCAAACGATGCACTCAAAAGTAAGTAAGGTCGTGGCCTCGGCCAAAACAATTTTAACGGAGTACATGAACATAAGATAAATACCAATTCGTTGCCCACGTAGGGGACTTAAACCAAGTTTAAAAGTAGACAGTTTAATTCCAGTACTCGACAAATGCGATGACAAAACATAAAATTACAGACTCGAGCCACATCATCAAGCCAGCCCGTCCTTTACGTGCGTGTCCCGTGCCTGCTCCTCAGCTCTCCTGGTACCTGAAATGCATAAGACGCATTTCCCCCATTTAAGGGGTTAGCATTCGAATAGCTAGTGCAAGTACACAATTACACAACATTATATACAAAATACGGTTTTTAGCACAATCATCTCAATCAGAAATCATTTGCCATATATATTCCGGAATACTACATTGGCAATCAAATCAGTTCCAATCATCACGATATCACAAAATCACAACTGGTATCCCGTGGTCGTACCCCTTAGTCTCGACCCCCAGACATCCCGTCGAACACTCCGGGTTGGATACTACTTCCGTGGCCGTACCCCTAAGTATCGACCCCCAGACATCCCGTTGGACACTCCGGGTGGAAGTTCAATCACACACGCACCCAAGTTCCCTTCCACGGCCGTACCCCTTAGTATCGACCCCCAGACATCCCGTCGGACACTCCGGGTGGAAGGAACATAACTCACGCACCCGAAAATCACAATTCATCATTCATTTCGAAAATCACAACATACATAACGAAATGTAATACATGTACTTGCCTTGCATGAAACGAAACGAAGGAAACGACGAAGGAATAGGTTTCGGTCCGAACAATCCTCCCAAATCCATTCCTAACACAATAACGGTATACACAAGTCTCAATAATGCGGAAAGGTAAGAATTAATCCTAATTCTACCCCTTGGAACGATTTGCCGGTCATTACGAAGTCGAAGACGGTTATAATCTAACAATGGAGAAATTACTAGGTTAAACCCGTTAAACTATAATGGAAACAAGGGATTTACGACTACACAATCGTAATCTAACAAGTCGTTGAAGCCAAAACGGATTAAAAGGAAGAATTATGCCAAAAATCCCGAAATCCCCAAAACTAGGGTTCTAAGGAAATATACCTCGATTCGGACAGATGGAAGATGATTATGATGATGATAAACCTTGCTTGAAGCACAACGATCGATCTCCAAAGGAACTCTAAGGATTGTCCTGGGCAAAACGCTCCAAAACGCTCAAGGAACTCACGTATCGCACAAAGGGATGAGAAGGAACGAAATAACGCGACTGAGGATAAGTCAGGAATTAAAAGGCCTGACAGCACGTTACGTACGTTAACGCGAGTTGTTAACGTACGTTATGAAGTTTACGTACGTAACCTCTCACAGGTTAACGTACGTAACGAACAATCTGGACTAAAATGCGAAAATCGTAACGTACGTTACCTATGGGGTATAACGTACGTTATGATGCCTTTATAACGTACGTAAGGGAGCATGCATAACGTACGTTATGCATGCAGCAGTTCAGCGCTGCTAAACACTTAGCTCTGCACAGTCGATACAACGACGAAACGCAACGCAAGGATAAATTCAAAAGTGTAAACATGAGGTAAGCATAACAACGAAGCTGAGCTTTGAAAGAAAATACACTACCAACCTCCGGGGAATCCAAAATACGACAAGGAGGATAAAAACACCCTAAACTTCTAGGAAATTACAAAACGGCCCAAACGTCCAAAAATCGCGATACAATGTCGGATTAACAATCCGAAAGTTTCAACACGACCAACATAACCATACAAACTTATACAAATCAAGAAACAACGAAAACGAACAAGTTTTACGAGAATCGAACATACATGCGGCAAGATATAATTCAAGATGAAATTATGCAAAAACATCCTCGAAACTCGTCCAGACGGAAAAACTCCAAGAACAAAATAGATTCAGAATTCCAAAACAGTGCTAAGCGAGTTGTCCGAAACGAACATACACCAAAAATAGAAATTACCGAGAATAGAAAACACGGATATTACAAAGATAAGCTATGAAGCATTCGAAAATAAGACTATCATCTCGGGAATTTTTAGAAATTCAAAACCTTTCGAAAATCTTAGGGTCTTAACCCAAATCTCAAATTGTATTTCAACAATTTACAGTACAAAAACATTTCCATAAATCTCGTGGGACTCGGCCCAACATTCTTTTCTTAAAACTTTCTTACAAAAAGTTTGATTTACAAAACATGATTCGTGACACCGTGATCCCCTGTCACGTGTGTCCGTAGGTTCAACAACCCGCATGGACTTAACCAATCACAACAATCACAACAATCAATCATGCTCATGACTCCGTGATCGCTTGCCACGAGTCTCCGTAGGTTCAACAACCCACACGGATTGAGCCAACACAACAATCACAACAACCAGTCCCGACCCCGTGAACCTGTGTCACGTGTCACCGTAGGTTCCGTCGAACCCGCACGGTTGGACGTACTATGTCCTGATCCCATGGACCTGTGCCATGAATCATCATAGGCCTCGTCAGACCCGCACGATTGGACCTCAGCACCACACACTAAGTTCTGATCCCATGGACCTGTGCCATGAATCCTCGTAGGCCCCGTCGAACCCGCACGAGTGAACTTAGTGTTCCAGCACACCACATTCACGTTCAAATTACATACAACAATGAGCACAGTTAGTCAATCACGTTGATCACCACAAAATCGTACATCACACGCACATAACACAATCTCAATACTCTCAACAAAACTATCATCAATCAACGACACACAACCAACATAACACACGTTCGGTACACAATACATTGCACAACCAAGTGTACAACCATCCATATGTACGTCGCAATCCTGCACAAATGGCACAACACCTAACACGTATACCAATATAACACTATTATCACAAAGCATTCAAATTGAGGAATACACAACCAATTCAAACAGAACATATTTATGTAGGCAAGCAAAATCATCATAAATATCATACATGATTACTAGTCGCAAGATACAAGTCGTATAATAAGATACTTGCCTCGATATCGGCACGCAAGTATTCCAACGAACGCGGTTCAACCGGAAAGCTCGAACCCCAAAGAAGGCAACGAACGGAAGGGTTCCGACTCGAGTTCTTCACAATAAACTCGACCCTAACAACATATAATCAATAAATCATCGATCATACGAGGAAGAATAATCGTAGAACGCCCGAAAACCCCTCTACAACATTTTACCGGACACCTTCAAGGCGTCGGTCAAGAACTCGACCCAAATAACGAATCGATACGATCCAACCATGGAATAACAAGGGAAATGATATAATACATCTAAATAATCATCAATCCATCACAATCCTAAGTTAAAACGGATTAAACGGACGAAATCAACCAAAATACCCAATTTCCCCAAAACTAGATTTCTAGAAATCTAACCTTGATTCGGTAGATCGGAGGATGTTATAGGATTGATGATTGATGATATGAACTCCAAGACTTCATGGATTGAAAGAACAACATCATGGCTCCATGATATACACACCTACAGCCGCGTAAGGGAAGAAAAAGAATGGGGAATGGGTGAAAAATACGCTGCCAGGCCTTATATAGCCGGACACTGCCGGACGCTTACGTACGTAACCGGCCGGGCCCTTACGTACGTAACCGGCCATGGCGAAATCTCCGCCGAAATGCCGGCATCCTTACGTACATAATCGGCCAAGGGTTACGACGTAACCGGCATTACGTCGAATCGCTGAGCGCTACTGCACGTAACTCGGCGATCGGCGCACAGGCCTGGCCGCGCCCCATGACTCGGCTGGGGCCAACTCCGACGGCCCGAACAACCCCGAAACCCGAACCTAAATATGAATTGAAGATACGGTTACGAAGTACTCGCAAAGACGAATTCGAGCACTAAGAGAACACACGATTCCGACCACCCAAAGGCTCGAAATTCGACAACGGAAAGTAATTACCCCAAACTTTGGGAAATTACTAAAATGGCCCAAAACGTCCGAAATACACGATACACGATCGAAACACCAAGCCGAAGCTCGAAACATGAATAATAGCATTAAATGAACTTACGAGAAAGTCGAAACAACAGTTTCGGACGAGATTCGCAAGAATCAAACTCAAGTGCGGAAAAACCGCTTAAGAACACGGAACTCAACAAAATGATACCGAAACGAACTCGGATGACAAGAAGTGCAGAATTAATCATTCTCGGAATGACGAAACGGTCATGAGTGAGCCGTCCAAATGGACTTTCGCCGAAAAAAAAGAAATTACTGGAAATCGAAATTACGGGTATTACACATACCAACTTGTAAAAGTATCAACAGATAAAAGTCCATAATCATCCTCCTTTTTGATTTCAGGATTAGTATCAAACTACCTACACTTAAACAAGTACACTGTCAAGCCTTCTCCATAAATTAGTTCCACTATTTCGAGAAAAATACCATAATATCCACCGTCAATCATAACCCAAAATTTTGACACCTCCTTCTTTGATCTCTATCGATACATACAAATGTCACATTATTTACCTTCGCCATTGAATAAACTCAAGATATAACAGGCTTCATCAAAAGAAGCATCAACTCATATGACCACGTCGGGTGGCCATCACTTTTTATATGCGTCATCTGGATATTAGTTAAGGTGAATGTCATATTTCATCTACAGCTTCTACATATTTATATAAGAAAATTAAGTAAATAGTAATTAAAAACTTACCCACTATCCGAAATAATCAGCAAATGTTTCATAATGGTATTAATGTCCCCATTCATAACATCACATGAAAGGTGAATGTCTTTCCAATATTGAGCTTTTGGACAGTTAAGCAATATCCACCAATGTGCAATTCCTACCTCGTAAGGTTATAGATGACTATGATGTAACACCCCAAACTAGGCGGATATTACAGTGCCGTGGACCCCCAACTGGGACCCACCAGGCGAGTGAAAATGAATGAAATACACAGGGTAAATGTAGTACCGAACCACATTACATCATTAATTACTCCGATGAGGAGTTTCATACAAAACACCTAAGATAATACAGAATACATGTATATTTTATATGGAAATAAAACATACGACACTGAATAAAATGAATATTCAAACGGAAGTCTGCAGCGGAAATAAAATAAAGAAAACACGAGTGAATGAAAAGGACAGGGGCCCCCTACTAGTATCACTGGGACTCCTCGCCGTCAACGTTCTCTTCCCGTGCCTTAGCCTTGCCATGACCTGAAAAACAAAATCCCCCAACGGGGTCAGTTACACAGAACAACAATCCTCAAGAGTTGAACAAACACAATCATATATGCTGTATAAACCACAAGTTCGATCAAAAATCTCAAACCGTCGAACACATGCGATCAAAAGTGAATCGGTTAGATTATAACCCAAATCCTGTTGAAAACATACGCAATTGATCGGTAGAAAATATGACATAATTCCATGTGCAAAATGCATGATTTTATTATCTTTATTTTAGCACAACTTGTTAATTTTCTACCTATTTTATTTATGAATGCAATTTGCCTCACCGTTGAAATTTATTAATTATTTCTATTATTTTTGAAGTCAGAATTAATGGAGTATAATTCAATTAGCTGAAGTAGGTTCGGGCCCCATAGTTAAAAAGCACCAATCAGCCTGTAAAATGGCTTGGGCCAAGAAAGAAATAAAATCTTCCAGTCCAAGATGGAGAAGAGTCGGCCAAAAGAAATTAAAAAGAAGAATCCTACTCTAAAAGGAATTTTAGAACTGGGCCAAAACCAATCCTAATAGGGAAGTGGAAGAAGAAATAATGCACAAGGATCGAGTGGATTACAACACACACACCACCACATCCCATCAATTAACACATCTCACGGCAGACTTTAGGCAACCAAGAGAGGTCAGCCACCAAAGTTACAATTGGGGCACGACTTCCAAGTCAAGAAAGAGGACAATGACAAAGAAGGAAAAGGAAAATCTCTCACGGCCGAATCAAATTCAAGAGAAAGGGGAATTAATTTTCTCGTTTTAATTCTTTACTCAACAATTATTCTATGCCTTATTTAGCCACTATGTCCAGCTATATTTTTATTCCAGTTCTTAGGGATGTTTGAACCCGTATTTATATTATTTATGTTTTAATTCCGTAGCATATTCTTGACTTAATTCTTTTGAATTATTTTTGTGTTATTGAGTAGATTTATTTATGATATAATTCACTTTAATTGGTGTGATCAACTTAATTGAGGTTTTTATATCTATTGCTAGATTTAGGGTTATAATACGTAATCGTTATAATTCTACATCACAAGTAGCAACAATTGATTTTTATCAGTTGGGTAACACAAAATCAAGATCCCTTGGGTCGAGCTTGTGAACTCAATATCTTGTCTATTTCCATTGTTTTGGTTCCTAATGCATCTAACGAACAAGATTTGAAGAGCTTGTTTTGAATCCTTCGTCTAGATAGGTTTAATTGAAGAGCTTGTTTTGATTAAATAAACTTAAGAAACGATTGGGGTTAACAGAGCTTGTTGTTGACTTCGGAGTAGGAGTTCATTAGGAATTAAGGAAAGATAAAAGTGTTGCATTAATTCATATATTAAATTAGAACGGGGGATAACGGAACTAAGAACTGGATATTAATCGCAATCGTTTTTCCTTACTAAAATTTTACTTCTTTTTATTTGCCTACTTGTTATTTTAGTTTGTTTACTTTAAACCAACCAAACCCCCCCCCCCCCCTTTATTATATCTAGTATTATTATTTTTAGTAATATTTCTTTAGTACTACTATTTTAGTTTCAGAAAAATATTCAACTCAAGAAGTTCAATTAATTCATCCGTTCCTCGTGGGATCGACCCTTACTTACCAATACTACTATTTAGTATAAGTGAGAAAAAGACTTTTTATAAATATCTAATTTTGACGCGTCACGACAGCGCGGTCAAAATTTTGGCGCCGTTGCCGGGGAATGGTGCGAAATTAATTTTATTTTCTGAGTTGAATTTTTATTCTTAATTTTTTTTTCTGAACAATAATTCGTTTTTTAGTCATTAACAGCAGTTTTAATTTTTTTAAAAGCAGTAATTTTTTTTAATATATAGCAGTTTTTATTTTCTTATTTTTCCAAGCAGATTTTCGACACTGGGTCACCCAGTGTCAATTCTTAAATTTCATAATAACTGTCAGTTGTGCACTAATCCGCTTTGTTTAAGTTTTGCATGATTACAAGGTCACATGAAGATAGAAACTTGCAGTATTTTTGAGAAATTACCAAATGAGATCGAGTTTCAGGCAAAGAACAAAGGAAAGCAGAGAAGCGAATGCCCTCATCTCGAACATGGCCGCCAATTGACAGCAATTTGATTATCGTGACAATCCTGTGAAAATAGTGAAGGAGGTACATGACTCGTCTATTGAGGATAAGCTGACCGAATTAACCTCCTTTTTCAAAAAACTTGCTGTAGGAAACTCGCATGTCATACCGTGCCGAATTTGCCAAACTACGGAGCACATCACCGAGCATTGCAAGATATTATTGGATGAGATCGAGGCACATGCCAATGCGGTCGGTACTGAAAATTTTTATGGAAGGAAATATGATCCATACTCCAAGACATATGATCCAGGATGGAGAGATCATCCCAATTTTAAGTGGAAATCGCAGCAAGAGGAGCCTTCGCAGAATAAGGGCCAATTTTACAAGCAACCGTCGGAAAATTCGAGTTCCTCACTCGAAGAGATGATGAAAGCACTCACTTTGAACACGATGCAGTTGCAGCAGAATATGAGTCGATTTCAGCACGACACTCAGTCGAGCATTAAAAATATTGAAAATCAAATAAGCCAACTTGCTACCTCAGTGAGTCGATTGGAGAGCCAAAACAGTGGGAAACTACCCTCCCCATCGGAGGCAAATCCTGGGAACGTTAGTGCCATCACCTTGAGAAGTGGTACAAAGCTGGAGAACCCCCAGAAAACCGAGGAAAATCTGAACGATGAAGGCGAGAAACAGAAATCTGCTGTCTAAACCGGCACTGAGTCACCCACTGTCAAACAGACACCCAGTGCTGAACTATCGGGCAGCAAAGTAATAATGTCTAATTCTTCTCATATTGGCGCTGTGAGCATACCTTTTCCTTCCAGGATAAATAAAGCTGCAACGGGCAACAAGATAAATCAAGATTTAGATATGTCTCATAAAGTGGAAATCTATATACCATCAAGCAATGCAATTAAGCAGATTTTGAGGGACGGGGTTGAAGAAGTACTCTTTATTGATGAGATCAATAATACAGATGTGCTCTATGAGATCATACCAAGATTGAACTATTCTCTATTGCATGGTGCCTATATATTTAGAAAGAGTATGACTGTAATTAGAATTCCTTGCACTAATGGGTTGAAGTTGTGCGAAAGAATAAAAATAATGGTGTATGTACTTGCTTTAAGACCTATACCAAAACCTCCTTGGTGCATTCGTTAAAAAGGAAAGTTCTAGTCGAGCCAACGACTTAAAATAAAGACGTTAGCTGGGAGGCAACTCAGTGTTTATTTATTTTTATTTTTACTTTTTTAGTTGTAGAACCAAATAAATTTCCATTTCTTTCTTTTTGTTTTTTCGTAGGTACCAGAGAGTATTGGATATGGTTGCTCAGCAACAATGGACTTTGAATCAAGTTTGGGGAGGTCGACTATTGTGCAGAGAAAATAACACAGGGAGGCCCAGTGCCGAGAATCTGTCCCAGTGTGATATTTTACAAGAAAACCTACTTTCTCTCCATGACTAACACGCCGCACTAGCCCGGTGAACTCTTTCCTTTACCGTACTTGATTTGCGCCTTAATTTTTTTATACTTTTTTGTGTTGTTGCTAAATCATTTTCCTCGCTCCTTTGATTTAGATTTCTGATGATTGTCCTTTAGTCAATTGTGAATAGTTGGTGAGAAGCATAATGGTTTTTAGAGTCATTTGTTCGTTTGGAATATTAGTTGGAATTAGCTCAAACTGTGGTTTTTAGTTCCCGCCTTTATGTGAAAATTGGTCGGTTTTGTGTTAGCTTTTAATGGAATATTTCTGTGATTTATAGATATAAAAATTGCAACACTATTAGAAAGGCTAGGAAGAAAGAATATTATTAAGATTTCACTTGTGATTTGTACTTGGTCATTTACCCTCTTCTTAAAATTTCGTTGGTCGTTGAATTTTTGGGCTTACCGCATATATGGAGGCTAGTAGAAAAAAAGGGGAGAGGTGTTGAGCAGCAACAGCTGCCTAACTTTGGGGGTCCTAAAATGTTGTGAAAAAAAGTAACAACGAAAGAATAAAGGACTAACCCATTGTTGGTGCGTAGCTGCCGTCTCACACGAAAAAAAAAGTGTTGGTGAAAAGAGCTACACGTTAGCAAATAACGGTGTGAAAGCTATCACCTACAAAATATGTTGAAGCTTGTGGATAGTGCGTTCGCATAAGTTCCAATCAATAAACAGCCAATTAAAATAATAAGTTTGGGGAGATGATTAAACCCTTATCATAAGTTGAAATTTTTTTAACTATTCTTCTCTTCTTGGAACTGTTTAGTAGGATTGCATTTTTATGTTTGATAATTCTATGAAATTTTCATTAACTGTTCATACAAAAAGTGTTCTGATTACGCAAAAGAAGCGATTATTATACCACTATTTGAGTTAACGAAGGCTAAATATTTCAGGGCAGGCAAATCATATTCTTACTTTTGTTATCGCTACGATCCAACTCATTCTAAATTGCTTGAGGACAACCGAACTTTTAAGTTTGGGGAGATTTATTTGGGAATTTGAACTTTTATTTGAAGCGATTACTTGAGCGAATTTTGGGTTAGTGAAGGGTTTTTAAAGTTTTATTGAGCGTAATTATAGGACGATTTTTTTTTTCAAATCTTTCGATATTTTTATGCTTGAAGACAAGCATTGGTTCAAGTTTGGGGATATTTGATCGGTAGAAAATATGACATAATTCTATGTGCAAAGTGCATGATTTTATTATCTTTATTTTAGCACAACTTGTTAATTTTCTACCTATTTTATTTATGAATGCAATTTGCCTCACCGTTGAAATTTATTAATTATTTCAGGTAATTCGATTATTTTTGAAGTCAGAATTAATGGAGTATAATTCAATTAGCTGAAGTAGGTTCGGGCCCCATAATTAAAAAGCACCAATCAGCCTGTAAAATGGCTTGGGCCAAGAAAGAAATAAAATCCTCCAGTCCAAGACGGAGAAGAGTCGGCCAAAAGAAATTAAAAAGAAGAATCTTACTCTAAAAGGAATTTTAGAACTGGGCCAAAACCAATCCTAATAGGGAAGTGGAAGAAGAAATCGTCCAAGAGTTTTTATCTGTTGGAACTCATTGCTGGCCTTATAAATAATGCACAAGGACCGAGGGGATTACAACGCACACACCACCACATCCCATCAATTAACACATCTCACGGCAGACTTGAGGCAACCAAGAGAGGTCAGCCACCAAAGTTACAATTGGGGCACGACTTCCAAGTCAAGAAAGAGGACAGCCGCACAGCAAGGAAAAGGAAAATCTCTCACGGCCGAATCAGATTCAAGAGAAAGGGGAATTAATTTTCTGGTTTTAATTCTTTACTCAACAATTATTCTATGACTTATTTAGCCACTATGTCCGGTTAATATTTTTATTCCAGTTCTTAGGGATGTTTGAATCCGTATTTATATTATTTATATTTTAATCCCGTAGCATATTCTTGACTTAATTCATTTGAATTATTTTTGTGTTATTGAGTAGATTTATTTATGATATAATTCACTTTAATTGGTCTGATCAACTTAATTGAGGTTTTTATATCTATTGCTAGATTTAGGGTTATAATACGTAATCATTATAATTCTACATCACAAGTAGCAACAATTGATTTTTATCAGTTGGGTAACACAAAATCAAGATCTCTTGGGTCGAGTTTGTGAACTCAATATCTTGTCTATTTCCATCGTTTTGGTTCCTAATGCATCTAACGAACAAATTTGAAGAGCTTGTTTTGAATCCTTCGTCTAGATAGGTTTAATTGAAGAGCTTGTTTTGATTAAATAAACTTAAGAAACGATTGGGGTTAACAGAGCTTGTTGTTGACTTCGGAGTAGGAGTCCATTAGGAATTAAGGAAAGATAAAAGTGTTGCATTAATTCATAAATTAAATTAGAACGGGGGATAACGGAACTAAGAACTGGATATTAATCGCAATCATATTTTCTTACTAAAATTTTACTTCTTTTTATTTGCCTACTTGTTATTTTAGTTTGTTTACTTTAAACCAACCAAACCTCCCCTTTATTATATCTAGTATTATTATTTTTAGTAATATTTATTTAGTACTACTATTTTAGTTTCAGAAAAATATTCAACTCAAGAAGTTCAATTAATTCATCCGTTCCTCGTGGGATCGACCCTTACTTACCAATACTACTATTTAGTATAAGTGAGAAAAGGACTTTTTATAAATATCTAATTTTGACGCGTCACGACAGCGCGGTCAGCAATCAAACATGCTGTATGAATCAACTAACGGTACGGCTCAAAGGGTGGCGCCACACTACACCCGGGATGGAAATGTGTTCGTGCACAAGCCACCATCGAGTATCGATCGAATACACGTGTGGTCTTGTACCTAATCAGTCTCACGAAGTGATCTTCTCGTGTGCACAGTCCAATGTGAGGCCAACAACCAACACGCGACTTAATATGTGCCCGATATGAAAATCCTACACATACCAATCGGCACGCCAGTATGACCCGGAATGCCACGAGATAACAAAAGTGACATCGAAATCAATAATGACTCACCGAGATGAAATGACAGTGAAATGAATGATAGCTCAATGAAATGATTGGAACCGTCGTTCTTTGTGACTGAAGTGATTAATTGACAATTACTAGTCTCAATACGGTTAATACATTATGAATGAATTATAATTATGAATGAAAAACAACGAAAGGAATGAATATCCTTTTAACCGAGTAAGAATTAACTTACACAACGCCGATGAAGAATGTCCTTCCACGAACAACATCCTAAATGAGATGTCGGCCGCTCGAACAACCTTGAATAACACAATTACCAATAATCCGGTTCAACACACGAATCAAACACGAGTATAACTAACTCAAAACGTCGATACGACTAAACCAAGTTCATTGGGGCATTATATCGAACACGTTGTGGCCAATCTTCGATTGTTTACAACCAAACCTCAATAATACCAATATCAAATCCCCAAGAAGTGTTTCAAACCAACAAAACATCTTCAATACGATCAATAATCCAATATGAATATCCAAAATCATTATTTCAAACAATAATTAATCGAAAACCCCGAAATCCAACTCAATATTCAAAGTGTTCTTGAATAACCTTTCAATAATCCAATGGATATTCATACATACTCATAATCATATGTATATCTCTTCATACAACATGATTATAACGTCCAAAACATCATATCTCAACACAAATCGAAATCCAAGAGGTTTGAGAATATTACCTTTGAAGATCCAAACACTTTGATTCGATGAACACGCGTTAGATCGACGATCCGAGTTTCACAACCGAATGAAAATGATGAAAAATCGAGTATTCAAGTGATTGATGATGAAAATTTCTCCCACAAACCCTCTCTCGGAAGTAGGATGAAGAAATGAATTTTTCTTCTCAAAAAACGAAATTATAGTGCGGCTGCTTTGTGCATGGCCGGGCGAGTGTGCCGTGGCACAGGGCCAATCGCCCCAGTGCTCGCGGTGTGCCGCGGCCCAGCCAGTATGCCGCGGCGGTGACTCAGCAGGTGTCGCGGCCTGCCGGCAGGAGCCGCGCCCCGCACAGGTGGTCGGCCAAAATCGAAAAATGTGTCAGCGGCGCACACTCCCTTGGCCGCGCCCACACCCCTTAGGTCCTAAAATGATGAAAATGACCGGAAGAGAATAAAAGCAATAGGAATCAATATTTGGGAAACAATAACACGAAATGGAAGTGCGGAAACCCCAAAACGGTGGTTCCAAGCAATGATTACAAGGGTTCGCCCAACAAAAACACAATTTGAACAATGAGGAGATTTGAAATGACATGAACTCCAACGTCAACATCGACTAATGAATCAATTACAACAATCAAGATAATACTCTTGTCTCGATTCCCAAGCAAGGTTGAAACAATGAACAATATCGATACACGACTCTAAGTTATTCCGAACGGTGAATACGGATGAATGAATGTGGATGATGAATGATTATTAACAAGTGAAAAAATTACATAGTGACAATTACTGAATGAAATTACTGAATGATAATGACTGAATTACAACCGGGTATTACATACTCCCCCCTTAAAAAGAGTTTCGTCCTCGAAACTAAGGGTCAAACAACTCAGGATAACTCTCCCGCATACTATCCTCGGTTTCCCATGTAGCCTCTTCGACTCCGTGTCTAGACCACTGAATTTTAACCAAAGGAATCGCCTTATTTTCAACTGTTTGATTCGCCGCTCTAAGACTCGTATGGGACACTCCTCATACGAATGATCATCTGCGATCTCGATTTCGTCGAACTGAAGTATGTGACTCGAGTCGGCAACATACTTCTGTAGCTGAGAGACGTGAAACACATTATGAATTCGGCTCAACGCCGGAGGTAAGGCCAATCGATAAGCTAGCTCGCCTACTCTATCCAAAATCTCAAACGGTCCAATGAATCTCGGACTCAACTTTCCCAGCTTCCCGAAACGGAAAATACCTCGACTCGGAGATACCTTGACCAACACGTGGTCACCTATCTCGAACTCTAATGGTCGGCGACGATTGTCTGCATAAGATTTCTGTCGACTCTGAGCGGTCAACAAACGACTCTTGATCAAAGCTACCTTCTCACGGGCGGCTATAAGCATATCGGGCTCAGTGCCGATTGATTCTGATAAGTCATCCCAACATAAAGGAGATCGACAACGACGACCGTACAAGGCCTCGTAAGGTTCCATCTTAATCGAAGCATGCCAACTATTATTATATGTGAACTCGATCAATGGTAGTTGGGCTTCCCAATCATCTTTCCAATCAAGGACGCATGTCTCAACATGTCCTCCAATGTCTGAATAGTCCTCTCTGATTGTCCGTCGGACTGAGGATGAAAAGCTGTGCTGAAATTAAGCTGAGTTCCCATGGCACGATGAACTGATTTCCAAAAATGATACACGAATCGCCCGTCACGATCATAAACAATACTCTTAGGAGTACCGTGCAATCTCACTATTTCTTTGATGAACAACTGGGCAAGTCTCTCAGGACCCCAAGTATCCTTAATCTCGAGAAAATGAGCTGACTTAGTTAGAGGATCCATAATTACCCAGATTGTATTCATGCCACGGCGACTCGTCGGCAAACTCGTGATGAAGTCTATTGAAATATCCTCCCACTTCCACTCCGGAATAGGGAGCGGTTTCAGCATACCCGCCGGTCGCTGATGTTCTATCTTGACTTGTTGACAGGTGAGACATCTCAAAACAAACTCGGTGACTTCACGCTTCATATTACTCCACCAGTAATTTTGTTTCAAGTCTTTATACATCTTGCTGGACCCCGGATGAATAGAATAAGGGGTAGCATGGACTTCTCTCAAAATCGAGTTTTTCAACTCGTCATTCGCTGGTACACATAATCGATTCTTAAATCTCAAGAGTCCATCCTCGTGGACCACAAAGCCAGGGCCTTTCCCCTGTGCCACATCCTCGCAGATGCGCAACAAAAACGGGTCCGAACCCTGATTCACTCTGATCGCCTCTTCAAGTGGCGATGAAATCTCCAGCATACAAAGCTGTCCCTGAACACGCTGTAACCAAACCTCGATCTTATGCCTAAGTAATTCTTGCTGAAGTTCCTTCTGAACTGTTAATCGAGCAAGCATCTGCTCCTGAACGGACTTACGACTCAAGGCGTTGGCGACAACATTCGCCTTGACCGGGTGGTAAAGTATCTCAATATCATAATATTTGAATAGTTCCAACCACCGTCTCTGTCGCATATTTAACTCCTTCTGAGTAAATATATATATTTTAAACTCTTATGATCGGTGAATATCTGACAGGTAACGCCATAAAGATAATGACGCCAAATGTTCAATGCAAATACCACGGCTGCTAGCTCCAGGTCATGGGTCAGATAATTAACCTCGTAAGGTCTCAATTGCCGTGAAGCATAAGTAATAACTTTCCCGTTCTGCATTAGTACACATCCGAGACCCTGTCCGGACGCATCACTATAGACCACAAATCCTTTCGTTCCTTACGATAAAGAAAGGACAGGTGCTGAAATTAACCGGCTCTTGAGTTCCTCAAAACTCTGTTGACACACGTCGGACCATGTGTATTTCTTATCTTTCCTTAAAAGGTTCATCATGGGTTGAGCAATTTTAGAAAATCCTTCCACAAATCGCCGATAATAACCAGCTAATCCGAGGAAACTTCGAATTTCCTTAACATTCTTCGGAGGTTTCCAATCTTGGATAGCCTCCGTCTTCTGAGCGTCGACACGAACTCCGTCTGATGAAATTACATGTCCGAGAAACGTCTCCAGAATTCACATTTGGAAAACTTCCCATAAAATTGCTCTCGTCTCAACACGTCGAGCACCTGATGAAGGTGAAACTCGTGCTCCTCCCGGTCATGAGAATAAATTAAAATGTCATCAATGAATACAACCACGAACCGATCCAAATAGTCGATGAAAACCCGATTCATTAACTCCATGAATACTGCAGGTGCATTAGTTAACCCAAACAGCATTACCACAAACTCATAATGACCATAGCGTGTTCGGAACGCCGTCCTAGCAATATCCGACTCTCGGATTTGCAACTGATGATACCCATATCTTAAATCGATCTTGGAAAATACTGAAGCTCCCTGAAGTTGATCCAAAAGATCATCAATACGGGGTAGGGGATATTTATTCTTGATCGTCAGCCTGTTCAGCTCTCGGCAATCAATACACAAACGAAAAGAACCGTCCTTTTTCTTGACAAATAATACCGGTGCTCCCCACGGAGACGCACTCGGCCGGATATAACCCTTCTCGGTCAAATCCTCCAATTGATTCTTTAGTTCCAGCATTTCGGTCAGGGCCATCCGATATGGTGCCTTCGATATTGGAGATGTACCAGGCTCCAACTCAATCGTGAATTCCACATCTCTCTGTGGAGGCAAACCAGGTAACTCGTCTGGAAATACATCGGCATAATCTCTCACTACCGGAATATCCGCCAACATTATTGATGATTTCTCGGTCTTAGTCATATATCACCAATAACCGACACACCCCTGATTGAGTAATTTCACTGCTTTCATCAAGTTGATGACTCTCCCGGAACAGCTGGGATTACCTCCCTGAAAAACACATTCCACCCCATCGTCTGAAATGATAGTGACCAAATGCTTATGGATGCTAATGACGGCATCGTGACGATCCATCCAATCCATACCCAGAATGACGTCGTCTCTCGGAAAATCTACCACGATTAGGTCTGCTAACCAATCACGGCCATGAAGCTGAATCGGACAATCCTTAATCTCACGATTCCCGATAATTCTTCTACCATCAGGTAGATCGATGACATAAGGCTCACAACTAGTAGCACTACCCAAACGCAGTCTACTCAAACATGATTCGGAAATAAAAGAATGCGATGCACCAGTATCAAAAAGGGTACACATAGGTTGAGATAGAATATCGAGTGTACCTGAGATCATCCGGGCCTCTGGATCGTCGGTCTTCTTCATCTAGTAAATTCGGGGCTTGCCGGCCCCCGAACTGGACGTTCCCGTCTAATAGCTCTTAGCTCCGCCTTTGTTACCTCCTGTCGTCTTAAACGACGCGTACTGAGTGGCCTGATTCGAAAATGCTGACTGGTTGGGGCCTAAGATGTCTCCGGAGTGGGTTTGGAGTCCCTTCGGCAAAAACAGGCCCTATGCCCCGCAATTCCACAGTTATGGCATGTGACAGTCTGCCTCGGACACTTAGTACTGAAATGACCCTGTTCTTCACAGTTGAAATAGGTGATGGCCGAACTGGCCGCTCGGGACTGAGATTCCACGAGTTTAGGCGTCATAGGAGGTCGCTCGGAAAAAGTAGAACCCGCACGAGGTTTCTGCCCTGACTGCCGTCAGACTGATTACGATTCTTTGACTTGTTGCCAGCAGATGAAGGTTGCTGCTTCGCAATCTCCTTAGCAGTAAGCTCATAAGAGCTTTCTCGATGAATTCGGCCAGGGTGGTGCAATGATGATTAAGCAACTGTATTCGCATACGAGGTTTCAACCTCTTGCTGAAATATTTGATCTTGTCCGCCTCAGAATGAATAATGGACGAGGCGAAAGGAAGTAGCTCCTGAAATTTCTCGGCGATGGGGAGAACATCGTCATCCGCTGATGGGTCGGGAGTGAGTAATTCTAATAACTTGGCCTCTCTGAGTGGGGCCGGATAATACCTCTCCATCATGAGAGTCTTGAATTGTTCCCAAGTACAAAATTCGTCGGTGGGCTTCAACGATAACCACCATGAATGAGCGCTCTTACCCAGATAGTAAGCCGCGACTGAAACTTTATGTCCCTCATGACAGTCCACCATAGCAAACAGTTTCTCGAAATGCTCAAGCCAGTGAATGATATTCTCCGGTTCAGATGAACCCTCAAAAGTAGGTGGTCTTTGGCGAGAGATGTCGCCAATGATACTGCTCACACCCCTCTCTTGCCTCTGAGGTGGCGGCGGAGGAGCCTGTTGATTCTGAGTAGCTGAGTTATGCATCATTTCCATCAGTTGTGTCATATGAGTCATTTGGGCCATCATGCCCTGCATAAAAGCGAGTGGATCAACCCGAACACCTTCTGACTGAGCTGTGTCCCGGGTACGACTCCCTGATAGTGAATGATTACGCCCAGATGAATGAGTGGCAGCATCACTGCTCGATGAATTAACATTATTCCTAGCATTCACATGTGTATTCACACGAGCTCTTGGGTTTCGGCCCGCACTGCGGCCTCTTCCCCCGCGTCCTCTGCCAGCCCTTTCCATACTGAAGTGGGGAAGTCACGAAATGATTATATATCTCGAATGAATATCACATTATGATTACATTATGAAATGATGAAAATGAGCATATGCGCTCAAACACAATGATTACATGAATGATCAACTGAAGTGACGTGATTATCCGATGAAATTCTTGAAATGATTATCTTGAACAAGTTAACAAGATCAATGATATGATCCTCAAGATCAACAACTGAACAATGAAATGAATTGAGTGATTAATGAATTAACATGATCGACTTGATTACTAATGAAAATGATAATTGAGGAAATCTTACTGTTCTTTGGTCTGAAGGGCTCGGCTCTTGCACGGGTCACACGTGACGCGAAAGTCCAATGATACTAGTCTGATGAACGATGATTTCAAATGAGACATGACTCGGAAGGTAGTATTCAAAACCACGCTCCGATACCAACTCTGTAACACCCCAAACCAGGCGGATATTACAGTGCCGTGGACCCCCGACTGGGACCCACCACGCGAGTGAAAATGAATGAAATACACAGGGTAAATGTAGTACCGAACCACATTACATCATTAATTACTCCGATGAGGAGTTTCATACAACACACCCAAGATAACACAGAATAAATGTATATTTTATATGGAGATAAAACATACGACACTGAATAAAATGAATATTCAAACGGAAGCCTGCAGCGGAAATAAAATAAAGAAAACACGAGTGAATGAAAAGGAGTGGGGCCCCCTACTAGTATCACTGGGACTCCTCGCCGTCAACGTTCTCTTCCCGTGCCTTAGCCTTGACATGACTTGAAAAACAAAATCCCCCAACGGGGTCAGTTACACAGAACAACAATCCTCAAGAGTTGAACAAACACAATCATATATGCTGTATAAACCACAAGTTCGATCAAAAATCTCAAACCGTCGAACACATGCGATCAAAAGTGAATCGGTCAGATTATAACCCAAATCCTGTTGAAAACATACGCAATCAAACATGTTGTATGAATCAACTAACGGTACGGCTTAAAGGGTGGCGCCACACTACGCCTGGGATGGAAATGTGTCCGTGCACAAGCCACCATCAAGTATCGATCGAATACACGTGTGGTCTTGTACCTAATCAGTCTCACGAAGTGATCTTCTCGTGTGCACAGTCCAATGTGAGGCCAACAACCAACACACGACTTAATATGTGCCCGACATGAAAATCCTACACATACCAACCGGCACGCCAGTATGACCCGGGATGCCACGATATAACAAAAGTGACATCGAAATCAATAATGACTCACCGAGATGAAATGACAGTGAAATGAATGATAGCTCAATGAAATGATTTGAACCGTCGTTCCTTGTGATTGTAGTGATTAATTGACAATTACAAGTCTCAATACGGTTAATACATTATGAATGAACTATAATTATGAATGAACAACAACGAAAGGAATGAATATCCTTTTAACCGAGTAAGAATTAACTTACACAACGCCGATGAAGAGTGTCCTTCCACGAACAACGTCCTAAATGAGATGTCGGTCGCTTGAACAACCTTGATTAACACAATTACCAATAATCCGGTTCAACACACGAACCAAACACGAGTATAACTAACTCAAAACGTCGATACGACTAAACCAAGTTCATTGGGGCATTATATCGAACACGTTGTGGCCAATCTTCGATTGTTTACAACCAAACCTCAATAATACCAATATCAACCCCAAGAAGTGTTTAAAACCACCAAAACATCTTCAATACGATCAATAATCCAATATGAATATCCAAAATCGTGATTTCAAACAACAATTAATCGAAAACCCCCAAATCCAACTCAATATTCAAAGTGTTCTTGAATAACCTTTCAATAATCCGATGAATATTCATACATACTCATAATCATATGTATATCTCTTCATACAACATGATTATAACGTCCAAAACATCATATCTCAACAAAATCGAAATCTAAGAGGTTTGAGAATATTACCTTTGAAGATCCAAACACTTTGATTCGATGAACATGTGTTAGATCGACGATACGAGCTTCACAACCGAATGAAAATGATGAAAAATCGAGTATTCAACTGATTGATGATGAAAATTTCTCCCACAAACCCTCTCTCTCGGAAGTAGGATGAAGAAATGAATTTTTCTTCTCAAAAAATGAAATTATAGTACAACCTACACTGTGTGCCGCGGCCCGGCCGAGTGTGCCGCGGCACAGGGCCAAAATCTACCCCCAGTGCTCGGCAGTGTGCCGCGGCCCGGCCGAGTGTGCCGCGGCAGTGACTCGGCAGTGTGCCGCGGCCCTGCCGGCAGGAGCCGCGGCCCCCGGTACAGGCTGGTTGGCCAAAAACTGAAAAATGTGTGTGCCGCGGCCCACACCCCTTGGGTCCTAAAATGATGAAAAATGACCCGGGAAGAGAATAAAAGCAATAGGAATCAATATTTGGGAAATAATAACATGAAATGGAAGTGCGGAAACCCCAAAACGGTGATTCCAAGCAATTATTACAAGGGTTCGCCCAACAAAAACATAATTTGAACAATGAGGAGATTTGAAATGACATGAACTCCAACGTCAACATCGACTAATGAATCAATTACAACGATCAAGATAATACTCTTGTCTCGATTCCCAAGCAAGGTTGAAACAATGAACAATATCGATACACGACTCGAAGTTATTCCGAATGGTGAACACGGATGAATGAATGTGGATGATGAATGATTATTAACAAGTGAAAAAATTACATAGTGACAATTACTGAATGAAATTAGTGAATGATAATGACTGAATTACAACCTGGTATTACATATGAGGAAATCTTCCCGGAACTTCAACTTCGTTGGTGATGATGGAGAGTCCTTATAGCACTGGAATGGTTGACATAGGCTCGGGTGTGGGATCCATCGCGCCCAAATAGAACTTGGTATATGTTACACACTCCCATGCAAGATATGCTTCGGCTATACATCCTTCAGGTGCAGACTTATTAGTCACAAAGTCATTGTAGTCACCAAGTTGCCTTTATATTGAAAATATCTACGTGTGTAGACCAGGCCTGTTAGTAAAAGTCGGTGTGGAAGATGGATCATGGGGTGAGGCATGAGATCAAAAAAATCTGGTGGCAAGATCCTCTCAATATTTCATAAGATATAGACGGTCTCTTTTTGCATGAGCCGGAGATCTGGCGCCCTTACTTCCCTAGTGCATAACTTTGAAAGAACCTAGCACTACTAAAAAAAAGGCTTCACTGACACTAAAAAATAGTCACTAAACTCTTTTAGTGACACACGCTAAATGTGTCAGTAATCCGGCAGTCAAAACGCAGTGACACCATTTTGCGGTGTCGCTAAAACTGGTGTCAGTAGTCCCTGTTACACGCATGTAACTATATTCTGATACGATAATATTAGTATCTTGTAATTAATTTTTGTGTCACTAATCTGCCACACTATAGTGTGAGTAGGTAACGATACGATAATGTGAGCAAGTAGTAATAGTATTTTGGTGTCATAAATTTTAGTATTTTTATATTATAATTGAGATTGCACCGACACTTGCTTGGTGTCAGTAGCAAATTATTTCTGAAACGAAATAGTGATACATTAGTGAGAGTAAATTGTGATGCTTGAATCAAGACATGCTTGACACTCCCAAAAATTAATAATTTAATTAATAGTAATATTATAATTAAATTTATAAGGAAAATCACACGTCAATTTATAAATTGAGACATATTTGAATATGTTTTTGATGCTGCAACAATAGTAAATAAAGTCTAAATATAAAATAATATAACCATTACCATCATTTTCCTTAAGTTACAAAGTTTACAAGATTTAACCAAATATCACATAAAAAAACAGTTAACATTCATGCTTCTAACCAACACTGTTTTTCTAAAAAAGTATACAACATCCATGCAAGAAACAAAAAGATCGCATTATCTTTCTCAAAAAGTATAAATCATCATCCATGATTCTGACCAACCACCTTTTCCTTCCGTCTACTCGCCTGTAATTATCAAAATAGGAAAAATTAATGTATATGTAAAATTATTGTTGAGTAATTCATATATCCTATTATGAAAAAAATCAGATTTATATCATATTCTATCAAGATTAACAGGAGTCTAATTGAAGCAGCTAATTGCCAACTTATTTCTGGGATGAACCAATCAACCTAACCTGCTATACTTAGAATCTCTTTGGTTAATCAAGCTGAGGGTAAGACACTATATCAATTGATGAAGGGAAAGAAACCAACATTAGGCTTTCTACATGTTTTTGGGTGCAATTGTTTTGTACTTATAAACCAGGGTGAAAATCTTGGTAACTGTCATTCCAAAGTCATCAATGAAAACTGTATATGCATATTTAAATGGATTTAAAATTTTACCTGATTGTTGTAAGCAACAATTAGCTTCACAACATATGCAGCCCACTCGTCGCACAATCGAGAAAGGTCATCAATATTAAAATCACGGCATTAAGCAAACTACAAATCCCAAATTATACTAAATCAATATATAGCAAGGCAACAATAGGTTAATTTATAAATCAACCACATGCTAACTTAATTCTAGTAAGAAGCTTAACAAGAATAAACTCACATTATGTTCACAAATATGTGGGTCATGCACGGCATCCTGGAGGTACTTCATAACATAATAGCCACATTAAAACGTACTAGGCTGTTTTGGACACTAAAGAAAAGAATAAAAAAACTTCAATTTCAGATTGATTGAAGTCAATATCATAACCATGCACATTGATTGAAGTAGATATCATAAACATGCACATATTTTACCAATACCTGCACAGATACCCACTGCATAGCCTTCTTTCTATTACATTTGACTTGATGCATTTGTACCGCACTGCAAGTAATAAATAACCAACATCAACCAACTAACGTACAAAATATTTAAAGCCACTTACAGTCAAAATCAACCAACAAAATATAAATAAAAGACAGATATTAAACTTACTCATTCACCATTCGCATCAGTTCCTCATCCGGACGACCATCAGGCAATGGATCAAGATGATAGATCTTACGAGTCACCATATCAATTGCCACAACCACCCAATGGCCACTGATCAATAACATAGAACTAGAATTATAAAAGAGAAACATAAAGATTTATGGGAACACAATAATCTGGCCACTGATCAACAACACTATTCAATCACATAAGTAAAGAAATAAATAGAGCATACCCAGGGTTATATGGGAACACAATAATCTGGGCTATTTGTATGCTGTCCAAAAGATTTGACAGGTACAAACATCGACTTGGAAAGCTAGTAGCTGAACTTAACTTTGAAATATCACCAAATTGAATTGGTAAGACATTACCACAACTTTCCATCTCTTCAAACAAGTGTCTACAATGAAAGTTTATAAATATTGTGAAACAGCAATAAGATTAGAAAATAAAATAAGAATGAAGATGGTCAAATATCTTACTTGATCCAGATCTCAATCACAGAATTTGAAACCTCATCAAATTCAATGACTTCTCTACAAATCTGTTTGTCCAACCTGCTCCCACGAACTGAACAGCCAAATGTCCTCATATCATGATCCACGATAATTGCACGCAGTAAGGAACCCTCTACCATTATCTCAAACATGCTCATTTGTGCACTTTTATTATTCTTTCTTTCCTTCACAGCCCCACGAGTATTCTTAATTAAAATAAGCTTTCGTGCAGTTGGTGGTTTTACAACATTTGGTTCCTTTGATAATGGGTCTGTTCCAATACATGCCACTTCACAATTTATAGGCTTTAGGTAATCAGCTTGTTTTTTGGAAGGGGTTAATCTAGCTGATCTTCGAAGTGGGGATTGTTTCAAAGTGGCTCCATCCATGCGGGGTTGAATTGGTATTGGGGAAGGTAAGATAGGCATTTCTATGTTCATATCATAATCCGGAGTAGCAATGTTGGTGGCCTAGTAAAAAAGGAACATAACATGAAATCAATGAAATATGCAACTAAAAGGGAAAAAAATATTCTGATTTGCATTAAAAAAAATCAACCTTTTTTGATCCTTCAACTGTTGGGGATTAATCATCCATCTTCGCACCACAAGCAAGTTTTGATTGAGGAAAGTTCGAACTTACAACTTCAATATTGATGCTTCCATTAAACTTTGCTGCTAACTGATTTAATTTATCATGCATGAGTAGAAAACTCTCTTCATACGCTCTTCTTTCTCGTGCCAGCTCCATAGGATCAGGAATGTAAAAGTACATTGAAGGAGTCACAAACTGACCAAGTCCTTGCACCCTACCTCCATTAGGTATTTTCTTAAGTGCTTTGCCCAATATGTCATTTGAACCTTGGGGTTGGAAACTACCTTGCTCAACCTGGCTTCTTAATTCAGTCTATGAAATAAATAAAAACAAACCCTTAAGAAACTTTAAAGATAATTGTAGACTATATCATCATATTACAGATATCATAATATAGAATAACAATATATCATAATACTTACAATTCTATCAGCCACTTCTTGCACTTCATGTGTGTAGCTCCCATCCTTTTTTTTTGTCAGCCAGCAACCATGCTCCACGACGGTCGATCTCACATTCAGAAACTCCATGCTCTAACTTCTGAAAGCCAACAATATGATTAAATATCTTTAATCTAGATGTAGTCTGATGGTTCAATAAATTATATCAGATTCCAAAAGCATAATAATCAAAACATTATACTTACTCTTTTATGCAACATCCCTGCATATCCAGCACTGCCTAAGTGATGATTATACACATTCTTTGCTCGTTTTTCTTTTGCTATGTTACTTTTTTCCTACACAATAGAGTAAACAGTTAAAAGGACAGAAAATTATAAATATTCATGAGAAAAACAAGTACTAGACATATACATTAAAGTTCTACGATAAAACCTTGGCAACAAAAGCTTTCCAATGATGCTTTTTGATGAATTCAAACTCTATTGGAGGTTTTTTCAGTGAGTTCATGTTATCTGAGTTGGGAAAAATATAATCATTGACCAATTTGGATCTGAATATCCTCAATGATGATCCCATCCAACTGAGAACTTGCCTCTTAGCTTTAAAAGTCAGCTTGAACTTCTCTTGGAAATGACTCCAAAGTGATTCCTTCATTTCTAAAGGCACTATCCTCCAATCATCATATATTATCGGTATTCTCTCTCATGCAACAACCCCAACATAGTTCCTTAGATCATTTCTCTTCAAGCCAACTAGAACTCCAAAAGAATTGTAGACAATTTCACCTTCCACCTGATCCTTTTTTTGCAAATCTTTCTTTTTGGTCTTCTTTCTTCGAGGTCTTCCTTCAAGATCTGGATCAAAAGAAGCCTCCTCATTTGCTGCCATTTTCAAAGTACCTGGAAGTTTATAAAATAAGATTCAATAAAACTTATAGCAGCAATAACTGAATCAAATATAATTATTTTTTTAACCAACAAAATGAACTTACATGGACGATGAACCAACAACTCAAACATATTATTGTACATCCATTGTACATCCCCGAAGATTATTGGACAAAGGTGCATATACTGTAACACCCCCAAATCCCATTGGATCATTATAGTGCTGTGGACCCCACACCAGGAGATCCACCAGGCTAACACGACCAAAAGTACAACTAACTGACCAAAAGGGGAATCACAATCCCTACACTGACATCCAACATAATATTCCGATATGGAATTTCAATGACAACAGTGGGCCTACATGGCCTAAACAAAATACAACGACATCCATGAGCCTTGATCGGATAATACAAAAGGACAATAACTAACAAAACTGGAGTACTCCAAACTATTTTACCGACATGAACACCAACATCTCGGACTAGTATCGCTCGAATGCCTCGTCGTCATCATCATGCCCCTGTGTCTCAACTCTCTCCTCGCAAACACCTAAAACATGAAAACATGTTCCGCCCCCACGGGGTCAGTCATCCAGATAATGAATATCAAATACATGTACAACATGATATGCATCCAAAGGGTAGAATGAACAGTATAGTAATGGTAATACGAGATGCTCACAAACCTGTAACACCCCCAGAATCAAACCCGGAATATTACACGCCGCAGACCTTCTCCGTGAGGATCCACCAGGTTAGACATCGAAACCACACAATAAATTATATACCGACATGATAAAATACCAAATCCGTACACCAACTTGGTCTTTCATCACTAACATACAAGTCGAAAATACACATTTCTATCTCGACTCATACCCATGCAAGGGTAAAATACACACATAAATAAAAAGTACGACAGCGGAAAAGACCATACACATACTCCGACTAACTACACCCAAAACTGGCCTTCATGTGATTAGTATCATTTGCCTTCCATCATCCTTCGCGCCGATCCTGTGTTTTGCTCCCTAACCTGCATGTACCTGGATGCAAAAATAGACATCCACCCCCCGAATACTCGGGGGTTAGCAAAACTCCACTGTTTTGCTAGTACAAGTATAAAGTGCAAATACGAGCCATACAAAACACATTCCGAGAATACAACAAAAGACTTCCCGAGATATTTGATAATTTAAAATGCTTCAAGTCTTGAAAGTAGAAACCAAAACAAGAAAGCACTTTGAAAACATTTTCAAATCTCGCGAGTTTTCGAAAACATTTGCAATAGTAAAGTTCTTAATTCTTCAAAAGCCTCTTAGGGTCACCGCCCCAAAGTTCATTTTCCAAAAATGCAAAACCGATTAACAAAACATGGGGTTCACAACCTAATTCATTCCAGTCACAAAACACAGGGTCCACGACCCAACCATTTCGATCACCAACACAGGGTCCACGACTCGTTCATTCACTTCAATTCACTTCCAAAAATACATTACACATAACACATTATGTTTATGCCATTTTAGCCAAACACCAAGACTCGATATATAATGTCTCTCGACTCCGAGCAACAAGCATTGTGATACTCCGGACATATCACAATTAATCATTAATACAAACACTCTAGAAATTCTCGCGACCCGGTCCAGCCTCCGGTCCCGCCGTAAGGCCACCAAGTCCCTGTGCACCCCGTCGAGCGACCCCAAGTGAGAATGCCCACTCGAAGTAACCCTCGCGACCCGGACCAGCCGCTAAGCCACCAGGTCCCCGTGTGACCCCGTCAAGTCAATCCCCGAGTGAGAGTACCCGAGAAAAACTTACAACTCTCATCAATTCTCATTTCCAAAACCGAAATCCTCAAGAGTCAATCACAATATATATAGTCGAGGTATTTTTCTAAAATGGCCATATTATCCAACACATACTCACGATCCAAAATTAATACTGTCCACAAAGAAACACACTTATCTCAACAACACCGAATGACACAACCAATATCACACAACTCATATATCCACCGATAACCACATGAATCCACGCACAATTTATAACAAAAGGATTTAACTACAAATTACCGACGACATATTCACACATAATGACATCATCCGAAGGTAGGGAGTTCCTATACTCAACACTAACACACACAGTCAAATAAGCACATTAAGTCTCGAACACAAGATTCGTCCTTTAAGAAAACCTATGATTGCAAATATATCGATTCTTTAGAAAAATGATTGTAAACAATTCGTTTAGCACGTATCGTCAATTTTCAACCATCATATTCACAAAGCACGTAATGTATGGGCAAGATACTTGCCTTGATAGTCGATGCCGGACACTTCGACGAACATGGCTCAACCGGAAAACCTCGAACGCCCACAACTCTCCGGCGAAAACAACGGTAACACAACCGATCGGAAAACCACGAACGGAAGGGTTCCGACTCGAGTTCTTCGCACGGAACCTGACCCTAACATAATACTGTGAATAAATTTACAATCGTACGAGGAAGAATAATCGTAGAACGCCCAAAACCCCCCTCTAAGGATTTTCACCGGACACCTTCAGGGCACCGATTAGGAACTCAACAAAATGAAGAATCTTTAACAATCGAACCATGGATCAACAAGGAAATTGGTATAAGATGACTTAATAATCATCAATCCATCACAAATATAAGTTATCACGGATCAAACGGGCGAAATCAACCAAAACCCCCAATTTTCCCAAAACTAGGATTTTTGGAAAACTAACCTTGATTCGCTGGATTGAAGGATGTTATGGAGTGATTAATCGATGATATGAGCTCCCAAACTTCGTGGATTAATTGAATGACAACATGCCTTCATGATCTACAAGGATCCACCCGCGGAAGAGAAGGAGAGAAATGGGAAAAATGACTGAAACTGGACTGCTCGGTCATATTTATACTGGAGAAGCCTAGCGTGCTGTCACGGGGTTGGGTTTGAGCACTCGAAAGCTCTTCGGACTCGTGCGGCACTAGACTAGAATTGTATCGATCTAGCTAGTAAGCCTAACTACTCGGTTGCTAAGTATGAAAGGAGGGGTTTAAACACTTGGGAGTTGAGAGAAAACTTCACTATTTGACAATCTTTACAAGTACACAAGAATGTTGAGTCTTTGAGGGTTGAGAGCAAATGAGCCAACCTCAAGCCTATTTATACTACTCCTAGAACCTAGAATCTTCTATGCCACCTCCTCATTTGGAGGACTCTAGAACATCCTATACAATCCACATACTTCTATCCTATTCTAGAACCTATCTCTAGAATTATCCACATAAGTCTACACATACAAGGCTTACAAACACATTCTAGAATATTCTACTAAGTACAATCTAGAATGCTCCACAATCTTCAAGTGTTACATCCTTCTAGGAGGCTCCTAGAAGGTTCTTCCATCATCCCGGGCGCCCGGCCCGTCTCTGTCCGTCCCGGCCCGCACCGGCCCATCTCGGCTCGACCATCTGGGCCTATCTCTGTAATGTTCCAGACTCTTCCCGAACCTCCTGGACCAATCCGGTCCGCTTCTAGCTGCTTCCGGTCGAGTCTTCCCTGCTGAGTGACTCCTCAGCTTTTCAATGTCTACTACCCCCACAAGGCTTTTTCCGTCTAAGCCTATTATAGGAAGGAGGTTCTCCCTCGCACCTCGCGCGCGCGCGCCCGCGCACGCCGGCCGCGCCCGGCATCCCTCTCCCGCGTCCGGCCGCCCAGCTCGAGTCCTGTTCCCAGACTCGGCCTTGTCCAGTCGTGCCTTGTCCCACACGACTGCTGCTCGTCCGGCCTTGCCCGCGCCCCCTGCGCTGCCGGACAGTCCCGGACATGTCCCGTTCGTAATGCCCCTTGGGCGATCCGCTTCCCACAGCGGCGTCCGTGCTCCACCCACGCTTTCCTTGCGTGATTTTCCGTCCGATCACGCCGTCCTGAAGGCTGACTCTTCACTTGCAGCCCGATGCCATCCTTGGCGTCCTGCTCGTGCTGGTCCCTCGGCACCCTGTGCGACCGTCTGCGCACACATGTCTCGTCGTCGACTGTCGGCCGTGACATTCTCCCCCGCCCATTTCGTCGACGTCCTCGTCGATGTGGCGGCCCCTCGATGAACCAAACTGCTCCAAGGTGGTAACTAGGCTCCTCCTCAAGCTTCCTCACGTACTTGAGTGCCAACATAGCTTGTCCCGAAGGCTCTGTGGTCAAGCGTGTTTCCTGCAGCTGGGCTTGATCACACACGAACAGCGCCCTCTTGTGCGGAACTACGCCAACATTGTTCTTCCTCAGGAAGTCCATGCCCAGTATTATGTCCCGATCATCCATGCTCGTCACCTTGAAGTGCACGCGCGGTTCCCACGTGCCAATCTTTAGTCGCACCCCATTGGCGACTCCTGTAACCCGAATGGGTGGTGCATTATTTGACTTCATCCAGCCCCGTCCCTCGATGACCTTAAGCCCCAACTTCTGTGCTTCAGCCTCGTCAATGTAGTTGTAATCGGCCCCTGTGTCGACCAACGCCTTGACGGGTTTCCCATTGATCAGTCCCGTCGCATACAACAAGTTTCCCTCAAGCGGTGCTCCATCCCGCGATGCCATCCCTATGGCTGCATTCAACACTTGAAGCGCCATCGATGTCCGATCACCCTCGGCATCGTCCCATGCCTTGGTGTACTCCATGGCGGCTACCCTCGGAAACTTAGAGCATTGCCTCATCGAATGCTCTGTGCTCCAGCAAATCTCACATTTCTTCTTCTTCGGACACGCTCTTCCGAGATGGTCTGCACTCCCGCACCCATGGCAAGTCCGAGCCCATCCTGATTGCTTGCCGTCTTGGTTCTGGCCATCCTCGCGCCCCTATCTGCACCCTGGTACGACTTGTGCTGCGTACCGATGCCGTCCTCGTCCCTCCTGGACTTCCGGCTTTCCCCGGCTGGTTCCAACTCGATCAGCCGTTCCGCTATCGCAATCGCCTCGGACACGTTCTGTGCCTTGGCCCTCTACACTTCCAACTTTGCCCACGGTTTCAGTCCATCCACGAACGCGAACAAAGCTTCTTGCTCACTAAGGCTAGGCAACTCCAGCACGATCTCCTGGAACTCCTTCACATAGTCCCTGATCGTCTTGCTGTGTGTCAACTCCTTCAACCTAGCTTGGACCTCAAACTCAACATTCTCCGGGTAAAACTACCGCTTGAACTCGGCCTTGAAATCCTCCCATGTCTCCATCCGACATGTACCACGTGCGATCTCTGTTTCGCGCCTTCTCCACCACAACAGCGCCACATCTGCTAAGAAGAATGGAGCCGTCTGCAACTTGGTCGCATCATCTGCTATCCCCGATGCACAAAAGTAACGCTCCATCTTCCACAGGAAGTCATCCACTTCCCTACCATTCCGCGATCCTTGGAACGAACACGACCGGGGGATGTCGATTCGATGGGGTGCCGCACTTTGCTGGTCCCTGCCGTGGGCCATCGCCCGCTCGTACAATGCTGTCCTTCCTTCGATGGTCTCGATCCTCCCCATGATCTCCTCTCGAAAGGATGAGATCGTCGACCGAACCTCCTTCCTGACAGCTTCAAGGATCTCCTCACACAAGTCGCGTCGCAACGCGTTAAGGGTGCCCGTCACTCGATTCTCAAGCTCCTTCAACGACTCGCTCATCTCCGTCACCTGGTCGGCCACGTTGCTCCACGCCTCGAGAGCATCTGCGTGCTTGCCCATGGTTTCCTCCAGCCGAGCCACTCGTGCTTCCATGGCAACACCTCTTTCCACGGACTTGTCCCTAGACCCTTTCCTGGACTTGTCCTTCTCCTGGCCGGGTTGAACTTTGGTGGCGCTGGACGTAGTCTGCATCGGTCCTTCTTGCACAAAACCTCGCAGCAACGTCTCAACGTGGAAACTCCTTGAACCACTAGCGTGGCTCCGATACCACTTGTCACGGGGTTGGGTTTGAGCACTCGAAAGATCTTCAGACCCGTGCGACACTAGACTAGAATTGCCTCGATCTAGCTAGTAAGCCTAACTACTCGGTTGCTAAGTATGAAAGGAGGGGTTTAAACACTTGCGAGTTGAGAGAAAACTTCACTATTTCACAATCTTTACAAGTACACAAGAATGTTGAGTCTTTGAGGGTTGAGAGCAAATGAGCCAACCTCAAGCCTATTTATACTACTCCTAGAACCTAGAATCTTCTATGCCACCTCCTCATTTGGAGGACTCTAGAACATCCTATACAATCCACATACTTCTATCCAATTCTAGAACCTATCTCTAGAATTATCCACACAAGTCTACACATACAAGGCTTACAAACACATTCTAGAGTATTCTACTAACTACAATCTAGAATGCTCCACAATCTTCAAGTGCTACATCCTTCTAGGAGGCTCCTAGAAGGTTCTTCCATCATCCCGGGCGCCCGGCCCGTCTCTGTCCGTCCCGGCCCGCATCGGCCCATACCGGCCCGCACCGGCCTGTCTCGGCCCGACCATCTGGGCCCGTCTCTGCAATGTTCCAGACTCTTCTCGAACCTCCTGGACCAAGCCGGTCCGCTTCTAGCTGCTTCCGGTCGAGTCTTCCCTGCTGAGTGACTCCTCAGCTTTTCAATGTCTACTGCCCCACAAGGCTTTTTCCGTCTAAGCCTATTATAGGGGGGGAGGGTCTCCCTCGCACCTCGCGCGCACGCGCCCGCACACACCGGCCGTGCCCGGCATCCCTCGACCGCGTCCGGCCGCCCAGCTCGAGTCCTGTTCCCAGACTCGGCCTTGTCCCGTCATGCCTTGTCCCACACGACTGCTGCTCGTCCGGCCTTGCCCGCGCCCCCTGCGTTGTCGGACAGTCCCGGGCATGTCCCGTCCGCAATGCCCTTTGGGCGATCTGCTTCCCACAGCGGCGTCCGTGCTCCTCCCACGGTTTCCTTGCGTGATTTTCCGTCCGATCACGCCGTCCTGAAGGCTGACTCTTCACTTGCAGCCTGATGCCATCCTTGGCGTCCTGCTCGTGCCGGTCCCTCGGCACCCTGTGCGACCGTCTGCGCACACATGTCTCGTCGTAGACTGTCGGCCATGACAGTGGGCTAGACTGCCGAGCTAGCGTGCGCTAGCGGGCGGTCATGGTCGAGAATGTTCGGCCGGGCCCACCATCATGCGCTGAACACGTTCGCTGTCGGCCCGGCCACAATCCAGAGACTTCCTGGCTCGGCCAGGTAGCGTCTTGACCTTCCGGCCGTGGCGTGCGCTACTGCCGGCCGAAGCGTCTTGATGTCCGACAGTAGCATGCGCTACCTGCCGATCCTCCCAGTCCATAACCTTTCTACCCCTACTGCCTCGGCCGACTAGCGCGCGCAGCCAACCGGTCGTAGCGTGCGCTGCCTCCCGGCCGTAGCGTGCGCTACCTTCCGGCCATAGCGTGCGCTACGCCGGTTCCTTCCGCACCAGCCCGGCCGGTTCCTGCACCCGTCCGGCCAGTGCCCGAAACCGTCCGGCCAGTGCCCGACCACCATGATTCGACGACTCGATTTTCCGAAATCGCACGGAACGAACACGACTAAACACTCGGGGACAACATCATCGATCCGAAATGAAAACAATGGATAACCAATCATCACCTACGATCTTAAACGCCAAAATCAGTTGTCGAGAAAATAATACCGGCACTCGACAACCGAGAAATATCCGGAAAAAAATTCAAAATAACCGGAACGAATATCGTGGGTATTACATTCTACCCCCCTAAAAATAAGTTTCGTCCCGAAACTTAAAACAAAAGCAAGGCGACTCTCGACAACACACCAGAACTCCATGCAGTATAAAGCCACTACGATCCGGTTCAATACACAAGAATGCTTACAAAAAGCAACGAGCATGAATCGCTGCGGTTGATAAAACCGAGCAATACAAAAATCAAATCACGATTCTAACGCTGAAAGGTATGAAATTCCAGTAACTCGCAGATTTGGAAGATCAAATACAAAGATAATTTCTCAATACTTATGGAAATTACGAAATGGCTCAGATGTTCAATAATCACGATTACGAGATCAAACAATAATGATTGTACAACGACGAACAAATAGCAATGATCGAACAACAACGATCAACTATGACGTTCACACCTCAAATCAAGACATCAATAAACTCGTAGGAATCACGAGGTGTTAATTTCGAACACGGCTCACAAGAACTCGATCCGAACTTGGAGAGATCACAACGATATACACATCAATTTGGAACAATATCAGAACTCGCTCGAATGATAAGGGGTGAGAACAACACAAGGTCAGAAGCATCAACGAACACAATCGAGTCAATACGGTCGAAAGAAACGGAAGCGAAAAAAATATGGGTATTACATCATATCACCTTTAAAAGAGGTTTCATCCCCGAAGCCTAAACAACGAAACAAAGTGCTTGAATATCAACCTTCCCGGCCATATCCTCTTGGTCCCGCATCTAATCTCCATAACCAACTGTACCGCGGTCACGGTCGCATCCGTTGTCCCTCGGCATACTAAGCGGATTCTCACTCAATATGATTGCACCACTTCGCGAAAATAATATGCTAAAGTACCAACTTAGCATGACATATCACATAAGGTAACCAATAACAACTCGGAAAGAAAATCCACGACGTATCCTTTTAAAGGAAATCTTTTGAAAATCCTTGGGTTGCTATTCAAAATAAACTTTAAAAGTACTTTTGGTACCTCGGGTTGTTTCATCAACACTTGTAAACAACATACTCTAACCGTCTCATTTGAAATCATTTGCCAAAATAATATTTCCTTCTAACCGGCATTATCAAAATCATCATGCCTCTACGCATCATCATCACCGTTAACAACCAACAAGTTAACCATGCAAGACCATCAAACCATTCTTACATACTCTAATATTTCCAAATTCGAGTTTAAACTTTACATCGAGTGAGATTTTTCATCTTTCACTATATATTTTTGAAAAAGAAATCGTATTGGTTTTGAAAAAAAAAATTGTGTGAAAGATTTTTAAAAATCATGTACTCGAATTATTCGAAAATACAATAGTACGTTAAAAGTCATTTCCGAAAAATATCCCAACACTACACAAAAATCAACGACGGTAACATTTTACAAAATGTTCAAGGTACTTTAAAACAACTCTTTCAATACCGTCGAGGTTTTATTTGAGAATCCTAGGTCGGCTCGCAAATTTCAAACAATTTCAAAAGTTCATACGAAGCCGCCGACCTAATCGAAACGTCAAATTAGTTTCAAAAATTGATTTCCGCAACTTGCACAAACTTATGAAAGTTTCAGGAAAACATTTCGAACACACACACACAGCAGACATAATTTATCAACTCACCGAACAAAATCAATTATCACTTAGCGCGAATGAAAGGTCACAACACACGTCCACATAAAACGGTTGTCATCACTAGACAACGCACATAGAATACAGTCGCAGACGACTGACTGCAGAAAGTTAGACCTAATGGCTAAAATGCGGTTTCACATCCTCTGTCCCAGCTAACTAACGCACGCTACGACAATTATTTAGCGTGCGCTATTCCTGCCGCATTAACGCGCGCTAGCCTCGTACTTAGCGTGTGCTAACCGCTCAAATTCAGCAACGTGATTGCGAACATATATACGACATTACTAGAACCGATAGTTACAAATGAACAATGACAGCATACAAATCTAAATGCCATTGATTCACATGCTTACATCACTTCGCGAGCAACCATCAAAGGACAACTGTCATCCAAAATTGAAATCTCGTCTATTAATAAAGAGAACTGTCTTAACTCATACCGAACGATTTAGCATTCACATCACTGTTTTAATCTAAAACTGGCAACACTGCCCGAACAACAAGAACATCATCACGTATTTCTCGACTAACAGCCATAAAACCGATAAGTTTAAAGTGAGAGTCACGTCTTGTCTACATTTTGTAGACTTCACTTGAGTTTAAAAATTGTGTTTTGAAAACTTATAATACAAAATGAAAATAAAATATTAGTAGTTTGAATTCTCCAAAAAATTCGACCTTGAGGTCATCATATGAAAATCAAACTTTTTCCTCCCTTAGGAGGATGTTTTAAAACAAAATATACGTGTCTCCCCCCCCCCCCCCAAAACATGTAAAGTTTTGAAATATCACATTGATGAATTTTTCTTTGCGCAACCACACCAAGGCCATTACTCTTGTAAAAACGACTTATATTAGGATGTGTGTATATATACATATACGTTGGCACCACTTTTATCTTAGCATCATACGAAGATCAAACAACATAGGCCACATTTTCACAAATCACCTTTAACTCCACATCATAACACAAAATCATACAAGCTCGTATATCACAAGGCACAATATAGTAGGGAGACTTACATTCACAGGTCGCATGAAGATGATGGCTGCACCTCGATACTAATCACTTCCGACATCACAGACGACGCGTCGCGACACGACTTAGACAGACACAATATGACAGAACAAGACACGACAATACCCGACTGGACCCGACAGCCTAGGTTTCCGCAACCTAATCTCCGATACCATAAATGTAACAACCCCAGAATCAAACTGGGAATATTACACGCCGCAGACCCTCTCCGTGAGGATCCACCAGGCTAGACATCAAAACCACACAATAAATTATATACCGACATGATATAATACCAAATCCGTAGACCAACTTGGTCTTTCGTCACTAACATACAAGTCAAAAATACACATTTCTATCTCGACTCATACCCATGCAAGGGTAAAATACACACATAAATAAAAAGTACGACAGCGGAAAAGACCATACACATACTCCGACTAACTGCACCCAAAACTGGCCTTCATGTGATTAGTATCATTTGCCTTCCATCATCCTTCGCGCCGATCCTGTGTTTTGCTCCTAACTCCGCATGTACACGGATGCAAAACAGACATCCACCCCCCGAATACTCGGGGGTTAGCAAAACTCCACTGTTTTGCTAGTACAAGTATAAAGTGCAAATACGAGCCATACAAAACACATTCCGAGAATACAACAAAAGACTTCCCGAGATATTTGATAATTTAAAATAGTTCAAGTCTTGAAAGTAGAAACCAAAACAAGAAAGCACTTTGAAAACATTTTCAAATCTCGGGAGTTTTCGAAAACATTTGCAATAGTAAAGTTCTTAATTCTTCAAAAGCCTCTTAGGGTCACCGCCCCAAAGTTCATTTTTCAAAAATGCAAAACCGATTAACAAAACACGGGGTTCACAACCCAATTCATTCCAGTCACAAAACACAGGGTCCACGACCCAACCATTTCGATCACCAACACAGGGTCCACGACCCGTTCATTCACTTCAATACACTTCCAAAAATACATTACACATAACACATTATGTTTATGCCATTTTAGCCAAACACCAAGACTCGATATATAATGTCTCTCGACTCCGAGCAACAAGCATTGTCATACTCCGGTCATATCACAATTAATCATCAGTACAAACACTCTGGCAATTCTCGCGACCCGGTCCAGCCTCCGGTCCCGCCGTAAGGCCACCAAGTCCCTGTGCGCCCCGTCGAGCGACCCCAAGTGAGAATGCCCACTCGAAGTAACCCTCGCGACCCGGTCCAGCCGCTAAGCCACCAGGTCCCCGTGTGACACCGTCGATTCAATCCCCGAGTGAGAGTACCCGAGAAAAACTTACAACTCTCATCAATTCTCATTTCCAAAACCGAAATCCTCAAGAGTCAATCACAATATATATAGTCGAGGTGTTTTGCTAAAATGGCCATATTATCCAACACATACTCACGACCCAAAATTAATACTATCCACAAAGAAACACACTTATCTCAACAACATCGAACGACACAACCAATATCACATAACTCATATATCCACCGATAACCACATGAATCCACGCACAATTTATAACAAAAGGATTTAACTATAAATTACCGACGACATATTCACACATAATGACATCATCCGAAGGTAGGGAGTTCCTATACTCAACACTAACACACATAGTCAAATAAGCACATTAAGTCTCGAACACAAGATTCGTCCTTTAAGAAAACCTATGATTGCAAATATATCGATTCTTTAGAAAAATGATTGTAAACAATTCGTTTAGCACGTATCGTCAATTTTCAACCATCATATTCACAAAACACGTAATGTATGGGCAAGATACTTGCCTTGATAGTCGATGCCGGACACTTCGACGAACATGGCTCAACCGGAAAACCTCGAACGCCCACAACTCTCCGGTGAAAACAACGGTAACACAACCGATCGGAAAACCGCGAACGGAAGGGTTTCGACTCGAGTTCTTCGCACGGAACCTGACCCTAACATAATATCGTGATTAAGATTACGATCGTACGAGGAAGAATAATCGTAGAATGCCCAAAACCCCCCCTCTAAGGATTTTCACCGGACACCTTCAGGGCACCGATTAGGAACTCAACAAAACGAAGAATCTTAACAATCGAACCATGGATCAACAAGGAAATTGGTATAATATGACTTAATAATCATCAATCCATCACAAATATAAGTTATCACGGATCAAACGGGCGAAATCAACCAAAACCCCCAATTTTCCCAAAACTAGGATTTTAGGAAAACTAACCTTGATTCGCTGGATTGAAGGATGTTATGGAGTGATTAATCGATGATATGAGCTCCCAAACTTCGTGGATTAATTGAATTACAACATGCCTTCATGATCTCCAAGGATCCAGCCGCGGAAGAGAAGGAGAGAAATGGGAAAAATGACTGAAACTGGACTGCTCGGTCATATTTATACTGGTGCAGCCTAGCGTGCGCTAGACTGCCGAGCTAGCATGCGCTAGCGGGCGGTCATGGTCGAGAATGTTCGGCCGGGCCTGCCATCATGTGCTGAACACGTGCGCTTTCGGCCCGGCCACAATCCAGAGACTTCCTGGCTCGGCCAGGTAGCGTGCGCAGCCTTCCGGCCGTAGCATGCGCTACCTGCCGGCCGTAGCGTGTGCAGTGTCCGACAGTACCGTGCGCTACCTGCCGATCCTCCCAGTCCAGAACCTTTCTGTCCCTACTGCCTCGACCGACTAGCGCGCGCAGCCAACCGGTCGTAGCGTGTGCTGCCTCCCGGCCGTAGCGTGCGCTACCTTCCGGCCATAGCGTCCGCTACGCCGGTTTCTGCCGCACCCGCCCGGCCGGTGCCTGCACCCGTCCGGCCAGTGCCCGCAACCGTCCGGCCAGTGCCCGACCACCATGATTCGACGACTCGATTTTCCGAAATCGCACGGAACGAACACGACAAAACACTCGGGGACAACATCATCGATCCGAAATGAAAACAACAGATAACCAATCATCACCTACAGTCTTAAATGCCAAAATTAGTTGTCGAGAAAATAATACCGGCACTCGACAATCGGGAAATATCCAAAAAAAATCCAAAATAACCGGAACGAAAATTGTGGGTATTACATTCTACCCCCCTAAAAATAAGTTTCGTCCCGAAACTTAAAACAAAAGCAAGGCGACTCTCGACAACACACCAGAACTCCATGCAGAATAAAGCTACTACGATCCAGTTCAATACGCAAGAATGCTTACGAAAAGCAACGAGCATGAATCGCTGCGGTTGATAAAACCGAGTAATACAAAAATCAAATCACGATTCCAACGCTGAAAGGTATGAAATTCTAGTAACTCACAGATTTGGAAGATCAAATACGAAGACAATTTCTCAACACTTATGGACATTACGAAATGGCTCAGATGTTCAATAATCACGATTACGAGATCAAACAATAATGATTGTACAACGACGAACAAATAGCAATGATCGAACAACAACGATCAACTATGACGTTCACACCTCAAATCAAGACATCAATAAACTCGTAGGAATCACGAGGTGTTAATTTCGAACACGGTTCATAAGAAATCGATCCGAACTTGGAGAGATCACAACGATATCCACATCAATTTGGAACAATATCAGAACTCGCTCGAATGACAAGGGGTGAGAACAACACAAGGTCAGAAGCATCAACGAACACAATCGAGTCAATACGGTCGAACGAAACGGAAGCGAAAAAAATATGGGTATTACAAAACCAAAGTAAGAATCGAGCATTCGTGAAATACTATGCCCACGGCATACGATCAATACCTGCTCACAAGGTTAGAAGACAAGTGCCCCACGGCGAATCATCAATACAGAACACAACAATACATCACCCGAAGGTAAACCAAGCCAACACTGAAATAGATACGAATCACAATGCCCGAAGGCTCCAACAGAAGTACCGATACATCACAATGGCCTGAAAGCCCCTCAGCCGAAGCTGTATATCACAATGGCCTGAAAGCCGAACAGCCCGAAACTGTATCAACGAGGGCCGAAGCCACGGCACGAAGCCGTATCACAATGAGGGCCGAAGCCACGGCACGAAGCCGTATCACAATGAGGGCTGAAGCCACGGCACGAAGCCGTATCACAATGAGGGCCGAATCCACGGCACGAAGCCATATCACAATGAGGGCCGAATCTACGGCACGAAGCCGTATCACAATAAGGTCATCCAATGACCGTGACCTACTGAATTGTAGGTGCTGGGAAACCAACCGCGAAGGTTCAAGCCCCAGACTTACCCATCGAGCACTAGCCGAACTAGCCTCCACAATTAGTCGCAAACGGCAACGATTACCAGATTATCGAATTCACAAGAATAATAGTGTGCTGCCTTGAATCGGCTAACACGATAAAAAAATACTCATGGATGGGCACCGTCCTCGGCGGTCCCAATTCAAAATACCTCGACTGCCTTGGAATGGCCAATCGATCACGACGAATCAACGGATGGGAACGATTCTTGACAGTCCCAATTCAATACACCGATCACTTTAGAACGGTCGATCGATAACACGATACAACGGATGGGAAGTGTCTTAGATAATCCCAATTCAATATGTCGATTACCTTAGAACGGTTAATCGATAACCAATAATACAACGGATGGGAATTATCTTAGATAATCCCAATTCAATACCTCGATTACCTTAGAACGGTCAATCGATAAACAATGATACAACGGATGGGAATTATCTTAGATAATCCCAATTCAATACCTCGATTACCTTAGAACGGTCAATCGATAAACAATGATACAATGGATGGGAATTATCTTCGATAATCCTAATTCAATACCTCGATTACCTTAGAACGGTCAATCGATAACCAATGATACGATAGAATAGATGTCCCGGCACCTTAAACCGACCATGGAAACAGAGATGATAAACGAATATATCAAATGCCTTCAATCGGCCAATGCAACGTCATAGCAATAGTTCCAATTCGATAATAACGATTCAACGATGCCTCAAAAAGACATTAACGTCAACAGTAATAATTGATACATCGATACCGCGAACCGACTATCGACAACATCACTATAAAGAAGAATGTCAATGCCTTAAACCGGCCGTTAACGAATAACAATAACATTTAGCATAATTGCCGAAAGGTATTGAATCAAACAATTCCTGAATATCAACAAATCTCGAAGAGACTAAGTCTCGAAATGATACAATACATTCATATAGATATATGATAACATTAATCTCATTGACCAGTGCAAGTATAAAACTTGCCTCAAACCGAAGGCGAGAAAGTCCTTCCACGATCAACGTCCTGGCACGAAACGATGAACGGCGCCTCCCGACGATCACAAACACTCGAACAACCTTGAATGAAAACAATTCATTCAAAAACACAATCAATAGAAAACAACGACAAGGACAAAGCCCGATTCAAACACGAATCGATCACACCGCACGAACGAATATCATAGTTCTCAACTATGAATTCTAGCATCCTCCAACACCTCGATGATCAATTAACATGATCATTACGTTCTTAACACTTGTGAAATCCATTCAACAAGATTCACTTAAGAACAATCATCAAAACGAACATCTCAAAATGATAATATCACCAATATCATCAAATTGATCCTCCTACAATGATAATATTATCAATATTATTATTATCACCCCAAGAACATCATCAACTCAATAATCATGATGTCTGAAACAAAAATCCTTCATCAATACATCATGAATTCGGATTAAACAACAACATTCGCTCAACCATTTTCAAATTATGATAATCACCTCCTAAATCATCATAAATCGTTACTAAAATGGTTATAATCTTTCAAGAACACCACCAACAACAATAATCATCTCAAGACTATGTTAATCATATAACAATCTTAACATAATCCTTCCTAGACATGATTAAAAACCTCCAAACAATCTAAAACATCAAGAACATAATCCAACTCAAACAATACCATCATGGTCTTCATAAAAAGTTTATCAAAACTATGAAGAATCATGATATACTCCATCAATCAAACAATACCCGAAGAAAACAACAACAACAACAACAACAACAACAACAACAACAACAAACTCGAAAATCACAAGAGATTGAGGGAACTTATGAAAGAAGAACAAGAAGAACCCTCCAAACACCAAAGGAGCACGAACAAGCTTTCAACTTCAAGCTTAAATCCAAGCTAGGATGACCAAGATCGAGTTGGAAGGGGCTAAACATCGATAACAAGTCCAAACGGACGATTCTAGGGAGAGAAAATGTGTTTTTGTTCGTGAGGAAATGAAATACGAAACCAAGATAAATAGACTGACAAGTCCATTACGTATGTTATACGCCCATGCTAACGTACGTAAGGGCCTTTACGTATGCTATGTAAAAACATTAATGTACGTAAAGCTAAATCCAGAACTAATTGAACTAAAATACGAAGGCCTTAACGTACGTAAACAAAAATTTATTACGTACATTAACAAGACCTGCATTACGTACGTAGAGCTCACCTCTTAACGTACGTAAGGGTCCGTTGACTGCAATAGTGAGATCCGATCGGAAGATGCTCGGGACCCACCGGCCGAAAGTGACTACGAGGTAGGTTCCTACCACCTACCAAGCATTATGTACGTAACCTTACAGGCATAACGTATGTAATAATGTCAACAAGCTAGCGTACGCAATGCTACATCCGTAGCGTACGTTAAGGATAGTATAATTAGCCAAAAATCCAAACTCTCCAACCAACATTCAAACGACGAAACCAACCCAACGACAGGTATAAATATTTCGATCCCGAAATATTCCAATACAATATATATTGTATCAGTCCAAAACAACAACACTTGTACAATTCCAAGTGAATACGTACAACTCAAGAGTAACACGAAAAAAAAAATTATCCCTGGATAATACATACTGCCCCCCTTAAAAAGAGTTTCGTCCCCGAAACTCAGGCTACACAACAAGGGATAAAGACTATCGATCAGGATATGAAAACAACATCTCCAGGAATACTCCTCACTGCGAACCACTTCGCCTGAGTAATCGGGCCAACCCCACGGGTCCCCGCGTCTCCTCTGCCCGAACACGGCGAAAAACAAGAGATAAAAACACTCAACCAACTGCGAGATCAGCCGAATCATGACTTTCCCGCTAGAGACCAGCCAAGAAGTCCTACCAACCGCATGACTAGTAATACCGGCGTACACACCCCATGGGAGTCGCCCATTGTACATGTCTACAGTCATCAGTGTACACTTCCCCGTTCTCGTCGGCATCGGACGTCCATACAAACACTGAATCACGCCACGCAAAAATAATAACAACACAAACATAGTCATCGGGACCATATCAAACGCACACCCAAGTCCTCATGACTTGACGTCTCGAATCACAATGAAAAAAATTACCCAAATCATCACAAGAATCTCGGGTACAATATCAAAAGAAAAGAAAAACGCATCAACGACCTCAAATCTCAAGATTCTCAGATACAATTATTACAAGATAGATCAACAACAAATGGTTCGCAACCACAATATTACAATACAGACTGAGTCAAAACATCAATCCGAAAAACAAGGAAAATACAAATCAAGGCTACATCTCAAATGTACCTGAAATCAACATCCTCCAGATCATCGATCTCCTCGATCTCATCAACTCGAGGAAAACCCAAACCTGAACTCGCTGCTCCTCCTCAGCTGTCCTTACCTCTGGCTCCCGAAGCCTGACAGGACCCCTTGGATGGAGTACGGACTGGATCTCTAGTGGCCCGTGAGCTCTCTCGATACCTACTGGCACTAGAACTCCTACAGTATTTCTGAAGGTGTCCCTGGCTCCCACACAGAAAACAAACAATAGCTGGCAGAGTACAATGGGTACTAACGTGCCCCGCTGAATCATAGTTAAAGAAAACAACAGTCGAACTCGTCGCCTGAGAAGAAGATGCTTTCCCAGCACGAGGACGACTAAAGAAAAGACCTCCTAGACGTCGGAGTCCGATGTCCCTCTGAACGAACCGGCATCCTAGTCCTCTCACTAGAAGAAACGGAAGGGTTCTTCCGAACAAGCTCCTTGATCAAAAGCTCTGCTCCAAGAGGCTTCTCGATGAATTCGCCAAGTGAGTTACAATTATGATTGAACAACTGCATCCTCAACTGCGGGTTCAACCTCTTGCTAAAATACTTGATCATATCCGGCTCAGTACGGATAACAAATGAAGCAAACTGAAGAAGTCCCTGAAACTCCTCAGCAATAACAATAACACCCTCATCCTTGACGAATTTGGGGTTCAAAATTTCTGACAACTTGGCTTCACGAAGTGGAGCCGGATAATACCTCTCTAACATGAGAGTCTTAAACTCGCCCCAAACACAGTCACGATCAGTGGGTTTCACGGAAAGCCACCACGAATAAGCACCCTTACTCAAATAGTAAGCCGCCACAGCCACCTTACTCTCTTCCGGACACTGAACCATGTCGAAGAGTTTATCAAAATGTTCAAGCCAATGAACAATATCAGCTGGTTCTGAAGAACCCTCAAAGATAGGCGGCCTCTGACGAGAGATGTCACCGATAATCTGACTCACTCTCCCAGCCTGTCCATAAAACGGCACCTGGAGGCCCTGCTGCTGTGTACCACGAACCATCGAGGTCTGCATGGTTTCCATTATCTGCGTCATCTGAGTCATCTGGGTCATCATGCCCCTCATAAGCAAGAAAGGGTCGATGTCAGTCCGATCGACTCCTCGAGTATGACGTCCTGAAGGGAAGTCGGTCGCGTAAGTCACATCTCTGTCCGAATTCTGATCCATCTCGACATCCGCATATGCATTGACATGAGGTTCTAGGTTTCGGCCTGCTCTGCAGCCTTTACCCCCTCTGCCACATCCTCGGTTTCCTCTTTTCATACTGAAAGAATAATACTCGTTCATGAACAATGCTCAAATATGCCTCAACGGCCAATCCACAATGCTAAGTCAATAGCCAAACACGATTACACATACTCAACAAATAAACGATCAATTCAAACATGCTAATTATAGCCAATACTGGGCCGACACGCTCCAAAGCAAATAATCATGAATGGGTCGTACCACAATGTTGCATACAGGTTTCAACAAAACATGTATAATCAATGGCATAATGAATGTATGAACATACAAGAGAATCGAGTCCTTACACAGGTCATACGAAGCTTCGAGGTCTTGCGATACTAGTCTTCACTGACGACGACTCGCTGAAAGAATGACTCATACAGTTATCCAACTATCACGACTCACAAAACCCGACTGTCCATATTGTCATAACCTGACCGTCCACTACTACCGCGTTGGTAGAACCACATAACTCACATATCAGGGTATCTCACAACCCAACTCTCTGATACCATTTTCTGTAATACCCCCAAATCCCACTGGGTCATTACAGTGCCGTGGACCCCACACCAGGAGATCCACCAGGCTAATGTAATACCCGCAAATTTCGGAGTTCGGTAAATTTATTTTTTCAGTGGGAGCCCATTTTGATGACACGCTCGTTATCGTTTCGTCATTCCGAAAGTATTTAATTATGTACTTTTGGTCATCCGAGTTCGTTTCGATATCATTTTGTTGAGTTCCGTGTTCTTAAGCGGTTTTTCTGCACTTGAGTTCGATTCTTGCGAATCTCATCCGAAACTGTTGTTTCAAGTTTCTCATAAGTTTATTTAATGTAATTATTCATGTTGCGAGCTTCGTCTTGGTGTTTCGATCGTGTATCGTGTATTTCGGACGTTTTGGGCTATTTTCGTAATTTCCCAAAGTTTGGGGTAATTGCTTTCCGTTGTCAAATTTCGAGTCTTCGGGTGGCCAGAATTATGTGTTCTCTTAGTGCTCGAATTCGTCTTTGCGAGTACTTCGTAACTGTATCTTCAATTCGTATTCAGGTTCGGGTTTCAGGGTCGTTCGGGCCGTCGGAGTTGGCCCCAGCCGAGTCATGGCCGGGCAGTCTGGGCCCAGGCCAGCACTGGCCGAGTTACGGCCGGTAGTACTCGGCAGTTATGTACGTAAGGCCGGTTACGTACATAAGGCCCTGACCGGTAACGTACGTAACGGGCCGTCAGATTTAGGGCAGTTGGCTCGGCCATGGCCGGTTACATACGTAAGCCCTTGGCCGGTTAAGTATGTAACCCTGCTGGCAGGCAGCCTATTTAAGGCCCTGCAGTCGGGTTTTTCACCATTTTCCTCATTCTTCTCATTCTCTTCCGCGGTTGGGGTGTGGTTACCATGGAGCCATGTTGTTGAACAAAAAATCCACGAAGTTCCAGAGGTTATATCATCGATCAATCATCCTATATCATCCCTTGATCCAGCGAATCAAGGTTAGATCTTTAGAACCCTACTTTTGGGAAGATTTGGGGGTTTTCATGTTTTTGTCCGATTCGTTCCGTTTTGTTGATTAATTCATGATGAATATGATTAATCTTATTGGTATTCTTAGTTTCCCTATGGATTCATGGTATATTTCGTGGTTTATACGGAATCGAGAGGGTTTGGTCGTGGTCCGCCCTCGTTGTTGTTTATATACGAATATACATGAATCGTAGGTGGGTTTTCGGGTGTATTCCAATTCCGTATTCATTTAGAAATGGTTGTGATTGTATTCGTCAAATTGTTAGGTTCGGTTTCGTCGGTTCCTAGCGTTCCTCGGTGACTTTCCTTTCCGTTCGTTGCGTCGTCAATTATTCAAGGCAAGTATTTTTGGAAACCTTTATGCTTAACGTGAAATGGTAATGTATATTGTGTGTGATTTGCTCACCTCGTGAGGGTCCGACGGGATCACGGAGGGAGTCCAATGGTTTATGCCCTGGATTCACGAGTTTGTTTAGCTAGCCAGCTCGGGAGGGTCCTTGGAGGCCTCGAGGGGGATTTGTGGCTTCGTCCCAGTCCTAGGTGATGCACGTGCGTGATTTGTTTTATGATATGGCCAGCTCCGGAGGGTCCTTAGAGGCCTCGAGTGGGATTTGTGGCTTTGTCCCGGTCCTAGGCAAATGTGATTGACTGTTTGTTTCCAGAAAAGACATGTCTGGTTTGGTTTTCGAAATGATTTTGGTCCATGTACTATGAAATGTGGAAGCGATTGGTTTGCCTTGAATACTTGTACTAGCGTAATTGCTTACCCCTTTGGGGACCCGTTGTGGGGAAATTCTTTTTATGGATTTCAGGTTATGATCATCCGGATGAGCGAGTGCTGGGACAGTACGAGGATGTTGGCCAGGGTCGTTGACATGTGCACTTGAGTCCTTTTATTTCCATTGTTCCATTCGATATGGTTGTTGTCTACTTTTGAAACTTATAGATTGTACTCGCGAGTACTTAGGCTTTTCCCTACGGATTATGATTTGTATTTGTTGAGGTTATTTAATGTGGCCATTGTTGATTATTCCGCCGGTTGTACTGGGCGTGTTAATTGATTTCCAACTGGATTATGTGTGTTTTTACTGTGGTAAGTTGTGTCTAACCTAGTGGGTCCCATGTAGGGGTCCACGGCACTGTAATATACCTTGAATATCTCGGGGATGTTGCAGAAAATGGTATCAGAGCACTAGGTTTATAGATATCTAGGCTTGTCGGTCATTTGGGTCAAGTTGTGTTTTGTTTTGCACATTGTCACACCGCTGTCGGCATCTCAGTACATCCAGTGCTCGTAAGTTTTCCTTACTCAATTCTCTTGTTTTCTCGTATTGTAATTCCGCTTCTTTAACTGTGATTGTCTCTCTCATACTTATCGTCGAGTTGTTTTCCGATCCATCCGGTCCGTGTAATTTTTGATTCTGGTATTGCGCAGTCGTTTATATCTCTGGAGTATGTGCGCCGTTCCGGGCTTGATCGTTTTTCGTCTTGTGAGCCTTCCATCTCTAAACTTCCTAGCATTGGTAGGATCGTTGGCTATCGAAAGATCCGAGTTTTGCCCCGTGGTATTTTCATGATGAGGAAGTTTTGAGCATTGATATGTTCCGGGAAAGGTATTGATGGCAGAGTTTGTTGAGAAACTCACATAGATGGTTTCGACATGTGTCCGAATCGGTGTTCATTGGTTATGCTGTTAAACTTGAAGAGATAGTTTGACATATGATTGAAATTAGTGTTTCCGAGTTGCGCTTGTTGAACTGGTGATTTTTGAATGCCGTTTATGCGCGTGTTCGGGAATTAATGGTACTTGGCTAATTGTTGTTATTTACAACCAATGTGTTTATATTAATAATAATACCTGCGGCGTGCATGCTTGAAAAATTTCTTAGACTTGATCATATTGTGGGTTTTTGAAAAGTGACATGAATTTGGGCGAGCCAGCCTTGTATTTTCAAATAAAACCTGGTGTCAGTATTTGAAAGTCGTGTTTAAAAGTGTTTTAGGACATTTTATAAAATGTTACCACTGTTAAACCCTTGTCGTGTTTGAAAGGGTCTTGAAAACGATTTTTAACTTATTGGTTTTATTTTCAAATAACTAGAGTATACGATTTTAAAAACCAGATTAGCTTGGGGAAACCTGGGCTATCGAGTCAAGTTGTGTTTGTTGAGTTTTGTCTCATCGGATTTTGTCTGACTTAGTTACATCGTGATGCATCGTCTGAGTTCATTGGTCGTGATTAATATCGAGGGGCGATCGTCATTTACGTGTGACCTATGGATGTAAGACTCCCTTCCTTATGTTGTGTCTCATGCGACACGAGTTATTTGTGTGATTAGTTGTTAAATAATGGAATCCTTCTGTGGATTTTGATTTCACGATATGTGTTTATTCGACTCTCGTATTTGGTTTATACGAGGAGTGTCGTCGCTGCTGATGTATTTTCGAACCGTATTTTATCCGCTGCGTGAGTTCTTTCAAAATGACTTTCGGTATTTTGCAAACTTAGTTTATTTCGTAAAAACCGATTCCCTAAATCGAGTTTTGGCATTTTGGCCTTGAACATTTTATGACGGTTTGACAAATGATTTTGTGAGTTTTGGAAAATATTACCGTCATCAGTCTTTTTGGCATTTTTGAAATGACGTGGGAAATTGTGCTTAGCCTCGTAAATCCTTGTGAGAAGGGTTTACGGCGTGTAATATTCCCAGGAGGATCTGGGGGTGTTACAATTTTTTGAGATGTCCTGTTGCTGTCTCTCTGAGTCGTTAGCGCACGCTAGGCTTTGCGGCTAGCGCGCGCGAGAGTGCGTTGGTAGCACGCTAAGGGGAGGATAGTGCACGCTACCTGGTAGTTCAGGGCAGTCCAGGAGTTACTGGACTGGGTCTGAAGTTCTCGTTAGCGCACGCTAACACTTGGGGTTAGCATACGCTAACAGTGTATTTTTGGTCAGGAGTTTTGTTTGGTGCCGTGATAGCGCACGCTAACCTTAATGATTAGCGCACGCTAATTGTGTCCAGTATAAATACTGGACACCAATCTAGAATCTGCATCCTTCTTCATTTGTTCTTCTTCCTCCGTGAGTTTGAGACGTAGCGACTAGGGTTTGCATCTGGGCTGATTTTCTTCCATCCAAAGGTGTTTTGGAGTATCCTAGGTGATTATAACATCATCTAATCCATTGTTCTTCTCCGGATCTAAGTATTTTTCTTGAATCCCTAGAATTGACTTTTTTGGAGTTTTGTTCTTGATTTCGTTTCCTATCCGGTTTTGAGAAACCGATTGTTGTTTAATGATGTGGTTAAACATATCCTAGGGATTGTATATCACTGTCTTGATCTTGAACGATTTGATGCGTGTGCTATGATGTGTTTAAGTGAATGTTGATACGCGTGAATTTTGAGCATTTTGGCCTATTGTACTTCTGAAAAACCTTGAGTATCTTAGAAAGTAAATTTCGAGACGTACTTTTAAAATAAATTATTTTCTCGTGGTACATCCAAGGTGCCACAATATGTTTCAAAATTCTTCTAGCTCGAGGACCAAAATGTTTTGAAATATTTTCAATGTTTTAGAAACACTTCTACTTAGACCCTAGGGTCGAATATTCCGAAAATTTTTCACTAAGAGAAAGTGTCCTCATTTTTATCAAATGCGAAATGGTTCTCCAAAGTCTCCATAACGATGTTTCACACTTGTACTTTTTTTTGAAAGGTGATACTCAAGATCAACCGGTGTTTTTCCTAAATTATTTTCAAAAGGAGGTTTTCGTTTTTAAAACCTATCCATTCCCGTTTGAGGGCTGGGTATGTATGTATGATGTTCACGTTGTCATTATGATGTTTGCTCCCGATTATGATCGAATTGGTGGCATGAACGTTGAGGCATTGCCACGCATTTGTTGTACTAGCCCTCTGTGAGAGTTGTGAACTGGTGTTTACTGTTTATCGCCTCGTGGTGATTTGCGTGTTGTCGCACAAGTGTGAGTTGTTAAAGCTTGGATTTTTGTGCGTTTATGTACATGGGTTATTGTTTCATGATGTTTGTGATTGTGTGCTGGCTATCGTTCGGGCCGTTGTAATCGTCGAACGATTCCGTTGTTGTTGTGATTTTTGTATGCATCGACATGTTATGATGAGCTGGCATCTCCGGTATGTTGTTTTGCGGTGTTATGTTCCATTGTATCTAGCATCTGTATTTTCGGTATGCCGAGCCGAGGCATCTCAACCGTGATGTGTCGGGGGATTGTACGTGCAATTTGTCCTTCCTCGCCTGTGACGCGTTTCAAGTGCGGACTCGAGGGACATCATGTTCAGTTTTGTGAGTTGATTACCGAGCCTTCCGAGGCACGGACTTGAGCATTGATATCAGGACCGGCTCCGAGGAGTCCCTGGGGGGCGTGGTCTATCAGTTGTATGTTATGTTATTTCATTACCTTGTTGTTTTGAACTTCGGGAATTAAGTTCTTTTATTTGAAGTGGATCGGACTTGGAACTTCTGTGTTTTCGACTCTGTCGACTCGTTTATGTTCGTTAACATTTTCTGAGCTTGCCTTGTCCCTTGCTTTGGTTGATCGAACGAGGGTGGTATTGTTTCGGAATTACTCGTTTGTCGTTGTGACTTTTCAATTGCTATTCCCTTTCCTGTGGATCTTATGTGAGTGCACATCATGTTGTTTTTCACCGGATCATGTTTTGTCTCGAGTTGAGATGTGAACCTCGGAGATTGTCGGTTGAACCTTATTGTTCTTCGTGATCCGAACATGAATGTTCGATTTTTGTTGTCTCGATCGTTATGGTTCGATCATTGATCGTCTAGTTTTTGTTGACCCCGTTTCGTGATTGTTGAGCGTTCAGACTCCCTCCTAATTTCCTTAAGTTCGGGAAATTAGTATCGTTTTCGATCTTCTAACCCTTGGGCGGTGGAATTCCGTATTTGTTCAGCGATTGGCTCGCGTGTTGAATGATGTACCGTTAGGTTGGTCAATCGTGTTGATTTTCGTTCGTTGTGTTTTGCGATTGTTCGGATAATCGACTTGATTATATTATCTGTTTGATGATGCTCGTCACTTGTTGTCTCTACCGGTGGCGTTGTGTTGGTCGTCGTGGAGCGTGTTTTCACGCCGTATATTCCTTTGCATTGCTTGTAACGTTTCGCCATTGGGCGCGAGTTTTTCGGTTCTTGTTAATATCGTTGAGTTTTCCTGGCGGGATTTTGCTTCTCCGTACTTGTTTTAAGTTTCGGGACGAAACTTCTTTTAAGGAGGGTAGAATGTAATACCCGCAAATTTCGGACTTCGATAAAAAATTTTTTCCGGCGGGAGCCCATTTTGACGACTCTCTCGTGATCGTTTTGTCATTTCGAGAGTATTTAATTCTGCACTTTTTGTCATCCGAGTTCGTTTCGATATCGTTTTGTTGAGTTTCGTGTTCTTAAACGGTTTTTCTGCACTTGAGTTCGATTCTTGTGAATGTCATCCGAAACTGTTGTTTCGAGTTTCTAGTAAGTTCATTTAATGTTATTATTAATGTTGCGAGCTTCAGCTTGGTGTTTCGATTGTGTATCGTGTATTTTGGACGTTTTGGGCCATTTTCGTAATTTCCTAAAGTTTGGGGTAATTACTTTCCGTTGTCGAATTTCGAGCCTTCGGGTGGCCGGAATCGTGTGTTCTCTTAGTGCTCGAATTCGTCTTTGTGAATACTTTGTAACTGTATCTTTGATTCGTATTCAGGTTCGGGTTTCGGGGTCGTTCGGGCCGTCGGAGTTGGCCCCGACCGAGTCATGGCCAGGCAGTCTGGGCCCAGGCCGGCACAGGACGAGTTACGACCGGTAGTGCTCGGCAATTACGTACGTAAGGCCGGTTACATACGTAAATCCCTGGCCGGTAACGTACGTAACGGGCCGGCAGATTTGGGGCACTTGGCTCGGCCATGGCCGGTTACGTACGTAAGCCCTTGGCCAGTTACGTACGTAACCCTGTTGGGTTTTTCACCATTTTTCTCATTCTTCTCTTTCTCTTCCGCGGCTGGGGGTGTGGTTACCATGGATCCATGTTGTTGAACAACAAATCCACGAAGTTCCAGAGGTTATATCATCGATCAATCATCCTATATCATCCCTTGATCCAGCGAATCAAGGTTAGATCTTTAGAACCCTACTTTTGGGAAGATTTGGGGGTTTTCGTGTTTTTGTCCGATTCGTTCCGTTTTGTTGATTAATTCATGATGAATAGGATTAATTTTATTGGTATTCTTAGTTTCCCTACGGATTCATGGTATATTTCATGGTTTTTATGGAATCGAGAGGGTTTGGTCGTGGTCCGCCCTCGTTGTTGTTTATATACGAATATACATGAATCGTAGGCGGGTTTTCGGGTGTATTCCAATTCCGTATTCATTTAGAAATGGTTGGGATTGTATTTTTCGAATCGTTAGGTTCGGTTTCGTCGGTTCTTAGCATTCGTCGGTGACTTTCCTTTCCGTTCGTTGCGTCGTCAATTATTCAAGACAAGTATTTTTGGAAACCTTTATGCTTAACGTGAAATGGTAATGTATATTGTGTGTGATTTGCTCACCTCGGGAGGGTCCGACGGGATCACGGAGGGAGTCCAATGGTTTGTGCCTGGATTCACGAGTTTGTTTAGCTAGCCAGCTCGGGAGGGTCCTTAGAGGCCTCTGTAACACCCCCGATATATTCGGGAATATTACAGCGCCGTAAATCTTTTACCTAAGGATTTACAAGGCTGAAGAATTGAACAAGTATAAAAGGGTACTGACGAATGGAAATAACGGAATTACAGTACATCAGTTCTGACCAAATACAGAAATAGTACAATTTTTCAACAGAACTCAATAATACATCACCAAATTCAAATCATCACAAACGACTTCGTACTCGAGTACTTATTGAAATAACGAATAAACAACAGATACATAAACCCGGTCGGGACATCACTCTGCACCCTCGTCATCATACAGTTCCAGTGGTTGTTTCCCTGCTCTCCTGGATCCTGAACACAAACAAAATGTTCACCCCCGAAGGGGTTAGCACAACGATGCTAGTACAAGTACCACAACATATTATTCATATCTTACGAAGAATAATAATAACGTAAACGACAAAATACCAACGAGTCTTCTCCTACGAGAAACTCAAACATATCATACACAACTGATAATCACAACATGATATCAATACATACACATGGTAATTCCATCGATCCAGCGTTCACTGCCTAGAACCCACGATGATACCTTCAGACAAACCCGTGGTGGAAAAACCCGTCCGATGATCCAGCGCACGCTAGCATAGATCCCCCGATGATCCCGTCGGACCAACACGAGGTGGACACACAATAACGACATACATGCACGACAATATGTATAACAACAATACATAAAACAATTATGGTACTTGCCTCGATTTGAAGACAATAACAATACTTCCACGAAAATGAATACTCGAAGATCGTCCTCCTCAATCAATCACGTAACGAGACCAAACCTTAACAAAAGAAATGATATAGGATTTATCTCACGTCGTACAAATGTTTAACAATTCGATTCATGGCCAAAAATTCATAAAATACAAATCGCTTAGCGCACGCTAAGTACTCGTAGCGTCGTTAAGTTCGCCTGATAGCGCACGCAAACAACAAAGCCTAGCGCACGCTAACGATGCATGGTCAGTACTTCACTGACCAGCCAACTGACTCGTCTGATGGTCTAGCGTACGTTACATACCAAACGTAGCGCACGCTAACGAGTGCTCGATAGCGCACGTTAAACTGCATAGCATAGCGTGCGCTATTTACGCATGGCGGTTCTTTGCTGACGCAAGAATCTGTTCTTGCCATGAACGAAACAATGAAATCCTTCGTGATAATTCATGTTACTTCCATGAATACCAAGTTCTTACTCTTATGAATGATCTCCAGGATGATATCAACTTCAAGATGCAAATATACGTATAATCATCATGACACCATAATCCATCTTGATTACAATTCTCATGCAAAGTTGGTGATCTCCGGTTGATGTATTAGATGCTACTATCATTATGCATATTCAGACTTCATCTTGAGGTGAACTAACAATTCCGACTTATACGAAAGAATATTTCCTAAGATGATTCTTCCTTTAAGTTCTTATAACATCTTTTCCAAATCATGATCACAAAGATAACATAAATCATACGGATTGTTAACTTCCGAATATTTCTCTCATCATTTGAGGTACTAGGATTCCAACTTCAAGGTTCCAACAATAATATCGTAATTATAGACATCCCAATCTTCTAAACATGATGTTGTTGAAATAATTCACTAATGAAATTCAATATCCCGTTAACATGATCATCATATCCATTGGAAATCCAAATCTAAGACTGGTGATAGGTTAAACATACCTTAATATGCCGAAATCACTGAACCACAAGGTGTAATCCGACTCCGGTTGGTTATGTGCCCCTCCAAGGTGTTACTTCTCTTCAATGATCACTCACAAGTGATACTCAATCATTCAATGATCACTCATACATGTTCTAAGTGTTTAGAAGGGAGATTATTGCTCTCTGGACTCTCAAAGATGAAGTATAGACGAAGGAAATGAAAGCCCAAGCGGTTGTTGTCCCATTTATAATATTCTGCATTATTGACAAGTTAGCGCACGCTACTAAGCATCCCTTAGCGTGCGCTAATAATGGTTGACTTCAAAATTTGTCCGGGTGCGTCAGCGGGAATCTTATCCGGACCCATGTCCCGCTGGCGCATGAGCTAGCTGTCCCGCTCAATAATTGAGTCCTTAGCGCACGTTACTCATACCTGCATAGCGTGCGCTAATAATGGCCCGATAGCGCGCGTTTAAGATACATTCTTAGCGTGTGCTATCACGAGGTTGTTTGAGCAATTTTGCATGTTTCTATACTTATATACAATGATATCAATGCACGAAATATCATACTCCAATAATCAAAATCACCAATCCGAATAATACAGGGTTGAATACAGATGAAATACACCGTAATAAATCCAGATATTACAGCCTCGAGTGGGATTTGTGGCTTCGTCCCGGTCCTAGGCAAATGTGATTGACTGTTTTTTTTCGGAAAAGACATGTCTGGTTTTGGTTTTCGAAATGATTTTGGTGCATGTACTATGAAATGTGGAAGCGATTGGTTTGCCATGAATACTTGTACTAGCGTAATTGCTAACCCCTTTGGGGACCCGTTGTGGGGAAATTCTTTTTATGGATTTTAGGTTATGATCATCCGGACAAGCGAGTGCTGGGACAATACGAGGATGTTGGCCAGGGTCGTTGACATGTGCACTTGAGTCCTTTTATTTCCGTTGTTCCATTCGATATGGTTGTTGTCTACTTTTGAAACTTATAGATTGTACTCGCGAGTACTTAGGCTTTTCCCTTTGGATTATGATTTGTATTTGTTGAGGTTATTTATGTTGGCCATTGTTGATTATTCCGCCGGTTGTACCGGGCGTGTTAATTGATTTCCAACTGGATGATGTGTCTTTTTACTGTGGGAAGTTGTGTCTAGCCTGGTGGGTCCCATGTAGGGCTCCACGGCACTGTAATATACCTTGAATATCTTGGGGGTGTTACGGCTAACACGACCAAAAATACAACTAACTGACCAAAAGGGGAATCACAATCCCTACACTAACATCCAACATAATATTCCGATATGGAATTTCAATGACAACAGTGGGCCTACATGGCCTAAACAAAATACAACGACATACACGAGCCTTTCTCGGATAATACAAAAGGACAATAACTGACAAAACTAGAGTACTCCAAACTGTCTGACCGACATGAACACCAACATCTCGGACTAGTATCGCTCGAATGCCTCGTCGTCATCGTCATGCCCCTGTGTCTCAACTCTCTCCTCGCAAACACCTAAAACATGTAAACATGTTCCGCCCCCACGGGGTCAGTCATCCAGATAATTAATATCAAATACATGTACAACATGATATGCATCCAAAGGGCAGAATGAACAGTATAGTAATGGTAATACGAGATGCTCATAAACCAAAGTAAGAATCGAGCATTCGTGAAATACTATGCCCACGGCATACGATCAATACCTGCTCAACAGGTTAGAACACAAGTGCCCCACGGCAAATCTTCAATACAGAACACAACAATACATCACCCGAAGGTAAACCAAGCCAACACTGAAATAGATACGAATCACAATGCCCGAAGGCTCCAACAGAATTACCGATACATCACAATGGCCTGAAAGCCCCTCAGCTGAAGCTGTATATCACAATGGCCTGAAAGCCGAACAGCCCGAAACTATATCAATGAGGGCCGAAGCCACGGCACGAAGTCGTATCACAATGAGGGCCGAAGCCATAGCACGAAGTCGTATCACAATGAGGGCCGAAGCCACGGCACGAAGCCGTATCATAATGAGGGCCGAAGCCACAGCACGAAGCCGTATCACAATGAGGGCCAAAGCCACAGCACGAAGTCGTATCACAATGAGGGCCGAAGCCACGGCACGAAGCCATATCACAATGAGGGCCGAAGCCACGGCACGAAGCCGTATCACAATGAGGTCATCCAATGACCGTGACCTGCTGAATTGCAGGTGCTGGGAAACCAACCGCGAAGGTTCAAGCCCCAGACTTACACATCGAGCACTAGCCGAACTAGCCTCCACAATTAGTGGCAAACGACAACGATTACCAGATTATTGATTTCACAAGAATAATAGTGTGCTGCCTTGAATCGGCTAACACGATAAAAAATACTCATGGATGAACACCGTCCTCGGCAGTCCCAATTCAAAATACCTCGACTGCCTTGGAATGGCCAATCGATCACGATGACTCAACGGATGGGAACTATTCTTGACAGTCCCAATTCAATACACCGATCACTTTAGAACGGTCGATCGATAACACGATACAACGGATGGGAAGTGTCTTATATAATCCCAATTTAATATGTCGATTACCTTAGAACGGTTAATCGATAACCAATAATACAACAGATGGGAATTATCTTAGATAATCCCAATTCAATACCTCGATAACCTTAGAACGGTCAATCGCTAAACAATGATACAACGGATGGGAATTATCTTCGATAATCCCAATTCAATACCTCGATTACCTTAGAACGGTCAATCGATAAACAATGATACAACGGATGGGAATTATCTTCGATAATCCCAATTCAATACCTCGATTACCTTAGAACGGTTAATCGATAACCAATAATACAACGGATGGGAATTATCTTAGATAATCCCAGTTCAATACCTCAATTACCTTAGAACGGTCAATCGATAAACAATGATACAACGGATGGGAATTATCTTCGATAATCCCAATTCAATACCTCGACTACCTTAGAACGGTCAATCGATAACCAATGATACGATAGAATAGATATCCCGCCGCCTTAAACCGACCACTGAAACAGAGATGATAAACGAATATATCAAACGCCTTCAATCGGCCAATGCAACATCATAGCAACAGTTCCAATTCGATAATAATGATTCAACGATGCCCCAGAACGACATTAACGTCAACAATAATAATCGATACATCGATACCGCAAACCGGCTATCGACAACATCAGTATCAACAAGAATCTCAATGCCTTAAACCGGCCGTTAACGAATAACAATAACATTTAGCATAATTGCCAAAAGGTATTGCATCAAACAATTCTCGAATACCAACAAATCGCGAAGAGACTAAGTCTCGAAATGATACAATACATTCATACACATATATGATAACATTAATCTCATTGACCAGTATAAGTATAAAACTTGCCTCAAACCGAAGGCGAGAAAGTCCTTCCACGATCAACGTCCTGGCACGAAACGACGAACGGTGCCTCCCGACGATCACAAACACTCGAACAACCTTGAATGAAAACGATTCATTCAAAAATACAAAATCAATAGAAAACAACGACAAGGACAAAGCCCGATTCAAACACGAATTGATCACACCGCACGAACGAATATCATAGTTCTCAACTATGAATTCTAACATCCTCCAACACCTCGATGTTCAATTAACATGATCATTACGTTCTTAACACTTGTGAAATCCATTCAATAAGATTCACTTAAGAACAATCATCAAAACGAACATCTCAAAATGATAATATCACCAATATCATCAAATTGATCCTCCTACAATGATAATATTATCAATATTATTATTATCACCCTATGAACATCATCAACTCAATAATCATGATGTCTGAAACAAAAATCCTTCATCAATACATCATGAATTCGGATTAAACAACTCAAATTATGATAATCACCTCCTAAATCATCATAAATCCTTACTAAAATGGTTATAATCTTTCAAGAACACCACCAACAACAATAATCATCTCAAGTCTATGTTAATCATATAGCAATCTTAACATAATCCTTCCTAGACATGATTAAAAACCTCCAAACAATCTAAAACATCAAGAACATAATCCAACTCAAGCAATACCATCATGTTCTTCATCAAAAGTTTATCAAAACAATGAAGAATCATGATATACTCCATCAATCAAACAATACCCGAAGAAAACAACAACAATAACAACAACAAACTCGAAAATCACAAGAGATTGAGGGAACTTACGAAAGAAGAACAAGAAGAACCCTCCAAACACCAAAGGAGCACCAAAAAGCTTCCAACTTCAAGCTTCAATCCAAGCTAGGATGATCAAGATCGAGTTGGAAGGGGCTAAACATCGATAACAAGTCGAAACGGACGATTCTAGGGAGAGAAAATGTGTTTTGGTTCGTGAGGAAATGAAATACGAAACTAAGACAAATAGACTGACAAGTCCATTACGTACGTTATACGCCCATGCTAACGTACGTAGGGGCCTTTACGTACGCTATGTAAAAACATTAACGTACGTAAAGCTAAATCCACAACTAACTGAACTAAAATATGAAGGCCTTAACGTACGTAAACAAAAACTTATTACGTACGTTAACAAGACCTGCATTACGTACGTAGAGCTCACCTCTTAACGTACGTAAGGGTCCGTTGACTGCAATAGTGAGATCCGATCGGAAGATGCTCGGGACCCACCGGCCGAAAGTGACTACGAGGAAGGTTCCTACCACCTACCAAGCATTACGTACGTAACCTTACAGGCATAACGTACGTAATGTCAACAAGCTAGCGTACGCAATGCTACATCCATAGCGTACGTTAAGGCTAGTATAATTAGCCAAAAATCCAAACTCTCCAACCAACATTCAAACGACGAAACCAACCCGATGACAAGTATAAATATTCTGATCCCGAAATATTTCAATACAATATACATTGTATCAGTCCAAAACAACAACACTTGTACGATTCCAAGTGAATACGTACAACTCAACAGTAACACGAAAAAAAAAAAAAATTATCCCCGGATATTACATATACATCTGTGTCATCACTGCCATCACTACTTGAATAATAACCTTTTTCACTCACTGGACAAACAATCCATCTGTTGTTATCTAACTGGTCTTTCACATAAAAAACTTGCTTTGCATGACCAACTAAAATGAAAGAATCAGATTTATATCCTATTCTATCAAGATTAACTACTGTCATTCCAAATTCATCAATGAAAACCCCCCTAGTATCTACCCAATCACACTTGAAAAGTACTTTATGGACCCCTAAATAGTCAAGCTGCCAAATTTCAGCAATCTGCCCATAAAAATGCATGTCCGCTGTGTGTGGATTTTTGTCTTTTGAGCTTGAAACCTGTACAGATTTGGCAACAATGTGAACCCCACTGTTTTGTGTTACACGGTTGTCATCTCGTTCTCTTGTTGCAAAACTAAAGCCATTAACATAGTAGCCTTCGAGTGTCACCACACTTGATCGTGGTTTGTTTGCCAGCAACCATATCAAACTATCAACTGCTACTTTATGTGATTTATCAATTGTTACCTATTGTTATCATAAAAATTGATACCAATTAAATATCTTGTCACAATGTGTTTACATAGACTACTGGGATTAAATTATAACATTGGTAGTCTAACCTTTTCTGTCAACTAATCATCAAATGTTCGGGAATGCTCATTTTATAACCACAAAGGTTTTTTTGATTTTCAAGGGTTATTTGTTTGCAAAAATGCCAAATGCTCCCTAAAAATATATGAAATTAATTATTTAACACAAATAAAAGCCATCAGGTTGTAAAATCAGTAGTTAAGGTTGAGGTTACTTACTCTATATAAGGTTGAACCTCAGGAGTGTTAACCAATACACATCGATGTGCTTGCGCCAATGTAGGGCCATCAACGAGCTTAATATAGATGCACCTCCTAGTGGTTTATCAATTGTGAAATCAATTACATAACCTGAAGTTAGTCCAATTGATTCACAATTTGACAGGTACTCAGCACAAAATTCAAGTACTTCCTCAGCAATGTAGCACTCCGCAATGCAACCTTCAGGCCTATTTCGGTTGCGAACATAACCCTTTATAGGTTTCATTCCTCTCTCAAATGGAAACATCCAACGAAGGTAGACTGGGCCACACAACTTAACTTCTTCCACTAAATGGACTGTCAAATGGACCATAATATCGAAGAAGGCAGGGAGGAAGTATTGTTCTAGACTCGATAAGGCGACTTGAAGTTCTTGTTGTAATTTGTCAAGGGAATCAGTTCGTATTACTTTAGAACATAGGGAAGTAAAAAAGAAGCACAACCTAGTTATGACAGATCTGACATTTTTTGACAAGCAGTTTCGAATAGCTAAGGGCAGAATCTGTTGCATTAGAGTATGACAATCATGTGACTTAAGCCCGTGAAGACGACACTCATCCATCAAGACAAGGTTTCTAAAGTTGGAACTATAGCCATCAGGGACCTTAACACCTTGTAAAGTTTCACAAAATAATTTTTTTTCTTTCTTATTTAGAGTGAATGGGGCAGGGGTTAGGGCTTTACTTTGGTCATCATAATCTAATGTGATGGAGACTTTATTTAACTTGTTACTCAAATCAGGATATGATAAATCTTTTCTAGCATTAAGTCCATCCTTTGTCCTTCCCGGTTGATTAAGTAATGTGCCATAGATGCTTTTACAAACATTTTTTTCAATGTGCATTACATCTAACTGATGGCGAATTAACAAGTGTTTCCAGTACTCTAATTCAAAGCAGATTGATTTTTTTTTGAACAACCTAGCAACAGTCTCATTGCTCTCACCCTCGCCATCTACACCACACTCATCGTCATCATCACCCTCGCACTCACCACCCTCACCACGTTTTCTCTTCTTTTGGACCTTTTTCCCAAATTTAGTGTCAATTCCAGATACCAAGTTAAAAACTTCTAGACCAGAGAGATGTTTAGATGAATTATCCTCATTTGTACAATGACCCATATATGACATTTTTCGACTATGTGGCAGCCAAAATGCATTTGTGTTAATCCCACAAACTGGACAACCATAATATCCCTTCACAGTGCAGCCAGATAGATTCCCATACGCTGGGAAGTCACTAATTGTCCACATCAAAACAGCCCTTAACTGAAAACTTTCTTTCTTATATACGTCAAACACATCAACACCTACATCCCAGAGGATTTTTAAGTCGTCAATCAAAGGAGCAAGGTAAACATCTATGTCATTTCCCGGCTTTTTAGGGCCTGATATAAGCAGAGACAGCATCATAAACTTCCTTTTCATGCATAACCATGGAGGAAGATTATATGTTATCAATGAAACAGGCCAGCAACTATAAGTACTGCGAAGTGTGCTATGTGGATTAATCCCATCTGAGGATAGAGCCAAGCGAAGATTTCTCATCTCTTGGGCAAAATCTGGTCATTTGTTGTCAATCAACTACCAAGCCGGTGAATCGGCCAGCTGGCGAAGGTTACCATCCTTAACTCTGTCATTATCATGCCATGTCAAATTCCTAGCAGTTTATGGTGATTGAAACAGTCTCCTAAATCTAGGAATAGGGTGAAAATACCACAAGACTTTTATAGGCACTTTTGTTTGACATTTTCTGGACCTACCATTTCTCTTCTTCCACCTAGACACCCCACAACTAGGACATTCATTTAAATTTGCAAATTCATTCCTATAGAGAATACAATCATTAGGACATGCATGTATTCTCTCATAGTTTAAGCCAAATACCTTCATTGTTTTCTTGGCCTCATACATTGACTTCGGCAAGCTATTACCATTTGGCAATAACTCATTAAGAACCTCTAACAGATTTGAAAACCCACTGTCAGACCACCCATAGTGTCCTTTAACATTGTAAAGTTTCATTAGACCTGAAAGTTTAGAATATTTTGAGCCCGGGTACAAAGGGTTTTCGGCATCTTCAAGTATATCCCTAAAAGATCTAGGATTTTTATCACAATGCTCAAAAGCATCATTCACCATATCCCCTAAATTACTGTAATATTCACATCTAAAACCTTGATTTTGACTCATTCTAATTTCTTGGTCTTTGGAGACTGATTTTGGGGCTACCTCACCATGCCAATCCCAAATTATGTACTTTTCTAAGAAACCTTTTTTAAACAAGTGATGTGCAATGACAGCTGGGGTGAAAAACTCCATATTACAACATGAGGTACATGGACACCTAATGGACATTCTATTTTCAGAATTAATGACAGCAAAATCTATGAACTCAAGAACTCCGTGCTTATACTCATCAGACAAGCAATTACAAAAAATCCAAGACTTGTCCATATCAAACGATTTTTCCTGTTCGTTTATTAGATAGTGTTAGCTTATTCAGATTTGAATTTACCAAACATACAAGTTTTAGCATAAAAAAAGACCACCCACAGTTACTTAAAAAAAATTAAAAATGAAACAAATACATCACTGAAAGGTCCCAAACCTGCTAATAAATCAACAATAAGTCTCAAATGTGCTCAAACACCAACATAACAATACAAATAATATTAAAAAATGCTAAATTACAAGAGTACTTGCATATAAGAATACTTGCAGAAAAGCCCATATAATCCCAAATTCAAGCCATCATCTTTGATTTCTACAAGAGTAAAAAATACCAAATAACAAAACTTATCGGGACCAAAGAAAAAACTAGCAAAGAAACACAACTCTGAAAAAAAAGAGTGAAAAACTTAAAGAACACTAAAAACTGAAAAAACACCAAAGAAGAACAACTAAAGACTGGAAAAAGAAACAATATAACTCAAGAAAACAAAAAACACAAAAATTAGACCCGTCTCACCCACTGGGATTTCGCACACCACAAGACTAAAGGACGAGATAACTTACTGGGATACGCAAAGGCCGACGAGTTTGTATCAGGGCTGGGTTCGTGGATGAGAGAACTTAGATGAGTGCGATTGTAGTTTTTTTTTTTAGTCTGGAGGTGAAGAAGATGCTGAAGAGATGTGTAGAGAGTGGTGTGGAGACGAAGCTGTGGAGATGAAGAAGGTGTCGGCGTGGAGAATGTACATAGAACTTAAAGCTTTTCCCAGGGTTGACTCAAAATGGACGGTTGAGATTATTATTAATGAATGGTTCAGATTAGAGAATATTTTAATGTTTTTTTTTAATTACTGATACATTAGTGTCAGTAATTACTGATGCCTTAATTAGTGATACGTCTGTGTGAGCAGTCAGTGACACTTATATGTTAAATAGGAAAACTGATCCAATTTTATATATTTAGTGACACATAACAAAAAACTGTCATAATCCAAGTGTCACTAAAGCCCCTTTTTTTAGTAGTGTAGATAACGATACATAAAGCTCGACCACCTATTTGGACAAGTATGGTCGAATAAACACAGAAAACAAGCATTGTAAGAGAATATGGCAATCACGGCTCTTCAGTCCAGTTAACTTGTTCTCCATGAAGTTAACACACCTCCCTATATTTCCAGCGTATCTAGCAGTCTTCATCCGCGAAAAATATCATCCTTTTGTGCATGGGTGATGGTGTAAGCTGCTTTCATCATTTTCTGTTTCCCCTTCCCTTCCTTCAACCATAATATTTTCTAATGTTCATTTCTTTTAAACCAATGCGTGCCTTAGGGTCGTATTTAGTCTTTCCTTCCCAACATAACACTATACCGACAGTACTTTCACAAATATTTTTTTCTATATGCATCACATCTAGGTAGTTTCTAATCAACAACTTACTCCAATAAGGTAGATACCAGAAAGTACTCTTGTGGGACCTGCACTTATACCTGTCCAGTCTTTCAGGAGTTGCCTCTACTATATCAGGATGTTTT